>OY728138.1:1526640730-1529040730 GCA_963277665.1 Viscum album | reverse complement strand
AAATCTTTACGACTATGAGAAGATTCACGAATGCATTATGGATTAATGGAAAATCAGTGAGAATATTAGAATGTTTGTGAATATGGTAAAATTGATTGGATCTTCATGAATGAAGGTTATTCACAAACAAGAATTTGGAGGTTTGCAAAAAATACACTAGGATCTTATAATCTTTGAGAAAGGATGATCCTAAAAATAGGTTGCTACCCCACTTCATTTGACCAGAAAATTTTGAATAAATGGACGAATCATTATGAATTCATGATGTATAAGACCTTTATGAATAAGGTACTCATTATGAGATAGATATTCACAAAAATAATATCATAGTATTTAATAATGCTTAGGTATCTTGGATAAAGGATTTTTGTTATGACTGGTCATTTCATGATGACTTAGTATTCTGTAAAGGGAGATTGCTTCGTGAAGTAAGTTAGATTCATGAATAAAATTCCTGAATGAGCTTTGTGAAATTGTTCTGGTTTTTAAGTTTTAATTTCATTAAACATAAATGGGGTTTCACGAAGTCTATGAGATTCATTAATAGTAGTGTAGAACATCTATTTTAAGTGAACTATGATTTCAAGTTCATCAACTCAGGACTATAGTGAAAGAAGAGTCTCATTCTAGTTAGGGAAAAAGACTTAAATCCCAATCTAATAAAGTGACCTTCAAGTCATTAAATTGAGTAAGGCTTCACCCAAAGTAGGGACCTAGGGGTTCAATGATATTGTTCTAAGGTAGTTTGTGTATTATCCTTAAAATATTTAAATGATAGTGTTCCTATCATACAGTGACTATGTTTGATCTTCTGTATTCCATAACAAGTTAAGATTAATAGATTTAGGTATAATCAACGCACTATCGGCATATTCACCTTAGACTAAACCTTATTGGGGAACCATGTAAATATATTGTGTTGTCACTCTACATGTGAATGTTTAATTACTACACGATTTCCTTTGATTGTATTAACAAGTTTTTACCAATGTGGGAACAACATCCATCACTTTAAAAGGAAAAATTGAATCCCAGAATTCACCCCTCCCCTTTAAGGGTGTTTAGGGGACCTACAATAGAAATAAATAAACTATAATAGTTGGGAATAATGATGGAATTCCTTAATCCTTAGTAACATCAACAATTCTAAGAGTTTCATCTCAACCAATACTTCTTATTTCATCTAATCTTAATAAAGGAATAATTTTTTAGAAACTCTTTGTTTCCCTCTACATAGTTCTTTTCAATGTTCTTATCTTGGCTTATTTTCTGGTGTGTAGTATTTCTTTTCACTTTATATATCAAGTAAACAATGTTTTATTATTATTTCATAACCTTTTTCATTATTTATTATTAGTCCATTATAAATGGAATGCAGTATTTCATCCCATTCCGATCCTATCCACATATTCCACATATATTTTCTTAGATTTCTAGGCCATAAATAGAAGAAAATATATCAAAAAATCATCTTTCTCTTATGAAATATTTTTTCAAATTTATCTATAGCATCCATTTGAACTTTCTACATTTTCTATCCATCTTTAATTGATCAAGGAAAAAAATTAAGAATTATTTTCTTAGTATGATCAAACTCTTTTATAACTTTCTAATTTTCTTTCCATTTCATAACATGAGGAATAACTCCTGGTATAAATATTTTCACTCCTCAAATGTGTTTCCTTGTTGATCAAACCATCCACATAACTCATTCAAACACTCAAAACTATTTTTCACTGGAAGAATTGATTGATTTTGACACCTGATTTGCAATATTTTAAAATCTATTCTTGTTTACTTAGGGTGGCTCCCCCTAGGTTCACTCCTCCTTCCTGGTAATGACCTATTATCCCAGGATGAATAAACTGTTGAAACCAGGGCTATTCTTTTCTAGAAATGGAGAATGATTTTTGTATTTTATCAATCCTCACATGGAAGATCATGTAACTTATAAGGTATGGGGTCTTACAGTTTATGTTGAGAATAATACTGAAGGTGGCATTTTTCCCTAGTGTTTGCCAAATTTTTGGGGTCCAAAATTTGTAGTATTGATATAATTGAGAAATTTTTATTTTCATAATGACCTTATGAAAATATGTTAAAGGCATGAATTTCACAAAGATGGGCTACACTAATTGTTTTTTCAAAGGATTAAAGAATTATGATGGTGTGCTCTTCGATTACAATGATCATCATGAATGATAGAGAATTAGAGCATTGTGATCGATGATGGTGATCTCAGTGATTATGAGAATTATAGAATCGTGGCGGTGAAAAGGTTTTGACGGAGAGCATAACTACAATGTAAAATCCCCATGGTGCTTCGCGAAAGGAGGTGCACCGCAAAGATTTTTTTATGGATCTAGAAAATTCACTAGAGGCGGTGGAGCTTTAGTAATAGTTGGGTCTATAAATAAGAGGATAAACCTCTTGACTTCTAAATAATTTTTCCAAGGAAAATAAAAAATCACTTTGATTTTGTGAATCTAAGGGAGATCCAAAAAACTGACATTCCATGTGAGCTTGATCATTTCAAAAAGACATGTAAATTCTTGACCAATTCCAATTCTTTTGAGAAAAGGGTGCTTCATGATGATGGGGTATCCCATGTTGACTCGGTGAGCTTCGTGAAAGAAGGTTGTTCTGAAAAAGAAGAGGTTCATTATGAAGGTACTGTGTTCTATGAAGGAAGAGGTGCTTCACGAAGGTAGTGTGTTCCACGAAGGCAGAGGTGATTCATGAAGGTAGTGTCTTCTGCGAAGGTAGGGTTTCTTCACGAAACAGTGAGCATTGTGAAGGGGCCTTATGAAATGTAGTATTGAAGATCATTTTTAGTGAAAATAGCTTATAAAGAGCATTAACTCGGGTCAATGGTTCAAGCAGAGACTTATGCTTAGTTAGGGATAAATAATTTAATGTCCAACCATTAATGAGACCTTTAAGTCAATAAACTGAGTTAGACTTGACTCAAAGTAGTGAGCTAGGGGGAGTCTATGGAAGTGATCCAAGGGGAACAGTGTACTATCCCTAAAACATTGTAAATGTAGTGTGCCTGGAATAGAGTGGTTGTGTCAAAACTTATGTATTCCACATATAGTGAAGATTAGTGGATTTGGGTATGATCATCACAATGTTTTTTTATACTCCTTGGAGTATCCCTTAGTGGTGAACCAAGTAAAATTGTTCTGTTGTATCTCTTTCTGCATGTGAATGTTTGATTACTGAATGAACCAATCATATTAGTTTAATTAGTTCCTACCAACATGGGAATAAGATCCATCAATTTAAAATAAAAAGTTGAATCCCTAATTCACCCCTCACCTCTCAGGGTACTTAGGGGACCTATAGTTTTTATTAGAGGGAAGGTTAACCAATTTTTCATTCTCTATAGTAATTTTTTTCTCATTTGGCGATTTAAGTTTCTTTCCTGAGTCGGTAATGAAGTGAAGTTTTGATGAAGATTGAGTTATCTCTAACAATAAGCCCTTATCTAGTAAGACCATGATGAAAAATAAAAATATAGAGAAGAGATAGTTGAAGAATTCCCTCTTACCTAAAGAATATGCATTATTTGGTTCTCCAAGAATTTCTAAAAATAATGATACATCAGTCTTTGAAAGTAAAGAGCAGGTAGCTTTGGTTTCTACCAAAGAGATGGAAAATTTTTCCACCTCATGTAAAACAAAATTTTCAAATGATCAAGAGGTATGTGTCATCACATTTGTAAGCTTTAATAAAAACAAATATCCTTGTACAAGTACCAATGTCAATAAATCAACAACCTCATATGAAATTGAATGACATTAAAAATATCTTCATGATATTCCCAAAAAAAGAGTCATTTTTTTAGAATATTTCAATGTATTCTAGAGGAAATCACCCATATAGAAGTAGAAGTTGATTATACATAAAAAAATATTAGAATTAAAAGTTCTCAAATGTTTAAAGCTCTCCAGACAGGTTGAATCCTTTGAAGAAACAAAGAGGGGACTTGAAATAATTTCCCTAAAATACCTCAAATATGTTAAATAGAAATAGGGATTCAAAAAGGATCGTGAAGAAAATATCCACGTGCTTGAAGACCAATTTTAAAATATCATTGATGTCAAGGGTATACAATTGGATGGAATATCTAAGAAGATCATGGAACTTGACTCTTTGATTCAGAACAAAATGGTGCAACATGAAGAAAAAATTTGTTACAATGAAGAAGGCTTGTGAAGAAAATATGATTATGATTGGAGATCAGAAAATCATCCTCAATATGAATTGTCTAGATTTGGAATCCTAGTTGGTCAATATTGATAAGTCATATTTAGAGACTTCACAGAAGAAGGAAACATATGATGTTTCTAATCAATTCTCAATAGAGGATTATAAAAACAAAATACATCCAACATGTCATAAAAATATCATGAAATATTATGATGGTCTATCTCAAGAAGCTAAGAAGAAATAGGTATAATCCAAACAAACTCATGTTAATGCCTCAAAACCTATTTTCATGAAGAGTACAAGTTGTAAGGCAAACACTGGAAAAGTATGGATAATTAAAAGAGATAAGAAATGTTACACAAAGACTTATCAAGATTGGAAAAAGGGAATAGAAGTCAGTTTCCCATTGAGATCTCAACAAGTCATGAAAAATAGAAAGAAACCTTATGCAAGAAAACCAAAACATGTGGATTAGTTTTGGTGTTACAACCAATTTAGGAATTATATATTAAACTATTGGTACAATCCTCAAAATGTAAATAGTCAAATAAAACCTATCCCAAGGGGGGGAAACCAGAAATGGAGAAAGAACATCCACAGGTCTATAAGAATCTGTTTATTACAAATAGATTTGGAATAATTGATAACACATGTGATGTATGAAATGGAAGTGGTCTCATGGTTGTAAATTCTCATATCAACATGTATCCAAAGTTTATAAGAAAATAAGATCACAAAATCATGTTATGAATTAAGAAGAAACCATGGGAATAAATTATAATAATGTTGTGAATAGAAGTCTTCCAGAGAAGGTATCAATAAAGTATTATGAGAATACCCTAGATTCTAAATCCAATAAGTTGAGAAGTATTGTTTCCAAGATAACTACTAATATGGATCACCCTCAGAAGAATCCATGTAGAAGATCCAATCTTTCTTTGATGGTTCCCAATGACATGTTAGTTATCTAGACCAATGATTAGGAAAGATTGAGGAAATGTAAAAATTTGTATCCTAAGGCCAGTGAAAATAGAAAATAAAATGCCCCAAATAATAAGGATAGAGTTCATGAGTGTTTTCTAACAAAATGAAAATATTTTATTAAAGATTTTTTGTGTGAGAGGTGCAAGAAATCTAGTCATGTTGAAAAATGTTTTTTGACCTTATTACCATAACAAGAATCATTCCTTAAGGGGGATAAGAATTTTTCATCCATGATGGTTTTCTATAAGAAGAACAATTCTCCCCAAAACTCAGAAGACAATGTGAAAAGATTCATTCCATGAAAACATAAATCAGAACATATGTTCAGATGTGGAAGAATGAAAACTGGATAAAATGGAGAAACATGGTTGAAAATATCATCTCAACTATGAAGTTCATATTTATAAAGCAATAAGGAACCACCTTATTCCCATAATATTTTGTGTATTGTATTTGTGCTTATATTGAAAGGAATAGAAGGTGAAGCAACTTATCTAAGGTGGAACCTGAGAAGAAGATAACGCTTTCAATTATTTATATCCATGATGAATAAGTCTCCATCTTTGAATGATTCCTCAAATCGATATTCAAATAACGATATAATGGAGGATAATTTTTAGATGAAGAAAAATATGTTATATTCTTGATAATTAGTTTAAAGAATATAATGTCATTGGAAAATAATTTTTAGGTATCATGATTAGTGGTTAAGAGATTGATTCATATGAACACATAGTGGAAGTCATGTAAAACATTTTGTTCCAACATAAAGAATATTATTTAGATGAATAATTAGAAGAGGAAACTATTATTGAATAAACTTCATCAAAACCTAAAAAAAGTGTCTCCAAGGTGTGATGAAGGAACCACATACATGGTATCCTTGAATGGATTCTTATATGAAGAAGATAAAATTCAAAATAGGTGGTGTTGATAATAATATCCTGGTGAAGAATTTATAGTATGATCAATTTATGGTGATTTTATATGTATAAGATATCATGTTTTGTGGTAGCAGGCAGGGATCAGTCGATGAATTAGACACTAACTTGAAATCAGAATTTGAAATGTCTATTATTAGATAAATCACATATTTCTTGGGACTTTAAGTGATTCAAAAGAATTATTACACATTCATTTATCAGGAAAATTATGAAAGATATCTATTAATGAAATTCAAAATGCATGACCCCAAACCAATGTAAACTCCGATTGAGGTTGGGAAAAAACTAGGAAATCATGAGGATGGAGAAATTGTAGATCCCACAATGTATAGGAGAATCATTTTAAGCTTATTGTACATGACAGTGACATGTCTAGATATTGTCTTTGCAATAGTCTTAGTAGATCTCTTTCAAAGAAATCTGAAATAAGAACATATTTATATAGTGAAAATAATTAAGATTTACATTCAAGATACTCACAATTATGGATTATACTTTTCTACTAGAATAAATAGTAAATTATCAACTTTTTCTAATGATGACTAGGATGGATATGTTGTTGATAGAAAGACCACAAGGGGTGGACCATTATTTATTGGGAATAAATGTGTGGTTTGGTTGATTAAGAAATAGGAAATCACTTCTCTTAGTACTTCTAAGGTAGAGTATATCTTGGAAAAAGGGCATGCACTCAGCTACTCAGGATGAAGAAATAACTAAATGATATTGGAGATGAGGTAAAACAACCAGTGGTGATTCACTATGATAACAAGATCACAATTCATCTTATTAATAATTCTATTTAGTATTCTCAAATGAAACACATTGAAATCATATATCACTTTATCAAGGAAAATTTTGAACAAGAAATGATTAAAATGGATCATGTTGGAATTGATGATCAAGTGGCTGACATTCTAAACAATCCACTGTCATCACAGGTGTTTGAGAAGAATCAGTTGAACCATGGTGTTTATCCACCTCCCAGTGCATGAGGAGGTTATGAAATTCCCCTACCCTTAGTTATATTAACTATTTTAATATGTTTGTGGAATTATTACAGGTTTATGGGGGAGATATGATCTTGGGGGAATGTTTTTGAGCTCTTCATGTAAAAATAAAGTTCTTTGGGTTTATTGAAAATGGGGGAACTGGATAAATTCAATGGATCAATGGTACAAAGGTGTATAATGAGAATGAAAAAAATTTGGTCTTTTGGTTTTAGGAGAGTGGGTAATGGAAAAATTCAATGAGTAACAATGGGGTATAATGATGAGTTGTAAAGTGGGAGAATGAGAATGGAGAAAATATTTTGCTGTTATGAGGAAAATTTTATTGCATTGCTTGGAAATCTTTAAGAATTCCAAGACATGAGAACCCAATTCAATATTCCCCTCTTGTTTTATACACTGGTCATTACTGACATTGACTTAGTGTGTTTTCTGATTTGTTTCTTTCATATTAGGTTTTGATAGTGGATAGTAATTAATTAAATATATCTACAGATTTCTAACCAACCCAAAGGGGGAGATTGTTTGAACTCGGTTTTCTCTTTGTTGGAAATGGATAATGGTTTGTGCTTGTTTTCAATACTTTTATGGAATATTAGGGATCTTGTAAGGTAATGGATATTATAGTTTAAGTTGAGAACATTATTAAAGGTGGCATCATATTCAAGTGTTTTCCAAATTTTTGAGGTCCAAAATTTGGTGGATGGATATCATTGTGAAAAGTTTATTTTCTTAAAGGACTTATAAAAATATGGTAAAGGCATGAATTTCACAAATATAGTCTCCACCAATTGTGTTTCATGCGGGGTTAAATAATTTTTTTGGTGTGCTTCACAATTACGATGAGAATCATGAACGAAGGAGAATTGTAGCATTGCAATCAATGACAGTGATCTCTGTGATTATGATAATTGTAGCATCATCGTAGTGTGAAGGTTTTGATAGATAAAATCATGAAAATATAAAATACCAATGGTGCTTTGTGAAAGGAGGTGTGTCATGAAGATCTTTTTAATGGATCTGAAAAGCATGTTGGTGGCAATGGAGCTTCACGAACGGACAAGTCTATAAATAAGAGGATACCTCTCTTCATATCTAACGAATGTTTCCAAGGAAAATACGAAATCACTTTGATATCAAGAAGCTATGGTAGATCCATGAAATTAACATTCCATGCGAGCTTTAGATTCTATAAAAGACTTGTAAAGTATTAACTAATGCCAATTCTTTTGAGAAATTGGTGCTTCATGATGATGGGGTATTCTGCGTTGACATGGTGAGCTTCGAAAAGGAAGGTTGTTTTGAAAAGGAATAGATGCTTCATGAAGGAAGTGTGTTCCACAAAGGCAGAGTTTCTTCACAAAGTAAGTGTGTCCCACAGAGGCAGGGGTGATTCATGAAGGAAGTGTGTTCTATTAAGACATGGGTGCTTCGTGAAGGAGTGAGATTTGTGAAGGATCTTCATGAAATTTAGTATTGAACATTAGTTTTTAGTGAATAGGGATTTCAAAGAGTATCAAATCAGGTTAACGATGAAAGTAAAGTCTCATGCTAAGTCAGGGAAAGTACTTTAATGCCAAACCACTGAAGTGACCTTCAAGTTGATAAACTGAGTTAGACTTCTCTTAAATCAGTGAGCTATGGGGATTCGATATAAGTGATCTGAGGGATGTAGTGTACTATTACTAAAACATTATAAAGGAAGTGCACCTGGAATAGAGTGATTGTATAAAATCTTCTGTATTCCACATCTAGTGATGATTAGTTGATTTAGGTATGACCAACACACTGTCGGTGTATACTCATTGGATTAGGCCTTAGTGTTGAAACAAGTAAAATTATTGTGTTTTCTCTCTTTCTACATGTGAATTTGTTATTGTTGAACTAATCCATTATATAGGTTTAATTAGTTCCTACCAGTGTGGGAACAAGATCCATCACTTTAAAATAAAAATTTGACACCCTGATTCACCCATCCCCTCTCAGGGTGCTCTGGGGTACCACATAAACTCTATGTACATATATTCCACAATAGTAAAAATACCCATTGAACTTAGATGTTTCATTTTCATACTAAATTTGTCCAAATTTTAGTTTTTTATATCCTTCCTCAAATTGTGCCTTCTTTTTTCCTATGGGAATTGACTTTCCTAAAATTTTATTCTCTTCCTTTGAAGTGGGAGAGTGTCTCTCACTTTTCTTCTTAGTATAAATATCCTCATTGTTATTTTTATAATATGCATTGTTAGTAGAAATCATATTCACTTTGAAATTAATTATGTGTATATTTCTGTTTGGATCCTTTATCTCACAATCTGGAGAAAGTATATCTTTTACCTTTACTAACTTTCTGAAATATTCTCTAATTTTTATCAACTCATTTTTAGTTTCAATACAAGTAGTTTGTATCTCGACTATATATTCTTCCATTGTAGCTAAATTTTATTATAGATATTTGAACATCATTTTAGGGTAATCCAATTTCACTCTATAGTTTTTGATCTCATTGAAAAGATAATATTCCTTCTTTGTATACACTATTTCATAGAAATAAGATTGTTATTTTCTTTCACAAGTTTTATTTTCTTCTTCATGATCTATGTATTTTGGTCAATACTAGCTTCCAAATTTTCTTTTACTATGTACTCTAGTTATATCCTTCCTTCTCCATCATTATCATTACATCATATATCAAATCCTCTCTTCAAATGAGACAATAAATTAACCTCATTATCTGATTCATCATTTGATTATGAATAAATTCCATCCATCATACTCATTAAACATCTTCTTTTTCACTAGAATACTTACTCTTAATAAAATATTTCTTTTTAATTTTACCCCATTTCTTTTTTTGGGATTGATAATATTCCTCAATATAAATACATTCAACATATTTACTTATGGGATAATCAAATAAAAATGACCAATTACATCTATGTTTTATAATCAGGATTTTTTCCTTACCTTTCCTTTATTTTTTACATTATATAACTTCTTTGATAAAAGGAAAAAAATCTTGTTGAAATATTTATCATATGACACATTTTTAGTGTCACTTGGTTCTACTACTACCTTATCCTAAAGATTTATTTTTCTAATAGCCTCAAAATTCATCTCATACTTAATGTTATTTAGCATGTTAGTTACATTCTCATATCATATGTTATGACTATGTTTTCAAGTTCACCCAATTTTATATCCTCACTATCTTCTAATGATGAAACCATGGGATCCAATCTATATTTAAAGTCTCTCATAAATTTCTTTAAAATTATAACATCATCTAGATTCTCACTAAACCCCTAAATATTTCTAACTATCTCATTCACTCTACTGAAAAATCTTTAATGGTTTCCTCATCATCTATTTTAATGTCTGCAAACCTGTTCCTCCAAACCTGCAACTTAGATTCATTCTCTTTGATATTTCCTTCATAAGAACTTCTCATCTTGTCCCAAATATCTTTTTCAATATTAATTCCCATGAATTTTGTAAATAAATTTTATGAAAGGGAAAATAATATAGAATTTTATGGTTTTTCATCCACTTAAAAATCTTCATTATTAGTGAATATCATCATAGTATCTTTAGATATGTGTTGAAATCCCATAATTATCATATCTCTCACTTTTATCCCAAGAGAAAGAAGGTAGGGAGGCATCCTACTCTTACAACTATGCTATTTTCCTCTATAAAATGTTGAAATGCCACTACTTTTTATATAATTCATGTTCTCCATACTTTTATGGTTCTTGGTACTTTCATAGGGGACCTTTCTCTAATACCACTTGATGTGACCCTAGATTGATGAGATCACTGAGAGGTAAAGGGGTGAATCATGGATCCCATTTTTTTACAAGTTCTCCTCTTAAACCAAACTTATGTTTTCAGTTACTACATCAATACACTCAATATTTAATTACTCAAACTAACCTAATTTTCATGAAATATGAAATAATTAAAGTACATAAGGATTTTAAAGGTTCTTTTGTACAATTTTATTCCTTTTTATGGTTGGTTAGTCTCCCCAATGCCTAGTTTCTATAATATGAATATAATTATCAATTTAAAATAGGTCTGGATAATTGTTATAATTTTCCAAATGATACTTCACACACCGACATCGAGTCACATGTTGTCACAGTTTTAGAGTCCCGCTAGAGAAAGAAACATCACACTATGCACCACTAATGTTTGGATCTATAAGAAGAAAATTTTATATCTACTCTTGGTTTCTCCTACACTAACTAAAAATGATCTTCCATCATGAACACACTAGACCAATGATCTAAACATTCACCTTCATTTAAGAACATAAATGGTATATTCTCTTGATTAGTTCAAGTAGTCTGGAAACTATCTCCAGATCATCAACTTTTTAAATCTTCCTTACTGCACTGAAAACCTAATTATTTAGATTTTCAACTCTTTCCAATGAACTCATTTCTTTGTTCTCCAAAATTCTTATTCACTTCAATACTTCGTAAGTATCTATTTTCTCATTCTTCTTCTAACTTGATAGATTTTAGTTCTCTATCCATCTTGTGTATCTTTTCATTAAATATTCTTTTTTACTTCCCACTCACTTATTTTCATCATTCTCAATAATCTCAAAAATTAATCTCTCCAACCAAAAACAATAAAATAATGTAATTAAGATTAATATCTATAAATGGAATACCTTGACGAATTTTTATCCCCTATATGAAATCACTCATAGAATAAACTCTTTTGTTTTCCCTATGATAATACATTTGATCCTCAAAAAATATTCAATCATGGAACAAATCTCCATGTTAAGTTACTTAATTACCCTTGTCATTCTTTCATCTCACACTTTACTTTCTAGCCTCAATCAATAACTCATTAAAGGTAAAAAAATATCTTCCTCAAAATTCAGTAAAGGTAATACTTATTTCTTTATTTACAACTACCTAGTAAACACATAGTAATTGCATGATATTTCTTACCATAACATCAAACATTGACTCAACGGAGATTTATCATCTCAGAAAGAATCCTTTTCTAACTCCATTGGAATCTAAAATGATTTTTTGATAAATAAGCTACAAATAATTCTCTCTATATAATAACTTCATATTTTACTTATTTGTACCTATATTATTCTTCAAGACCCATGAAACTATTTTTCTCATTCATAAATAATTTCATCATGTTCTTCAACTTTAATCTCATACACCTTGAGTGTTATAAATGTTTTAAAGATTATAGAATAGTACCAACATAATCGTAGTGATTTTAAGATTTATTTATGAAAATAAATTCTCATTTCAACTCAAAAAAAATGGTCACTATCAATGGAATGTATCCATGAATTTCACAATGAATCTATTCTTGAATAATAAAAAAATTTGTGTTGTTTTTATCCATGAAAATGTCTTTGGCATCAATAGATTTGAATTCTTCATTAGAATTATAATTTTGGAATCCCCATATGTTAGTCTTAAAAAATACCAAAATTTATTTAATTACAAATGTTTAAGTAGAATGATCCATCCTTATGGAGATCCTAAATGATAGTTATATAGACACCAAATCATGAGTACACAAATTCATGATGTTTTTACATAATCAAATTATGCTTACGTAGAGGTTGGATGATGGTTATTCTTGATCAATTGATCCTTACATAGAATGCCTTTTACAGAAAATCATGAATACATCGCTCAAATATAATGTTACACACATCCAAATAATGTATACATAGGTCAAAATTATTCTAATGAACATTAATAATAATTCTTATGTTGAATTAATTATCCAATACATCACCCACATAGAATTCAAGATTCATATTTTCCCTTCACGATTATTCATCTAAGTGATCTTTTCATTATAAAAAACATTCTTCATGCTCACTAAACACTTGGGATTCATTATATAATCTTTATAATTTTCACATCCTCATCCCTTAATCCATGGATCATATCTTAAACATCTTGAGACTTCAATATCCCTTTGATCTAGAATTCAACTCTTTTAATCGCATCTCTTTATTTCGTTCAAGCTCTCCAAATCAGTAGCCAACATTAAACATCTCTTGTCTACTCTTCCTTCATACACTTCTTGTTTATAATTTTCTCAAAAAAAATCATCTCTTATTGAAAAAAATAAATGAAAAAACATGGTCACAATAGTTTTCAGCACCATGACATGTTCATAACTATAGGATGTTATAAGATATATCTCAATGTCAAGCTTCAACTAACCCCATTCCAAACGTCCTTCAAGACTTTAATTAATCCTCACAATGATTATTCTCTACTATTATTAGTCTTTTAGATGATATCCACCATGATTTTTCAACAAACCCAACTAAAAAATCAAACAATTAATTTTTTATAACATACTTCATGAGGTGTATGGGGGTATACGAGACATATGATTTAGACTGATAAAGTTTTATTAGACTCATATCAATACACTAGACTAATTGAAAACCTATTATGGTGATTTTTGAGAAATATTTTAGATGATATAATTAAATATTGAAGAAAACTAACTATATTGTTATTATTATTAATATAATTAAATTTTTTAAGATATTGAAAAAATGAAAAGAAAATAATTGCACTAAGATGATGTAGATTAATCTAGTGTGGGAAATTTTTATTGTAAGTTAAATCAAGGGTATTATATGTGAGATACACTAATTGGGGGGTAAATTTTGGTATAAAAATTATTTTTTAATTTTACTTATTCCAATAAACCTCTCACATCCCTTGATGATCTTCACCTCTTGATTTTAAGGGTCTCACTTTATCCCTTCTTTTAGGCACTATTCTAATTACTATTTCTCTTAACATGACTTTATCTGATATAATAAATGGTTTATTTTATCCCAAATTAACTAGTTATTTTATGTGTATAATATAAAAAAGTAATCATAAGGGACACGCTGACTTTTATTTGGTTCAACACTATAGACTAATCTAAGGGGTATGGGGTCAAAAATGTGTTGATGCACCAAATCACTAAGATCACTTCCTATTGTTTTTCAGCTATATCACACATTCCTGACCTCACTAACCTTATAGTGGTTTTGGGAATATTGAAAATCTATCTATGATCACCTCCCTCATAGTTCCCTCATTTACTTTCTACTCTAAAGGTAAAAAACATATGGCATGAAATCAAAATAAAAATATCACATATTTTTTTGATTATTTGTGATTGGTGATATTTATCTTTAGTATTATCCTTTATAAGAATGTTATGAAAATTTCCTTGAACAATATCATCTAAATACTTCCATGATATAATATGAAAGCACCTTATCCTTTTTCAAGTTATTCCAGATATGTCAAAACTTGTTATTCTATTATTTCCAGAAGCTTGTTTGTAATTCATCCTATCTTTCTATATTTAAAACCAGGATGCCTCTATATTTATATATACCAAAATTACCTTCTCCTCTTCTTATAAATCCGATATTCAATACATTTTACTTTCTTTACTCTCTTTATTTTCTAGAAAATTTGAATTTTAAAAATTTCTCATCTACCTCTAATCTTTACTACTATGAGTAGTTATATAAATTTTCCATGTAATTAACCAATTTGATTAATGTTTTTGAATCAAATATCCCTCTTCAATTGTTCATTAATAATTACATGTGCACCATATTGTTTTGGGTGGTTATATATTTTCAATAAATTTGAATTAATATCCTTAAGTTTATGATAGTTTACCGAAATTTAATTTCAAATTAAAAAACTCTTAATCCTAGATTTTGGGAACCACAACATGGTACTATTGAAAGAATTTGGGAGAGAGAAAATAATAATAATGTATTCCACATTCAATTCATTCATAGATGGTGGTACCCTACCTTTACTTCCCACATTTAATTTAGTAAAATAAATTTAATTTAGGGGAGGCCAAAATAGGGTGAGGTATGGCTATAAAAAGGGATCTCCAACAAAAGTTTTTATCAAAGGATTCTCAAGAAACACATCATCCATTTTAGTGTAGTATTTTGTGATTTGTTTCTCTGTATATTCAAGATATAATATTTTTAGTGTTTTATCCTTATAATTGGGAGAGATTCTCTACCCACATTTTAGTATAGTGTGATCCTTCTATTTTCTTGTAGGTTTTTACCACTTTTTTTTGGCGGGTTTTCCCACATTACATCTTGTGTTAATTTTATTTCCATATTTTTTACTTTATTTTTCATCTCACAATTATCATTGTAATGAAGTACCATTTATTTCTGGTCCTGATAAGTGGTATTAGAGGTATAGTGCAACATAATTGATGTATAGGGTGGTGTATTTCCCAAACTCATTTGACAATGATAGTGGTTTTTCATTTGAAGCATGTGAATCCATAGTGCCTTGTGTTGAAAGTCTTCCTCATATTGGTGGTCAGGCAATGAGTCCCGATGATGAGAAAATGGAGGTAAAAGATGGATGTATTTAATGCATTATCATTAAATTGGAGGCATAATTGTAAGGTATTTGGTTTTAGTGGATGATTTTTTGGTACAATCCTATGTCCTGTATTAGATTCCAATTAGGATGACAACTCACATATAAACTTTGATAGGAAATTACTCTGATCACCCATGGGTTTTAGGATGGAACCCCAGAAGGGACTATGTGTTATGCCTATAAGGAACTAGGGCATGTAGAAATCAATCTTGAAACACTCTTCCACCTCTGGATTTACATATTCATTGAGCTTGAATCCTCTTCATGAGTATCTTTCTTGGATTGGACTACTGAATACTATCCTTATTTTTTACTCCTTATTCTAACACATATCCAAAACAGAACTCATTCTTGAATATATAATGTCTCTAAAACCAACACATTAACACACACAAATATATGTATATATATATATATATTATCACTTCATGTATTACAACCCAAAATAGAATTTATTTTTCTTCTTTAGCATTATGGATTTAATGAATCTATAATAATCCTCCAAAAAATTCTAAAAAATCCATTATTTATTTATAGTCCACAAATCCATACCACCATTCATCAAATATTTTCAAAAAATAAAATTCAAACCCTTTAGGGTTCAATAATATTTTCCATTGGGTTTGGTTAAAAATATTTCCTTAAATACAACTCCATAAAATTTCCACTAAATAAAATGACACTTATCACTTCAAAGTAGATATAGATTCAAGTTATATCTCTACCCTTTTATCATTGAAATCCAAAGGGTTGCACCAAATCTAACTCCTTTTGCATGAGATAAATATTCAAACTTTCTCCCATTTAATGCATGAATTTTATAAAGATATATCTTCTAATATTTTCACCATTTTAAAAACCAAAATAAGTTGGTTAAATTTCTTCTTACTCCTAATTTATCAATAGAATGGGATGGGGATACTCCACAATATTATTCTACTCGTTGAATTCTAAATTCCTCCAGAAAATATCATTTTTTTTCATGAAATTTCTCCCCCTTCATCAAAATATTATTTTAATAATTATTTTTTGAAACCATAATAAAATTATGGTTGGATTATCCAAATATAGAGGAATTATCCTTGCATATTTTGAAATTAATTTCCCTAAAATAGTTATATAACCTCACATAAATCTAGGGAGTAAAATTACAACTTAGAACTTCTGTTGTCAAAAAAATCCTCTAAGAATACAAATCATGGGCTCAATTCAGGAAAAAGGAGTCTAAGATAACTATTATAAGGTATTCCATCTCACTCACTTGATTTATTATGTTTGTGGTAGCTTTACATTTCCATTTCCTCTTCAAATAATATAATCTCAACCAAAATCAAACTAAATAGTTGGTAAATAATTTTGTAGGCATAAAGAGTGTATGAAATACACTTTTTAGCACCAATTGATAACATTTTTATCACTAAATTGGTAATACCACTTTTTTAAATGTCATGTATGATCCCATAAGTTCCCTCATCATGGATGGGGACAAAGATCCTTTATAATTTAATCTCCAACTCCCCCTTAATTTTAGCACCATGTTTTTTAGGTATTCTTCAATTTTTGGGACACCACTTATGGACAATTAACTCCTATTGATATATATCATTTTAGGATCCTGAAAAGAAAATAAAATAACATAACTAGTTAGAATATAAATAGATAAATAGAAATTACACCCTATAGGTTTCTTTATCTATCTTCATCCTTTAGTTGATAAATTATACTAAACACATATTCTAAAAACATTTTTTATAAGGTTGATTTAGTATGATATTGTAAATTACTTGAATTATATTTTCTTATACCATATTTCATATAATACAGTTCTTCTTTATTAATTTCAACAAGATACTTCAACCATACATGCATCTTCAAGCTTGATTATAAACATGACCAAAAATACCTCAAACACCACAGGCTGCATGAAGCTTCTAGCTATAAACCAAATCCATTTTCAGCTCTAACATATGTGTTTGTGAGCATATTTATCCTTTTTATTATTTCTCCCCCCAAATTCTACACCTCTTTAAAAAATTTAGAAACATTTAATATATATAAGGATAGGGGTACCTTCCACGTTTCTTATGTTAAGGAGGATTACTATAGACCACCATTTTATATTTTTCTATCATCTTGGAGTCTATTTTTTAGATATGACTTGATTATAAAGAAATCCAAAATATTGTCCAATTTTTTGGGATTTCTCTCTTATTAAAACCCAAAAACACAACATATTTTTCATTCATAATATTTAATTGCAAGTACATAAATATCCATAACATGTTGGTTTTTTTTCCTCCAAATCATCTTGATGCTTTGAATATCCTTAAAGGGATTACTAGGCTTTTTAACACATGCCTTTCTATGTGACCCTTATTTTTTATGGGAACTTATAATTTTAGAAACTTGTGAATTTACTTATAGATTAAAAATATTATAATTTTTCTTTTAAACACATTTTAGATTATACTATAGATTTTGAACTCTTCATAAAATTACTTTCAACATGAATATCTTCTTCATGAAGCCCTTTAAATCTATTTCATCCAAGGAATGATTTATCATTGGATACATATCATTTTACCCTACTCAAAGCACAAAAAACATATCCTAAAATCCTTACTAGAGACTTGGTCAGCATCATAATAATTTTTTTAATAATAGCCATGCCTTCTCTATTGTGCTTGGTAACTCCACGTTTAAAAAATTACATCATCTTTATAGCTTTTTATGTAATCTAATACATTATAACCAATGCTATAAATGTGTTCATGCATCCCATAAAATAAAATATGTTTTCAAACCTTCTCATAGGGATCATCCAGTTGGTATTAAATCATGTAGGAACTCTTTTAAATCAATTTCTAGTACCTTCAAAATTTTCTCTTTTCTTTGGAATTTTCATAGCATTCCTATTTTATAGAATTGGATAATATCTCTCATATCCAAAACAAAATTTTTCCATAGAGTGGAGTCTTCGTGAAATGGTTCTCCTTTCATGATTCTCCTTCAAGATGGAATAATTCTACTTTCTTATATCATCACATGTTGAAGGGTAATAAAAAATTACAAATAATATTTTAATTTTAGCATACCTATGCATCTAACTACTTCTTGGATAATTTTATCATATCATATAATTTTTTGATTGTTTTATTTCATGGTTCTAGTTGTGTATTTAGATATACATTGAGTTCATTTCCATCAAAAATATCCTCTTCCAATTCATGAGATATTTCTCCCAAAAATATCACCATACTCCTTCATCTTATAACTAAATTTAAAAATAGAAACTTTCAGGCACACATTATCTTATTTCAGTATTTTTTTTTCTGTTAGCCAATTCCAACATGTGTACAACAAGTTCATCTTTCTTTTTCTTCAAATTATGAACTTATTTTCAGTTCAGAATATTACCTTTTGAATTAGATTTGAGTTATTAAATTATGGAAGATAGTACTTTCAATTACTCATCCTAATAATCATTATTGTTCCATAAATATGTATCCAGTTCAATAAGTCTATTTTATAAACCTTTTTATCTTGTCTACCTCAATATTTAATACTTTCATCTGAATCTCATGTGAACTGTTATCTTCTATTAGCTTCATATTATATTCTCTTAATTATTGATCAACATCCTATGAAAAGTATAAGACTTCCAATTTTGGATTTTGTAACACCCTGATATTTCAAAAGAACACAATGTTTGATAGAAAATACGACAAGCAACACCAAGCTAAAAAACTCAAAAATAATATTATTTATATATAGATGTTATAACCTAGCAATTGAATTGGTTGGTATTAATAGGAATAACCACATTATTAAATTTATATAAACTTAACTCTAAACAAAAATTTATTGATTAATTCTTAATAAATAAATATAACACCTCAAGATTTCATAGTATGTTATTTCTTCAAAGTAATTCAATAACTTGTGTTACACGCAATACTGAGTTCGAGCGCACCACAACTTACCAAACTAACCGTTCAAAAAGAGGTTATGAATATTATTAGCTGCATTTTGAATATTATATACGCTATATAAATTTAACACCCATATTATGTGTTTCTTAAACATAATATGATAACAAATTCATTGTTTCAGATAAAGGAAGTATTTTTCAAAAAATTCACTTTTACCACCTTTTAATGGAGAACCATTTTTAAAACCAATATTTGAAAATTATATATATTAAATTAAATTAAATTAAATTATTCTTTAGAATAGGGACATAAAAATTTAGTTTCGATAAATTTTTGGTGTTTTTCTGATAACTTTCATATTTGGGTGAATAGTGAAAAACATTAAATTTTAATTAAAAACAACTTTTTTAATCAAAATAATTTTTAGTGTTAAATTATACATTTGAATGGATTATAAGTATAATTAGATTATATTTTTATCATTTAATACAATTTAGGTCATTATAAGTAATTTCACAGTTAAAATTAACATAAACACATGTAAATCTTTTGATAGTTTTTACTTTTTAAAAACCCGCTTTTTAATTTTGACAATAGGAATTAATTTTAAATTAATAAATGAACCTTTAATGTTTTTAATTTGGTAAAATAGACTTCATTTTTTAATTCATAATATCAAAATTATATTAAGGTTAATTTTTGGTATTTTTCTGAAAACTTTCAATTTTTGATGAATACTGAAAAACATTACCTTATTATTTAAAATTGTTATTTTATTTAAATAATTATTTATTTTATTTAAATTTATTTTATGTAAAAATATATATATAATACCTATATAAGTTCAATACAATTCATTGGATTCATTTTATAACAATATTAGATTTATAAATTGTTATTGAACTTTTTACCGTCTTTTACCCACCTTCTAAGAGCATTTGTAAATTTGCATAAAACTTAATTTTACCGCTTCTACGACTTAAATTTAAAAAATATGAGAGACATTGTTGATATAAGTAAGTAAAATTTAGTTCAATAAGATGAAAATAATTTTGGTGAATAGTAACTTTTGACTTTTATTTACCATGGTTAAAAGTAAATAGGGTAATTAAAGGTAAAAATAATATTATAATTACCCTAAAACATGTCCTAATTCTATTGGATAAATTTATTTCGACCAAAAACAACCTTAGGAATAAAATATTATCCTTTATATCCACTTGTATTTGATTAAGACATTTATTATTATTTTATTTAAAGAAGAGTTAAAAATATTAAATTCAAAGTTTAATAACTAAACCATTTTTAATAGAGGGTTACACATAAGATAAATTGGAATATAAATATTAATTAGAAAGATAAAAATATTTACTACATAATGGTATTTTATTTATAATTATTAGACATTAAATAATTAAATTTATTTACGACATAATGATTATGCAGTAATAACCTTATTAATGAAAGAATCAAATAAAAGGTATTATAAATATTAAAATAAATATAATTTCAAAGTTTTTATGACATCCAAGAATTTTATAGGTGAATATGACATGTTAGTATTTATTCAATTTATCTTGTTCAAAGTAATCAAGTTTTTATGACTTTAACAATAACCAAAAACTAAATAGTGTCAAAATTGACATAAATGAGTTTTTAAAACAAATATTATAATATTAAATTATATAATATTCCTAAAACTCTAAGGTTAGGCAAAATGGATTAAATAATATTATATATTTCATTAATTAACCACTTGAATTTATCTTGTAATTTTATAGTAAATTTATTAACTATATAGTGTAAGAATACAAGAAGACACGGTAAAAGTTAAACTATTTAACTAAGAGTTAAATCTAAATGATAATGTTAAAATGGTAACCTAAACTTGTCTAAAACCTATTGGTTGAGAGTATTTCTACCCATAACCACCAAAGGATCAAAATAAATTTATTTTTAGCCATTATAAACCGAATATGGTTGTATAATAAATTAATATTTTAATCTTTTCCTAAAGTGACCCTCACCCCACTTATAAAAGGGAACTTCCCCTTCTCTCAAAATCACACCTCCAAAGCCATTTGGATCGGCCAAACCCTACCAAAATATCCTCCCAAATTCCCTCACATCAACCTAGAGTCCTTAATTTGATCATAAATCCAACCTAAGGATCCCTTTTGATCAACTCAAAAGGAAACATCCAAAGAAGATGTAATAATTTCACCACCTTCTTTCAAGTTCTTTTCTTCTTCCACTTCCTATTTCATTGTTGTTTCCATACCAAAATAATAACTCCAGTACCTGATACATACTGATATTTTATTATAAATATGTTACAACCATATTTATTATTCTATCCATCCTATAAATGACAAAGTCACCATACATGTGTATGTACGGCTTACCGTCTCCACGTCGTGGTGTAGTTTGTTATTCAAACACTTCATTATTTGGAAGGGTATAATAATGAGTATAACTAATGTAAATAATAAATATAACATGTTAATGATTCTCTATATATGATATACCATTAAATTACATACGATTTCACCATCAATATAATGATATTGTCGCTTGTGCGTATGTATGGATTACTGTCTCCATGACGCAATGAGATTCATTTCCACATTCACCATTCAATGATGATTATAAAAATGTATATTATTAATAAGTATGTAATATTTGACATAATAATTCTACTTAATATATATATATGTGTGTGTGTGTGTGTGTGTGTGTGTTTGTGTGTGTTTATGTACTTATATATATCTTATTCACCTACTTCCATTCAATGTGATATGAAAATGGAAATAGTGTTTATGCGTACGTACGGCCTACCGTCTCCATAAACGGTGTTTTCCATTTCATATATCTATCTATTATAAATATTTATATTCTAAAAATATATGATATATAAATCATTTTTTGTATTCTGGAAGTATTTAAATCATGATATAAATGATATGACCAAGAATAACAAGTTAAATCTTGTACGATAAAGAAAGCGATTATTACCCTAAATGTTAATTTAACATGGAAATCATTATTAAATGGGTTGTATAAAGTTATAAATGAATCATGTATGGTATAATAAATATGAATATGGTTATTTTATAATTTAATAACATTATATAGTCATTATATAGGAGGTTAAATGTACCCTCGACCAAAGGAAAGTGCAAGGTAAGGGTTAATTTCATAATCTCTTCATTATCCGAGGTTGTTTTTACGTAAGTATCTACTGGGACATATTTATTACCCATGTCTATGTTTCATAAAAGAGTTTTAAAAAGGATTATTTTTAAGGGACATTTTTACTAAAACATCATTTTAAATGTTTTAAATATTTATTCTTCTAAACCTTTCTCATTAATGTTCACATTTTAAAAATGGTTTTTAGGATTTATTTATATGGACATGAATGTTTTAAAATGTTAATTACTTTAAAAAGTTTCAAAGTGATATGGGACACTTTGATTCAAAACTATCTTTTAAATTAATTCCTTTATAAATTGTGTGACTTTTAAATGACTTCATGAAAAAGGGATATTTCTCCCAAATATTTTTAATAATCATTTTCAACTATGTCAATATCCTTTATGGGATAATATTCTTGATCAAGGATGATTTATTTTCATACAAATATTCCATATTTTATTGAAGGTTTTGTGATATATTTGACTGTGGATGTGTTATTTTTATACCATTCATGGTTTAGGGTTAAATTATTGACATTTCGTATGCTAGTTTTAATACGAATGTTTATGTTATGTTTCAACCTTTTCATATAAGGAATGTATTGGACTTAGTAAGTGATGGGTGGATCCCTCTATAGCTTCTCGGTGCATTGGTAGGTCTCATGAGATAATTAGATGTGGAAATGGCCGAGGCCTTTCCTAATTTGATATATGGTTTTTTCCAAGGCCTAAATCATTTTTATATATCTTGTCCGAGGACTTGAAAAGATGTTTCAGAATGTACGAAATTATACATTCCCTCATTATGAAAATATTATTAATAGATCATGTGGTTATTAGACTAGTATAATAACCATGATTATGTTTTATTATGTAATTATTTATTCATCTCATATTCTTTCCATAAAGTGTTCATTTTAATTATTTGTAGAGGCATGTGTTTTAAATTATTTGTCAAACCTAATGTTTATGTTATCTTCCGCTATATTTCTTACCCTTACTGAGCGTTTGAGCTCACCCATTTCTTATGTTTTATTTTCCCAGGATTCCAAGAAGTGTATTATGATTGATATGCAAGGTTAATCTAGGGGAATAATTCCATTATCAAATAAATATCTGTGTTGTCTTTTATGTTTTAAATTGTAATGTAATGTTAACATATGTAATATCTTTTCCAAGACTGCTAAAACTGGTCAGTCCTTCGGGACTTGATTCCTTGTAATAATGTCAATGTTATTTAATAATGCACTGACTCTGGGTAACTGGGGTCGGGGCATTAGAGTTGGTATCAGAGAAATTTTAGCAATAACCTTAGAAATATATTTAAATAAACTCTGATTAGAGAACATTACCCTAAGTTAGACTTTGAGGATTATAATATAAGAACATACTAGAATTTTGGTAATGTAGAGATTTTGTGAATTTTCTAAGCAATATATCTCTATCTGGATAGGATTATGTAGAGGCAGTGCTAGCACAGATGTACCTAGGAGTGAAAACTTTGACAAGGATTTTCGGTCTTGACCCGGGGTATCCTGGTACATGACAACGGGCCTTGCTGCAATCTTGATTATGACACTCTGGGGGGATATGATTAGGATAATTCACATTTGCTTTACATGCCATTATGAAGAATTTAGGAGTAAATATTTCCTCAAAGAAAACATTTTTGTATGATTATATATTATAGGAATAATCTTTTCAATTTACGTTAGGTATTTTACAAGTTTGGAATTATGTATTGTGATTCATAAAACTAATCTAGTGTATGCCATTGTTTAAAAATGGTGCCCAGTAGGTGGAATGAGTACTCCAGCAATACGCATGATCCAAAGAGTAAGAAGTATCATATCTTTCATGGTATTAAACCAACATTTAGAAAGGAAATATTCTCCCATTTATTATCATCATATGAAGAAATAATATCATGTGTAATAAGATAATTAAAGAATTTTCTATGTCTTATGGATTTGAAGGGAACCAAGAAAAGAAAAGGATGGAAGAGAGAATGTGGATAAAGGGAAGAGTGGAAGAATGATTTTTCCCATATGTGATAACTGTGGAAAGAATCACTTTCATAAATTCTTGAAGGGAATGGGATTTTGTTATAAGTGTGGAGAAAAAGTACACCAAGTACGTGATTGGAAGGATAATAAAAAGGTTTCAAATGTACAATGCTTTATCTGCAAGGAGTTGGGACACTACACGAATCAATGTCCTAATCATAAGAGTATACCCCAAATGATTCTATTGGATAATAATAAAGTTATGATACTACTTATGATGAAGAGTAATGATTAAGAGGAATGATTATAGTTATTATGTTGTTATTAAAGTATGGTTACATTTTAGTATTGTATTAATTATGTACATGTTATAATAATTATAGAGTATATAAGGATTGTAATGCAGTACTATTTCATTAAGGATTTGAGATTATATGGTTCTAATAAAAGTGACTCAATAGCAAGTTAAACTTTTTGTAAAACACATGGTTAAAGGAAAGATAAATCATAATATGGTTCTGATACCGAGGTAGTGATTTTGGAAAGAGATATGATTGATTTGGATATTCGATATTCTTGAATACGTTGAAAATAATTAATTGTTTGTTTATTCCATTATTGTTGGAGTTTAAAACATCTTGGATATAAGGAGTATATCCAGTATTCTATAAGAAATAAGGAATTACATTTCTATTCAAATATGGTTTTTTGGTAATTCATTTTATTACCATATCTTATGAGAATACACGATGAAGGTATTCACATGTATGTTATGTGACCTTCCTTTTTAATTCTGGACTATGAGTTTGGACATAAGTATTTTGGATAAGTCTAAAGGTTGGAATGGATCAAGATAAATAATTGATACTATTTTTTATGGTTAAAACACTTCTTAAGGTTATTTTTGGATTTTTATAAAAAGTACAACCTGGAGGTTGGGTGATAACTCATCGCGTTCGGCAAGGCCACAAGACTTGAACCCGCAACCGAAGGGCGACAAGGGTGCATCACCTACCATTGGCCTACATGATGTCCTTTTTGTATAATGTAGTTTTTTCAAATGGCCTGAATGATGAATTATGAATTAATTATTTTTGGAACCCTATATGATTTGGATAAAAAGAATATTTTTGAATTCTATTATCTTTTTAAGTGAAAGATGAGTTTGTGGTAGGAATTAGTTGAAGGATGAAACTCTACTTGTCAAGTATATTTTTTTCTCTTATTCTATGAATAAATTAATTCTTAAACTTTAGGGAAGGGATCTTAAAACCAAAAATATGTTATCTTAATATCTTATGGTTTGTTTAACTGATGATATTTTAAATCATCGTAGATTGATGGCTTTGAGGCCCTTAATTTTACATTGGTTTGTGATTGATGACCTCAATCACACCCTATAAATATTTTCATTTTTCTTCCAATTATATGTCTCTATTTTCAACCAATGTTTTCCATATCGAGATCATAATTTTGTGGTGACTTTTTCATTTCCCTTTCCCTCTTATTAAGACTATATTTTATTAACCCAATTTCCAATGTTAGTTTTCCACAAAGCTATTTTCCTATTTTTAAACTTTTATTTTTGAAGAACAATTTAAAATTGTGAGGAAGCAATTTATTGAAGGAGGGGAGAATGTAACACCCCAATATTTCACAGTATGTTATTTCTTCAAAGTAATTCAATAACTTGTGCTACACACAACACTGAGTTCAATCACACCACAACTTACCAAACTAGCCGTTCAAAAAAAGTTTATGATTAGTATTAACTGCATTTTGAATCTTATATACTCTATATAATTTTAAAACCCATATTATGTGTTTCTTAGACATAATATGAGAAAAATTCATTTTTCAGATAAAAGAAGTATTTTTTAAAAAATGCAGTTTTACCACCTTTTAATGGGGAACCCTTTTAAAAACAAATATTTGACACTTTTATGTATTCAATTTAAGGAAATTAAATTATTCTTTAGAATAGGGACATAAAAATTTAGTTTCGATAAATTTTTGGTGTTTTTCTGATAACTTTCATATTTAGGTGAATAGTGAAAATAGTAAATTTTAATTAAAAACAACTTTTTTAATCAAAATAATTTATAGTGTTCAATTACACATTTGAATAGTTTGTAAGTATAATTTGATTATATTTTTATCATTTAATACATTTTATGTTATTATAATTAATTTTACATTTAAATTTGACATAAACACATGTCAATCTTTTGAGAGTTTTTACTTTTTAAAAAACCCATTTTTTGGTTTTGAAAACGGGAATTAATTTTAAATTAATAAATGAAACTTATATGTTTTTAATTTGGTAAAATAGACTTCATTTTTGAATTCATAATATCAAAATTATATTAGGGTTAATTTTTGGTATTTTTCTGAAAACTTTCTATTTTTGATGAATAGTGAAAATACTAAGTTATTATTTAAAATCGACTTTTTATTTAAATAATTATTTATTTTATTTAAATTTATTTTAAGTAAAAATAGATATATAATACCTATATAAGTTTAATTTAATTCATTGAAGTCATTTTATAATAAAATAAGATGTATAATTTTTTATTGAAATTTTTACTGTCTTTTACCCACCATCTAAGAGCATTTACAAATTTGCATAAAATTTAATTTTACCGCTTCTTTAAGTTGAATTTCAAAAATCTGAGAGACATGGTTGATATTAGTAAGTAAAATTTAGTTCAATAAGATGAAAATAATTTTTGGTGAATAGTAACTTTTGACTTTTATTTACCACGGTTAAAAGTAAATAGGGTAATTAAAGGTAAAAATGATATTATAATTACCATAAAACATGTCCTAATTCAATTGGATAATTGTATTTCGATTGAAAGAAACCTTATGAATAAAATATGATCCTTTAGGTCCACTTGGATTAGATTAATACATTTATAATTATTTTATTTAAAGAAGAGTTAAAAGTGTTAGATTCAAAGTTAAATAACTAAACCATTTTTAATATAGGGTCACGCATAATATAAATTCGATTATAAATATTAATTAGAAATAGAAAAATATTTCCTACATAATGGTATTTTATTTATAATTTTTATACATTAAATAATTAAATTTATTTATGACACAATGATGATGCAGTAATAACCTTATTAATTAAATAATCAAATAAAAGGTATTATAAATATTAAAATAAATTTAATTTCAAAGTTTTTATGACATACAAGAATTTTCTAGTTGAATATGACATTTTAGGATTTATTCAATGTATCTTTTTAGAATTAATCAATTTGTGATGACTTCCACAAAAACCAAATACTAAATAGTGTCAAAATTGACATAAATGAGTTTTTAAAACAAATATTATATTATTAAATTATATAATATTCCTAAAACTCTAAGGTTCGTCAAAAGGGATTAAATAATATTATATATTTCATCAATGAACCACTTGAGGTTATCTTGGAAGTTTAGAGTTAGTTTATTAACTATACGGTGTAAGAATACAAGAAGATACGGTAAAAGTTAAACTATTTATCTAAGAGTTAAATCTAAAAGATAAGGTTAAAATGGTATCATAAACTTGTATAAAACCTATTGGTTGAGATTATTTCGACTCATAACCAACTAAGTCTCAAAATAAATTTATTTGGATCCATTATAAAACGAATATGATTGTATAAGAAATTAATATTTTAATCTTTTCATAAAGTGACCCTCACCGCTCGTATAAAAGAGAACTTTCCCTTCTCTTAAAATCACACCTCCAAAGCCATTTGGCTCGGCCAAACCCTGACCAAATATCCTCCCAACATCCCTCACATCAACCTAGAGTCCTTAATTTGATTATAAAGACAACCTAAGGAGGCCTTTTGATCAACTCAAAAGAAAACACCCAAAGAAGAGGTAATAATTTCACCACCCTCTTTCAAATTATTTTCTTCTTACACTTACTCTTTATTTGTTATTTCCATACCAAAATAATAACTACAGTACCTCCTACATACTAGGATGTTATTATAAATATGGTACAACCATATTCGTTATTCTATCCATCCTATAAATGACAAAGTCACCATACATGCGTACACACGGCTTACCGTCTCCACGTCGTGGTGTAGTTTGT
Organism: Viscum album; assembly: GCA_963277665.1. Lineage (NCBI taxonomy): Eukaryota > Viridiplantae > Streptophyta > Magnoliopsida > Santalales > Viscaceae > Viscum > Viscum album. Next base: position 1,529,011,872 of record OY728138.1, on the reverse strand, counting down.
TATTCAAACACTTAATTATTTGGATGGGTATAATAATGAGTATAACTGATTTAAATAATAAATATAACTGGTTAATTTTTCTTTATATATGATATACCATCCAATTACAAATGATTTCACCATTAATATAATGATATTGTCGCTCGTGCGTACGTATGGATTACCGTCTCCACGACACGATGAGATTCATTTCCACATTCACCATTCAACGATGATTATAAAAATATATATTATTAATAAGTATGTAATATATGAAATAATAATTCTACTTAATAGATATATATATATATATCTGTGTGTGTGTATTTATGTATGTATGTACTTACATATATCTTATTCACTTACTTCTATTCAATAAGTAATGAAACCAGAAACAGCGTTTATTCGTACGTACGGCCTACCGTCTCCATAAATGGTATTTTCCATTTTATATATCTATCTATTATACATATTTATATTCTAAATATATATGATATATAAATCATGTGTTATATTATGGAAGTATGTAAATCATGATCTAAATGATATGATCAAGAATAACAAGTTAAAAAACATACGATAAAGAAAGCGATTATTACCCGAAATGTTAATTTAACATGGAAATCATTATTAAATGGGCAGTATAAAGTCATAAATTTATCAGGTATGATATAATAAATATTAATATGTTTATGTTATAATTTAATAACATACTATAGTCATTATATAGGAGGTTAAACGTACCCTCGACCAAAGGAAAGTGCAAGGTAAGGGTTAATTTCACAATCTCTTTATTATCCGAGGTTGTTTTTATGTAAGTATCTACTAGGAAATATTTATTATCCATGCACATGTTTCATAAAAGTGTTTTCAAAGGGATTATTTTTAAGTAATTTTTTACTAAAACATTATTTTAAATGTTTTAAAGATTTATTCCTCTAAACCTTTCTCATTAATGTCCATGTTTTCAAAATGGTTTTATGGATTTATTTATATGGACATGAATGTTTTAAAATGTTAATTCCTTTCAAAAGATTAAAAGTTTTATGGGACACTTTAATTAAAAACTATCTTTTAAATGACTTCCTTTATAAATTATGTGACTTTTAAATGATTTAATGAAAAAGGGATATTTCTCTCAAAGATTTTACTGATCATTTTCAACAATGTAAACTTCCTTTATGGGATATTATTATTGAACGAGGATGATTTATTATGATAAAAATCTTCCATATTGTATTGAATTTTTTGTGATATATTTGACTGTGGATGTGTTATTTTTATACCATTCATGGTTTAGGGTTAAAGTATTAACATTTCGTATACTAGTTTTAATATGAATGTTTATGTTATGTTTCAACATTTTCATATGAGGAATGTATTGGACTTAGCAAGTAACGGGTGGAGCCTACTATAGCTCCTTGGTGCATCAGTAGGTCTCATGAGACAATTAGACGTGGAATTGGCCGAGGCCTTTCCCAATTTGATATATGGCTTTAGCCGAGGCCTAAATCATTTTTAGATGTCTTGGCTGAGGCTTTGAAAAGATGTTTCAGAATGTCTGGCATTATACATTCCCTCATTATGAAAATATTATTGATGGTTTATGTAGTTATTCGACTAGTAGAATACCCATGACTATGTTTTATTATGGAATTATTTTCTCATCTCAAATTCCTACCATAATGTGTCCATTTTTATTACTTTTAAAGGCATGTGTTTTAAATTATTCATCATGCCTAATGTTTATGTTTTCTTCAACTGTATTGCTTACCCTTACGAAGCATTTGAGCTCACCCCTTTCATATGTTTTATTTTCCCCGGATTCCAAGAAGTGTATTATGATTGATATTTCGGGTTAAGCTAGGGGAATAATGGCATTCTCAAAGAACTGTCTATGTTGTATTTTATGATAGAAATAATAATGTAAAGTTAATGTATGTAATCTATTTTCCGAAACTGTTAAATTGATCAGTCCTTTGGGACTTGATTCCTTGTAATAAATCCAATGTTATATAATAATGAACAGGATTTGGGTAACTGGGTTGAGGAATTACAATAACCATTTAAATTTTTGCAAAGTTATATTATTTTTAAAAATAAATTTTCTTCAAAAATGATTTCTATGATTTTTTATGAGAAAATATTATAATTAATTTATAGAATAATTAGAAAATGTATTTGGTAAAATTGAATTAATTTTTAAAATCAGTATATCAAAATTATCTTAGGATAAATTTTGGGATTTTTTTAAAAAGATTTATTTTCTAGTGAATAGTGAAAAACACTATTCTTCATTGAAAATTGTATTTTTATTTCAAGAAATTAAAAGTTTTAATTTTATTTTAAAATATTTTTAAACTAAAATTATCTGTCTTATATTATTATAAGTTCAATTAAGTTAAATTTAATCAATTTTGGGGATGAATTTAGTATAGAAATAATTTTATAGGTAAAAAGGCATTTTTCAATGAAAACTGTTTTTCGTTGCGTTTTTCATTAATCATAAATTAATTTATTCCACATATTTTAATTGAATATTTAAAAATATATTAAATATTTGGAATCATGATTTACAAATTTGGTAAATAGGTCTCTTTTATTTTTTTCATTATGAATAGTACCAATATTAAAGTAATGTCACTACGGTAAGGGAAAATTGGGTAATTTAGGTTAAAAATGTGATAAGGCATTAAAAATCAACCCGAAACATACCATAATTTCATTTTATGCATATATTTCATCCATAATAATCCAAAATTATAAACTAATACATTTTTTCATTTATATTAGATTAGAACATTTAAAATATTTAAGTGAAAGATAAAGAAAAAAAATGTCACTTTTCTACTTTTAATATCAATACTATTTTTTCATAGTGATGAATATAAATTAGGTTACATTATCAGAGTTTATTTGAAATATGAATTATATACTTTTATATTTTAAATTTATTTTAAATTTTTATTGATTAAATAATTATCATAAATTCTTATACAATACTAAGAAAGTTCTTATGCATGTAGTTGAAAAATCAAGTAATTTATTTTTAAAAAGACTAAAATTAATATTTTATTGATGGGTTAAATATTCCAAAAAAAATTTATAAACATGAAATATTATAGATTTTATAAGTTATTATATTCTTATTTTATTTTTTTCTATGTGTAATTAAAGTCAAATTAATTGAATATTGTCAAAAATGACAATGATAATGTTTTATTAAATTTTTTAAAAATAATTAGAATCTACAAATAAGAAAAGTTTCATAATATATGGTCTAAAATTTCATACCATGGCCATTTATGATCCAATTTTAACCTTATAAGTAAAATTATTACCCTTTAAGAGCGGAAAAGATGTTACTGCGGTTAACATTCAAAAAGGTTAACTAAGGGTTAAACCAAAAGATAAGATTTAAAACACCACATAAACCTATCCAAATTTAATTTTATGATGGGATTCCATCACCCTAAAACCTTATATTAGAATCAATATTCATTTTGAATAATTTTTCTAAATAATTACTTTATATTTTAATCTTTTAAGAAATCCCAAGAGTACCCCTCCCCTCACTTATAAAATGGAACCTCTTCATTCTCTTATTCACACCACTACGAGCCTTCTATATTGAAAAAAAAACAAAAAAAATATTTAAATATCCAATAGAAACATTTTATAGGTTATATTATTTCCATAAGTCTAACTCTATGTCCCTTAAGTAGATATCTAAAGGGAGTTATTTAAGTGAAGTGGTAATATACTTAACTGATTAATTTCTTTTTAATTATTATTTTAACTTCCATAAATATATTATATTTATCATTAATTAATAAATTTAGTATCATAAATGTGATTAAATTTTATTATTATTGTTAAAGAACCATTAAAACCTATCTTTGTAATTAAATGGGAAGTGAAAGTATCACCGGTGCATACGTACAACTTACCATCTCCAGGTAGAGATACAATTCATTTTCCATCACCATATTTCATAGATGGTTTTTATAATTATATTAAATATTATATATGATAATTATTGAAAACATTTACCTTTAAAACTATAATATCACTCCTACTTTCTTAGCTTCCAATTTGTTGGAAAACAATAATGTTTCTATTGTGTATGTGTGGAATACGACCACCACAAAGCGATGAGATTTGTTTTTCATTTCCATTTTACATAGATGTTAATAAATATATATTTAATTAATATATATGACACGTATGATATAATAATAATTCTTTAAAGGTGAATTATTATTTACATTTTTTTCCTTCCACTCATTGAAAAAAGAAAATATTGTTAATGTGTAGGTCTAACCCACCATCTCTATGAACTATGTAATTCATTTTTCTATCTATATATGTTTTTAATGATTATAAAAATGTATCTAATGAATATATATTATATTTATATCCTAATAAACATTATTTATATGATCTAACCATGATCAAAGTACAAGAACCATTACTTCCAAACTGAAATTCTCCTAAAAAACCAAATAGTTGACACCCAGAAACAACAATTTTATTATGGAGTTATTAATTAATGGCTAGTAAAATGTTATAATAGGATCATATAAGATATTATAAGTGTGAAAATGTTTTATTATTGTATTATAATAAATTTACATTTATTATGAAATATTTTATACTACTTTCAAAGAAAGTAGAACTCGAGGTAAAGGATTTATCATCTCACTTTTATTTCTGGGGAAAATATGCCATGTTCACCACTTTTACATTATGTGGTGTGTATACTAATACTAAATTTACTTTATGATTATTTTTATGAAAATTATTTGGATTTAAATTTCCATATAATGTTCTCTCTTTCATGAAGTTTTGACTCAGATATTTCCAAATATGTAAGGTTGTATCGTCTCAAATTGTCTTCTTTGGGACATATGTTATGTTATGAAACTATCTTATTTTATGAGGTGTTTATAAAGAACATTTTTCATGTTCTTTAATTGATATAGTTTTTATCACAAAACTTAATTTTTCATTTGAGTTTATTCTTTATTGGGGATTATTATTCAAAAGTTACCAAAGTGGTAAAGGATTTATGTTAGAGTCTCGTTGTTAATGAAATTGTCTATGATTAAGTTTTTTATGATTACATTTTTGATAATACTCTCAATAAACAAAATAATTTTCTTCTCTTATTTTTATTTCTATAGATTACATGTTTCCTTTTATTTTCCTCACTATAATAACTAAATACAGTAAGTTTTTTAAGGAAAATCGACTTTATTTATCTTTTCGGTCGAAAATCATTTTTCTTCAATTTATATGTTCTTTAAAAATGTTTTCAAGACTATTTTATAATTTCCTCCAACGATTTTTTAAATTCATTTTTTTCCCATGATTGTATTTTTACAAAAAAAATTAAAATTAAACTTCTTTTCATTTGCCGAATAAGGTACTTTTGAATTTTTACCAAAATTCTAAAAGGAACTTTTTTTAACTTATAAAGAATGAATAGAAATTAATGGAATTTATATTTATCATTGATAAGAACCATTGATTTTACTTATTATTTACTGGTTATATGATCCAAGGATATCATCCTTATTATTTCTATGGATGGTTTATGATTATTATGAAAATATTTTATGAAAATTATTTTTATTTCCATTGGTTATGGTATGATGAAATGATTATATAAATTATTTTTATTTCCATAGGTTATGATATGATAAAATCATTATGGAACTCATTTATTTTCTATGGGTTATGATATGATGAAATTTTTATAAAACTATTTTCCTTTATATTGGTTATACTATGATGAATGTTTTATGATATTATTTCACACATATAAATGATTTTCATTATATGATTTTTGGGCTCATAATTCTATATCCCTCTAATTTATTAGGTAAATATTGATATCTATTGAGATAAAAAATACTGGAATAGGGAGTGAGACCAGTTGAGTAAGGGACATTTTTCACTATGATGGTCTTGGGAGTGAACCTTGACTTCTTTGATGAAATGGTGAGTGAACCTAATCCACAATGGTATTCTTTATTTTGATCTGTGACTACTAAGGAAAATATATTCTATTATTTTTTATGCCACAATTCTATGACTTATCCAATGTTATTATCTCATAGCTCATGTTATTTTATTTTTTATGATTCATGTCTTATGAACTACCATTAATTATTCTATGACTTAATATTATGATCTTTGATATATTGGGTATAATTTTAAAATTATAAGATCATGTTATAATATACTTATTCTAATGTTACACTAACGTATCTCCTTTGTTTACCCTTATAGAGCATCTAATCTCACTCATTCTTATACTTCTTTTCCACAGGGTATGGAGAAAATTTTGAAGTATCAGGTTTCTAATAAGGTTTATAGTTATTAATAACTAAGTGGGAGATTATGTAGATCTTTTATAAACCATTTTTTATCTATCAAGTCTCCAAATACACTAAACCTTTTAGGTACTCATATGTCTATTTATGAGATTTATTGAATATTAATCTAAAATGATATAATATTTGTATATGAAAATCTTGGGTCACTATAGTTTGTATCATAGGATATGTTTAGTTAATTATTATATAATTGTATTAGAGAACTTTGGTGAAAAACCTTGGGATATTTCTAAGTGTGGGATAACTTCCTAATGTTTTGGTAAGGTAGAGACTATGTTATTTTTCCAATGAATACATCCTTATCTGTATAATATAAGTGTATTTGGTTTTGGCATAGATGTATCTAGGGGTATTAACCCCAAAAAGAGTTGTTCGATTATATCTTGTTCATTATTCTGGAACATGGTGAGTATGTCCTTAATTTTCACCTAGTTTGACACTCCCAAGGGATATTCCTGGGTTAATTCACATTTTATTTATAAATAATCATTTTTTATTTGAATAAATAATTCCCATTCATGACATAGTCTAAGACAAATGTGTCATATATTGAAAATAATGTGTCATTATTTATAAATCCTAAAAATTATTTTTCATGATTATGTTGTTTTCCACTATGATTTTAATCATTAACACTATGATTTTTAGGTTTTATCCAATGGTTGGAAATATGATGAATTTTGTTAATGTTTAATTTAATAGATAATATAATCATTTTCATCAAGATAAACCAAGTTAATTTAGATATGGAATGTGAAACTTTTTTATTATTCCTAGTCCTCTAACTCATTATATAATTAATAATCTCAACATGGGAGAGTTTCTTGACACTCTTAACAAGAGAAAAATTGAGTTTCATGAAGAACATGAAGTAAAGTATAATAAATTTCCAACATGTTGATAATGTGGGAAAAATATCAAGGTAATATCTCAAATGAACAATATGATTTCTTCTATGTGGTAATTAAGGGTATAGATCAATTAATTTTCAAGGAAAAAAGAAGAGTTTGATGGATGGAAATGAAGTTCATCCTAAGGTACCATTTATAATTCAATGTTTTATTAGTGATGAATATGTGAATTATCTGAACCAATTCCAGAATCCAAGGGTTAACTCCTAGACTAATGAAAGACTAATGTTATTCCAATCATTAAAATGGAAATATTGTAGTGTTTATGTACTGTTATTTCATAATTAAGTGGTAAAAGTGTAATATCAATGATATTATTCATATAATAATCATGATAAATTTAAGTATTATTCAAATATAATTTTTCCTCAAGGATTAAAAAACATATATTGAAAGGTACTTATAATCAAGAAAAGTGATTTAGGGGTAATGTGATAAAAATATGATTGATATTGATAAAGTAAATGGGATTGTTTTTGTGACCTTGAAACTAATTATTGATTTGATGATAAAGTGGTTTATGTTATGTTTAATGGAATTTATAGTGTATTGAGTTTTATGAAATATATTTGATAGTTTGTGATTTTATTTTAGGAATAAGGATTGTTTTAATTTATATAATAATATATGTTTTCATGTGAGGATAACTTAATGCTTATGGATACCAAAATGGTTTAAGGTTTATCATAATTTGAAAATCATATATACTCATTTTAAATTTTTAAGTGATGGTATTATGAAAATGTTTACAATTTTATTAGTATTTATAAAGAATAATCTATTGAGGTTTAAATAACCCTTTGGGTTAGTATATAATTTTAGTTTAAGTTAATTATGGTCTATTTAATAATAGAATATTTATAATCTTGATGGTTGAAAAGTGATTCATTGTAGAGGAAATATTTTCAAAGGTATGTATAATTATGCTAATTATTACATTTCATGTTAGTATAAAAATTTTATTCAAGATATTTTCATGAATTTCACTACATTATAAGATTTATCATAGCGATTAATGATATTTTGGAGGACGTTTAGCTGAGTTTATTTATATGTAAACCTTAGGTTTAACATGTGATTTAACATGAAATATTATTTTGGAAGAATGAAATTAAATTTTGTAGGGTGTAAGTTGAAAGGTATGAGATCACATTTGAGGTTAAAATATTCATTCAGTTTTATGTTATTTTAGATGTATGGTTTTTTATGAAATGATCTAAGTGTAAACTATATTGTTATTATGTGAATTTATGAGTTAAATAGGAAGCATTATACACTTTGGATATTATCTTACCTTATGTTAACAATTAATTTTTTTTAATATTTAAATATATAAATAATATCTTAATATCATTTTGTGGATTATAAAGTTTATTTTAGTGGTTCAGTCATGAAAACAATCATCTAAAATAGTCTCTATTTGGGGAAAAAGATTAGTTTTTGGTGGAAATTGACTAAAGGATAAAATTATACTTTTCAAGTTTGTATAGTGCATGGTTTTTTAAGTTTATATGATAAAAAATTCTTGACTATAGGAAAAGTATCATATAACAAAAAAATGTTGTTAGATTACATTCAGTTTCGATAAATTGATGGTCTCTTCACCCATCACAGATTTTTGGTTTTCTTGTCGTTAACTTTAACCTGATCATGTTCTATATAACTCTATATTAGTCCTTGGGATTTCTAATTCTATTCCTTGTCTATATTTTCATTTCCATATAATTTTATTCTATTTTGAAACATATTTTTATAATTACCTTCATAATTCTCTTTCCCTCTTTTTAAGAGGAAATCTTATTAACCCCTTTTACGATGTGGGTTCTCTACAAAGGAATTTCCAAATATCTCAAGAACAAGTAAAAAGTGTGAGTTCATGGTTTATTAAATGGAGTATAATATAAAACCTTTATATTTTAAAATAATAACACTATGTTCAATATTATATAAGAGATAAAATACCTAGTATAAACAAACCATGAAATATTAATATTTATATATAATTGAAATAACATGGTAGTTGAATTTGATGGAATGAATAGGGATAACTAAATTATGAAATATATTTAAAGTTACTACCCAATACAAATTTATGAATTTATTTTTATGCAATGAGCATTCAATTTTTAGTAAAGTTATTTTGTGCTTAAAAAATACAGTTTCTTGAAAAAAAATTATATATTTTTATGAGAAAATATTGTAATTAATTTTTTGAATTTTTTAAAAAAAATTTTTTTAATTTTTAGTTAATTTTTGAAATCATTATATCAAAATTATATTCGGATGAAATTTTGGGATTTTTTCTGAAAATATTGATTTTCTAGTGAATACTAAAAAATACTAATTTTCATTGAAAATCTTGTTTTTTGTTTCAAGAATTTACAATGTTTAATTTTATTTTTAAATATATTAAAATTAAAACTATTTCTATTATATTATTAATAATTCAATTTATAACATTTAAATCAATTTTATAGTTGAATTTATCATAAAACATTTTTACTAATAAAAAGAATTTTTCTAAAAAAAATGTTTTTCGTTGTGTTTTTCATTTAAATTTTAAATTAAAATTTTCCACTTATTGAAATTAAATCATTAAAAATGGATTGAATATTTTAAATCATGACGTCAAATAATTTTAAATAGGACCCTTTTATTTTTTCAATATAAATAGTAACCATTTTAAAAAATTATCACCATGGTAAACGTGAATAAGGTAATTATGGTTAAAAATAATTTGATAAGACATGAAAAATAGAATCAAATATTTTATTAATTTAATTTTATAATTATATTTCATCCATAATCATACCTAATTTTAAAATAGGTCCTTTTACATTTTTATATGATTTGGACCATTATAGTATTTAAGTGAGAGATAAAGACAAAAATATCATTTTTCTTATCTTAATATCTATAATATTTTATGATATGGATAAATACAAATTTTATTTATTTATAAGAGTTTATTTGAAATATAATTTAATTATTTTTATAATTTTAATTTATTTGAAATTGTTAGTGATTAAACAATTGCCTTGAATTCTTACGCAATGCTGGTAGAGTGTTTATGCTAGCACTAGAAAAATCCATTAATTTATCTTTAAAAACACTAAAAAAATATTTTCTATATGAGGTAAAGCATTAAAAAATTAGATATATTTTCTATATTGTATTCTAATTTCATTTTTATCTTGGTGTAATTAAAGTCAAATTAAATGAATAGTGTCAAAAATTATCTTAATAATAATTTATGAAAAATAATATTTTATTAAATTATTTTAAAAACATTAATATCATAAAAGATGAAACATTAGATAATATATTGTATAAAATTTCATCTATTGTCCATTTCTGATCCAATTTTCACCTTATAAGTAAAATTGTAACCCGTTAATAATGAAAAAGACGTTGTCACGGTTAAGGTTAAAATAGGTTAACTAAGGGGTTAAACCAAAATAAAAGGTTTAGAACACCACATAAACCTAGAATATTTTTATTGATTGATGATATTTAAACCCCATCAAACCTTATCTTCATATACCAATCCATTTTAAAGAATTTTGAGAGATAATCAATTTTTTATATTTTAATTTTTTAAAAAAATCCAAGCATGCCCATCCCCTCACTTATAAAAGAGAACCTCTCATTTCTCTTATATACACAACATTAACATTATATATTGACGAAAACCTATAACATTATCTTCCCAATTCCCATATACACATTATAGAGGTACCGTTCTTACCAAAAGACCAACCCTTGGTATCTTAAGAGTACATCTAAAAGTGTTATTTCAAATAAAAGTTAATTTCCTTAACCAATCACGTTCTTTTTAATTATTGTTTTACTTCATCTAAATATGTGTTATTTATCATAAAATAATAAATTCATTATCATAAATATACTAAAATTATTTTATGATTGTGAAACCACCATTAACAACCCTCTTTCCCAATATATGGGAAGTGGAAGTATTTCCAGTGCATATGTACGGCTCACTACCTCCAAGTAGCATTAAAATTCATTTTCCATCACCATATTTAATGGAAGGTTGTTATTATGGGTTTAATGTTTATATATGATAATTATGACATAATAATACTTATTTAATTATAAAATCACATCTACCTTCTTACCTTCCAATCCCTTGGGAAATAATAACATCACTCATGTGTATTTTTGGACTACCACCACCACAAAGTGATGTGATTTTTTTCTCATTCCCATTTTATATGGATGGTAATAAGGATAGATTTAATGAATATATATGATATATATGCTATATATGATATATAAGATATATATTATATATATAATATATTTGATATATATATTATATATATTATATATATTATATCATAATAATTCTATTAAGGTTAATTATTCTTTATATTTTTTTCATTCCACCCATCGAAAAACAGAAACAATGTTAATGCATACGTAAGGCCTACTGTCTCCATGAACAGTGTAATACATTTCTATATATGCATATCTTATGAATGATTATAAATATGTATATAATGAATATACATGATATTTATATCATCATTAACATTATTGATATTATTTAACCATGATCAAATGACAAGGACCAGAACTACCAACCTGGAATCCACAGGAAAAATGAAATAGTTAACACAGAGAAACAACAATTTTAATAAGGAGTTATTTAAAATGGGTGTTAAAATGATATAATAGGATAATATATGATATTATAATAATGTAAATTATTATTTTATATAATTATAAAAAATTTAAATTTATTATACTGGATGATAGAGTTCTTTCGAAGAAATTGGAGCTTATGGTAAGGGGTTTCTCATCTCGCTTTTATTTCTATGATACATATGTCATATTCACCACTTATATCATTTTCAAGGTTTATATAATGAAAATGAATGTATTTTATTATTATTTTAATGAAAATTATTGATATTTAAAATCTATTTAAGTTTCTCTCTTTTATTCTATTTTAACTCAGAGATTGCCAAAGCGGTAAGTATTTATCATCTCAAATTTTATTCTTTGGGAAAAACTTTATATTATACACATATATTCATTTATAAGGTGTTCATATGGACCTTTTCATGTTATATAATCAATATTATTATTATAATAATACTTAATGTTTCTTTTGAAGTTATTTTTCTTGTGGATTATGATTCAAAAATTACCAAATTGGTAAGGGTTTTATGTTACTATCTCATTGTTTATTGATATTGTTTATGATTATGTTTATGATGATGAAATTTTATGATATAACTCTCAAAAAACTCTATAATTTTATTATCCTAAAATTATTTATAGAGATTATATGTTTTACTTTCTTTTTACTCACATTAATAACTCAAGATATCGGAATAATGTTTTTAAAACAATTACTTTATTTCCCCCATCGGTCATAAATCTATTTTCTTCCAAGTCCATGTTTTCTATAAATGTTTTCAAGAATATTTTTAAATGTCATCCTATGATTTTTTAAATTAATTTTTTACCCATTATTTAATTATTACAAAATTATTTTAAAAATAATCTTCTTTTCATTTTCTAATCAAGGAACTTTTGACTTTTTACCAAAAAGTGTGAAAGGAATGTTTTTTAACTTATAAGGCATGAATATAATTTCCTATCATCATGAATTATCAATTATTTAAAGATTAATTTATAAGTTTCCAAGGTTATTTTGAATGAAAATAACTTTCACAATATTTTGTGAATTTTTAGTTTTGTAAAGTCGTTTTTAAAGTGGAAAAGGCATTTTACTCAAAAATATTTTCAATGATATATTAATGATATTTCTATTCATTAATAAAAAAACCCTTGATTTTACTTATGATTTACTAGGGATATAATCCCAGGATATCATCTTTATAAATTATCTAGATTGTTTATGATTATCATGAGAATATTTTTATAAAACATGTTTTAATTTTCATGGGTAATGCTATGATGAAATGATTATGAAACCCATTTTCATTTCCACATATTATGCTATAATGAAATTATTATGAAACCCTTCACTTTTACATGGGTTATTCTATAATCAAATTTTTAGGAAAATTATTTTCTTTCAATGTTTTATACCATGACGAATGTTTATGATATTCTGGAACACATATGTATGATTTTCATTATGTGATGGGTGGTCCTGGAATTATATAGTCATCAAATACATTAGGTAAAAAATGATATATCATGAGATAAATATGACTTGAAGAGGCAGTGAACCTAGTATAGTAAGGTACTTTATCCACTATGATAGTCTTCGGGGGAAACCTTGACTACTGTGATGGAATGGGGAGTGAATCCAATCTATAATGATAGTCTTCTCCATGCTCCTTCATAACTAAGGAAATAATTTTCTATACTTTTTTGTATGCCACAACTCTATGTCTTATGATGATGTTATGATCTCATAGATCATATTATTTTATTTCTTTATTATTCATGTATTATTAACTTTTAATCATTATGAGATGACTCAATATTATGATATTTTATATGTAGGGTATCATTATCAAATTTTAAGATCATTTTCATATACCCTTATGCTCATGTTATGCTTATGTATCTCCATTTTTTAACCTTATTGAGAATTTGAGCTCATAGTTTTTTATGTTTCCTTTCTCCATGATATGGAGAAAATTTTTATGTATAATTTTTCTAATATGGATTCTGGTAATGAAGAACAAAGTGGGATATGATGTAGATATTTTATGAACCAGTTGTTTATGTATCTTTTCTCTAAAGGCACTAATCCTTTATAGTCCTCTGACATGTATTTGTTAAATTTATTGAATATTCATCTAAAAATATGTAATATCCATATATGAAAATTTAAGGTTGTTGTAGTCTTCTTGTAACATCCACATAAATAGTAGTCTCAACATCACATGGACTATCATCCTCTTCATGTATTCTTGTTACAACATTAAATGGATAAATAGATTTATAATCTAAATTTTTCATACCTTTCTCCTCATGGTTATTTGAATCCTTCATATATATTTAAATTTTTTCTAAAAATGGTTCCACAATATAAAATTCCAATAGACTTATAATTATTATTTTATGATTTTTCCTTTACCATGTAAAATAAGAATAAATATTAGTCTAAAACATCAACTTTAAGACAAAACAAATCATGTCAGAGAAAAATAAATCCAAAAGAAGATATCCTACCCTCTAATAAAACTTTTTGGGTCACTTAAAAGGGCATAAATGTGAGATTCCCTAATATTGGGGGTGAATCAAGTTATGATAATTCTTTTCAAATTAAATTCTTTCTCTTAAACCTCTAATGTTTCTTGATGCTCTTGTCCTCTTGATTATAAGGGTGACCCTTTTCTCTTCTTTTAGAAGTTGATCTGATTACTATTTCTCTTGATTAGACCTTATATGATATAATAAATCCCTCACTTTATCCCACCTTAACTAGATATGATATTTGATGAATATAAAATAAAAATTAGAAGGTAAATTCTGATTTTTACTTGGTTCCTCGCTACAGGTTAATCCAAGGAGTATGTGATTGATAATTTTTTGATGCACTAAATCACTAATCTCTATTATTTATTTTTTTAGGATAGGTCACTACTACCTAGGCTCACTTCCCTTATAATGTTTTGTGTAAGATGAACTGTCTCCTATGGATAACCTTTCACAAAGTTTCAATCACTACTCCAAAGGAAAAAATAGATGGCATACAAGCCAACGAACAATATCCCTATTTTATGTTGATTTCCACCCAATATGGATAAGAGCCCTTTATATCTTGGAATATACTTCATTATAATGATTTGAAACTTCCCATAAATTTAATCATCTTTATATTTCCATGATATTTTAGGGGAACACTATCTCCTTTTGAATGTTCTTCAAGAGATTTCAAAAATCAATATTCCATTCTTTCCATCCCCTTCTATAGAATTCCCCATATATTTATGGATTTGAAACTAGGATTCCTCCACTTTATTGAATATTAGTAATCAACTTATCCTCTTCTTATAAATCATATCATCATTAACTTACATGTTCCTTCCTCTGTTTCTTAACTGGAAAGTTTGGAAATTAATTTTTTCTTCTATACCTATGTTATGAAATGATATAATAAATGATAAAATTATTTCATGAATACAACCCATTTGATCTAAAGTTTTGGAATAAAATTCCATTCATAAATTATAACATAATAATTCTCTATTCAGCACAAGGTTTTGGGATATTTTTTATGTTTAATAAACCCAAATTAATCTCCTTAAATTCATGCAGTTGACCACTATTAAATTTCTAATTAAAACTACTCATAACTCTCATATTTCAAGAACCATGTCATTTTAATTTCTCAAAAAAATCAGATCTTCCTATAACTCTCTATGAAAAACTAAATTGAATAACTTAGAATAATGTCAGTTTTAGGAGAAATTCCCTTTAAAACAGCTTCCTATGTGTTTAAAATCCCATTTTGAACAATCTCAAGGTTTCTTGATGCAAAAAACTCCCACAAAAATGCTCTCCAACTCAAAACTATGACTTAGAAGGTCTTCCATATTCCTTGATAGACTCACCTTATATGCTTCCATCATATCTTCTAAATCATGTATAGTGTGATCACTATTTCACATAGGTAAATTTTCAAGTCAAAACACTGATCTTCATAGTGTGGATCACACCTATTGCTCATTTTAGAATTATATGTTCTAAATATTAAATGAATTCAAACACAACCACTAAAATTCCAATATTGGGATTCAGAATTTCTCAAATGGAATCTCCCTAACAACCTTCCCAAGTGAAATTTTTTGGAGCTCCATGTTTTCACTCCTTCTTTAACCATGCTTGCCTTGAGATCCACTAAACCCTTCAAAATGACTTAAACAATTTCAACGTGGTGTGGTACAAATATTATTTGGGTAAAACTATATTCAAAACTATGAATTAGGGGTATTCAATTTATGTTTTCATATTGAAATGTTCCTCGGTTTTATTCTTCCAATTTAATTTTTATTGATTTTCATGTATAAAAAATTAGTTTTTTTATTTTTATAAAATCATATAATGGACTTGAGTATATGAATTGGTCCTAGTTAATTTTTTGTGATCCTATGTTTTTTGGGCCTTATCCTTTTACTAGCCATATTTCATAAGCCTATGTTGATTGAGCGATTTTTAACATCCTTTATTTACCACTATTTATTAGTGTTTCTGCTAATTTGATCTATTTATTCCACCATTTAATTTTATTTGATTACACTACTTGATTTATATTTTAATTTATCTTCAGGGTGGATCCTGATTAGTTGTGGAATGTCGATGGAAAATCGGTGTTAGTGGAATTCATGACCCCTTCATCAGTTTCCATTTGACTATCTCAAATTTTTTTGGTTTTTCTCTAGTTATATGATCCTGGAGTTCTCTTGGATTGGTTCTAGTTCTCTATTCCTAGAGTATTATTCATCCTTTGGAAAATAATATCTTTTTTATGTCATCCTATATTTTCATCGTTGGAGTATATATTCTGGTGGAGTTCTTGATGGCATCCTTCCTTTGGAATAAGTGTGTTGAAGATCCAAAGTGGAGTGCCTCCAACATCTATTCTAGGTGATGTTGAGTACATATGTTACATTGGAACATTTTTATCAGCTTCACATTGAAAAACATCAAGAGACCAGGACTGACAAACCCTACTGTCCAGTATTGTAAGTTTCTTTACCTTATGTTCTTCTTGTTCTTGGATTTAGGTGTTAAAATCCTCTATCGCTATTTTTATTTTAGTTAACCTATATTCAATAATTTTTTCTTTCTTGATATTAATAAAATGTGTGGGTTTTGGTGGGGTTATTTCCATGCATGTAGGTTCCCATGGGAGCAAAGTACATAAATCCCATGTTCTTATTCTTTTGTTATTTTCATTTGTTTCTCACATCTAGAATATTTTGGTTATATAATTTTTTACTTAAAAATGAAAAATCCCCAGTTTGGTCCTTTAATGTTTTGGTGTTCTATTATTTTTCGGTTCACCCTTCCCCCTCGTAAAGTGGTTTCAGATCTTTTCTGGTTCTTCTTTGTTGTGGAACCTAATTCTTTATTTCAATAATTTTTTTACGTATTTATGCACAATGAGATCTGCTTAAATCTACAATATATTTTTATAATAATTTTTTAAATCCATCATCCTATCTATAATTTCTCTAAATTTTGAATACCTTTTGATAATCATTGTTTACCCTAGATATTATTTTATTGTTAGTGAGTGTACACTTGAAATTTTCCTCAATAAATATATATCTACTCTTTGGGTAAACATGTCAACAATTAGACTCGAAATCGATAAATTTGATGGTGATACAAACTTTAACCTTTGGATAATTAATATGAGATCCATGTTGGTTTAGTAGAACTTAATTAAATATCTCTTTTATACTAAGAAACCTAGTGTTACTATAAATGTATCTAGATAGAACATTACTAAGTATCAAGATGCATCTCTTGATGTGTTAGATAAATCACTTAGCATCTTACTACATTCTTTCAGAGATGAAGTTATTCAGGATGTTTATTATGAGTATATTTATGATGGTATTTTCATTGAACTGGAAAACTTATATATGAAATCTTCATTAGTTGTAATACTTTATAAAAAACACTAAATTTTCACCATTAAAATGAAACCTGGTAGTTTTATTATAGTCCATTTAGATTAATTTAAAAAATTAATGTTAGATTTAGCCAACATTAATGTATATTTTGATGATATAGATCAAGAAATGACCATTATAATTTCTATATATAATACTTATATAACCTTATTATATACCATGTTGTATGTCCTTGAATCTTTAATAGTTGAAGAAGTTAAATATTCTCTTCTCTCCCAAGAATTTCATTCCATACCTAGAATTAAAGATGATTCCCAGAGCTTGTTTACTAAGGGAAGAACTCAATCTAAAGTTAAAAAAAATTAGTAAATATAATAGAAAGAAGAGTAAAGAATCTAAAACTAGGTCTAATTATAAAGATATTAAAAATGTTTGTTTCTATTGTGGAAATTCAGGTCACACTAAGCCAGAATATCAAAAACTTAAACAGGAGTTAGAATCAAAATATTCTACTAACCAGTCCCTTATAGTTGACTTGGTATATAAAATAATTGATGTGTTAAATGTGTCTATCCATGTACTCAATATTGATTTCATCCTTGACTCAGACTACTCCTTTCACATTTTTCCCATTAAAGATTAATTCCTAGAATTGTTAGAAATGGTAGAAGGATATGTCCTCTTAGCTAATAATTAGAGGTGTAAGGTAGCGAGGAGAGGTTCTGTTTTACTAGAACTAGAATACTATTCCATCATCACTTTTACTGATGTTAGTTGGCCTTCAAACCATAATAGAAACCTAATTTTCTTAAGGATCCTAGACTAAAAGGGGTCTAATTTTTTCTTTAAAACAAGCTGTCTAAAAATCTCCAAAGGCTCTAGAACCATAATAAAGAGGTATCTCATTAATGGGTTGAATATATTGAATGGAAAACCCCATTCAAGGTAGTTTGTTAGTTTTTATGCCACTAACATTGATAATACTATGTTTTAGAATAAGATATTTGGGTATGTTAGCTCCAAGGTCCTAGAATAACTTAATAGGAAAAAGGATGTTGAGGGACATAACACCAATCAATCTTCCATTTTGTGATGATTTTGTGATGGATAATGAAAAGTGAGTTACCTTTAATAGGTCATCCTTTAATGTTTTCAGACCCTTATAATACATCCATTCTGATATATGGGGACCGTATAAGGCTACCTACCATGGTCATGGTTTCAATTTTGTCACATTAAAAGATGAATTATCCAAAAAATTATGGATTTACATTCTGAAAATTAATTCTGATGTTTTATAAACATATAAAACCTTGAAAATTTTTATTAAAAACCAAAATAGGAAAAGAATTAAAACCATGAGAACTGGTAATGGGATGAAATAACTATCTACTAAATTATTTTAGTTTTGTGAATATAAAGGTATTAAATGACATATGACTGTTAGGGAACCCCCCCCCCCTCCCCAATAGAATTTCCTTGCAAAGAGAATGAATAGTAATATATTAGAGAGAGTCTGAATCATGCTTGGATGCTCGGGTCACCCTAAATCTTTTTGTACAAAGGCTTCCAGCACTACTATATACCTAATTAATAGGTTACCTTCCTATGGAAATTATTTTAAAACACGTGAAGAATTGTGTGATGGTAATCCTTTGCCCCCTCTAATAGTTACCTAATGGTATTCGGTTGTATATCTTATACTCACATTAAAATTGATAAAGTGGAATGAACAGCTATTAAATGAAAATTTGGAGGGTATCCCAAGGGTGTTATGGGTTACAAACTTTATATAGATAAACATGCATACCTAAAATGAATTTTTAGTATGGATGTATTGTTCCATGAGTCCTTTTCTCCCAAAACTATGTCTACCACATCTGGCATTAATGATTTAAACCTTGAACAGGTTGATGAAGCTGAGCCTCCCGCCTAATTTGAGGCACATGTCCAGCCCACTCTTTTGGATGAATAGACTACAATAAAGGTTGATTCCACCTCTATTTCGGGTTTAGATTCTGAATTAGAACCCTCTACCACCAATAAGTATTACCAATTAACCCAAGACAGAGAAATTGAGTCCCTAGACCTCTTTATTTTTTCATATATTATCACATGGCTTCAAAGTCCATTCATGTGAACTGAGATATTTTAGATGATGATCTTAAAATCTATAGAAAATCCCTAAATAAAAAAGACTCAATGTAGTGGATCTTTTCCATAGATTAAGAAATGAACTCTTTAAGAAAAAAATCACACTTTGTCTATTGTTACAAACCACCCAATAGAAAAGTTATTGGTTCTAAGTGGATATATAAGATAAAAGAAGAAAAAAATGAGGGAAATAAAATAAAATTCAAAAAAGGATTAGTTTCTAAGGGATTCCTTCAAAGGTATGATATTTATTATTTTGATATATTTTCCCATATTGTTAAGAATTATTTTATTAAGATTTTACTTACTTTTTCTGCCAATAGTGACCTATATATTGAAAACTTTGATGTTAAAACAACCTTATTTCAAAGTGATTTAAATGAGAAAATCTATATGAAACTTACTAATGGTTAATCTAAGTAATTAAAATTAAATCAAGTGTTCCTATTGAATAAATCATTTTTTGGTTTAAAATAGGACTCAAGGAAACTGTATAGAAAATTTGATTCCTTTATGTTACATAACTATTTTACTAGAAGAAAATATTATACATGTGTCTATTTCAAATCAACTAAAAATGCATGATTTATTTGATACTTTATATTGATAACATGGTTATCATTTTTAAAAATATGAGTCCCATTATTTCTATCAAATCACAATTAAAAGGAATGTTTCAAATAAAGACATAGGTACAGCTAAGAAAATTCTTGGTGTTGAAATAATTAGGGATAGAACAAATAAATTTCTTTATATATTATATAATTATTATGTTTTAAATATTATCAAGATATATATGTTTTAATATCTCAAAACTATTAAAATAACTCTTTTATAGAACATTAAACCATCTGTAACACAGTCACCCACAGATGCTAATGAGTTACAGTTTATGTCTCAAATACCCTATTCTAATATAGTGGGTAATATCACATACAATATGATCTATACTAGGAATGATATAGCCTATAAAATCTAAAAACTTATCAAATTTATAGCCACACATGGGAAGCCACATTTGAATTAACTTAAGTGTCTTATTGTATAATTATCTTTTAGTTATAATATTTTATTGTGTTATGGTAAATACTTGAATACTTATGAAATTATTATTGGATATGTGGATGTTTACTATAAAGGGAATATTGAAATTATAAAATCCATAAATATTTATGTCTTTACTACCTACAGTGGTCTTATTTCTAGGAAATATAATACGCAGTATATGGTTTCTCTCTCAACCATGGAATCAGAATATATTACATTGGCCAAGGAAGTCAAAGAATCTTTATGGTTTAAAGGGTTTTCCTCTAAACATAACCATTTAAATTCTATTATAAATGTATATTCTTATAGTTAATCTTCCTTATATTTTTCAAAAAAATTAGTATGCCATGGTAAATATAAACCCTTAAACATTAGGATACAATTTATTAGAGATATTGTATAATCTATAAGCATCTGTTTCAAAAAGATACACAATACTGATAACTTGAATGATAGTTTGACTAATGTCATGGAGTTATCTAAATTCAAATATTTTTCAGATAGATTGAATTAGGTTCCAATTATATAACCATAGGTTCTATAAAATTTCTAATTTCAATTGAAAATGGTTGAGATTTTTGAATTATGTGTGTTCAATTTATGTTTTCATATTTAAATGTTCATTCATATTATTCTTCCAATTTTATTTTTCTTCACTTTCATGAATGAAAAAATTAGTTTGTTTTATTTTTCTCAAATTATATGTTGTACTTGGGTATATTTTCTAGGCCTGGTTAATTATATGTGGTCTGATGTTGTATGGACCTTATCCTTCAGTGGAACCTATTGCTTATGCATGTGATGATTGAGTGATCCACAACACCTGTTATTCATTGTTATTGATTAGCACTTCCAATACATTGATTTTTTCCATCTATATACGTGTTTCATTTGATTACACCTCTTGGTTTCTTATTTTGTTATATCTTCATGGTGGCTCCCAATTGGTTTTGGCATCTCTAGGGATAGTTAGTGTTAGGAGAATTGATGACCCCTAAACCACTATCCATTTGACTATCAAATATTATTTTTTTATTTTTTTCTCTGGTTTTTTTCTCCAAGAGTCCTCTCAAAATGGTTTTGGTTCATTATTCCTAGAATTTTCTCTATCCTCTTTCAGAGAATAAATTGTTCCTATCGTCCTCAATGTACACCACTATTGTATTGGTTCTAGAAGAGTTCTGGACAGAATCCTTCCCTTGGAATAAGTGTTGTAAATATTTGAAGTTGAGTACCTATGAAATCCAATACAAGTGAGGATGATTACCTATGAAATGTTGGATAATTTTTCTCAGCTTCACAGTGAAAAATATCAAGATGTCATGACAGTTGGATCGTAGCATCTAACATTATATGTTTATTTACCTTCTATTCTTCTTTTTCTTGTCTTTATATGTTAAAATAATCTTTCACTATTTTTATTTCATTTATCCTATACACAATAATCTATTGTATCTTGATCTTATTAAAATACATGAGTTTGGGAGGTGTTATTTTCATGATGTAACCAAAGCATAAAAATCTTGTGTTCTTTTTTTTGCTTCTTTCTTCTGTCTTTCACATATTGAATATTTTGGTTATGTAGTTTTCAAATTCCTAAATAAAAATACCTAGTTCGGTCCTCTTGGGTTTTGGTGTTCTTCTATTGTCTAGTTCACCCTTACCACCCACAAAATTGTTTTCCAGCATGACCACCTGGCTTTTTTTCCTTTGTGTCCAGATAGCTAAATACATGTCATACTCATATTTATGGAATAGATTTATCCAGATGGCTATTTTTCCTAGGTGAACCCCAAATCTACTACAATCACTAAAATAGTGTGGTCTCATCTTCTAGCCCATTTTTTAATCTCATTCATTCAAGAATATAATCAAGGTTGAAGATGAATATAACATAGTAGTTCCATTCTTTCATTGTGTGGGTTTTAATTAATGAACAGTACCCTATATTTGTCATCCAAAATCAAATGAAATAATAATTTATCTCCCTATTATTATTCAAAGTACAAAAAAATTTCTTGGATAGAACCAACCTTCATTGTTCTGATTTTTTATGTCCAACTTCAAAGCAGTACGCTTAAACATGTTTTGAGTTGAATTCTTGGGTGGCACCTACTGCAACAATAATGTAGACTTTTATTTTTCCTCTATTTTTTATTGTTTGTTTTTCTATGTGTTTGTATACCTATGAATAGGGTATGTTGAGTGGGTTTTAATTTAATTTCATGTCGAAGAAATAAATGCCATAATTTCTGTTACAGGTTTATTGTGATCGAATCCAGTGATTTATGTCTTTGCGGTTGTGTTTTCCACTGCAAAAACATGCCTTAAGTGGTATCATATGGTTTGAAGGTGATTTTTTTCCAAGAGAGATACTTGAGATCTGCAACTGATCAACTATTCAAGTAGAAAGGAAGATTATTAATAGTTTATACTATTCCAAATAGTGGGTGTGATTCCACCTTTTGATTTATTTTTCATTTGTTAAAATTTTAAAGAAATAATTTCCTCACATCCCCCTTTTTTGCAAGGGTTTTTTACTATGTATCCATTTTTAAAAGGTTTCACAATATTTTTCTCCCATTATTTTCCATTTATAAAGATAATATTTTCCATCCTCCCCTTTTTCCCTTAGTTACGCTCTAGGAAACCCACTAAATTTTCCCACAACATTTTTTTTCTCGCCCAATTACTTACCATGACCTACTTTTCCTCTCCTATTATTATAAAAAAAATCCATTCATTTGTCTATTAAAAAAATTGCTGCATGTGATTCAAAAAAAATTATTCACAATTATGAAAAAAAGGTCTTCAATTCTGAAAAAAAAATGTCTGTGATTCTGGAAAAATAATTTCAATTTGTACTAATCTAAAGATATGGATTTCATGGGGATCGAATTATATTTATTTAATGATCTTATGGACTTATCTCTAGACAAATATGATGATAAACTTACATTGATCCTCATCTTGTCTCTTCTCCCGAAGTTGAATCGATCTTCTACACCTAAATTCACTGAAGAACTAGAGTTTCTATCCAATTCAAACACCTAATCGAAAGCCGAGACCTCAGTAAGTATTATATCTGGTGGAAGATTCACCAGTTAAGGCTTCTTGAATAATTAGATCCCTATTTTAGTTCCCTGGTGAAGAAAATTGTCACCTACTGCTAGTGTGTATGAGTCTCAGAGAAGGCCTAGAGAAAGAGGGGTAATTTTGAAGAACCTGAGGCATAAGATTCTATGGACTAGAATATGATCCAAAAAGAAGATTATAAGGTAGAAAAATTTCATATATAAGAAATAAAATCTAGTTTTTTCCTTATTCTGTTATTTTTTTCCTACAATCACCTGTAGTGATCTTTTTAAATGCTTGGGCATGCTATTTTGAATTAACTACTGGAATTAACTATGGTAAAGTCATTACACCCTTCTAAAACCCCCCCAAATATGATAAAAATTCATGGATCGTGAGGTAAAAAAGTTTTAAGGGGGTATCTAGAAGTATAAACTTGATTTAAGGGATATAACCGACCTTCATTGTTCTGATGGAGGCTAGGAAATTTCAATGAAGAAAAATTTAATGTGTTTGGAGTTGAAGGCTTAGGCAAAACTTATAGTAAAAAATATGTGGAATTTTATTTTTCCCTTGTCTTTGATCATTTTTTGTTGTGTGTTTGTATCCATATAAATAGGGTATGTTGTCTTCATTGTAATTCAATTCCAAGTTGAAGAAATAAATACAAGTATTTTTTCTGAAAGTTTGTTGTGATAACCTCCAATGATCTGTGACTATGAGGTTTTGTTTTCTGCAGCAAAAAAGACCTTCAATTATTACCCTTTACATAGGATTCATCCTCTAAAATAGTCCCTTAGGTACCTCCCCACATCGAAAGGTTTTGTTCCACCTCACACATGCTATATTCTTCTCTTTACACAAGTTACTTCCAACCCAAGGTAGAACTCACATTCACTCTGCCTCCTTTGGCTTGGCATATCCATTGATATTACTACCTTTTCATGATCCCTTACTTTGGTTAGAATACTAGAGGTTGGCCATATTTTTACTAACTCCTCATTCCATCACATACAAAAAATAGAAATCCTCTATGAATATATAAAATTTCTAAATCCAACACCTTTATATATATATATATAATCACCTTGAGGGAAATAACTAGAACTATCACTACTAATACTTCTTCAACATCAAGAATCACTATAATATCCAATATTTTTATATTTTCAACAAATAAATATCACAATTGATCATATACTTTCATAAAATAGGATACAACCCTTTAGGGGTTCAACAATTATAAAATGGAATAATATTAGAGTATTTTTAGTCAATTATTTTTGCTTTTATAAATCTTATGATAATAATTAAGGGAAATATTATTAAACTAATAATAATTCCACTTAATCAGATTTTTGGTTATTGAAACATAATATTACAGGAACAGATAATAATTTTTTATAATTACTAAAGGATAATGTAATTGATTGTATGTATATGGAATTATTAAGAAAACAAAAAAAATATTTTATTGATAATTAAAAATTATATATTTCTAAGATACTATAAAGGTAATATATAGGTAATATATTTAAATACTTAATTATTTTTTATGATATTTTAGTGATATTAAAATGGGTAAATATTTTATTATATTGAAATGAGTTTTAAAGTGTTGTCATTTAATTCATGGAAAGTAAATGGATATGGTTTGGCATTTAAGATGAAATGTTTAATGATTAGTGGGAATAAAAGAAGAATTATCTTAATATTTTTGACAATATAAATTTTTGTATGGAATGTGAGTTAATTACCTAATCATTGATAATTATTTAAGAATACATGAAGATATTATTTTAGTTATTGAGGTGGAAGTCTAGTGGATTTAACTCAACTAACATGCATATAATTATGTTAATTATTAAAGTGAATTAATTTTTTTAATGTGGATTATTTAAAAATGGGATTGAATGCTAATTGTGTGTTTATTAATTATTTTTGGTAATGATTCGGTATTACCTTGATAAGTTTGTCGATATTAAGTAATTCATTCACAATTCTTGTGAAATCGTGTGGAATAATGATATGAATGCTATCAAATAATGCGGTGTAACTCTTTAGTTGGAGGATCCAATTAAGGGAAGGATTTATAGGAATATTATTTCTATACATTGAAACTCTCATGATAAGGAGGATATTGTGATGAGAAAGATAATTCAATAATTTCCATTTAAAAGTTATTTAATTCCAATGAGATATGGGTATGAATATTCATGGAAAATGATACAATGATGTCAAGGAATGTTTTGTTGAAAGACATTGAAAACTAATATATGGATCATGATTTAAGGGAAGTGGTCTCATTATCCACTCACCTACTTAGAATGTCTTGTAATCTAATGCATATAAGATATTAATGGTGATATAATATTATTTTGATTTCTTTTACACTCATCCACTGACATGGGTTAGAGAGTGGTGATGAAATTTAACCTTCCCATACAAATTCTTGGGTAATGAATGGTGAAAAACTATTTGTATAATTATTCCCAGTAACCCATAGTTCTAGGTTAGGGAATATAGATGATACTAGAATAATGATGGTTGAAAATTCACCTAAGTGTTTACACTCTTTACCTACCATGAATTTAGGATTGATGTAGAAGATGATGCATTGTATTGCCAAGGTTTATCACCCACAACACTAGTTTTGAGGTAGACTTTAGATTTATCTATGATATCTCACACACATATCTGGTTTAATGTAGACTATATATTCATCCACAACATTAGTATATGATGTGTCACACCCTGACACTATTATTTTCCATTTTATTTTATTTATTTTA
Source organism: Viscum album (assembly GCA_963277665.1). Taxonomy (NCBI): domain Eukaryota; kingdom Viridiplantae; phylum Streptophyta; class Magnoliopsida; order Santalales; family Viscaceae; genus Viscum; species Viscum album. The sequence goes on along the minus strand of OY728138.1, from coordinate 1,528,984,909 downwards.
TTATTTTTAATCATAATCCTGAATTCCATACCAAACCTATTTATTTTTTTAAAATTTGGAATTTATGCACATGTATAGGGTTGGCGCATGATTAGTGTAAACCATGTGCATACTGGGAAATTGAACCTATAACATTAATAGATTTAAAAACACATTCAATACACGGTTTCTCTAACCATGTTCCATGCCCATGAAAGGTTCTCTAGGTCCTCTAATAGTGGGTGCACAGTTGGTGTGCAGTATGGACAACCATGTGGGAAAACCATGTGTTGTTTCAGGTTCTAAAAAATAGAAAACTACCAGACTTTATATCACTTTTATTTTTACCTCATGAAACCCTACCCCTAACCCCATTTTCTTGATGTGTATAAACTTAAGGGTCCCTCCTAGATATGCCTTCTCGTCCTACTTTTCCATGGATTCTTGCCCTTATCTATTGTGATTTCATGTTTGTAATTCTCAATTGGGTACCATTTCCCTTCTCCCTTCTTTTCTTCTCATCATTTATCTTCTCCCTCACTTATCACCCCCCATGGAAGAACCCTAAACCAGTTCATGGGTTTTTTTGGTCTACTCTTGGTGTGTAGGGTTCATTAGCCTTGATTATGACTGATTCAAATGATGATTTTCGAAGAAAATATCTTATTTGTCGATTCCATGTAGGGATTGGTTCATTCTTTATCTTTGGATTGAATTTAATTAGGTTTTTTTTATTTTAGATTTGTCTTTGTCCTATAGGGAATCTTTGACCCAAATCAGATGGAATAGCACCATCGTTATCAATAGTAGTAAGTTTCAGGTAGGTTTCCCCTTGTCTAGGCCTTTAAATACTAGAACCTTTACTCCATGAATTTTTAATTTATGTGTTTGATGCCTAATAAATTTATTAAGTGTGGTTCAAAGAATATTTAAAGAGGGAACCATGTTTCACTTGGTTCCCATTAATTGTAATTTCTCTTTCTCTTAAAAATTCATAGTTTTTAATTGGTTAACAACTCCCTTTCATTTTTAATGATCAATAAAATACCCAAATGACTTTTACTAGAGAATTTTTTTATTTTCAACTATGTGTTGGTTTTAAAAGAAAAATATCAATTGGAATTTGTGTTCTACATAGAATTTCATGTAACACATAAAATTCCATGTATTAATAAAATAATTCATGATTTAATTTTAAATAAAAATTCAAGATTACTGGAATGTATTTGGATATATATTGTGGTTATATATATATGCATGGGTATACATATGTGTGTGTGTGTAAATTTAAATTTTATTGTGTTAATTTGTGAACTACAAGGAATATGTATATATGTGTGTAAGTGTATATGGGTATAATAAATAAAAATGATAATTTAAATTTAATAATGATTCATGTTTCAGTTTTCAAGATAAATTAAAAAGAAAGAATTTTAGTGTAAATTATAAAACATATTTGAAAGGTTCATTTTTATTTTTTAGAATGAAGATTTTTTTCATTATGTTAAGTATATTTATAAATCCCCTTTATGATTGAAATAAAAAAGAAATCAATTTTTTATTATAGAAAGTGGAACTGCTTATCATTAAGTCAAAATATATAATGCAAGATGGTATAGATAGGGGTGAATAGACTAGCTTAAAAAATTCTTATTGAAATAGAATAATTATTTAAACTAATTGTTAATGTTTAGTAAAATATTTAATTTTTCTATGAATAAAAGAAAGAACACAAGGAAATTCTTTATAGTAGTTTTATCCAAATTAGGCCTATTCTAATATTATTACTCTTTAATTAGTGATAGATATGTGTAAACTAATATAATTTTTATAGGAGAATCATAACCCGATTACAGAATCCTTTTTTACAAAGTGGAGGGACAACCATGGAAGCACTGACTTTTTATGGGGATTGATAGCCCAATTAGAATAATGAATTCAGAATATGTGAGTCACAACTTGAATGGTATTAACTTTAGGGTTTTGGATTCACAACCCTATGAAGAGAATAAGAAATGTTTTTTCATATAAAAGAATAAATATAAAATATAGTGTATGTAAAAGAGAAAGGAAAAAGTGTTAAGAACATAAGAAACTAAAATGTAGTAGAAGATAAAAAATAAAGTGCATGTATAGGTTTGTGAGCAATATATATGTCGCATCAAGGTAGTAGTAGTTGTAGAATTTTTCATTTAGCACTTGAGAGATTATCCAGGTGAAGAAAGAATGATCACACATGACATCAATGTTTAGCATCGAGCTTTGGTTTTCAAAAGGTCCACATACTCGTAACTCATCTTGATATCTTGTATCATGAATTTCATTTGGATGTATCCCAGAGATTTTAAATAGAATCTATAATTACTAAAAACCAATATCCATTCGGGTAAAATAATTCAAATTCAAATTACACAATTATTCAAGAGAGATAATTATCATCTATAATAATGGTAAAAATATCATTTGAATTAAAAATAATAATAACAGATTCACTCCAATTTGTATTACCCATTAAATGATTCAATAATTATCTGTAATAATAGGTCAATGCAGTCCCATAAATATCATAAGATAATTTGACTGTTGAAATTAAAATTAAAAAAGATTCAAAATTATATTCAGCACATAATAGTTAAATAATTTAATTACCTTTCATTAAATACCACAAAATAAATTTGAATAAGTTTTTCATTACTGAATATTAGTTTATAAAAGAATAATACCAACAAATCAATTAAAAATATAAAAAAATTATAAATAAAAAATATGTTGTTTGTTCACGCGTGAATAATGAATAAATTTAATTACATTTTTAAACTCATTAAAATATTTCTAAAATACTTCATATGACTTATATATATTTTAGATATTAATTTTATAAATTAATAAAACACGTAAAACTTAAATTAAACATGTACTTAACGATAATATAAAAAATAAGTAATAAAGGGAATGTGTAAAAATCCATATTGAATAAAAAATGAGTAATGAAAAGAACTAAACACGTGCACCAAGTGGTCTTATGGTTGGTATTCTTACCATGCTGAAAACATGTCGTTAGTTTAAGTAGGTACACGGACAGTATACTGACCATGAAATTTATAATGTGTGGTCAATTAAAATAACACATGTGGTAAGAATTTATAACATGTGTTAAATTAACCACATGATTTAAGTATGAAATAACACATTCGGTAACTAAAATATTTCATGTGATCACTATATTATCCATGAATACATGGTTAGTATAATGAACATGTACGATAGTTTCCATGCTAGGTACCTTGTCTTCATGGTAGGTTGGTGTTATCCATGGTAACTACCTCATGATTGGTAGTTTACTTCATGCAATAGGGTGATAAAATTTTCATGGTAGGATGATATGAGTTCATGGTAGTTTCACTCATAACTCATAGTGAGCTGATAATAGTGTACATGGTTGGCTGAAACATAAGGGTTCTGAAAAACCCATCCAACTTGATATTTTAGACTTTATCTAATTTTTATCCCATTTAACTTTATAATTAAAATTCAATGTAGAAGACTTAAATGCATATAATTTTTAGAGATTTACAATGGATGAAAGACCACATAAATGTGACTTATATAGAGTAATATATTATTGAATAATTTTTAATAACAAGTTATGAAAACTTTAGAGGAAATAATGAGAACATTTTGGTACTTCATCCTATTTTTTAGGTGTCTAAATGATTTTTTTTTACTTTTATGAAGTTTAATGAAATATATATAAATGTATAATATTTCCACCATAAAACGTTATGTGTGATTTAGATGTGTATCTTGATAGATATAAATAGAATGCAGAAGAAAAATTATTCTAGAAAATTTAGAATTCCATAACAGTTTCATAAAATATGGTAATTTTTAGACAACATAAAAAAACAAATTTATACATCCACTTAGTTTAAGGACGTGTAATAAAAAAATTATCTATCAAAGGTAATATGTTTTGTGAAGATACATGCTATATAACTCAAGTTATGCTAGAATAACTAAATTATACATTAAAACTCTATAAACATTTTTTTTGAAACCAAAAACATGCACTATGTTCAGACCAAAATGAAAGTATTCTATATATTGATTTAGACTTTTTCAAAGTTAAATAAAATTTATATAAAATTCTAATATTTAAAATGAAATAGTAATTATAATAATAGGATCACTATAACTCAAGATATTTTAAAAATACAGAGAGGTAATAAAAAATTATTTTCCAATGAAATAATAAAGGAACTTGTAATGTTTAAAAAAATTAAATAATAATAAATGACCAAAAATCAAAAAAAAACTCTCCCTTTTTGAAAATTAGAAAATCAAAACATGATTTTAGGAAAAAATTATCCTCGTTTTTAAATTTTTTTCAAAAAGAAAATACTAAATAAATATAAAAACAAGTAATTTGAAAAACTAAGAAACACCCCCTTCATAAATGCATATTAAGTTAAGTTAAAAAAAGAATATAAAAATTTCAAACAATATTTAAAATATACCATATTCAAATTTTAATTTCTCAAAATTTTCAAAATCCAGCAGTTTTGTGAAAATATCACCCATTTGATTTTCAGTTAAAATATATTCAATTATAAATCACATTTGTTAATATAATCTTAAAGAAAATGAACACTCGTATCTATATGCTTAGTTCTAGAATGCATTAATGAGATATTTGAAATAGAAATTGTATATGAATTATCACAATAAGTAAGAATTTATCCAAGTAAAATCATAATTAGAAAAACTTTTTTAATCCAGAAATATTGAGAGAAATAATATACAGTAGAGATTACCTCAATTTCAGTAATTGAAAATGTAGTAGGGTTTTTTCTGGAACTCTAAGAAACTATATTCTTGCTAAGAAAGTGAAACATACCAAGGGTAATTTTTCTATCAAGTCAACATCTTCCAAAATTAGATTTATAATAACTAATAAAATCAAGAAAATTTTTATCTATAATAAAAAGATAAAAAAATAATAGTGCCTTTAACATATCTAATAATACATTTAGTAGATTTTAAGTGAGATTCTGTATGATACTATTGGAATATTTCACATAATCAAACACTAAATAGTATACCAGGTCTAAAATTAGTTAAATACAACAAACATCTAGTCGTAATTTTAAATAATTTAGATTTAAAATATTTTACAAAAAAATCAAAATCTAATTTATAATAAATACTCATTGAGATTTTATAATATTTAAAGGAACAAATACCAAAAGTTTTTACTAAATCCTTAGATTATTTAGATTTATTAAAAAATATTCCATCATTTCATTAAAAAAATTGAAGTCCTAGAACTAATTTCAATTCAAATATAATACATATTTTATTTATACTTTCCATCAAATTTGAGAATTATTTTCAAATAAAATTCATTTTATGATCCAAAAATAATATCATCTATGTAAATTTTTACAATTAAAATATAATTTTAATTTATTTTAATAAATAATGTAGGATCTAATTTACCTTTAGAAGAATATTTTTTTAATAATAATATTGTGCATTTATCATACCAAGAATGAGGTGCTTTCTTAAAAATATATAAATCTTTTGATAACTTAAAAAATGATTAGTAAATTTATCATTTTCAAAACTAGGGGGCTGAGAAACCTAAACTTTTTTAGAAATAAAACCATTTAAAAATGTATTTTTCACAACCATTTGAAATAATTTAAAACCTTGAAATACGAAAAATGATAATAAAATTATAATTAATTCAATTCTAGAAATATGATTAAATATTCACTAAAATATATATCTTCTTATTGAAAATAACCTTGAGAAAAAAATTATATCTTTATTTTTAACAACATAACTATATTCCTCCATCTTATTTATATAAATCAATTTAGTTCCTATAATATGCTTTTCTTCAAGGGGTTCAACTAGATTGCAAACATTATTCCTAGAAAACTGACTAATATTGTCATGCATAAAAACATTCCAATTAGAATAATTTAAAACACCACCTATATTATTAGGATACAAATTAGAAACAAAAGAATAATTGCCACAAAAATTGAATACAGTTTTTCTAGTTTTAATACCAGGATAAATATTACCAATTACATTTTCAACAAGATGATCTCAATGGGTCTTCCAAGATCTAGGATAATATTGGGATGGAGTTTTCTCCCCCTAAATTGATTAATCCTTATCCTAAGTTTTTTCTTCACCAAAACTAAAATCTCTTAAATCATCATAAAAAAATTAGAATCAAAAACCAATTTCACATTATTTACATTAAAAATAACATTAATAGATTATTCAATAACCATGGTTCTTTTATTATAAAACCTATAAGATTAACAATTATTAGAATAAAAAAGAAAATGTCCTTCATAACATTAACAATCAAATTTATCTAAATTATTTTTGTAATTTAAAATAAAAACTTTCCAAATAAAAACTCTATAATAAATAACTTTATGATTTTTACCTTTATAAGATTCAGAAGGATTTTTATTTAATAATTTTATAAGAAGAATTTTATTTTAAATATAATAAAAACAAACATGGCTTTAGACCAAAAATAACAAGGAAAATTACATTCACTTAAAATAGTTTTTTCCATTTCAATAAGAGTTCCATTTTTTTGTTCTACAACATCATTTTTTCTGGTGTTCTAAAAGTAGGAAAATTGTGAAAATAACCATTCTTTTTATAAATTTTTTCAAATTATAAATTATAAAATTCACCCCCTTTATCATTAAAAAAATAAAGAATCATAGGCCTTTTTTTATTATGAACTGAATTAATAAAAATCAATAAATATTGATAAAGTATCAATTTTATCTGTAAGAAAGTAAGTCCACATAAATCTACTATAATCATACAAAAATTACTAATGTTTTTGTAATGTCCTGGATTGTCTATTTATTATTTTTTAAATATTTTATGGATTATATTCGAGACCAGAAATTGAGACAGCATGCGATTCTGTAGCCCAATGTTCCCAAAATAAATTTTTGAATAATATTAAAATATTAAATAGAATATGCATGTAGTTTTCCTAAAAAAGTAGAATAAGATCTAAATAGGTACCTAGATCAGAAATCTGAGGGTAGTGTTGAATTCATTGTAGTGGCCTTACCCTATGCATGTCCTAACATCGTCCAGTGTGGGTCAGTTGTGAAAAGTAGTTTTGGGAATTTTTAATGAATAAAATAAATTAATATTTTATTTTATTTTAACTGTTTCATCGACATAGTGATGTAGCAATGCTTAATTTTTAAATAATCCTTTAGGAAGGGATCTAGGTTTTGGCTCATAACCCTAGAAATTCCATATAGTCTCAAAAGAGAACAATAAATAAACCTCTCAATCGAATGGCGATGGAATCACATATCGACAATCGATGAATTACGTTCTTGACGGATCTCACCAATGACGGTGATGCAGCAACCAATCTTCATTAGAGAGAATTCCAAATCAAAGTTATGATTTTTTATTTTGGATTTATTTCCCCATTCTTAAATTTAATGATGAATGTGGACCAACCAACAAAAATTTTGATCCGAAGTTTGATCATTCTTGCAGGATAGGTTTTAATTGCAGGATTTATGGGGTTGATTTTTATATTGGTTTTTGATTTTTTGTCATCCTCATGTTTGTTCCATGTGAAATAGTCTCCCCCATTTTCTATGAGTGATCTTTTTCCTGCATGGGGTTATGAATGAATGATCAATGCGCCTTTGTTTCATGGTGCAATGATCTGAAATTGAATATCCAACACTAAGATAACCTAGTGGACATGAGACAGTGATGGATATGGATGAATCTAAGTGATTATGGAGATATCATTATTCATTAAGTTTTTATTGGATGGATTTAAAGTTGTTTTTCTAGCTGATTGAAGGTCTGAAACACATCGATTCAATGTAAGGGTGATGGAACAAGGTTGGATCATGAGTTTCTCAGAAAGGCGTGGCCATAATGGTGTGTGGAGAAATGGAGGAGATGACCGGAGTATGAACCAGGGATTCTAGAAAATCTCTATGAACACAGCATGTAACCTAGTGTTACATGGCGTGTGACCCCCAGTCAGTGGTGGATAGGGTTTCAGGAGATAGTTAAATGTCACACGACATATAGGCCCTTCACTGAGACTCAGTATGTATCTCAGGAGATACACAGACATGGGGTGGAGTAAATGGGTTTCCTACATGGTGTGTACCCCACCACAGGACTTGACCTTGACCAAGTGCATGGACTACCCCATGTACTGGTAAATGGGTAGAGATACACGGGTTAACACCACGTACTGGAACATGGACGGAGTACACAGGTGGACACCAGATGGAAGGAAACATTATGTGAATTGTTCTATATGTTTTGTACACATCTTCTACATGACACAGTTGGAATGACAGAGGCCATTGTACATGGGCAGTACCTGGGGTCAAGGAACACGATGTTTGACACTACTACATGGTGTGTATACCTTTCAAAATGGATTGAATCTCTTGTACACTGTACATTGGACAAGTTTTTTAGGATTTTTCCCCTTTATCACTTCCTTGAAGGTTGGTGGGTATCATTTCCTACTCATAGGAGTATGATCCCTTCAGCATGACTTCTACGATATAGTCATTGGAATCTCCTGAGAGGCCTGGTGTGGGGTACTCTATTAATTCTTCATTCACTACATAGATTCTTCCATATTGACATGACCAACTTCATTGGGCGTGGATCCTCTACATAGAGGGTTAATCTAGATGGAGTTATTGGTATCACCCCATGTCCTTGGTTGTGATCCTCATCTATTGTATCATATCTCTCTCTCAGATCTATCAGCATATCTCTCTCTCTCATGATGGTTCCTAATGAATAGTACTTCTTGGACGAATGTCATCAATGCTATTAGACTCAGGAGTGTGTTCTCATAGATGAGTGCTTCATGGAATCTTCAGACCAAATCCCTGGTGTTGGTATGTGGTAGTTGTGACTTAACTCTACACTAGGTGTCTTGGTTTGAGTATATCTAGATATTATTATATGTGCTATAGAAATATATTGTGTAGATCCAATTGTATCTTCCTTGGTGTATTTATTTGTGGTTTCGGGGTGTCCTGCTGAGTATTTTTATACTCACCACTACACAGGATTTGCCCGCACATGTCGTGTCTTGTGTAGATGAGTGACCTTTTGATAGAGTCCAAGGTGGACCAGGACCGGTTGGAGATTTGTGAGATCAGACATGTTGAGGTGTGTTTCTACAGTGATAGACAGCAGTTCCAGTACCTTTTCTTATAGGTCGGACTTGTGGTTAAAGACTTCCTTTTTTGGGAATGTATTTGGCCCAGTTTTACTTTACTTTACTTTCCTATCGCACTATATTGGTTGGGATATAGTGGTATGCATGAATTTTATTCTTATCAATTTTTACATTTCATCATTTTTTGGTCTTGGAGATGTGTTCATGCATACAGGTACATAGGCAATGCCTCCCATGTTAGTGATATTTCAACTCAGTGCTAGTCATGATCCCCTGGCCGATTAGAGGCAGTCTTGGGTAGTTGTGGCAAAGACCCTACTGAGAAATGTTGTGATAGAGTGGTATCAGAGGTGTTAAGTTCTATTATAGGACCAGGAGTCTATGAGATTGGTTTGGGGAAATAGTGTTAAGTTTTTCGAGTTTAGATTTCAGGACAGGGACTCTAGTGCTGGTGCGGGCATCCGACGTATCCATACACTAGGACTCTAACAACCTTCTTTTTGAATCGGTAAATGGTAACACAGGTTTCATGGAAAATAATGGTAAAAGAATCATATAGGAATGGGTTTTGGTTCTATGTCCTTCTTGAGTCCTCACTCAATATATACTCATTGACCATGGTACTTCTTGTTTTCTTACAGGATGCCCCTGAGATGTATACCTGCTAGGATTCAGCAGCTCGATCACAAGGATGACCCCCTCAATGATGAGACTTCAATATTGGGACCAGTTCCCAAGATGTCACTTCTAGATGGTGCACCAGACATACCACCACCTGTGGAGTGTCACGTGGTACCCATAGTACCAGCTGATGAGGAGAGCAGGTTGAGTGTGCTTCATGAGTTTCAGAGACAGTGATGCCTTGGGTTCTAAGGCGATCCTGACCCTCAGGTTGCTGAGAAATAGCTTGAGGTAGTGACCTAAGTTTTCTTCCTATTCCAGAAACCAGCAGATTAGATGTTTTTCCTAGTGGAAATCCTTCTACACGGTTCAGTAGATAAATGGTAAAGTTTGGATATCCATACTCACGAAGAGGTGACTCTTTCATGGATAGAGTTCGAGCATCTCTTTAGAGATGGGTTATCACTAGTTACCCTAAGATCTATGCATATACATGAGCTTCTTTATCTCCAGTAGGGTTGAATGATAGTGGATGAATATTCATTGAGGTTCACCACCCTTTCTAGTTACTCGATGGATGTGGTTAGAGATTAGTACTTCAGGGCTCATACCTTCTAGTGAGTTTTGTGTAGAGATATCTAAGCCAACATTTTCCCTCTATGCATTCTGACTTATATTGGGGTTCTTGAGTGATATTTGGTGGTTTAAAGCTTCTTGGATGTGCTAATATAGTCAACAATAGTTAGCAGTGGATGAGAAAGAGCAGATACCTCAGAAACATGGAGCCTACGTTAGTTCCAGGGACCTGGATGTGGGAGATATTTCAATATGAGGTTTGAGGATAGAATATCTATAATTCAAGGATAATAGGGCAGGTCCAGTTAGCATAGGTAGAGGTGGTGTTATTCATGTTATGGTAGGGTACATCTCAGCCTATATTTTCCAACCTTTTGTGCTTATAATAGGGAGACAGTGGATATACCACCAAGTCAGAGACAGCGATAGGAGCAGGCAGATCAATAGTGCAGTGGATGTGGAAGAGGAGTTGGGAGAGAAACAAGAGGTGGTCATTTTTTAGAAATGTTACCACCACCACCCCCAGGTGGTCCATGGAAGGCTTAGAGGGATGGAGGAAAATGGTGGGGATAGCTTCATTTGTTCGAGGCATATGACTTAGGGGATATAGGAATGATTTGAGGTACTATCTGTGTCTTTTCTACTTTAGTTGTAGTACTGATAAACATAGGTGTTATTCATTCTTTTCTCACCACATATCTTGTTCGAGGCATAGAGATTCTGGTTCAACCATTGAATCAACCCTTATGCTTGGAGACACCCACTGGAGAAGACTTAGTGATCACACATCTGTGCCAATTATTTGACCTGACCCTTGGAGGTGAGAGTTTCAGTTTGAACCTCTTGGTGGCAGCGTTGAGGCCTTATAATTCCATTCTTGGTATGGATTGTTTATCCACATTCCATGGTCATATTTATTGTTTTAGGTGAAGGTTGTGGTGCGTTTTTAGTGATGGAATGAGTTTTTCCTTTATTGGTGAAAAGGAAACCTAGGTAGCATAGGATGGACTCATATATAGGATGTAACGACCCAAACTTTTATGAATAAAAATTACCCTTGATCTATTTAAATTTATTATTATGTAAAATGGTTGTATAAAATATGAAATTTCTTGTTTTTATGTTTTTTTATTTTCAAATACCATTAAGAATTATTATCATTGCTAATAAAGTCGTCGAACAGTGATCACATGATTAGTATAAATATATGGGCTTTAAAAAATCTAATTTACTCAGACAAAGGAAGAGATGGCCTCATCCAGTATAATTTTCCGATATGAAGCCCATTTTTCAAAGATTGGAAAGGATTTAGCATCACTGGGCTTCACTCTTAACCAATCCCAAGGTGAGCTTCAACATGTTAAGCTTGAATGGAACCGCCTATGGGAGAAGTGGAAGTTAATAGAGATTACCACCCGAGTAATGTTATCTGATCCTCCCCAAGAGCCTCTCACCATCGCACACCTTACCCTTAGGTTTTATGTGGGTGTTATAAGGGGTTATGTAACAAGACCCTAGTACTATGATTATGTGAATTATTTTTGTATAGAATAAATAATATATATTCATTTTATTATTGTTACTTTGAGCACAAATAGTATTTTTTTTAGTTAATATTTAAATTCAATTAAGAAGTCTATTTTAATGAATTAATGGACTTTTTAATTAAATAATATTTTAATAAATTATTATTACTAAATTATTTTTTATTAAATATAAATGATCTTATAATTTTTTATGAATGCAATTGTAATTTTTATTAAGTTTTGAAAGCATTTTTTGTCAAACCCCATGAATTTTCGATAAATGATATTTTTTATTTTAAAATTAAAAAGTCACGTATTTAAAAAATTATTTAGATAAAAAAAATATTATTTTTGTATTCAGGATGTTGAAATTATCCAACAGTTAATTTTTTATAATTTTATGAGACAGTCGAATTTTTGGGTAAAAATTAAATACCGTTTAAATATATAATGTGCTTTATGACATCATAATAACCCAATAGTGATGTAATAAAATACTATAAAAATTATTTTCATCCAATATATGTTTTAAATTTAAAATAATGTGTTTTTATTTTATTTTTTTTTTGATTAATTGTATGGTTTCTTAGTGGACCCTCCAAGACTTATAAAACATTTTAACTTTTTAAAAAGATATACTTGAGATTGTGGCTCACCTCCACATAAGAAAGCCTAATATTTTAATAAGTTTGGTAATTGAAATTATAAAATAATTTTTTCCACTAACATTTTTCAAAAACCATGGGCAAAAACTATGGGTTAGTTTGTGGTTTTGATTAGTTTAATGTGTGGTGTCTAAAACCTAAATAATAATGAATTCCCTCTCTTTTCTTATATAAATCCACCCATGATCCAACTTCTCATCACTCAAAAACCCTTGAATCACGTCCCTAATATTTCCTCCTCTCTATATAATCCTCCCAAGGTGCCCCAATATCCCAATAAGCCTCTACCAAGCCTCTCCCAAGCCTCTGGGATCACACATCCAAGTAAGGAATTTCTTCCTTTCACATTTTTGTCCAAATTTCTTTATAATTTTATACCCTTTTTTCAATTAAAAATGTTGGGGTATAATTTATCACCTCCCCCATACTTACCTTCATATGTTTGAATGATGAGACACCTTTTCTATCTCATTAATTCCTCCCATGCACACCCATTACCATGCCGAAATTCTATAAGGAATTTCTCTCTTCTCATTTACATTCAAGAAATTATTTTATATTATGCATATAAATTTCATTACATATGATGGTACATGTATCTATATGAACCTCTTACTCTCCATTTAATGTACATATGATGAGATTCCCCTTTCTCTCTCATCAACCATTTTTATGAATTCTTATGTCCTAATGTTATGCTGTCGAAATTGCACTGTGATTTTCCAAGCCAAGTTATTATGTAGTAAATACCATGCGCATTTCTCTATCAAGGGTATTCACCTTTATGAACATTTACATATTGATTATGGAGTTTCATGTATTAATTCCACATTCCTTTATCATGGAATAAATGATGATGTTTGATGAATGTATGTTTTATGATCTATGTGGCACACTTATGCGTGAAATGAAATGATTAAGAAGGGTGTGCCCGGATAGCGCTCCAATGCATTATGTAAAGATTAGTTTCATGATAAGTCAAGTTAAATGAGAGTTTACTCATTATAATTCAATTTCAATGAGGGTTTACTCATGCTCCAAATGCAATTATCCTTGGATCATACTAATATCATGTTAAATGTTGATGCCACATTTCCATGTTATGATAAGCATGTTATATGATGCCTTTATGTTCATGTTTCTCTTATGGTCCATTGATATGACTGTAACCTAACATGTAATTTATTCTTCATGTTATTACTTTTTTACTCTCTTACTGGGATTTATAGATCACCCTTTTCTTATTCATGTTCTCAGGTTATCCCATGCAGTGTTAAGTACAAAGGAATGTGTGTGTTCATGTAAAAGAAGTTTTCAAAAAAGATGTGTATTTCATGTTTTAAGTTGTTATGTAATGTTCCTAATACCCAAAGACACTAGACTTGTTGATCTTATATTTTATATCAAGTTATGATTTTATGTAATAAATTATGTTTAAGTGTGAAATAAATAACACGGTTGTCATAGTTGGAATCAGAGGATAGGTTTAGTTATTTTTTGGATTAGGATTAGAAAACCCTAGTGAAAGACTTAGGGATAAGACTAAGTATAATAAAAACATCCCTAAATTTTGGTGAGTATTGAGTAAGTGGGTTATCAAAAAAATACATCCTTTTCTATATACGAAGAAGTAGAGGTGGCTCTGGAACATATGTATCTAGGGGTAAAACCCAAAAACACCGCTTTATGAAAGAATCGAACTGGAACTGGTGCATGAAAATGGTCCTTGTTGCACTCTTGGTTGTGACACTTATGGGGGATATGATTTGGTAAATTCATAAGATTAGTATGAACCAATATTAAGGGAATAAAAAAATTCCCCTAATAATATATTTTGGGAAGTAGATCATGGATAACATAGATTGAAGCCTATAAATTCATAAGTTAATGAAATAAAAGTAATTTATAATTTATATGTTTTTTTATTTGGATTACCCTTTATGTGCTACCCCTAACTTTCCTTTTATTCCATCCAATATCTGGTAATATGAGTACTTGGGCTAATAACCGATGTAAAGATCAATGTGATGACTGCTCTAATGAGATGACCAATCCGATGGGAGTGGGAATCGTGAACTTTTTCATGATAATATCTTAGTTAACTCAAGTTTTGAATAGGAACATGGGTCAAGAGAAACGTCCAACCCCACCCCACCCCCCTAGAAAGAACAAGCCATAACTGGGAGCTTCATGAGACAAAGGCCTCATACTTTTAATAGATCATTTGATTCCTCAATCACTGAACAATGGATCAACTCCATTGAAATGATCTTATCCATCATTCAATTTTCTGAACAAGAGAAGGTTCTTCTGGATGCTTATTGTATGGAGGGTAAATCTGATCAATGGTGGAAATTGATCAAAAATATGAATCTTGAGGATGATATCGAGGTTTTGGAATGGAAGGATTCCCTGAAAATGTTTTTCGACAAATATTTTCCTCACACCCACCAAATTAAGATGGAAAGGGACTTCCTTGCCCTCAAGAAAAAAAGACGATGGATCAATCATAGCATATGAGGAAAAATTCACAAGGCTTGCATGATATGCCTCTGTCTTTTTCACTACCCCCAAATGAATTGTTGACCGCTTTTTTGGTGGGATAAAACCTATCCTACAGAAATCCCTAGAGATCAGTGACTTTGATATCTATGAGGAAATTGTCCGATGTGCCCTCAAAGTCAAAATGGAGATCGGTGAATATCAAGCGTATCATGGGGATAAGAAGTGGAAAGTGTAATTTAATTATGGAAGTCTGATGGATAAATCCAATGGTGAAAAAAAATCTAGCACCCCACTTTCCAAAGGTGCAAAAAGAATCACCCAGGAAATTGCCTAAAGGGGACGAGGAAATACTTTAGGTGTAGAAGAGAAGGCCACTTGTCCATTAACAATCAGCAAGAAAAACCCACTACTTTGACAGAGGATATGAATTATCTGTTCGACCCTCAACACATTGTTCATTGCTTCAATAGTAAAGAATCAGGTCACTTTTCAAACTAGTTCCCTAAGCCAAGGGTTTTTGGAGGCAACCAACAACATCCAAGACAGCAAGGGAGAGATTTTTCCATCACTACCGCCAAAGAAAACCCCAAAAATGAAGTGGTGACGGGTACGGTAGTTATTCATTCAAGAATAGAGATGTACTTTTTGATTCTAGTTCTATGCATTCTTTTGTATCCAAAAAGTTTAGTAGAACAATCACAACACCACCACAAATCATAGAAGTAAAGATTTCAGTGAGAACAGAAAATGGGTCAATCATTACATCCCATTAATATAACTCCTCTCCTATCATAATTTGTGGATTGAATTTCCCATCCAACCTCATCCTACTCCCTCTAGTGTAATTTGATGCAATTCTTGGCATGGATTGTCTTTCCTTATATAGATCCAACATAAATTTCCATGAGAGGTAAATCACTCTCCATATAGAAAATCAACCCCTGATTTTATACAAATTCAAGGAGAATGATGAATCTTCTTTAGCATCATCATCTCAAGCCTGGAAATTACTTCCCTGTTAGAATGTGTATCTTTCTCAAATGATTAAGTCTAAAGAATCAACCATCCTTGAAGACATGCCTATTGTGTGGCAATTCGCTGAAGTGTTTCCTGAGGAATTGCCTAGTCTTTCTTCTATAAGAGATTATGAATTCTCAATTGATTTTATACCTGGGTCATTTCCAATATCCGAGACTCCATATATAATGGATTTTGTGGAGCTTAAGGATCTTAAGAAACAACTACAGGATAATATGGATAAAGGGTTTATACGCCCAAGTTCTTCACCATGGGGTGAACCAGTCCTCTTTGTCAAGAAGAAGGATGGGTCAATGCACCTTTTCATTGATTATAATGAGCTCAAAAAAATCATGATAAAGAAAAATTATCCTCTACCACAAATTGATGACTTGTTTGATCAGCTACATGGATCACAATACATCTCCAAGGTGGATCTGCGGTCGGGATATTATCAAGTAAGGGTAAAGAAGGAGGATTTCCCCAAGACTGCTTTTCGTACAAGATACGAGAACTATGAATTCATAGTAATGAATTTCAGACTCACTGATACTCCATAAATATTCATGGACTTGACGAATAGAGTCTTTAGAGATTACCTCAAAAAATTTGTTGTAGTATTTATAGAAGATATTCTGATATACTCCAAAACCAAGTAGGAGCATGAGGAGAATCTAAGAATTGTACTAGAGACCTTGTGAAAGGATAATCTTTATGAAAAGTACAGAAAGTGTGAGTTCTAGTTAAAGGAGGTCTCATTATTGGGTCATATCATCACAAGAAATGGGATATCTGTGGATCCCTCCAAGATAGTTGCAATTGAGGGATGGTCGAGGACAAAATTTGTGATGGATATTCATAGCTTCCTGGGGTTAGCTAGATATTGTCACCAATTTGTGAGAAATTTCTCATGATTTTCCAACCCTCTTTCCAAGCTATCTCTAAAGGGAGTAAATTTTTTATGGAGTGATTAATGTGAAGATAGATTCAAGGAGTTGAAAAGGTGGATTATCACTACACTCATGCTCACACTACCCACAAGTGGATAACTTTTCGTGGTATTCATCGATGATTCAAAAAAAGGCATGGGATGTGTGTGGATGCAAAATGAAAATTCATTGTATATTATTCAAGGAAATTTAATGTTCAGGAAAAAAAATATCCAACACTTGATCTGGAGTTGGCTGTAGTAATCTTCGCTTTGAAAATTTGGAAACATTACCTATTTGGGGAGAAGTGTTAAATATATATGGATCACAAAATCCTCAAGTATATATTAACACAGAAAGAGATGAATATGAACCAATGAAGATGGTTACATATGATCAAAGACTACGACTTCTCAATCCATTACCATCCTAGGAAAGAGAACAAGCTGGTGGATGATCTAAGTAGAAAGGACCCAGTGATTCTATCATTCATGAGAATTGAAAAGGATCCAATCTTGTTAGATTTGATGAAGATAGACATGGGAATCATAAATAAGGGAACATCATCAATCCTTTCACAAATGATTTCTCAACAGTATCTTTTGGAAATGTTAAAGGATTCTAAAAAGGATGATGTGGGAATTCAAAAGAAAGTGGAAACTATAAGAAAAGGGAAATCCTCAGAGTTCAATGTTAATGAAGAAGGAATTGTGAGATTTGGGAAAATATTATGTGTTCCATCAAGTCCATAGTTGAAGAAATAACTTTTGGAAGATGCACATAGTTCAAATTTCTCCATTCACCCAAGAAACACAAAGATGTATTAAGATCTTTGAGAGCATTATTGTTGGGATAACATGAAGAAGTAGATCACTGAGTATACATAAAACTAACTAGTATATCATCAAGTGAAGGCTTAGAGGTGGAAGTCTAAAGGGATGATGCAACCATTACCCATACCAATATGGAAATGGGAAAAAATCACCATGGACTTTGCCACTGGACTTCTGAAGACATACAAAGGAAACAACGCTATATAGGTTATTGTGGATCATCTTACAAAGACTACACACTTCATTGCAATTTGGGAAGATATCTCATTGTATCAACTGGAACAGATATAAATTATATAAGTGGTAAGGTTTCATGGAGTACCACTATCTATTGTATCCGATTGAGATCCAAGATTCATCTATATGTTCTGGAAGAGTCTCCAACACACTATGAATACTGAGCTGAACTTCATTATGGCTTATCATCCTCAAACTGATGTCCAATATGATTGGACTATCCAAACACTTGAGGAAATGTTGAGAGAATTCTCAATGTAATTAAAAGGAGGATGGGATCAACATCTTCCTTTGGTTGAGTTCTCTTACAATAATAGTTTCCACTCAAGCATCCAAATAGCTCCTTATGAAGCCCTTAGTGGGAAGAGGTGGAAAACATTGGCATGTTGGGATCGAGTTTGTGAGAAAAACTCATAGGTCCATAAATGGTTAAATAAATTGAGGATAATGTTAAGACCATCCAACAACACATTAAAGCTACTCAGAGTCGACCAAAGAGCTATGCAGATAATCATCGATGACACCTAGAGTTTGATGACAGAGACATGGTAATCCTCCACATATCACCATGAAAGAGAGTTATGAGATTTGGGGAGAATGGAAAGCTTATTCCAAGGTACATCAGTGCTTTTGAGATTCTTGAACACATTGGACTAGTGGCCTATCGACTAGAACTCCCACCTAACCAATCTCAAGTACATGATGTATTCCATGTATCACTCTTGAGGAATTAAATACCTGGCACATCACATGTACTCAATAGAGAGGTGGTACCATTGGATAATGACCTCTCCTATGAAGAAAAACTGGTGAAGATCTTAGATCGTAGGGAAAAAGTTCTACGAAATAAGACAATGCCCCTTGTCAAGGTGTTGTGGAAAAACCACAAGTTTGAATAAGAAATGTGGGAATCGGAGGAAGTGATGAATCATAGATACCCTCATATGTTTTAGTGTGGGAAAAAGATATTTTGAGGGTGAAATTTCTTAAGGGGGATGATTTTAATGACCCAAAATTTTATTAATAAAAATTCCTCTTGATCTAATTAAATGTCTTATTATGTAAAATGCTTATATAAAATATGAACTTTCTTGGTTTTATGTTTTTGGATTTTATAATACCATTAAGAATTGTTAACATTGCTAATATAGTCATTAAAAAGTGATCACATGATTTGTATAAATATAGGGCTTTAACAAATCCAATTTACTCGGACAAAGGAAGTGATGGCCTCATCCAATAGAATTTCCCAATACAAAGCCCATTTTTCGAAGTTCAAAAAGGAGGTACTGTCACTGGGCTCTTCTCTTGACCAAGCCCAAGCTGAGCTTCAACATGTTAAGCTTGAACGGAACTTCCTACGGTATAAGTGGATGTTAATAGAGATTACCACCCGAGCAATGTTATCCAAGTCGCCCCAAGAGTATGTCACCATCTCACACCTTACCCTTAGGTCTTACGTGGGTGTTATAAGGGGTTATGTAACAAGACCCTAGCATTATGATTATGTGCATTATTTTTGTATAGAATAAAGAATATACATTCATTTTATTATTGTTACTTTGAACACAAATGGTATTTTTTAGTTAATATTTAAATTAAATTAAGAAAATTATTTTGATGAATTAATGGATTTTTGAATTAAATAATATTTTAATAAAATATTATTACTAAATTATTTTTTATTATATATAAATTATCATATAATTTTTTATGAATAAAATTGTAAATTTTATTAAGGTTTGAAATCTCTTTTTTTCAAAACCCATCAATTTTTGATAAATGTCATTTTTTATTTTAAAAGTAAAAATTCACATA
Source organism: Viscum album (assembly GCA_963277665.1). Lineage (NCBI taxonomy): Eukaryota > Viridiplantae > Streptophyta > Magnoliopsida > Santalales > Viscaceae > Viscum > Viscum album. The sequence continues at coordinate 1,528,964,953 of OY728138.1, read as the reverse complement.
TTGAGAAAATTATTCAAATAAAATGAATATTATTTTTTGATTCATGACATAAAAATTATCTAACGGTGAATTTTTCATAATTTTATGAGATGGTCGAATTTTTGGGTTAAAATTAAATACCATTTAAATATATAATGTGATTTATTACATCATTACCCAATAGTGAAGTAATATAATACTATAAAAATGTTTTTCAGAAAATATATGTTTTACCTTTAAAATAATGTGATTTTAGATTTTTTTTTTTTGATTAATTTTATGGTGCCTTAGTGGACCCTCCAGACTTATAAAACATTTTAACTTTTTAAAATGATTTACTTGAGAGTGTGACTCACCTCCACATAAGCAACCCTAATATTTTAATAAGTTCAACCATTGGAAATATAAAATAATTTTTTCCTCTACCCTTTGGAAAACAACATGGTAAAAAACCATGGGTTGGTTTTTGGTTTTGATTAGTTTAATGTGTGGTGTCCAAAACCTAAGTAATAAAGAATTCCCTCTCTTTTCCTATATAAACTCACCCAAGATCCCACTTTTCATCACTCAAGAACCCTTTGAGCACGTCCCTGCTCTTCCATACTCTCTCTATAATCCTCCCAGGGCACCCCAATCTCCCAATAAGCCTCTCTCAAGCCACTCCCAAGCCTCTGGGATCACTCTTCCAAGTAAGGGATTTATTCCTTTCTCATTTTTTCCCAAATTTCTTTATATTATTATACCATTTTTTTTCAATTAAAAATGTTGGTGTATTATTTCTAACCACCCCTATACTTTCCTCCTTATTTTTTAATGATTATAGACCTCTTTATCTCTCATTAATGCCTCCCATGCACACCTGTTACCATGCCGAAATTCCATAAGGAATTTCTCTCTTCTCATTTACATTCAAGAAATTATTTTATATTATGCATATAAATTACATTACATATGATGGTACATGTTTCTATATGAACACCTTACTGTACATTTCATATACATATCATGAGATACCCCTTTCTCTATCATCAACCATTTTTATGAATTCTTATATCACATTGTTATGATATCAAAATTGCACTGCAATTTTCCAAGACATTGTGTAGTGAATACCATACCCATTTATTTATCATGGTTATTCATATTTATGCACATTTAATTGTTGATTATGGAGTTTCATGTATTAATTTCACATTAATTTATCTTGGAATAAATTATGGTGTTTAATGAATGAATTGTGTTTGATCTATGTGGAACACTTATGCATGAAATGAAATGATTAAGAGGGGTTCACCCTGATATCACTCCAATTTATTATGTAAAGATTAGTATCATCATACCTCAAGTGAAATGAGAGTTTTCTCATTATAATTCAAGTTCAATGAGGTTTTACTTATTATCCATGTGCAATGATCCTTAGATCATTCTAATATCTTGTTAAATGTTGATGCCACATTTCCATGTTATAATAATCATGCTATATCATATCTTTATGTTCATATTTCTATTATGATCCATTGATATGATTATTTCCTAACATGTACTGTATTCTTTCATTTTTTTTATTATTTACTCCCTTACTGGGCTTTATAGATCACCCATTTCTTATGCATATCCTCAAGTTATCTCATACAATGCTTAGTACGAAGGAATGTGTGTGGTCATGTAAAAGAAGTTTTCAATAATTATGTTTATTTCATGTTTTAAGTTGTTATGTAATGTTTCTAAGACCCAAATAAACTATAACTCTTGATATTCTATGTTTTATCATGTGATGATTTTATGTAATAAATTATGTTTAACTGTGAAATAAAGAGAACGGTTGTTATATATGAGGGTGTAGCCGATTATTCGTCAGTTGGATAGCCTGGCCCTTAGTGTAGCAGATGTTATGAGCTTCCAGTTTCCAAGGGTGGTGGGAGAGTATGAGGTTGTATTTCCTAAATATATTCCATGATTACCTCCTAGACATGATATAAACTTCTTCAATGATTTACACTTTGGTATGGAACCGATATCTACACCAGCATATTGAATGGTTCCCATAGAGCTTCATGAGCTGAGGTTGCAGTTCAAGGATTTGCAGAATAAGGGGTTCATGATACCTAGTGTTTCACCCCAGGTGGACCTAGTGTTGTTTTAGAAAAATTTAGAAGGTATATTGAGGTTTTTTTGGAATACTGGTTCCTGAACCAGGTAAGTATAAAGAAAAATAATCCAATACCAAGGATCGGTGACCTCTTTGATCAATTGATATGGGCATGATGGTTCTTGAAGGTTGGACTTTGATTAGTTTATCACTAGTTGTGAGTACGGGATGATGATATACCAAATATGGAATTCATATGTCATTATGGTCACTATGTGTACTTGGTGATTCCCTTTGGTGTGATGAACACCCCAGTAGTGTTCATGGGACTCATGAACTAGATATTACAGCCTTATTTAGACCAGTTCATGGTAGTCTTCATCAATGATATCCTTGTGTACTCAGCATCTGAGGAGGAGCACGTGAGACACTTAAGGATGGTTTTGTATGTACTCCAAGAGCACCAGCATTATGGGAAAATCTCAAAGTGATAGTTCTAGATTTAGGCATTCCACTTTCTAGAATATATTATCTTAGTGGATGGAGTGGCTATGGACTCGGCCAAGGTTATGGAAGTGTTATCAAGGGATCCACCTAAGATCATGAGGTAGGTGTGGAGATTCCTTGGGCTAGTAGGCTATTATTGGAGATTCATGCATAATTTCTCCATTGTATTGGCACCAATGACATCTTTGACTCGAAATGGGAATCCTTTCATGTAGACAGAGAAGTTACAATAGGCTTTTCAGTAGTTAAGATAGAGTTTAACGAGCACTAAGATCATGAGATTGTCGGATCAGGGTATTGAGTATGTAGTGTTCTGTGATACATCAGGGACCAGACATGGTGGTGTCCTAATCAAGAGGCAAGCAGTGATTTCTGATGGTTTACACCATTTGAGACCACATGAGTAGAACTACATGACACAATATCTTGATTTTGGAGTTGTAGTATTCATGTTGAATATGTGACGACACTACCTGATGGGAGATCAGTTCGTCATCTATTCTGATCACAAGAGTTTCACGTATATCTTCTCTCAGAAAGATCTGAACTTGAGATAGAGGCGACGGTTAGAGTTCCTCCAGGACTATGACTTTTATATTTTCTACAATCTTGGGGGGAACATGGTGGATGATTCTCTCAGCAAGAGATCTAGTTCGTAGTTTCTAAATGAGAAATCAGAGCAGTTGGTCTTGTTTTAGTTATCCTTAGTGGATGGAGATAGAGCAGCTTACCTCCAGTCGATGGTTGTTACCCCTCCACTCTTATAGAGAGTCATGGAATCATAGCTTGGGGATACTAACTGCGAGACTCTACATGAACAGATATCCACATGACATGTTCCTGATGGATATTTGAAAGGTGGGGAGAACATCATCCTTTTCAGAGGACATACAGTAGTACAAGTGGTGTTGCAGGAGGAGGTTCTGAGGTAGTTTCATACATCCCCTTTGAAGGTACATATAGGTGTGGAAAAAGTGTGCGAGGACCTCCGATGTTAGTTTTGGTGGTTGGGGATGATGAAATAAGTTTTAGAGTTTGTTTCATGATACCTTACTTATCAACAAGTGAAAGCTGATCACTAGGTTCCAACAGGTTTAGCTCAACCCCTTGAGGTGCTAGGATGAAAGTGGGATGGGATATCGATGGACTTTGTAACTAGTTTACCACATACGTCTAGGGGACACAATTCCATATGGCTGATTGTCAACTAAATCACCAAGTTGACCCACTTCCTAACTATCTAAGAGTAGAGTTCAGTATAGTGATTGGGAAACCTCTATGTTCAGGATATAGTCTGACTCCATGGAGTTCCATCAATGGTTGTTTCAGATCATGATGCATGTTTTACATCTCAGTTATGGAAGTGATTTTAGAAGGCATTTGGAACCCAGTTACGCTTGATCATAGAGTTTCACCAATAGATAAATGTTCATAAAAATCATACCAATCAGGTCCTGGAGGACATGTTGCGAGCTTTCATGTTGGACTTCATCTGTAGTTGGGAAAATCACCTACTACTGAGAGAGTTTTCGTACAAAAATAGATACCATTACACCATTGGTATGGCACCATTCGAGGTATTTTATGAGTGACCCTACAGGTCACCACTGTTCTAGACTGACTTAGAAAAGTTAGCACTCATGGGCTCGGAATTGGTGTGAGCTACTATAGACAAGGTGCATATCATGAAAGAGTGGATGAAGACTACACAGATTCTTTATAAGTGTTATGTTGACAGGAGACAGAGGCCTTTGGATTTCAAGTAAGGATTCCATATATTCTTATATGTCTCACCTTGATGAGGATTACAGAGATTTGGTAGGGGTGGAAAATTATCTCTGAGGTATATCGTCCCTTTTCAGATACTAGTTAGAGTTGGTGAGGTTGTGTAACACTTATCTCTACCTCTATAGTTAGATCGGGTACATGATTTCTTCCACGTTTCACAGCTAAGGAGGTACGTTCATTACCCATCGCACGTCATTTACTAGGGAAATTTGGAAATTGAGGATGGAGAGACTTTTACTGAGTACCCAATGGAGATTGAGTATCGGCGGGAGAGTATATTTTGTGTGAGTGATTTTTTTAGTGTGTATCCAGTTTTAACACTGGAATCTCTAGAAGAGAACTTGGGAGTGGGAGTCTTAGATGCGTTCTCAATACCCACATATTTTTTAGTAGCCTTTGTTTTGGATTTTCAGGGATGTAAATCCCCAAGCTAGGAAGAATGTAATGTCCCAGATTTTCCATTTATTATTTTTTAAATATTATATTGATTAAATTTGAGACTAGTCACTAAGATGGTGTGCAATTCTAAGGCTCAGTGTACCTGTAATAAATTTTTTAGTAATATTAAAATATTAAATATAACATGTGTACATGAAATTTTCCTCAAAAAATGGAATAACTTCTAAACTAGTTTCCAAATTAGAAATCCAAGGGAACCGCTTCATTCAGAGATACAGCTTTACCCTAGGAATATCCTAGCATCATCTAGCACGAGTCAGTTGTGAAAAGTAGTTTCAGGTGTTTAATGAATAAAATAAATTGATTATTTATTTTATTTTAACCATTTCTTCAACTCAATGATGTAGAAATGCTTCTTTTAAATATACATTTAGTCAGGAATCCAAGGTTAGGCTCATAACCCTGGAAATTCCCCAGAGGCTTTAGATAGAACCCTGAAGAAACCACTCAAGTGAATGGTAATGGAATCATAGATCTATAATCAACGGATTTCGTTCTTGAAATATCATGCCAACTATGGTGACTTAATGACCGATCTATATCAGCAAGCGATCCAAATCAAAGGTAGGATGCGTTATTTTGGATTTCTTTCCACGTTCTTAAATTCAACGACAAACACAAACCAACCAAAAAACTGGTTGATCCACAGTTTGATCATTCTTATGGGATTGGTTTTAATTAAGGGATTTATGGGGTTAATTTTTATATTGATTTTTATTGTTGATCATTATTACAGGAATGTATCAAGGCCAAAACAAACAATGGTATAGGTTTGTTCTTCATGTTTGTTCCTTGTGAAATTCTCTCCCCCATTTTCTACACGGGTTCTTCATTCTTCTTGGGGTTATGAATGAATGGTCATCTCACCTTCATTTCATGGGGAAATGATCCAAAATTGAAGGTCCAACATTGGGATAACCTAGCAGAGGTACGATAGTGATGGCAGTGGATGAATCCAAGCGATTCAGGAGATATCATTCTTCCAGAGGTTTTTGTCAGATGGATTGAAAGTTGTTTCTCGAGATGATTAAAGGCCTAAAACACATCGATTTTGTGTTAGGGTGACAGAATGAGGATTTATCTTGAGTTTCTTGGAAATGCATGGTTTGAATGGTGGTCGGAGCAACAAATGAGATGACCGGAGCACGAACCATAGATTCTGGAAAATCCCAATGAACACAGCATCTAACCTGGGGTTACACAACATGAGGACCCCATTAAGTGGTGGCTAGGATTTCAGGAGATAGTTAAATGTCACACAACCTGTGACCCTATAACATAACATCTAGGCCCTTCCCTGGTACTCGGTGTGTATCTCGGGAGATATAGGGACACGACATGGAGTACATAGGTTGCCTATAAAATTAGTACCCCACCACATGACTTTCCCTGGACCAAGTACACGGACTACCCCATGTACTGGTACACGGGCAGAGATACACGAGTTGACACCATGTATTGTCACATGGCTGAAGTACAAGGGAGGACTCCAGATGGAAAGACACTATGTGTGACTTCTTCTACATGTCGTGTACCCATATTCTACATGACATAGTTGGAATGACATGGGCCATTGTACATGGATAGTACTCGCTGTCAAGGAACACGACTTCTGTGGCCCTACTACAATTCATGCATAACTTTCTACATAGATTGAATCTATTGTTCATCGTACCTTGGAAAACTTTCATTATGGTTCATTCCCTTTATCATTTCCCTGAAGGTTGGTTGGTCTCCTTTCCTACTCATAGGAGTATGATCCCTTCAGTAGGACTTCTTGGATAGATTCATTAGAATCCCCTGAGAGGCCTGATATGGGGTCCTCTATTAATTATTCATGCCCTAGGTAGATTATTCATTATTGATGTGACTAAACTCTTCGTGCATCAATCCTATACTTAGCGGGTTAATCCATATGGTGTTGTTGGTATCACCCCATGGCTCTGGCTGTGATCCTTATATGTTATATCATATCTATCTCTTTAGATCTATTGTCATATCTCTCTCTCATGAAGGTTCTTGATGAAAAGTACTTCCCATATGGATACAATCAGTTTTATTAGACTTAGGAGTGTGTTATCCTGTATAAGTTCTTGTTTTAATCTTCAAAATGAATCCCTAGTGTTAGTATATGGTATTTATGACTTACCTCTAGACTGTGTGTCTTGGTTTGATATATCTGGATATTCTTATATGTGTTGTAAACATATACTATTTAGATATGACTTCATCTTCCTTTGTGTATTTCTTTCTGGTTTTAGGGTGTTATGTTGAGTATTTTTATACTCACCCTTGCACAAGCTTTTCCCGCATGATTCATGTCTTGTAAAGACGAGAAACCTTTTAAAAGTGTCCTAGGAAAACCAAGACCGAACAGAGCTTTATGAGATTAGGAAGGCTGAGGAGTGTTCCTATAGAAATAGATAATAGTACCAGTACTTTTTCTTATAGGTTGGACTTGTGGTAATAGACTTATTTTTGTGGGCATGTATTTGGCCCAGTTTCACTTTACTTTATTTTCCTATCATACTCTGTTGGTTGGGATATATGGGTGTGCATGCATTGTTTTCTTATTGGTTTTTACATTTCATCATTTTGTGGGCTTGGAGATGTGTATGTGAGTATATGTACATAGGTAATGCCTCCCATGTTGGTGATATGCCTACTCGGTGCTAGTAAACAGCCCCTGGCCTATTGGAGGTGGGCTTGGGGAGTCACGACACAGTCCCCACTATGATGGGTTGTGATAATATATTTATTTCCTCCAAGACTATAAATTTGAGAAGGAACAAATAGATCAAGACGTAATAACTATAAAGGTCAATTAGTACTTATATGGTTGATAGTTCTAAAAAATAATTCATTTTGTTTCCCTTTCAAGAAATTTTCCCAAACATGAAGTTGTTCTTTATTCAAGGTTGGTAATTTTAGTACATTCTCATGTTTAGAGATCTTATGTAATAGTTTGAAATTAATATGACCTAATCATCGATTCCAATGAATTCTATCACTATTCACATCATTCAAACACTTAACATGTTGAATATTTAGTTTATAAAAATAAATAATATATATAATTTCCTTTTGATTATCATAAAATAATAAAAAATGTAACACCCCATGATTTTGTGAAATATTTTTTTCGAATTAATTTAGTCTTTTTAAAAAAAATCATTTCACGCAACACTGAAAATAGTTTTTTATATTAAAGCACTATGTTTGTCTTGTGTTATAAAAAACACAAATATACCACGCACTATATGAAACATAATTTTTAACATTCCCTACACGTAACACTGAGGTTAGTGTACATTACATATATGATTGACTTTCCTATATGGCTTGTGTAACATGAAAAACCAAGTGTTACCAAATTGTAATATATTAATAAAAATATTATTTAACATAATAAGATACAACCAAGATATTATGTTGAAATTTATGAATAGGGTTAAATAAATTATGAAAATACATAGTTGAATTCATTAGATACAAATGATTATAAATGAAGATAAGAATCAATTGATTGTAAAGGTAATGTTCTTATAGAAAACCATTTGTATCATCTCTAATCTATTTTATCCTAATGAATTAAATTAATTAAAGTTAGTGATTTATATTAAATTAATATATAAATTATATATTAAATAAAATATTTTTGATATTCATCCAATATATTTGATATACATAAGATAGGAACAAACTAAATTTCACACATAAAAATCTATATTTTTATTAAGGCACGTTTCCCACCTTTTAATGGTGAACCTATTTGAAATAAATTTTTTTGAAATTTTATAAATATTATTTGTCAAAATAAATTTAATCTTTGAAATAGAAATATAAAAATTAATTAGGGTGAATTTTTGGGATTTTTCTGTAAAGTTTCATTTTTTAATGAATAGTGAAACATACTGAATTTTAATTCAAAACTGCTTTTTCATATAATTTATTTATATGGTTAAATTATATTTTTAATTGGTTTAAATGTTTAATTAGATTAAATATTTATAAAATAATCCAGTTTAGGAAATTTTTATCAATTTCACTGTGAAATTGAATGTAGAATCATAGCAATTTTTTGATCATTTTTTCTTTAAAAACTCGCAGTGTTGTCCCGACTATGAGATTAATTTTAAATTAATTTCCACCAATTTTGTGTTTATAATTTTTAAAATTGATTAAATTTTTGGAATAAAAATAATTTCTAATTTCTAATAAGGTAAAAATATTTTTTTACCCAAAATATTAGTGAATACAGTTAAAATTAATTATAGTGATTAGGTTAAAATTAAGCTTAATATGGGAGTAAACCTTAAATTTAAGGTCCAAAATGACCTATTAACTTTTATAATTCCCATTTTATGTCTATTATTAGTCCATTAACCATCCATTATTATTATTTTATTTTGGATTAATTTTGTTACGTAAAAACATGGGTACACCTAACTTGTTTTCAAAAATTCCAAGTGAGTCTTTTCCCTCCCCTATAAAAAGGCCACCACCTATCCCACTTCCTCACACCTCTCAAAACGTTTATGTTTAGTAAAAATCTTCCCAATACACTTACCAAAATACTTCCCTTCCTCCTTTAATCCTAAATTTGTGAAAAAATTAATCCAAGGAATCCCTTTTGAGAAAACCAAAAGGAGTTACCCGATTTATTGGTAACACCCTCCCTCAAACTCCTTTCATTTATTTCCATTAAAAACTCCATAAACTTTTCTTATTCCTTTATTGTATTAAAAAATTATCCTAAATATAATATTATTTTTTAATGATAAGGTTTATACCTACACTTACACACACTTCTCTCTAATGGGTAATGAATATATTGTTTACATGTACGACGAACTACCACCTCACAAAATGATGATTATTAATTTTTCCTTTACCGCCTCTCATGGAGGACATTATGATGGAATATATATTTATATATGATATTTATTATATTTATTATTTATTTATTATTTTATAATTTTTATTTATAACATATCCTTATGCTTTCCATCTTGTGTAAATATGATAATTCTGTTGGAGGAAGTCTGGGCTACCACCCCCTAAAAGTGATGTGATTCATTCACACACTACATGGAATGTATTAAGAATATGTTTCATAAACCCATATGATATAAATAAAATATTAATACTAATTTAATGATATTATATACATATATACATATACATATATTTCATTTACTTTCTTTCTTTCAATACATCAATGAACGAAAGCAATGTTTATGTGTAGGTATGACCAATCATCTCCATGAATGGTGTATTCCATTACATAATTATATATTATATAGATTTTTATAATACACATATGTAATTACATATAATAATATGGTTCTTTAATATATTCATAAAAAAATTATATTTATTATACATGAGTTTATTCTGAGTATGAAGAGAGTCAAGACACAAGGTAAGGGAATTTCATCTCACTTTTTCTTTCCATGAGATACATGCCTTATTAACTACTCACTTATTTTGTGTACTATATATACTGAACATGAATGTATTATATTCCTCTTATACTTAAATTTATTGATATTTACAAATCCATTTTATGATATTTCTTTCAATGGGTTTATGTTTCAAATGTTACCAAATTGGTAAATTAATTTTGTCTCAATTTGCCTTCTTTGAGACATATGTCATGTTATGCACCTATATTTTTTCATGAGTTGTATATACTTATTTTGAAATGTTATATCAAGAATATAATTCTTGTAATTATATTTTAAGATTAATATAATTTCATTTTCTTAAATGGTAAGTCTGGTTCAAAGTTACCAAGTGGTAAGAATTTGTTAAAAAAATATTCTCTATTTTTGATATTGTTTATGTTTATGCTTCCTTTGATGAAATATTATGATCTATATCTCAATAAATATCAATAATTTTCTTATAATCTAGTAATTAATGATATATTCATTTATTGGTTCCATTTTTTCCACTCTTTAGTACATAAGATAGTTAAGAATTTGTTTTTAAGAAAGCCTGAATTTACCCTCTCTTCATTCAAAAATCTATTTTTATTCAAAACCATTATTTATAAAAAGGGTTTCCAAGAATATTCTACTATTATAATATAAAATTTAAAATACATTTTTTACACCTTTTTTTTTACCAATTTTTTCAAAGGAATATTATTATCACTTTCCAAACAAGAAATTTTTCTACCCTTTTTACCATGAAAAATGAATGTTCTTTTTACCTCATACGGCATGTATGGATTTACCCTTTGTCATTTCTGTGAAGCTTCCATTGCATGTTAAAAGGATAATTTTTAAGAAAATGTTTTTTAAAATTAATTTTCAAATAAATGGGTTTCAAAAGATTTTTAATATTCTTTTATAAGTTTTTAGGAAAAATTACTTCCAAATTTTTTTCAAGTTTCTTTTATAATATTTTTAATGAAATTTTTTTCGAAACATTTCCAATAATCCTTTATAAGTTTTCAAGGAAAAAAGTTTTCAAAATTATTTCATGATTTATTTATAATTTTTCAAGGAAAATGGTTTTCAAAAAAAAATTAAGCTTTCATTATAAGTTTTCAATAAGGTTTTAATGGAAAAAAATTTTAATATGTTTTCAAAGATTCTTTTATAAGTATTCATGAAAATGGTTTTCAAAATTTTTTATGTTTTAAAAATTATTTTCCAAAGAAGAAGGAATATTTTTTTCAAGATATATTTTCAAAATATCGTTCCAAGTTATTTTCCATCTAGTATGACATCTATTCATGTTACTAAAGCCCTTATATGAAATGATTCAATATCTCCATTAATAATCATTATTGAATGGTTTATATTTTGATGGAATTATTCTTATGACACCCATTTATATTCCACATGTTATATGAATTTTAAAACTACTTCTTTTCATTGGTTATTCTTTGATGAAATTATTATCAAACTTATCTCCTTTATATAGTTTTTGATGTGATGAAATGTTAATGATACTCATTTCATTTCATGGGTGATGATTTGATGTCTATAGAACCCATATTTTTTATAGGTCATGATATGATGAATGTTTTATTATATTGTGGCACATGTATGAATGATTTTATAATGAGATGGGTGGGGCCTATATCTCCATCCAATGCATTGGGTAAAGATTAATATATCATTAGATAATGATGTGAATCAAGTTTATGGGCTTGATCTGCTATAGTAAGATAGGGAAACATGATCCCTTACAAGGAAAGGACTGTGACTGGGGATGGTGGTGTGTCTCATCTTATAGGTTTCGCCACTATAAAGTTAAAAGATGGGGAAACCTGATCCACTATGGGAATATGTGGAAACACGATCCCTTATAAGGAAAGGACTATGACTGGTGGTGTGTCCCGCCCAGTGGGTACAGTTCCCATGAATTTCCTTGATAAGTTCTATCAATGATTCTTGACTTATAGGGAATGATATCACATATCTATGTATGACACAATTCCATGTCTTATTCATGTTATATGATTTCATGACTTATGTTATTTATTTCATTATGATTCATGCCTTATGAACTACCAAGAGTTATGCCATGATTCATGTTTATGATATTTGATATATAGGGTATGATCTTCTAATGTTATGATCATGTTATCATACCCCTATTCTCATGTTTATACTTACAATTATCCCTTTTTTACCCTTACTTAGCATCTGAGATCACCCCATTTTATGTTTCCTTCCCCAACTTTTGAAGATATGTATTAATTAAGATATGTATAATAAGGGTTCTAGTCATGAAGAACCTAGTGGGAGATAATGTATCTCACTTATGTAGCGGTGTTTGTGTTTTTATGTTTCCAAAATCACTAAACTAATACAGTCTTTGGGCCTCTATTTTTTTAATGTATTAAGAATTATAGAAAAGTAATTTAATGTCCATATATTTCAAGACTTATTCATTCTAGTTCATATTAGAGTAAAGGTTTAGTCAACCTTTAGAAACTATGATGAGAAAACTTTAATGAGATCCCCATGTATATTTCTAAGGATATGTCTAGGGATGTATCTAAGGATGAGTATAAGGGTGAGTTTACATTTAGGAAAATGTCCTGGATTTTGGTAAAGGATAGAGTGAGTGGTTTCTTATCAATACATTCATGTATGGATACTAAAAATGGTTGTTTATATGTCACAGATGTACCTATAAATAACAACTCTAATAAGGTGTGATGGTCCTGACTCGACCTAACCTGGTACACAGAAGCAGTCCTTGCTACACAACCAGTTTGAAACTCTCAGGGGAGAAGATTTGGGAATTCAAAAACTCTTTATGAACCATCATAAAGGATTTAAATGGAAGTTGAATATGAATAATATTTGGTAAACCTAAGGTTTCATAGATTAAATAAGTGGGATCTATGATTTTAGCATCCTATAAGTTATTTTTCATAACTATGTGGATTTCTATTTTGATAAGAATTTCTCACACTATGCTTTATGATTTTAGTCAATAGAGGGAAAAAGGAACTGGTTTAATCTTGAATGTTATGGACAATTTTCTGATGACAATTCAAATGGAATGATCATTTTCATGAAGGATTTTGTGATCTTTCCTAATCAGTTTTCAAGGAATGTGATTAACAATGTGTACCATAACTAAATCTTGGACTCACCAAGGAAGGTAAGGAATGAGTCTGCTAAGAGTTTGGGTAATGGAGACCATAGAGGAAAGAATATTAATTCTCATTTGTGTTAATAATTTCTAAATAATCACCCAATTAAATGGCTTATAAGAATAAAAATATGTCTTGACTATAGAAAAGAAGGTCAAAATGAAAGTAACTTCAAAGGAAAAATGGAAATTTTAGATAACACGGTGGATGGGAATGTTGTCCTCCCTCAGGTATTATCAATTTTTGACTACTTTAAATGTGGAAATTATGGGAATTATAAAAATCTATGTCCTATGTTGAAGTATCATGAAGAGAATTAGTAAGGAGGTATAAGTAATGGTTTTGTTGCTGATGATGAAGAGACCACAAATAAAATGTGAAAGGTGTGTGATGTTCTTATAGTATTGTTTACATTAAACATAAGAATCATTATTAGATTTAATTTTACAAACTTTAAGACATTATTCATATTTATAATTATATGAAATGGTTATTAAGTAATAAGATGATGAAGCCTAGGTAATGGTTTAAGAATAAAGTTTAATGAATGGGGTATTTATGTTTTGGAATTAAAAGATTGTGTTATATGAATCATGACATATATAAGTATTTTCAGAATAAGTTTTCATTAAGGATTGAAAATTACATATTGAATTGTTATGAATACATATAAAAGTGATTTCATGGAAAGGTGATATTTTGATTAAGGGAATGTAACCCTTAATTAATGCATGATGTAGAGATAATGATGTTTGGATAAAGATATATTGGATATGAATAAGTAAATTAGATGGTGCGGATTACCATAGGAATAATTATTGAAAATGTGGTCTATGTCATCAAAGATGAAGTTTTAATCTTTTTGGATTTAAGGGATAAATCCAACACACCTTAGAATAAGGAATAATGCATGTTTTCTATAAGTATTTAGGGTAATTTAGGTTATTACCATGTTTCGAGAGGATTTACAAAGAGGGTATTCACATGTTTGGAATGTGACAACCCAGAGCTAATTTATTCTTTATGTAGGATCAATGTTGATCTGATTTTGTGACCTTATTTCTAATGTTTTGGATTTACATATTTTGGAAGGGTTATTGGTTAACCATTTAAGGGTTTTTTAAGTTAAACTTTAGATGAAGTTTTGGAGATTAAACTATTGTCTAACCACATGATCATTTATTCATATTGGATAACCTACTATAACAATTTTCTGTTGATGGTAACTAAATAGATATGGGATGAATTATCATAGATCTCATGATCTGTTAGATATTTGGGAAAAAATTTCACCTTCCTTTTTGGATAAATATGTGAAGTGTAAATTGGTCAACACATGACAAAAGGGTGAGATTTAACTTATGAATAGAAATTAAATAAAGTATAACTTCTCATGAAAATTAATTAACTCTAGGGAAATAATCTTGAAACATAAAAGGTCATCCTAGTACCTTTTTATGATGAATCAAATGGTCCATTAGATAATCTCACATTTATGTCTTTGTGCCAGAATGGCCCGAAGGCCTTCTTTTGTTTATTTTTCATAACCCCCATTTCAAGGGATGAGGGGGAACCCTTACAAGTCTCATAGGCTTAGAGATTACAATTCATATAGGCTTGGAGACATTACAGGACCCATAGGTCTTAATGAAATCAAACTGATTATAAGTACTAGAAATCTCCCATCCCCTAGAATCTACATCGTGATCAGATCTTCACCTTTGCATGGATGTTTGGCTAGCTGTCATGTGCAGAGATGCACAGGCCTGGTACAGATGGAAAAGACATACACTCTCATTCTTCCAAATCCATTAACCCTTCTCTGGTGAATGTGTCTTACTCTTCCTCCTCTATGGCTGGTTTCATTGTAGAATATGTCTGTAAATTTGCATATCAAGTGGCCCTGAAGATCTTTGAGATGGAATGAAGGCCTTGAGGTGGCCCGAAGGCCTTAAATGTGACTCGAAAGCCTTACTGACCCAAAGCTCTGGGTGACCCAGAGGCCTTAAGAAATCAAAGCCCAAACCGGTGGCCTAAGGTGAATAGTTCTAGCTACTGCAGTACTACTACAGTAACCCAGAATTATGCCTCTACCTAGTTTCGAACATGGGTCTCGTCGATGTACTTAGAGAAACCTCACCAACTGGGTTGAGGCTCATGTGCTTTATGTATTTTTGATTGTTAAATTTCTCCTGATCAAGTTCTCTACCACTATCCTCCAAAACTTGATAGTTAGATTTCTCTTCCATGTCCATGTTTTCTCTTTCCTCCTATGTTCTCCTATGTTGGAACCCAGCATGTGTTACTCTGGGATACCATTATGGTTCCAACTTTCTTTTTTTAATAGATGTTTTAGTGTTTATTTTTACGATGTGGGTTTCAATTAAATAAACTAAAAAGTATTAAACCTTTGATAAGCCAAAATAATTTTGAGGGAAAAATCCAATTTAAGGGTGGTAGAATCTAACACCCTGAGATTTTAAGGAAAAAATCAAATTAATTTAATCTTTTTTATATTTTTAATTTCAAACTACAATAAAAATATTTTTTTATATTGAAGAACTATGTTTTGATTGCATTATACACAACACCAAGTTATCATGAACTAAAAACAACATAAAGTTTAACATTACCTAAATTTAACACTGAGGTTAGCATAAATCAAATGAAATATTGACTTTCCTCGATGCCATGTGTAACAGGGAAAACCAAGAGTTGGAAAATTATTATATATTATTAAAAAGTATTATTTAACATAATAATATATAACCAAGCCATTAAGTTGACGATTATGAATATTATTAAATAAATTATGAAACTAAATGTTTGAATTCATTAGTTAAAAATGAATTAGAAATGAATATAAGAACCAATTGAATATAAAGATAATGTCTTTATAGAAAACAATTTTTATGCTCTCTAAGTTATTTAGTACTAATAAATTAAATTAATTACAATTAGTGATTGATATTAATGTAATATATATATATATATATATTATATTCAATAAAATATTTTTTTTATTCATCCAATAGATTTAATAAACAGAATATAGGAACAAATACAATTACACACATAAAAACCTATATTTTTATTAAGGCATTTTTACCCCGTTTTAATGGAGAACCTATTTCAAATAAATTTTTTGGAAATTTTATAAAGATTATATGTCAAAATAAATTTAATGTTTTAATTCAAAACATAAAAATTATATTAGGGTTAATTTTTGGTATTTTTTTGTAAATTTTTATTTTTAATTAATAGTAAAAATATTATATTTTAATACAAAACTAATTTATTATATAATTTATTTATGTGGTTAAATTATATTTTTAGTTGGTTTTAAAGTTTAATTAAATTAAATTTTTATCAACTAATCCAATTTAGTCTATTTTAACCAATTTCACATTGAAATTGAATATGAAAACATAGCCAAGTTTTGATAATTTTTACTTTAAAAACCTCCAGTGTCGTCCCGACTGCAGGAAAAATTTTAAAAAAATTTATGACACTTATATAATTATAATTTAGAAAAATGGATTAAATATTTTTAATCATAAAAATTTCTAACTTATAATAATTTCAACTTATTTTTTGACCAAAAATATTAGTGAATGTAATTAAAATTAATTATAGCAATTTGGGTAAAATTAAGCTTAACAAGGGAATAAACCTTAAACTTAAGGGCCAAAATGGCTTATAAAATTTTAAAAAAACCATTTTATTGAAATTATTAGACAATTAAACTTTAATTACTGATTTTTTTTAATTTGGATGATTTTTTAGGTAAAAACATGGGTACGCATAACATGTTTTCAAAAATTCCAAGTGAGTCCTTTCTCTCCCATATAAAAGTCCACCACCTATCCCACTTCCTCACACCTCTAAAAACATTTAGTTTCACCCGAGATCTTACCAATAAACTTGAAAATATCCCCAAATTTCTCCTTTAATCCTACATTTTGGAATAAATCAATCCAAGGAATCCCTTTGGTGCAAACCAAAAGGAGTTACTGAATTTAGTGGTAACACCCTACCTCAAACTCCTTTCTTTTATTTCTATTATCAACTCCCAAAACTATTATTATTACATTATTATATTAAAAAACAAGTATCCTAAATATAATAGTATTTTTTATGCTAATTTTTATACCTAATCATACACACACTTCCATCTAATGGGTAACGAACATACTGTTTACATGTACGGTGAACTACCACCTCACAAAATGATGGTTGTTCATTTTTCCTTTACCACCTATCATAGATGAAATTATAATGGATAATATATTTTATATGATATTTATGATATTTATAATGTATTTATTCTTTGGTAATTTTTATTTATAACATACCCTTATGCTTTCCATCTTGTGTAAATATGATAATTTCGGTTGAGGAAGTGTGGATTACCGCCCCCTAAAAGTGATGTGATTCGTTCACACACTACATGGAATCTATTAAGGATATGATTCATGAAAATATATGATATATATGAAATATTAATTCTAATTTAATGATATTATATACATATATATATACATATATGTCATTTACTTTCTTTCTTTTAATACATTAATAAAATAGAAGCAGTGTTCATGTGTACGTACGACATACCGTCTCCATGAATGGTGTATTCCATTTCATAATTATATATTATATAGATTGTAATTATACACATATAATTAATATTAATTATATTTTTATCAAGTTTTACATTCTTTAAATCGTGATATAATTTTAAGTACCAATGATATAACAAATTAAGCAGTATGCGAAAAACAAAGTGAGTATTGCCTGAAGCGTAGCCTTGACATTGAATTGTTAACAAGAGGGTAATCTGAAGTCATAATCAAACCATATATGGAATTATATATAATAATATGGTTCTGTAAAATATTTATAAGAAACTTATATTTATTATACATTAGGTTCTTATGAGTATAAAGAGAGTCAAGACACAATGTAAGGGAATTTCATCTCACTTTTTATTTCTGTGAGATACATGCCTTGTTCACCACTCACTTCTTTAGTTTGGTGTATATAATACCCATGAATGTATTATATTCCTAATATAATTAAATTTATTAGTATTTACATATCCATTTTATGAACTTTCTTTTATGGATTTTTTGTTTCAAAATTTACCAAATTGGTAAAGTAATTTTGTATCAATTTTACTTCTTTGAGACACAGGTCATGTTATACACCTATATTTTTTCATGAGGTAAATATAATGATTTTCAAATATTATATCATGAATATAGTTATTTTAATTATATTTTAAGCTTCATGTAATTTCATTTTCTTAAATGGGGAGTATGGTTCAAAGTTACCCAGTGTTATGATTTTATTAAAATAATCTCATTGCTTTTCAAGATTGTTTATGTTTATTCTTCTATTGATGAAATATTCTAACCAATAAATCAATAATACTGATTGAATTTAATATCCTATATTTATTCATGATATATTCATGTATTGGTTCCATTTTTTCACACTTTGGTACATAATATTGTTAAGAATGTTCTTTTAAGAAAGCCAAACTTTACCCTCTCTTCGGTCAAAAATATTTGTTCCTTCAAAACCATGTTTTCTAAAAAGTTTTTCCATGAATATTATACTATTATCCTATAATATTTAAAATTAATTTTTACCTTTTTTTTCTTTTACCAATGTTTTCAAATGAATATTCTTTTCACTTTCTGAATAATAAATTTTTCTATCCTTTTAACCGTGAAAAAGGAATATTATTTTTACCTCATATGGAATGTATGAATTTACCAATAATAATTTATATAGAGATTAATTTTCATGTTTAAAAGGTTAATTTTTAAGAAATTTCTTTTAAAAGAAATTTTCAAAGAAATTTTTTTCAAATGGTTTTCAAAATTCTTTTATAAGTTTTTAAGGAAAATTGTTTTCAAAAAATTTTCAATCTTATTTTATAAAGTTTTTAAAGGAATTATTTTTGAAATGTTTTCAAGTATCTTTTATAAGTTTTCAAGGAAAAAGGTTTTAAAAATGATTTCAATCATTATTTATAAGTTTTCAGGGAAAATGGTTTTAAAAATGTTTTCAACTTTTGTTATAAGTTTTAATGAAGTTTTCAAAGGAAAATGTTTTCAATATGTTTTCAAAAATTACTTTATAAGTTTTCATGAAAATGGTCTTAAAAATGTTTTATGTTTTAAAAATAATTTTGCAAATAGGAAAGGATTTTTTTCTCAAGAAGTATTTATAAAATATATTTCCAAGTTATTTTTTATCTAAGATGAAATCTATTTATGTTACTTAATCCCTTAATGGAAATTATTCAAAGTTTCCATTAATATTATTTCTTCAATGGTTTATGTTTTTATAGAATAATATGTATGAAACCTGTTTCTCTTCTAAAGGTTATATTATTTTGAAACCCACTTCTTTTCATAGGTTATTATTTGATGAAATGATTATGAAACCTATCTCTTTTCCATAGGTTATAATGTGATGAAATGTTAATGATACACATTTCATTTCATGGGTTGTGATTTTATTTTTATAGAACCCATCTCTTTTTATGGGTCATGATATGTTGAAATTTTTATTATCTTATGGCACATGTATGAATGATGTTATTATGAGATGGGTGGTACCTATATCTCACTCCATGTAACATCCCAGGAAAATAAAGATTGTGAAACTTTCTTATTTAAAAAAATTCGTGAATTAAATATTAATTTTACTTTAATGGGGATGTTATCTTTGATAGAGTACTCAACACGCAACAATAGGTTTCTTTGAAATCTAACATTACACACAACGTTAAGTTATACCAAAAAATATATAATATTATTATTATTTTAAATGGTAGTTAACGCATAGTAGTTTTATTGGAGATAATGAATAATACTAACTAAAATATTATTATATATGTTTGTTAAATGTTTTTACATTTATCCAATAAAATTTAGAAGCTAAAAATGTGAATGAATCCAATTTTAAGCATAAACACTCTAATATTCATTAAAAGGTCAATTTACCATCTTTTGATGGTGAACCCTTTTTAAGTATAGTTTTTGTCAATTTTATATATTCTATTTGAAAAAATAATATTCTTATTTATAATCAGGATTTGAAAATTTAAAACTGCCTTTTAATACTGCATTTTAATTCAAAATTGCCTTTTAATCTAATTTATTTATATAATTAGATTATCTTTTTAATTGGTTTTAAAGTGTAGTTAGATTATATTTTTACCATTTAATCCAATATTGGTTATTGGATGTAATTTCACTTTGAAATTGGACATAAAAAATGTCAATCTTTTGATAGTTATTATTTCTTAAAAACACGCTTTTTATTTTGACAACGGGAATTAATTTTAAATTAATTTCTTCTACTTATGTGTTTTAAATTTAGAAAAATTTATTCCATATTTATAATCAGGAGGTCCAAATTGTATAAATAGTTAACTTTTATTTTTTTACATTACGAATATTTACTTCAGTAAATATTTTATTTACCATGGTTAAAGGGTAAATTTGGTAAATAAAGATAAACAAATATTATTATAATAATATTAAATTACCATAACATGTGTCCTATTCATATTTTTTGATACATTTCCAACCATGGGAATCCTTGGGTCGATTTTGGGACCCCATGAAGCCACTTGGGAGTGATAATAACACTTTATATTAATTAATCTAAAGTAAAGACAAAAATTACATAAACATATATCTTTTAGTAAATAAATTTTTACATGGGGTTATATAAGTTATTTATTCGACTATAAATATTAATTTGAAAGCTGAAAATATTTCCTACATCATGGTATTTTATTTATAATTTTTATACATCAAATATATAAAATTATTTATGACATAATGATGATGCACTGATTACCTTATTAATAAATGATTTAAATAAATGAGATTATAAAATTTAAAAAACTATCAAAAACCTGTCCAATTATTATTGGATGATTTTATTTTGAACAATAGTAATCTTATCTTCTAATGTAATTAGTTTTGGGCCTTTTGAAACCAAAAATCAGTTTATAATAAAATAATGTTTTCAAACTTTTCTAAAGATCCCCTCCTCCCCCTTATAAAAAGCCATCACCTCTAACCCATTACTCACACCTCTCAAGCCCCTTGGCTCATCCAAACTCTACCCAATTAATCTACCTAAATATATATATTCCTAATAGAAACCTTCATCTTGGTATAAGGAAATTCAAGTAAACCTTTTGGTTCAAACCAAAGGGAGATACCTGATTTAAAGGTAACATCTTGTCTTAAGTTTTTTTCTTTTATTTTACCTCTCCAACCCCATAAACTCTCTTTTTTCCTTTATTTTATAACTACACTATTATCCTCAATATACTAGGTTTTTTTTATGATAAATATTATAACTACACTTCTGCACACCTCCATATAATGGATACAAACATATTGTTTTTTTGGACGGTGAACTACTACCTCACGAAATGATGATTGTTCAAATATCTCCAACTGCCTCTCATGGTGTCCATTATGATGGAAATGTTTTTATATGTGATATATATTATATTTATATTGTCTCTATACATCTTTATTTTTTATTTATAGCATACCTTTATGGTTTCCATAATGGGTAAACGCGGTAATTTCATTTCAAAAAGTGCGGACTTCCGCCCCCTCAAAGTGATATGACTCGTTCATTCCATACGTAGAATTTATAAAGTATGGAGTTAATGAAATTATGTATGATATTATACTGGAATTATAATATACCAATATATCATTAAGTTTTCATTCCATTAAATACTAAATATAAATGAAAGTATTGTTCATTCGTACATACGGCTTACCTTCTCCATGAACGATGCATTTCATTTCTTACATTAATTATAAATATAATGTAATTTTGACCACATAAACAACTTGTAATTATAAGAAGTTCATTTTGACTCAAGTAAAAAATATCGACAAAATGACTGTTATTAACTTAAATGATTAAATAATGTTTATAACATGATAATAAGTGATATAAAAGTAATAATAAACTTGAAAAAGGGTTTTAAGAAAGTATAAATTAACTTTAGTTTATTATTAAGGATATTAATGAACGAATGAGTCAAGTCGGGCATAAGGTAAGGTGTTTACATATCACTTTTTATTCCCGTGAGATTCATGCTATATTTTCTACTATTTACTTTTGTGTGGTGTATGTACAGCCCATGGTTGTATTATTTTTGTAATATAATTTAATTTATGTGAATTTACATCTTCATTTTCTGCTCCTTTCATGGGATGTATATTTCATAAGTTACCAAATCGGTAAGGGAACCTTTCACCCTCCTCTTTTAGCCAAAGACTTCTTTTTTGATATGTCTTTTAATTTCCTTTTTCTTATGTTGGGTTATGTTCTTATATATACTTATTTATTTATATTTTATGTTCAAGTGATGAGAGATACTTTTCTATCTCATCAACTCATTTTCTTAATTTTAAAGTGATGTTGTTAGGCTGTCTAATTTCTGTAAGAGAAATTCTAAACCCAATTTAAATTCATTGGGTTAAACTTCTACTTCTTTATTATATCATGCTATTAATATGTGTGAATTAACTATAATTGTTTCACACTTAATATCCAATTATATTGGGTGTATTCTTATTTGTCACACATAATTATTTCATTGATTTTTCCTTAATCTAAGGATATGATCTTTGCAAGGGACTTTGTCTCAATTTACATTCCATTGAGACTTTTTTTTTGTAAACCAATTCACTTTTATAAGGTGTATATACTTTCCATTGACATATTATATCATTAATCTCCTTATTCTCATGATATTATAATCTTTGATTAATATTATTCCTCAATTATTTGTATTCAAGCATCTCTCATTTGGTTAGGAACTCTTTAACTAAAATATCGTTTTAAATGTTTTAAATATTTATTCTTCTAAATATTTATCATTAATGTCCAGGCTTTAAAAATGGTTTTAAGGATTTACTTATATGGACATGAATGTTTTGAAATTAAAATTTCCTTTAAAATCTTCAAAGTTGTATGGGAAACTTTGATTCAAAAATCTATTTATTAAATGTTTTAAATGGTTTTGAAAATTCTTTGATAAAGCATTGATTATGTCAATATCTTAAAAAGATATATTGTGATTGCAATGTGAAAATTTTATCTTTCCTTTATTCTTGTTTTATGTGTTATGAATATGTTATGGTTCTTGGGAATTGTTTACGTATATGGGTGGTTCCATGATAAACCTAGTGTGGGTGAGCCCAAGATAGCTCTCCAATGAATTGGGTAACGTGATGGAGGCAAACATTAATGTTTCTCCTAAGATATTTAGGGAATATAATATGATGGGTATTCCAAATGTAACTCCCTATGTAGGTGTTAAAGCTATAATGTAAGTATGTTATGTATGCCATAAGTTACCTTTATGATTTATAATTTCTGTGTGTTATTCCTAAATCTTATGATTTTATAAGGTATGTTATCATTGAAAAGTATGGTTTCATTGATTTGTATCAATTGATGGGATAATGTTTTAATTCCTTATTTTATAACCCTTACAAATCTTTTTATGCTCATCCCAAGTTTTGAAATGTTTTTTATAGGACTTAAAGATAAATAGGGTCAAGGATGGGATCAAGGAAAAGTCATGTTATCTAAAACATGGAACTAGACATGTTTCTTTTTTTAGAGTTTTTATTTTATGAAAAAAATGGAAACTGAGTAGAAGTGTCTACATTGTAATTTTTGATATGTAATGTAATATTTATGGCCTATTTCTCTAAATCTCTAAACATGAAAATATCCTCAATGTGAATTCTTTATTTAACTCAAGATTAAGTAATGTTTAAGGATGGGGCCTTATACTCCATGTATTGGGTAAAGATTTATATATCATGAGATAATTATGTAAATCAAGTAGATGAGGTTGATCTACTATAGGAAGATGGGGAAACCTTATCCCTTACAAGTAAAGGACTATGACTGAGGATAGTGGTGTTTCTCACCTTGTAGTTATAGTCCCCATGAAGTTGAGAGATAGGTAAACCTAATCCACCATGGGAAGATGGGGAAACCTGATCCCTTGTAAGGAAATAAATGTGACTAGGGATAGTTTTGTGTCTTATCCAGTAGGTTTGGTTCCCATGATGTTCCTTGATGTGATCTTGTAATGATTCTTGACTTATAGTTAATGATATAAAATGTCTATGTATTCCACAATTCTATGTCTTATTCCTTTGAAATTATTTCATGGCTTACATTCTTTATTTCTTTATGATTCATTCCTTTTCAACAGCCAATATTTACACCATGATTCATGTTTATGATCTTCAATATACAGGATATGATCTTCTAATGTTGTGATCACATTATCATACCCATATTCTCATGTTTATGCTTATATTCCTCCCTTGTTTACCCTTACTGAGCATCTGATATCACCCCTTTTTATGTTTCCTTCCCCAGGTTATTAAGATATGTATTAATTAAGATATGTCTAAGAAGGGTTATAGTTATGAAGAACCTAGTGGTAGATAATATAGCTCACTTATGTACCAGTGTCTATGTTTTCATTTTTCTAAAGGCACTAAACTAATACAGTCTTTGGGTGTCTATTTTTTGTAATGTATTAAGTATTCTGCAAAAGTTATGTAATGTCCATGTATGTCAAGACTAGGTCATTAAAAAGAATCATCACTAAAAATTGAACACTTATAATTTTAAAATTTAACTTTCATTCCATCATCACATAATTGAGATAGACTAATTAAATTATTTTTTACACATTCAACATAAAAAAATTAAAAATAAAAGTAGAATTAGAAATACTGACTTTACCAAATCATTTTACTTTTCCTATGGAATTATCTTAAAATGTAATGGTGCCTCCATAAAAATTATTATAATTAGTAAATATTTATGGGCCTATATACATATGTCTTGAGTATCCAATGTCGATGTACTATATATCATTTTTGAGATATCCAATGAATTTTTCCAATAAAAGTAAATCACCTACAATTTTGGTACCAAAGCAACTTTGGTTCCAATTGATTTAGTAATAATATATTTAGGTACCCATAGATAATTTAATCAAGTATTTTATGGTACTTTAAATAACAAATATTTATACATATGAGACATTTTAAATCCCAAAAACAGTTTAAATTTAATAGAAAAATCATTTTCATAGTGATCTTTCAAGCTATATTGAAAACATGTAACAGTAGAAGTACCACAATTTTTAATTTTCAAAAAATGATTTTGATGCATTTTTGTTAATCTAATATCATAAGAAAAATATTGTTTTTTATTTATTTTATTCAAAGAAATCATTTTTATGATATTTTTAATGACATTGAATAAAATTAGACATACTTTTTTAAGGCATTCAACTTCCTTTTTCAATTTTACAATCAAATATTAAGAAGATTTAAAATTATCATAAACTATAGAATGAGAAGAATAAGTTGTATTATTTAAAGTTTCATTACCTTATAAAAATATCATTATTTTCAAAAATATGTTTTTAATTTTTTTCCTTAACCTTATTATATAAATAAAAAAATTTGAAAACATATTTTATCAGTCATTCAATATATTCATTTAACTCAGAAACATTAATATTTTCATATTCGTAGTCAAAATAAAAATAACTAGAATAAAATCTAGTATCACTAACCTCATTTAATGAATCTAAGAATCACAAGTTAGCAGATTATTTCCCAATTATGGATTCTTTGGTTGAATCAAATTCTTTATTAAAAATATAAATTATTTTAAATTCCTTTTTGTCCTTATTTTTTGTATTTATCTTTGTAATTTAATTTTGGACAGTCAGTCTTGATACTCAATTCATTTCTACAATCAAAAAAAGTAACATCTGGAGTATTATAATTAGTATTTCCCTTTTTATCTCTCATTTTATTTTCTTTATGAGGGTTTCTTATAAATCAGTTCTTGAATCATTTCATTTTCATTCATTTATTTAATCCAGTCACACATTGATCCATATCTTATTTTTCACTATCATTTAGATGATAACCAAATGATTTAGTAGTAATAACATTCACATATTCAAATACTATGCCTTTTATTTTTGTTTTATCCTCTTTGGCTATGTTCTTCAATTCCTATTCATAAAGAAGCAATGATACAATCAATTAACCAGGAGTAGACTCTTTGAAATTATTTCATTCATCAATGGAAACCTTATTTTTATTCCATTTACTTGGTAATTATCTTTAGACTAGTTCAAAAATTATTGGATTTTACAAATCTTCTCCAAGGGAATTCATTACATTCATGTTTCTTGTGAATCAGGGGAATATTTGATTTAGTGTATCATCTTTACCCATCTTGAATTCATAGTACTCAGTTCAAATAATTCCAACATTAGTTCGAATTAATTTTTCTAATAAAAGGTGACTAACTTTTAGAATATTCCAAATATTATGACATTCCTTACAATAAAATACATGAGTAAAAATTCTTCTGTTAATAGAATAGTATAATATATTCACAACTTTGTAATTTAAAACATATCCAGTATATTTATTTCCTATAAAAGTGTATGGGTTAGATTTTGGTACTGTGTAAACTTTTTACATGATGTAAAAAATCTCTATGATTAATTTTTTGATGTATGCCTCATCTATATCTCTAATAACCATAATCATTACCATTAATGTGTGGTGGATTCTGAGTAATCAAAGAATAATTTAAATTAATTGTTTCCGTCTTAAATATATTTTCCTTAGACTGTGAGGTCTAGAAATCGGCTAGCACAATAAAATATAAATAGAATATATAGAAGTACTGTCTAAATTACAAAAGGAACAAGCCTTGATACCAATTATTTGGTATCAAAAAAAAAGAATAATTGAGCTAAAATATACTTATGAAGTTTAACCTCTGATACCATTAATATAATTGGATTTATGAAAAACCTATACCAACATGTTGGTCAAAATTTTGGTGTAAATGACCATAAATAATAAATATACCAATGTTTTGACTAAATTGTTGGTATAGGAAACCAAAACCCATACCTAATCCAATAGTTTTCTCAAACCATTCCCAATGGGTATCTATAACAATGGTTTTTCAAAATATTTGTAAAAGTCTGTTGGAATAGGTAAAATCTATAGTAGTGAATTTGGTTCATAAAATATTATAGAGCATTATATAACTTGTGATACCTGTGTATAAGATTTATAATTCTTTAAAAACCTATGTGAATTACATTCATGTTTTTTAAAAACTTTAATAATGTTATATGACTTGTGTTAACTATGCTCACACAAGTGGAATAATGTTTTAAATGATTACATGAAAAATATTTATGCGTTTATCGACCAATTTCGGTAAATAATTTATTCTATAATGCATTAAAAAAACTATTTTTAAAACCCCAAATAAAATACTCCCCCCAATGAAACCCTCTATTTTTTCTTTTAAAAAAGTATTTTTTTACTTTACTTTCTAAGAGTCCTCCGCTATTGTAGTTCCTTGTAGTCATTGTATCTTAACCACATAATGTATAAATATGATATCATTTGAGGAAAATAGATGGAAGGTAAATGAATGATTCTTATTTTATTACATTTTTATTTTTTATATGGGAATAATTAGGGTAAACCATTTCATAGTGTATTGAACATGACTAGAACACTCAATTAGTACATGAATCTCATCTTCACAATACCTCGAACAGACCTATTGATCGCTATAGGTTTACATAAACACTAAGGGTTGAATGAAACATGAATGGGAGATGTTTTCACAATTTTAATGATATAATAAACTAAATAAATTTCATGTATGTAGTTGGTATGAATTATTCAAACATTGATACACTAAGTGAATAATTTGTTAATTTTCAAAAACAAATGTATTATAAAATAATAACACATGAAGGAGATGATTTAAACATTAAATACCAAAAAATAATGGTTAAAAACGTTCATAAGGTCTATAAAAGGAGGCAAACTAGACTGAAATATGTCTACATAAATATTTTAATCCAAACATTTCCTAAAGATCCAAAAATTTAAATCCAAAAGGTGATAAATCCCATGAAGACTTTCATAGATTACCCTATGAATTCACTCTACTCATCAATAAAATAGATCAAAAAGAGTCTAACCAAACTTCAGACTTTGTGTAGAGGTGTCTCTCATTCTATTATGCATTACCTTTAGTTGGGTATCACCTAAAAGGATCTACAAACATCCCATGGGAAATGTGTCGGGTGTGACTATAACATACTAAGTATGAAGTCACTTCCCCTCCCCTTACAATCTATAATAAACTAATTTTCATATGGAAAGGATAAAAATTTTATGGATTAAGAAAAAATAGTCAAAATGGTATAACAAGGATAACTAGCATGAATATGGTTTTTAACATTGTAACCCCAGTTAAAGGCATAGTCCTTAACTATTTACCTAATTCAATCCTAATCATGTAATCTGAGAGGATTAAATACAACTCGATCAGAGTAAAATACTCATTTGATAGTGTATAAGTTGTTGGTGTAATCTTACGAAAAATCCATTTGGTAATAGGGGAAGATATAAACAATGACCATGTTTTAAAAACCTATCTAGTACCACCCACCTATTCATAAACACATGGGCTCCTACTGAAGATTTATATGCACAATGTATGTCCCTTATAAGATGCTCGTATGGTATCAAAAAGAAACTAAAATCTTGTGTAAATTACTAAACACAAAGGAGTAAATAACCATTATTTATCTTGTATAAATAAATTATTTTCCAAGATGATGATTAACATAAAATATTCATGACAATAGGAATGTATAACCATTACACGAGTTTCATATGCTTTATAACATCTATAATAACCTTGGAATGCTAAATAGAAAATCAAGAAGAATACATAAAATTTATATAATTGTTAGAACATTCCAACATGATAAAAATGGTTAATTTATTCAAACAAATTTACCATTATTATAAAATAATTATGAAAAACATTATTAGTAGAAAACACTTTAATGTTGTTTAATTCAATAAACCCAATCATTACAAAACCAACTCATTATGAGTATGAGTGGAAGAATCTGTTCACCAACTGAAATAAATTAAAAAAGTTCCTATATTTATAGAGGGTAATGGTATGTCACCAATCAAACCAATGGACCAACCTAACATTGGAGGACATTAGGGTTTTAACCATAGCCAACAAAAAATGGTGGGAAATTAAAATAGAAGCAATAACATAGTTTTTCTTAGGATAAACCTATAAAATAGTTAGACTAGAAGGGAACTAAATAAATAATTGATATTCACAATCCCTGATTTAGTAAAATAATATTTTTCATCTTATTTCGTGAAGAAACAAGATAATAATCAAGATTAGAGAGATAAAACACCCTTAATTTTATAATGTTGAGCTCTTAAAACCATTTAGAGGCACTTCAGACCAAGGATGAAGGTGGATTTGAATGAGGTGAAATTTCAGGAGAGTATAACTCCTAGGAATATAAATATGGATGAAATGAGGACCAATACTAAGTAAATAGTGTTTTAGTGGTATATTTTTAATTTGGAAGGTTGATTTTTCCCCAACACTAAAAAAGTCACCTATAGTTCCATCATATAGTCAATCCAGATCCACCATATCAAGTACTCGTTGCATGCCCACTAGTTACCTAGTGTTTTCCTAGAACCTTATTACCACTCCTCCTTTCCCCCTCCCACTAAACTTCTTTAAATCCTTCTCAAATTTAAAGGAAACTCCCAAAATGAATTAAAAGACTAAAATTAAGAGTAATTAATAATATATAGATATTATGGTCTTTACAACCTCTCCACCATGAGGCTTCTAATCCCCAAACCCATACAAGAGGAGTCACCTTTCTTCACAACACCTCCTCACTCCATTTTCTGATAAAAATAGGATACTCCATATAGGATGCATCATCTTCAATTTTCATATCAGCATATCAGATCATGTGTGTAGGGTCAAGAGTATATTTCATCAATTGAAAAACATGGAAGTTTTTATTCATTATATTAAATTATAGAGGATGAGCTAGATGATAAGAAGTATCCTTGACTCTTCTCAAGATATTGAAAGGGATAATAAATAAATAAATCGATTTCCCTTGCTTTCTCAATCATAGGTAGCTATATATTAGTGAAAACCCATGAAAGAAATCATCATCATCTTTAAAATCAAAGATCCACCTTTGATATCCAGTGTAGTACTTTTATCAACTTTTAGTAGTTCTTAGATTCTTGAAAATAAATCTCACATTTTTTAAAATATCTTGAATGATACTTGGACCAATAAAAAATGATTCGCCTATTTCAATCCAATATAGAGGATAACAACATGGTATATCATAAAGAGATTTAAATGGTTCCATTTGAATTAATGATTGGTATCAACTATTATAAGGTAATTTCTCTAATGATAAGTGATACTCCCATGCACCACTAAAATCGAGAATGAGGGTTAATATATATAATCAAGAATTTGAATGGTTCACTCAAACTAGCCATCAGTTTATAGGTGAATTGAGGTGTTTAGTTTAACCTTAGAACCCAAATATCATTACAACCCTTTCAAAAACCAAGATGAGAACCTCAACTCCCTATCATAGATGATACTATAAA
This sequence comes from Viscum album, assembly GCA_963277665.1. Classification (NCBI taxonomy): domain Eukaryota; kingdom Viridiplantae; phylum Streptophyta; class Magnoliopsida; order Santalales; family Viscaceae; genus Viscum; species Viscum album. Next base: position 1,528,933,845 of record OY728138.1, on the reverse strand, counting down.
ATAAACCATGTAGAATAACTATCTGTCTAACATACATCTTCCCTAGTTCATGGACTAAATAGAATTCTTTACTTGGTAATGAGTGATCAGTTTTAGTTGGATGATCCAAAATTACCCATAATGTATCTCATACTTTAGAATATATTGGGATATTGGTTACAAATTCAATAGTAATATCATCCCGTTTTCATACTTATATAGGAATAGAATGAAGAACATGAAAAGGTATTTTATTATTTTACATCACCCATTAACTGTTGAAAGATATTCAAATGAACACTGTAATATAATTTTTCAAGCTAGTCCACCATAATTGGTGATGTGCCTCATGATACATCTTTGTGAATCTATGATTTACAGATAATATTAAAACATGATATTCCTTAATTAATTCCTCCCTTATACCAGTAGGTACCACTAGATTTATATGTACATATAATAAAGATGATGAATCTTGGTACAAACCATCAAGTATCCCTCCACCATTGAGATTCTATATAATAATGATATAATCTTGATTAAAGACTTGGGAGTCCATAATTTGATCCATAATAAAATATATAAAATAAATATGGATAATTGTATCTCACTTTGATCCTCAATCATTTTTAAGAGATTATAGCTTTTAGTGACATCAATATTTGTTCTTCTTTTTCTAATCGTACCCACTAAGGATGAACTTTTTTGCTGAGACCATCAAAATCTATATTACCTTTCCCAGAAGCACACTTAATATAAAAATAAAATTATTGGAGATATTCTACCCAATGATTCTACCTTGGATTAAAATACTATTTCAAGAAGATATACATATGTTTTTTTGATTTGTGAATACCAAAAATCATTATACGAATAGATAAATTCTACAGTAGCGTAAAGAATGAAAAATGGTGGCCAACTCTTAATCATGGATAGGGTAATTCCATTCCTGAAGAAATGTTTTTTGAAACCATAATACACTCTTGAAATTTATTTCACACTAGTTAAACTGTACCAATTCCCCCCTTTATTTATTAAAACTATCATTAGAGAAAATATCATGGAGATTTCCTAAATGAAATAATGATAGTATCATGTGATTCCAAGAAAACATATTATTTCAAATACATAAAAAGAAACATTTTAGGATATTATTATCTCCACATTTTTAGGATCTAAAAAGAATATAGCCTCAAAAACCACATGATGATGGAACTTTACTTCTTGAATCCAAAAATAATATTTAGACAGATTGACATGAAACTAGTTCTCTGATATAGTCTCTAATAAAATATGAAGATGTAAACCATGATCTTTGTAATACCAAAAATAAATAAGGTTGTCATAAAAAAATACCATAAAAATAGTTTTAAATGTATGAAAAATATTCTTCATTAATTTCATGAGAAAACTGGGGAATTGATCAATCTTAAAGGTATTACAATATATCCAAAATGAACATACCATCTCTAAAAAAAGGGTTCTTTGGTTTTTTTATAGACTTACTCATATATAATGATAACCTGAGGAAAATTCAATCTTATAAAACCAATTTACCCATTTTAACAATTCAAAGGGATCATCAATTCATGGAAAAGGGTAACATTTATTGATTATTATTTAATTTATCTTCTGATATTCCATGCATAGATGTGTATTCCTATAACATTTCTTTGTAAAGTGGACTAAAAAACCCCATGAATCAGTTCTATTACAACAAAATCTTCAAATACATCGATTCATTTAGATCCATATAATAAATAGTTATAGATATAGGTTTGGTTCAAGGAATCAAGTCGATTGTAAACTCCACCATTCTCTTAAGAGGTAATTCAAAGAAATATCTAGGGAACATGTCAGAATTGAGATCCACTAAAGGAGGTAAAACATATCCATCCATTACATCAACCACTTTGAGGAAAATATTAGCCATATTTGTGATGATTTCTTTCACTTGAATCTGATTAGGTACTTCTCAATTAGTTCAAAGATCCCACCTTCTTGGGATAGTATATTGAGCACCAGCGGGAGATAAGAAAGTCACTCATCAATTATAGATATCAATAAAGTTTTAGAACTAGTTTAACTAATCCATACCTAGAATGACATAAAAATATATCATATTAAGGACTATAAAATCCCATATATTCCTTAAAAATATATATTTGAAGCACAAGATAGACATTTCCTCATTTTTCTTATTCTTTTCCTTAGAGGTGTATCAATGCTCATGAATACAAATGATACATCCACTTTGAGCTCAAGAATATAAGGTAATTGATCAGATATAAATTAATGAAAAAACATGTATCAAATAAATCACATGCTAAAGTAAAAGAAACTAGAATAATACCTCTTTCGATAGAATCTCATCACTATCATCGGTTGTATATTACTCTATAGTGTACATGTTTCCTATACCCTCATGCTAAACCTGAGGTGGAAATCCTTGTACATTCGATTTCACTAAAAAATGTATCTCTAACTGATGCATATACCTCCTTAACAAAATCTCTTAGAGGTTGTTTGAATACCTTAAGTATATTGGGAAAATGATTGTACCTGTGATACCTAGGTTGGATGAGGTTACTTCCTAATGCTTTATAACATTCTACTTCAATAAACTCTATGAAGATGGTCATACAAACCAAAATAGTGGAATTGCTTCACCCCAAAGGTGTAATTAGGCTTTATATGTCCTAAGAATCCATACTTATTACATTGAACATGAGTCCCTCTTGAGCTAGGAGATGGTGTTATCCTCACTCCCCTATATTTCTTAGTGAGTGACACCTTTGATAATCTCCTCCAACATCGCTTCCTGCCACTAGATGAACTATCAATTGTGGATCGTCCAGGTAGAGTCCTTCTAACTCCTGAGTCACTTTTTAACCATATCTCGGAGATGAAGTATTTCTATTCCACTTTAGGGAAGGTTTGTAGATTAGAGAGAATTACATGATTCTATGGTAGATATTTCAGGCCCATCACAAATAACTGAACATTAGACTCATCATCCCTAGTCATATGTAGATCAAAGTAATGAAAATATTTGAATTTATCAGCATATTCCATGATAGATCTTCTAATATTTTACCTAATATAAGGTGTCATGGTAAAACTTCTTGAACAAAATCTCTTTAAATTTCTTCAAGGAATGGACCTCGTTTCTATTATCATTAAGCATGAAATCCCACCATCAGTGTGTTTCCCCATCTATAATAAAGTTTTCTAACTAGAATTGATGATTTTATAATGTTTATATACTCTTATATATATTATATAGAAAATCAATCCTTTATTTATCTTCTTGAGGATATACATCGCCTCAAAAGGTCATAGGATGATGGGATTGAAAATCCCTCATGATATCAAAGTTCGTGTGATCCCTTTGATGAGATCCTAACTAGCAGCTTAAAGAGGATAAGAAATTAATTCACTAATTTTGAGATAAACCACATGTACAAATGGTGGTACATACTCATCTTCCCCTTCATTCATGGTAAGATGTTGTTATCTGGGTGATATACTTCATAATAGAGTAGAGAAGGTCATTAAAACCTGCTTCCCATAAATAGATAATTTAAAATTCTAGAATATCAATACTAAATTCAAATCCCCCCACCACCACCACCACACCATTTCATTTCTTTATCAAATAGATTTACATTCTTGAAATAAAATTTTACAAACTTTAAAAACATTTCTAACATAATAAGGAATGAAATTATGAATAATTATTCTAACCAGAGTTGATAGCTTTTCAAATTCTTTAGAATACCCTTGATATAAATTTAAATATTTACATGGAAGATAAATAGGTAATATGACCAAAGAAGTCTTCTAAATCCATGGAGAAAATTGATGATTCATATTAACCTGGTCATCAATAATAAATATATTAGAAAACACTATTTATTTATTTATTATGTTTCGGTTAATATGGATTCTCAATTGCTTCAAAAAAATAAATTAAATAACCAGGTACATGAAAGAATACAATATGGAATTATACTCTACTTGTTATAACTTACTAACACATAAAATTATGAATGACACTCTAGAATATATGAATGGCTCAAAGAAGGATTAGAAATAGATTCGGGACAACCCCTTGTAACTCTAGATTCCAATATAATTATTTTGGTCAAATATATTTATGGTTACTTCTAGAGTCTCAACAGACCTATCCCTTGAATATTCTAAATATTGTACCCAATAGTCCTTAGTATTATTTTATGTCATTTTTGTATCTATTTTTACTCAAATACCCAAAAAAATACATGAATCGCATTTTCAAAACAACCGAGGCCCACCTCTCGATCTCCATAGGCTAGAGTAAATGTCTCGGGCTGAATGACACACAAGGCAGAGATAGTTTACCCCTTATAATGATATTGTAAACTAAATATGTTTCACACATGTAGTTATAATGTCATATTAAAACATCAATAAACTAAGTGAATAATTATTTAATCAATGGAATTAGGTCAATTATATAACAATACCGCATGAATGAGATGATATGAGAAAAAAATATCTTATAACTATGGACCAAAACATACTTAAGGTATAAAAAAATGTGTGAAACTAGAAAAAATAACATATAAATAAATAATTCAAGCGAAAAATTACTTAATTATCCAAAAATAGAAATCCAAAAGGTGATATCTCCCATGAATGCATCCATAAATAAAACTATACATCCTCCTTATTCATCCCTAAAAGGATCAAAAATAGTCCACTAGAACTCTAAACTATATGGAGAGTTAACTCCCATTATCTAGTTTTTTCCTTTAATCAAGTCATGTATAAAAGGATTTTCACATGTCTCAAAGAGAATGTGCATGGTGTAAACATAACATACTCATTAGGTGGTCACCACCCCACCCCTTAGACCCATCATAAACTAAAGTGTATGTGGAAATGATTTAGAGTTTAAGGAATGATCTAGACAAAGGTCAACATGGTGTAAGCATTAATATGGTTTTTAAAATGTAAACCCCAATATAGAGAGAGTTCATACTTGTATACCTACTTCATGACTGATCTCGGGATATAAGTTGATCAAATAAAACTAATTGAAAGTGAAATACCCATCCCATCATGGGAAAAGGTAATCATGTTTACATGGTAAGGTAAATCTTGTATCTAATCTCTTTGGGAATATGGGTATGGGTATACAAATTCATATTATTAGGATCCTAACGCACACCACCCACCTATTCATTGAAAATTGGGCACCTGTTCAAGATTAATATTCAAAATAGATATCCCTTACATCAATCTCATAAAGTTTCAAATAGAAACAAAAATCAAGAATCAAGGCCTAAACATGACTAAGTTATTTACCATTATGTATCTTTTGTTAATAGAGAATTTACCAAGTTTGATATTAACTCAAACAATTAGGTACATAAAAAACTTATAACTATTACAATACTTACATACTCTCCTCATTAGATATAATAACCATTCCGTACTAAATAGACAATCAAGAAACATGAATAACATTTATATAATAGTTAGATCATTCCAAAATTATAAACATTAGTCAATTTATTAAACACACTTTAACAACATGATAAAATAAATATGAAAAGATTTATTAGTTAAAAACACTTTAATATAGTTTAATTCATTCAGACACACACCATTACCAAACAAACTTAGTTCCAGTATGAATAGAAGAAGTGATTAACCTACTAAAATAAATGAAAAAGGTTACCATGATGACTAGAGGGATATGGTATACTTCTAATCAAACAAAAAGACCAACATAACATTGGATAACATTATGTTTTTATTTTCTTACTATAATTAAGGAAGATTCAAATAATTAAAATCGAGACAATACCTTTGTTTCACTAAGGATAAACCCCTAAAACAGTAATGCTGGAAGTAAATTAAAGGAATTATTGAGATTCGCAGGCCCTATATTAGGGAAATGGTTTATTTCATCTATGTTCATAAAGAATCAAGATAATGGATATTATAGGGAAACAACATCCTTACCTTATTGAAGTTGACATCCCATGAACATTTAAAGTCAATCAAAACCAAGGATGAAGATGGGTTTTCATGAGGTAAAAGAGAGGGAGAAGAGAGATCATTGGGGAAGACCATATGGATAAAATTAGGGTCAATCATGAGAAAATGGGGTTTTATGAGACTATTTTTAAGTTTAAATGATTAGTTTGACCCAAAAACAAAAAAATGCAGTGACACTAGGTCCAAGTCCATCAGGTACCTACTAGTGATGATAGTGCCTCTATAGACACTAGGATTCCACATGGTAGCTGATGCATTCCCATTGTGTACCTGATGTTTCCCCAACACCTAGGTATCATCTCTCCTCCTTTTCTACCCCTTAAAAACTTCTCTAACTACTTATAAAATTTAAATAAAACATTAAAAAGGAGTTAAAATATTGAAATTAAGAGTAATTAGTAACCTATAGATGTCGGGGGATTTACACATAATGGGGGGGAATTCACACCCATATTGAATGATTAAGGCTTTGAAAGGTGTTCAATTTTAAAGGAATTTAACACTTATTATTTTATGGGTTTTATATTATCTCGCCATCTTATTATATAAAAATTATTATAACCTAAAAATATATTTTTCATTTTTCTTTGATGACCATGATACGATCCTCTCTTTGTCTACCTTGATGAAGAATTCACAAATAGGATCTCCATGTTACACATGACTTCTTAAACATTGAGAGATGAAGATCCTTTTAAAAATTTCCTAATCGAGTGTTTTGGTGTTGTGAACCACCTATCAAGTGTTGTTCATGGATTTCATCCATTATTAGTGAATAGGTTTCTCCAATATTTAGATCGATTTTCCAATATTTTTTAGGCCTATTTTGGCATTTGTAAATGCACTCTATATAAAAACCTAGTAACAATGGGTGTATTTTTCCTCATAGGATTCAATTGGATAGCTCTTAGATAAAATATGAACACTAGTGTCACAATTTATAGTCACTTTGAGTTAACCTTATCTTGTGAAGAAATTTATAAAATTTTGGAAGCTCAATGCTCACGAATACTATTCAACGCACATGCATTCCCCTATAGAAGTTTACACGCATTATCAAGTGAAGTACCATGTGCACCCTAAACTGAATCCCACACATTTACTTGGATGAAGTGTTTTACATTCCTAGGATAAGTTACATAGTACCCAATCGAACCCCACATGAACACCTAGATGAAACCAACACACAAACCCAATCAAAGACCCTCGCACACCCTATTAATGTTGAGCAGGTTCCCAGACTCATACATGGGAACCCAAATGGTTATGGGTGGTTACCACTTGAAGTTGGGTACCTAGGATAGGGAATGCCTATAAAAAGACTGCATGACATCCCATTTCAGTATGATTTAAACTATTTCTAAATTCATTGATAGGCTACACTCTTAGAGTGAATAAATCCCATGTTTGAGCACCATAATACTCTATAGATTCTCGTAGTTGATTTAAAAATAAAAACCTAAGGGAAATTGATGAATTACAAGGTATAAATAATATGGATCCTAGGTATTTGGAAGTGGAGATCCTGAAGTGGATCCATGCCCAGGTTATCCCACAGTGGATTTCCACTTAAGTATTCCCAAAGTGAAGTTATGCCTAGCCTTCATGGATATATCTTAGTGAAAATTCTCTGAGTTCACTTACCTGGGATCCTATTCACCCAAGTAATCTATCTGGGTTCCTACTCACCTAGGCCACCTACTTGGGAGAATTTTCACTCTTTCACCCTAGTTGATTTAATGACCATGATGTCACCCCTTCACTCAGGTCAAAACCATGAAAGGATTATTTTTTACATCCCTAAAAGGATCACTAGGTACAAAAATTATGGTTCCCAACCTCCTTATATTTGTATCCATACCTTTATTAATTGAGGTATTCTATACCATAGGGGATATGCCCCCACATCCCCTACTTGGATCAATGATCAGGTACTATCTCGACCCTTTGACATAATCCCTTTACTTCCATCACTGGCCCCATAAAATCTCATGAGATATACTATAAACATTTTATGTTGAGTCAAAAAGGATTCAAAATATGATACCAATAATATTCACCATGATACAAAAAATATCTTGAATTGAGATTCTCCACTTGGTTCTAGAAAATTCTTTGAGTTGAGATCCACCTCTTGGTTTCTTATAATTCCTTGAGATAATATCCTCCTAATTTTTTTAAAAATAGACTAAGTTGATATATTACTCTTGATTTTATAAAATATTTCTAGGATAGATAATTTTCTTGGTTTATAATGTGTCTTGAGTCAAGATAATACTCTTGGTTCCTAAAATAAATTGAGTCAGGATTCGTCTATTTGTTCCAAAATATTCCCTATGTTTATATCATCCTCTTGGTCTCTAAAAGTTCCTTTAGTTGAGATACTTATCACAAAACAACCTAGTACACCCTTGATCTGAGTACCCAAGCTATCCATAGGAAAGGAACAAAGGGCGTTCATGATCTCCATATACTAGAAACAAGTTCTTAGTCTTAAGGAATACACCTTTGGGAATTATTTCTCACAAGGAATAAATAAATATGAGGTTCATACCATGAACCATACATGGCCTCACCATACATTGGTTATTTATTCCTTCAATATATGGACAAAAAAACATACACATGACATAAATTAATTAAAACTATGAAATCAAGGAGCATAAACCCAAAGGAAATGAGAGGATGGTCATATACTTAGTGTTAGATTTAAACAACTGTGAAAAAGTACACCAAAAATATTATAAAGAGGAAGGGGGTGTGTCTCTTATATGAGGATATGTTGGAGTCAAGTGGGATAGGAACATAGGTTTAGGGCATTAATTCCAAAATGGGTTAGAATAAGAATTATATCTTTTCATTTTTTTAACTATACAGTGTTGCACCCCATCGTAGCACTACTGTCTATGGGGTGTGAAGCCATGGCTACCTATGGTTTCCTATAACTTAATTTCCATGGTGTGGGTTTCAATGTTATGGATTCACTTGGGTTTCTAGATTCTCTCCCACTCTCTCTCTCTTTCTTGTGTATTTTAATTATTTTCAAGTTACTTGGATTGATAAAGTTAGGTGATTCAATTTCTTCCCTTGTTGGTCGAACTTATGGGTTCTTGGATCTTTATGTTTTTGAATAGAAACACTATATAAATATTTCAAGCAATATTTATGGATTAATATATATGTAAACTCCTCGTTTGATTACCCCTTAATGTTGAAAAATGTAAAATTCGAGTTTTATATGAAAACATGAAACTATTTATTAATTAGTTGATAAAAATTCATGTGTTGATGATTTAAGTTGTTCTAACTAAGACTCATGGGAACCTAGGTTGTAAAATTCTAGACCATTATGTCCTATTACATTTTTATTTTTGGGGTTTGGGAGCCTCAATATGCGATAGAAGAAGGGAGAAGAGTAGCTTCGGTTAAATTTAAAACAACATTTGGTGATCCATGATGAGAATCAACAATTAATGATGTGAACGGTGTTTCAAAGGGTGGCCTCGTGACTTGAGAAACTTGGTTTTTGGAATTCATGTCCAGGGGAAATTCAGGATGTGAATTGTTGTTCACGATGTGAATGTTCATGATGGACTTTTTTTGGGGTTCATACATTGATGGTTTCATGGAATGAAGGTTATATTCATGATGTAAAATACCTCCCAAATTTATTTCATCGAGAAAAAAAATTAGAATATGTGAACCGTGTGAGTTTCACTTCATGAATTAGCCATCCATGCCTTGAATAGGGTGATTTTTAGATTGTTTATAATTTCCACCCTCCCTATAATATCCATAATTCTACCTTCATTTATCCCATAATTCAGGTGATTTCTAGGTAATTTTGGGATCCCTATCCACCACTGATATTTTTCTTTCATCATTGGATTCTGGTATTTCAATATCAGTGATTTTAGGTGAGTTATTTTTCTCTTTATCACTCTAATTTACTATTTGTTTCCTTATATATTTCATATTGGTTGTGTTATTTGGATTTTTGGATTTAGTGGGATCAGATTTTGATGAGATATCATTTCATTTCAGTTTTATTTGAGGATCTCTTGTGTGGTTATTGCCACACAATTTATCCCCATTGGATTTAGCTTGCACAAAGAATCAAAAATATTATTTTTAGGTATGGGATTTTAGTTTTCTTACTTTTATATGCATCTATAGGATTATAATGATTTTCTCCATTTGGAAAGTGGTATGAATTGGAATAATAAATATAATAAACCAAACTAATGAAATTGAAATGGACTATTGTGATGTGCATGCGATTACTAGTTTTTATTGATGTTATAGATGTTATTTTATGTTATATGTTTTTTATTGGATTATGCCTTATATTGATGTATTTAGTTTAAAATTCCCTTCAAATGGTTGAGTACTTAAAGATGATAAATGAAAATACTAAGTTAAATATTCCTATTTTATGCTTGGATTGTTATATATAGCTTGGTGTACTTAGTTTTTGTATGGATCTATGGCCTTGGTTATGTGAGGCTTAGTGGCCTTGGTTATCCACATCTTAGTGTCCTTTTTTATTTTCATCTTGGTGGATTCGTTTATGATGTGGTGGTTTAACATGTTGGTTTCTTAATTTTGGTTCAGTGGAAATGGAATAATATTGACATATATAATGTAGTTATTAAAAAATATTTCATTGGTGTTAATTTAAACAAATATATAAATTAATATATCTTTATGGACGTTTGTTAAATTAAAAATGGAAATTCGAACCCAAGTTGTGGCCTTTATATGATGTGTGTGGGTTGGTTATTATTAATTAGAGGTAGTTCTTGGTGGTATGATATCATTAGTGAATTGATGGTGGTTTTGGGGGTATTGGTTGTGTGAACCCATAAGTGTGTCCATGTGTGATACTTCTATAAAGTATTATTATTTAAGAATATTCTATGTATTTTACACCAATCAGATAATATGACCAACACCCTGAGATTATAGGGGTGTTTTCCCTAACATCTATAATGAAAATGATACATATGGCTGAATACCCCCTCTTTACCATTGTCCCTTCAGTAGCAGCTTCTGGTGATACTAGTGGTGGATGATGAGATATGTTTTGGCTATTATGTGTGGTAGGAGGAGGACACAATGTTGATTTCCTATGAATTCATGATACCCAACTACCTAGGATACATGATACGATATTTTTGGTTGGTTATGTTAGATATTATATTCAGTTGGTGTTATGAGATATGATATATGATTGGTGTCGTTATTGGTGGATATGTAAGTGATGGGAGAAAAGGATGTATTCTAATTAGGTGATACTGGTAAATTAGTGAGGAATTGGTTTTATGAAGCATGTGAATATATTATTATGATTATTATCTTATTATACATGGATTCATTATTTTTAATGTCAACTTTGGTGAGTCGGGGGAACTAGTTGACCTATGTAGATTCTATTTATTTATATTTTTTGTTAATTAGAAAATTAATATACTCTTTACACATTTTCTTCAAATAACTTGGGTATGATCATACCGATTATACATTTTATACCAAAACTACTTTTTATGTTTCCATGAGTACTTTGGTGGTCAAATTGGATAGTACTACGTCTGAGATTGGAGTTCTTGTAGTCAGTTCCACATGATTTTTCTTTTAGTATTGTTTTATTTTGGATACGTTTACATATATTTTATATTCATGCATATGGGATATTTAATATATGGTATTTTGGTTTATTAATTTTAAATTATATTGGATTTTTAGGTGGTTTTTTATGATACATGGATATTATAGGGAAATGAACTAGTGCAAAAACACTTATTAACGTCGGTTTTTATTGATTTTTGACGTCGGTTATAAACCGACGTCTTTAAAGCCGACATTAAAAATAGAGTTTTCGCGTCGGTTTTTCAAAACCGACGCCAAAAATAATTTTCTTATGAGTTTCGGCGTCGATTTTCTATAACACCGACGCTGAAACTTGAGTCGAATGGATTTTCAGCATCGTTTTTATAGAAAACTGACGCCGAAAATTGGAGAAACTTGAGTCGACTGGATTTCCGGTGTCGGTTTTATATAAAACTGACACCGAAAATAATTTTCTGATGAGTTTCGGCGTCAGTTTTCTATAACACTGACGCCGAAACTTCATTTAGACATGCTTTTCGGCATCAGTTTTCTATAAAATCGACGCCGAAACTTGAGTCGACTGGATTTTTGGCATCGGTTTTATACAAAACCGACGCCGAAAATCGGTTCTTCGGCATCGGTTTTAGATAAAACCAACGCCATAAGTCATTTTTTTTCAAAAAAAACTTTCGGCGTCGGTTTTAAAAATAACCGACACCATAACTAAAAAAAATTATAAAATAATTACAATTTCACTTCCAAAAAAATCGAAATCCCTGAAAAAAAAAACACATTATACAAAAACAATCAAATAGTATTTTTGTAGAGGCACTTAAGAGAACTCAAAGTAAAGTAGAATTAAAATACACGTACCTGAAATATTAGAATATACATACCTCAAATCTTAATCAATATACATACCTCAAATCTTAATCAGACTTAACAAAAAGTTTGCAAAAGTATATTGAATATGGATCATATCAGATTGGGAATAAGACTGTGAATCATTGAATGCCTACAATAATATTGAATGATATGAAATTAATAAATAGAAAACAGTGGAAGAAAATATATAAAAAAATTAATACAACTAACCTTATGAAAATTAGTAGTTTCCCCAGTTGTGATTATCTCGTACATGAATTTTAGAATATAATAACCACATTCAACATATCCATTTTGACGGTGACACTACAGTTATAAAACATTTAACTAATAATAAAAACCAATATATAACAAAAATATAAAAACTAATTACCTATACGTCCACATATTTGATTTTCGTTGGTTTCTTTTCTAACATGTTTTCCTTTGTAAAATTTTTCCATGAACTGCATTTTTTTATATAAGAACTAATAAAACTTGTGTAAACAATGAAAATTAAACATAACAAACTTATAAAAATAAAAAATAACTTACCTGTTTAATAAGTTGGAAAATGGTTTACACACTTTTCCTAATAAAGAGCAAAACCAATATAAGGTGCATTCATTTGGGAAAAATATGTCTAACATCCAATGCCTCCTACAATACAAAAAGTTCACAATTAATGACATTATAATGATCATTAGTTCAAAATTATATTGATGTTCTTACTTATCAAGAAATGGAAAAAACTAGCACTGAATATCTGTTTGTGATAATCTCTCGGATATATATTGAACTCTTTCTTCATTATTCACATGTTTGACTTCCAAGGAAAAGTACTCTGGATCTATAAAGCTGTAAATTCTTGTAGTTTCATCTTGTAAAAGAATCCTGTGTAGATAACTAATTTAAAAGAAAATATAGTTAGTCAATGACATAATAATCTTTTATTAAAGAAATAGCAATTCAAACGTCAATTTACTTACATGGAAAAAAACTGCACCACATTCAGCCCGATCTCTTCAAAATTAACTAAATTCATGATATCTTCTTTCAGTATTCTCAATTGATAATTTCTTTCACATATATCGGGTGTCATCTGAAACTCATAGATAAAATTCAAGGAAGAAGAGGACTCAGATAATCTTTTCAACCCATAAGAAATATCAGAAGTATCTACAACCAACTGTTCCTGAACATTTTGTTGCATTTGTACAGTTTCTTTTGCTTTCAGATATTCTTATATAAGTTAAATGTCAGAAAACAATATATGTAATTTGGAATTATTTGTAATTAATATTTAAAAAAACGCATACCTCATGTGAAATATAATGAAGTAGGGCAGTTGGCCAAAGTAAAAAATGGCCCATAAATTCCCCAACACTGGTGATCTCCACAGTAGGAAATGGTAGTAGAGCTGTAGGATCTATAATAACAAGTACTGAGACTCTAACCTGACCCATCTGCATAGGCTGATGATGTACCGAGTCCCCCAAAAAATACACCTGTCCTAACGCAACAATATGTACATGAGGATCTCCCACAAACAACTCACAATATAAGGCTTGATCCGAGGGAGGAGGTGGAGGCTCAAAGTTAGTAGGTGGGGAAGGGTAGTCCGGTTGAGCAGACTAAGAAGGAAGAAAAATGAAAAGGGTATATTAGTGTTTAAAATTTATAACATAGAAAAATTGATTAAAAATTAAATAAAATAATATACCTCAAAAGGTTGTGCATACGGGGTAGGGTAAGCATATGGGGCAGGGTAGTCCGAGTGAGTAGGCTGAGAATGTTGAAAAATGAAAAAGTTATATTAGTGTTTATAATTTATAAAATAGAAAAATTGATGAAAAGTAAATAATATACCTCGGAAGGCTTCCCAAACGGGGCTGGGTAAGCAGATGAGGCAGGGTAGTCCGGGTGAGTAGGCTAATAATGTTGAAAAATGAAAAAGTTATATCAGTGTTTATAATTTATAAAAAAGAAAAATTGATGACAAGTAAATAATATACCTCGGAAGGCTGCGTATACTGTGATTGTCTTGCCAAGTGTTCTAATAAAGCCTTCTGTACTACTGCTTGAATTTGATCACCCATAGACCATTTCATATCATGCAGCTCTTCTTTTAAGGATTCGATTTCTAGGTCTCTTGATTGCTTACTCTTACCAAAAACCTTCTGAATACTAACACCCACCTGATATCCTCTAACACGGCCGGGGTGTTCTTCCTTTCCCAAAGCAGTGGCTAGGATATCCATCCTACCCTCAGGGATAAAAGAGCCATGTGTCTCTTGCTCCTGAAGTTCATCCTGAAATGAAAAATAAAAAAGTTATATTAGTGTTTATAAATTATAAAATAGAAAAATTGTTAACAAATAAATAATATTTACTTACAATTCTATCAGCCACTTGATGAGCTTCCTCTGTAAGATATTGTTCATTTTTTTTCTTCTTGTTCGTTTCCATTTCTCATGGCGAGTGGGAGGAGATGGAGGACCATACTGGACCTCTTCTGAACCACTACTTGATCGAGCTCTTAATGCTTCAAATTTTTCTTCAATCATTTTCTGCTCCAAATATGAGTACCCTCCACGTGATAAAGTATGAGGGTATACGTTTTGCAACTGGATCTCCTAATGAGATCTCCTGGAGGCCTATTACATAAAAATAAATTACTAAGTAATAAGGAAAATATAGCATAAATTTTAAAATATAAAAAAATTACAATACCTGAAATTTCTCTTCCTGACGACTGTCAACAATTCACTTCCATGTTTCTTCATCTATATATGGATACTTAAGACATGGGCTTTCAAACCTTCTCTTTCCAAAAACATATTCTTTTGTCAGTTTGGTTTTAAAATATCTCCATCGAACTGCCGCTAAAGAGAGATGTATTTTCCTAATTTATTTGGTTTCCTCAAAATTGAATTTCATCTGTAATTGAATAAATTAAATATGTCATTTAAACTATATAATATTAAAAAAAATGAGATAAAATAAATAAATAAAGATATTTTACCGTCACGGCCTCCCAAAGTTGTTGCTTCGATGTCCTGTCCACTGACTTCCAATCAGGATATAAAATACTAATCCTGAAATGGCTCTGCATCGCTATATAACTGACAAACTGAACTGCATTTGGGCCAAATACATTATTATTATCATCAAAACGGATGTGTGCTTTGTTATCATCACGATCAAGTGATAGTTTTGGTAAACGTGTAATACCACGTTTACCAACTTGAGAACTTGATTTTTGAGTAGTAACTGGAGAAGTCTCCTCCACCGAGGACGCATCAGTAGTCCTGCAAAAAAAATTGTAAATTAACAGTTTTATTTCATTAAATAAGTATATTACTGAATATTTAATAATATGTCAAAATATATATACCTCGGTAACTGCTCCTCTCTATATGTATCTGACATTGCTACTAGAAAGTGTAAAGAAATTTTGTGTACCTGCATATCATTAGAAAACTAAATAATTAGAAACAAGGAAGACAAAAATAAATATGTAAAAATAGAGTCATGCATTTGTAAGTTTTAAAAATAGACACAAAATATAAATATTTACCAGAAAAATTAGGAGACTAATTTAGTGTTTTGCCACATGCCTTCATCATGATCGGTACGTACTGCATGCACTATGTTTGTCTTATATTCATTGTAATCATCTGGAAATTGTGTAATAGATGAATAAGGCTCATATAAATCACTAGCATCATCAGAATCATCCTCATCACCCAAATGATATCTTTTACCTTGCAAAACAACTGACCACTGATCATTCGACGGATCAATGACATAAAATACTTGTTTTTCATGTGTCGCCATGATAAATGGTTCCTCATTGTGATTAAATCTTTTCAAATCAACCAGTTTAAACCCATATTCATCATGTTTCACGCCACTATTACTATCAACCCAATTACACTTAAAAATAGTGACTCGAAATTTAATATAATCAATTTCCCATATGTCTTCAATAACTCCAAAATATGAAGTTGATGCAGAAATTGGGTTTTTATCTTTGGCACTCGAAAAATGCATTGCTTCAGCGAATACCATCACACCACTATTCTAAACGGTACTCTTGTCATCCAGGTTTTTTGTGTAAAATGTGTAGCCATTGATATCAAAACCAGACTAAGTGATCACATTAAGAGATGGTCCCCCTGCTAACCACTTCAATGTTTCTGATACAGATATATCTGGGGTGACTTTCTCTTTAAACCATGAAACAAATGTCTTCTTATGCTCAATCATCAACCACTTTTCATTTCTTTTCTAATATCGTAACTTTAATTCAGCAATATGTGAGGATATATATGGTTGAACCTCATATGTGTTGTTCAAAATGTATAAATGTGCTTGCATCACTTCATCACATGGAATGAACTTTACCTTTAAGCCTCGAACCCCTCTACCTTCTCTATCAACTATCATATGTCGAGATACAGGGAGACCAATATGCTCCACCTCATTCAAATAATCAGTACAAAACTCAATCACCTCTTCTGATACATATTTTTTAACAATAGAGGCCTCTGGTCGATAAGGATTTTTAACATATCCTTTCAAAATTTTCATATATCTTTCAAAAGGATACATCCATCTTAAATAAACAGGCCCACATATTCTTATCTCACGCACCAAATGAATCAATAGATGATCCATTATATCAAAAAATGTGGGTGGGAAATACATTTCTAGTTGACAAGGAATAAGTGTTGCTTAAATCTCCAACACATCAAACAAATTTGGATCAACGACTTTGCTACAAATGGATTTAAACAAATTACATAACCTAATGATTGTCTTTCTGACAGCTTTCGGTAATATACCATGCACTGCTACTGGTATAATTTGTTGCATCAACACATGGAAATCATGTGATTTCATACCTATTAATTTAAAATCCTTTAATGACACAAAATTATTCACATTTGAAGAAAAACCGTTGGGTACTTTAATACCATGAAGACACTGACAAAAATTCATCTTTTCAATCTTGCTTAATGTGTGACAAGCCGGAGGTAAATATGTTATGTTTCCTTTCACAGCGGGAGCTAACTCCAAACATATTCTCATTAATATCAAGTCCAATATAGCATGTAATCCATATTTTGTCTTTCCTTTTATGTCTAACAAAGTTCCAATCAAACTATCACATATGTTTTTCTCAACATGCATAACATCAATGTTATGTTTTATCTCCAAAAATCTCCAGTAAGGTAGTTTGAAAAAAATAGATTGCTTCTTCCAGATATGTTTTTTTAAACCAGAACATTTTCTCTTTCCAAATGTCGAATCAATATCTTTCACTTTGTCATAATATTCTTCAAGTGACAATGGTCAAGGGGGGAGGTTGTATTCTTGTAAACTGTTAAATGCTTTTTTCAATCTATGATAAGGATGATCAATTTTCAAAAATCTTCGATGTACCAATTACACTGTCTTTCTTCCATTCTGCAATTGATAATATGAAGTTTGTTCTTCACAAATTGGACATGCTTTATGTCCCTTAACACTATATCCAGATAAGTTTCCATATGTAGGAAAGTCATTTATAGTGAACATTATAATAGCACGCAAAAGAAAATACTCTTTCTTGTATGCATCGAAAACTTTAACACCTTCCTCCCATAGCAGTTTCAAATCATCAATCAATGGTGTAAGATACACATCAATATCATTTCCTGGTTGTTTTGGTCCAGAAATCATCAAGCTCATCATAACATATTTTTTCTTCATACATAGATGTGGGGACAAGTTGTAAAGTACCAGAAAAAACAGGCCATGAACTATATTGGCTACTGAGGCTCTGATATGGATTCATTCCATCAGTACATAATCTCATTCTGAGATTTCTAACTTCACTTCCAAAATCGTGAAATTTTTTATCAAACTTCTTCCACTGTGGTGAATTGGCAGGGTGACGTAAGTTACCATCAGAGATGCGCTCATCTGAATTCCATCTTAACCTTTTTGAATCAATTGAATTTTCAAATAGATGCTTCAAAAGAGGAATTATTGGAAGGTACCAAATTTCTTTAGCTGGAGTTTTGATTCTGGTACCTAAAAATAAATCAGAATTGAATTATCAGAATTGTATGCAAAAAATATTGGATGATGTCATTGGAAAGTAAAAAAATTGATTTTTCATAACGTTACATGACATCACCTGAGAATGAATCTGAGTTAAATTTCTCATCCATCTTATAGCGTGATGTCCCACATGTAGGAAAACTTGATAAATGTTAATTTTCTTTCCTATACAGTACACAATCATTGGGGCAAGCATGTATCTTTTTATACCCCAATCCCATTGGGAATAATATTTTATTCACCTCACAATTGGAATCTGGAAGCCCATTGCCTTCTGGAAGTAGCTCTTTTAAAATCTCAAGTAAACTAGAGAAATTCTTATCACTCCACCCATTTTTTTCTTTTAAGTTAACTAATCTCAAAACTACTGATAACACTGTATATTTACTACAACCTGGGAATAATGGTTTCTCAGAATCTCCATACAATCATTCAACAGTTGGTGTTTTTTTTATGGTTTCAACACCTAAATCATGAATTAATTCTTCAATACGATCCTCTGCCTCATTATGAATATCGTCATCAACATTCGATGTTGAATTTTCAGTTCTTTCACCATGCAAGATCCAACATGTATAATTAAGGCTAAAACCATAACAAATGAGATGATCCTTGATTTCTCTAGAGTTTAACTTTCTCATATTTACACACTTCACACATGGACAGAAAATCAAATCAATATTTTGAAGATGTCGTTTAGCAAATTCCAAAAAATTATCAACTCCTTTTTCATATTCACTAGTGTTTCTTCGTAAATAAATCCAATTACAATCCATTAATACCTGATATCATAATATAATTGATGAATATATTAAAACATATAAACATTTAAATATATATCAGATAAATTGTAAACAAAAACATATTTAATAAAAACTATTGATAATCAGATAAAAGACATCAGATATGAAACACGTTTACAAATAGAGGAAATAGTTTATTTTCATATTATATACATGTGTGTTATATTTATATTATAATTTAATTACAATATCATTCTTTTAAAATTTATTAGTTCATTTTACATAGTTGAAATATTTCGATGTTGCATGTGTCAAAAATATTGAACAGTACATTAATTTAAAGGATGCAATAAGTGAAATGTGGGAGTACATAGAAATATGTATAAATTATTGACGATTTTGTAGTATGATCTATACATATGTACTAACAAATACATGTATTGAGATTAATATGATGGTGAATATAGTAGCAGTTCTAGATAGAATGATAATAAAAACAAAAAATAATGATAATACAAACCAAAAATAAACTAATAAAATCTATACCAACAATGATAATACAAACAAAAACTAATAATGAAAATCGCTCAAAAATAGGGAGATGAAATCTATACCAACAATGATAATACAAACCAATAATGATAATACAAAAAAACACTATAGTGTTTGAAGAAACAATATAAAATCTATACCAACAATGATAATACAAAAAATAATGAAAATCGCACAAAAATGATAATACAAACCAATGATAATACAAACATTGATAATACAAACAAACAATGATAATACAAACAAATCTATACCAACAATGATAATACAAACAAAAAATAATGATAAACTACAACTAAAATTGAACCAATAATAAAAATCGCGCAAAATAGGGTTCTTGAAGAAGAAATAAACAATGGGAGATTAAACAAGAGATAAAGAGGAAGAACACATTCCTGAAATCGTGTAAACGGCACAAAACCTTCAACAAGGGCCGTCCAAGATCGCAAATCACGTTCGAAGGTCGTCGGGAGTCCAAAGCGCCGCAACGGAACTCGATTTCGACGATCGAACAAAATGAGGGTTTCGGTCCGCGAATAATTTTAAAAGACTTTTCGCGTCGGTTTTAGAGAAAACCAACGCCGAAACTTTAAAAAAACATTTCGGCACTGGTTTTTAAAATAACCGACACCGAAAATAAAACTTATGGCGTCGGTTTTCCAAAAAACCGACGCAAATTTTTTATTTTTTTTTTATTTTCGACATCAGTTTTATATAAAACCGACGCTAAAAACCGAGTCGACTGGATTTTCGGCGTCGGTTTTATAGAAAACCAACGCCGAAAATGGAGTCGACTGGATTTTCGCCGTCAGTTTTCGTGAAAACCGACGTTGAAATGTTTTTTATAATTATTTTCCGCGTCGTTTTTACTCAAAATCGACACCGAAAAACTGATGCAAATTTTTTATTTTTTTATTTTCGGCGTCGGTTTTCCTAAAAACTGACGCCGAAATGTTTTTTTAAAATTATTTTCCGCGTCGGTTTTACTCAAAACCGACGCCGAAATTTTTTTTTAATTATTTTTGGCGTCGGTTTTCCTCAAAACCAACGCGGTAAATTGGTTTATTATTATTATCGGCGTCGGTTTTCTTCAAAACCGACGCCAAAACATTTTTTTTAAAAAATTCGGCATCAGTTTCGTGAAAACCGACGCGAAATATCATCGGATAATTTTTTTGACGGCGGTTTTTTGTAAAACCGGCACCAAAAATTTCCCGCACATACTATTCACATCGGTTTTTAAAAAACCGACGTTATTACGACGACGTTAAAAACCATATTTCCACTAGTGATGCCTCTCATTTTGTGTGTTTGTGCCCTCGACATTAGTCACCAACCAGGGGTCTAATATATTCTGGACTTAGGGGTCACTCCTTATTTTTACTACTATCCCAGGAGGGGTACTAGTATAGGGAGTGTGATAGAGTGGTATCATAGGTGTTGGTTGGGATATTTGGTGAAATTTTGAGTTAGGCATTGATGAGGACTGCATGGGTTGGTAAGGAGACAATATTAGTTGAACTTGGTATATGATGAAATCAAGGAAGATCATCTATGACATAGGATTTATGAGCCCCCTATAATCTAAAAAAATGACCTTAATCTCTCTAAATTTACTACGTAATGTATTATTGGTTGGAGGGTAGATACCTATGTGATTTTCATGTACCAAACTTAATTTTGTTCTGTTTTGAATGGGGTGGTTTTGGGAATAACTAAATGAATCTAAATAAATATATTTATATTGGACTTATATGTTCCTTATTTAAGTTTAGAGATTTAGTTTGATCACCGCCCACATGTGGTCTGATTTAAGGAGGTTTAGTTGTCTGGCCCTGTTGATCATTAGTGGGTCGATCTTGATGAGTAAGATGAGCAGTGATAAAAGATTTTTATTTCCTTTAAACATAAAATACTGGTGAATTATGTTGTTAGAATCACCAATATTGAGATGGAACATAGGATGGAGGATTTGGGGATAGCTTTTGAATTGATTCAATACTCATCCGAGTATTGGGTTTTTGTCATGGCCATCCAGTTAAGGGGAGTGTTGCTCCAGTAGTGGATGTTATATCTCATGCAGTGGGAGGAGAATGATGTATAGTGATCCAATATATAGAAATAGTTTGGTTCTGAGTTCTTATCAACAATGATAAATGTAGCGAAGTGTCAAGAGTTTTTCTCTCTCTCATATATGTGAGTATGATAATTTGGGAGTTGGTGATTATATTTAAGTAACATTTGTGATTTTCCCCTAGCATCTATCTAGATGAGGTTAATTGAGTGTGAAAAATGGATGAAGTGTTTTTCCATGAACTTTATTCTATGGTCACCCCATTTTCATTTCCAATATATTTTTGGTTGCACAATAAGTCATAAGTGATGGATAGGTTGAACAGGTGGGTTGGAATATCCCTAGTTGAGATTCAATAGGGACATTCAAGAAACATGGCATCAGATAATGGTTCACCGATGAAGAGACAATTTATGTTTCGATCAGTAGAAAATCAACCCTAGCAATCAGCATCTCATATCTTGAGGGTTATAAGTTCTCATGCATATGTCAAGGGATCTCCTATTTTGATCATTAGTTGCAAAGGTTATGGTCACTATCAGTAGCAGTGTCCTTCATCCCCAAATAGTTAGTATGGTGTAGGTGGTCAAGTCTCCTTACACCAGTAGTGGTAGATACCTCCAAGGAAATTTTAGTAGTATAGACTTCAATATTATATTTAGAATGATATTTGGTAGGCTTATTCTCATCCAAGAGGAGGCACAATTGGTATATGGATGCCCTAATATCTTCCTCACCATTAGGGACCCAGGCCAGAACATGGATGTGGTGAGGATTTACATTCCCTCAGTTTTATCCACATTAGTCATGGATAAAGATAGATTGTTTGATTTGTTTTAGTGTTGCATACTGGTGATAGAGAAACATCAGTTATTAGGAGATTTACTTATGTTTCAGATACAACTATACTATATCATTCTTGACATGGATTGGTTGTATTATATTCTCCCAGCGGTTTATTGTTTCTATAGGAGAGTTGGGTTTTTTGATTTGTAAGTATGAAGTGTGGCATTCTCAAGTAAGGTAAATTTTTCGTTGGGTGGTAGGAAAATAGAGCTCCTTATTTCCATGATATCCAAGTCATTAATGGAGCCAATGAGAGATTAGGTAGTGGGGACCCCATATTTGTTGCACATTTTTTGTATTTTTTCCCTATGGATGTTTTTACACTATCCCCTCTACATGATATTGATTTTGGGATGGAGTTTCAACCATGTGTTACACTTATTTTGATGGATACATATTGGATGGCACCCTTATAGTTGTGGGAGGTTTGGAATCAAATTGATGAGCTGATGCAGAAGGTCTTTATCAAGACTAGTGTATCATCATGGGGGGATCAAGTTTTTTTTTCAATAAGGTGAGTGGTATCCTAAGGTTGTTCATATACTATTGTTGGATGAATCATGTGAAAATAACAAATAATTACCCTCTTCTAATAATTGACAATATCTTTGAACAGTTTTTGGGATCTAGCTAGTTTTCTAAGATCGATCCATGCTCTGGATATCATCAGCTGAGGGTGAAGGATGAAGATATTCCAAATACTTCTTTTTGGTGTCAGTATAGGAACTTTGAGTTTATATTCATGTCATTGGGTTTCATGAACACACCAACCATGTTCATGAGACTCATAATGTCTATATTTCATGATTTCCTGGACTATTTCATAGTTGTTTCCATTGATGGGATTCTAATATACTTGAGACCAGAGGAGGATCATATCGAGAAGATAATGATAGTTTCTCAGGATCTTCAACACCCCCATCTGTATAGAAGATTATCCAAGTTAATTCTTTGGATGTATTAGGTACATTTCATTGTTCATGTAGAATATCAGTAGGTGTTTGTAGTGGATTTTGTAAAGGTTGATGGGTTTTTTCTTGGTCATCACCCAAGAAAATGTCATAGGTATGTAGTTTATTTGTTTTCATATGTTATTATTGGAGGTTTGTGTTTTAATTCTCTTGTATTACAACCTTTATGACCCCCCAGACTAGGAAGTATTAGGAATTCATTTGTATTGATCAATGTTAGGTGGAATTTGACTACCTGAAGGATCAGTTAGTTAGTTCTCCAGTTCTTCAATTGCCTAAGGAGCATATGATTTTTGAGGTGTTTTGTGATGCTTCATATTCTTTTTTATTATCCATATTGATACATCAGTTGTAAATTATCACATATGGGTCTAGGAAGTTACACCCCTATGAGTGTAAATACACAACCCACTACCTATAAATGGATATAATGGTGTTTTCCCTGAAGCTATGGTGAAATTACCTCATCGAGAAACACTTTATCATGTTGATAGATCACAAAATCATGATATGTGTTTTCTCTCATCGTGACTTGATTCTGTGAACATGTGGGTGGATAAAGTTCTTCCAAGACTATGACTTTGAGATATTCTATACAAAAGGGAAGGTAAATATTACGGCTGACATGCTGAGTAGAAAGTTACTGGGAGCTGTTCGAGTATATGAGGATACTTAGAGATTGATAGATGAGTTAAAGGATATGAATTTCATGGTAGACGAGGTTGATAAAATGGGATACCTATTCCATATTATAGTAGAGGGTTCTTTGTTATAGTAGGTTGATAAGTATCAGTGGGGGGGTTAGTGGTGGAGGTTATGTGTGATAAAATTATTCATAGTTATTCACATATTGGATAGTCATAATATGTACAACATTGAGTTATTTTATTGAGAAGGATATATATTCCATTATCTTTTCATGAGGGAGTCCTCTATGAGTTTTTTATCTCACACATAGTGATATTCCCTAGAATTTATAAAATTTATCATTGCTTAAGGAGGTAGTTTTGTAGCTAGAGATGAAGTGTTCAGTTTCAAAGTTAGTGGCATGATGTCTAGTATTCCATCAGGTGAAGGTACAACATAATGTATTTGGTGGTTTTTTTTATCCTTTGGATATACTTAAGTGGATGTGGGATGAAATCTCAATGGATTTCTCTACTAGGATACCCTAGGATGAGGGTGGATATGATGTTATCTAGGTGATAATGGATTGACTGATGAATTCATCCCTCTTTCTAGTGATCCAGAAGTCAAGTACCTTGGATGTACAGAAGATACGGTACCTAGATGATGTAGTGACACTTCATAGATCCCTGAGCACCATCATTTTCAACCAGGACCCTTGGATTACTTAGTGATTCTAGAGAAGATTATAGTGTTCCATTATCTCTCAATTATATCTTAGCACTAACTTCCATCCCCAAACAGACAGGAAGATAGAAAGGACTATCCAGACTCTAAAGGATTTGTTTCGGGTGTGTGTCTTGTATTTTAGTGGATCATGCATGTGAAAAATTACTTTGGTTGAGTGATCTTACAACAATACTTACCACTCATCCATCGATATGTCCCCTTCATGGTGTTTTATAGGAAGTTTTTTCAATCCCAATTGATTTGTACTGAGGTTGGATAGGTAGTAGTTCTTGGTCTTGATGTGGTACAAGACAAGATGGAGAATATTTAGGTGTTTCTTGATAGGACAAATTTGGGATAGGACTACTATAAGTCTTATGTTGATCTATAGAATAGGCCTTCATAGTTTGATGTTGGAGGCTATGTTTTATTATAGATTTCCCCATGGCATGATCAAGAGAGGTTTGGTCAGGGGAGAAAGCTCCCACCTTGGTTTTTTTACCCTTTGAGGTGTTGGAGTGTATTGGTGAGGCCTATTGTTGGTTAGTTCAACCTCTACAACAGGATAGAGTTCATGATGTCTTCTATTTTTCCAATATATGTTAGTATCTTCATGATGATTCTCACATAATTTAATGGGGGAGTAAGATATTTAGGATAGTGTGATGTTAATGGAATGACCTATTAATATTTAGGACCATCAAGATAAGTTGATACAAGGGTATGTTATTCCCTTGGTCTGAGTCCTATAGAGACATGGCTTCCTAAAGGAGAGTACTTGGGAGTGGGATTCACATATGCATTCCATGTACTCGAAGTTATTTCTTCCCTAATTTATCAATTATTCTGATGTTAGAATTATTTTATGGTTTTTTGAATTCTAATTTGTATACATTAATATATTATTGGTATGTTTTTATTCATGGTTTCATTGATGTTTGAGAGGTATCTCCCAGGGTAGTGTTCAGTGGTTTCTGGCAGTTGGTTCTACCTTTATGGTTGGTATTGATTCCCGAGTGTGGGAATCATTAGAGATGCATCTAATGTAACATCCTAGACCCTTCTCTCCTATAAATTTGTGAGTTTTGGGTGTTGGGATCCTTAAAATGGGGTTGAGTAAGGGATAATAGTAACTAGATTTAAATCATTAACTATTGGTGCTTCAAATCACTATCTAATAGTGTGAATGATGTTTCATAGGGTGGCTTCACAACTTGAGAAACATGGTTTCTGTCATTTTTGTTCAATAGAAATTAAGGGTTATAATTTTTGTTCACATCATGAATTTTCGTGATTGAGTTATTAGGGGTTAAATCTTCAAATTTTTTATGACATGAAAGTATATGTTCACAAAATGAAATCTGTCCCTTGTTTTTTGGATTGAGTGACTTGTTTTTTAACAGATGTGAAATGTGTGAGGTTTTTTATGTGAACCAACCATTCACACCATGAACTGTGTGATTTATAGGATGTCTATAAATTATATCATCCCATTAATATACCTCATTCTCCCTTCACTTATATCATACTTTAATCAATTTTGGGATCCCTGATAGCCTCTAATATTTAGTTCTTATCCTTGGATTATAGAGGTTTGATATCAGTGATTCTAAGGTAGTTCTTCTTCACGTATTCTCAGAGTTCTTCCTTGTTTTTTTAGAGATTTAATAGTATCATTGTTACTTATATTTTTGGATTATTGGAAAATTATTTTATTATACATCATTAAATTTTAGTTTGATTCATGGATCTCTTGTGAGGTTGTGTCCATGTAGTTCGTCCCCTATTTCTTTGGCTTGCGTAGTGAATCATAAAGATTCCTTTGATGTAGGGGATTCAAGTTATCTCCATTTTATGTGAATCTGTGGGATTATCATGTTGTTTTTCATTGTTTAAGTGGTATGAACTTTCATAATAAATATAATAAATCATACTAATTAAATTTAAAGGTAATGTTGTGATGCTTAGGCGGTTTCCAGTTTTTCTTGATGAAGATGATGGTGTTTTGTTTTATATGATAATTATGGGAATATTACTTATAATGATGGATTGATTTGAGAATACCATTTAAATTGATAAATACATAAATTCAATAAATGAAAATAAAAATATTAATATTCCTGTTTTGTGCTTGTCTTATTGTGTATGGATTGGTGGTCTTGGTTATGTGGGACTTGGTGGCCCTGGTTGTTTTCATTTTGGTGGATTTGGTTGTGATATGATGGTTTGACATGATGGTTTATTGATATAGGTTTTGTAGTAATGGAATTATATTTACATATATAAATGTGGTTATGGATAAATCATTCATTGGTGAAAATTAAAACTAATTACTAAATGAATAAATCTTTATTGATGATCATTAAATTAAAAATAGAAATTGGAGCCTGAGTTGTGGACCTTATGTGATGCTTGTGGGTTTGTTGTTCTACATTATAGGTAGTATTTGGTGGTGTGATATTATAATTTTCCTGATGGTGGTTGTGTTGGTGGTGCATGTGTGAATCCATAGGTGTAGGATTGTGTGAGACTACTATATACTTGAATTCTTTATGACTTTTCTACACATCCCACCCAACTTAAATAATTTGACCAACCCACATAGACCCTGTGGTGTTTTTCCTGACATCCATGATGGGGAGGATATAGATGGATGAATACACCCTCTCCCTCTCTCTCTCTGTTCAACATGAGATTCTGGTGATACTGGTGGTGAATGATGAGATATGTGTTGGGTCCATGCATGGTAGGAGGAGGACACCATATTGATGTCCTAAAAATTCATGATACCCTACTCCCTGGTTATATGATATGAGGTGTGAGGTTAGTTCTGTGTGATATCATATTTGGTTTGTCTTATGATATACAATATATGGTTGGTGTCTTCATTGGTGGATATGAAAGAGATGAGAGAAAAGGATGTCTTCATGTTGGGTGGGAGTGTAAAATCAGAGAGGAAGTAGTTGTGAGGTTACTATGATTATATTATTTTTATTATTATCTTATTATAATTGGATACATTATATGGTGTGTGATATTTGGTGAGGATAGGGATTAGTTGACATGTGTTGGTGCTGGTTAGTTTTGTCCTTTGTTCACTGGTGGATAAGTATTATCTTTTCACATTTTCATGAGATACCTTTGGAAAGATCCTAGTTAGTATACATGTTATTCTACACATATATAAAAATAATAATTTTTAGGATTATAGGAGGACATTGATGGTTAATCCTGATAGGACTAGATCTGAGTTTGGAGATATTTCAATCGCAACCACAAGATTTTTTATTTTGGTATTACTTTCTTTTAGATATGTTAGTATTTATTTTATATTCATGCATATGTGATATTTCCTATATGAGATTTTAGTTTATTTATTTTGTAGTATGGTTGATTGGTTTTTGGTTTTATATTTTGATTTAGGGGTATTATAAGGTAATGCCTCCCATTATGTTCATTTATACCCTCCTCACTAGTCACCAATAGAGGCCTACTTGAGGTAGGAATCTAGGGTCACTCCTCTTCACTATCATCCTAGGTTGTGTTCCAGTTGTGGGGGGTCATGACATATGTGTTTGGGTAGGTAAACATAATTATGGATTAGATATTTTCCACCAGTTATGTGTATCACCTTAACTAGTGATGTAATTTATGTATCACCCTCAATGTCAAGTGAATGCATTTATTATTCACCCCCTAATTGAAATACCTATCCTATTTACTGATTTCATATCATTTGGTCTCCCTATATCTATTAACCATAGGTTTCACCCCTATGAAACTTATTTTAGAAAACTAATTTTAAAATTTTACTTCACATTCTTTCTTCCATCAAAATATTCTTACCTTATTTTTTGTTTTTTTTAATTAGAATATAATTTCATGTATTATATTTAAATTATCATTATTTAGATTCCCTAAAAATGATTTATATAGAATACATGGTGGAATACTACTAGGATTATTTCTCACACTCTTCATACATAATTGGGTGTATGAAGACCTTATTTTATCTGGAGTATGAAAAGTAAAGGCTCCACTTAGACATGGAAAGTATCCATGCTAGCTTTGTTTGGTTATGTGGGGGTGACATGGTGGTGGGATAATGCCTCATGTCACACTGATATGGGTTTCTATTTCTTTTCTTTTTTTAGTACTTTTTATAGACTATTTATATGGATCTTGTATTGCATGCTCATCTCCCCATCCCATTACATTTTTTCTATTTTGATAATTTTTCTAGTATTTTATTAAAAGTTTAATATGGTTATGATTATTTATTTTTTTTATTTATTTATGTCATGTGTATTTTTTTATCCATCTATTAAGGGAATGAATTGAAAATGTATGATGATGTCATTTTGAGTTCTTGGTTTGGACGTCTTGTCTAATTATTCCATAGGAGAAATCATTCCTGGGGGAATTTTATATGATTCCCAAGGAATCAATACTGGAAAAAGGGCCTATACCCACGGTTTTTCAACAAACCGTGGGTATAGGGGTACCCTATACCCACGGTTTTCGAAAACCGTGGGTATAGAGATAATATGGGGACCTATACCCACGGTTTTGTCCAAACCGTGGGCATAGAGTTTTTTCGGATGACCTATACCCACGGTTTTGTCCAAACCGTGGGCATAGAGTCTTTTCGGATGACCTATACCCACGGTTCTTCAAAACCGTGGGTATAGGGGTATTTTTTTTTTGAAGACCTATACCCACGGTTTTAAAGAACCGTGGGTATAGCTTTCCCGCCATAAGGCGGGAAAAAATTACGCGGGACAATGAAAAAATTTGGTGGGAATACATTTTTTCACGGATAATATTAA
The DNA here is from genome assembly GCA_963277665.1 of Viscum album. Classification (NCBI taxonomy): domain Eukaryota; kingdom Viridiplantae; phylum Streptophyta; class Magnoliopsida; order Santalales; family Viscaceae; genus Viscum; species Viscum album. The sequence goes on along the minus strand of OY728138.1, from coordinate 1,528,903,856 downwards.
TATATATATGTAGCTGAATGTCTATACATAAGTTAAAAAATTTAGCTCGGTTGGTTCCTCACTCAGCAAAGGCACTGAGTTGCGCTGTGAATCCCGAGTTCGATTCCCCTTACCCGCGAATTTTTAATTTAAAGACCGCTTATATTAATATATATAATAAGATATATGTTTTTATAACAATTTAAAATCACAAATCGGTTGGTCCATCGTGGGGTGCGGGCACGTAGCGCAGCCGGCAGTGTGAGTTCGAAACTCGGTGGGCGCAATTTTTGGAATATGCGACTTTGATTATATTAATATATAGGAGCAGATATATCAATATATAATACATAATAACTGCAGCTCGGTTGGTGCGGTGGGGTGGCATAGACGTGAGGCGCCGTGGGCGGTGCGGTTTCAAAACCTGTGGACTGCATATTTTTTGAATTTCAATACCCCACGGTTTGAAACCGTGGGGTATGTTGTGTGCCACGCTGGACCGTGTGGTTTGCCACATTTGACTCACCTATACCCACGGTTTTGGAGAACCGTGGGTATAGGCTGAGACCCCTATACTGACGCCTCTCCAGCCCACGGTTCCCAAAACCGTGGGTATAGGCTATACCCATGGTTTTGGGGGCTATACCCACGGTTCAAAACCGTGGGTATAGGCCTTTTTTCCAGTAGTGAATTTTTTTATCCCTTGGGAATAAGGAATGACCTTCGGGCCTTTCCATAGGTTTCTGTGGGTTCCTAGATCGGGGGTGGTCCAGGTTAGTTCATGATATTACTCCTCTTGTTTCCTAATGTTCCCTGATTTGAGATACTTCTCTTATATCCTAAAATACATTTATTTTTTATTCTCCCCCTAGTTCCTAATGTTCTTTGAGTTGATCTAATTATATTTCTTCCTAAAATTCCTCTATTTAAGATACTCCTCTTGGTTCCTAAATATTCCTTGATATGGGAACCTCCTCTTGGTTTCCATATTCCTTGGGTCAATATTCTTATATTTATTCCCCAAAAATATGTTTCTTTACTCATCTATTAGGTTAAACTATAAAGGTTCACTCTTGCATAAGTCCCACAGCAAACCATTATTAGGAACATTTTTTCCATTTTTCCATTCTGTATGATTTTAAATTTCTTCGATGTCATCATAGATTCACAACCTTAAAATAAACCACATTAGTCCTTATTATTTTACCATAAAGGTTATAATGTGTCTTATTCAATGGCGTCAAACTATGTGAGTTTTGATTCCCTTTAGAGGTAAACATAAGAATCTCCTTTTATGGGACCAATCCCGCTATCATAACACCCTCCACATCTCTTAATGGATATAAATTTAATATATCCTTATTATATGACTTTAAACTATATATAATCAAACATTAGGATTAACTATGAGATAGTATAATTTTTGGGGTTATTACCATGGTTCGGAAACTTTTTTTTAAAGAAAACAGAACTAGACCAATGAAAGGGTAAAATACATAGGTCAAATTTCTAGAACCAAGGGGGGTGATGGAATGACAATAGTTAAGTTAGGGTTACTATATGTTAGGAAAACCAGATATAAAACCAGAATGTTTTACTATAAATAAAACCATGGGAAGATTACTATTAGAGGATGTGTCAAAAAAGCTAACGAATCATGAGATCTATAGAAGTTGTAAATATTCACTAGTAGAGATGGTTGAGGTGGTATAGATACATGACCAAACATCAGATCATCCGTGAATATCGATTTAGTTGAACTTCATCTCTTAAAAATCAAATAGTGGAAACAACCAGAAGCATAGACAAGGAACTCCTATAAAAGCAGGGGTGATCACTTATGATCAAGGACATTAAAAGAACTATAATCATCCTTTTTTCTCTAGATAAATGTAAATTATCATTTCCCTGTGTATTTGGATTCATGTTTGAACTATATAACCTATTATGTTGTTTATTTCCTTGTGTTTCCTTCTATCATTTTTTAATTGGTCTTGTTTGCATTGGTCATAATAAGGGTAAATCAATGTGGTAATTTGGTAGTGGTTCATATTTTAGTTTTATATTTTTGTGGTATCTAATATCAAGATAGGAGTGATCCAAATGATCAAGACCTAATTGAGGTGATTTTGAACTCATTTTAGGGGAATCGTTTTTCCCTAAGTCTTATTGAAGAACCTTAGTAAAAATTTCTTGACCTATTTCTATTAAATTATTCAAAAGTTATTGGGATTTAACATATTATAAATGAATAGTTTCATATGAGAGAAATTTCCGGTTAGAGGAGTTTAACAAAATGGATTTTGGATTCTAGAAAATACATATAGAGGAAAATATAGTATAGAAGGATCTTTATACTTCATTAACTAGATAAAAACTAAAATTTATGAAAAAGGAGGAATGAGAGAGGCTTGATAAAAAATCACTCAGATTGATACAAATTTCATTGGCCCAAAAAATGGAAGAAAATATTCAGTAATTGAAAACAATGTCATATCTTATTAAGACCCTCAATGACTTGTATGAAAATCCCATGATAATGAATGTGTTGCAATTAATAAGGATACTTTTATTGTAACATCCTGGTTCTGGGTTCCTCCCAAAGGTGACCCAAACCTGGTTGGTCACATCACCTCAAGTGAATTTCCCCAAATGCCAGAGGTTTCCGACTAGTAGCGAGGGACAAGGTAAGATATTGGGGAAACTATTCCCTTATTAGCAGAGTATACACAGGGAAATATAACCATAAAACAATAGCAGAAGCAGTAATACCATACAACAAAGTAAACAGGGGAAGATTTATGGTAATAAAACAACTGGAGCACATATATAAATGATGCATGTCACATGTGTCTAGGAAAGCATACAAACAAGTCGCAATTCTGAAAATATAATACTAAAAACAAAGTATAGAAAAGTAGTAAACTCTAACAACATTGTAAGCCTCAGCTTGGTCCCATGCTCTCCAACTCCAACAGAAGTCAAGTACCTGATTAAGAAGGGTGATTGACCTTATCTATACCTGCAACCATATAATATATTTGGGTCTAAAAGCATGACCCAAATAGGGTGTGAGATGAATAGAAAAAGGAAACCACCAAAAGATCTATGCCTAATTGTCAGTGAATATATATAGCAGGTAATATGAAAAATAAAGAAATAAACTAGGAAGTACTCAGAAGTAAACAATCCTACATTTTCCAATTACATTCATTTACATTTATTAATTATTCAATATATTGAATAATGTAACCTCAGGATCTAGCCTATGCTCTATATCCCCCTTTATAATAGTAAAAAAAGGTGTCTCAGAAGACCATTTAAACAAACAAGTAAGACCGAGTCCAAGATTGTGCTTGTCTTGGTAGGCTCATCACAATCATTCAACTATTCAAAAGAAACCCTCTGGGAAAGTTATCATAGTCTAACCTATCTAGTTTAACATATCATCAATTCAATAAATAATGACCCTCTGGGAAATCTCACACAATCTAACCCATTTGGTCCCACATGGAACTAATTATTTACAAATCACCACATGGGTAGCTCTAATGGTCAATACCCCCTTGGTCTGCATAGAAACAATAAAACATAATAACCATCTGGAAGCTCTCACAGTCTATGACCTAGGTCCAACATTCATTTAATAATGACCCTATGGGTAGCTTTCACGGTCTAACCCCTCTGGTCTATGACCACCCGGAATCTCTCACAGTCAATACCTATGGGTCAAAATAGCAACAATAATACATAAATGACCCTACCTCAGGAATATCTCACAGTCAATTCCCCTTGGTCATACATTCACAATGCAAAACACATGCATCACATATAATCAGTAACTCCGTCCTAACAACACGAGGCATGGAAAACAAAGGAAACCTAACAGGCATTCTAGACCCAATGTTAATAATAAATAAAACAAGGGAAACATGCCCATTATCAAGGTATAAAACATTATAAATAAACAATCACCCTTTTATCATTCTACCAAATCATAACAGGTAATAAAAAGGGTTAAATTTCAAAACACGCAATACCCCAAACATGGGTATTCAACACTATAAGCATATATAATCCAAATACAATAAACTAAAGTCACAAAACACCTACCTTGATGTTGTACAATCAACACTCTTAAACTTATACCCTTCAATTGGCCTAGAATGACGTAGATCGGTGGGATTCCAACGAACCCGCTGGAGTTTGAATTAGACCTTGGATGGAGAATTGGTGGCTCTAACATTGATCGTCACTCCCGGTCGCTCCTAGACAAACCAAGGTGAGAATAAGAATAATTTTTAAATGAGATGTGACCTTGCTCCAATATTTCAATTAAAAATAAAGGTACATGGCGTGTTCATTTAATGTACATGTCATGTACTAGCCTCAACCGGCCCCCGATTTAGGTGGTCTAGCATGTCACCTACACAGCCATGAACTTGGCTGTTACATAGCCGGTACACGGCTACACACAGCAACTGGGTACACGACATGTACTCAAAAGTACACGGTGTGTACTTAGAAAATTTCCCAATTCTTACTTTTTCCTCAAAAACAACCCAAAATAAAGATTCATACCTAAAATGAAGATATGGTTTCTTACAAACTTCCCCTCTTAAAGGAATTATTACCCAAATTTCCCTTACAAGGGTGGCGAAGAAGAAACTTCAAACAACTCTGGCCACTGTGATCGTAGGTTGGACTCCCTCTCCCAAATCTCGTCATGTACTCACATGTGATACCATAGCACCCATATAGTAGGAACCTACTAGCCACGGAGAACCTTCATGATGTGATCCACAGTCCGAATAGGGTTCTCCTCGAAGGATGAATCCACCTCCAACTCAACGTCCTCATGTTGGAAAACATGAGATGGGTCTGAAAAGTAATGTCGTAGCTAAGAAAAATGAAAGACATTGTGCAAAGCCCAGTACCTCTATGGTAACTAAAACCAATATGAAACTAGCCCAACTCTCTCCAAAACATCAAACGTCCCGACGTATTTCGGTGAAATCTTCCCAGGTCTCTTAATTCTCCTGTGTCCCAACCTCATAGTGACACGTAAGAAAACCTGATCTCTGACCTCAAACTCCAAAGTTCGTCTCCATCAATCAGCATAATATTTATTCTGAGACTGTGCAGTAGCCATCCTCTTCCAAATAAACTCCACATGCTCAGTGGTCTCCTGGATAATATGATGTCCCAGCATAGCGGTATATCCTACCTCTATCCAACATAGGGGTGATCGGCATGGCCTACCGTACAAAGCCTCATAAGGTTCCATCTGAATTGTCTCCTAGAAATTGTTATTGTAGGAAAACTCCACTAGGGGAAAGTGTCTCTCCCAAGACACCCTAAAATCCAGGACTCATTCTCAAATCATGTCCTCCAAAACCAAAATTGTTCGCCCAGACTGGTCATCAGTCTGGGGATGGTAAGTTGTACTTAAAAGTGCCTATGTACCCAAATCTCTCTGTAGTCCCTTACAGACACGAGAAGTAAACCGGGCATCCCTATATGAAACAATGGAGTGAATAACCCCATGAAAATGTATAATATCTTGGATGTACAACCTTCCTAGATCATCAACACTGAATTTTTCCTTAATCGGAAATAAATGTGCAACCATTGTGAGTCTTTCAACAACAACCCAAATTGTATCATTCCATCAAGACAACCTTGGTAAACCCATCATGAAATCCATTATGACATCATTCCACTTACACTTGGGAATGGGTAACTGATTGAAAATCTCTTCCTATTATTGATGTCATTCCTTCACCTACTGATAGGTGTAACATATCATAACAAAACCAGCAACATCGCTCTTCATACCTGGCCACCAATACTGAAGGTGTAGATCTTGATACATCTTGGGGACACCAGGATGAACTGCCAAACTGAGGAATTAAAATCCCACATCGACTCCTCATGTATGTCTTCCAACACCCATATTCATCCATGAAAACTCAAGACCCCATCCTCACCTAGGGTCCACCCAGGAGTAGGGTCCTCTCCTGGCACACTCTCCCATAGGACTAGGCCCTCAGAATATAATAGTAGCCTCATTCACACTCGATCTAGTAGAGTAGAGGTAATAGCTACAAAATAAAGAAACATCTACCCATGTTTGTCGTGAACCTCTAAATGCATCTCATAGAATATAGCCATAAGCTTCCACTCACTGTTGGCCTCCAAAAATTCTTATATCTGATTCCTCCTGCTCAATGCATCAGCCACTACGTTGTCATTCCCAGGTGTGTAGCCAATCTCAAAGTCAAGAGACTAAAGGTACTCAACCCACCTTAGCTGTCTCAAATTTATATCTTGTTGTGTAAAGATATACTTGAAATTTTTGTGGTTAGTGTATACCACAAAATTCTCTCCCAAAAGATAATGTCTTCAACAGTGCAAATAATTCACAACTATAGCCAACTCTAGATCGTGTGTCGGGTAATTCCTCTCATGTGGCCTCAACTACCAAGACCCATACGCAACGACTCCTTCCCCTTTCATAAGCACTGCTCCCATCCCAATACCTTATGCATCGCATTAAATGGTGTAACTCTTTCCTGGATCCAGAAAAATCATTATTGGTGCTGAAGTCAATCTCCCTTTCAACTCTTGAAAGGATAAATCATATGAGTCTTTCCACAAGTGCTTTCCACCCTTCTTAGTCAGGCCCATTAGTGACACTGCTAAGCATGAAAATTCCTGTATAAAGTGTCTGTAGTAACCAGAAAGCCCTAGAAAACTACATACCTTAAATAAATTCTTTGTTTTCTCCTAGGAAACTACCGTACCCACATTCTCTAGGTCTACTGATACTTATATCTTTTATATGACATGACCCAAGAAGTGAATCTAGCCCATTCAAAAGTGGAATTTTGAGATCTTATCTTATAAATTATGATATTTCAGTGTACTCAATACAATCTCAATATGGGTGGCATGGTCGTTTTGAGTGTGAGTGTACACCAAGATATCATCCACGAAGAATACCACATTGGAATCCAAGTAATGATAGAACTCTAGATTCATTAGTGCCATGAAAACTTTCAGCATGTTCGTGAGAACGAACAACATAACCAAATACTCATATAGACCATACCTACTCCAAAAGGGTGTAAGAGGTATATCAAATGGTCTAACATGAAACTGATGATAAAAGGATCTCAAGTCACTATTTGAGAACACCTGGGATCCTTGAAACTGATCAATGAGATCATAAATCCTCGGTAATGGATATCAGTTCTTAACCATCAACTAGTTCAGCTTCTGATAATACACACAAAGTTTGAGGGTACTATCCTCCTTCTTCATAAAAATAACTGGAGAACCCCAAGGAGAAGTACTAGGTCAAATGAAAGCCTTTTCCTGTAACTCCTCTAACTGCTTTTTGAGCTCCTGTAACTCTGGTGTAGCCATCCTATAAGGAGAAATGGACACCGGTGTTGATACTAGCATAATATAAAAAGAAAAATATACCTCTCTATAAAGGTAAACCTAAAAATTTGTCTATAAATACATCTCTGAAATGATCCACCACTGGAGGAAAGTCAAATTATGAAGTCCCCTGGTCATTCAGATATAAACTAGAAATCTGGGTTGTGATTCCTCCCAACCCATGATGCTCGTGTCTAGATCTACTCTACTGGACATACCACTCTCCCTTATATAGAAAATACCCACCCTCTGGTGATATAAAACTCACCCTACAGCAATAACAGACAAAAAAGGCCTACAAAAAGACCAACCAGTCCATTCTAAGAATGAAATCATAGCCCGTCATATCTAATACATAGAGGTCCCATGAGAAGTGACACCCACCAAACTCAAGAGAGAACTCATTGCACTAACGTACACTAGTTGTCCTAATCCCCAACAGAGTGTCTATCATCATAATATCCTTAGAAGTAATGATACAGAGCCCAAGTATCTCCACAATAATAATAGACATGAAACTATGGGAATCACCTGTATTAAAAGGAGAAGTACCTCAAACTAAGGTAACTAGAATCGTACCTCTAACTGTAGAGGGTTCAGGATCCTACTCCTACTGGTTCTGCCCCACTGCAAAAGTTTGTCTTGTACCACAACCCTATGACCCTGAGTTGATCCACCCTACTATCACTAAAAACCTAGCGTCTGGCTACTCCATCCATGACCACCTGCTCAACCTGAACGGTCTGACAAACACCAGTTCCCTAATTGATGAGAAACTAGTGGCCATGATCCTAAATGTGGAGTCATAACAGAACCCCTATCACTCGTTGTTGGTGAGAACACATGGAAAAAATGCTGAATATGGCCCTTCTTATTGTAATATTGGCACTCAACTGGGTCCTTTGGGAAATGTTTTTTCTTAATCCCACTATTCCAGCACTGGTAGAAAACCACCTAGCTACCTGAAGAAACATCGCACGAAATCTCCCTACAGTGCTTCCTGCTATCTATCGAAAGAGTACCATCCATGGATGTAGAACCTCCTGGATCACAACTCTCAACTCCCTCAGATTACACTCGGTAATCAGTGCATGGTTCACTATAGCTGTCACTGAAGTTATCCTGAAGAAATTCACCTAAGATCAGATTTCATACCTGATACCATCCTCAAATCACCTAGCCAAAGATAACTCATCACCTCCCAGAACATGTGTGAAGCACTGAAGCTCTGTAAAACGGGATGAGTAATCCATCACTGAAGGAGATCCCATACTCCAAATGCATGAACTCTTGGGCTCGATCAGCCCTCAACATCTCAGGATTGAATTAATCATAGAAGGTCCTCTAAAACTCTTCTCATCTCGATGACGTCCTGCCTGTGATATAACATCCCACCATCTCTTAGCAGAATCACGTAGCATGTATGTCTCAAGATTCTCCATCCTCTCTGGAGGCATCTCCAAATGCTCAAAGATAGAAATCATGGCCTCCAACCATGACTGTGTAGTTTGTGGTCTTATATACCCAGAAAAAGTGGGAGGAAGCTTCTACTGGAACACCCACATCAACTCTTCCATAGAAGAGGTAGGATTTTGTGCTCCTTGAAAAGTCTGCAACATCCTCATAAAGCCTTCACAGAACTGTGCATCAGCACCTGCATCCATTATAACAGTTGGTTCCAAAACAAGCATGATGGGAGGATCTGATGGTAGTCCCTGATCTACTATTTTCAATGTCTGATCATCTCCCTATACCTCAGTTCAAGCACACATGTCAGTTAAAGATTATAAAGGACTAAAACATAGAAGTGTAAGAACAGAACAGGAGAAGAAATCATTCAAGTTTTACATAATAGGGTTGCACGGTGTGTAAAACTGCCACACTGTGTGTTCCCTTAAGCCTTAACATGGGCGTTACATGGGTGTATACCTCTACCAAACCTGGTCATGTAACACCCCTACACACGGCATTTTCCTCCTGATACATGGTGTGTACTTGAATTTTTCCCCTACCCAGTTACTTATATATGGCTCAAACCACATGGTTCTCTCCTGGGTAACACTAAATGGCATTATCACCCCTTAACATGGCATGTACTACTTACGTTCCATCCACCTGTGTCATTGGTCACATAGTCAGATACACGGTTTATAACTACAGGGTGTGCATAAGCTAGACACGAAGTGTACCATCCAAATTTTATTCACTTGTGTCTTTAGTCACATGGTCGGATGCATGGTCTTTACAGCATGTTGTGTACTTACGGTACATGGTGTGTTCTACCATACATTTGTCAACCTCGTGTCTTTGCTCACATAGTCAGTCACACAGTCAAATATTATAAGGCATGTACATACGGTACATAGAGTGTACATACGGTACACGGAATGTACTTAAGAAAATTTGTTTCCTCTATAACAGAAGAACACATGGTTTGTGTTCATAACAACACATGTTGTGTTTTTTGGGTTTCCAGAAAGTAATCCCTTCAAACATCTCTAAACCCCTTAAAAACTTAAAATTTTGTCCAAGGCATGACAAATTTTTACCCATGAGAGCCCATACTTCCTATGAATCAATGTTTTGAATCCTTATTCATATCATAACTTGACAAAATCCAATTAAAGTTTAAACATGAACCACAAAATTCTGATCCAAGAGGGACCATAACACCTCAGGGACCAAATTTTGGCATCCATCGAAATGAAACTTTACATGTATCAATACCCTATCCAAAATATTAGGTATACTATCAAATAATCTATCACAACAACATGTATATCTAGCATAACGTCTATCACAACAACATGCAATCAGTAATGCACCCAAAATGGCATGATGAGAATTCATGACATGTGATCTATATAAAATGCCTATATGATGAATGATATGGAATACCCTCATCTCATCGGGTTGAAATAGAAATTGAATCAAAATTATATCAACAATAATAACACAAAATAAGTGAATCACCCAGCGGTGAAATCAAATCAACTATAACAATTGAAAAATAAGAAAAATTGCAATATTAGAGGTAATTTGGCTTTTCCCTATACACAGGTTAGCTACTCCCGGGCATAGCTTATAACCAACTACATATTCCTTCATATCCCTATCTATAGTATCCAAATAATAAGGCAAAGTAGAAAATAAAATCCTTTGATACCACTTTGTAATGTCCTAGTTCCTAGTGCCACCCAAAGGTGCCCCGAACACGATTGGTCACATAACCTCAAGCACATTTTCCCAAATGCCAGAGGCTGTCGACTAGTAGCGAGGGACAAGATAAGACATTGGGGAAACTATTACCTCATTATCAGAGTATACATAGTATAATCTAAATATAAAATAATATCAGAAGCAGTAATACCATACAGCAAAGTAAACAGTGAAAGACTGATAGTAATAAAACAACTGGAGCACATATATAAATGATGCATGTCACATGTGTCTAGGAAAGCAGCCAAACAAGTCACAATTCTGTAAATATAATACTAAAACCAAAGTACCAAAAATTAGTAAACTCCAACATCATTGCAAGCCTCATCTTGGCCCCATGCTCTCCAGTTCCAACAGTATTCAAGTACCTGATGAAGAAGGGTGTTTTCCCTTATCTATACCTGCAACCATATAATCTTTTTGGGTCCAAAAGCATGACCCAAATAGGGTGTGAGACAAAACCAAGTAGGAAATTACCAAAATATCTATGCCTAACTGTCAGTGAATATATATAGCAGGTAATATGAAAAATGAAGTAATAAACTAGGAAGTACCCATAAGTAAACAATCCTACAGTTTCCAATTACATTCATTTACATTTATTAATTATTCAATACGTAGAATAATGTAACTTCAAGATCTAGCCTAAGATCTGTATACCCCTGTATAATAGTAACAACTGACGTCTTAGAAGACCATCTAAACAAACAAGTAATATTGAGTCCAAGATTTTTCTTTGTCTTGGAAAACTCATCACAATCATTCAATTATTCAAAAGCAACCCTCAGGGAAAGTTCTTATGGTATAAACCCTCTGGTTTAACATATCATCAATTCAATAAATAATGACCCCCTAGGAAATCTCACACAGTCTAACCCCTTTGGTCCCACATGGAACTAATCATTTACAAATGACCACCTGGGTAGCTCTCACAGTCAATACCCCGTTAGTCTTCTTAGAAACAATAAAACATAATGACCACCTTGAAACACTCACAGTCTATGACCTAGGTCCAACATTCATTTAATAATGACCCTCTGGGTAGCTCTCATGATCTAAACCCTATGTTCTATGACCACTCGATATCTCTCACATTCAATACCTCTGGGTTAACATAACAACAATTATACATAAATGACCCTACCTTAGAAAGCTCTCATAGTCATTTCCCCTTGGTCATAATTTCCCAATGTGAAATACATGCATCTCATATAATTAGTAACTCCATCCTAACAACATGAGGCATGGAAAACAAAGCAAGCCTAACAGGCATTCTAGACCCAATGGACATGATCAATCAAACAAGGGAAACACACCTATTATCAGGGTATAAAATCATATGCATAAACAATTACCGTTTTATCATTCTAATGAATCATAATAGGTAATAAACAATGTAAAACTCCAAAACAGGAAATACCCCAAACATGGTTATTCATCAATTTATGCATATGTAATATAAAAACAATCAAATAAAGGCATAAACCACCTACCTTGATGTTGTACGATCAACACTCTTGAACGCCAGTCCTTGAATTGGCCTAGAACAATGTAGATTGGTGGGATTCCAACACACCTGCTGGAGTTCAGATCAGACCTTGTATGGAGAATCGGTGTCTCGTACTTTGATCGTCGCTCTCGATCACCCCTAGATGAACCAAGGTTAGAATAAGAATGATCCATAAATGAGATGCATCCCCGCTCCAATATATCAATTAAAAAGAAAATTACACAGCATGTTCATTTAATGTAAATGCCATGTACTATCCTCAATCGGCCCCCGCTTTAGGTGGTTTTCCAGGTCACCTACATGGCCATGTACTCATCCATTACCCGACCAGTAAATGGATACATGTGGAAACTAGGTACATGGAGTGTACTCAAAAGTACATGGCGTGTACTTAGAAAATTTCCCAATTCTTTCTTTTTCCTCAAAAACAACCCAAAATAAAGATTCATACCTAAAATGAAGATTCAGGTTCTTATATTTATAAATGAGAATAATAGAAAAAAGTTCTATAGACAATCATATTAATGAATTCAATGTGATTTGAAGTTGGTTAAAGTAAGTGTAGGTAACATTTAGATATCTAGTTTGGATGTTGTTGTTACTATCTTCACATTTGGAATCATGGTATATTAATGTGACTGTTGTGATTAATTCCAATGAAAAGGATGAATATTTATTTTGGATTTTTGTGACCTAATATTCAATGAATAAATTCACTGAAAATAGATCCATACATCTTCTTTAAACTTGAATAATTCATATGGAAGTGGCATATCCACAACATGGAACATTCGTCATAAAGGAAAAGGTGGGAGGATTTGTACTAGGAGTAGTTCGTCTTATGGTGCTCCCTTGTGTTATAATTATAAGAGAAAATTCCACCTGAATAATGATTATAGTGAGAAAAGGGTGAATACCAAAAAATATTAATTACCTAGGCTTTTATAAATAAAATTACCTTATGACTAAATAATTCATTATTAAGTAATTTAGTAACAAAAAACATATACACTATATTTAATTTTTATTTTGGACCACTATAAAATGTAGTCATAATTGTATGTTGGGATTAAAATACTATTAAGCAACATAAAAATTGTTAATATAGTCATTATATAGTAACTATTAAAATTAGTATATATTATGAGTTATAATAAAATCTAATTGACACGCAATGAAGAAGTGATGGCCTCGACCGGTAGAATCATACCCTGTGAAGCCTATTTTTCAAAGCTTTTTAGGGAGATTGTGTCATTGGAATTTTCCCTAAACCAAGAATAGGATGATATTAAACAATTAAAATATGATCAAAATCATTGATGTGAGGCTTTTAAGCTTATCAACATCACTTCCCAAACCATGTTCGGCAAGCCACCACAAGAAAGTACTGCCATCACACACCTTACTCGTAGGTCGTACGCTGGTGTAATAAGGGATTATGTATATGGACCCTAGTATTATGAATTTTTATATTTTTTCATAAAATAATGATTATTTTTATTCTTTTAATTATTACTTTATTTATATTCATGATTATATAAAGAGTGTGATAAAATTATATTTTGATACAAAGAAAATAAAATTGTATTTTTTTTTGGGAAAAATATTGTTTCAATTAAAACACTCCTCTGATAAATCCAAGTGTTTTGAAATAAATTTCATTTTCATGAAATATTATTATTAAATAATATTTTTTAAAATATAAATGCTAATATTTTTTAATTAAGTACCATGTAATTTTAAAGGGTTAGAAAGTTGTTTGTGTCGTAAAACATACTATTTTTTAATAAATAATGATTTTTATTTAAAAGTAAAAAATTCATATATTTAGAAAATAATTTTGTTAAAATAAATATATTTTTTGAAATAATCACATTGAAATTAACAAATGGATAATTTTTCATAATTTTGTAAGACATTTTAATTTTTTAGAAAAAAGTAAAAACAATAAAAATATATGGTATGTATTATGAAATCATAATATCTCAAAGGTGATGTAATAAATACTATATAATGTATCAATGGTTAAAAATGGTTTTTACCTTTAAAATAAAGTGTTTTTTAAGTTATTTGATTAATTTTACAAACTTATAATGAATCCTTCAAAACCTGTATTATATTTTAAGGTTTCAAAAACAATTCTTTATGAACATGGATCACTCCCACGTCATAGATGGTATTATTTTAATCATTTCTGTTCTTTACCTAAAAAAGTATTGGAAACAACTCTTATTTGGAAGAAACCATGGGTGAAAATCATGGCAAGGTTTTTGGTTTTTTTATTTTATTACTTTTATTTAAAACCTATGTTTAAAAATTAATAAATAATTCATCTATCGTTTTCTATAAATACATACCCAAACACCTTTTACTCTTCCCAAAAAAACCCATTGATTGTTATTTCCCACACCATGTACATCTCTAAATCCCTCCTAAGGTGTTCCCATTTCATGACCTGAACCACTAGGCCCCGCCCAGCTAGCTATAACCCAAGTGAGAGACCCCATGCCCGCCTCCAATAAGCCAAGGGTTGTTGACCGACACCAATTATGAATAACACGCACATGGGAGGCCTTATCCTAAGGTACATGTACACACACAAATCTACAACAACCACTATAATTTAGAATAAGAAATATTTAAATAATACAAAAATTTATGCATACAACTAATCCCCACGTCAGAGTACAACACATGTATGGGAAAGAAAATTACCATATACAAGCCCACCAAAGTTGTAAAAGAGTCCAGTCTGCTGAAAGGAGGTGAATAATATCAAATTAAACTCATAGGATTGATTGTGATCCATCTAGCCCAAATTCTATTCACCATCCCCTGGTCCTCCTAGGACTCCATTGAAAATCCTATCATCTACATAAGACATAACATGTATCGGAAGATCCCATGCAGGTGTGAGTATAATAATATCCATAGGGACACCCCAAAATCACCAAACATAATGTATCAAGAGAGAGGTTATATCAACACCACAAATGTATGTTAATTATAGTATGATAAAATAACAACAATAACCCAAATATAATCAAGATAGACACACAATCTCAAATTAAGGTTACAAACATACTCCCATCCTAGGATTCCACTTGAGGCTTCAAGGTAACATTTTTATGGGAGAACACACTACCTAGATCTTGCTAACACTGATAGCACTAATCTGAGAGGTCATTCCAGTCAAGCCTTGAAAAGAATAAGTGCATATTGGAACCTATAATATCTCAATAAAAAAATAGGTTATCACACCCAGGGTATCTAGAGAATATATGACTCAAACTAGATTAACTCTCTAGATAGGGGATCAGATGCTCATGTATGTAGGTCATGTGATACATGACCCTACCTATGGAGAAATATAGAATGAGGATCCAAACTAGGACCTTGCTAAGGTATACCTACTCTAATCCAATGAGGGGATATTATTCCCAATACTCGGGACTATATGTCATATTAAACCCTCATGGAAGTAGACTGGGAAACTCATCCTAGAAAAAAGGAACTCACCCATACTAAACTAGAAATATGAAGCATACCCTAAGCTAAATTAAATATAATGGGGGCCTCGAACTACCTTTTAAGAAGTACATAGTGTGTATGGGGTATACACGACATGTCTTGTCAAGACCAAGTATGATTGTTTCCTCTAAACCATTCCCATTTACTATAACCTATACCCATGTACTCTAGCCATTCCCATGTACTTTGGCCATGCCCATGTACACTATCCATGTTCGATTACTCTATCCAATTCCACATATCCTAGTTGTGCCCATGTACCTAGTTGTTCTTATAAACCTGTCTATATCTGTGCTCATGTACACCTGGAGAAAACACCAGGTCACTAGCTATAGGTCACATGGAATGTGGATAGGCCACATGGAATGTGATATTTAATTATGCACAAATCTCTAATTGTTGTAGCAAGGGTTTACATGGTGTGTGTTCATTCAAAATACATGGTGTGTCACTCTAGTTTTTCCAAAAACCCAGAAACTCTCATGTGTATTTTCCCACACCACTTCCACCTATGATCTAGCCATGAAATCTACCAAGGAACTTGGATCTAAGATTTACTAAACTCGAATCACCATTATTGGTTAGATTCTGACTACTTGATCTACATGAAGATCATCCTTTGCAGCACTGCGTTGTCCATACACCAGAACCCATGAAACGAGATCTCTAATTAAACACTAGATTATCCAACATCCTCACACATTTCAATCATGTTATATATCGTGAATCTTAAATCACATAAACAATCCATTTCACTAAATATTGAATGCACAATCATCAATTTTATGGTATATATTGAACTTCCTACCAATGGAACACCGAATATGAATGTTCATAGAATGGGGTGGGATAAAATCACAAAAAAAACATGATGAATGAACCTAGACCATTGTTTATGTTGGCCTCAATCCATTGGCATAAAGAAAAAATAATTAATAGGAATAAAAAAGGATTAACAAAATGTTATCAATTCCTAATTTTGTGAAGATAAACAAGCAATCATATATGAACTATCGACCCGTGAATCAATTTTTTATAATAATTGATTCATGTTTGAAATAGGATAATAAAATAAGGGATTAAACCAATTTAATCAAATTTCCTACCTCGGGTTAGGATATATCACTAATGAAGAATATTTCTACATCATATTCGTTGGTAATATAAATGAAACCCTTTACTGAATACAAACTCCTTGGAACATTGATTTTCAACCCATGATCTTAATGTTCGTCAAAGCTCTCCATGATCCCTCTAAAATCCCTAGGGTTGTGTGGATAACTCTAGGGTTTTTCTGTAACTAAGATTATATATAGAGGATTAGGTCTATGATATTTAATAAATAATAGATTTATTTATTTATTTATTTATTTATTTATCTATTTATTCATTCATCCATTTATTCATTAATATGACCATGATAATCTTAACCCAAACACCCAATACACACAATGGTTATGTTATTCCTAGGGTAAACCCCACATTCTATATTTAATGGTGGTTGTAGATTTCCCATCTCATACCTCGTTTGGGAGTTATTCCATTATTTATGAAAAACTTTGTCCACATGAAATAATATATTTAATATTTTTATTATATCAACATCGAGGCTCATTGGTCCCAATAATCCAATGTCGACTCAGGATTTGACTCTAAAAATAATCCTTAAAATATTCAAATGTTTTACAAGGAAAAAACAGAGTCACTGCATTCTACCTACCCTTGGGATTTTCATCCCAAAAAAAAACATACTAAAAATATGAGGTTACTGAGATCACATTTAGTTTTCCCACTCCCAGATGCTCTCCTAAAGATTATCATGCTACCATCGGACACACCCCAAGTGAATCATTTACCCATGAATGACCTCCTCCAATTGATCCTCAATTTTCATTAGGTAAAATGTTAAGGTAGATCCATTCTCAATGTCTAGCTCACCCACACCGATAACATGTGATGGTTCATGCACATACCTTCTCAGTTGTGACAAGTTGAATACATCATATACTCGATCTAACTATGGTGGTAGGGATAATAATTACACTACCTCCCCACTCATAAGTAGTATTTGAAAAGGGACAATGAACCTTATATATAATTACCTTCCCCATCCAAATCTCTAAAATCTCCACCAATGTGGGACCTTAAGGAACACGTAGTCTCCCTTATCAAACTCCAATTACCTCTATCATCAGTCTTCATAAGACTTATCATGGATCTGGGTGGTCCTCATTCACTCTTGGATGATCTGTACCTTCTATATCATCAATCAAAGAAACTTTGGACCCATGAGTGCTGACTTGACTAGATTAGTCCATCATAGTGGTGACCCATAGGGTCTCATGTACAAGGACTCCAATGGTATTATAAATATTATGGAACGATAAATTTTGTTATATGAAAACTCCACTAAAGGTAGGTGATCCTCCCAACTATGACTAAAGTCCAACATGAAATATTGAAGCATGACCTCCATAACATGAATGGTCTTTTTATTTTGGCCATATTTATAGGTGTGAAACATCATGCTCAAAATAAACTAAGTCTCAAAGGGAACCTAAAATACACAGTCTAAAACTATCATTGACGGAACTCCATGAAGCTGAAATATCTCCTTCATATAAAGGTTTCCTAAACTCTCCACTAAAATCTTCCCTCGAATTGTTAATAAGTTGTATGACATGGAGAGTCTATATACTATCACCTAGATACCATCATGACCTCTAACTAATTGTGGAATTCTTATCACAAATTCCATGGATGTACTATCCCAATTCCACTCCAGGACAAAGAGTGGTTAAGCTAAACCTGCTAGAACCTAGTTCTTAGCCTTCGCCTGCTAACAAGTGAGGCATCGAGAGCAAAAATAAGTGACACAGTTCTTTATTCCCAGCCACCAGAACTTGTGCTGAAGGTCTTGATACATATTTTTCACCCCTAGATGTACTGCAAAGGGGGTGTATGAAACTCCCATAGAAACTCATATTGCAACATCACTATTACCATAATTCACCCAATAAAAAGAATAATGTGCTCCCTACCTTTATAAAATCCATTGGGAGAACATCCAGTGGATATATAAACAAGAAAGACCTCACAATAGATATATCCAAGATGTGCCTCCCTAACAGCTAAAGAAGTGGTGGGGTAACAACCATCGACTGGAGGTATGATGCACTATCCTCATCCACTAAGGATAACTAAAATTAGGCCAACTGCTCTCTCACCTCACTCAACAACTATCAACAAGATATACTACTAAGAGCATCTTCCAACACATTCCCCTTCCTAGGGGTATAGACTATATCAAAGACATAATAATAGAAGAACTATAACAATATACACTTTCTCCAATTAATATCCTTCTAATAAAATATATAATTGAGACTCTTTTGGTTAAAATGGATGATAAACTGCTCTCCCATATGGTAACATCACCACATATTCAAAGAAAAGACTACTACTTCCAACTCTAGATCTTGGGTCGTATAGTTCTTCTCATGAGGTCTCAGATGTTGGCACCCAAAGGAAATCACTACCTACCTCTACATAAAAATGCATCCAATCCCAGTATCAGAGGAATTACATAACACCATGTACTCAAAACCCTCCTATGGCAGTTCCAGATTAGGGGCAATCATCAACCTCTACTACAACTTCAAAAATGCATGCTAACACTTCTCTATCCACAAGAAAGGCTTCCCCTTTTGAGTAAAAGAATTAAAGGGTTCCAAAATACTAGATAAATCGGTAATGAATATTTGATATTAGCTTTCTAACCCAGGTAATCTTTTTACCTCAATCATGCTCTTGGGTATCTCCCAAGCTAGCATTGCCACAACATTCATAGGGTCCACCTATACCCCCTGAGATGAAATGTCTTGGGAAGTGGATCTCTCAAATCCAAAAATAACACTTTGAAAGCATCCCATAAATTTGGTGCTCCCAAAGTACATCCAAAACCATCATCAAGTGTCTTGTGTACTCCTCCTCTCACTAAGAGTACACTAGGATGTCATCGATGAAGACTACCACAAATCGATCCCATAAGTGATAAAATATCCAATTCATGTGTCCCATGAACACTGATGTGGTGTTATCCATGATGAAAGTCACCCCAAACTACTTTTAGTGACTATAAAAACATTAAAAGGTCGTCTTTGTTATATCCTCATCTCATACTCAGATCTGGTGATTTCCCAACCTAAGGTCAATCTTCGAGAACCCCCTAACCCCTTTAAATTGATCAAAGATATCATCAATTATCAATAGTGGATACTTGTTCTTTTTTGTCTCCTAATTTAGATAATAATAATACATATATAACCTCAGGATATCATCTGACTTCTTGATGAAAAAAACTGGGGATACCCATGGGGACACATTGGGTTTGAAAAAATCCCTTCCTATATAAATCCTTTAAATTCACCTTCATCTCTCAATGCTTTGTAGGATCCATATAATATTTTTGAATAGATATCGAGGTAATCCAGGGGTGTAATTCTATGTAGAATTTTATCCCTTGGTGGGGAGGTAAGTCTGACATGTCCTCAGTGAAGACTTCCTCATACTCCTCCACCACTACAACAAACTAGTATCTCATAACATTTTCCACTCCAAGGGTAATACTATCCAACTAATAATCAATCAGGTGAATCCTATAGTGTATGAGAACATCCCACTCTACCTGAATTTTCTTTTCACTAGTGAAGGAAAACATGGTCCCATCAACTCAAACACACCACATCCTCTGCCTGAAATAGTAATTTTTTTCATGAACTCTATAGAGATAGTATATCCCTGTAATGGAATATTAAGGTCTCATCGTGGACATAGAGAGATCCCACAAGAATATATCACCTCAAAGGGTTAGTTAAAACTGTCGGTAAAAGTGTGGGATTGAGAAATCTCCCCTGGTAGGAGTCTCCAACTATAAGGGTCAAGCCAAGGGCTCCACCAAGATCTCTAGATCTTGAATAAGGGATATGGAAAGATAAGAGTGGCTTGCAGTTGTGTCTATCAATATTGAAGCTAAAGTAGAGAAGAAATAGATCATACCTTGAATTATCCCAAGTTCCTTTGGGTTATATGCCTCTACTACCTACAACTACCCATTCCCTTGACCTCTATCTCCTGAAGCCTGACATAGACCACCTAGGAGTGGTCGTGGAAATAGGTTTAATCACCAGCCACCTCTCGCTACTCTCCCAGCTCTTCTGCCACATCCTCTACATTTTGGACATACCTACTATAAATGTTTTCTCTACTAAGGTGGTTCATTGAACATCTCCCTATCCACTGCATGATGGGTCAGAAAATCCCCCGCGAGATGTCCCTACCCATTATAGGAGTATCATCACCACTCCGTCAGCTCGATAGAACTATCCTCTAATCCCTGAATCATAGATCCTATTTCCTGAGAATGTATCTAGAAACACTTCAAACACCTGGATCCCCTATCCTACCATTTTCTATCAACTAATAAAATATCAACTTCAAGGTACCCACTACCAGCACCAAATGATGGTTACTACTCAGTCAAGAAACTCCCCGCCACTAAGGATATCTCTAGAACCCAAGAATAAGTAATAATGAAAAGGGATACTTCTCTAGAATAGATATCTCAATGAACGTTGAAATTTAAGGTCCATGATCAAAAGTACATATCATGAAAAATATACATGGAGTACTATGAGAGGTTAGTAAAACTCGATGCATAATCTATTACTAACATACTTCCATGTTGGGGCTCCAAAAGTTCTTGGATACGTACTATATGAAAAGTAATTGGGTAGAACTCCTCTCTAAAGAGATGCCCAAACACTGTCCAAGTAAGAGTCACCATTTCATGTTTCTTTGTCCCAAGACTCCACCATCACCCCATGGATCCATGGAGAAAGATCAGTGCTAGGACAGGAATATGGTCAATATGGGTCTTAAGAAGGTGGAAAATTCACACAAATGAATCAAGATAATACTCTAATTCTAGGGTTTACGTCTCACCCTAAACCTTGAGGGGTATCTTTATCTAAAACTCATAAATCATGATCGTCATGAATACATAATCTATCAGTACTTTTGGGATAACTAGTAGCTCAACACATGTTGGTAAGACTAGAAAATCACCTAGAGGAATCACATCCTGTAAAGACCCCTAAACTAAAGCCTCATCAATCAGTAGATCATCATCATGAACCTTCTATGTAATCTTAGTTGGCTATCATCATGGAGGAGTCCTGAAAAGAATTCAAGACATAACATGGTCAAAGTTTATATCCATGGAGCTTACTCAAGAAGGACATGGAAACCAAAACCAATTATTATATGATTTATACACTAATTGCTTCCCTAAAACTAGTTTTTATATGTACCTAGTAAACTAGAATGTTATAGAGTCCTGGTGAATGGATACATCAGTTGTTGCACTATCACAAGGTTTCCTGGCCTGAGATCCAAACTCGAAACAATTTAACACTTTTCTCTAGTTCCCCGACCAAACCTCATAGTTATACTATCTCCAAACTCTAGTCCTGAGGTAAACCTATTCTCTAATACCAATCTATCATAGACCAATCCAATTGGTCCTTTTTGGATGATTGCATCCTTAGTGTGACACCCTAAGCCCGTCTCCAATAGTCCATAGGTTGGTGATTGGCATCGAGTAGGCATAACACACACATGGGAGGCCTTAGGCTAAGGTTCCTATACACACGCACATATTAAACCACCACTGTAAGGATGAAAAGGAAAGATATAACTAATACCAAGATTCATGTATAAAACTAAATCTGATATCATAGTATGACATAATCATAGGAAATAAAATAGATAATACAATCCCACAAAAGTTGTTAAAGAGTTTAACCTTCTAAAAGGGAGGGGACAATTGTCAAATAAAACTCCTGAGACTAACTATAGTCTGTCTAGCCAAACTATTCTCCACCTTCTCCTGGTCTTCCCAGGAATCTATTGAAAATAATTTCATCTATATAAGAAATTACTTGTGTAGGAAGAACCCATGCAGGGTTGAGTCTATGGATACCCAGTATGACACCATAAAATTACTAAACATAAAGAATCAAGAGATAGGTCATCTCAACACCACAATGTTTTGTCAATCAGGTTATGATAAAAGAAAAATAATAACCCGAATATACTCAAGATAGAAAATCAGACTCTAGGTACGGTCAAAACCATAAATCCATCCTAAGATTCCACTCGATAATTCAAGATAATGTTTGTCTATAAGAACATGATCCTTGGGACTTACTCACACTTATGGAATTTATCTGAGATGTCATGTCGATCAGGCCTTTCCATGATGAAGTACATGCTATAACACAGAATATATCGATACATGGATAGGGGATCACACCTAGTCCCTCTAGGGAATATGTGACCTTATTAAGATTAAAATTCTAGATAGGATATCAAACACCCATGTATGTAGGTCACATGATACATGTCCCTAACTAGGGATAAATATTGGGTGAGGATCTAACCCCAGGCCTCATGGAGGGATATCATCTATAATCAACCAAGGGGATATTATGTCCAATACTTAGGGATAGATTCCATATTAAACCCTCATGTAATAAGACTATGAATATCATCTTAGAACAAGACAACTCAACCACACTAAATAGGAAAGAGGGAATGCACCCTAAGCCAAATTGAAGAGAACGAAGTCCTGAACCTACCATGTAATAAGTACATGGCATGTATGGGGTATACATTCCATGTCTGTTCTAGACTACCTATGCTAATTTACTCTATACTATGCTCATTTACTATGGAATATACTCATGTACTCTAATAATTCATGTTTACACTTTCCATGTCTGAGTACTCTGGTCAAGCCTATGTAGGATGTCATTGCTTGTGTACCTAGTCGTTCTAGTACACATGGTCATGTTTTTTCTTGTGTACACCTATGATACATAACGGGTCACCATATATGGGTGACATGGTGTGTATAAATTACACATGATATATGAGATTTATTTTTTTGTGAAACCCTAGTCACCATTGCAAGAGTCTGCATGGTGTCTATTCATTCGAACTAATTACCCTATTACTCGGGTTTTTTCATAAACCCAGAAACTCTAACATGTATTCTCCCATGCCACAACCATATATGACTAGCTAATAAGTCTACCAAGTAACTTATATATGAGTTTATTTGAACTTGAATCATTGTTGTTGGTGGGATTCTGGCCACTTGATCTACGCATAGATCATCCCCCATAGCACTGCATCATCCAAACACTTGAACCATTGAAATGAGAGCTCTGATCAAAAACCTGATCCTACATCCTCTTCATACAATACAATCATTCCATAGATCCTAAATCCAAAATCCTAGAAATGATATGTTTCATCAAAGTTCAAATTTACAATGATCAGTTTATGGGTATATGTCAAATCGTTGGCCAATGGAACACTGATGATGATCGTTTGTAGAACGGGGGAGAAAAGTACAAAACATAAACATGAGAAATGAACCTCATCCATTTTTTGGGTCAGCATTAGCTATTAATGTAAAGACTATGAATTAAGATTAATAAACAAGGATCAACAAAACATTGTCAATCCCTTATTCTAAGGAGATAAACTAACAATTGTATATCAATAATCGACCCGCGAATAAATTTGTTATAAGAATTGATTCATGATCAACATGGGATAAAAATATATGGTATCAAACCAATGTAATATAGCATAATACATTTATTTTGGATCTATCATTGAAAAATAATGGTTTTACACTATTTTAATTGGTGATTCCACAAACTCCTTTATTGAAGATGAACTCCTTGTCCCACCGATCATCAACCCACAATCTCAACATTCATCAAGGCTCTCCATAATCCCTAAAAAATACCTAGTGTTATGTGCATAGCCCTAGTTTTTTTTCACAACTGTGATTATATAGATAGTATTAGGTATCATCCATTTAATAAATTATTTATTTTTTATATATTTATTCATTAATTTTCCCATGACTACTCTTAAACCAAACACCAAAAATTCACAAATGTTATGTCATGCCTAGGGTAAAACACATATTATATATTAAATTTTTGGAATTATATTTTTCATAAGAGTCCATGTTTGTGAGTTATTTCATTATTTTATAAAAACTTTGTGCATGTGATATAATATAATTAATATTTTTATTATATCAACACTGAGGCTCTTCGGGCCTTGGAATCTCAAACTAACTTAGCACCTAACTTCAAAAATAATCCGAATAATATTCCAAGTTTTTCAAGGAAAAAATATAGTCTCAACACCCTAATAACTTAATAATATCCTCCCCATATTTTACATGTACCCCCTCATGGTAAGGTATTCTTTTCCTTTTCCCCTTCATTCAAGTACTTCCTTTGTATTTAGACTTTTGAATCTCAATTGAATATGTATTTCTGTGCTTGTAAATATCCCTTTAATTTCCAATTGATATTATAATATTGATATATCATTTATCTACACTCATTATAACCTTTACCTAAGTTTTTACTATGCCTAAGCAAGGAATCTCTCTCTCTCTCCCCCCCATACATTCCATTCAAGAACCTTCTTTGTATTTAGCCTTTTTAAATGTAATTGTTTGTATTGAAATGTGTTTTAATTCATACTTTTACCATACTTATGTTGAAAAATTAATTATAGACCACAATTCACTCTCATTAATCCCTTTCAACAACCTTTATATACACCTGTTATGTTGCAAAAATTATTCCATTATTTTCCATACAAAAATTTTGGGTTGTGAATACCCATCCCCATTTCCACTCAAGGGTATTATACTATATATTCATATCCTTCATTGATTATGGAATTCCATGTTTTTAACCCACAGTCCTTAATCGTGGGATTAAATGTAATGAAAGAGGTTCTTTTTTTGTTCGATTTATGGGGAACACAAATGCATGTACATGATAAGAATGTGATTGGTGGGACTAAAATTATATATCCCTCTAATGTATTGGTTAATTTTTTTTATATCATGAGATAACATGTATGGTTCATGGGTTGTTAGCCTATGCACACTATGTTATGATTCCAGGATGGTTAGCCTTGAATCATGCTTATGATGTCAGGTTTTATGTTATTGTCACCTTCTTATGACACCATGATGTTATCAACTTATATCTTGCTTCTATATTCACAATTATGATTATAACCTTTCTATGTCAACATATTATGCCTCTTGACTCACATATATTGCTTTACATTTTATTATACCTCGATTATTTTATTACTAGGATTTATAGCTCATGCTTTTCTTATGTATATACCCAGGTTATCTCATACAGTATTAGATGATAAATAGAATTTAAGGGAATTTTATAGTGTTTATATAATGTCATTGTATCCTAGTTTCATGTTATAGTGCTATGTATCTAACTTCTTGAAGACATTAGGCCTCTCGATCTTCTGGGATTATATTTTTTGTATATTTATATAATAAATCATAAAATAGAGTGTATAAAAGATATGGTTTATCATAGAAATTTTATTTCCATAAGTGGGTATGAAAACGTTTATCTAAATATAAGAGTGTATTGCTTATAAGTGTTGGTACTTTATTGGAAAATTGGGTTATATACTTGAGAGATTCATTTAGACCAATTCTGAGTGGTTGAATATGAGAAATTATACTTCTAGAAGACTTGGAAACATTCGTCTTATATATGAAAAGGTTCTCAAGATTGTAGTGAGGGAGATGTTTTAATCAGGAAAAGTAAAAAAAAATCCTTAGTTGAAGGATGTGTGTAATATTCCATGCCTTTAGAAGAACCTTATTTCCATTGGATGACTAGAAGATTAAAGATTATCCACCTTATTTGTGGATAGAGCATGGAAAATTTTACATGTATGTATGGTTGTTGTAAATTGAGTGAAGGAAAGAACTTTGTAACTTACAGAAGTATTGGAAGGTGAAAATAATGTCATATAAATAGCTTTCACTAAGTTTTGGAAAAACTATCTTGGGTATCTCAGTGAAAATGGGATGAAGAACATTTTTTCAAAATGATTTTTGAAACCAGAAAAATGAAGTCTAGAACATGAAAGGATTTAATCTTAGAAATGTAGTGTAAAGTGTCCTTCTAAATGGAAGGTAAAACACCAAATCATTTAAAGTTGGAGTTGGTTTAAACGAATGTTTGGTTACCATATCTAGTGCACTCTCTTGAATGTTCACTATACTACATGACTTTCATCTCTAATTACATGCATTGAGAGTGTGGGTGTACTTTCTATGGAATAATTATGAGGTGTTTGAGACTTTATTCTGATAGAGAGACATGGTGGAAAAGGATACTGGAAGAAATATGGAGTTATTATTATCATATAATGTTGGTGGGTGAGGAAGTAAGAAATTATGGTAGTTCTTCTAGTGGAATAGGATTTTTTTTTAGAATAAAGTTCTAGGAAATTCAAAATATAATGTAGTTATAAAAATTATGAATCTTAATTTAGTGTAGAAAGATAGGTTAATGAAGAATCACATGGGGTTTCCCAAAATCTTTTATGTGGAAGCATTGAACTATTCCACCAACATAAAAAACTGGATTCCATCTTCGATAATTGGGAAGTAACTACTAAAATAATTTTATTCTAGAAGGAAGGTTGACTTCAACCACCTTAGGGTATTTAACATGTTATCTTATGTTCATATTGATTAAAAGGTTTTAAAAAATTTATATCCTAAGTCTCAGGCATGTTAATTTGTTAGTTACATTGATGAAGAGTTTTCTTTTTGAATTTGGAATAAAAAATCATTGTAAAGTTAACAGATTTCAAAATGTGATATTTAATAAAGATATTATATGTAAGGATCGTAAGAAACTAGGTAATTATGATGAGATTGAAGTATAATTTAAAGATATGGTTCACTTGTATAGATATATTCAAGTTAAAAACATTTTCAAATATTTATGAATCACGATAGTTTCATAAACACTAGACTATATAGAAGAGTTTTGGGAAGAATATTGGATTTTGATGGTGTTGAGAAGTCCCAAAATACCAGATATTTTAAGGATTATGAAATCATGGGCCCTGAAAAATCATACTCTAGAAGTTATAATATCAAAAGGACCTCTACTGCAGAGATGATTGCAGAGGTCTACAAAGGAATGGTGCCAATTGAAAAGGTTTTAAAGTAATATAAATTTTCTTCTTATTATAGAATATGGAGATCTAGAGATCCTAGATGAGTAAAGGATTTTGGAAGTCCAAAAGCTATGAGAGTTAACTATGATGGATGAACTTGATTCCTTCCATTTTTCCAGAACATGGGAACTAACAAAGAGACCAACTTGATTCCTTCCATTTTTAGTATGTGCAATCTCAGGTGTTTCCTTTATGACTTGAAACAAGCACCAAGGAATTGGAATCTGAAGCTCAATGATTTCATGATAGAATTGAATTTCATCTGGAATAATTTTGATCATTGTTGTTATTGGAAGGTGTTTGATGATGGAAGTTCCATAATCCTTCCACTTTACATGTATGATATGGTTTTAGTAGGTCCAGTTAAATAAAGGACTGATGAAACGAATTTTGAGATGTTCAGAGGCTTTAAGATGAAGGACTATGGTCTGATGAAACATATTTTAGAGATACGGATCATGAGAGACCTATTTTTTTGGTATTTTTTACCAAAATCATTAAGATTAAATTTGAAAGGTGGTGGAACACTTAATAATGAATAGAGAGAATCTAGAGACAATGCCTATGGCTACACATTTAGAGATAAGTTAGGAGAAGTCACATTTAATAAAAGTGGATATTGATTACATGGAAAAAGTTCATTAAGAATATATTGTCAAAAAAATTATATATGCCATCATTTTTACTCTTATGTAAATTTTACAAGTAGTGGGAGTCAATAGAAGATACATGTCAATCCTTGTAAGGGAACATTAGGAGGAAGTAAAATGGAATATCCAATAATTAAAGGGTTTCAGAAGCATGGAAATTTTCTTTCTAGTTGATGGGTTTTTATAGGTATTTGTGGATTCATTCATTAGGGAGATTTAGATTCATATAATAGAACTTGTAGATAAATTTTTACATTTTATATAACAACAGTTAGTGGGATGCACAAACATCAATAGGTAGTTTCTCTCTAAATAATGGAATCTGAGTATGTTACTTCGATTGAAGCTATAATGGAGTTGATTGGGATGAAGGGTTTGTTGGAGGATCTTAATAGGAGGTAAAGTAATGGGAGGACCTTTTTTACTCATAAAGTGGGATTCTCTTATCCAATAATCAAACATTTCCCTCTTGGATGAGCCACATTTAATTTATGTTTCACTTAAACTATAAGTTATTGGAGGATGGGGAGTTGGAGTTGAAGAAGATTGAAGGGTGAATAAACCTATGGACATGTTTATAAAAGTGGTTACTCTAGATTTCATGAGGTGATGTTGCACCTCAATCAAACTGGGTTGGTTGGAAGATGTGTTGGGAAACCATATTTTTGTTTAGCGGGTGTTCAGAGAATGGATAGAGGTTTTCCAAATCTAAAGGTGGAATTAGTTGAAATACCCAAAAAATGATTTCCAAGTGGGATATTCTTGGTTGATTGTCATAGTTTCCATATTTCAAGCTAATATAAGTAGCCCAATGTTAAGAAAAAATATGAAGTTTGAACTTCAATAAAATGAGGGGATGATGGAATGACAATAGTTAAGTTTACATGATAATATTCTACGAAAACTGGATATAGAATCAGAAGGTTTTCTGGATGTCAAACCATCAAAAGATTCTTACAAGAGAAATTGTGGGAAAATTTCAGGAATCATGAGATCGTTGGAAGTTTTCATTGTTCTTAGGGAAGGAAAGTTTAGTTGGTGGTTATTCTTTAATAGGTTAAGGATCATCCATGAAGATTAGTTGATGTAGACTTCATCCCACATAAATCAGATGGTGGAGACAATAAGAAGAATTGTTTTACACTCTTATAAAAGGAGGAATGATCACTTATGATCAAAGAAATTACAAGCAGTTTAATCATACATTTTTTCTCTAGATCAATGTAAATAATAAATCCCCCCATGTATTAAGATGCAATTTTAAACCACGTAATCCCTTACATTGTTCTTTTCCTTAGGTTTCCTTCTATAATTGTTTTTAATGGCCTTGTTTGTGTAGTATAGAACAAGGGTATAGTGATGTGGTGATTTGGGAGTGGTTCATCTTTCAAGTTATGAATGTTAATGTACATGTTAAATTTAGAACTTTTTTTCTATTTAATAAGTTCTGGTGGAGTTGGATTTGGTTTTCCAATCAAAAGTAAACCTCTCTCACGTGGACCCGGCCTAATTATCATGTGTAGTGTCCTCTTAAATTCATGTTTTAAGTCATTCAGTTTCACAAAAGGGTAATTTATATTTTTTCTAGGATGTATTTCACAAACATGACTTAAATCTATTAGAGAGTCACATATTAGAAACAAGTTTTAATGATATGAGTAGAACTCCCATCCTCTCATCGAGAAAAAGGTGTCATCATCACCACCCTAGGTGATTGAGAGGATACCCACCTTTAGAGATTGAGAGAGTCATGTGGAATAAAAATAACAAAAATGGTCCCATGAAAGTATAAATTTAGAAATATACATATCATGTATTTTTCATCTCATGATTTTCCTATATGTATGCATGATTTTATTGATTTAATTCATACATCATACATAAATCAACCAGAATAATAGGTTTCAATTGACTTAATGTATAACTATTTCTACAATCAATGATTTTTGTTATGTATTCATAATAAAATTTTAATTATAATATTCCACACATATTCATAAGAATCATTTTAAATTTTTATATAAAACTCTTTTGTGTGGAGGATAATAATAATAATAAGAAACTTAAATACTACTCAAGATAATGAATTGAGTGACAAGTAACCGACCCCACCTTTTTATCTAAACCATAGTCCCGTGTTCACTAGAAGTCGGACCAAAATTCCCATTACCCAAAAATTATTACTCAATAGTGGTTTAAATTTTCCACATTATTTTAATTCTAAATATGTAAGAATACTTATAATAAAATATTCACCTTGTAATTATAACCATTAAACCAAAAACCTTGGCTAAAATAAATTAAATATAACATTAAATAAATCCAACTTATATTCATAAAATATGCAATTTATATTTAGGAACAAGTAAATAAATAAATAATAGATAAAAAATTAATAAATTTAAGCATGTTATATAATGAACATATCATAAATCATAGATATAAACAATTTATAACTCAGATCATACATTTCATAATCATTAAATATAAAAAATTTACATTTACTTTCCAAATATGAATACTTTATATTTAATATTTACATGGTGTACACATATACTCAGAATTAAAAATATATTATTTATAAAATATTAACTATTTACATTTAACATACAAATAAATATTTAATAATAGTAATATAATTTTTTTACATTTTTTGAATATCATATATTTTATACTTATCTAAAATTTTAATCATATCTACCAAAATAATGTATTTTATTGGTTAAACAAATTTCCAAAATAAGGCATTAATATGAAAATTTCATATTATGATTTTTGAACCATCAATAAAATAAATATAAACATTTTATATTTTCCTTATTTTATAATTTATAAAAAATTAATAAATTTTTTTATGAGTTTAAATTAAACATTTTATATTAACATTATAAATTCAATATCATGTGAATCCTGATAATTCATACTAATACTTAATATTAAACATTTATTTTTTTTCAAATTTCATAAATATTTAATAATTAATTGTGATAAATTCATAATTATAAAATTGTTTTACCAACACTTCATAAATAAGAACACATTAAAATGCATTTTTAATATAATTTATCAATTATTTATATATTATATGTTCATTTCATAAATTAACATAAAATAAAAACTTTAAAAACATTTATATCATAGAAAATGATTTATTCTATATTGATACTAGTAATATAAACAAATCCAGTGATATCACATATTTCTTACCTCTCTTTTTATTTATAACACATGAAATGATATCACGTATCTCTTTATGTGATGAAATAATTATCATTTATCACATAGTTGTCTCAAACCATATTTTGAATCATAGAAAATGATATATTGTTGTCTATGTTTCTATTACAGATGATAATATCCATGTATCACTCCCCAAGTTTATAATACCCATGATTTGAGATCTAATTTTGGGTGTGATGCCCCAGCTCATCACTGCATTATGATACTCCATTTTTAGAACACATAAACTGGACCAATTGTAGCGAATGATATATCATATTGTTGTTTGTGAAACCATGATCAATTAATCAGATATTGACACTTCTTTACAAAATATAGAATATTTAAAAAATTCAAAAAATTATAACATTATAGAGATAACTCTGATATCATTTTTGTGTTTTAAATTACATAATTGTTTCCACACCTATTCTTCACCACCCATGGTCATCCTCGGTCCCACCATAATGCACCATCCTCACCAAAAAACTCTCTAAAGGTGGATTTCTCAGTAGAAAACATGGACGTAGATCACAGGAGGTGACCACAATAAACTTTCAGTGGAAATATACTAGTTTTATTTCTTCAACTTGGATGAAAAATACAGAACATAACACACCCCATTTATAGGAATACAAACACACAACAAAAACAAATGAATAAAACCAAACACAAATAAAAGTCTACAGGTTATTGAAGTACGTGTCACCTAATCATCAGTATTCACAATGTCAAGCAACCCTTGTCTAAAGTCACCAAGCCTCAATCACAATAGTGTAAGGTCAGTTCCCTCCCAAGAAACACTGGTTTATCTTTCCAAAATGCCCCCATAAACTTTTTTTTCTTGTGACCCATTCATTTGTTCCATATTTCATCACATATTCAGGTGGCTGATCAACATGTACAATCACTTAACCATAGTTAATGCGTTTATTTTTCTTGTAAACTTTGGTAGTATCGATTGAATATATTGCCTCATCTAACACTTTTCTCTTAATTTCATTAGATTTAGATTTCTTTAATTTAACTGGATCATAAGTTGCTGGGATGTAATTAAAATTTACATAATCCTCCATTGGTTTTTTCTCTCATATATATCTGTAAGTTTTTTAATATTTTTGGGACATATATGATAAATTTCTCATTCAATGTCGTTTAATATATGATTTGTGGTAACAATGTCATTGGTTCTTCCAATACTTGTTCCTACATTGGTATTTCTTCAGCACTTTATTGATCTTCTAGAGTGAGTTTCTTATCTCTATAATCATCATCATGGATCCATTTCCATGTCTCCTTTTCATCAGAGATAACATCTTTGATATAAATAATTTTCTTGGTGATGGGATTATACAAGAGATATCCCATTTCTCAGTCTCTATTTCCCATACGGACACACATCACTCCTTTTTCCTTGATCTTTTTTCATTTTTCTCCAGGATCCTAGCATAGGCAATGAAACCAAAAATTATAAGATATATTACACTTTGATTTTGAGTACTCCATGCTTCATTAAATGTATTTATTTCAATATTTTGGTTGGGAATCTATTTAGTAGATTCACTGCACACAAAGACACTTTAGACTTGAATGTCATGGGAACTCCTTTGTATTTAATCATGCTTCTTTCCATGTTGAGAAGAGTTAAATTTTTCTTTTAGAATACTTCATTGAGTTGAGGTGTGTAAGATGGTTTCACTTGGTGCTAAATTATATAATATATGAGGTACTCTTGAAAAAAATCATAGGTGTACTCTCCACCTTGATCACATCATAAATTTTTTATGGGATGGTTTTATTAGTTTTCCACGAATTCCTTGAATTATTTAATGACTCCAAACACTTATGACTTCATCTTGAGAATATATGTCCATGTTTACCTATTATAATAAACAATAAAAGTGATAAAGTACCTTATTTTTTCATTTTATTTGGGATTCAATGGACCATACACATCAGTGTGGACTAACTCAAGTGGCGCATTAGCTTTCTAGTTTTCCTTCATTGAAACTTTGTTTCTATGTTGTTTTCTTAGAACACAGCTTTCACATATTTGATTCAGGTGTCGAATAATAGGAATCATATTCACCATCTTCTTTATTCCTAATAATATTAAACATTCATAGTTCATATTCCAAAACCTACGAATCCATAACCAATATTTATCATCATGTATCGTCATCAAACACCACGGTACATTGGGTTATATCATAAGTGGAAACATGTGGTTCTTATCTATTGGTACTTTTTGTGACAATCTTTCCTTTCACATCAAAAATCACCATTCTTTTATTTTGTAGGATTATATGAAATCACTTTTCCACCAATTTCTTGAGACTCCAGATGTTGGACTTCATTTTGGTTATATAGTAGTAATTGGATAGGAAATCATTATTATCATCTTTTGGCTTGAAAAAAATATATCACCTACCTTGGGAAAATATTTTTAAGAGATCTTAAAATGAAATATCTCCTATAACCTTCTAATATAGGTTATTAAACAAGTTCTTTTGGACTTTTGTGTGGTTTCTAGATCTAGATTAAAGATACCAAAAACATTGATTTTTTGTTAAAGTTTGTTCCATAAACAAATGGGACTCACCAAAAATTTCTCTTACTTTAGTGATATGTGCTCCTTTGGGTCATTCTCCATGGGTTTCTTACCCCAACATTCATTACTATAATTTCCATATTTATAAAAAAAATTAGCATTGAACATTTCTTTTTTTTTGTTGGATATTTTTTAATCCTTCCCTTCTTCCATGACCTCGTTCTCATGGAGTATAGTTTTGATATTTGTGACCTCCTCAATTTGGTATTATTCCACATTTTACTTCTATTCTTATATCGGATTCTTGTCCATGGAATCCCCAGCCTTGAATAATTCAATATTTCACCCATTTCTCCTTTTTAAAGTTTTTGAGATATAAATTTTATTATAGTACATGCTCCACTCCATTGGTATCACTTAAATGATTCACCATCAGTTCATGGGCCTGTATAGACCCCATGAGTTCTTCAACAGATATTGTCTCCAAGTATTTAGTTTCTTCCAAGGAAATGATTATGTGATCAAATTATAGATCTGAGGATTGAAGATATTTCTTACATTCCCACATGTTGGAAATATTTTATTCATTTCTTCATATTTTATTAACCACAACCATTACACAAGTATGATACCCGGTAACGATTTAAGGAGATTTCAAAAATAAAGTTTTGAACTCACCTCGCAGAGTTTTAAGTGGAATCTTCTTCACTTTATTAGAACCTTTGAATATTTTGAAAATATTATCCTAGATACCCTTTGATGATTTTGGTGAAGTTTTTATTTAAAAAATAACTTTTCCAAGGCCTTGATAAATGATTGATTTGGCCCTCCAATGTCACTACCATTCTTCCCAAAGAGTGGCCTTTTGAATATCTAGAAGAGAAGCCTCCACTGATTTGGATTATGTCTTAGTGTATCCATCCTCTATGATTTCCACAACATCTTGGGTTCCAAGGATTTATCAAATTTGGATGCACCAATTATCATAATTGTTCTTCATTAGCTTTTGGATCAAAGCTTGTACAATTGCGTTCTTCATAGAGGATTATTGATTATTTTTCAAAAATGCAGACTGGTTTTTTTTTAGAATTGAAGACTGAAATTTCTTTAGGATTGTAGGATTATGTATTTTTTCTCTTAATCACATACTAACTTTTTCATAATATAATTGAATTTAGAAATAATTTTTTGTATTTGAATGTAATGGGGTGGAAATATGGGAAGGATGCGGATTTTTTTCCTTACAAGTGACGTGGGAGGAAAAGAAAAAGGGTTATGGATTTTATTTAATGGAAGGAGAGAGGTTTAATGATGTTATGGAAACATATTTTTAATAATATAAAAAGGGGTGTATAAAGTGATAAAAACAAACAAAAATTTTGAAAAATAAAAAGAAAAATCATGGTGATGGAAATCTCATGCCCGAATTTGGAATAATGTTGACTATTCATCGTCTTCTTCCCTCTTCACTGCTTCTGCTCGGTATAAGGTTAAAAAACTCTCCCACAAGTAGATTATTCACCTTCAAACCCTATGATACCATTGAAGGTGGATTTTTAGTGGAAAAATTGGCGGCAGATCACTAGAGGTGATCTTAATAAACATGTTGTGAAAATAGACTAGTTTAATCTATTCAACTTGGATGAAAAATAAAACACATAACACACCCTATTTATAGGGATACAAATACACACAAATAACAAATGAAGAAAACCAAACACAAATAAAAGTCCACAATTTGGTGAAGTAGGTGTTTCCCAAGCATCTAAAGCCACAACAGGATGCATCCCTTGTCTAAAATCACCAAGCCTCCACCATAATAGTGGATGGTTGGTGATGTCCGAAAAAAAAAACTGGATTATCTTTCCAACACTATAAACCCAAAACCCCAAATACTACTAAATTCCTTCACCGCCACTCATTTTAATTGTCATCTTCCAAGATCCACCACCCAGGTGCACCACTGAACTCTCCTTTATCACCTGCTTCCTCCTCTCTCCCCACATCCGCAGCCTCCCCCTTCCCACATGGTCAGACTCCATTGTTATAGGTATATGTTTTTTTAAAATTAAATTATATAGATTTATTCTCCTTGTAATATTTTTTCTTTATTTTCATGAATCTCACGTTATATTAGTGTAAATATGTTATATTTTTATTTAATTTTTTATTCTTTATAATGATTTTTTTATCAAAATTTATTTTATGTATATTTGAAGGAAACTTATTTACTTATCCTTAGATTGGAATAAAGTCATTGGTCATCGATTTCTAGTCCAAATTAAGTTTTGTTCAACCCTAATCTCATATATCACTCAAACATGGGTTGATCTTGTATCTTTGGTTCAAATATTTCATCAAATGCGCTGTTTCTTTCTCAGGATTCATCCCTCTCCCAACCTTCCTTGTAAGTACCTCATCCATCCATGTATTTTGGGAAAATAAGTATGGATATTTCAGTAGATATTTTATATTTTGTGGTTATAAAAATGGCTATGACTTCTCCTTTTATAAAATTTCTTGAGGAATTCCAAATAGAAATAAATGATTTGAAACTCAACCTTGGATTCAATGCCTCTTTCAAAGAATAAATCCAACCTTATGCACCTAATGTTATTAAGAAGGCTAATAAGTTCCAACTAGAAAAATAAGATCACAAATATTATATCTCAAAAGAAGGTTCAGATGAATTCAGTATAGTCATGGTTGAATTATTATTTGGATCAAATAACATGTTTATCAATCAACAAAGAGTTTCTATTATTCAAGGTCTTTTGAGAACTAAATCTATTTAGATTTATGTGACACTGATATAAAGATATTTTCTATGGGAAAAAGTGATGATATCATCAAAAAACTATGGTAATCATAAGAATATATTTAGTGATTCTAGATCTCCATGGTCAGAGTATCAATACTATGATCCAAAAGTAATGGGATTGGAATTAAATTGAAAGATAGAATATGTAAAGGAAGCACGTGAAATATATTGTATGTTACTTCTTGGTTGTTATCATAACCCAACTTACATTGATATGATAGCTAAATAGTGGGAAATAATTGATAATTCTATTCATGATAAGAACCACATGTTGTGATCCATTGATCAAAAATATATATGAATGGAGGTAGAAAACTGTATTTATTTCACAAAGAACAAATGTTACAAAAGACCCCTTCCACACCTCCCTTTTTCTCACACATGGATCTCTCAAGGCTCTCTCTCACTAGATAGAATAACTATCAATGCATGGATATGATGAATTATAGAATCTCTCATGGCCCTCCTTAAATAGGAATAGTGGGGGTGTCATGTTTTACACAACTCCCCCCAATAACCCACACCAATCCCCACCAACCATGGTGGGGGTAATTATTGCACCAGCCACCTACCAAGGCAGTTTGAAATATCTATCAATTCTTCCCCTCTAGAAATAATATGTTGAAGCATCTACCAAGGTCCAGCTTCTCTTGAGAAATAACCTTTTTCAACATATCTACCAGTTCTCCTTTATGTGTATCTTCACATGTTTCAGGAGTTTTTGATCCATCACTGTGTATATCCAATGATAGAGAATATCAATGTGATTCATCCAGGAACGGTACATGGATTTCTTTCTCAAGTCTAAAGAACTTTGAATATCACAGTGAACACTATACTCCTTTTTCTCAATCTAATATTCTTGAGAAAACACTTTATCCACAACATCACCTTGCCAAATTCTGTAGCATCAATTTACTCTTCATCTTTCATGGATAAAGTGACACACTTTTGAAACCTTAACTACCATTATATATCTCCTCCTACAAATTTATAGATGTATACTAATGTAAACTTCCTTCTTTCAGGATATCTAATCATATATGCATCTGTATAGCCCTACCAGAGAGGTTTATCTCACCCATAGCACAAACATAGCTTTGAAGTACCTCTAAGATACCTCATAATCCATTTGACTACATCTCAGTTCTTCTTCCCAAGATAGAAGAGAAATTGGTTCATTATCGCTGTTGTAAGGGAAATTTCTTGTCTCGTGCTCACCAAAGTGTACATCAAGCTTACAACTACTGATGATTATGTTATCATCCCCATCGCCTTTATTTCTTCCTTAGATGATGAACATGAACTATTGATCAACATAAAATTTCCATGAAGATGAATGATCATTGTTTGGCTTTGTTAATGTTGAAATATTTCATAACAAGTTCAACATAATAATCCTTAGCTAGCCATATAAACCTTCTTTTTCTATCAAGAATGCTCTATATCCCCAGAATCGGTTGAGCTCCTCCTAAGTCCTTCATAACAAAAGACTTGGATAATTCCTTCTTCAATTGGTTGATCTTCACTACATCCTTCCCAATGATAAGCATATCAAAAACATAAATTAGTATAGCAACAATATGACCATCCAAAAATATATGGATGCAAACACACTGGTCCTCCTATGTCCGCTTGTATCCATGACTCACCATTAATGAGTCAAACTTCTTGTACCACTATCTGGGAGTTTGTTTCGGTCCGTATAACATCTTCTTCAATTTGAATACAAGGTTTTCTTGTCTATAAGCCTCAAAACTTTATACTGCTTAATATTGATCTCTTTGGAGATGTCACCATGAAGAAAATTTATCTTCACATCAATTTGTTCAATATCTGATTCCAAGCTATCCACCAATCCGAAAAATGACTCGTATTTAATCAATCTTCACCGTGGTTGAAAATATATCATCAAAGTCAAATACTTTTTTTAAAGGAATCCCTTGACTACTAACTGATATTTGTTCATGACCCCATTTTTTCTTCCATATTTCTTTATCCTAAACACCCATTTATTCATTAGTTCCTTCTTACCTTTGGGAAGTTCCACCAAATCATATGTATGGTTCTTCATCAAAAACTCAATCTCATTATTCTTTTCATGTAGCCACTTGAGTTTATCAAGATGAGACACTACTTCCTGGTATCCTTCTAGATCCCCCTAATCAGTCAATAATAGGTACTCAAAATCCAAATATTTTTTTGATGTGATCCTTCCTCATGAAGATCTTTGAACCTATAAAATTTAGGTTTATGAGGAACAACATCACCTAGCTCCTGTGATGGTTCTTCAACTTCTTATAGAGAGGATTGAGTCTCCCCCTACTCAATATCCTCATTTACTACCTATTATTCCACTACTGATGAGTCTACATGAACCTTATCCTATTTATTTATAGGTGGTGCTGGTATAGGTGTTAGATCATGAATTTATTTCTCAACACTTTCCCTTTGAGACATTCTAGGATTTTGAATGTCCTTGATCATCTGGTTCTCATGAAACATGACATCTCTGCTTCTGATCACCTTCTTCTCCTTCAGGTCCCAAAGATTTTATCTGAATTCCTCATCTCCATAGTCGATAAAGATGCATGGAGTATATCTCATGTATATATTCTTATTTAGATCATTGTATATGTGTACAAATTTCAAGAATCCAAATACTCATAAATGAGATTAAGAGGGTTTTTTACTAGAAAATCTATTATATAGAATCTAAAAATTTAGTGGGACTAATGGTGATCTATTTGTGAGGTAGAATGAAACCTGAATATATTCTCCCCATAATGGATTACACATATTCTCCAAACTCCTCATGATTCTAACCTTCTCCATGATGGTTATGTTCATCCTCTCTACAACTCCATTGTGTTGTTTGGTGCATGGGACTATCCTCTCATGTTGAATGTCCTGACTCCTGGAATGGGAAACAAATTCATTAATGTGTACTCTCCTCAATTTTCCTTCCAGTTTCACACTCCATTATGGCATGATACATCATGAAGTAGTACTGTACTTGGTCCTTCATCTGAAATAATAACATCCATTACCTTCAAGATTCATTATAAATAAAGGATAGGAAATATTTGTTACCTAGAAGTGAATCCACCTCCATGGGTCCGTATACATTAGAGTACACTGGATCAAACAACTCGAATATCCTTAATGATGCAGTATTGAATGAGACTCTATGATTCTTCCCATACATGCAGTATTTTCATGGATCATGTGTTGTATCCGTGTTAATATTGATGTGACTATTCTTCATCAAGGTAGATAACCCTATTTCATTCATGTGGTCAAGTATCTTATTCAATACATTGGGTGTTGTCTCTCCTTTCACCATGCTGAGTCTTTCTGCACATATCTTCACAAGATTTTTGTACAACGTACTGCATATGTGTCCTTGGGTGATGATGATGTCACTATTCATCATATTCCATGTTCCATTGTTGAAGATGTTTTCATATCCTAGTCAGTCAAAGGATATTCTTGATAATATGTTGAGACGAGGTCTATGAACATGTCGAACATCCTTCAAGTTGATTGTGTATCCAATGTTCTTCTTGACTTATATATCACCCATGCCAAAAATCTATTCTAAATTGGTATTCCCCATCTTTACTACACCAAAGTCACCATCTTGATAAGTCAATAAATACTCATGATGCAGAGTGACATGATATGATGTTGCAGTATCGACCACCCATTTTTTTGTCTTGGCCTGATGTATAAAAGAAAATATATTCTCCATTTTTGGATCAAAGAAAAACTTCTCTGGTGATTCTCACATGTATGTCTCCATTTCTTCTTTTTTGTTTACTACTTTTTCCCTTTTCTTGAAGCAACATTCAGTAGTTCTTCTTCATTTGTCCCTCTATTCCACAATGGTACCGATTTTATGTTTCCATCCTTACATATATAGACCTTCCTATGCTCTTAATATGAAATCTACTTCCTTCCCCTCCAAATAGTACTTATTGTCTACCTCGCGTCTCTAGGATGATAGCTTGTGTCTAGTTATAACTCATGTCCTTTCTTTAGGCCTCCTTGTTGAACAGTGCAACCTTTACCATTTTCATGGTATGTTTTTCTCCAGGAACTGAGTTGCTGAGTGAGACCAAAAGCATATACCAGTTATCAAGAAGTGTTTATAGAAGGTGGTTTTCCTGATCTTCATCATATAAAGTCTTACTTGCATCCATCAATTGATTCATTAGTATTTGTAAATCGATGGTGTTTTCAGCTATAGAGCTTCCACTATGTAGTTGAAGATTCATAAACCACTTCAATAAGAGGATCTTATTCTGAGCGATCATTGACTGGTACATATTTTCCGACTTCATCCAAAGTTAATATGTGATAATATCTTGAGAAACATGGTGGTAGACATTATGATTGATCCATTGGAAGATTTGACAGATTGTCTTCTCGTTTAGCTTCTTCCACTCCACTCCCTTAGTGGCATCAGGGTTGACTCCCATTTTCTCAATGGGTTGAAAAATATCCTTAGCATTAATGAGTTCTTAAATTAGAGACTTACAAATGGAATAGTTCTAAGAAATTAACATGATCATCCCTCCAGTGGATGGTCCCTCCATTCAATCTCAATTCAGTAAAAATTGGTGTAGAATTTAGAAAAATTGAGTGTCAGTTATGTCTGTAATTATCAAAAATGGTGGAATCAACTCATGGATCATTGAAATAATACACTGATTGATCAATATATGACCAAATAAGTTTAAAAATTCAAGATCAACCGATGATTTGGCACTGATGTGGCGCACCAGAGCAGCTACAAGAATTTTGCTGGAAATGTCACTAGCACCATAATAGTACCTTCTTCTCTGGAAAGAGGGTACTGTAGCACCCAAAATTTGACCAAACTTTTACCAAGACTAGGTATCTAGTTTGGAATATATTTTTTATGATTTTTTTCCATTGGAATCACGTCAAAACATACTTTCAGAATCTTCCTTCAAAACATGATTCTAGGAAAATTGAATTTTTTGCTCACCGAAAAAACTCCACTGCTCGATTCCATTTCTCCAAAAATAGATATGATAAAAAAATTTATAATTAACTGATCAAAAATATAGATGAATATATGGATAGAAACAACATTTATTTCAAAAAGAAAAAATGTTTAAAATACCCCTACCACACCTCCCTTTTTTCTCACACATGGAGCTCTCAAGAATCTCAGTCACTAGATAGAAGATATCTCGAGGCTTAAATGTGATTAATTATGAAAGCTACCATGGACCATCTTAAATAGGCATGGTGGTGGGTTTCAAGTTTTACATAACTCCCCCCATAAATCCCCACTAATCCCCACCTACCATGGTGGGTGGAGTTGGTTCCCCATCCACCTACAAAGGCTGATGGAAATGTTTATCACCACATTCCCTTCTTTTATGTTTCTTACCAAGGATTTACATAAGGAATCCTTGATCCAAATCCATCATCTATGAATTTTTTTCTGTAAAGTTTCAAGATTATTTTTTCTCAGCCTTATAGTAAAAATTTTGTCTGTTACAATGATATGATTGGAGAACTCAACTTTGTATGCTCGTCATTTGAAGTTGAAACCAGGGTAAAGAGTCAACTCAAAAGACTCACCCACACCATGTATTCAAATCCTTTAATACAAAATGTTAGGATTGTTTATGATTTTGTTGAGAATCCATACTTTTTTTTGAATGAAAATATGAGATGTAATTATTGGGTAAGGATACACAATGTGAGAAAAATTTTGTTTAACACCCTATCTTCCAAGGAAAATAGTGAAAAATATTAGTTATTTATTTTCAAATAGCCTAGAATGTTTTATTATACCAACCACATCAATTATTGGAGTGGAAACGTGAAAATTAAGGGGTTCTTATACATGATAAAGAATGGAAGGATGTCATTGGAAGGAATACCTTCATCCAAATATGAATTCCCAACTAATGAAATCATTTATTTGTATCATAATTCCTATTCAAATAGATTGGATTTATAGGTAACTCTATTAAAGTGTTCCCAAATTTATGAAGATCACATTATACAATACATTAGTTATCTATTTTGAGCATCCTAATTTGATAGGAGGGATTAAATTCAATTAATAGCTTTAGTGAGTATTATTGATGTTTCATTTATTAGATTCATGTTTTATGCATTAGTTTTATCTCAGTGTAATGTTATTCATATTATGTCAATGAAAGTATTGTTAATAGAAATTATGTTATGATACCACATGAGGGGCTCTGAGAATCTGGAAGGTATATTCCAAAAGGGGAAATGGAGACCAACATGGAGTTTGGGAGGGACTTTTAGTGACCCGGTGGCTTGGTTGGAGGAGAATAAGATTTATCCTATAACTAATTTTCCTCTTTTTAACTCTCTTCACTTATACAATACTATAATTCATGTTTTTATATTGATAATACAAAAGTGGTCTTCTAGGGTCATGTGTTGTATCACTTATTCAAACTTTTTAGCCTACTGACCAACCCCTATTGAAGAAGGGAAATGGAGACCTAACACTATGCTCGTTTGGAGGGAATTGGGAAATGCATGAGAGATCTTGAAAATTAGTCTTGGAGCTATCAATGAAAATGGGTGATTTAACTTAGGATCAACAAAAATGAAAAAAAAAAGAGTAGCAAGACCAGGATGAATTCTGCACACACCTCACATGCCTGGTGTGACACCTAGAGAATTTTTTGTATAAGAGAAAGACCCACCTTATATGGTAAAAAAATTATGAAGTGAAATATGTGGATTTTGGTGCTATGAATATGTAGGGGTCTGATATGGGTTTGGCCACAAAAATTGAGTAGACTTACACATGACCAGTCTTCATCTATGTGATGGGTGTTGTTGCCTGTGTTTGATGAGAGAAATCTGTGAGTTTGGATTGCGCATGTTGATATTTATTTCTATATCCATCGCACACTTTGGGAAATAAAGTTAAATCTTATGTAGGTAAGCATGAAAGGTGTGGAAATTAATTGGTTCCCTATGTTGGGTTCAAACCCAATCCCACATCGGTTTCCCCAAAGGATAGTGGATCACATATAAGCTTGGATGGGAAATTCATCATACCACCCATGGGTTTTATAATGGAACTCTCGAAGGGAATATGTTTTAATCCTGGAAGACCTAGGGATAGATTAAATCAATCCCAACAAGTGGTATCAGAGGCATGATGTAGCCGAGGTGTGATGTGGATGTCCCTATATGAGTTTGAGAATTATAATGATGGATATGGTTAGAGAATGTGGATCCATGGTGGAACATTGTGTCGAAAATCTTCCTACTAATAGTGGTCAGGCAATGAGTCTTGATGATAAGAAAAATATTAGTGCATGATGGTTAGATATGATGGATTATTATTGAAGGGGAGGCCAAGTTGTGTGGTCCTTAGTTTGAGGGAAGTATTGTTGGATTCAAACCTAATCCCACATCAGTTTCTACAAAGGATAATGGCTCACATATAATATTGGATGGTAAATTCCTGCTAGCACCCATATGTTTTAGGATGGAACCCTCGAAGGGATTATGTGTTTGGAAAATAATACCTATGATTGGAGGAAATCAATCCCAAAACATCATATTTGTTGTATCGGATTATACCAAATATACACAAGAGGGGGGGTGAATTGTGTCTTTTCAGAAATCTTTGCAAGATTGTGTTCTGTACTTTTACTTTAATCAGATGAATTAATGCAGTAGAAATATGAAATGCAGAGAAACACTA
This sequence comes from Viscum album, assembly GCA_963277665.1. Lineage (NCBI taxonomy): Eukaryota > Viridiplantae > Streptophyta > Magnoliopsida > Santalales > Viscaceae > Viscum > Viscum album. The sequence goes on along the minus strand of OY728138.1, from coordinate 1,528,858,991 downwards.
TGTATAGTGGTTTGGGGAACATAAATCCCCTAGTCCACTCCACCAACGCTCTACTTCACGAGCTTGGTGATTTTCACTATCTGGTCCTTGTTTCAACAGACCTTTCAACAACTGAGTACAGGCAGTTGACACCTTTACAATCTAAGGAAAAACAAAGCCTTCTGGTTCACTCACAGAACCTACACATCTTAGTACAAGAAGCCAGTCACTCAAGAATAGAAAATAAATATTTTTGTATTCTGAAAATACTTTCTAGATAATCTATACAATTGAAACAGCATGCAATTGACAGTAGATAAATTGTTACCTTCAGAAATAATGGTCTTTACAAAAGATTCGTTCTGAGTTGATCCCGTTTTAGTAGATATAGAAACACTACTGGAATTCTTGGTATTTGTGACGGCTTATTTGCGATGGGATCTCATCGCAAATAAGCTTTAGTGACGGGGACCCATCCCAAATAGCCTGTTGTAGAAAACATTGTCGCAAATATCATTATTTGTGATGGGCCCATCGCAAATAATGGTATTTGTGACAGGAAACAACATCGTCGCAAATAAGTCTCCGATTATATGTATTATATATACATAAACTTTTTTGTGATGGGCCCGTCGCAAATATTTTTTGCGACGGGCCCGCCGTCCCGTCGCAAATATATATATAATGTTCTGCGATGGGCCCGACGCAAAAAAGTATTTGCAATGGGTACGTAGTCCCGTCGCAAATATGTTTTTAAAAATATTTAGTTAGACTATTTGCGACGGGGTCCCTCGCAAAAGGTCCCGTCACAAATAATAAATTAATTTTAAAAAAATAAATTTGATAAAATAATTATTAATGAAAAAATAATATTTCTATTATTAAAAATATATATATATATATATTAAAATTCTCAATATTCACAAAAAAAATCATAAAATATTATTATTATTAGTAGTAGTAGTAAATAAACAAACATTAAAAAATATAATACTAAAAAATATATGTAATAAAATAATAATATTATTATTAAAATAATAAAAAAATAAAAAATATTAAAATTCTCAGTATTCACAAAAAAATATAAAAAAATAATAAAATATTAAAAATTAAGTTATGTAATATTTGCAGAGATATAAAAGACAGAAAATATAAATAATTCATATTACAATGTTAAATTAAAATGTTTTTAACATAAAAAAAATCATTGGGGGGTCGTCTTCTGGAGGAGGTGGAGGAGCTAAAGGAGTTGGTGGAGGAAACTCCATACCTAAACTACGAGTCAGACGGTGCATGTACTCCATCTGTTCGTGATGCTGCTGCTGCCATCGATGCATCTCCTCCTCATGCTACTACTACTGCTGCTGCTGCCATCGACGCATCTGCTCCTCATGATGCTGCTCTTACTGTTGTTGCCGTCGACACATCTCTTCTTGCTGCTTCTGCAAAGTCTCTATAAGCTCAGCCTGAGCTCGCAACTACTCCTGATACTGTGAGCCAGAAGATGATGCCTCTTCATGAGCTCCTCTCGAGCTGGACACCGACATCACAGCAGTACCATAATAAGTACCAGGAGTCAAATTATAGACGATACCAACTACTCTTCCCTTCTCAAAGTCATATTGAGTCACCTGCATCCATGTCACCTCATCGAAATGGTGCGCACTGGTCTGCTCAGTCGTCTTGTCCTGACCCTCAGCCTGTGTCTGAGAGGTTGCAGCCTTATATGAATCCTTCAATTCCAATTTAAAATTAAAATTGTGAAAATATTATATACAGTTAATTGTCAAACTGAAAAAATAATACTAACCACAATCTGACGCTGGCGATCACCTCTAATCTCTCTAGTGGCTGGATCATTGTACATCCTCTGATAAATGTAGAACTCCGTAATATCGGGATGCTCGACTACCTACAGAAATATAAAATAAACCATTTATATTTAAAGTTATAAAAAATATTTAAAAAATATACTTATCAGATTATCTCTATTCAAATTGAATGTACGGTTACTAGCTCGATGTGTCACCTCCTGTCTCCCCCGGTTCTGCCGTCCCACTGAAGATCTCCTCTGAAATCCACCACCCAACCAGTGTAAACATAATCCATCCCAAACATGAGATGAAAAGTACTCTGGTCGGTGGGCTCTATACGACTCATCAAATTCTATCACTCCTACTTTATTAATTTTTGTCCTTCTTAAATTGTGCAAAAACTGACGATAATAGTCATGCATAGAAACCTGCCATGTTGTGTGGATAGCGTCGTGCATGCTATGATCGATAGGATACCATAAATCCTACAAATAATTTATAATATCAAGTTTTTAATAAAATAAATTTTAAAATAAATATTATTTATTTACATACCAGCCAATGATGGAACATGTCGCATCGCACATCAACGGGAATCTGTTCCCATGTGATCCATGGCTGAGAAAAATAATTGTGCAATATAGCTCTCCCCTGTCTAATAGCTACATGCGCAAAACTATGAAAAAGGAATAAATAATCAAAAAATTATTATATATATAAATAATTTAATGAAATCTAACTAAAATATACAGGTTACCATACCTATGTGTGCCTGGATCGAAACCAAGATGTGGACGTCGCTCGGGGATAGGGTCAGGAATCATCAGTCGCGCAAGACCGTTCCCCCTCCGCGTACCTCCTGAACCACCAGTAGGCTGAGGGTCAGAAGATCCCACATCCTCATCATCCAAAGGTAGCCCATCCTCCTCTAACTCACACAATATATTAGAGTCTATCTGAAACACAAAATGATTGTTGTTAGCAGATAGTTGAAAATAACTAGTATATATAGATATATATTAGTTATGATTATAACCAGCATTTAATTGTGTCAATGTTCATCTTCATCCTCTTCTCTATAGTTGTCAATGTCAATGTATTTATCTTCCTCCTCAGCATCATCAATATCCATATGAGTTTCAGTTTCAGCATCTCTTTTCATTTCAAATTCATTTGTAACATCATTAACATCCTCACCACCATCGATCCTTAATTATGGGGTGTCATCATCGATATTAACGTCTTTTTGTGAATCAGATGGATTTTGAGTAGTCTCTTGAAAATTTTCAATTCCTTTCACTACAGCAGAACCACATTCAGTTTGAGTAAACTAGTTTTCCTGAGATTTCATTTTTATTATGCTCCACCAATCGCTCAAGTCTCTTGAAGTAGCACAGTACTTTGCATAATAAATTTGATGTTCCTGTTGAGCCAGTAAAAATGGTTTATTTACTGCAATAAGACTTTTATATTTAATATCAACGATTCCATGAGTCGGATGAACATGTAAGCCTCTCTCAGTATCTAACCACCGACATTTAAACATTGTTATGTAATTCTATCCTAGATAACACAACTCAATAATTTCATCCAAAATTACATAAAAGTCAACTTCAGTTTCTCTGTGATGTGATCCTCTCAAGAAAACTCCACTATTCAATGTTTTTTTTGATTCCCCGTATGCATGTGTATGAAATCAAAAACCATTCACTACATATGCATTATAAGATTTAACCATTTTAGATGGTGGGTTACTCAATATACGTAGCCGCTTATCAATTTTATCAGCATATTGAGACACCTGAAAATTTGTAAAACAATTATCAATATAATAAATAATAAACAGAATTTATATTAAACCATCAATAATTTATGTTACCAGTTTTTGAAACCATTGAGAAAAAAAATTGTCTGCGTTTTTCAAGAGCAGCTACTGTAATTTGTGGAAGTTGTTTCTTAATATGATTATCATATAAACTACAAATAAAATAAGTTTAAATACTATAACATAAATTATAGAATAAGTGATAGAAGCACTCACAGGACAAATGATTTCATTTCTTCATAGTAGAGAAGAACGTATGTATGAGCTATGTGATGTTCATCATCTGAAAGCCATCGTTCATGAACTCCACCAAAACCAAGATTTTGTTGATTGAAAATTGTTAATTGATTTTCCATTTTTTCATTAACATTCCCCTCATTTTTTCCCATGCGATTGTGTTTTGAGGGATATTGAGATTCAAAATACTAAGAGAAGAAAAAAGAAATTTCCTCTTGCAAATTAGTTTCAGCAATTAAGCCTTCAACTGATGCTTTGTTACGTACTTTTTTCTTCAATTTCTGCATGCATCTCTCGAATGGGTACATCCATCGGAACTGTACTGGACCTCTATATTTAGCTTCATGTGGAAAATGTAATATCAGATGTTCCATTGAGTCAAAGAAAGCTGACGGAAATATTTTTTTCAGTTTACATATAATTACAGCAACATCTTCTTCCAGTTTTCTTAGCGCATCGTAGTCTGTTTTCGCTACACAAATTTCTCAAAAAAAATATGATATGTCTGTTATCGAATCCCAAATCATAGAATTCAACAAACCACTAAATCCAATCGGCATAAGTATTTCCATTATAACATTACAATAATGACTTTTTAATCCAATAATATAACCATTCTTACCACATCTTCCCAAATTGTAAGCATAGCCATCTGGAAGTCGCAAATCTACAATCCAGTGACAAAATAATAAGCGACTCTCTTTGGACAGTGTATAAGCTGCTTTTGGCTTCATTAACATCTGTGATCTGACATTTTCAAATAGTTCAAGTTCTGGTCACCTGCAAATATAGGCAAGATCTAATCGTGCCTTTATAGTATCTTTGGTCTTACCTGGTGTATCCAAAACTGTATGAAATAAATTATCAAAATAGTTCTTCTTAATATGCATAACATCCAACATGTGGCGGACCAACAAATCAGACCAATACGGAAGATCCCAAAAAATGATCCGTTTTATCCAATTATGTTCTTTCCCAAATCCATGAATTTTCTGTTGGTTTACTGTTGGTCCAAATGTGATGGGGGTAATGAAAATACAACTGATTTTAACTTTGTACCTGATATCATCTTTGGAGGTCCATCCCTTTCAATTGTAACTTTTCTGAAATGAGATTTGTTCCTCTGAAAAGGATGATCGGTTGGAAGAAATCTACGATGACAATCAAAATAGCAAGGTTTTTTTCCATTGACGAGCATAAAGGCTTTGTTTTCTTTCATACAGTAAGGACATGATTTCTGACCATGTGTACTCCAACCAGATAACATTCCATTTACCGGAAATTCACAAATCGTCCAGTAAGGACATGATTTTGATAGTCTCTATTTTTCTTCCTCTTTTCTCAGAATGATTGAGAGATCACATATCGTTGTTTCGAAAAATCTCATATATATATATATAATAACGACAAGCACTTCTCTTAAAATTTAGATCCACAAAAGTCTCCTTTTGACTCACGATATTCAAATATTTGAATTTACAGAGTAGTCAGATCTTCCCTGAAGACTCGGTATAAAAAGATCCTTTTAATTCGATCCTTAAACCATTGATAAAACAGATTTGAATCAGTCAAAGTTGTGCTTTAAAATCGGCTTTAAATCCGGCTTAAAATCAGCCTAATAATCAGCTTCCTGATCATTGCATAATTATATCGACTTTAAATTCTCCGATACCAAACGTAAGGTTGAGTTATACAGTATGCATCCTCTGAACGTAACGTAGATCATAAACGTAAGGTTGGTGATGTAGCCTTCAAACGTAGGGTTGAAAACGTATTGTTGATTTCAAACGTAGGGTTGGTCATCCATACTTTTCTCTGCAACTTTCAAATGTATTAAAAAAAAGATCCATACTTTTACTTGATCCATAATTTTCCAAGAACGTATGGTTGTTTACAAAATTAAGGTTGATGAACCATACTTTTGAGAAACAAACATAACATTTAACACTTATGTACGGTTATCCTTCCATACTTTTCTAATATCCCAAACGTAGGGTTCCTTCCTAACGTAAGGTTCTTTTTCATACTTTTCCGATAACGTATGTTTGATTAACCATAATTTTCTCTAATCTCATAAAGTATACACTGATTTTCATCCTTACGCTACGTTTCTCCATGCAGGGTATGAACAGTGTTTCCAAAACATGCTAAAGCAGATCCTGAATATGTAGAGCATGAACAGTGTTTCCAAAACGTGCTAAATGTGAATACCTTAGAATTTAATTCTCATTGTTCGAGAATTTAAATATTTCATCCAGAAATAAAATAAAATATAATGAATAATAAATTCCTGCAATATTATTAAAAATAAAATCATTAGAAAATAATTAAGGGTATTTGTGAGCATCAAAATTGTCATAAAGAGATAGAGTATTGTTCTCAACAAAACTCCCCCTTTAAATAAAAACATTATGTATTGTTGAAAACAACACTTGCTCAACAATCTCCCCCTTTTTGATGATCACAAAACCCATAAAATAATTAATGAAATTAACTTACAAAAATTAATATAGTTTTGAATTTTGAAAAGATAAATACAATATTAGAGTTAACTTAATCTCCCCCAATAAAATGAAACAAACAAAAATTTTGGGTTTATCCAAATTTCTCCCACTTTTTGTGATATCAAAAAGAATGAAAAAATATAGAATATAACACAGATTAATGTAGAACTGAATAGAAGTAAATGCTATAATTAACTGTTTATCAATAATTAAATATGGATTACTGGCATATGGAAACAAGGACAGTAAAACAAATAAATATAATGAAACAGATTTTTATAAAAAGTACAAATATGAGAAATACAGGAATCAAGGTTTGGTCAGGGTTTATCTCCTCTGAACTGCAGACTTGATTTCTGTCAACTGCTCCCTCAGCCGTTTCATCATTCTATCACTAAGCCTAATAATAAGATCCCTAATCTCTTGAGTCATATGAATGTATTTGATGAGGTTTACTCTGAAAACTCACGAAGTCTTTCTTCCTTTTCCATAAACAAAGACAGCTTTTCTGTGAACTGATTCAACACAAGTCTTATAGACGGTTCACTGGATGTCAACTGATTAACCAAAAATTTCTGATGGCCTAACAAAACTGATAAAGGAGCATTGTTGCATTGAAGATCATGCAATCTGTCATTCATATTGATCATGGCAGCTGTGATATCTTGAAACTTTTTGAGTAAATCAGGTGAAGTACCTAACCCACTAGCAGTACTAGTTCTAACAGATGAAAATTGTGTCTCCATAAATAATTTGAGATCTGATAAATTTGACTTCATAACCATTTCAGACTTTAATTTTTCAACAGCATTCAGCATATCCTTCTTAAAAATTTCAACTTCTTTCCTTGAAACTGTATTATCCTTAAGTATCTGAAATTTCAACTGTTCTGATTCTAAGGCTCTTCTCAAAGTAACATTTTTAGATTCTAATTGAGACAACTTTCTATAAAACTCTTCAACTTACTTATTCCCTGAATCAGAGGCACCCTGTGCTTGATTTTCATTCTCAGTTCCAGTGTGACACAGCAGTACTAAAGGTAGTGAATCTGCATCAGATTTTTCTTTTTCCTTCTCCTGAGTTGGTTGATCCACATATTTTTCCTTAGAGTCTTGTAAAGACTCTTCCATAGAAAAATCCTCATGAAGTACTTCTGTTTGAGCTTCAGAAACATGCTCATCACGAACATCAGCAATTTGTTCTTCCATTGGAGTTTCTAAAAGAATATCTTCTGGAGTTTCCTGAGGTCTGGCCACTTCCTCACCAAGATCTTCCTCTTGTTCATGTTGAAGTGTAACTTCAACATCAGCTACAAACAATTCTTGAGTCTCTCCTTCAGCTTCTTCTTGAATTCAAGATTGAATCTGAGGTCCTTCCACTGGTTCCGACCTCTCAATAATAGCCTCTATTTCTTTTTCAGCAGTAGATTCTCTTATAAAACTGTAAGAGAGTAAATCTCTTATTGTCAGTATAGGGGGGAAAAAGTTCCTCATTAACAGTTATTTTTCTCTGAAATTGAAGTCCCTCCTGAATTATTTCTTCCTCAGCATCTTCCATTTCAAATCTGATTCTTCTTGCAGTAGTGCTAACTCTCGATTCTGCCTGTCCCTCTTTGGACTTAGCAGATTGAACTTGAGAACTCTCTGTTTCTTCCTCAGATCCTACTGGAAAAAGTTTCCCTTTTAAGTTGCTCCAGAAATAGCCAATTTTTCTTAAGGTTACAGCATTGAAAACATTACTGTGATGACATCTTACTCTGGCATACACTAGTCTCACCATATCCTTTTTGAACAACAGTTTGGAAATTAATCTACCAAAAGGGTAGAAGTTCATTCTGGCTTCACTATGACAGCAGTAATGCAGGTACCTCACCATGTACCTAGGAAAATTTAATTTTATATCACTGAGCAGAAGATACATTATGTATATGTCAGGATACAATATCTTTTCCATCTCTGACATTCTTGGTGTTATCCCTGTTTGTACAAACTTCACAAGGATTTTCTGATATGGATCCAGATCCTTTATGAACATCTTATTTATAGAAGTAGAACCAAAAATAAAAGACATAATGTCTTAGGATTTATGCACAGAATATCCTATATTTTTCAAATCAAAATGAAAGACTCCCTTATGAGGGCAGTTCAAAATCTGACCAATTTCAACTGAAGAGATCAAAAAATACCTATCCTCTATCTTAGCCAGCATAGTGTCCTCATTGTCTCCTAGACTGAATTGCATAGACTTAAAGAAATATCACAGTTCTTCTTCATACAAAAACTTTGTATTCTCACTATTGAAAGTCTGTTGGAGATTCTGAAACGAAGGTGCTTGTTTTAACAATAAGTTCGTCTGAAATAGTCGGTCGATATCAATCACCTTTCCCTGTAATATTTTCCTTCCTTCTGAATGCTGTTTCTTGGCATTACTGGTCTTGGCCTCATCATCTCTCTTTGTCTTTTCCATTTCTTCTAGAATCTCTAAAGGTTTTAAGGTTAGGGTTTCAGAGGTTCGAAGATTAGGGTTTGACGAGCAGTGGTGCGGTTTTGCGGGTTCAAAAGGTTTTGGTATAAATGAAACGGTTTAGAAATCGAAAGGTTTCTGACAGCCTTGATTCTCGTGTTTTTATTAATCATTACATAGATTTTAAATATAAATAAAATCTATTATGCGGGGAAAAGAAAAAGAAAAAAACTTATTCTGTTTGAAAAAAAATAACTAAATTATTTTAAACACTATTAAAATAGAGAAATATCATAGTAAAATAAAACTTTATTTAAAATTAAATAAACCTAGATCCCCCTTAATAAAATCAAACCTTTCAGTGGGAAGTGGTTTAGTAAAAATATCATCTAATTGAATTTCAGTACTTACAAATTCCAAAGATATATCCTTTTTAAGAACATGATCTCTTAGAAAATGATGTCTGATATCAATATGCTTAGTTCTAGAATGATTAATAGGATTTTTTTAAATATTTATAGAACTAGTATTATTACATAAAATATGCGTATTATTAAAATTTAGTCCAAAGTCTATAAGAGTGTTTTTCATTCACAACACTTGTGCATAGTAACTGCCAACAGAAACATATTCTGCCTCAGCTGTTGATAAGGAAACTGAATGTTGTTTCTTACTTGACCATGACACTAAGGATTTCCCTAAAAAGTGACAAGTTCCTGAAGTGCTTTTCCTATCTAATCTACAACTCCCAAATTCTACATCTGAATATTAAATTAAATTAAAATCAGATGTTTTGGGATAAAGAATAGATTGAAAAACAGTTCCTTTTAAGTATCTAAAAATTTGTTTAACAGTAGTTAAATGGGATTCTTTAGGATTTGATTTAAATCTTGCACAAAGACATGCTGAAAACATAATATATGGCCTGCTGGCAGTAAGATATAATAAACTATCAATCATACCTCTATATAACTTGTTGTTAACTAATTTTCTAGTTTCATCCAAATCAAGTTTTATATTAGTACACATAGGAGTTGTATATGTCTTGCTATTTTCAAGTCAAAATTTCTTTAATAAATCAACAATGTATTTTCTTTGATTCAAAATATTTCCAAAATATTTTTGATAAATTTGAAGACCTAAAAGGAAATTTAATTCTCCCATCATGCTCATTTCAAATTCTTTTTGCATTAACTTTGAAAACTCATGACAAAGGGATTTATTAGTTAATCCAAAAATCACATCATCAACATAAATTTGAACCAATAAAATATTAGAATTTACATTTTTCTTAAAAAGTGTTGGATCTTCCATTCCAACAGTAAAATCATTTTTCAATAGAAAAGAGCTTAATCTTTCATACCAAGCTCTTGGTGCTTCTTTAAGGCCAAAAAGAGATTTAGTAATTTTAAAAACAGAATCTGGTTTTTGAGAATTTTCAAAACCAGGAGGTTGCTCAACATAAACTTCCTCCATTAAATAACCATTTAAAAAGGCAGACTTAACATCCATCTGAAATAATTTAAATTTCATATGATATACATAGGATAAAAGGATTCTAATGGATTCTAATCTAGCTACAGGTGCAAAGGTCTCATCATAATCTATACCTTCTTCCTGATTATATCCTTTAGCTACAAGTCTATCTTTATTTATAGTTATTATTCCTTGATCATCTTGATTATTTCTAAAGACCCATTTGGTTCCTATCACTGGATAATTTTGTGGTCTTTCAACTAATTCCCAGACTTCATTTCTTTTGAACTGGTTTAATTCTTCTTTCATTGCTATCATTCAGCTTTCATCATCTAAAGCTTCTTCTATAGACTTGGGTTATAATTGGGATAGAAAGAAAGAGAATTATACAAGATTCCCTATATTTCTTCTAGTTTTTATTCATGTGTCTAAGTCACCTATGATAGTTTCTAAATAGTGATTCTTTAGAGTTCTAGTTTGTCTAGGTAGCATACTCATAGGTTCTTCAGTATCATGTTCTTCTGAACTGGACTGAATTTCTTTTATATCTTTTTCAAAATCATTTTTCAAGTTCTCAAGTCTTATGTTATCATTAGAGTCAGATTCGTCCATTTGATCTGTCCTTTTCTCAAAGGGATCAGATTCATCGACTTTCACATGAACTGATTCTTCAACAATCATTGACTTCTTATTATTGATTCTATAAGATTTGGAGGTAGCTGAATATCCTAAGAAAATCCCTTCATCAAATTTTGGATAGAACTTACCAAGATTTTACTTGGTGTTAAATATGTAAACTTTTCATCCAAAAACTTTAAAGTAATTTAGTTTAGGTATTATATTGTTCTAAAGTTCATATGGTGTCTTTTTCAAAAGATGTCTAATTAAAACTCTATTCATTATATAACAGGCTATGCTTACAGCTTCTGCCCAAAAATAGGTAGGAATACTGAATTCATTTAGCATAGTCCTAGCCATTTCCTGAATAGTTCTATTTCTTTTTTCAACAATTCCATTTTGTTGAGGTGTTCTTAGTGTAGAGAAGGTGTGTTTAATACCCATATTTGAGCAGAAGGAATTGAATTCCTAATTCTCAAATTCTCTACCATGATCACTTCTTAATGAAATTATTTTAAAATCTTTTTCATTTTGAACAGTTTTATAAAAACTTTCAAATAAAGTAAAAGATTCATTTTTAAATTTTAAAAAGAAAATCCATGTAAATCTAGAAAATTCATCAATAAGAGGTTTAAATGTAGCAATTATGTTAATATATTTTAAGGATGATTTGTGTTGCTTTCCAAGTTGACATGCATCACAGAATCTATCACTTTCAAATCTGATACTAGGCAGATCAAAAACTAATTGTTTCTTAGATAATTTATGTAAAACATATACATTACAATGTCTAAGTCTCCTATGCCAGATCCAAAATTCATTTACTTTAGCAGTTAAGCAGTTTACTTGTTGTTTACATAAGGAATTTAAATCTAGGGTATACACATTGTCAGTTCTAGGTGCTCTAAATTTAAGCAGTTTATTTTTTAAAACAGAACAGCAATTGTTAGAAAAATCAACAGCATAAACATCATCACATAGTTGAGATATACTTATCAGATTGTGTTTCAATCCTTGTACATAAAGTAATTTGTTGATTGAGATAGCTTCTGGATCTCCAACTATTCCAATACCAATGATTTTCCCTTTGGCTTTGTCACAAAAAGTGACAAGTCCACCATCTTTTTGAGGGAGTGTAGAGAAATTTGATGAGTTTCCACTCATATGCCTTGAGCAGCCACTGTCCATATAGCATATGTCCCTTTTGATTTTGTGACCTGCTCCCTCATCTGTTTCTGCCATAAAACACATGTTTGCTTTCATATTTACTTCTTCCTTCTCTGAGTCTAATTCAGAAGTGCTACTAGAGTCTTCAGATACACTCCATGTAGCTTTCATGGGTTTTTTGTCCTTATGCTCATAATCATTTCTTTTGAATAATTTCTTTTTCTTGTCTTATTTAAGCTAAGGACAGTCATGTTTTATATGCCCCATTTTCTTACATTCATAACATCTGACTTCCTTGTCATCCTTTTTGAAGGATTTTCTGAATCCCTTCTTCTTTCTATAGAATTTAGTGAATCTCCTGGCTAGCTGGGCCAGTTCAACATCAGAATTTGATAAATCAGAACTTTCTGATTTCTCTTTTACACTTTTCTTCATCTTTCTATTTTTGATCTGTGATGACACTTTTAAGGCAGTGTTATCTTTTTTGATAATCACTTTATATTCATTTGCTTCATCTTCCATCTCAACTTCATACATCATTAGTGTTCCAATCAGTTATCACATGGTTAAGTCTTTGATAGGTGTCGACTGTCTGATTGCAGCAGAGATTCCATTCCATTTTGTAGGTAGTACCCTCAGTACTTTTAAAGCTAGATCAGCTCGTTTAATGGGATCTCCCAAAGCGGTTATGTTATTGACAATCTCTGTCTATATTCCATTCATTTGAGTAATAATTTCACCTTCAACCATTCTAAAAGTATCAAATTTAAGCTTAGCAGTTGCATATCTCATTTACCTGATATTGTTAGTTCCTTCATAAGCAATAGAAATAGTTTTCCACATTTCATAAGTTGTCGGGCATTGAGATACTCTGTTAAATTCATCAGGTCCTAGACCACATATAATTGCATTCATTGCCTTTGAGTTCATATCATATTCTACTTCAGTAGCTGCACTCCATGTTTCAGGATTTTTTGGTATTTCATATGGAGTCAGAATCTTAGAATATAGTCTGTATCCAAGGTTTTTCAAATAAATAATCATTCGAGACTTCCAGCATCCATAGTTTTCTCCATTGAAGTATGGTGCTCTGACCATAGACATTCCCTCTCCTGTATTAGTCATCTTGCTCTGCGTATAATCACTTTCATCTTTTTAAGGATTTATCAGAAAGCTCAACCTCTGATACCAATTATTGGATCGGATTATACCAAATATACACAAGAGGGGGGTGAATTTTGGCTTTTCAGAAATCTTCGCGAGATTGTGTTATGCCCTTTTACTTTAATCAGATGAATTAATGCAACAGAAATATGAAATGCAGAGACACACAATGTATAGTGGTTCGTGGAATAGAAATTCCCTATTCCACCACTCCACCAATGCTCTACTTCATGAGCTTGGTGATTTTCACTATCTGGTCCTTGTTTCAACAGACCTTTCAACAAATGAGTACAGGAAGTTGACACCTTTACAATCTAAGGAAAAATAAAGCCTTCTGGTTCACTCACAGAACCTACACAGCTTAGTACGAGAAGTCGTTCACTCAAGAATAGAAAATAAAGATTTTTGTATTCTGAAAATACTTTCCAGATGATCTTCACAATTGCAACAGCATACAATTGATAGTAAATAAATTGTTACCTTCAGAAATAATGGTCTTCAAAAAATATTCATTCTAAATCAATCTCGTTGCAGTAGATATAGAAATATAATTCACAAATGATCTTCGATGTAGAACAAATGAATCTTCTATCGTGATTTTTCTTCTTCAATAAACAGAGCTTTGTCATTATTCTTTAATCAATAGATCTATATGTTTTGATAGTCTCTACTTTTCTTCCTCTTTTCTCAGAATTATTGAGAGATCACATATCTCTATTTCAAAAAATCTCATATATATATAATAACGACAAGCACTTCTTCTGCAAATTTAGATCCACAAAAGTCTCCTTTTGACTAGCGATATTCAAATATTTGAATTTACAAAGTAGTCATATCTTCCCTAAAGACTCGATATAAAAATATCTTTTTAATTCGATCCTTAAACCATTGATAAAACAGCTTTGAATCAGTCAAAGTTTTTCTTTAAAATCGGCTTTAAATCCGGCTTAAAATCAGCCTAATAATCAGTTTGCTAATCATTGCATAATAATATCGACTTTAAATTCTCTGACACCAAATGTAAGGTTGAGTTATACAGTATGCATCCTTTGAACGTAACATAGATCATAAATGTAAGGTTGGTGACATATCCTTCAAACGTAGGGTTGACAACGTATGGTTGATTTCAAATGTAGGGTTGGTCATCCATACTTTTCTCTGTAACTTTCAAATTTATGAAAAAAAAGATCCATACTTTTACTTGATCCATACTTTTCCAAGAACGTATGGTTATTTACAAAAGTAAGGTTGATGAACCATACTTTTGAGAAATAATCGTAACATTTAACACTTACGTACGGTTCTCCTTCCATACTTTTCTAATATCCCAAATGTAGGATTCCTTCCTAACGTAGGGTTCTTTTTCATACATTTCCAATAACGTATGGTTGATTAACTATACTTTTCTCTTATCTCATAAATTATACACTACTTTTCATCCTTATGCTATGTTTCTCCACAAAGGGTATGAACAGTGTTTCCAGAACACGCTAAAGCAGATCCCAAATATGTAGAGCATGAACAGTGTTTCCAGAACGCGCTAAATGTGAATACCTTATAAATTAATTCTCATTGTTCAATAATTTAAATATTTCGTCCAGAAATAAAATAAAATATAATTAATAATAAATTCCTGCAATATTCTTAAAAAGAAAATCATTATAAAATAATTAAGGGTATTTGTGAGCATCAAAATTGTCATAAAGAGATAGAGTATTGTTCTCAACAAAAATCCCCCCTTTAAATAAAAACATTATGTATTGTTGAAAACAACACTTTCTCAACAGTATTTGGGGGAAGTTCCTCCTTATGTAACTTCGAAAACATTTAAAGATAAGTTGATAGAGAAATTTAGTGTCGTAGAAATTAAAAATTTATATGAGGAATTGGATGCACTATATAAGGAAAGGATGTTTCAATAATATATTAAATAGTTTTAATACCTAACTCCATTACTTTCCTAATAACCAAACCAATAATATGTCTTATACATAACCTGGAAACCTATTCTCTAGACAATTTCCTCATCTGACGTGTTGAATAGGAAGTTTTGATTAGGGGGTGGGGGTGGGGTGGATGAAAATAAACCAAGACCATCACCTGTGCAAGGGAACATCCCCTACGACCAGTCTTGCACTATAAATATTAGAATTTAAGCATCCCAAATAGAAAATTTGGGGGGGGGGGGGGTAAGTGTGGATTCACCAGAGGTGGTATCTCAAGGATGATGGCTATGAAATTTTTCCACCAAGGATTGAGAGGAACGACGGTGAAAAGGTTTATGTATCATATGTGGGATGACTTTTAATCCCATGCATAATTGAACCAACTCCAAAATATGGGTCTTATTGTTGTAGGAAGATAAAGCCACATGGGATGATGAACCAAAAATGATGGAAGACATTGAACTAGCATGGGTACAGTTATCAGTGGAAACAAGATATAATGTATTGTAGTTATTGGACCTTGGTTTTTGTTGTTTCATACTTAGAGTATAAGACTTGACTTCATTTAAAGTTGATGTCCAAATTCCCATTTCATTTTTTTTAATAGTGGCTCCACCAAAAATTTTATCTCACATAAATTGACTTTTTCCAAGATTAATGGTACTTGACATTGGAAAAATGATCATCAAGTTAGACAATGTACATAAGCTCTTATCTTAAAGATTATTCTAGTAACTTATTTTAGTCATCAAAAATTATTTTTTTCAGGTTGATTCTCGCATTTTGGAAATTGGGTGCTTGAATTTAATATTGGTAATTCCATGGTTGTGAACTCGTGGGAATGTAATGACAATTTGGGGACCATGACCCTGATATTACTGGTGGATGGGAAAGAGTATTACCCCCAAGGTGCAACTCATTATTTCTAGATAGTGACTCTTTTACATGGGTTGACCCATAATCCATACCTTTCCCACCACTTGTTGGCGGGAATTTAAACCAGCCAAATGAAATCTTTGTTAACCTCCTCCCGAAAAAAATCCCATCAATAGGTGTTGGGGACATTTGGAGCAGTGTTTCGAGCACCCACGGGGTTACCATCCCATTGAAAAAATACCCAAAGAATTCATTTGGTCCTGGGTAAAGGTCCAGTGACAGTCCAACCATATTAGTTCCCACATTTTCATAAAAATGAGATTGAATGAAAGGTGCAAGAACTATTTCAAATAGATTTTATTAGGGATATCTCAATTTCATACTCAAGCCTAATTTGTTAGTTAAGAAAAAAATATGGTACTAGATAGATGTGTGTGAACTATCATGTACTCAAAAAAGGTACAATTCCTAATAATTTTCCTATTTCCATAGTCAAAGAACTCTTGGATGATCTTTATGAAGAAACTTACTTTTCTAAATTGAATTTTAAATCGGGGTTACATCAAATTCAAATGAGTGATAAAGATGTTGAGAAGACTACTTTCTGCATGCACAGTGGCCATTATGATTACTTGTTGATGTATTTCAACCTCAATGATTCCCCCCTAAACATTCCAATAAACTATGAATGACTTATTCCTTCCTCAACTATGTAAGTTTTTTCTTGTATGTTTTAATGATATTCTTGTTTACAGTAAGGGGTGGGATTCACACTTGAAACACTTTTGAAATGTAAAACATGTATTATTAGAAAACCATTTTATGGTTAACTCAATGAAATTTTGGTTTTCTCAATGGGAGGAGGAATATCTTGGCCATATCATTTCAACACCTAGGGTTTCTAGGGATCCCACAAAAATTTGAGCTGTTTTGGATTGGCCATGTTTAGGAATCCTCAAAGGAGTATGAGGGGTTTTAGGCCTCACTATATGATATTATTGGTTTATTAATGATTATGGAATGATTGAATAGCCCAGAACCCCCTCACAGCTCTGAATTGGAAGGATAGTTTCACATAGACCATGGAGACTAGACAAGACTATGTGCAATCAAAACACCATGTTATAGATTCCTCGGTTCTTGCTTAACCAAACTTTTCAAAGGCATTTTAAGTAAAATGGGATGCTTCAAGGTGAGGTATAGGAGTCATGATCATGAAATACTATTGGACTATCGCATATTTAGGAAATTATTTGTCAATAAGCATCTTTTAAAAGTCTACATATGAGAAAGAAGTTATGAACCAAGTAATTGGATATCCAACATTATCGATCATACCTATTGGGATACCCTTTCATCATAAATTCATATCAAAGGAGTCTAAAATTTATAATCCAATAGATAATTACTACTCCATTTCAGTAATTATGGATAGTTGAATTCCTTGGGTACCAATTTGAGGTGAAGTATTAACCAAGGAAAGAAAATATGGTAGCTGATGAACTATCATGATAAGAGGAGTTGTCAGAGTTTAGGCTCTATCACTCATTTTTGATTTGGAAGGATGATTGTGTTTTATAGTCCAGTGTATAGTTGGACTCATACCTTAGTGTGATCATCTGCAGTATATATATTTGTACCAATCCTAGGTGGAACATTACTTATTCCCAAGGGACATTGTTCTACTAGGGATGCTTGGTGATCTCAACCACCTCCAAATGGATCCCAAAATTTCTATAATAATTTTACAACTCTACCTAGGGATGGAAATCTTATCTATAATTGATCTTAAAGTAAATTGGATGAAATTTTATATTGGGTGGAAATGTGAAAATAGGTACTTCACTTCGTACAGTAGTGATCAATCTGTCAGCACTTTAAATATTCTACTCAGTTTTCCACTGGTTTATTACAAGCCTAAAAAATTACTAAATTGGTGGATCCCAATCATCTTGGATGAAGTTGTTAAAAATTAATAGTGGAATGTACTACACACCAGGACCACAACTCTCATGATTCGACATCCGTTTTGAGGCCGTTGGGGGTTTCAGGGGGCAACATGCCCCTGATCAGGGGTTTGGGGGTTGAAGGGCCTCAGATAAAATTTGGGAGTACTGTAGCAATGATATTCACTATAGAAGATCAAAACAATGATACTAATATGGAACTATGGTAGTGCGTAATTACTATAGCAGCATGTGATGGTGATTTGTAGCTTTACAAACTTATTAGCATTGATTACTATTCTAGCTTTGACTTGGGTGATTGGATCACTGTAGCACCTTATGCCTCCTATCATCAGATACAGTATCATAGTGGAATTACTATGCAATAACATTAGTATTGTAGGTTACTATTCAAAACATTTCTTAAAGAGCTCATTTGATCTTGGGTTTATATATACTCTGAAAATCACCTAGTAATTCTACTTCAGAATTAGTGAACGCATTCTACATATCTGTAGATGTAAGGATTGTTCCTAAACCACATAAATCATTATGTCCTATGATATTCTTCATGTTATTTTGTTTTCCTCTTTTTACTCTCATTTTTTGAATCATTCATCATTATTTACTCTCTACGTTTCCACAACAGAAATTCCAGAATGTGTTGGAAGAAATATCCACAAATTTCATTATAATGTTGGTAAATCCAAGGGATATGATTTAATCTCAATGTTTGTGTATATATTCTAAAAATATTCTCATTTTTTTTAATTAAATAACCCTTTAACTGCTAGTGGATTCTCCAAATAGTTTATCTGCAAGGTGGTCTGACTTCATGGAATTATCAAGTCTATTTCGTGTGACCAAGATCCTCTCTTTCTCAACCATTTTTGGAATAAAATATTCAAGTTACAAGGAATTTAATTGAAAATGATTTCCAATTATCATCCATAAATGGATTTATGAATATATTTGGTTAACTGTTTCATAGAAACTTATAGTTTCTTGTGGAAGAACAACCTAAATATTTTCCATTCTAGTTACCATGGGAATAGATGTGCTACAACACCACTTGGAATGCCTCTATTAGCACAACTCTCATTGAAGTGTTGTATGGGTGGAAACCCTTAACTATTTTCAGCTTCCTACCTAGTGAGTTAAAGGTGGAGGTAGTGTAAAATGCATTTCTTGAGTGTGACGAGGCTCTTAGCCAGCACAAAACAAATTTGTATCATGAAAAAAGACTATATGAAGCTCTAAGAATACCACCATCAATGATATGTTTCTTTTCAAGTGGGGGACCAAGTCTTACTCATACTGAGGCCCCATTTATGGCAGTTTATTTCTCAGAATTTAAATAAAAAATTATCTTCTCGATTTTATGGCCCTCTTATAGTGCTTAAATATATTAGTCATGTAAATTACCAACAAGAATTACCCCTTAAAGAATTTATCCATCTAGTTTTACATGATTTTTAACTTAAGAGGGATATTAGAAATCATATTTTTCAATGTGATTTACCTATGGGGTAAGCCCAAGATTCTACAGAGGGGGATGGACCTGAGAAAGTGTCATTACATAGAGTCCTTCAATAGGATAATATGGATACCTCTCAATGGATGATCAAATGGAAGGGATGATCAGACGAAGTCTCTGCATGGGAAGATGAATTTTTCATTCGTAATTAATTCCCTTCATTCATTATTGAGGACAAGACTAATTTTCAAGAAGGGGAAAGTGATAGAAAACAAGGGGCTCCTGGAATCTGGAAGATATATTCTAGAAGGGGAAATGGGTCTCATATGGGAATATAGAGAGTTTGGTTAGTTAAAAAATTGGGGTCCATGATAGTAACTCTCATAACCTTCCCATGGAATACCTACCAATAGACTCTTCTCTAATATGTATCCCTCCCCTTGTTCATCCATCTTGTGCTCAAGGTGGAAATTGGGAAACTGAATGGGGATTACTTGAATCCACCCACATAGCATCATCTACAGTTTTTTCATGCTACATAACCAACCATTGGAGGGTTTTTTCCTAATTTAGTTCCTCCAAAATTTTATCTGGATAGTCCCCATCTATAGTAAAATCTGGTGGCAGTAGTAATACGAAATGGGCGGGTCGGGGCAGGGTGGGCCAAGCCCAGCCCGCGCGAGTTTGTCCGCAAAAGCCCGCATATAATGCGAACAAAAAATTTCAAGCCCGCCCCACCCCACATAAACCCACGGGTTGCCCGCGGGTTGCCCAAGAGCTTACCCACATTTACCAAAAAAAACTATTTATAATCAATTAAATATTGTATTTTTTATCATTATTAAAGGTATTTGTGGGGAGAAGTATTAATTAACAATAACTAGAGTTTCAAAGGATGTGATGGAACATTTTTTTATGGGTTAATGGTGGCATGCGGTAACACCGATGTGGTGGCAAACTATTGCGATAGAAAGTAGGTGAGTGATCGGTGATGGACGATGAATGATAATATTGGTTGTGTGGTGTTGTGAACAACTAAACCTGTGAATGAATGAAGTCTCTCCATGTAACAATCAGTTTTAGACGAAGCTATTAGTGTTTTCACATGGTTCTATCCAATTTTCTTAATAACAAAATAAAATTAAATAATAAAAAAAAATTGGCCTAAAAAATATTATGATTATAAATAAGACTTATAGAATTGAAACCATGTGCAGGGGCGATGAGTTATATTTTTCGAGAGATGGGTTGACACACCATGTGAATATGCTTAATAATTACTATTTAAATAATATAATATCATATTAAAATAATAAATATAGTCCATTTAAAATTCACATGTGAATAAATGGTGATTTAATATAACCATTATGGTGTGAAATAATATGTCACCGTTTAACCATGATTTTTTTATTAAAAAAACTAAAATGTTAAAGAAACGTATATTGTAAAAATAATATATATTTTTTTTTAAATCAGGCCTGCGGGCAAGCCCGCACTCATGTGGGCTCAACCCGCATTGGCCCGCACCCAGGCGGGCTCAACCCATATTGGCCGGCACTCTAAACGATCAAAATTTTTAGGCTCGCCCTTCCCCACATCCACCCCATACCCGCAAATCCTACGGGTCGCGAGCCCGCTTTGCATTGCTAGCTGGCAGTGAATCTTCTACAGTTTGTGTCCCCACAACTACTTGCAACTATGTCACATGAAAAACCAGATGTATTCGACTATTTTTTGGAAGTTATAGCTTTTAATATACTACTCTAACCCTCCCTACAACTGGAAATGGTCCATAATATATAAAATCATTCTTATGGAAGATTATATATTTATAAAAAACCATGTTTGGCCTCAACATCACCCATACATGGTCCCCTTCGTTGTAGGTCACCTCTCATCAAGGTCGATTGGAATACATATTCATAAGTTGTTGTTCTATATGTATATTATTATTGAGTTGTTTTAATGCTTCATCTCAATATAGAAATATAGTAGTCACCACCTCCACGGTGGTCTCCCCTTCCATGTATGAACTGTTTTTGGGGGTTTGTGACCTTATGACTATTAGAAAGTTGTCTTTCATGTAAAATTATGGAAAGAAATTTTTTAACTATATTATACCAAATTCAACTACATAACCCATTGTTAAGGATGTTTGTTAGAAAAAAATATCTCAAATAAGATTCCAAACTCTAGTTGATAAATTTGTTCTTCCCATCGGTTTGTGGATGATATAAAGATGTCATTTTAAAATTTGTTCCCTACATCCTAGAAAGATCTTTTCGAAGAAAACTAGTAAACATTGGGTCCCTATCACTAAAAAAATCATATTTTTGTGTTTGAGCAAGAAAAATAGTTTCACGTGTAATTTTTTTATAAGAATTCTTTTCTATAATAGTTTGTAATTCTGTACTTTTTTTGTTGTAGGAAGACTTGTCCACCAATTTAGAACTTCAGCTTGGGAGGTAGATTGTTAGCATAACATTGGAAGAGGCTGAGCAGTGTATACAACATTGGATGGGAGTACTTTTTTAAATCGTAATGACTAAATTGAAGAATTTATAGGCTACATCCATTTTCAGTTGTAATGGATTGGTGGTGGGATTGGGATACTTCAAGAAATTGTAAATTTGTTGTATACATGTGTTCTATATGGAACTGTAAAGATGTGATAAATCTAGGTTCTATAATTCTATATACATTTGTTCTGTGAGGATGTGGTAGTATTTGACAGTCCACTTTTGGTTGTAATGGATTGGGATTGGGATACTTCAATAACTTGTAAACATGGTGTATGCATTTGTTGTGTATTCAACTGTGAAGATGGAATAAATTCAGGTTCTATATTTTTGTATGAATTTGTTCTTTGAGGATGTGGTAGTATTTGACAGTCCACTTTTGGTTGTAATGGATTGGGATTGGGATAATTCAATAACTTGTAAACGTGCAGTATGGATTTTTTTGTGTATTCAACTGCAAAGATGGGATAAATCCAGGTTATATATTTTTGTATGAATTTTTTTTGATGATGGGATAAATCCAGGTTCTTGAATTTTGATGAAGAAATACAGAAGACTGAGTAAGAGTTATTGGATCTTTGGGACAAGTCTTTCCATATGGAGACTCTCCATCTTCTGATGAAATCCATTTATTGGCTAAACATAATAGTCTTATAAAAAGTAAATATAATATCATTAAAGTGTGAACATAACTATTCATCCACTTACTAGTTGCAATTAGCATCATTAAATCTAACAGAAAAACCAAATAAATTCCCTCAAAAGAAAATGCTTCCCCTCATAAGGATATATTATTCCCACTATAGTAAAAAATGCTAACATAACTATTCATCCATTGTACCTGATTTTTTAACTTTTTATCTTCATTCCGGCCATATTGTTTCCACAAGACAATTGTTGCTTCTATATGAGGTTTCATTCCAACTGTATGCAGGGTCTATAAGGAAACAGTGCACCATATACAGGTGCATGTCATCAACTTCATCTTGCAATAGGTTCTTGTTATACCCTTGATCTGTTGCCAGCTTCTCAATGAGATAACAAACAATTACCCCGCAGTCTAAGGTTGCATCCCCCTGTTGGGGACTATCTTCCACTATAAATGGCAGTGTTGGAGCATTCATCTATAAGTATTCAGGTTTCCATTGTCTGATGACTTGTTTAGTAAATATTTTCTACAAGTGTTGTATAAATTGTATTCAGTAAGTTGGTGTATATGAAAATACATTAGAAGATATGTGTAAGAGGATAGAATTTACCATTTGTAAAGCATATTTCTGGTAACAATCATTTGTAGTAGTACCCATGTGAGGCTGCATGGAGTTATAGTAGCTGAATTTTTTTTTCAATATCAAACATAGGAAAATTCTAATGCATATTGTCTATGTTGATGGGGATGTAGACTTCTCTATTCAACTTCATTGCTTCTTTTATGGGTTTCTCTACCAAACACTATTTCAAATTGTTCCTTTTCTCAGATATAATGCTCTGTAAAAATGATTATAGTGAGACAAAATACTAATTAATATATTTAAAACATCAAGAACATAGATAATATTAGACTGACCAATGCAACACTTGTAATCATAGTTGATTTATTATCGAAAATTCCAATTTTCTTCCATATTTTCCACTTTTTTATGATAATATGAGTATTTAAATCTATAACCTGATATCAATAAAAAAAATAGAGTATGTGCGACTATTTTAATATTAATTTACAATAAGCTTGTTTAAATTAAGCTCACCTAGCTACTTTTCATGCTTTTGGTGAAAAGTTGGAAAATGTCATCTAATCCAACTGAATACAAGATGTTCTCATCTTCCCATACATATTGAATACATTATAATAATAGTAACGTATAAGAAAACAAATAAATTTTAGGGGAATTGAATTGAAATCCTTGAAATGAAGGGAAGACATACCAGCCTGGTTCCATCTGGAGAATCTTTTTCAACTACTCATAGTCTTTTTTATATAGGCGTGTACTCTGCCTGACCTATTTAGGTATTCCTAACAGACCTTTAACTGCCTTTTTTGGTTCAATTTTCATTGAAACACTACCTACCTCAATTGGTTTTTCTAGCTGACTTGGTTGTTCTAGTGATTTTTTTGTCTTGTTGTTGTTGTTCTGCTTGTGTATCAGGTTTGATAATGAAAAGCAGAATCCAATTTCTTCTACTTCCTAGATCTAGACTTTAAATTTCTAATCATTGATATCATTTGGTGACTCTCAGTTTCTATTTTTCCAATTTGGCTGGTTTGATGTACAGGTGTGGTTTTTTCAGCATCTTCTTGCAGTTGATCTGCAGGCTTTTCAATCCCAGTTTCCTTGTCTCCTAGTTGCTAGTTTCCCTTCTGTTGTTCTACTTCGGGGGGAGATGTGGGTTTTTTAGGAGGATATTGTAGCATTCCATCTTCAATTATACCCTCTTTCTGGGTTTCCTCCTTGATTTAATGACTCTTTTCAGCACTAAATTATCTTATTCTTTTCTCTATGCTAGCATTCTCACTTACTAACAACTTCAGTATTTTAATTTTTCTGGTCTGTTTTTTAACAATTGCATCTATTTTATGCATTTTTCATTTCAGGGCCAAATTTTCTTTTTCAAGAACTTTTATTTTGTTGTCCTATGGTTCCCCCTTTTCTTGATTTCCAATATAAGCTTCCATAACCGTTGTTGGATCCTCAATTTCTACTTTTATTCTGTCTTCCTATGGTTCCCCCTTTTCTGGCTTCCCAACAAAAGATTCCATAACCGTTGTTGGCTTCTCAATTTCTACAGCTATAACTTGATGAATCTTTAGTTTCTTTAAAGAAGCATCAAATTCAGAGAGGCTCCACTTTGTGAAATATGGATTGGTTTCTTGTTCATTCCCTTTCACTATTCCACTTTGTTCACAATACCAATACTATAATAACAAGAAGCATATGAAGATTATATTATACATTTAATTGAAAATAAATATTAATCCTTCCCAATAAATCGATAATTTCCCCTGTAATACTTGCACGGTGCGTGTGAAATTCTTTAATTGTTCTCATCAATTGTTGGTGTATTGCTCAATACAACTTTAGTGTTCTCATGTCTCTTGAAGTATTCACATAATTGATAAAAACCCAACTTAGGTAAGAACCTGTAGTAGGGAAAAAATAGTTTCACATGTGTATAAACATAGAAGTGTTGTCGTTTCAAGATGATCGGGTTCTTCATCTCCCTTTATTGATTCCAAAAGGAGTGATTTTATTGCCTTTTGTGTCAACAACTTGACACCAGTTTAAAATCTCCTTAAATATAATGATTCCTTCATTGGTTTGAATGAGTAGGAGTATTCCATTTCTATTTGACCTTCGGTTATTGCAAAAATACTTTGGATATCAACTTCATAGAAATGTATTTCCCCTCCACCAAATCAGAAAGCAGTTGTTGAAGGATTGTAGTTATCTAATACATACATAATAGAAATATCAGATTTTTTGCAATACGATACTGTTACTGTATTGGATATGAACACTTCAAACATATTCCAAAATGGAGTAGTGTGCAAATAATTACTATAAACATCTTTCAGTTGATCATTTATTTCTTGTAAAATTCTTTGTAAGGAGTTCAAATTTGACCTAAAATGCACACCTAAAAATATAAATTAAGTAATTATTGGGGTCATCCACAAAATTACAATATAGAAGGTAGAAAAAGTCTAAGTTCTATTGGGACTTTAGTGGAAGTTCCACTAGAACTTCAAGTGGGACTTCAATTGGAAGTCCCACTTGAAGTCCCATAGCCACTGGAAGTTCCACTAGTCCCACTGGAAGTTTTGATGGAAGTTCCACTGGTCCCACAGGAAGTTCCAATGGAACTCCCATAGGAACTTCCACTGGTAGTTCCAGTGGCACTTCCAGTGGAAGTTACAGTGGAAGTTCTAGTGGAACTTCTAGTGGAGTTCCAATGGCACTTACAGTGGAAAATTAAAAGAAATACTCATTACAATTGTGACGCATATTTATTGTAAAAAGGATTGAATTTATCATTTGAAAATTCCAGTGGGAGTTCCATTGGGAGTGCCACTGGAAGTCTCACAAGAAGTCCCACTAGAACTTTTAGTGGAATTCCCACTAGAAGTCGTACTAGAAGTCCCACTTGAAGTCCCACAGCCACTGTAAGTTATACTAGTCCCATAGGAAGTTCTGATGGAAGTTCCACTAGTTCCACAGGAAGTTCCAATGGAAGTCCCACAGGAACTTTCAGTGGCACTTCCAGTGGAACATCCGGTGGAAGTTCCAGTGGAAGCTCTAGTGGAACTTCTATTGGATGTTTCAGTGGCACTTCCAGTGGAAAATTAAAATAAATAATCATTGAAATTGTGACACATATTTATTGTAAAAATGATTGAATTTATCATTTTAAAATTATAGTTGGAGTTCCACTGGGAGTGCCACTAGAATTCCCACTAGAATTCCCACTGGAACTTCCGGGGGAAGTCCAACTGGAATTCGCACTGGAAGTCTCACTTGAAGTCCCACATCCACTAGATGTTCCACTAGTAACACAAGAAGTTCTGATGGAAGTTACACTGGTCCCACTAGAACTTCCACTGGAAGTGCCAGTGGCACTTTCAGTGGAAAATTTAAAAAAATAATCATTACAATTGTGACACATATTTATTGTAAAAATAACTGAATTTATCATTTGAAAATTCCAGTGGGAGTTCCATTGGGATTGCCACCGGAAGTCCAACTGGAACTTCCAGTGGAAGTCCAACTGAAACTTCCAGTGGAAGTCCCACTAGAAGTCCCACTTGAAGTCCCACAGCCAATAGAAGTTCTACAAGTCCCATAGGAAGTTACGATGGAAGTTCCACTGGTCCCACAGGAAGATCCAATAGAATTCCCACAGGAAATTCTAGTGAATGTTCTAGTGGAACTTCTAGTGGAAAATTAAAATAAATAATCATTTCAATTGTGACACACATTTATTGTAAAAAAATAATTAATTTATCATCTAAAAATTCCAGTGGGAGTTTCACTAGGAGTGCCACTCGAAGTGCCACTGGAAGTCCCACTAGAAGTCCCACTGGAAGTCCCACTGGAAGTACCAAGGGAATTATCACTATAAAATTGAGTAGCACTTCTATTGGAACTTCTACTAGATGTTTTAGTGGAAATTATAGTGGAAAATTAAAATAAATACTCACATATTTATTGTAAAAATGATTGCATTTAGCATTTGAAAATTCTAGTGGGAGTTCCAGTAGAAGTTTTAGTGGAACTTATAGTGGAAAATTAAAAGAAATAATCACATATTTATTGTAAAAATGATTTCATTTAGTATTTGAAAAAGGGTAATAATTTTTATATTGAATTAATTTTCCAAAACTCCAATGGAAGTTCCACTGGAAGTTCCAGTGGAATTTTCCCTAGAACTTCCGCACTACCACTGAAATGTATATTTATAAAACTGATTGAATTTAGTATTTGAAATAGTATAATCATTTTCATATTGAGTTAATTTTCCAAAAACCCAATGGAAGTTCCACTGGGAGTTCCACCGTGAGTTTCACCAGGAGTTCTACCGGGAGTTCCAGTGGGAGTTCCAGTAGGAGTTCTAGTGGGAGTTCCACTGTGAGTTCTAGTGGGAGTTCCAATAGGATTTCCATAGGGAGTTCCAGTCGAAGTTCAACTGGAAGTTCCTCTAGAATTTTCAGTGTAACTCCCACTAGAACTTTCACACTACAAAATGATTTCAAGTAGAACGTGCAGTGGAAACTTCTGGTGGAGGTGTTGGTGCAAGTTAAAGTGGAACCTGCCTAAAACTCAAAGTGACATTGCATTGGAACCTCCAGTTAGGAATGATAAACCATCAAAAATGGAATTCTAAATTAATTGATAGACAGAGAACATTTACAGAAAATATCTCATAACACAAAAGTTCTAAATAATAAATCGTAACAACACAAATGAAATAAATATTTTCGAGTACATATTTCGGAAAAAATAATTATGTTACGCCACCTTTGTCAGACATTGCTACTGTTTTGTGAAAAAATGTATATCAGAAAGTGAGATGAAACCCCACCAGATCCAATCAGTTATTTTAGAAAAAACTCATGCCTTTACATTGGTCTAAACTTGTGTACAATGTGATAATTCCTTTTTATCGTCGTCGTCGTTGGATTCCCAATTGTTGTTCTCGTAGTAGCTCGATTCCTTGTAGATTCTTTAGTGCCAGATTTCAGGGTGGGATCTCATGGTTTATGTTTTTTCATTGTCATCGCAACTGAGGAGAAGTTGACCTGTCTCAAAAAATGCAAGGGAAAATCTATCTGCAAATTCGAATCGAAGGAATACAGTGAACTATGATCTGACATCTCGAAATACAAATGGACACATGTTCTGATTAGATGGGTGTACTGGATATTCTAGTTCAAAAGATAACCAAAGACAATTATTATCCCATTTTCTAGGGATGGGGTCCTCATATTGGAATGTGGGTATATGGTGATGAACTCAAGAGTGTCACCAAGAAAAACTGCACATGGAATGTGTGGTGTGAACCGATTTTTGGTACAGTCTGTCCACTTTGTTGACATGTGATGGGCAGGTTTTTGGGTGGGTATCAGTTTTGGTCATGTATGCCTTTTCTCAGTTTCTATTTTTATTGTCAGTGGCTTTTAGAAGGTGAGTCATGGCGGAAACCTGAGATCTTTTAGTGGGGTTTAGGCTTAGAATTTACTTTGGGTTTTGGATGAGTTTTCTTGTGAAATTAATGGTTTTTAGAATCCTCATGTATCATTTTTATTGGGTCCTTTGCTGGAAACATCTCTGTTTGGGTGTATTTGTTGTACCTCATTGTTGTTTCGTTGCAATTTTTTTTTTAATTTGGGGATGATAAGCTAAAACTCATGGTCTACACTATTTTGTGTATTTCATTCTAATCTTCTTAAGTGTAGGTCATGGAGATTCGGCTCTATATCACTCCAAACTGGTCTCTTCTTAATTCATGGGAGGGATCCCACTTTTTCCTTTTTATTATAAGAACTCCTTTTCATAATTATGGAAAAAGGATCTTGGTCTAAATTATGGGCAGTTTTTTATTCTCGATCAGTGTCGCTCACTTTTTTTTTCAAAGGAGGCATGCTTGATTAGAAAATGTGGTGGGTGGTCAAACACCACAAAAAATATTGCAAAGGAAGTGCATGAGGGGGAGAGGAAGCTTATAAAAGGATATCTCCCTCCAATGGTTTTCTTATCAACTTCACTAACAATCACATCTTATCTCATCATTATTCGAGTGGTGTAATGACCCAAACGTTCCCTGATTTTCCTTCAAATGAAAGTTGGGTCTTTGGTTTTTAAACAGGTCTCACTTTTGAAGGGGTCCTAGAGTCCAGTATGATTTTCAATCTTTTCCATAGACCATGCACAACTCACAGGGCGAAAGTCCATTGGGTCAGATGGGTGTTGTCGCTTAGTGGCCTGAAGTTGAACATAGATGGATCATTCATGAATGAGGCTATGAGGGGTGGAGGGGTGCTTAGAAATTCATGGGGTTTGGTTCTGTTGGGTTTTAGTGCCTTTTACGGTCTAGGAATCTCCTTGGAAGTGGAGGCGAGGGTGCTCCTATGAGGTCTTATGATATGTAGGAGCCACGAGCTCGTGGTGGATGAAGTAGAATTAGATTCTGAGTTCCTGGTGAAAGTTGTTCAGGGACGTCACATGGTGCCTTGGGAGCTAGTCTACATGATCCACAGATGCACTTTGGAGACCAAGAAGGGCGGATTATTCATTACAATTGGAGGGAGACAAATTTTGTAGCAGATGCTCTGGTCCATAAGGGAGGCCAAGTAGATTCTCTTGCTATTTATGATTCCTTGGGTTCCCTTCCTATTGAATGTGAAGATATAATACAAGTTGATGCCCATGGACTTCATCACTTTCGACCTCCTTGAAACCTTGAAACCTTGTTGTAGGGCTTGGCCATCCCCTGATTAATAAAAATTAAGTTTCAGTCTAATTAAATGTCTTATTATGTAAAATGGGTATATAAAAAATATGAAATTCCTTAGTTTTATGTTTTTGGATTTTAAAATACCATTAAGAATTGTTACCGTTTCTAATATAGTCGTTGAACAGTGATCACGTGATTAGTATAAATATTTTGGGCTTTAACAAATCCAATTTACTCAAACAAAGGAAGTGATGCCCTCATCCAGTAGAATTGCTCCACACGAAGCCCATTTGTTGGAGCTTGGAAAATATGTATAATCACTAGGTTTTTCTCTTTAACAAACCCAAACTTATCTTCAACACATTAAGTTTGAACGGAATCTCCTACGGGAGAAGTGGAAGCTAATAGAAATTACCACCCAAGTGATGTTATCTGAGACATCCCAAGAGTTTTCCATCATCGTACACCTTACCCTTAGGTCTTATGTGGGTGTTATAAGGGGTTATGAAACAAGGCCCTAACTCTATGATTTTTTGCATTGTTTATTAATAGAATAAAGATTATACCTTCATTTTATTATTGATACTTTGTAAATGGTTTTTAAAGTACAAATAGTAGTGTTAGTTAATATTAAATTAAGAAATCTATTTTGATGAATTAATGGATTTTTAAATTAGATAATATTTTAATAAAATATTTTTACTAAATTAGTTTTTTTTTAATATAAATGATCATATAATATTTATGAATACAATTGTAATTTATCTAAAGGTTTGAAAGCTGTTTTTGTCAAAATCCATGAATTTTTTATAAATGTTGGTATTTATTTTAAAAGTAAAAATTCACATATTTAGAAAATTAATTATATAAAATGAATATTATTTTTGGATTTAGGATGACGAAATTATATAATGGTGAATTTTTCATAATTTTTTGAGACATTCGATTTTTTGGGTAAAAATTAAATACCGTTTATATATATAATGTGTTTTATGACATCATAATGGCCCAATAGTGATATAATAAAATAATATAAAAGGGATATTCGGAAAATATATGTTTTTCTTTAAAATAATGTGATTTTAGATTTTTTCTATTAATTTTACAATGCCTTAGTGGACCCTCCAAGACTTATAAAACATTTTAATATTTTAAAATGATTTCCTTGAGAGTGTGACTCACTTCCACATAAGAAAGCCTAATATTTTAATAAGTTAGGCCATTCTCCTCATAAAGTATTTTTTTTCCACTCCCCTTTGGAAAAAAACATGGGAAAAACCATGGTTTGGTTTGTGGTTTTGATTAGTTTAATGTGTAGTGTGTAAAACCTAAATAATAAAGAATTCCCTCTCATTTCCTATATAAACCCACTCAATATCCCATTCCTATTCACTCAAACCATCTGAAGCTTGACGAAACCCTGAACACCTATTCTATAATCCTACCAAGGCACCCCAATCTCTCAAGAAGCCTCTATCAAGCCTCTCTTAAGCCTTTGGGATCACACTTCCATGTAAGGGATTCTCACTTTCCTTCATTTCTTATTTTATGTCCATGTTTCCTTATATTGTTATGACCTCTTATTTTCAATTTAAAATGATTGGGTATGATTTTTCACCTTCCCTATACTCCCCTCCTTATATTTGAATGATTATATACCTTTTTCTATCTCATTAATGCCTCCCATGTACACCCATTATGATACCGAAATTCCGTAAGGGATTTCTCTCTCCTCATTAACATTCAAGAAATTATTTTATATTATGCATCTAAATTCCATTACATATGTTGGGATATTTTTTTAAATTCCACACTTACTATCCATTTCATGTATAAATGATGAGATACCCCTTTATCTCTCATTAACCCATTTTATGATTTCTATTTGACGTCGTTATGCTTCCAAAGTTGTACCAAAATTTCCCATGCCAAAATCATTGTGTAAGTGAATACCATACCCATGTATCTATCAAGGGTATTCACATTTATGCACATGTACTTTTTGATTGAGTACTTACATTTATGTATTCCACATCTCTTATTTGTGGAATAAATCATGACGTTTAATGAATCTATATTGTATGGTCTATATGGAACACTTATGCATGAAATGAAATGATTAAAAGGGATGTGCCTTGATAGTGCTCCAATGATTTGGGTAAAGATTAGTATCATGATACGTCAAGTGAAATGAGTTTTTACTCATGATAATTCAAGTGCAATGAGTTTTTACTCATTCTCCATGTGCAATGATCTTTGGCTCATGCTAATATCATGTTAAATATTGTTTCCACACTTCCATGTTATGATAATCATGTTATATCATGCCTTTATGTTCATGTTTCTCTTATGCTCCATTGATATGCCTATTTCCTAACATGTATTGTATTCTTCATGTTATGCCTTATTTACTCCCATACTGGTCTTTATAGCTCACCCTTTTCTTATGCATGTCCTTAGGTTATCTTAGGTAATGCTAAGTACGAAGGAATGTTGTGGTCATGTAAAAGAAATTTTAAATAAAGATGTTATATTTTTTGTTATAAGTTGTTTTGTTCATAATTTCCCAAGACACTAGACCTATCGATCCTCAGAATTGTCTTAAGTTCAAGTTTATGTAATAAATCATGTTAATGTGTGTAATAAAGAGAAGGGTTGTTATAGTTGGTATCAAAGGATAGGTTTAGTTATTTTTGGGATTAGGATTAGAAAACCCTGATGAAAGCCTTAGGGATAAGACTAAGCATAAAAAAACATCCCTAAATTTTGGTGAGTATAGAGTAAGTGGTTTATCAATCAAATACATTCCTGTCTGGATATGAATAAGTAGAGGTGGATCTGAAAAATATGTATTTATGGGTAAAACCTGAAAACACCGCTTTGAGATAGACTCAAACAGGAATTGGTGCACAATAATGGGCCTTGATGCACTCTTGGTTACGACACTCCCAGGGGATATGTTTTGGTAAAATCATAAACTTAGTATGAACCATTATTATGGTAATAAAAAAATACCATAAGAATATATGTTGGGAATTATATAATGGATATCATAGATTGAAGCCTATAAATTCATAAGTTAAGGAAATAAATGCAATTTATAGTTTATCCCTTTTTTCATTGGATTCCCCTTTATGTGTTACCCCTAACTTTATTTTTATTCCATACAATGGCCAGTAATATGAGGAATCAGGCTAATAACCAATGCAAAGATCAATGTGATGAATGTTCTAATGAGATACCCAATCTGATGCGAGAGGGAATCGAAAACTTTGCCATGATAATTTCTCAGTTAACTCATGTTTTGAATAGAAACATGGGTCAATAAGAACGTCCACCCCCCCCAAGAAAGAAAAAGTCACAATCGAGAGATTCATGAGACAAAGACCTCATACTTTTAATGGATCATCTGATCCCTCAATCGATGAACAATGTATCAACTCCATTGAAAAGATCTTCTCCATACTTCGATGTTCTGAACAAGAGAAGGTCCTTCTGGATTCTTATCTTATGGAGGGTTAATATAATTAAAGGTAGAAATTGATCAAAAATATGAAGGATGAGGAAGATATCGAGACATTGGAATGGAAGGATTTTGAGAAAATATTTTTTGATAAATATTTTCCTCGCACCCTATGACTTAAGATGGAAAGGGGCTTCCTTTAACACAAGAAAAAAGATGATGAATCCATCAGAGCATATGTGGAAAACATCATAAGGCTTGCAAGATATGCCTCAGGATTTGTCGTTACCCCTGAATACAAGGTTGATTGCTTCTTTGGTGGGATAAAACCTAGCCTATGGAAATCCCTAGCTATCTGTGACTCTGATAGCTATGAGGAAATTGTCTGATGTGCCTTCAAAGTAGAAATTAAGATCAGTGAATCTTAGGGGTATCATGGGGATAAGAAGCAAAAAGTGGACTTTAATTCTGGTGGTCCGATGGATAAATTCAATGGCGCTATGAAATTTCAGTACCCCACTAGCCAAAGGTGTATAAAGAAGCACCCAGAAACTGCCTAAAGGGGATGAGGAAATGCTTTAGGTGTGGAAGAGAAGGGCACCTGGCCATTAACTATCGGCAAGAAAAACCTGCTGTTGTGATAGATGAGAGGAACACACTGTTCGACCCTCAATGCATTGTTCATTTCTTTAATTTTAAAGAACCAGGGCACTTTGAAAACCATTTCCCTAAGTCAAGGGTTTTCGAAGGCAACCAACAACCTCCAAGGCAGCAAGGGTGAGATTTTTTCATTACTACCGGTGAAGAAAACCCCAAAAATTAAGTGGTGATAATTATTCTAGTTATTCATTCAAGAATAGTGAATCTACTTTTTTATTCTGGTTCTATCCATTCTTTTATATCCTGAAATTTCAGTAGAAAAATCCCAACATCACCACAAATTATGAAAGTAAAGATTTCGGTGAGAATAGTAAATGGGTAAAACATTTCATCCCATGAATATAACTCCTCCCCTATCACAATTTGTGGATTGAACTTCCCAACTAACCTCGTCATTCTCCCTCTGGTTGAATTTGATACAATTCTTGGCATGAATTGGCTTTTCCTATATAGAGCCAACATAAATATCCATGAGAGGGAAATAACTCTCCATGTGGCGAATCGGCCCCTGATTCTATACAAGTGAAAGGAGGAGGATGAATCTTATTTAGAACCATCATCTCAAGCATGGATATTACTACCCTATGAGCACGCATATCAAGCTTAGATGATTGAGTCTACGGAAGCAACCATCCTTGAATATATTCCTATTGTGAGGGAATTTGCTGAAGTATTTCCCGAGGAATTTCCTGGTCTTCCTCCTAGAAGAGATATTGAATTCTCGATGTATCTTATACCTAGGTCTTTTTCAATATCCAATACTCCATATAGAATGGCTATTTTGGAGCTTGAGGAGCTAAATAAACAACTACAGAAGAATCTAGATAAAGGGTTTATACACCCAAGTGCTTCACCATGGGGTGCACCAGTCCTCTTTGCCAAGAAGAAGGATGGGTCAATGCGCCTTTGCATTTATTATCGCAAGCTAAACAAAATCACAACAAATAAAAAGTATCCTTTGCCCCGAATTGATGAATTTTTTGATCAGCTACATGAAGCACAATACTTCTCCAAGGTGGATCTGTGGTTGGGATATTACCAAGTAAGGGTGAAGAAGGAGGATATCCCCAATACTGCTTTTCATACAAGATACGAGCACTATGAATTCATAGTAATTCCTTTTGGACTCACTAATTATCCAGAAATATTTATGGACTTGATGAATAGATTCTTTAGATATTACCTTTACAAATTTGTGGTAGTATTTATAGATGATATTCTATTATTATCCAAAACCAAGGAGGAGCATGAGGAGCATCTAAGCACTGTACTAGAGACCTTGCAAAAGGAGAAGCTCTATGTAAAGTATAGAAAGTGTGATTTATGGTTGAAGGAGGTCTCATTATTAGGTCATATCATCACAAGAAATGTGATATTTGTGGATCCCTCCAAGATAGCCGCAATTGTGGTATGGTTGAGGACAACATCAGTGAAGGATATCCATAGAATCCTGGGGTTAGCAAGATATTATCACTGATTTGTGAGAAATTTCTCACAATTTTCAAACCCTCTTACAAAGCTAACTTGGAAGGGGGTCAAGTTTTCTTGGAGTGATGAATGTGAAGAGAGATTCAAGGAGTGAAAAAGGAAGCTTATCACTATGCCTGTGCTCACACTACCCACAAGTGGAGAACTTTTTTGGTATTTAGTGATGCTTCGAAGAAGGGCATGGGTTATGTGTTGATGAAAAATGACAAAGCCATTTCCTATGCTTTAAGGAAATTGAAATTTCATGAGAAAAACAATCCAACGCATGATATAGAGTTGGCTGTAGTGATATTCTATTTAAAAATTTGGTGACATTACCTCTTTGGGGAGAAGTTTGAAATATATACAGATCACCAAAGCCTCAAGTATATATTCACACAGAAATAGTTGAACATGCACCAACAAAGATGGTTAGATCTGATCAAAGATTATGACTACTCAATTTATTACCACCCTGGGAAAGAGAACAAGGTGGTGGATTCTCTAAGTAGAAAGGACCCATATATTCTATCATTGATGATAATTTAAATGGATAAAATCTTCTTAGATTTGATGAAGATGGAAATAGGAATCATAAAGAAGGGAACATCGTCAATCTTTTCACTAATGATTGCTCAACTGTATCTTTTGGTAAGGTTAAATGATGCTCAAAAGGATGATGTGGGAATTCAGAAGAAAGTGGAAACTATCAAAAAAGGGAAATCCTCAGAGTTCAATGTTAATGAATAATTAATTGTGAGATTTGGTACAAGACTATGTGTTCCATAAAATCTAGAGTTAAAGAAAGAACTTTTGGATGGTGCACATAGTTCTAATTTATCCATTCACCCTAGAAACACAAAGATGCATCAAGATCTCTGAGAGCATTATTGGTGAGATAAAATGAAGAAGGAGATCACTGAGTATACATCAAAGTGCCTGGTATGTTAGCAAGTGAAGGATGAGAGGAATAATTCTAAGGGGATGATGCAACCATTACCCATACCAATATGGAAGTGGGAGAACATCACCATGGACTTTGTCATCAGACATCCAAAGACATATAAAGGAAACAATGCTATCTAGTTTTTTGTGGATCATCTTACAAAGACTACACACTTCCTTGAAATTTGAGAGGATTTATCATTGGATCAATTGGAACATATATACATCAGATAAGTGGTAAGGTTTCATGGAGTAACATTATCTATTGTATCCAACTGTGATCCAAGATTCACCTCTATGTTATGGAAGAGTCTCCAACATGCTCTGAAACTGAGCTGAACTTCAGTACATCTTATCATCCTCAAACTGATAGCCAGTCTGAGAATATAATTAAAAAACTTGAGGAAATGTTGAGAACATACTCAATGGACTTCAAAGGAGGATGGGATCAACATATTCCATTGTTTTAATTCTCTTACAATAATAGTTTCCACTCAAGCATCCAAATGGATCCTTATGAATCCCTTTATGAGAAGAGGTGCAGAACGCTAGAATGTTAGGATGAAGTTGTGGAGATAAAACTCATAGGTCCATAAATCATCAAAGAAATGGTGTAGAATGTTAAGACCATCCAGCAGCACATTAAATCTGCTCAGAGTCGAAAAAAGAGCTATGCTGACAATCGTTGACAAGACCTAGATTTTGATGTTGGAGACATGGTATTCCTATTCATATCACTGTGGAATAGAGTTATGATAATTGGGAAGAAGGTAAATCGTATTCCAAGGTATATCGGCTCTTTTGAGATCCTTGATCGCATTGGAGAAGTGGACTATAGACTAGCACTCCCACCGAACCCATCTCATGTACATGATGTATTCCATGTATCACTCTTGAGGAAGTACATACCTGACCCATCTCATGTACTCAATTCAGAGGTGGTACCATTGGATAATGACCTCTCCTATTAAAAGAAGTCAGTGAATATCTTATACCGAAGGGAAAAAGTTCCACGAAATAAGACAATGCCCCTCATCAAGGTGTTGTGGAGAAACCACAAGTTTGAACTGGCAACATAGGAATTGGAGGAATTGATGAAGAAAAGTTACCCTCGTCTATTTTAGTGTGGAAAAAAGAAAT
Source organism: Viscum album (assembly GCA_963277665.1). Classification (NCBI taxonomy): domain Eukaryota; kingdom Viridiplantae; phylum Streptophyta; class Magnoliopsida; order Santalales; family Viscaceae; genus Viscum; species Viscum album. The sequence goes on along the minus strand of OY728138.1, from coordinate 1,528,821,352 downwards.
TTTGAGGGTAAAATTTCTTAAGGGGGGAATATTGTAACGACCCATACTTTTATTAATAAAAATTCCTCCTGATTTAATTAAATGTCTTATTATGTAAAATGGGTATACAAAAAATATTCACTTCCTTGGTTTTATGTTTTTGGATTTTAAAATACCTCTATGAATTTTTACCATTTATAATATAGCGGTTGAAAAATGATCACAAGATTAGTATAAATATAGGGCTTTAACAAATCCAATTTACTCAGAAAAAAGAAGAGATGGCCTCATCCAGTAGAATTTCTCCATACGAAGCCCATTTTTTCAGAGCTTGAAAAGGAGGTAGCGTCACTAGGCTTCGCTCTTGACCAATCCTAAGCTGAGATTTAACACATTAATCTTGAATGGAATCGCCTATGGGATAAGTGGAAGCTAATAGATATTACTACACGAGCGATGTTATCTGAGAATACCCAAGAGCTTGTCACCATCGCACACCTTACCCTTAGGTCATATGTGGGTGTTATAAGGGGTTATGTAACAAGACCCTAGCAGTTTGATTATGTGCATTATTTTTGTATAGAATAAAGAATATACATTCATTTTATTATTGATACATTGTAAATGGTTTTTAAATCATAAATAGTATTTTTAGTTAATATTCAATTAAGAAATCTTTTTAGATAAATTAAATGATTTTTTAATTAAATAATATTTTTATAAAATATTGTTAATTAATTAATTTTTATTAAATATAAATGATCGTATAATTTTTATGAATAAAATTGTAATTTTTATTATGGTTTGAAAGCTGTTTTTGTCAAAACCCATGAATTTTCGATAAATGTCAGTTTTTATTTTAAAAGTGAAAAATCACATGTTTAGAAAATTATTTAGATAAAATTAATATTATTTTTGGATTCAGGATGTCAAAATTATCTAATGGTGAATTTTTCATAATTTTCGGAGACAATCTAATTTTTTGGAAAAATTAAATACACTTTAAATATATAATGTATTTTATGATATAATAATGACCCAATAGTGATGTAATAAAATACTATAAAAGATTTATTCGGCCAATATATTTTTTAACTTTAAAATAATGTGATTTTATATTTTTTTGATTAATTTTACAATGCCTTAGTAGACCCTCCAAGACTTATAAAACATTTTAACATTTTAAAATGATTTACTTGAGAGTGTGACTCACCTCCACGTAAGAAAGTCTAATATTTTAATAATTTAGGCCATTCTCCTTATAAAATAATTTCTTCCACTCCTATTTGGAAAAAAACATGGGCAAAAACCATGTTTTAGTTTTTGTTTTTTATTAGTTTAATGTGTAGTGTGCAAAACCTAAATAATAAAGAATTCCCTCACATTTCCTATATAAACCCACTCAATAGCCCATTTCTATTCACTAAAACCATTTGGAGCTTGAAAAACCTCTGAACACCTCTATCTATAATCCTCCCAAGGCACCCCAATCTCTCAATAATCTTCTATCAAGCCTCTCCCAAGCCTTTGGGATCACACTTCCAAGTAAGGGATCCTCACTTTCCTTCGTTCCTTATTTATGTCCAAGTTTCCTTATATTATTATTACCTTTTATTTTCAATTAAAAATGTTGGGGTATGATTTTTCACCTCCCCTATACTACCCTATTTATGTTTTAATGATGATATATCCCTTTTTCTCTCATTAATGCCTCCCATGTACACCTATTACCATACCGAAATTCCATAAGGGATTTCTCTCTCCTCATTTACATTCAAGAAATTATTTTATATTATGAATCTAAATTCCATTAAATATTTTGGAATATTATGTTCAATTACCCCATTGCTTTCCATTTCATTTATAAATTAAGAGAGATCCATTTCTCTCTCATCAACCCATTTTACGATTTCTATTTGACGTTGTTATGGTGTCGAAGTTGCACCAAAGTTTCCCAATCCAAAATCATCATGTAAGTGAATACCATACCCATGTATCTATCAAGGGTATTAAACTTTATGAACATTTACTTTTTGATTTAGAACATAAATTTATGTATTCCACGTCTCTTATTTGTGTAATAAATCATGACATTTAATGAATCCATATTGTATGATCTATGTGGCACACTTATGCATGGAATGAAATGATTAAGAAGGGTGTTCCATGATAGCTCTCCAATGAATTAGGTAAAGATTATTATCATGATACATCAAGTTCAATGTGGTTTCACTCATTCTAATTCAATTTAAATGAGGTTTTACTCATGCTTCATGTGCAGTGAGCCTTGGCTCATGCTAATATCATGTTAAATGTTGTTTTCACACTTCCATGTTATGATAATCATGTTATATCATGACTTTATGTTCATGTTTCTATTATGATCCATTTATATTCCTATTTCCTAACATGTATTGTATTCTTCATGTTATTCCTTGTTTACTCCCTTACTGGGCTTTATAGCTCACTCATTTCTTATGCATGTCCTCAGGTTATCCCATGCAATGTTAAGTATGAAGGCATGTTGTGGTCATGTAAAAGAAATTTTCAATAAAGATGTGGTATTTTATGTTCTAATTTGTTATGTTCCTAATTTACCAAGACACTAGACCTCTCGATCCTCATAGTTTTCTTAAGTTCAAGTTTATGTAATAAATCATGTTAAAGCGTGTAATAAAAAGCAGGGTTGTTATAAGCGGTATTTTGTGAGGCGGATTCCACACATATTCAAGAGAGAGATTTATGAGATTTATCTTCTTGTAATATTGAGGGAGTTTGTACCCACTTTTACCCATAATGATCATTCTATTTTACCATGGTTTTTACCCATTTCATTTTTGGGGGGTTTTCCACATTACATCTGGTGTCATTCATTTCCGCATTTTTTCACATTATTTTATCTTCCTATTATCACCACACTAGTGGACCAATCATCTTAGGTCCCAAAAATTACTGTAAAAGGAAGTTAATCTATTGACGTTATTCAATCTTTTAGGTATTAACAATTCTCCTTAATTTGAGTACATTCTACGATTGTGAATCTAATGGATCTTTCACATTAGAAAAAAAATTATTGAGATTATCAAATATAATGTTATGAATTTGTGGAGGTTCTGTACTAATAGAGTTTCTAGATGATCGTGAAATTTTAAATCAAGAAATTAAATGGGAATAAATTTCCATTGTGGAAAATGAGTATACAGGTAGTGCTGCAGAAGTGTAATTTTCTACTGGAAATCAGTGAAAGACCAATAGGTGTGATGATGGAGTGTGGTTCTAGTTGGATCCAGAATCATGAAATCGACATAAATGTGGTGAGTACTTATGGTAATGGAGATAGACTAGTCAGTGAAATGGTGAAGATTGGTGGAAGCAGGAAGAATCTTAATTACGTATAGATAATCGAATCGAGAGTAGCATGGAACATGAAATCTTGATGGGAATGGTTTCATCAGTGTGAAACTATCGTGGATGGACTTATGTAAATGGGGAACAATCACACCTTAAATATCATTGGAGTCGGTACTATCAACTAAAATATGCATGATGGTATGGTTCTAACCATCTAAGGAGTACTCCATGTGATGGTCCTGAAGAAGAAAATATTGTCTTTCAGACAATTTGATGATATTGGATAAAAGACTTGCACTGAGAATAGAGTGATGAGAATTATGAAGGGAATGATTCTGGTGATGAAAGAAGAGAATATCTCAAAGAACCTATATGTTCTTATGGATGAAACGTACAAGGAGGTAGATATAGTGGTCACATAAACTACCTCGACAAAAGTATTGAAAATATTATGACATTGAAAGCTTTCCCATATAAAATAACGAGGCATAAATATTATTGCAGATCAGAAGTTGTTTTTTGGGGTTACAAATTCATACTTACCATTTTGTGAGCATTTTTTTTGAGAAATAAATGTAGTATAAATTTTGGGGCTTCAATAGAAAGAAGCAAAGAGATCTTTGATTTGATTAACTCCAACATTTGTAAATCACTAGTTATATCTCTAGGAGTATAAAGGTAAATTGTTTCATTCATTGATGATTATTCCATGATATTCCTAGTGTACCCAATCAATAGGAATGTAGTGTTTTTTTATGTCTTCAAAAAATTTAAGTGTTGAAGGAACTTTAATATTGAAAGAAAATGAAGCGTTTAAGGAGTAACAATGGTGGAGAATATACAAGTGTGGAGTTTGATAATTTTTGTCAATAAGAAGTAATCAAGAGAAAATTTATGTTGGAATACACTCCTCATGCTAATATAGCGGTGGAGTGGATGAATAGAACCATGCTGGATAGAACATGGGTGATGTTGAAGACTACAGGAATTTCCAAAATATTTTGGGTAGAAGCAGTGAGTACTACTAGTTATGTGATCAACGGTTCTCCTTAAACGGAGATTTATTTGAATACACCTATGGATATGTGGACTGGTAAACCCAAAGAATATTCTCTATTACATACTTTTAGATGTCCTATATGTGCACTATTTAATGACCAGGAAAGATAAAATTTGGATTCAAGATCCAAGAAATGTGTCTTCTTAGGATAGATTGATGGTGTGAAGGGGTATCATTTGTGGGACCTCATTACCAAAAAACTTATCATCAGAAAAGATTTAATTTTTTTAGAAGAAAATATTCAAATGAAAATTTATTTAGACATAGGGAAATATAATAGAGAAACTACAATAGTCTAGGGGTGGAAAATCCAAGGAAGGAATATTTTCCTCTAAGAAATTACTAGAGCACAATGAACAACTATCAGTTGTGTCAGGACCACGATGGTCAACTTTGGAGAAAATATCATCAATATGGAGCTCATAATATGTCACTTAAAGAAATATTTTATATTTCTAATTAATGGAGGATAGAGTTCCATCTTCTTTTGTGGAGACAACACAAAGTCCAGACCTATCCTCATGGATGGTGGCGATTTTGGAGGAACTTGAGTTCCTATATAAGAACAAGAATTGGGATCATGTCTCATTACCTCATGGAAGAAAGGATATCAGAAATAAATGTGTGTTTATGATCAATTATGGTGGAAAGGACTAAGAGGAAAGATATCATGCAAGAATAGTGGTCAAAGGATATGCTCATACGGAATGTATTGATTTCAATGAAATATTTTCTCCTGTTATTTGACTTATGACTATTAAGATAGTTGTGGCGATGTGTGATACATATAGTTTGAATCTAGAGCAGATGGATGTGAAGACTTACTTTCTCCATGGTTATCTTTATAAAGAAATGTATATGCTCCAACCAAAAAAATTTATAGAATAAGGTAAAGAGAACGTGATTTTCTGGATGAAAAAATATATATGTGGTCTCAAGCTAGAACTAAGGTGTTCGTACAAGAGGTTTGATTCCAATATCACAATTCTTGGATATGACATACTTTTTCCATATCAATGGGAATATTTTATAGGTTCAGATGGTAGTGATTTCATCATTCTTCTATTATGTGTGGGTGATATGTTGGTTGTAGAGCCTAATAAAGATCAGATCCAGTATAAGAAGGCATATTTGGCTAAGGAGTTTGATATGAAGGACTTGGAAACATCAAATAAGATTCCTGGGATGTATATTTACAAATATATTAATAATGAGATGATTTGGATATCATAGAATAATTAATTATTGAAACTATTGGAATTCTTTAACATGAAAGGATTTAATAAAATTTCTACCCCACTTCCCATTAATTTCATGTTATCCCCTAAAATTATTCCTAATAGTGAATAAGAGTGGATGGAGATGTCTTGAGTACTATATACATCAATATTGGGAAGTATAATGTTCGATCTGGTTTGTACTATACCAAACATTACATGTGTAGTGGGAGAAGTTAGTTGGTATATAGAAAATCCAGGATGGGATCATTGGAGTATAGTAAAGAGGATATTGATATACATTAAAGAGACCTCAAATGTTTCATTATATTATAGAGGAAAATATTTCACTATCATAGGATATATTGATTCGGATTTTATAGGTGACTCTAACTTGATAAAATATACTACTAGTTATTTGTTTAATATTACAAGAGGATCTTTGAGTTGGATTTCAAAGTTACAGTTAGTTGTGGCTTTATCCAAGATGAAGGTAGAGTACATGGAAGTTTTACAGGCTTACAAAGAGGTGGTTTGGGTGAGAAGGTTATTGCAGGATACCAAGCATAGATAGGGGAAGATTCCATTTTTTTGATAGTCAGGTATCCTTGAACATTTTATGCAATCCATATTTTCATTCCCGAACAAAGCACATGGGGGTATAGAATCAATTTTTACAAGATGTGGTGGAGGAAGGAAGTGTGAATATGCAAAAAATTCACACTAAATAAAATCTGGTAGATTTCCTGACAAATTAAATTAACTATGATAAGCTCATATGGTAAATATCCTAGAGAATCCTTTCATATACATGAGAAGCATGTTTGGAAGATAGAAAATATGTGTGGATATATGATTTATTCTCAATAAATGTCCCAGTGGGAGATATGTAACCAATTTTTTATTACCGGTTAGTGCCTCCCCATTCTTCTGTTAATAGAGGTAGGTGTGAATGGAATATGTGGTGGGTGGCCAAACCCCACCCACAATCCAATCAAGGAAGATTAGGAGGTGGAAAGGTATCCTATAAAATAGGATCTCCTCCATCATATTTCTCATCAACTTCATTGAAAATTTCATCTTATCCCATAATTATTAGAGATATATTTTGTGAGTATGATTCCCCACATATTCAAGAGATATTTAAAAGAGTTTTCTTATTGTAATATTAAGGGATTTTTCACCCACATTTACCTATAGTGATCCAACTATTTTTCTATGGGTTTTTACCCCTTTCATTTTTTGTGGTTTCTCTACATTACATATGGTGTTATTTATTTCTGTGTTTTTTAACTTTATTTTATCTTTATATTATTTCTACACTAGTGGAACAATAATTTTTTGTCCCGACATGAATTTTTTTATTGGAATGCTAATATTTTGAAGGAAATTGCATATAAAATCGGTTCTCCAATTAATATGGATAAGGAGATAGAAGTAGGGAAATTTGTACATTGTTTGGATGTTGGTGGAAGTTGATCTCTCCATTCCACTGATTGATAATATCATTATCTCAATTGAGGATGGTATAATTATCCTTAAGCTTGATTATGAAAGGTTCTTATGGTATTTATTTAACTGGAAATTGATTGTTCATGTCTTCTAGAATTGAAAAATATACTCTATTTTATATTTCTATAAGACTGTGGGTCATGACCTTGTTAATTGCAAGAATCATGTCCTTGAGGGAAGAAGAACAATGAGGAATCTATTGTGTATCCACATATCCGAGATAGTGGCCAAATTATAAAGTTAATACCAAATGGAAATGGAACTAAACCTTTAGTGATCCAACACTTAGGAAGCTGGAGGAATGCCTCATGGATGCTGTCACTAAACCCTCTATTCCTATGATTGAGGATCATGAAAATTTTATTGATGGATTGGAAGGTGTTGCGGATTTTTTGCCTTCGGTGAAAGTGCAGTCTGGGACACATAATTATGATAATATCATGAAATTTTAAATTTAAATTAGACAACAAGATACATTGGAAAATAGAGAAAAGATGATTCTTATGAGCGTCTCCTTTAAGGATGCACTAAAAAAGTGCATTGATCTAGATTAGCTAGCTGATACCTCTAAATATGGTAAAATAGAAAATGAGGTAGCTTCTCAAGATGATGTGGATAATGAACTGTGGCAAGAACATATGTTGATCTCTTCTAAAAGTAAAGATAAAACATAGATTGTTTTTTCCTCTTTAATAAAGAAGCCTAAAAAGTCTCCCTTCCATCGAAAAATTTATTTGGAAACTATGCTGCCATTGAAAAGGGAAGAATGGGAGATGATAAGGTTTCCCTTCATGCTCAGGATTCCATTTTTTCAAACCTTTTGGGTCCCTCTATTCTTGGTGGTCTTATAGGGAAGAGGGTGGAAAGGCAGAGCTTACTGAAATTCAACAGGATAGTCATTCTATCTCCGGAGGAATCTCTCTCTAGATTTATGGGTTTGAGACTCATATACCTCATGAGAATGATAAATTAAAAACCATAAAGGATTTATACAATAGGGTATGTCTTACTCTTTGGAAGGAACTCCTAATTTGATAAAGAATGATGGTATTTAACAATTTTTGAGTATGATCCAACCTATAGCTTTAAAGGATCAATGTTCTGATCACTAAAATGCTTCTAAAATGTGTTTTTATTATTCTAGAAAAGGGGGAAATGATTATCCCTCATCTTAGGCCTCCTCTAAGAGGATTCATGAAAAAGAAAAATATTTTGTAGGGAAGGTGAGATGTCAGGTCACCACTTACAACTCTTTTAACTTGATCAATCTAGATTCAGCTACTCAAAGTAAGCTCTTGGTTCCTAAGAATTATATCACTTCCAATCTGATTATTGTGGATGCTGAAATTGAGGATGTATCTATTGAGAAAGACACAAAATATCAAGTAAATACGTGGTAACAAGTCAAAACATGGAAGAGAGGTCAATCCCCTTGTAGTCAGGGAGATTATGGGGTCTATCACAACATGAATCTCCATTCCTAGAATCATTATTAAAAACATTGAATTCTCACCTACTTGTTTATGTAGGTGTGTTGCCTTTGGAACATATTTTTACATGTAAAGTATGATGCCTTGTGAATAGTGAGATATAGCCCCTCTATCATGACTTTCAATTGTTTTTTTTGCATGTTTTGAGCTGCCACATAAACCCCTGGTGGCTCGGACTTCTGCTTTTTTTTGGAGAAAGGATACTCGACGACAGTGTATTGGCTTCTAGTGGTTTCTTTTTCCTGGCTCTATCTATTTGGTTTCAGTTCCAGCGATTTGGATGCAAATTTAATGTCTGGGATGCAGGTTCAATTACTGGACCCAATTTTTATTGTCCAAATGCCGCTAAATATGGCTTGGGAAAGCAACAGGCTCATTTTGCATGCACTATTTTATGGAGGACATCAAACTGCACTTTTGCATGCTGGAAATGGTTCTTTTTTAAGCTTGAAATTATTGCCGAATTTTTTGGATGTTTATGTTGTCATCAAGTTTTTTTTGGCCATATTGGTGCATCTTTTCTTTTTAGATTGGTCCTTTTCCTTGTAATCCTCCTTGTACTATTGGGTATGTGAGTTTTTTTAAAAGGTTGGGGCTGAAGCCTCAATTTATTATTAAAGCAAAGATCTCATTAAGTCTGGGTAGATGGAGACACATTACATAGCCGAAAGGCCCAAGGCCAAGTGTCCTGAATACAAGGCTTGAAAGCCCGTTATTTGGCCCAAAGGACCCCTTAGTGAATAGTACTGCTACAGTAACCACGCTGCTACAGTACCTACTACAGTACTAACACCGATATAGTTCCTTCTATAGTGCCTCCACCGCTACAATGTCGTCGTTTCTACAGTTCTCGTTGCTGCTACAATGCTTGCTATAGTGCTCCAAATCAATGGCACCTCTTCAAAAAAATAAATAATAAAATAAATAAATAATATTAATTAATACTTAATTAATTAATTAATAATTATTATTAAAAAATTACAACTAAATATTTAAATTTATTTTTTAGTTACTAAATATTAATAGAAATGATTAAATTATTAAATTAATAATTATTGATTAATTTATTGTTAAATTATTATTAATTAAATAAATAATTGTTGATAATTAATATTAATTAAATAATATTAATTACTATTTTACAATATTAATTTCTAATAAATATTAATTATTAATTAATATTAATTACTAATAAATATTTAAAATTATTCTTTAGTTACCAATTGTTAATAATAATAATTATATATTTTATTGATTAATAATTATTATTTAGTTATTATTAATATTTTATTAGTAATTAAATATTATTTAATTACTAATTAATTAAAACCTGTTAATTATTAATAATTAACAAGTAATTAATTGTTTATTTATTAGTATTATTTATTAGTAATTAAAATTTATTATTAATTAATATTGTTAATTAATATTATATAATTACTATTTCATTTTTAATAAGTTAATTATTAATTTTTAGTAATAAATGTTAATAGATATTTATTTTTCATGAATTACTATTATTTAATGGTATTTAATTAGTTATTAATATTTATTATTAATTGATTACTAATTGATAATAATATATTAATTTTGGGTAGGAAATGGGGAATCAGAATCCAACATTGGAAATCCATAAGAATTTCTAGGGCAAGCCCCCTTATAAAGGGGGATCTGGGTGAAGGTTTCTATCAAACTACAGACCAGTTTAATTGTTGTAATGCTTGATATTTAATAGTAGTTAAATTCTGCTAATTTTATTATATATATATATATATATATATTACAAAACAAAAATAAGAATTATTTCTTTTAAAAAATAGTAAAAACCAAAGGTGTTTGGAGGACCAATGATTTTGGATTCTAGAAAGGCCAAAGAAGTTAAGGCCTTGAACGCCTTTGGCATCCCCCCAAAAATCCCAATGGAATTGAGACCCTTAATTCCTTTGGCCTCTTCTTGAAAATCCAAAAGGCATTAAATCCTTTAACGCCTTTATGGATTAGTTTTTAAAATATTTAAAACCTAGAATTATTTTTTTATTGTTTTCTGAAAAACTAATATTAAAAAAATAATTCTTGTCGGGGTTCACATCCATCATGCTCCTCCACATTCCTATTATATTCCTATCAATCTTTTTCAACCTCTCTCAATAGAGAATCAAATGTTAACAAAGAGGTTCTTCAAAATTCTTCGATGGTGAAAGTGATCGAGTTTTCTTTATTTTTATTTAGGTGTATCCATTTATTGTGCTAACATGGTTTTCAAGGTATTACCTACTGTAAAATTAAATATTTTTCAGGGACTATGATGAAACAAATTATTTTGATAAAGGACTTTCTTGAAGTACTACATTTTGGGTTTTTTTTGTTTTTTCGCTACTGCAAAATTGGATTTTAAAAGCGCTAGATAAATCCATTATCAGTTCTAAAAAAGTGTTTTTGATCTAAGCGCCGTTAAAAGTGGGCCACTTTTATCATCACTCAACAATAACTTTTAAAGGTTTCCCTTTATCATCACTTTTAGTATTGATAAAGTTAGACCTATTGTAGTGTGCTGTTAAAATTATAGCACACTACAGCAGCAGACTCGCATGTGTATGGAAAATTCATAATTTAATTGAAATAAAAATTACATCACAAATACAATAAAAAAAAACTATATTGTACACATATCGTACATTGTTCTATACAATTACATTAGAATTTTCTATCATAAACATTCAAAAATATCAATGGTTTCATTGTCTATGGCACCTGACCCCCTCTCAGAAAATCCTGATCATGGTATTAGTTGTAGAGAAAAGAACCCTAACTTGAGTAAAATAATCCACCTATATAAGAAAAAAATTATTACATTAGAAATAATATAAATAAATAAATAAATAAAACATAAATATGAAACAATACATTAATAAAATGTCAATTTTAAATAAAAGGACACATTTTGAGTCATATCGTTCACAACATGCATTAGATTGATGTACGGTTGATTACTACATGTAACAAATAAAGTAAGGATCATTTTCCTAAAATATTAAAATATTATAAATGTGTTTTATTAGTTTTGAGTATTTCATGTGTCTTTTTTAGTAAAATTTCAATTTAAACTGAAAATGCATAGTTTGAGTCATACCAGTCACATTGTGTATGATTTTGATGTGAAATTGATTCCTACACATCATAAATGAATTTTGAATCATTTTTCTAAAGTATCATAACAATATATATGTGTTTTCTTGGTTTTCAGTGAGCAACACACGTTTTAAACTAAATTGTCAATTTTAAACTGAGAAGAGACACTTTGAGTCATATCGAGCACATCGTTTATCAATTAAGGTGAGTCTAATTCCTACACGTCATAAAATACTTATGGGTAATTTTTATAATGTATCAAAATAATCAGAATTCATTTTCTCAGTTTTGAGTATGTGATGTGTGTTTTGAACTAAAATGTTGATTTTAAATAAAAGGATTCACTTTGAGTCATATCAGTCACACTATGTGTTGAATTTACATTTGGTTGATTCCTACATGTCAAAAATTACATAAGGACTGTTTTCCAAAATAATTAACACAATACAAATGTGTTTTCTAGGTTTTTAATATGTCATGTGTATTTTTTACTAATATGTAGATTTAAATTGAAAACACACACTTTGATTCATACTGGTCGCATCGTGTGTCTATTTGATGTGAGACTAATTCTTACACAACATAAATGACATATGAATCATTTTTCTAAAGTATAAATGTAATCCAAGTATATTTTCTTAGTTTTCATTGAGTGACATATGTTTTAAACTATATTGTAAATTGTAAACAGATAACAAACACTTTGAGTCATATCAGGAACACTGTGTATTGAATTGAGGTGCGGATGATTCCTAAATGTTACAAATGACTTATGGATCATTATCATAATGTATCAAAACAATATGAATGTGTTTTCTCTATTTTGAGTATGTGGAATGTGTTTTAAAATAAAATTTCAATTTTATACAAAAAGACACACTTTGAGTCATATCGGTCACACCGTGCATCACATTGATGTACAACTGATTTCTAAACATAAAAAATTATTTAAGGATCGTTTTCCTAATGTTTTAAGATAATAAGAATGTGTTTTATTAGTTTTGATTATGTCATGTGTCTTTTTTACTAACATGTCAATCTAAACTGAATGAACGCACTTTTAGTCATACGGGTCACATCTTGTGTCGTCTTGATGTGAGACTGATTCCTATACATAAAAAAGGACTTATGAATTATTTTAATAAATTATCAAGAACATTTGAGAATTTTTTCAGTTTTTAGTGAGTAAAACACATTTTGAATTAAATTGTTAATTTAAACTGACAAGTGACACTTTGAGTCATACCGGAATCACTGTGTATCTGATTCAGGTGTGATTAATTCCATCACATCACAAATGAATTATGGATCATTTTTATAAAGTATTAAAACAATCCAAATTAATTTTATCAGTTTTGAGTATGTGACATGTGTTTTGAACAGAAATGTCAATTTTATATAAAAAGATGCACTTGGAGTCATACTTATCACATTGTGCATCATATTGGCATGTGGCTGATTCCTAATCATAAAAAATGAATTATGGATCTTTTTACTAATGTATCAGGATAATATGAATGTTTTTCATTGTTTTGAGTATGTCACATGTCTTTTTTACTAAAATATTAATTTAAACTAAAAATGTAAACTTCGAGTCATACCAGTCACATAGTGTGTCAGTTTGATGCGAGACCGATTCCTACACATCACAAATGAATTTTTAATTGTTTTACTAAAGTATCAAGATAATAAGATCATTTTTACTCAATTTTTAGTGAGTGACACATGTGTTGAACTAAATTTCCAATTTTAATCTAATAACAAACACTTTGAGTCATAACGGGCACACCATGTATCAGATTGAGGTGAGGTTGATTCCTACACATCTAAAATGAATTATGGATCAATTTCATAAATTATTAAAATAATATGAATGTGTTTTATTTATTTTGAGTATGTGATTTTTGTTTTAAACTAAAATTTCAATTTCTAATAAAAAGGACACACTTGGGGTCATACTTATCATATCATGTTTTGGATTGATGGGTGGTTGATTCCTATATATCACAAATGACTAATGGATCATTTTCATAGAGTATCAAAACAATATGAATGTGTTTTATCATTTTTTGTGCAGGTCATGTGTCTTTCTTACTAAAATGTCAATTTAAATTGAAAAACCGTACTTTTAGTTATATTGGTCACATCGTGTGTCGATTTGATGTGAGGATGATTCCTACACATCAAAAATGACTTATAAATCATTTTCCTAAAGTATCAAGACAATATGATCATTTTTTCATAGTTTTCATTGAGTAACACATGTTTTAAACTAAATAGTCAATTTTAAATTGATAGTAGAATATTTTAGTCACATTAGGCACACTGTGTATCAGATTTTGGTGTGGTTGATTCTTACATGTCATAAATAAATTATATATCTTTTTCCTAAAGTTTTTAAACAATATGATTATGTTTGATTAGTTTTGAATGTGTGATGTGTGTCTTGAAATAAAATGTCAATTTTAAACTAAAAACATGCACTTCCAGTCATACCAAACACACCATGTGTAGAATTGAGTTTTGGTTGATTCTTACATGTAATAAATGAATTATGGATCATTTTATTAATGTATCATAACAATATAAATGTGTTTTCATAGTTTTGAGTGTGTGATGTGTGTTTTTAACTAAAATATAAATTATAAACTAGAAACATTCACTCGATTCATACCAAGTACATTGTGTATCAGATTGAGGTATTGTTGATTGAGGTGTGGATTATTCCTACATGAGTATGAGTATCTTTAAATATGTTACTAGCTTTATTATACAAGGAACACCATGTATTGGATTGAAGTGTGGTTTATTCATACATGTCAAAAATGACTTATGAATTATTTTCCTAAAGTATCAAAATAATTTGAATGTTTTTATTCAATTTTGACTATGTAACATGTTTTTTGAACTAAAATTTAAATTTTAAACTAATAAAAAAAACTTTGAGCCTTACTTGGAATTATGTGTATTATATTGAGTTGTAGTTGATTCATACACATCACATCAATTATTTTTTATTATGAAATGAATTCAATGTTCGGGGTTATCCAACAATTTTTTTTTGATAACCCAAAATGTTAAATTCTTTTAAGAATAAAAAAATTGCTTCATCATGATTGAAAAACCCTCGTTGAGTTTATTATCATAGTATACGAGTGCCTCATGAGTGTATCATCCTTCTTCATGATAACTATAAAAATGAAAAAATAAGTATCAGATAAAAATTATAAAGAAATTAACTAAAAAAAGTATATAAAATGATGAGAAAATTCCCTAAATAAGTAGTAGGAAGTCACCTCTTTATGATGTCTATATACAATTTGACACTACGTATTCTACCCATTCGTTTCTAGAAAAAATTATTTCCTCTTATGAATACGAGGACTAACAACAATCATGGTAGTACTAAAAAAATATAAATAAATAAAGGCATATAAAATATTTTAAATGAAATTGTAATTACCATATGAAATACCTCTTCAGGGATGCTAGTTTATTGATGGAATATTATATCTTTCATACATTTTCAAAAATAATAACCACAATCTATGTCATTAGTTTGTTCTAGGAGATATAGAAACATTGATAAAAATAAGTAATTTGTTTTGATATATTTTTTGATAGTTAAATGTTATTATATATACCCTAATAATTTCCATTTGTAGAAGTCAATAGGTTTTTGTGATCATGTACTATCCTCATGCCATGGTTTTGATGATATTTAAACACAACCCTATCATAACATATTTTTCATTAAAAGCATGAATTTTATTTGTCAAATGTTTCATATAGTGTATTAAAAATTGATAAACATTATCACGTGTGGTTTCTTTGTTGGGTATCCATGCATTGAATCTAGAAAATAAATCATTGGATTATCCAAATTTACTACAATGAGTAACCAATGCTACCTAAAAAAATCAATAAGTAATGAAATGAATGAAAATATATTTGATATGATTAAATTGTATATTTTTACCCTTTAATCGTGGGTATTAAGAAGAGTATATCATCTATATGTTTTCTTTAAAACATTATGGCCCTTTTTTCTACTATTACTTCATATTAATTTGGTTATAATAAGAATTATTTTGTAGAAGTGATGTGAGGACTAATTAGTCCAAATTTATATTCTTAGGGTTTTCCCTTAAAATAGAATTGATATATATATCAGAAAAAAATTATGAATAGTATTCTATCATAAGTAACATAGTATATTAACTATTGGATGATCAAATCATGAAAACAAACCTCATGTATATATTTATAACTGAGACTCAAATCCATTCATGCTTGAGGATTTAATTTAAATTATCAATACCTATATAGCCTATAATTGCCTCTCTGTACATCAATTCTTGAAAATAAATTATGGTCATATCACCACTTGTTAACATTGTATCTGCATGAACATTCAATGTTAGTAAATGCAGAAGTTGAATGGGTTGGGTAAAGGTACTTTGTGAAGATATTTTTTATTGGTTGGTTTATCCTTTAAATCATTTTTATTTGACCTTCCATCTCACCTCATTCCCTTTGTCTATCAGTAATAACATTCACCAGTTCAGACTTTTTCATTAATTGTTAAAGGTTTTTCATGAAAAATAAATTGGTAATTAATACCTCCTTTATGATATTTTTTTCACGATCTAATGTACTTTATAGGAAAGTTGCGATAGCTTGATCGATCGTACAATTATCTACATCATCAAGTAGAACTAGTAGTTTGTCACTTGAATCTTGAGCTACGTGAATCCCCACTCTCACATAACCCATTGGAAGTTATTTTTTGTGTAGAATATCTCCCTGGATATTGTACACATTACCCCTCACAACAAGGTCATGAGTGGGTATTGATAGATATAAAACACAATCATTTTCACCCTGCAGAATATCAGTATAGGAAAGGTATCAGTGTCTTCCTGATTCATATTTCACAGATTCAATTGTCAAAATATTTATTACCTCTACTGAGACATCTCTTTGAGGGGAATGAATTGCCTCAAAGATAGTAAGGGTGGGGGATATTCACATTCTGGTTGTTCTTGTGTTGTTTCTTCTCTTTGATTCCTTCTTATAACATTTTCTAACAAATATGACTACCAATTAGGTTTTTCTTCTAGAGAATCTAATCATGTATTAATATCTTCCATTTTCTTATCTTTTTCCCCTATTCATTTATTTTCTAAAAATATGTTTAGGGTGACACCCCAAAAACCACACCTCTGAAGCAGACATACAATTCTGGATGCTTTAAGGCCACTGATAGTAGTTGTTCATCGTGTACAACTGATGATGATTCTTGTGTATAATTTGGATAAAAAATATGTAAAATAAGTTATCATTATTATGAAATACATATTTAAATAAAAAAATATATTATTATGTCATAGTTACCAATGATTCACACACTTTTTTTGTGTTTTCATCTATTAGTATCTTGTATTTATTTACATGTTCCTCCTTCCATAGTACATGACACAAAATGGAATTGGATTTGGATTTATATTCATCAATCTATATATAAAAAAAGGAACATAATTATGTTCTTGTTTCATGTCACACAAAAGTTTTATGGTAGATTTAAAATATATTCTATTTTTTTCAAGTGAAGTATACCCCATACTTGCTTTACAGTATGGGTACATTGGTTTTTATACTCATTGGTTATTTTCAGCACTCGGTTTTTGTTTCATAAATTAACTATTATTAATAAAAGTAATTAATACATGTATTTTTAAGTAATGTATTACCAATCATCATGTACCTAAAATGTGTCTCCTCATGATGATAAATAAACACATCTTGTGCTTGATGGTTTATTAGGTGTGTATACATCTGTGGTGGGTGTGTGTTTATTTTCCCTTTAGCATCTTTGAGATGATACATTATATGAATTGCATGAAATAATATATAATCCTTTCTAGTGATAATTAATATTAATTTAATTTAGGATTCATCTACTATAAATGCACTCTATAAGGTATAATGAAGAGTAAATCAAGGTTTCGTTATTTGTTTTTTTAATAAAGAAAGTATATCATAATGTTACCCTAATCTCTTAACAAATTAGTTTCTTAAGTGAGGACACAACATTATTCCATGAATCTACATCAATCATCATGCACATGTGATTGGTGAGCCTAATGTAACTATATAACATGGTCTTTCTTGGGTTAACAGGATGACCTCATGTATTTCATCCAACCTGAAATTTTATTCCTTTGTTTCTCACCATAATAATTTTTTCTAACACCATCATGCTATGACAAGACTATTTTTTTGGGAAATAGGTTTTTCACCCTCTACCATTTCCTTAACATAAACATCATCAATATGTTGTTTCTCTAGATTCATAGCATCATTATGTGAAGAAAGATGTTGTTCCTATTTATTGGTAGCATCAACATGTTGAGAAACCTATTTTTCCTCGTGATTGGGAGCATTGTCATGTGATGAAGTCAATGTATTAAGAAGTGGTTGAAATTTTAATTTATATTTCATAAATAAAGTAGTTAATAGATAATAATATGAGGTAACACCATTTATATTATAAAAAAATATAACCCGGTTATTAAACACTCTTTTTTTAAAGGTTGATGGGATTTGACCCTTCTATCGAGTATCCAGATCTCTTTATTGTAGTCTCCTTTGACATAAAAGACCCTGTCTATATTGGGACAACTATGAAATGATTATGACATCCCAATGAAAGGTTCATCCTCAGTTGAATTGACATCTAACCCTTCAGTGGTTTTAGTTGATAACAGAACAATTGACCACTTTTGGTTTACAGGATCCAGAACATAAAATACTAATACTACCTATGATTCCATTATAAACGGTTTTCCTTTGTAACCTTCCTTACTAAAATCTACTTTCATGAATCCAAATTCATCTATTTTAATAAAACTCATATAATCAACCCACTTTCATTGAAAAATTGGCACATGGAATATTATATAATCCAACCCCCATATTTTTATGATGATGCAAAAGTATGAAATATTTTCATAAAATAGATTTATATTCTTGGTACCAAATATATTAATCACTTTAACCACAAGTGTAACTCCACAATTATTCATGGTACTACCTTCATCGTGTTCATTTGTATAGAACCTGTCACCATTAATTACAAAACCATTATAAGATAATACATGCACACTTACTCCTTTGGTTAGATATCGAAGTATTTCAAAAATTGAATTGGGATTTTCAGTTGACTTATTAAAAATATGGCCTCAAAAATATCATAGATACTATTAATTATGTGTATTTGATATCCATATTTCATCCCTTGATGGATTCAAATACCTAATAATTACTTTTTGGATTTCAACATATGGGGAAACCTCTAAAATATTATAAAAAATGTAAATTTGGTCCTGCTCCCACTCTGTAATAGAAATTGTGACAACATCTACTCTAGAAATTCATTCACCCACAAGAAACATGGTGTGACGAGATGTTGGTGGACCAATGATTTCCACATCATATAGTTATTCAGTACATAATTCAATAACTTCCTAAATAACATATCACTCTACAATATAACCTTATGGTCCACTTTAATTTTTTACATGCGCATTCAAAATCTTCATTTACTATTCAATGGGGGTACATCCATCTATAATGTGAAGGACCACATAGTCAAATCACTCTTACCAAGTGAACCATCAATTGAACCATCATATTAGAGAATTTAGACAGAAAGAATATCTCCTATTCACAAATTATAATAGAAATTTATTTTTCTATCATTGGAAATTTATTTGGGTCTATAATAATGTTTTATATAGCTTTGTAAAAGAAACAAATCTAGGTTAATATATGATCAAGGAAAATGAAATTTAAAGCTACATGCATTAGATCTTACATAAAAACATGATAGTCATGTGACTTTAGACCCTTTAACATTAAACCATTCATTCAAACAATATTCTTAATATTTGATGAATACCACTATAGAACCTTTACATAATTCATGGATTTATAAAACTGATATCTCTCTTTATGGGAAAGGGTGTAAGCAGTTGGAGGAAGAAAAGTTCAATTTTCACCCATCATTGGTGCCAACTCTTTCTGTATTCTCATATCAAGGATGTCCAACCTAGCCATAATTTCATCCCCTTTTTTAATAGGTGCATTTAGTAATAGGTCAATAACATTATCACATACATTTTTTTAACATTCATAACATCAAGAAAGTTCCTTATGTACAAAAAAATTCCACATTCGTTATTCAAAAAAATGGTATCTTTTTTCAACCAATTTTTATATGGTTTTTCAAAAAAGGCTTACCAAAAGAAATTTCCATATATTTTATTTTCTCAAACATCTGATAACCTGTTAGTGGATATGGTGTTGTACATTCTTATAAACTCCTATCGAATGATGTCATCCAAGATCGGTACTTATGTCACTGGGGTAGAAATGTATGATGTCCTAGAAACACAGTCTTTGATGAATGTTTCAACCTAATTGACTATGTACCTTCTTCAAAAATGGGACACCCTTTAGTTCCTTTAATTCTATATCATGACAGATTTCCATAAGTAGAAAAGTCATTTATTTTCCTATACAACATGTCTCTCAACATGAAATCTTTATTTTTGTAAGAATCGTACAAAATAGCACCTAAATCCCACAATAATATCATATCTTCGATCAATGGAGCCAAAAAACATCAATATCATTACCTAATTATTTTGGTCCAGATATAAGAGGAGATAACAATATATATTTTTGTTTCATGTATAACAACGGGGTTAAGTTATAAATTGCCAACTTAACTAGCCATATACTATGAGTGCTTCTTTGAAAAACAAAAGGATTCACTCCATCTATAGGTAGCATAAGAAGAAGGTTTCTCAGATTATTTCTAAATTATGGATACTCATGATCAATTCTCTTCCACTAAAGAGATTTTGTTGAGTGAAGAAGTTTCTCATATTTATTTATTGTATCTACACACCACGTTAATTTTCTTGCAGTCTCCTCACTTCTATATAGGAACCTAAACCTTGTAATGATTATAAAGTTCCACAAAACTTTTATAGGACCAAATTAATCTATCTTGTATTGAGAAGAACCACACTTTTAGAATTTTTTAAGTGATGTGTGGTCCTTGTGAAATATTATATAGTCATTTCTATATGCATGCATTCTTTCAGAGATCATACCCGTTGAACATAGAATTCGTTTATCATCATATGTTTAGTATGGAATCTCATTATCTTCTAGGATCATATCATTCAAGAGGGAAATTAGTTCGATAAAACAAGAATCACTCCATTCATTGCTAGATTTTATTATATAGATTTAGTATGCCTAAAAATGATATATATTTAGTACACCTAATATAAAATGGCATCTTTTCACAACTCTTTAAATTCTCAACCAATTTTGGACAATCAAAAATTTCATCTTTAAATTTCATTATCATTTCCTCAATATGATCTTTTTCATCATTCACACCTATAATCACATCCTCGATGCAGTCTTCATCATTTTTCATACTTGTAATCATATCAGATGATCCATAAAACACAGTCTTATCCAAGTCACTAGCTACATTCAGTTTTTTCCTATGTTTAGTCTAACATTTATAACATATATCTATTCTGTGATAGATCAAGTGTTCTTCCAACTCCTTTGGACTAATTAGTCTCGAATTAAAATAGCGTAAACATGGACAAATGATTTGGGAAGGGTCATATGTATGATCTTTTGAAATAATTATGAACTCTTTCCCCTATCCTCATACTCCTTTTTCATATGATTAGAATCCATCCATTTTTTATTCACATCCATCCTATTTGATCTGGTAATATTAATATTTAACAAAATAAATAAAGCATAAAAACCATTTCATATAAAAATTTATCTTATGATTAAAATATTAGAGTAAGGTAAGATTAATAATGGTTTTAAATTTAAAGAGAAAAATTGGTTTATTAAAAAAAATTCTGACTTTATAATCAATACAAAACAAAATTTTACCAAAAGAATTTTTAATTAATTGAAAAAGGCCAAAATTTTGTTTTTATTAGATTTATAATATTATGGTTAAACATAGTTTTTATAAATTTTAGAAAATGTCATAAAAATGTAAAATATAATTCCTTAAATATATATTTGATTAATTAAAATGTTTTATAAAATTATATGCCTCTCTTATATATTGTAATGCTATTAAAGTCACCATTTTGGGAAAAAATTATTTTTCACTATTCATTTAAAAATCCATTATTCTAGAAAAAAAATTAAAGATCATTTTTCCATGATGAATCCAAAATTGTAAGTACATTAATTATAGTAAACTTATATAAGGTATTAAAATAATTTTTTAGATATAAGTGCCTAAAAATCAATATTTTTTTCGAAAAATATAACTTATGATCTAAAATGTCAAATGTCTAAATTAAAAAAAACTAATATAGTAAATTTTAAAATGTATATTTAGTCTTAGAAAAAGGTTTCCTGATGTTACAATTATTATTTATAGAATAAATAATTCATGTTATTTATACAAATTATATTTTGTATTATTTGCATGAAAATCACTCCTTTTAGAAAAACCGAAAATATAATCTTAATTTTTTTTTAAATTATAAATCCAAAAAATTATTTTTATTATGTGATATTAAATTTCATGAATTTTATATATTAAAATTTAATTAAAATTATAAAATACAATAAGAAACTATATTTATATGAAAAAAAAACTTTTTTAACATATAAGTTCTCATTCTCAATGTCTATAAAACACCAATAAAGGAAACATTAATAAATTAATTTCTTATTTTATTAATATGAAAATTTAATAATAATATACTTATTTATATTTAATAAAAACTACAATGTATAATAGATATATTCTTAAACACAATAATTAAATATATTTATATAAAATAAATTGTACATATAAAAACATATATATTAATATTTTTCGTAATTCAGTCACCCCTACTCATTCCTATTAATTGAAAAACTAATTATAAATGGTATAAACATATCACCTCTTCTTTTTAGTATGGTCTACCATGTAGTGCAGGCTAAAAAATATACTTGACTTAATTGGAAGGAAACTTATATTAAAATATCGAGTCGTTACAAAAAAACATAGTAAGTCACAATCTTCAGTTGAAAACTCCAAAATTCATCATTGATAATATTTATAATTATTTTACTAACATGGATTATCATTAATATTTTTTATATTATATGAACCTAATATACCATCTCTTGGACTAATTCGGGTCCCAAGAGAGATCGATCCCCTATCAGAACCCAATAAAGAGTTGATCGATATATGACCTTTAATAAAAAGCTTCAAAATTGGATATTTATATCAATTATTGATAACAATTTTTATACAAAAATTACAATATTTAATGATGATACTATAATGGTCACTAAAAAGTAAAATACACAAGGTAATGACTTGTTTTAAAAAGACATTCTGGTTTTCTATAATTTCAGTTTTGTTTAATGAATTTATAATTTACTCCCCTTAAACTAATAACACATTACCCTATACAGTTCTCTCAAAAACCTCTATTTAAATTGATAATAAAATAATACATAGTGTTTGATATAATTCCATTTAAAAATCATGATTTAAATCATACTGATGTATCTTATGAAAATGATCTATTGGTTCGGGAAGGAAATGAGACCATGAACTGCACAATAAATTTTATTAAACACTATACATAACCACATCACACGGGCCATTCAATCATAGAAAGAGAACGATGATGGTGAAAAACATTTAAGGATGGGAAGAAAATGAGGCCATGAATGTTACATAATAATATACCTAGATGCAACCAAAAAAATATGTTCGTGTGGTCCATTCAATCTATCTAAAAAAATAAAAACTAACAAAGATCTTAGAGTGGGAGAGATAAATCACAATTGATCACATACATTAGATTTTGAAGGTGGCAATTACTCTAAAATAATCAAGAGATAGTAACAAATGGGATTTGATTTCATGAGAGGTTAAAGATTTCTAGCAAGCATGACTCTGTTAGGGTTATATTTAAATAATAGGGAAGACTTTCGTTTTCACTTTCAAAAGAATGTTGATAAAGAGTGCTTTTTTCAGTGCTAAAATAGTAAGCATAGATAAAATGTATCTTTATCAATTATAACAAAGCACTGATAAAGACCTAATTTTAATAATATAATTAAAAAAATTAAATTTATATAATTATCAATAAATATTTAAACAATTATAAATATATATTTATAAATATAATTATAAATAAATATATTTAACATTTAAATATATTTATAATACCAAGAATGGTGCGACCCATGGATTAAAAATGATGGTCCTGAAAATTTTATTATTGAAAAATAAAGTACCAAGAAGAGAAAGCAGGGGGGTTGGAATGTTAACAAAGTGGCACCAACAACACCGCAAAAAACAAAGGATTATACAACAGTAACCTTATTTTATATATGTTGCCCCTTTAGGAGCCAACCCAAACTCTTAGGTGTCTACCTCTCTTCCACTATTTAGGATCCTACCAAGTGACATCTTGATCATTCATGCTCGATGATTTATATTACTTATCGTGGGACTCAATGCCTCTAGGGAAATAATTTTTGAAGAAAATGTTGTCTTGATCTGATGCATTATCCTTCATATCATAATTTCCAATGTCTAAGGATTGGGATTCAACTCAAATGTTTCCAAATTCCTCACGGAAACTTCCCAATTAGATATATGTTTAAATTGTTAAGAAAAGTAAATTTATTTTTATTGGGCCTAGAGTCTAGGAAGGCACCAGCACGCTCCTCAGTTGCCTCCTTCCCTTCCAATGTACCACCAATAACTAAATCACTTACTGCATCTTGAATACTATCCTACAAAGTTGGTATATAGTATATTAGAGGATCATCCAAAAAAATAGGTTCATAAAAAGGAAAAGAAATGTCTCATGGGATATCTTCCCCAGTCATCTCCTCCTGAACATGGTCTTAGGGTTCACCATTAAATACCTTCTCCTATCAATTTGTCTCAATAACCTACAAGGTCTGTCTAGAAATAGGTGGAGGGGCCCTAAATTTCCTAGAACTGAACAACTGAAATCCCTCTTTTTCCATCACATTGGTTTTCCCTTTTCTTTTGGGAGTGATTAGTTATTTCCATTGGTCATGATAAAATTATTATTAGACAATAGTCTCATGGTTAGATTGTTCATATAATGGCTCATTTTCCATTTCAACTTTATTCCTCTTTCATAGAGAATCTTTAGAATAGAGGTTATCATGCATTACCTAAAAGTACCCCTATTTCCTAGGAGATTCTCTTTTTAGAGGGTGGGGAACCCTCTCGACATTAACCTCTAGACCATCCTCCAACTGAGGAGCCTATGAGGCCCCTAATATGTGAAAGATTCTGGCTACAATTCCCATGTGATCATACACAGCAGCACCCTGCACAGGATTCACTACCTTCCTAAAGTCCTTCACCAGATGCCCTTTTTCACTGCATTTACTATAGATAATATTCTAATGACATACCTACATTTAATGTCCAATAGAATTTAAAGCTAAAAAATAATGATGTCGCTTCTCATATTCTACATGCAGATGAATGTCGTCATTAGGGGTAGAAAGAGTTACCTTAGCAATGAGGGTGGCAATGAGATCCAACTCCAACAAAAATCTCATAAAATGGTCAAATATAACTTTCTTTGTCACCCTATCCAATCTAATTGGAACTCCAATAGTATTTCCAATGTCATGAAGTATCTTCAGGTTTCATAGGTCCAATTTTGACCATGCATCATTTTCCAGACCTATGCAAACACATTTCCGACATTTGAAAAATTAAAATCTATACTCCAATCATGATTTCAAAGGGTGTATGGATTTAATATTAGGGATACAAAACTCCAAGATCACTACTTGAGTTCATCATATGGAAATAAACAATAGAAAACCCATGGTCGGATGATGCACATTTCCAATTAGAAAACCCCCAAATTATGGAAACCCAATGAACCAAATCATCCAACCGCCATTTTTTCTCAATAATATGAAGGAAAATCCTCATGATAAGTGAATTCTTACCCATAAACATCCTTTACGAGACCACTTTAGTATTTTTATCATTGAGATACAATGAAATCTTCTTATGATCCTCCCTGTGGATGTTTCCCTAAACGAAGCAAGCGTATGCATACCACCTTCCGAGGCCAACACTCGAAAATCTAGATCTCGGAAAAATCTTTCAAGATGATCATGCCTACTTTTGTTCATAATTTCACTATAGACTCAAGGTTATGATAGATATCTCTCTTTCTAAATCTTTTCTCAGTTAGGGTTACTTCGACTCGCATAGGCCATTCAATTGTGTTTTGATTTAGAAGAAGCATGTTTGTGACTAGTCTATTGATGAAGGTGAAGATAAGCGATCCTTTTCTATCTATAAAGGGTTAGCCTCTATTTCCATCTATCGCAAGGGGATTGATTCTTATTTTAAAATATATGAATATTTGATTGTAGAGAGACTTGATTCTAGTAAACATCCTATAATTTCTCGGCTTATATTACCTAGAGGTTCATATCCAATTACAGTCAGCAATTTGATTGACCAGATATCATTAATATATGGATTTACCAATTGGAGATGTGTCTCATTGAGACACAGATTTATTCATATACTCTTCCCTCTGAGGATCTGAAGTTGTGGTCTTGGGGATTTGGTTTTGTATCCCTCAATCTTGGTGTTCTTTATATAAAGGAATGGGACAATAAATTTGACCTGATGAATGCAGTTAACTCCTATGCACAAGTGTGGGTTAAGGTTTTTGGCCTTTATTAGATCCTCTAGAATCCAAAAATTCTTCATGACATAGATTTTTTTATTGGAATTCCTATTAAAATAGACAGGAAGACTAAAACTATAGGTTATGGTCACTTTTTTTTGTTTATGGTTGAGATTGATATGATTTCAACACTTATTGATCGAGTGTTCTTCTCTACTAATGGTGAGGAGTTTCTGTTAAGGATTTTTTATGAGATAATGCCCAAAAAAATTAATAAATGATGCTTAATTTGTTATGATCAAGATAGATATAGGTAGCTACTGGTTTGTGATCACCATTCCACTCACATCCATGATATTAAATCATGTTTCAATCTAGGTATGAAGTCAACTTCAAATTTTGTATGTGTCACTTCTAGGCAGATGGGGAATTCTTTTGTTGATGCTAGTGTAGGGAATGATGAACCCAATGGACAAATTTCTATTGGTAGGAAAGTAGGAATCCTACTTATGGTTGATTAAGGGTTTAATTCTGTGCAGATGGAGTCTGATCCATCATATGAAAATGCAGGGTTTTCTCCATCAGATGATAGGGGATAGCCTTCTTGTTCAATGCATGTGGAGGTGGAGGCTTATCTCTCTAACAAGGAAAAACTCTGGTCGATAATTATTACTGTAGATGACTAGAATTTAAGGGAGGAAAGTGATAGTCTTGCTTTATATTATAAAATCCAAGTTGATTTGGTATATAGAACAGAGCTCTTTAAGGAGAAAGATATCAGGGAAATCAATTCGCAAGCCATGACAAATAACCTTATCGTGATTGTTTAGTTGGATTCAAGAATTATTAAAGAGAAATAGAACATGAATTACCCTATTATTTATAAAGAGAAGAAGATAATGAAAGAAAAATCCTCTAAGGATAATGAAGGCTTTCAGATGATCTAATGGAAGAATGGTTCTCAAAACAAAGGACTGACTAACCAATGAAGCACAAGCAAAGGGATGAAGATTATCATAGAAGACTCTCATGGAGAAATAAATTTATTTGGATAAGTAAGATTCTGGAGGGGCTTTGAAACAAGATAAAACCTGGTAGTAGGGTCAAAACCACAAAAATGTGGTCGCGGGCGTGGTCGTGATGATTGGGATAGTGGACGAGGAGGCAATGTGTCCACCAGATCTTCCTTCAAAGGGCTCACTATGGAGCAGTAAAAGCTCAGGGAGATGTATTCTATGATTTCCAATCAAAAGAACTCATAGTTAGAGTGGAAACTTCTGACGACAATGAGGACTCTAATCAAGATTTATGGACTTGCTCTTGATTTATAGGTTTCCTTTTTTGGATGAGGGCATGTCTTTGTTTGACCCTGTCCATTATCTTTCCTCTATCGTCTTTATTTTTCTAATAAATTTCTTTAGGAGCAGGCTCACCTATCCCCTAAACCTTTTGAGTATAATTATACATATTTATATAATTGTATATATATATATATATATATATATTAATATATCATTATATATCATTATATAAATAATAAATATATTTAATATAATTTATAAATATATATGTATATTTATTTATTTGTATTTATACATATAAATAAATATATTTAAAAAGTATTTATATAATTATAAATATATTTATATATATATAATTATATATATTCATATAATTATATTTTTTTTAATATACAAATATGTAATTATATATATAATAAATATATTTATTATTTAAATATATTAATGATAATTGTATAATTATTTAAATATATATATATATATATATATATATTAATAATTATTAATAAATATATTTACAAATTATTTATACATAATTATAAATATATTTATTATAATTTTGTAATTATTTAAATATATAGTTATTAATTTATATTTATAATTATAAATAAATATATTTAAAATTATTTGTATATAATTATATGTATTTATATACCAAAAACGGTAAAAACCTTGGATTAAAACCCACAGTCCCAAAAAAATTATTAATAAAAAGAAAAGTACACAAACAAAGAAAGACATGGGTTACAAAGAAAAAAGTTGGCCCAAACAAAGATACTAAGACCAAAAGATCATTCAATAGTCACCTTCTTTTATTCTTTTCACCCCATTCTCAAGATCCACCCTAACCTCTCAGAAGTCTTCCTCTCTTCCATTGTCCTCTTGGAAAAGACTTGAACAATTGAAGATCTGGAGCTCTGAATTTCTGAATTTTGGGGCTTTAGGGATTTGAAAATGTATATCCATAGGATGTGGGTATTTCTGCATTTTATTTATATCGGAGGAACTGAAATGGAAATGCTTGGGGGATTGGATCAATTTCTATCAAGCCCTTCATGCTCGACATCCAGAATTAGGATCCTCATATCAATCCCTTCTCTATACATAATCAAGGACTTTGGTTTGGGTTCATATTCATGGATGTAACTGAAATCTATGGCATCCATGGATCTTATTTGACATTTATTCAGTGATTAATACTCCCATAAAACTTGATCAAGCTATGGATAAATTAAAATTAATCCACTTTTCAAGTTTTTTTGTGGAGGTTGACCTTAAATCCATGTGCATTAACAATGTTTAATTTTCCACTCTGGAATTGTGTTTTGATCTAACTATAATGTATGAGAAATTAAATTTGTTTTTCATTAGTTGTAATACTATTGGACATATAAAATAGACGTTTCACAAATATATATTCTAATATTTCTAAAATTTGAAGTGGTGTGATTCATCTGGTTATAGGAAGAAAGGTTTTTCTAGGCCAGGGAATGTTGTTGGTGTGGAGGTTTATGTTTCCACACTTCCGATTGGCTCTATGGGATTTAACAGAGAGGTTGCTATAGGATTTTCTCAACCAGTTGATGAGAAGAGGTAGGGTGTAATGGAATCTGGTAAATAAAAACCTTCTAAAGTTGTCCAATATGTATAGGTTAAGGGATGTAAAACATTTTCTAAAGTAGTGGAGGTGGCTTCTTATGTAACCAATGTCAAGATTCTTGATACAACTATTTCTGAGGGTGAAATTCTTGAAATATAATTTTCAGATATTCAATTGAGGTATGAGAAATTAATGGCCTCAAAGGATCAAAAAGGAAAGAAAAAGTTTGATTTTTAAACTCCAGTGAGAGGTAAATCTAGGAATCAATTTGTGGTTGGAAGTATGGTCAATGAAACCAAAGGACCTGACTCTGCCACACAAGATATTGTAGTTATCAATTCTAATAGAAATGTAATAGATATGGAGGTTTTCTTATTACAAGGAGCTATATAAAATAAGGTGTGTGTTTTTTCCTATAATGAGGCTTATGAAGAAGTATAATGTTAAGGTTAAGTCTATGACTCTAGTATTTCACCCTCTCAGATGGGAATGAAAGTGAAAATCACAATTCCTTTTTTTGTTTGAATTCATTGTCTCCTTAGAGGGGGTCTCTCACCCAGTAAGAGATGAGGAAGGGGGAGAGAGGTCTATAATAATATGGAGTGTCCCTCCTCCATGGTCAAATCATCCCCTTTGTATCACTCTCAGGAGAGGGTGAAAGGGTTTGCAATTTTTTCTCATGAAACTATTATGAATCCACCAGACTTTGGTAAAAAAAATTAGTCTAATTTACATATTAAATAGTTCCAATAGCATGGAGGTATTTTGTGATGAATTTGGAAACCCCCAAGGGGTTATCCATATTAAAGGATAGTCCTTAGGTATCAAAACTATCATGTTAAGGAGAAATTCTAATCTAAAGATAGTATCGGAGGGCTTAGGTATGGCTAGAAAATAGGATCCTTGGTCTCTTGACAATCCCACCCCACTAGATGAAAATATTGACCCTCAAGTGGATGATGAGAAATGGGAATAGTCTAAAACATGGAGTAATATCTGACATCTGAGTGGTAGGGGTTATGGCCAATCATTTAGATGAATAATATTTTCCTCTTTCATGGATAGGTGTCTACCTTTCTATTTGTGAAGTGGTTTTTCACTGGCTTCCATTTCCCATCTCCCCTTGTACTTTTTGTTTATTTTATTTTCAATAAAATTTGGGACCTTGTGCTATAAGACATGGTTCGTGCCGACTTGGTAAATATATATAATTATAAATATAATAAATATATTTATTATTTAAATATATTTATTTTAAATTTATAATTATTTAAATATATATGTTTATTTATAATTATAATTATAAATAAATATATTTAGAAATATTTGTATATAATTATATATATATATATATTAGGTTCTTGGAGTTAAAAATACATCAAATGCACACACACCTCACACACAAGCCAAAAAGGTATCCCATAGCCCACCCACCCTAAGGGGATATCCCACCCATAGAGTATTATTTATTTATATGGATAACCCGAAGGACCAGTGGGCATGAAGCCCATTACATGGACTAAAGTCTCAATTACTAGAGAAAGATGTGGAAAATATAAAATACAAAGGAGAAGGATGTGGAAAATAATGAAAGTCCACTGCCACAAAACAAGGCTGACGGATGCACTGAAAACAAGAGAATATAGTTTATCATGTAAACTAAGATCGGTCGCTGCCTCTACCTCTTAGATGATGGACCCTCCTATAGGTTTTAGTCTTTTTTCATGTCTTGGAATCATCATCATGAGGCTCTAAGTTGTTCTTCGATGGGATGGTGTCCTCAAGAGCCTGAGGATCTTTTTCACCAGCTGGACCTAAACCCTCCGGAAATATCTTCAGATCAGATATGCACTTTAAAACCACCTCTATGCTTGGGGGTTTTCATTCAAATTGTAAAATTCCATGAACATTTCCAAATTCCACAAGGAACATATCCATGTTATTGGATCCTTTTAAGATGTTAAGCAGGTAGAGCTTCATTTGGACCTGGATCAAGGGAGGCTCACCCTTTTCCTTAGTAGCCTCAACTACATTTCCATCAGCAGCACATGTGCCATCAGTACTCCCAATATCCATGGGGATTTCCACCTCACTAATTGATTCATGAACTTAAAAAATATTGGATATATCTACTTCTTACTTGTTTAAAATATCATGTGTGGGAGTCTGATCATCTAACTTTTCATGATCACCTATTAAAGAATCATCAACTTTCACATCCTTGCATCTATCTTCCTTACTCTAGCCAATTAACAGCTCAATAGGAAAGTCTCAACTGAGAGACTCATTCCTATAGGAATCATAATCAATTTTAGTAAAAATTGAATTCTCAATCCTTTGAGAGTTAGAAACCCTCTTATAGTTAGATCCCTTTCTTGAATAAAAAATCACTTTCTTCTTACCCTTATGACTTTAAAAATTTACCATTTTATGATCAATCCATAAATTTTAATCAACCATTTCCTGAACCTCATTTTCATCATCATATTGAGACATTTGGGAATGCACCTTTCATCCTGCAAGCTATTAACAAGTGCATCCATGAAAGAGAGGGAATGTTGTTCCACTTTAATTTTAGGGTCGATTTCATCTAGCCCAAGGTCTTCTAGTCCCAACACATAATCCCTTATGGGGTTCCATCATAAAACCTATAGGTTCTAGGAGGAATTTTCCATCCAAGCTTATATGTTTTCCCCAAACATTTTTAGAAACCGATGTGGGTTTGATATTTCACCCAAAAACCCACCCCTCAAACCAAATATCACACAATTAGACCATCCCTTCAATGATAATCCACCAGATCCAACCAACTTTCACCACTCTTTTCTCACCACCATGACTCACTACCTAACAACTACTATCAAGAAGATGTTCAATAGAAGGTTCCATGGATTTTCATGCTCCAAATTACCTACCTTAATCATTTTAAAAATGGTTTTTGAGATATACTCCACCCTACATAACATGTGGCTTAAAACATGGCTCTGATGCAACTTTTTAGGATTGATTTCCTCTAGTCCAATATCTTCCAGGCCCAAAAAAATAACCCCTTATGGAGTTACATCCTAAAAAATATGGGTGATTAGAGGAATTTACCTATCAAGATTATATGTGGCCCCCCAACCTTTGTAGAAACAGATGTGGGATTAGGTTTTTACCCAACACTCAGCTGCATCAGTTAGATACCCAAGCTGCTGAGAGATAACAAAGTTGTTATTCAGATTATGTTCCATAGATGAATTGTCCTCATTTTCAAGAGATTCCCAAGATTTAGAGGTCCTATTATTACATTGAGTCCAAGACGAGCCTATGCCAAATTTATGTTGGGAAAGAAGGAATGAAATGAATTTTCAAAAAATAGCAAAGTGAACATGCAGTGAAAGTATATTTTCTTTCCATTTAAACAAGCCTAAATAATTAAATCAGATGTGCAATGAACAAATAAATTTATACTAAAAATAAATGTTGACACAGTAAATTTTTTACATAAATTAAGGGAAAACCATGGGACATAATCCAGAAATCAGAATCCACTAATAATAAAGAGTATAAAGCATAGACTCACAGATGTGGATGGGAACTAAAAATAGTACTTAGATAAAATAGTGGATCAAAGGCAGAAGTCACATGTAGTTTAGAAGTAGTCGAACGTGTCTTGATAAATAAACACAAATATATCAGAACATGTAGCGAATATGTTTGTTTTATGAATAAAATTTGAAAATGAAAAATACCAAGATCAGATCAAAGAGAACCACATATGAAAACCAATTGTACTAGAGGAATTATTCTAGTTTAAGATTTTAAAACCTCTACCTGAAACCTTAACTACACCATGCTGAATATGAGGAAAATAAACATGTGATGACACTCAAAATAGTCCGCCTCAAAGATGTCCAAAAAAAAATTGTCTACCAATTGTTTATAACCTTAATAACCTAATTTCTTTTTTTCATTTTTTTCTTTAATTGAATCATGTGGGAATGTGATGGGGTCCCAAGAGAGGATACACTACAACAAACTCCCCCTATTAATCAACTGGGGGTCACTATTAACCCTACAATCAGTCGAAAAGTCTAAAATTTACCTTTGGGTAAACTTTTGGTCAACTTTTCTAACTCATTGTCATAAATGTGGATCTTCTCCATCTCCAACTATTTATAATCAAGGAAATCATAGATCCAATGATACCAAACATCGATATGATTCAACCTTCCATGAAAAGTGGGATTCTTTATCAACCAAATAGAACTCTGACTATTAAAAAATTGCACATAGCTTTCCTAATTAAAATTGATCTCTTGAATAAAAATTTTCATCCACAACAATTCTTATTATGCCTCTATAGCTATGATAAACTCAGACTCTGTGGTAGAAATATCTACATATCTCTGCAATCTATAATTCCAAGATATAACTCCCCCTAAAAAATGATCAAATATCCTAAAGTAGACTTTCTTGAATCGATATCTCCTATCATATATGAATCTGTAAAGCCACAAATCATAGGTTCTCCATTTCCAAAACACAATCTCATATTAGAAGTACCATAAAGATAACAAAATATATATGTCACTTCTCTTTAGTGATCTCTACCTGGATTATATTGAAAATGACCGACCACACCAATTGAATGACCTATATCACATCTAGTACATACCATCACATATATCAAACATCCAATGGTAGATAAATAAGGTATTTTATGCATCCCTTTTCTCTATTCATCAGTATAAGATAACTGAATGGTTCTGATCTTAAAAATTAAAGTAATATGAGTGCTAAAAAAAATTTCTCTGACCATAGAAAATATCTGAAGAAAAATCTCAATATATCTCCCCTAAGATAATCATAATTTATTGGCCGTTATATCATGTGAGATCAACATTAGAAGAATATTTCATGCTGGCCCCAAGTCTTTCACTGCAAAAGACTGACAAAGATCCATCTTCAATCTATCAATTGTAGAAGAAACATGGGAAACCATAAGTATATCATCAACACAAAGCAATAGTATAATAAAATAATCATCATTAAATATAGAAACAAAAACACAATGATCAAAAGATTTATTCCAGAATCCATGATGAAAAATGACAGATTCAAAATTATTATACCACTACAAGAGATCTTGCTTCAAACCATACAAACTAATATTTAACCTGTAAACATAATTTACTTTACTTGTTTAAAAAACCATCTGGATGATCCATATAAATCTACTCCTCCAAATCTCTATGAAGGAATGATTTCTTCACATCTATTTACTTAATATTAAGATCCAAACTAGCATCCAAACCAAGAACATTCTGAATGGAAGACATTTTTACAACATGTGATAAAAGATCATAAACATTAATACCTTTCTTATGATGGAATCCTTTAATAACTAACCTTTACTTGTGTTATGTAAATGAATATGATTATACATTTTTAATATGATAAATCCATCAATTTTACAAAGCTCTCTTACCTATTGGTAACATTACCAGCTCAAAAGTATGGTTGTCAGGAAATGGTCTCATCCCATCATCCATTTTTCCAACCCATATTTCCTTCTAATCACTTTCCATCACCTCATCGTAAGATTCTAGTTCTCCCCCTTTAGTGAGGTGCACATACTCATCAGGTGAATACTAAGTAGAAATGGTACAATATCAAGGTGACCTCTGAATTATAACTATAGGTTCATTAATTACCATAGGAACCATATCATCAAAAAAAAGTTTATTAGAAACATAAAATCCAACCTATTCACCCTCAACATTATTCTTCACATCAATATGATCATCAAAATCCAAAATATGAGGTCAATGTGAATCAAAAACTAGCTCAAGATTGATAAATTCATTAGAAGCTCGAGAAGTATATTTTTCTCTATTATCAATATTTTTGATAGTTCGGTCCTCCTTAAACACTACATCATGGCTTCTAACAACTTTATTCAAAGAAGGATCATAGAACCTGTACCCAAACTTATTATGTCCATAACCAATAAAAATATGCTATTGGGACTTACCATCCAGCTTATATCTCTCATCTCTAGGCACATGAATAAAATTCTTGTAACCAAAAACATGAAAATGGTTATACTTGATCTCATTTCTATACCAAAACTTGTTAGGATTGTCTTTCTAGAAATTAATCGTAGGTGATAAATTGATAATATAAGTAGTAGTAAATAAATCTTCCACTAAAAAATGTCCAGGAAACCTTTCTTCCAAAAGCAGAAAATGAACTCTTTCCAATGAAGTCATGTTCATCTTCTTAGAAACCTCATTTATCTGAGGTGTCTTAGGATGCATCCTCTAATGTTGAATACATTATTTCCTATAATAATAATCAAAAATAAAATAATACTCACCCCCATTTTCAGTACAAATGCATTTGGAAGTAGATTTATCTTACTCAAAAACCAATCCCTTTCTCACTAATATAGATAAGAATCCTATTCCATAACTTGGAAGAAAAACTTCACTCAACAACACAAGTGGTATTATAAAAAATAGAATCTCCAGTCCAGTACAATCTAGACTACTTGTTGTCGCATGCCACAATCAACGAACCCTTATAAGGATTCCATTGGCCATCACCAAAAGTACTGATAAGACTTTCAACTTCAAGAATTTAGGTGGAAATAAGATTTAGATAAACCTAGAGTACATTTCAAACAATCCTTACAATCATCTTAATTCCTTCCTGGTCTCCAAAAAAATAGTCATGATACCTACAAAATCAACATGACCATCATACCCATCTTCAAAATACCAAAATTACCTAGGGTGTAAGATGTAAATAACTCCTTCCTTGATGTCACATGAAAACAAAAACCACTATCAACAACCCAGAAAGAATCATCATAAGAAATATTAATAGAGTCATAAACAATAACAAGATCACCCCTATAGCGGTAGCATTACGATCATCTCCATCACCATTCTTCTTCGACTAATTTTACTTCATTTTTTTTTTATATTTTCATATTATATAATAACTTCATAACATTTCCTTTTTTACCATGGTGATGGAATTTAGAATCTTCCTACATCGATCTAGATTTTCTTTTACATTTTCTCTCACCCTAACTACTCTATCCCTGATTCCTTTCTTGACTTCACCCCTATTATCTATTAATAAAATATTGGAATATTATTTCCACTGAGTATGTTGTTGAGTCAATAAGGTTTTCCTTATGACTTTTCCATTCCTTCTTGTTTTGAAAATCACAAACACCTTACCTTAAGGAAAATTGCTCTTATAAGCAAAATCGCTTTTATAAGAAAAATTATCCTTATCTTATTTTCATCCATATTTTTCTTAAGTATGAGATTCAGATTCATTTCTATTTTCTCGGAATCGTTGAAACTTTGATATGAAGCATTCTGTTTTAGGATTCGGATTCTGGATAAGAACTATAAGAAAATTTCATTCTGAATTCCGGATATGAACTCTGACTAAGTTCTATTCCAAATTCAGGTTACGAATTCTGAAGAAGAATTTTCATTACGAATTCTGAAGAAGAATTTTCATTACGAATTTTGATGACGAATTCTCATTACGAATTCTGAAGAAGAATTTGCATTACGAATTCTGATGAAGAATTCTCATTACGAATTTTGATGATGAATTCTCATTACGAATTCTGAAGAAGAATTCTCATTACGAATTCTGATGACGAATTCTCATTACAAATTCTGATGACGAATTCTCATTACGAATCCTGATGATGAATTCTCATTACGAATTCTGATGACGAATTCCCATTCCGAAATCGCATTCCAAATTCATCTATTAAACAGAATCTGATTATATTTGTTTTCTACACTCTGAATTAATTCATACTCCGAAAAATATTTTAGTTACACTCCGAACCTTCACTCCGAATCTTTCATTCTGAACTTTTGAGTTAGATTTTAAAACGACGTCGTACATTCTGTTATACTTGTTTTGTTATAAAATGATGTCATCTATTTTGTTATAAACTAACCGTTGTCTAAGTGACACGTGTACAGGTCCCTCCGATCTTTAAGGAAAATATGACCATTGGAGAAGGGGCCGACCTTACCTATAAATAGGAGCTCATTTGAAAGAGCTCGGCGTGGCTGTAAAAGGGCTGAAAGGCTGACTGATCTTCGACTCATGTGATTACATACTTGAAGTGATTTCTAGAGAGAGAGACTCTTATTAACTCTCAAAGATTCATGCGACTCCGAATGTTGGTGATTACATTCGAGGGCTTCTGGGGATAGGAAGACAGAGGTGCCGACTACCTTAAAGTTCGAGGGCTTCCTTGCTGAGGAAGACAGAGGTGCCGACTACCTTGAAGTTCGAGGGCTTCCTTGCTGAGGAAGACAGAGGTCACCAACTACCTTGAAGTTGAGGGCTTGCGGGGATAGCAAGACAGAGACTCCGATCTTCGTATCGAGGGCTTACCCTGGTGTGGGTAAGACAGACTTGCTTGAAAGTATAAATTAAGGGACCTTTATCCAAGGTTGTTGGATACCCTTCTCTTTGGGTTAAAAGACTTATATCTTGTTACTTGTAGTTTAACTACTTGTTTTTTATTCCGCTGCTTTTTGTATATTAAGGAAAGTATTACTTTCTTATACTTCCTTACTTTTACTCTGATTCATTTAGATTTTATACGCTTTAAGATAGAATCTCATATTGTAATTCTTGTTAAGGTTCAATTTCCGGAACCATATTTCCGGAACCCACTTTCGGAATCTCATTTCAAGTTTGCATTCGGTGTTAGAGGTGTTGTGAATTTGCTTAGTTTAACTTTGTTAAACTTAGCCCTTTCATTTGCTTAAGGAAAACATAGTTAATCATAACTAACTTTAAAGGTTCCAAAGGAATTTTTAAAGTGTACAATTCACCCCCCCCCCCCCTCTTGTATATTGAGCATCTACATCACTATTTCGATCCTACAATTAGTATCAGAGGAGGTCTCTGAAATACTTGTACTCACATACAAGTTTTTCTTGCTCATTTTCCCATTCTGAACTTTGTCATTCAGAACTTTGTTATTACCAAAACTTTTGCTACTAACAAGTTTTTGTATCGAAGGTTATTTCTATTATGGCAGGAATTAATGTTGGTTCGATTGATAATATAAATCCTACAAGACCACCAATCTTTGATGGTAATGACTATGAGTACTGGAGAGATCGAATGAAGACTTTTGTTATCAACACTGGAGTAGATAATTTTGTTATGCTTACTGGTGATTATAAAATTCCTGACAAGGAAGTTAGAACTTTTACTAACCAGGAAAAGAAGGAATATCAACTCAACTATAAGGTACGCAATACTCTACTATGTTCAATGACTAGAAATATATATAGCCAAATTTCTTCTTGTGAAGCAGCTAACTGTATATGGAAGAAGTTAGAAGTTACACACTTTGGAACTTCTAAAGTGATTGAGACTAGAAGAGCTATGCTTAGAGCTGAATATCATGGCTTCAATTTTCCTTATGGTGAACCTATCTGTAAAGTTCAACAGAGATTTATGACTATCGTCAACAGCCTACAGTCTATGGGAGAAAAAGGTTTAGATGATGAAGCCCTTGTGGACAAGATAATTGATATTATGCCCAATGAGTGGGAATCCAAGAGAACAGCTATAGATGAGAACAGGAAGGTCACTCAAATTACTCTTGATGAGCTTTTTGGAACTCTTCTACAACATGAGACTAGAATGAAGAGAGATGCTGACAACATTAAGAAGAAGAATGGAAATGGTACTGTTGCTTTTACTACAACTTCAAATCAGATGAAAGCTAAGACTCCTGAGAGAGTAACCAGATCCAAGTCTAAGAAAGTTATTTTCCAATCCGAATCTAGTGAGAGTGAAGTCTCAGAAAATGAATTAGCAAATCTTGCTCGAAGGATGAACAAGATAGCTGGCCAAAGGAATTTTCAATCCAAGTATAAGAAAAAGGAAAGGAAAGATAAGAAAGATGGAGAAGTTACTTGTTATGAATGCAAGAGAGCTGGACATATAAGACCAGATTGCCCTATGCTCAAAAAGAAAGAAAGAAAAGAAAGACATTCAGACAGGAACAGGAAGAAGTATTATAAAGCTAAAGCTAAGAAAGTTCTTAAATAAAATGATACCTGGAGTGCCAGTGGTGGTGACTCTTCAGATGAATCTTCTGATTATGAATCTTCAGGACAGAAGAATCTTGGTCTTATAGCCAGATTACCTATTGATAATCATTGTTTGATGGTTAAGGTACGAAATGCTGAATCACTGACCAATGTTTCTTTAAATTCTAATGATAGTAAGTATTATAACTCTTCTGATGAAGAATCATCTTCTGATGAGGAAAGTACTTTACCTACTTATGAAGAAGTCTCTAGGTTTGCTGAACTTCTTGAGATTGAGAACTCCAAACTCAATAAGAAACTTGATAGGGCAAACTCTAGGAATTCTATTCTTATAAAAGAGATATCAGATCTTTCTAAAGATCTTGATAAGAAAAATGCTGATTTTGAAAGTATTTCAAAAAATCTTGAGGAAGTAAGTTCTGAGAAGAACAAACTTTCTAAAGAATTAGAAAAAGTAATTTCTAAGAAAAATGTTTTTGAGCCTAACTCTAGTTCAAAAACTAATGATTTTGAGGATAAAAACTTGGTTGTAAAACTCAAGTCCAAAATTTTCTCCTTAAAGAAGTTTTTATCAAACTTTACCCATGGTAAAGAAAATTTTGATAAGATGTATTCCCAAATACGACCTTTAAGAAATAAATCCGGATTTGGTTATACCCATGAAAAACCTATTTTCAGTAACAATTATTTTGTTCCTCAAAGTGCCCCATTTTGTACCAAGTGTCAATGTGGTGGTCACTGGGCAAAGAATTGTTCCTTAAACAAAACCCAATCTCTAGGATTTCACAAAGCCTACTTTTCTAAGAAGATGTGGGTTCCTAAAATTTTATTGTCTGGAAATCTCGAATCCAAACAAATTTGGATTCCGAAAATCTAATTTTCTTTTTGAT
This sequence comes from Viscum album, assembly GCA_963277665.1. Taxonomy (NCBI): domain Eukaryota; kingdom Viridiplantae; phylum Streptophyta; class Magnoliopsida; order Santalales; family Viscaceae; genus Viscum; species Viscum album. Next base: position 1,528,780,913 of record OY728138.1, on the reverse strand, counting down.
TTCAGGAAAACAAAGAGAGTACCAACAACAATACATGGTACATGGATAGTGGATGTTCCCGGAACATGACTGGTAACAAAATCTATTTTGAAAAGATTATCAAAACGAAAGGAGTAAAGGTAACTTTCGGAGATAATGCTAAGGGAGAGATTGTTGGTATTAGTAATATTGTTCTTCTTGGTAAAACCTTGATTTCAAATTTTCTTTTTGTTAAAGGTCTTAAGCACAACCTCATTAGCATAAGTCAATTATGTGATGAAGGCTACCTTGTGAATTTTAGGAATGACAAGTGCTTAGTTCACAATTCCAAGGAAGAATTTATTCTCTCAGCCAATAGGCAAGAGAATGTCTACATTTTGAACTTAGAAGATCTCAGAAGCCAAGATTTACCTTGCCTAAGTGCAATGGAAGATCATTCTTGGTTATGGAATATAATACTAGGTCACTGTAACCTTAGGAACCTATGTAAACTCTCTAAGAAAAAACTAGTTAAAGATCTACCGGAGCATAGATTTGATTCTTCTAAAGTTTGTGATCCTTGTCAATATGGCAAGAAACATAAATCTAGTTTTAAATCAATCGGTGAAGTCTCAACAACCGATGCATTACAGTTAGTGCACATGGATCTTTTTGGTCCAACACAAACTGGAAGTATTGGAGGAAAATACTATGTGTTTGTTCTAGTTGATGATTACACTAGGTTTACTTGGGTCTATTTTCTAGCAAAGAAATCTGAAGCTTTTTCCTACTTCAAAAGTTTTAGAGCTCAAGTTAAAAATGAGAAAAACCTTCCATTGAAAACTATTCATAGTGATCATGGAGGAGAATTTCAAAATTCTGATTTTGAAACTTTTTGTAATAAGAAAGATATTACTCACAATTTTTCAGCACCTAGAACTCCTCAACAGAATGGTGTAGTTGAAAGAAGAAATAGAATTCTTCAAGAGATAACTAGAACCATGTTGAGTGAATATTCTATTGCTAGACATTTCTGGGTTGAAGATGTAAGTACTGATTGTTATACTATAAATCGAGTTTTGATTAGACCTTTTCTTAATAAAACTCCTTATGAATTATGGAATGGTAGAAAACCAAGACTTTCCTACTTCAAAGTTTTTGGTTGCAAAGTATTCATTTTGAATACTAAAGATAACTTACATAAATTCGCACCAAAATCTGATGAAGGAATCTTCTTAGGTTATTCCACAACATCTAAGGCCTATAGAGTTTTTAACAAAAATACTTGTACTGTTGAAGAAACAGTACATGTAAAATTTGATGAGTCAGATCCTTTTGTTTTTAAACCATCCCTACCTTCATCCTCGGATGTGTTTTCAAAAACTGATTGTCAACCTTTGATAGAAAAACCTTCTGATAAGGATGATGTTCTAGAAGATACTTCTGAAACATTTACCCCAGAAGACTTTCTATCCTATGTTGATGAACAGGTTTTACAAAACCCAAATCAGGTGTTTCTTAAGAATCATCCCAGTGATAGTATCATTGGTGATGTAAACCAACCTGTAAGGACTAGAAGTTCCTTAAGAAATGAAGTAGAACATCTAGCATTTCTTTCCCAATTAGAACCTAAAAGCACTGATGAAGCTTTAGGTGATGATGATTGGATTAAAGCCATGCAAGATGAACTAAATAAATTCGAAAAGAATAAAGTCTGGACCTTGGTTGAAAGACCTAAGGAAACTTCTGTTATTGGAGTTAAATGGGTTTTCAGAAATAAATGTGATGAAAATGGAGTCATAGTAATAAATAAAGCTAGACTTGTTGCTAAAGGCTATAATCAGCAAGAGGGAATAGACTATGAAGAAACCTATGCTCCAGTAGCTAGACTTGAATCTATCAGTATTCTACTTGCCTTTGCAGCATTCTTTAATTTCAAACTTTTTCAAATGGATGTGAAATGTGCTTTTCTTAACGGTTATGTTCAAGAGGAAGTCTTTGTTGAACAACCTCCTGGCTTTGAAGATACAAAACATCCTGATCATGTTTTTAGACTTACCAAAGCTTTGTATGACCTTAAACAAGCCCCACAAGCATGGTATGATAGACTCACTGGATTTTTGCTTCAAAATAACTATGTTAAGGGAAATGCATATCCAACTCTTTTTATAAATAAAGATAAGAAAAATGTTTTGATTGTTCAAATTTATGTTGATGACATCATATTTGGTTCAACTCGGCAATCTTTGACTGAATCTTTTGCAAGTCTAATGAAATCTGAGTTTGAAATGAGTATGATGGGTGAGTTAACATTTTTCCTTGGTTTTCAAATTTCTCAAAAACCAGAAGGAACTTACATATCTCAACATAAGTATATTAAAGATCTTCTTAGAAAGTATGGTTATGACAACACTAAGAGTATAAGTACTCCCATTGGTACCTCAAACTCTTTAGATCTTGATGAAGCTGGGAAACCAGTAGATCAAACATCTTTTAGAGGTATGATAGGAAGTCTACTGTACTTAATAGCTAGTTGACCAGACTTAATGTTTTCAGTATGCTTATGTGCAAGATATCAATCCAATCCTAAGGAATCTCACTTAAAGGCAGTAAAAAGAATTTTTCGCTACCTTAAGGGAACCATGGATCTAGGGTTATTCTATACTTCTGGAAATGATTTTGTTCTAAAAAGTTTTTCTGATGCTGACTTTGGTGGATGTAGAATGGATAGAAAAAGTACATCCGGAACTTGTCACTTCTTAGGAGATTCATTAGTTTCTTGGTCCTGCAAGAAGCAACATTCTATAGCACTTTCCACTGCTGAAGCTGAATATGTAGCAGCTGGAAGTTGTTGTGCTCAAGTGTTGTGGATGCAACACACACTCACAGACTATGGCTTGAGTTTTACTAAAACTCAAATTTTGTGTGATAACACAAGTTCCATTTCCCTCTGTAAGAATCCTGCACATCACTCCCGTGCAAAACACATAGATATTAGGCATCACTTTCTTAGGGATCACACACTTAAAGGAGATATTATTCTTCAGTTTATCGGAACGCAAGATCAACTTGCTGATATTTTCACAAAATCTTTGCCTTCTGATAGATTTGAATACATTAAACAGAAGTTAGGAATGATAACTGTAAGGTAATCCTCCTAAATTAACTTTCTGTTGAAAAACTCTCCTTACAGCAAAAAACTCCTTTTCATAGGGGGGGTACATTTGTTTGTTAGTTTAACAAAGTTTTTTCAAAGTTTGTTTTCAAACTTTTCGGAAAGAAAATTTCCGGAATGGAATTTCCGGAACTACAATTTTCCAGATTGGACATTTTCGTACAGAACACTTCTGGAATGGAAGTATTCATGTTGAAAATTTCTGGAATGAAAATTTTCGTACTGGTATTTTCATAATGAGATTTTGGTACCGAATCTTCCATAATAAGTTTTTTTTCCGTTTTCAAAATTTTGTAATGTTTTTTTCGTAATAAGTTTTTCTATACTAAGTTTGTTTTTCGTACTGAGTTTTCCGTAATGAGTGTTCCGTAATGAATTTTTTGTACTAATCTTATTTTCCATAGTAAAGTTTTTGCGAATTCTATCTTCTCATAATAATGTTTTTTTTTGTCATTTTTATATTACCCATTACGAATAATCCTCCTAAGCCAATCTGAAAGGTATGATTTCATTACTTCAGTTTTCGTAGTCATATTTTACTTGCTGGCATTTTCTTGTATTATGTTTTTGGATTATACTTTTCTTAATTCTCTGTTTTAATAAAAAAAACCTCAAAAATATCGGATTCAAGTTTTCAACCGTCAGATCTGATCTCAGTTTCTCCCAACCGTTAGATCAACTGTGGAAGGTGAACCGTCATCTCGTTGCCTATATAAAGGGGACCCAAATACTCGTCCCACATCGATCTCAAGCTCTCACGTCCCGATTTTCTGCCTCTCTGATTTAAGTCCGTTCCGAACTTCAGTTTTCTCCATTCCGATCTTCTCAAAGGTTTTCAAATCCGAATGTCTGTGGAAGTAGCTTCTCAAGATATGTCTTCATCTAAGCCGATCTCAAAGTGGTTAGTTTATAGATAGAGGTTGGTTCATCCGGATTTCTTCAACAAGTATGATTCTCTTATTTCTAATAATATCAAGCTTAATGGTTGGGAAGATGTTGCGGTGTCAAAACCCGGGAACCAAGATGAAGTGTATTCAGACTTACTTGTTGAATTCTATGAGACAATTTCTTTTCTTCAGGAAGATCGAAAGGACAAATTTTCTTTTAAGTCTTATGGGAAGACTTATAAACTTTCATATGCCAAGGCAGCCAGCTTGGTAGGGCTAAGGAATGAAGGTGAAGCTGAGTTTGTTTCTCATGTGTTGACAGATTCTAAAGGTAGCTTCGATAAGGAAAAAGATTTAGAAACTCTTGGACTGGTTGATGACAAGGCTCCAAAGATTGCAAGTTTATCTACAAATTTCTAGATTCTAGAGCTATGGGTACAAGGTCTTATCGTACCAAGGAAAGGTGACAAAGATAGCTTAAAGAAGAGTGAAATATATATCCTAGATTTTCTGATAAATCTGAGGAAGTTTAACTTGATGAAGCACATTCTTATCACTCTTGAGAATTTGAAGAAATGAAATCTGAGAGCTCAGATTATTATTTATCCAGCAATCCTCTCGAAGTTGATAGTTCGGTGCCTTGAGTCTTTCAAGGAGGCTTGCAAATCTAAGCCAAGAGTTTGCAAGATTATGCTGGTGAGCGATGGTACTCTTAAGAGAATGGATGTAGGTTTTGACAAGGAGTCTGGACAGTTTATTGATTTACCTGCTCAAGGAGAAGCAGATCCGAAAGTTGCTGATCCGGAATCCTCTAAGACAGTAAGGAAGAGAAAGCTGAAAGAAGTGGTAGTAGAAGCAGAGAATCCTAAGACTAAGGAAGTCCATTCCGCACCTCCAAAACCAAAGAAGAAGAAAAGCTTCAGGCCCAGGAAGAAAGAATTGAAGCTCAAAGTGCAAGAATATGGTCTTAGAGAAGCAAGCTGAAGAATATCATAAAGACCTGAAGAAGATCAAGACTATTCTTAAAGGGCTCATGTCGAAGGAAAAAGATCCGAAATAACTAAATCCGATCTTTTTGTTGTAATATTTTCTTGGTTGTCGAGATTTCAAACCTAATGAAAATTGTGCCTCTCGTTTCTTTCGTTGTTACTAATTTTTCAGGTACTTTGTTTTTTTTTCCATTCCCTCAATTTCTTTTTGAAAATCACAAAGGGGGAGAAGGAAAAGATCCTTAAGAAAAAGAAGAACTCCAATGAGAGTTTATCAAAGGAGGAGAAGGAAAAGATCCCTAAGAAAAAAAAATCTATTAAGAGTTTGTTTAAGGGGGAGTTTTTCATTCAAGAATAATTTCTTATTCATAATAAAATGTCACTCCGGAAATCTGAATACGATCCTTAGAGTTTCAAGGCCTAAGGGGGAGTTAGTCGTATTCATCAATATCCTTAAAGCAAAGGGAGATAAGCTTTAATGTTTTTTTTCTTCTTAGAATTTCTTTTTCGTAAGGATGTTTGTGCTTTCCAAAAAGGGGGAGATTGTTGAGTCAATAAGGTTTTCCTTATGACTTTTCCATTCCTTCTTGTTTTGAAAATCACAAACACCTTACCTTAAGGAAAATTGCTCTTATAAGAAAAATCGCTTTTATAAGAAAAATTATCCTTATCTTATTTTCATCCATATTTTTCTTAAGTATGAGATTCGGATTCATTTCTATTTTCTCGGAATCGTTGAAACTTTGATATGAAGAATTCTGTTTTAGGATTCGGATTCTGGATAAGAACTATAAGAAAGTTTCATTCCGAATTCCGGATATGAACTCTAACTAAGTTCTATTCCAGATTCAGGTTACGAATTCTAAAGAAGAATTTTCATTACGAATTCTGAAGAATAATTTTCATTACGAATTCTGATGACGAATTCTCATTAAGAATTCTGAAGAAGAATTTGCATTACGAATTCTGATGAAGAATTCTCATTACGAATTCTGATGACAAATTCTCATTACGAATTCTGAAGAAGAATTCTCATTACGAATTCTGATGACGAATTCTCATTACGAATTCTGATGACGAATTCTCATTACGAATTCTGATGATGAATTCTCATTACGAATCCTGATGATGAATTCTCATTACGAATTCTGATGACGAATTCCCATTCCGAAATCGCATTCTGAATTCACCTATTAAACAGAATCTGATTATCTTTGTTTTATACACTCTGAATTAATTCAGACTCCGAAAAATATTTTAGTTACACTCTGAACCTTCACTCCGAATCTTTCATTCCGAACTTTTGAGTTAGATTTTAAAACGATGTTGTACATTCTATTATACTTGTTTTGTTATAAAACGATGTCGTCTATTTTGTTATAAACTAACCGTTGTCTAAGTGACACGTGTACAGGTCCCTCCGATCTTTAAGGAAAATATGACCGTTGGAGAAGGGGCCGACCTTACCTATAAATAGGAGCTCATTTGAAAGAGCTCGGCGTGGCTATAAAAGGGCTGAAAGGCTGACTGATCTTCGACTCATGTGATTACATGCTTGAAGTGATTTCTAGAGAGAGAGACTCTTATTAACTCTCAAAGCTTTGTGCGACTCCGAATGTTGGTGATTACATTTGAGGGATTCCGGGGATAGGAAGACAGAGGTGCCGACTACCTTGAAGTTCGAGGGCTTCCTTGCTGAGGAAGACAGAGGTGCCGACTACCTTGAAGTTCGAGGGCTTCCTTGCTGAGGAAGACAGAGGTCGCCAACTACCTTGAAGTTGAGGGCTTGCGGGGATAGCAAGATAGAGACTCCGATCTTCGTATCGAGGTCTTACCCTGGTGTGGGTAAGACAGACTTTCTTGAAAGTATAAATCAAGGGACCTTTATCCAAGGTTGTTGGATACCCTTCTCTTTGGGTTAAAAGACTTATATCTTGTTACTTGTAGTTTAACTACTTGTTTTTTATTCTGCTTCTTTTTGTATCTTAAGGAAAGTATAACTTTATTATACTTCCTTACTTTTACTCTGATTCATTTAGATTCTATATGCTTTAAGATAGAATCTCATATTGTAATTCTTGTTAAGGTTCAATTTCTGGAACCATATTTCCGGAACCCACTTTCGGAATCTCATTTCAAGTTTGCATTCGGTTTTAGAGGTGTTGTGAATTTGCTTAGTTTAACTTTGTTAAACTTAGCCCTTTCCTTTGCTTAAGGAAAACATAGTTAATCGTAACTAACTTTAAAGGTTCAAAAGGAATTTTTAAAGTGTACAATTCACCCCCCCTCTTGTATATTGAGCATCTACATCACTATTTTGATCCTACATATGTCTCTTAAACTCTTTATTCAAAATAGAAAACATAACAAAACTGAATTTCACGGTACATTAGAATAAGAACCAATTATAGTGACAAGTAAATTCTCCCAAGAATTGGGTAACATATTATGAAATAACATTGTTAAAACCACATCTTCAAAAGTAATACACATACCATAAAATTGATCAAAACATCCCTGATATTCACTAAAATAGTCATAAATAGACATACCTTCTTTGTACCTCAAATTAATCACTTGTTTGAAGAGAAAAATTTATTATTCCCTGTCTTGGAGGAATATGTAGTCTCAAGTTTCTCCCACAAAGTTCTGGTGTGAAATATGTTGACAATATGGTTCATCACATTGTCTTCGACCCACTGATGAGTTAAACCAAAATCCATATCATTCTCAAACTCCCATTCTTCATCAGACATTTTTTAAAGATTTTGATTAATAAACACCAGAAGATTCATTTTCTTGAAAAAAAGAAGATCCTTCATTTTTAATTGCCACATATAGTATTTGGCACCATTCAACAAAATAAACCAACTATAATTGGCTTCCACAATTTATCTGAATAAAAAACTAGACCCTTGGATATGAGATTTTGGGAAAGATAGAAAGCGATGAACATGAAAACAATAGAAAAGAGAACACACAGTGGAAATATATTTTATTTCCCTTAAAACAAGCCTAAAAATTTAAAGCGGATGCGCGGTGTCCAAATAAATGTACCTAGAAAATAAATGTTAACACTAGAAATTTTTAATGTAGAAAAATCAATAAGGGAAACCCCATAGGGCCAAGTAAAAAAATAAAAATACACTAACAAATAAAATTACAATGCATAGACTCCCAAAGATGAGTGAGATCTAAAAATAATACTCAGATAAAATAGTGAACCAAAGGAAGAAGGCCGATGTAGTCTGAAAGCATTTTGAAATGATGAATGGAGCCTGATAAAGAAACAAAAATTTATATGACTGTATAGAGAATATTTTCTCTATATAAATAAAATATTAAGACAAAAAATGCCAAGATCAGATCCAAGTGAACCATAGAGAAAAAACAATCAGACTAGGGAAATTGCATCGGTTGCAGATATGAAAACCGTTGCCTAAAACCTTAACTGAACCATGTTAAAGATGAGTAAAATAAACCTATGTATTTGTTTAAAATATTTTTCCTCAATTTCATCCAAAAACATTTCCTTCTACCAATATTTATTAACCCTCATAACCATATATCTTTTTTTGTTGCTTTTTTTCTTTAAGTGAAGCATGTAGGCACGTGATGGGGTCCTATAAGAGAAGGTGCCCTAAAATTTTCTCATCTAAGGACTAACCACAATGCAACATCCCCTTATCCTTCAATCCAAGATTATGAGAATTTTATTTTTCAAGAACCTTCATAGTAGCCCCAGTGGGCATTCTGGACCTTCCTTCTTCATCTCTTTCATGAGGTGAATGATTTTTCATAATTAGATCCTTCCCTAGAGACTTCCTATGAAAATTACTAGCTAGGTGTCCCTTCCTCCAACATTCCTCATAGGAAAAATTCCTATGATACACTTTCAAGAAATTTACAACACCCATATAGGCATCATAGTGAAAAGGTTGCTTCTCATACTCAATGTTGAGGTAAATATCATCAATGGGAGTGGATAGAGTTACCTTGTTAATAATAATGGAACTAAGATAAATTTCACTAAGCATTTTGGCCAAATTCCAAAATATCAATTTCTCAGTTTCTCTATCAAGACATATAGGATATCCTATTGCAATTGTGATATCATATAGGATCTTTGGATGAAAAAGAATCCAATTGATCACATACCTGTGCAAAATAATTCTTTTCTAGTGAGACATTAAAATCTAGCGACCATTCGTAGAGATTCAGCAATCCAGGCTCTAGGGATATAGAGCAGATGATCCATGCATGAAGCTTATGCTCATTTTAAGTAAAGATATAGTGTAAAAAATCACACCCTAAGGATATTAACCTCTAATCAGAGAAACCCCAAAAAATGAGGCCCTTTAAACGAGATCATCGAGCTTCCAAGGATTCTCCCCTTTATGGGTAACAAGTTGTGCAATAAGGGAGTTTTTTCCCATGGATAGTCTTTTAGAAAGAGCCTATGGATTCACTTCTACATGAACTGAGGATCCCTTTATAAGGATTCCCCCTATGAAAGTATCCTTGAAAGACGCTAATGCCCGCCTACCGATGTCTCATTTCAAATCTCGAGCCACACCCCAATCTTCTATCCGAAATCAATAATGATTCAAAAGGATTCAGATCAAGCTTTGAGACCAAGGAATCTACTTAACAAGGCTTCTCTGGTAGAAGAGAAAAACCAAGAAAAATTAGAATAACATTTACCAAGGGTATTCCATAATCGCCCTTATCACCTTTGCTGAGAATCTCTAAGGCCCACATCCTTCTGTTTCATATATAGATATATGTAACTAGAAATATAATAAATATATTTATCATTTAAATATATTTATTATAATTATATAATTATTTAAATAATTATTTACATATTTATATTTATAATTATAAATAAATATATTTAAAAATATTTGTATATAATTATAAATAAAATTATAAAATTATATATTTTTATATAATTATATATCTTTATATAATTATCTATATTTATATAATTATACAAATTTATTAATATATAAATATAAAAAATATATTTATTATTTTAATATATTTATTTAAATTTTATAATTATTTTTATATATATTTATAATTATAATTATAAATCGATGTATTTATAAATATTTGTATATAATTATATATATTTATATATTTATATATTTATATATATTTATATATATTTATATATATTTATCTATTTATATATATATATAAGGTGGAGAGGATGAAATCCACTCTTGGGAGCTCCACTGCTAGGGTTTCCGACCCCTTTGAAGACAATGGCGTTCGACTATGATTCCGGTCATCTAAGCTTTAATGGAATTGCCTTCTCCCATTAGTAGCATTAGTGATTAAATATCTTCAGGGGACCAAGGAGATCATCCCTTCCTAGGTGATCCAAGCACCTTGGCAAACCTTAGGCTGGATCTCACATTTGGCAAGAGGATCTCCATCATTCTAGTGGTTCTCGGTATCATTGAGTCACCAGATCCTATTTCTATCTATGATGAATCTATGTTACATGATGCGATAAAGCATGGTGTTTTTCAAGCGAACTCTGACTCCCCACTAATTTTTCAGAGATCTGAGGAAAATCATGATATGTAGCCTACTGAGAAGGTATCCTCTAATCGGGTGATGCTCATCCTTGAGTTTCATGATCCCATGCCCACTGATGAACCTATTATATGGGATACGATGAAGCCAGATGTTAGATCTGGAACACCTCAGTCTGATGTTATCTTCCTGAAGCTACTTGATTAGATATCTAATAAAGATCATCAATTGTAGCCTGCTAAGAATATTTAGTTTTTCTCTAGTCCTCAACATGATTCAATGCTTGAGCATAATATAATTTTGAGGAATAGTTTGATCACATTTGTTGAAGCTAATCCAAAATACTTTGAGGAAGAGATAGAGGAATGGTACCATTCCATCATTGTGAGGATCTCCCCCTTCGCAGTGAATGATCCATGGAAGCTCGATGATATGAGAAATCAACTGCTCCAAATTTGGGGCTTTGATGGCTAGAGAATCATTTTGTTAGGTATGGGTTATTTACATATCACCTTTTATTCACAATATCTTAAATTTCTTGCTTGGAGCTATGGATTTTTAAATCTCAAACCAGGGGTCCTATGCTTTCAATATTGGTATCCCTAGTTTGACCTGTCTCGTGATAGAAACACCATGGCTCAATATTGGATTAGAATTAATGGGATGAACGAGATCTTTTGGAACCTGAATAACCTCTTGGATATTTCCTTGGTAGTGGGATCCCCAATTAATTTTGACAATGAAACTGAACTGGCTAGATATGGTGATTATGCTATAATTCTGGTTGAGTTTGACCTCATCTCATCACTGGTTGAGACAGTATATTTGAACACTAGGGAGTTTAAATTTGAATTGGGTATTGAGTATGAATTTGTTCCTGAATTTTTCTACAACTTCATGTAAATTGGCCATGTTAGAGCCAACTGTTGAAGGGTTTTGAGGTGTTCCACTTGTAGGAAGCATGCTCGCTGAGCTGAGGATTGTAAATCTAAGATTCCCAATAAGGCTATATGAAATGTTGTTAAAAAGGATGGTGGTGGAATTCTCCAGATTCATGGTGGTGGTGGTGATCCTACTATCAAGAATCATGGGGATTATAAAAAATCCTTTGTTAATGTGGTTGTATTAGATAAGGGTGGGGGGATCTCCTTAATAGGTATGGATAAGCAGTCTATCAATTTGTAAGAAGGCATAATGCCTGGAGGAAGTGGTGAGCCTCATGTTCAGATAACATCTCGGGTTGTTTTTTATCAAAAAAACTTTTTATTATTGAAACCTTCAACTATTGTTGAGGTAAGATCTTCATATGAATCTACCATTCAAAACTCTATTAATCCAATGATCATGGAAGAGAAAAAAATTGTTGCAAGGGATCAAAGAGGTAAAAAAATGATTTTTGGATCTTATGGGATAATTAAGCTTACAAAGCATATCCAGTCTATATTGGATTCTAGTGGTGACCAAGGTACGGGATTTCAATCGGCTTCATTCATAGAAGAGGTCCAATTAGTGGATTATATTATAGGTCAGGAAGATGTGTGTAGGGTACAATGAATCAACAAGGACCACCATCCAGGCAAAAGAAAATAGCGGTTGATAAAGAGGGATTCCAAATGTTTATCCTTTAGATATATAAAGTACATGATGCAAAATTATGGGTTGTATAGGTTATATACTCTATATCTCCAATGGATACTAAATAGGAATGTGTTGTGGCATGTGAAAACAAACCTGGTATTACTCCCCCTTCTTGGGCTTTACAGGTGTAACTTCCAAAAAGCGTTTGTTCAGAGGAAACGATGGATTGGTGCTTCCCACCCAATTTCTTTGAGCTTATGAAAAAGGCATAAGACTATTTTAGAAAGGATTTGGATGATGAGTGTTCTATATCATGAGAGAGTAATGCTCTTATCATTCTTCCTAATGATGTTTAAGTTGAAAGGCCCATTGCAATCACAAGCAAGGAGGCGAATGATTGGTTCTTTTTACAACTCGAGTCCATTTACGCCATGATGGAAATAGATGTTTTTGGATCCAATGAGTACCTTGTTGTGCATAATTTATTAGAAATAATATTTGAAGATGGTTTTTGTGCTAACTCGGATATTGAATTTTTGGAGTCTTTCTTTGAAGTTCAGGATATGCTCTATCACTAATGATTCATGTGATGGAGGAGGATCATTTGCTACCTCAAAAGGCCAAAACATAGTAGAGGAGGCAACATACAAATGGTATAGGGAGACATCCTAAAAATATAAGAAGTTTATGGAGTTCCATAAAGTGTGTATTTTTTCTTGATGTGGGAATATGTGCCTTGGTCTTCCTTTTATCCCCTTTGTATAATTTATTTTTTATTAATAAATTTGGAGTCAAGGATTTGGCTTCCAAATCCATGACTGATCCATTATGAATATATTTATATAATTATATATATATATATATATATATATATATATATATTAGGTACTTGGGTGCATAATTACAATGAAACGTGCACACACCTCCCACCCACGGAGCCTGAAAGGCAGGTTATAGCCCCCCCCCCCCCCCCCCACAGGTTAACCCACCCATCAAGCCTAAGGACCTTACAATTTTATGTCCAAAGACCAGTTATCATTTACCATAGGCCCATCTGACCCTGAAGGCCCCCCATTTTTTTGACCCTTTTAGACCTAATTTCCTCATAGCCTGTAGGTCATTCAAATCATTTTCACTTCGTCTACACAACCCAAGCACCATTGTATGCCCGCCACCATGATCCAATCTCACCATCACCAAGACCAGAACTGCCACATAGTGCATCATATCTAGAAATCACACCTCCCATCAACCTTCAATAGACACCCCCCCCCCCCCCCGAGCATGCATTGCACGATCCTTATGCTGATGCATCCATACCCAACACCCACCATCAACTCACCAAACACCATGTTTCAAAGAACATTCTCCACAATATGTGATCAGTCTCCCCTTAAGAATGAAAACCACCACTAATCTCACACCACACACATCCTTTAGACCACAAAACCTACCTTCAGGTGAGGGTTCACCTATCCTGTCACTTGTGAAAATTCTCCTTCTATCGCATTAGCACCTTGTACTACTGACCTTTGCAGTGATTCCTCTGCACTAGCATGCATCGAAGACCACCATTGATAGTATCCAATTTGTCCGTGAAACCCCCTGGAGGTGGTAACTACCCACCTGTATTCCCCACCCCCTACCAACCACATAATACATGACTCAAAGAAGTCTAACCTCCACCATCAGGTGAGGATCCTCCTCTCACTAATAGACTATTTCACCCCTATCGGGGGTTCGTCTGCACACCGACTATGGTCGCGGACCAAGATCCCTCCACCCCTCCATTAAGTGGGGGGTTCATTCAAATGAGAACATGCCATACATACAATTTTACACATGTAATGTGTGTGTGTGTTTACATACCACATACATGGGCACACATATATACACATATATACATATGTTCATGTATAACATCTATATATACATTTTTTAGCTAGCACTGATAAAGCTCACCCTTTTATCAGTGCGTTATGTTTAGCACTGTATAAAGTGAAATATTTGGTAGTGTGTTTTTTTATATAACATTTTTTATGAATTTTAATTTTATTTAGCCTCATATAATGCCAATTTGAATGGAATGTTACCCGGATTCTACTTTCATGCTACGTGTTCCACCGTGAATGGTGATTTTTTTATAATTATAATTATTTTTGGGAATTTTATTGTTAATTGTTTTTCCTTAACATCAGTTTATAATGCGCATTAACAAGTTTATTGTTAAAGGCCTGAAAAATTGTTATAAATATCCTATTTTTAATGAATTTTTTTCTATTTGTTACACAAACCTATTTTCTTGGCTCTATAATTATCTATATGTAAAATCACAAGTTTTGGTTTTTTATTTGATATATTGGATGTTTTTTTAATTTTAATGTGTACACAATTTTTGACTTTCTCATATTATATTTCTTTAGTGTAGGTTTTTGTAATGTGTGGAACTCTTTTCCTTACCTATTAAGAAAAAAAGGAAATGAAAAATGGGGAAAAAGAAGGGTGGAAATGGTAATTGCATAGCTTGGGGTGGAGAGGTTAGAAAATAAGATGATATAACTTCAATTTATTGGTAGAATAATTAAAACTCTGGAAAAATTATTGAAAAAATGGGGTTGATTGTTTTTCTTGTTCAATAGTTGAACTATTTTTTTATTCACTAGAATAATCTTATTGTATAGATATGAGTGCCAATTAATTTTTTTCAAATCATTTATATGATAGTTTGTCTTGGATTTGTTCATATTATGTGTTATTTGTATTTTTTTTATTTGAATAATGAATTTTTTATTTTTTTAACTAGATAAATAATAATTTTTGTAGTGCTTTAGAAAGTTCCAGTTTTTAGGTTGATTCTTTATATTGTGTATTATTTCAAAAAATGTAAATAATTTCTATCAAATTATTTATCGTTTATTATTCTAGAATCCCTCAAGGTTATAAAAAATAGATATAAATTTTTTCATAGTGATCAAACACAAATTATATATTCAACCTCTTGGTTTGAACCTCTATTTTATTACTCATTTACAAAACTTTTAAACATTTCTTCATCACTAACTATAATACTCCCCTCTAGACTTATCATATGAAAAAACATATACCATCGTAAAGTTTTATAGAATCATGAGACATTAAGCATGGTAAAATGAGAATAATTATAGGAACAATATTATGAAATAAGAGTGGCATAAAAAGAAGCATATAAATCATATATCAAGATTGTCCCACAAAAACATCAATCACATAGTAGGTTTGGGCTAATCTCTAGTGTACCTTTTGTAAATGAGATAATCCTCCAATTTAACTTTTGGATTTGTATAAAACCACTCGTGCACCCCCTTTGATTGGAGATAAATCCTCTTGTACCCTTTTTTGGGATAAATCATCTCGTCTATAATTTTTTAGCATAAATCCTCATGTATCTTTTGGTTTGGGAAAAATCATCAAATGCATCCTTTACATTTGAAATAAATCCTCTCATTCACCCTTTAGATTTAGATAAATTCTCTCATGTGCCCTTTTTGAGCACATTATATATAAACTTTACCAATTCATCATTCTATACATATGTGTCCCATAGGATAATAATCATTCACTGCATCATTATGAATCCTTAGAGAAAAAAGTTTTTAGACATTTATTGATTGTATCAACATTTAAAAAGTTAAAAAATAATTACCTAGTAAATAAATCCTTTAGTGATTGAGTAAAATGGT
Source organism: Viscum album (assembly GCA_963277665.1). NCBI lineage: Eukaryota > Viridiplantae > Streptophyta > Magnoliopsida > Santalales > Viscaceae > Viscum > Viscum album. The sequence continues at coordinate 1,528,765,057 of OY728138.1, read as the reverse complement.
GGTGAAATCATAAGAATTTTTTAGAAAACACTTTTATCTTTTACATAAAAGTAGAAGTTTCAATTACTTTGAAAATAATTTTTTAAAAGGTGAAGTTATTTTTGAAAAGTTTTAGTGAAAAATAAATAACGGTTTCCCAAATTTGGTGTGAAAAAATTTTAAAATTAATATGAATTAATAGAACTTTGAAAATACATAAAGGTTATCAAAAACGAATGTGGAGTAGAAGATAGAACATTTAATTTTGAAAGGATGAAAATATATATAATATTTTGAAATATATTTTTTGAAACTCCATATCTTAAAAAAAGTAATAAAAAGTTATTTTTTAGATAAGGATAAATATGAAGGTCAAATGAGTAAACACATATTTTTATTTCAAAATAATAAAGGAAAACATTTTTGAGAATAATGAACATCGAAATTGAGAGAAAACTAGATGATATTTTTTTCATAAAAATTTTGCACCCCCCAAATAGAAGGAAATATATTATGAAATAAGAAATTGATGAATTGATCAAACTTATAAGAATGATTCTCATAGAATAATATTTTAACCCAAAGAAAGAAAATTAGAGTTAACCATTCATGAATCAAGATGTGAATTTTGATATTCCATTTATTTTCTTAATTAAAATTCATTTTATTTGATATTCTCATTTTAATTTTTTTATGTAGCTGGAAGGTGGGAACTACCCAATTGAGCTTCTCTATCCACATTTCCTTCTAGATCTATGCCTGCCTTTCCTTGTTATTATAGATGGATTCTTTGCTATAGAGTGTGCTACATTGGATGTGATAAATTAGGGGATTATACTACCACCGGAGAGTAGTGTGCCCTCAAGAGTTTGGTGCCTTTACTAGAGATCCCTCATTCATTGATCTGGTTTCATGAGGTTGAGGGTGGAGGAGTGTAGTGATGTCATGATCATTAGGGTTTTCAATTTGTGGTGTCGCTTCCTGGATTCAGTGACCTCATTTTTTCAAAAAAAGATCTAAGTGGAGTGTGACATCAGAGAAATGATTTATGTTCTCTATATCTGTCATGATGAAAGAATTATTCATCATTATCTATTTCTATGAATAATATTAGATTATCCATTGACATCTTTATGTTGTTTCACATTGATATCTACTATGGCTATAGGCTATAATGCTCGATATTACACCAATATGGAGATTATTCTTATTTGTGAGGGCTCAGAAAGTGGTAGAGAATCATCATAAGAAGTGCCTTAGACATTGTTTCTAGTTCTTATACCTATATGGAAAGATGCTTGAGTAAAAAGGAACAAGTTTGTGGTGATGGACCTAGAGATCAGCATTGATCATGGAGGATCAGACCTTCTGGACTCGGTGATGATGATTCTAACACACTACCATAAGTTTCTTCATCAATAAGGTGACATTGAGCCCCAGAAAGGGGGTTGCGGTTTTGTTAAAGATTTTCTTTATCAATTTTTGTAATCTTTTGTGTGGTGATTTTTTATTCATCATGTCTTATTTTTGTTTCTAGCCTAGTTTAGCTTGTTTTATATTGTTGACCTTTGTTTCCTTCTTTTTATCCCTTGTTCTTTCAAAGTGGAAAAACCCTTGATGATTCTGCCTCATGCACATAGGAAAGATATTTAAAGAACTTAAATCTATTATCCCTTTTACTTATTTCCTTTTATTCATTTATTTTATCTGTAAATCACGGTTAAAATTATGCTTCCTAAACATTAATTCAAATTATGATTTTTAATTTAAATTTAATTTAAAATATTTTTCATTTTTATGGTTAAATAGAAGTTTTTCAGGCCTTTATGTTTCCTGGTTATTCTTCATTGTTGTTGCTACTACCTTAATTGAGGCTCACTATTGAGTTTATTCTTTATCAAATATAAATTTTATATTCTTGAAATTTTCCTTCTAGTTCTATTTTTTTAAATCAGTGTTTATAGAATTTTTTTTTGTTTTTTTAATGTGAAATATTGCAAGCTTTGAATGTTGTAATTGCCACTACTATATGATCTACCCACTCTCATGTGTGACATATATTTTCTAATGTTGATTCATTTGAATATTATTTATTGATTTTAATGTTTCAATGTGAACTTCTATTTTATGTTTATCATTTTTTATGTCTTAAACTATAGAATAAACATCTTTTTTGTATTTAGGATTTTGATGAACCATGATACCCAATTTATCCTTGGATATTTCATAGGGGACGTCTCTTGCATAGGGTAACTCCCCATAAAAAATTGGTATCAGAGCCTAATTGTGTTTAAATTTGTCTACATTAAAATTTGAAATTAATTTTTATTTTCTTTCAAATGATTTGATAGTGGATTTTACATTGTATAGTGATTATACTATTTCATTTTTCTTAGTAATTTACTCTCTTAGGTTGTAATATTTATCTATTATTGATAGTTTGTTTACTTGTAGTTTCCCTATTTTCCTTACTAGACTGAGCTTTATAGATTCCTTTGGGTAGATGCTACCTATGTGTGTCTCTAGTTTTAGGTTCGGATGGGTTCTGTATGAGGATGGCCTATGTTTGAGAGTTGGTTAGTAGTAAGGTCTTGTCAAGATCATGTATCTCTTGTGTCTACCTTTTACCTAGGATATGGTCTTATATTATCTATTGTGTGTTCCTTTATGTCCTTTAGGACTGTTGGATCTAGGTATGGACCTGTAGTGAGTTCAGTGTTTAGGCTTGGGTAGCTTGTGGGTGCAGTGTTATTGTTTGTTGTTTTGATGATCACCAAGCTACTTTGTTTATTGTTTTACCCTGTTTAGCGGCTATGTTTTGGTTTCATAGGAACCATGTGCCATTATTAAGAATAGAATATGATGTTTAACCCTTTAGTGTCTTATTTCCCCTAGGTTTCTAGCATGGTACCTACCTTTGTTCTCACTTCTTAGTGCTCTTCTAGGATATTGGGACTACTTACATGTGTCCTTGTAATTTCCCTTTTGTTTAAGGATATATCATTTTGGATTTTATTTAGTCATTAATCTCCTTGGGTGGAGATTTTGAATCCATCTTATAAGGATATTATGGAACCATATGTCATGAGACTTCCTGATCATGTTTAGTGTGGCGTGTCTCAGCTTAAAGCCAATGGTGATTGGAGCTTCATTACTCTTATGTTTTTATGGGTTAATGTGGAGACCATTATCTATGGTTGTTTTCCTTAACTATGAATGCTCTCTCTGGTGTTTACCTTTCTAATGTTTTGAATGATTTCATTTTTTTGTATTGAGTTTCATTTTTTGTGATTTATCTAAGTTTGTTTGCTATTTATTTTATTAGAGGATGGTACTAATGTAACATCCCCAGCCTAGAATCCACTAAACCAGTGCCTCGATATGAGTCTCTACATGACCTCAAGCATGAATACTCATATGCCAAAGGCTGTAGACTAGTAGTGAGGGTCTAAATAATCATGTGGGGATAATATACCCTCTTTACCAGAGTGAGCCACGGTAGATAAAAAGTAGTGTAAAGTCAATAATAACAATAACTAGAAACGTTCCTTACTAACTGGTTTCAAAATAGGGTACAAACTATGAGAAAAAAATAAATATGTCATGCCATGATAATAATGAAAAAAGTGGAATAAATACCATAATAAAGAAAAACATTAGAATCCCCAAAATAGTTTATAACTCCAAGTCTAGATCCTCATCCATTCACATCCCATGCCCAGCTCAACTCCCTAGCATAGGGCCTCTTCCCTTGTTCTGACCTGTAACTAAGAAATCCACTTGGGTATCCAATGGAAGCCTAAGTAGGGTGTGAGTAAAACTTATTAGGCCACCACCAATAGTGTCTACAAAATATCTAGTCTAAATAAAAGGTTCATTAAACTGCTAAATAATAATAAAGTAAACAAAGGACGACTCGTGTTCCATTAGCTAACAATATTCACTTTAACCATTTCATATAATTATTTCTATTTTCATCACTTATATTGCCTTCATTTCTAAATTCATTTTAATTACATGTTTCAAGGGTTAGGAATTTATAACATTCACACAATGGCTTAAGCAGATCAATTATCATGCATAAGGGGATAAATTAAGTTCCCTAACTCTCTAGGATAAACATTTAAATAACATTTAAAGCACACTTACCTTGGAACCTTGGTCTAGGTAGTCTCATAAAATACATCTTTTAGGAGCATAGAGCCCTGGTCCTCTTCCATAACCCATGAATTATGTGGTGGGGTTTAGAGCCTTAGTCTAACCAAACTCATGGGTGTTGATCCTCAAGTACAATACCCCACAAATACCATCTCATGTTCACATTCTTATTTATCCATTTACCATATATAGAATATCTCAAACCATAAAAAGTCAATACACATAACATTCAAATATAAGGATTACTCAACATGTGAATTAACATCAATCCTTAACCCATTACCACATTTACTAAATCACATTTCATAGCCCATTTATCCCATTTCCCTTTCTTCTTCCTTAACCCATTAGGTATATTCAACTATTCCCATACATTATCCCATTTAACATAATCATAAATTTCCTTATGTTAACCCATTTAACACATTTATCAATTAAAAATCATTTACCAATTTAAAATGTTCACCATTTCATATGCATTAACCCACTTATGAATTTCAAGTACATTTTATAAACCACTTAGCACAATTTCCATTATTACATCCAACTCAATTTATGTTTAGCCAAATAATACCTCATGCCATTACCAAGGTCTAGAAATGAATATTCATTCTCCCTTTTTAATTCAATCTAATTTACTAATGATTTCTTCATGGGATATACCTTATAACAAATCAACTTCGGGATTAACATTGCCATTTTATATGTTTGGAATCATTGGCACACCCCATAGGTGGACCTAAATTGGTTTATAAAACCTCAATGCACCCCACATGGATTGTGAGGGTTTCAAATCCCAATTTATAAAACCATTTTTACCAAATATCACTAACAACATTAAACACGCAATAAGAGGGAAGCCAACACACATCCATGCAAGCACAAATCAACATAAAGACTATATGATATAACTTATAGACCATCTACCATGAATCCAAAGATGAACTCACCCTTAGCCTTATCCTTAGATCTAGATTAAAGCATCCTTTAAAGCCCCAACCTATTACCTACTAAAAAATGATGGTTTTGGGGATTCAGAATAAGAAGAATGAAACCACAATCACTAATCTAGAAAATAGAAGCAAAAAAGCACATTAGAGTTACTGAGAGCTTCGATCTATAACCAACAATGCTCAAAATTGCCTAGAATCAAAGGAGAATGATCCTTTGGGAGTCAAGGTCAAATTGGTTCATCACTAGTGTTGAGAAGAGAAAAAATGAGGGAGAATTCAGGTGAGGAACTTAAAATCCCATGGGGTTAGTTTGGTAATTTTTTCACTTTTTAAGGGGGTGTACAGTTAGGACACACGATTTTCCAAACCATGTGCTAGACTCTTTTAAATAAGGGTTAACCCACATGGTTAACTAGGGAGGCCCTCACAGTTTGACAAACGATGTGCTAACCATGAAAAATACCTATATATAAGGCCACACGGTTTGGACTTTCTCATTGAATAGTTTAATTGATTGTGTTCCCTTCATTTGGGCTAGCATGGTTTGGGTGTACAATTTCCTCTAACCATACGTTAATCGTGTAACATGCACTGGATGGACATTTTTCCTTTTCTTTCACTTGTTGAACACCCGGGCACCCCGAAAACTCTTCATGAACCCAGTAAACATTATATTGGCCAAATTTAAGGGATTCAAACTAAAATTTGAATAATAACATACATCGACAATGTCTAGGATCTTACAACCACCCCACCTTATAATGGATCATCCTCGATCTATGCCTCCAAGTGTCACTGAGATTTTGAAGATAATAGATTGGGCCACTAAGTCTGCATGTTCGAATCTCCCCCCCAAGTTTCTTCCTAAACATTACCATGTTGCCACAAAATTCGAACCAAATTCACAATATTACCTCAAAAAACATCCTTGATTCGATCCACAAAATATAATGGATGTTCCTCATATGACGCATTAACCTCAAACAAACATCCACCATAAGAACTTCATAGGGAATCCTAGGAAACACTGCCTAAATTGAAACACCATGAAACATCTCACATGGTTCTATACCATCATGGAAGACCCATTCATCACCCCATTGGCCTGATCCTCTTTGCAATTCATGTCCCAAATCACTTGGAACCATTTTACACTATTTTCAAAAGTCCAATGGGGACCCAAACATGGAACTACCTAAAGAAATCACCCAGTCTTCCTGACCACATTTCTTGACCAACATCGATCCACAACTTGAGGCCCAATGATCCCATTCCATAATAAAAAATCCAAGACAAAACAAAAACACTAAAGTAACTCTACCAATCAAACCTGATTTAATGCTCTTTATCGATGTAAAATCACCAAAATGGTGCTTACTCGAGTCCCTTCAACCTGAAACACCAGTCACATCATCAACAGACCACTAGACAGATGTGGTTCTCCCCACCATACACTTTTTATCACCCCCCACCATATTCATGTGATTGGAACCTCCACTATCATGAAAGACCACTAGAACCTTGACTCAATTTTAACAACATACTTGACGTGTTCCCAACTCCTTGCGCCCGAACATCCATAAGGACTTCACCCATTATTGGAATCCATCATAATCGTTGAAACCATCCAGAAGGTCATCCCTACACCATCCATCTATGGACTAAGGACATATTGAACTTTCTCAAGTATGACTTCATTTTTGAAAATCACTTTACATTATAACATTAAACTGGATGTGGGTCACAACTTACCACATCCATTTTGTTTACCATATTGTGTCGGACCACCCTCAATTGTGTTGTACCAGAACATCCATCCTCCACTATTGGCACTCTACCCCTTCCATCTTCACAAGGTGCTTACTAACTTGAGGCCTATCACTAACATCCAACATACCTACTAGGGCCATTACCTAACTTCTAGTATAACTCCACCATTACAGGATCCACTATCCTCCAAACCATCATTATGATCCACCGCACTCATAAACATTCCCAACACAGTAACTCCTACCATCTATACACTAACTAAATGTGGTTAAGTCCTTACTCAAGACCATTCTAAAATTTTAAATGAACTATTTGCTCCACTACAACCATTGAAAGCGGTCTATAACTCACCACATTCATCTCTTGCTTCTAGCCAAGTCAAGATATCCCTAGCTGACTCGTCCTAGAAATGCTTAGATTCATTATTATCATGTCACTACCTTACCATAAAAAGATGACTTCACACCTAAGGGAACTCTGTGGTCACCCAATCACACCTACTAGAGTCCATGGTCGACCACCGCTGAGGTTCCAGAACTCTGTCCCCCCTTGCCATGAACCACTGTCAAGTCTTACCATACCCTTTAACAAATTTAACCCAGGCAACTCAAATTTCATTTGTAACCAACCTAAGCCCAAGGCCAATTCTTGGCTCAATCAATGACCAAAATCAAGGCCTAGATGGCCTCTCTGAGAGACCCAATGTACACTTAACAGGATTCCCATTGGACTCCTGATGCCACTACATGAACTCTATACCCTACTCCACACATCCAAGACTGAATTATCACTCCCACCTTAGGAGTGTCATTACCATCACTTAATCAAGAAATTCCAACCACCACGGTTCACGCTTAGATCATAATCTGAACCCAAAAACATGAACATGGCCACCTAGATTTTCCTAGATTAGTAGAACAAACATCACCTGATACTCATTCATGGTTTCTGTGAATGGAACCCATGACATTCGTTGACTCCCATTCCATTCCTTAGAACTCACATATAAATAGTCGATGGTGGAAATCACACCATCTAGCTCCACATATACCTCCCCATGATCGTAAACTCCAAGATGTCCCATATCCAATCATAAAACATTCAAATCTCTAGGCACAAAGCCATAGCTTTCTCTATGTATCCAAGATGATGTCAAGATGTTAGGCATGATTATCACTTGCTAAAAGTATGCTAAGAAGTTGTCAAATAATACCACCACAACTTATCCACAATCGATGTCACCTCCCACTATGGGGGAACCTTGGTATGTTGAAAGTCTCAGGCTTCCCTACCCATAATGTCTCATTGAACCCTGACCACCACAACTCAAGTGGGGTTACCAACCAACTAACCAATGATTCACGAATCTCTACCAATTAGTAGTGAACCAATGTTTCCATTGACACTACTACCACTACACCACTTGAGTTCTTCCGACACAACCCTAATAGCTAACTATTGAAACATAACAGTCCTCCCCACCGACCAAAAACCAATGGACTCTCACATAGCCATGCTTTTCACTTTGGTTTCACACAGACAAGTAGGAACTTATCCCAAGACACTTGTCTTCCAATCCCAAATGGAATCATGGATTAACATCGTGTTCCCACATCTGGACCTCATCAAATCCCTCAAGGTTTCGCACATTCCTATAACCACACACTTAAACTAACTTTAGATCACACAATAAAAACATCATCAGAGCCTATCCCAACACCTGATTTATCAGTTGACCTTGCCTCATCGTTTTTCATCCCTATCAGTCTCAAGGAATTCTAAACATCACACAAAACAATCAAATAATTCGTATAAACAATACCAACCATGTGACCCTCCTCACCTTAGGTTTCACCTTCATAAAAAAAGCCTTCATCCATGCTGCAGTCACCTTTGCCTCATCTGTCCAAAATCAAAATCAAGACCCCTACTAATTATTATCCAAATATATAGGTCATACATGCGAATCATACAACCCCTTGAAACCAACCTTACATCCATCCACTAGCACTCAGTTGCCTTTCTGAGAGAATGAGTTCACAACCATACCATTTACTGAAACATGATGGTACTCATTTTTCATCGTTTCCACATTTGAAGTATCTCTCATGCTTTATGTTCCAAGGAATATGAAACATAGGTCTATCCTCCCATGAGGTCACCCTCGAACCCTCCCAAGACACCAACTCGTTATCACAAATTAAATCGTGTCTCACAAAATTATTGACCTTCCCATATAGCCTTCTAGTCCAATCACATGACTTTCTAAAACTAAAGAATCCACCTATGCCTCACACACCCAAGAGCACTCAAAAAATGGTTGACCACCCTCATAGATTTCTCTTGAGGGTCGAACAATAACAACTTCCCAAACTATTGTTAGGGTTAACAAGTCACTTGGAGCTCTCTCTAGTCTATATACATCAGCTTCTAACAAGTCTCCACTCACGGTGGTTCTCCAGCCACCATTCTGAAACAATATTTCAAATTCACCCCGAAAAACATTCAATCTAGGTTTCAAACCAAACATACTCACACACACAAATCAGAACAATGAACCATGAAATCCATTTCAACTAACACAGCCTACCCGATCACAACCCACAAGGGTTACCTCATCCATGTTATCAGACGATACCTATCAACGACAAGTCTACAACCTAACCAAAGGTACTCTAAAGGACACCACTCTATCTAATATATCAAACTCACTAAGTCCTCCAAACTAAGGAACTATCACTAATCGAACCATCCATACTTAGAATTTGTTCACAACACTAGGGTTACACATTTACCATGTCCTTTCATGTTCCATCCTACCGCATGATTGAAATTCTTGCCACCCTCTCCAAAAATCATCAGAGGTTTTTACAACCAAAACTCTCTAGTTAGATCAATCATACTCAGCATGACCCGCCCTGGTTCCTATTCCATCATTATCAAAAAAATGGGTGAAGTTCTCATAGAACTGCTCCTCTCCTCTATTGCCTTGAATTTTTGGGGTTTCTTGCTCCACTTATGGAGGATCATTCCCGGTGATATATTCCAATTTCCCCAACTAGATCACATCATCATGGTGAAATTTCTCTACAATTCCAAACATGATTCATTGAACACATAACATAAATCTTCCATAGTTTTTAGGAATGAAGGGTCTCCACTATCCATAAACAACCCTTTTCACATACACTATACCAATGGACATTGCCACATCTAGAACACTACCCTTGACCATCCTTACCATGGGTCATGGTTAACATAAGGTAAACTAACATACACAGTCACAAGTCTTTCATTAAATAACTTTTTAAAACCAAATTTCACTTTCACAATGAAAACTTTTCCCATTTAGGAACTTTTCCCATTTTACAACTTGATACAACCAATGTTTTAACTCATTCAAAACATTCATTAAGCATAATTCCCTAACCATTCCTTAACATTATTTCCATTTTAACATTTTCATCATCTTTTTTAGATACCATTTTCTTTAATTTTTCAAGGAATGTAAATTAATTCCATCCTTAATGTCCCATAAATCCATCTTGTGTGTGCCTATCATGATGCATTCCACCTAAATCCCTAGGTTCGTAAAATGATTCATGATGGAACAACCTAATTTCATTCCATAGATGAGAAAAATATTATAAAATAGTCACATCACACAACAAGTGCATCACCCAATGGTGAAATATCATTCAACTGTAACAACACACATCAAGAACAACAATGCTCACCCTGGGTACTTAGGTTTTCCCTCGTGCATGGGTTAGCTGCTCACAAGAATGGACTCATTTATAAGACCCAAAACATCCTAATATACAACCTACAACCTCCAAATAGTAATACCATAGAAAAGAACCGCTCTGATACCACATTTTAACATCCTCATCCTGGAAGCCACTAAATCGGTTCCTCAAGTCGAGTTTCCAAATGGCCTCAAGTGCACCACCCCATATGCCTGAGGTTTCTGACTGGTAGTGAGGAACTAAATAATAATGTGGGGAGAATATAGACTCTTTAATAAAGTGATCCACAACATATAACAAGTGATGTAAAGGAAATGATAACAATAATAAGAAACATGCATTACTAATCGGTTCCCAAATAGGGTAAAAAACATGACCAAAAAATAAATATGACTTGTCATTATAACAATGCCAAAAGTGGAAAAAAATCCAAAATAAATAAAAACAGCAAAATCCCCAAAATAGGTCCTAACTCCAGGTATGAATCCTCATCCATGCAAATCTGATGCCCAAATCAACTCCCTAACATAGGGCCCTTTCCCTTATCCTGACTTGTAACCAAGAAATCTGATCAGTTACCCAATGGTGTCCTAATAAGGGTCTGAGTACAACTCGATTATCCACCACCAATGGTGTCTAAAAAATATCCAGTCTAAACAAAAGAAGAATGCATGTGCTAAATAATAAAATAGTAAACAAAGGGAAACTCAAGTTCCATTAGCTAACAATATTCACTTTAACCATTCCAAATCATTATTTCTATTTTAATCACTTATGCTAACTTTATTACTAAATTCATTGTCATCACATGTTTTGATTCATGCTCAAATTTACCCAAGAGATGAAGGTAGAACGGTCCTTGTAGTTTAGCTTGGGTTATCGAATCCTCAGAGACCTAAGAAGTAACCTACAGACACGTACATTATATAGAATGTTTTTGGCTATGAAGTGGCTAACTTGGGTTGATTTTAGATGGGTTTAAAGGATAACTAACATATTTTAGTAAATTCAATTTAAAAGAATGATTTGATCCTAAGTTATCTCTCGAGGTGGATTGGATGAAATTCTTTTTCAGCTATTCCAATTTCTTATATTTGAGATGGATTCATTTAAGAAAATCAAACAACATCTTCAGTTACTGGTTTAACAACTAAACAATTTAATACTAATCACCTATACACTTGAAGGATCAAAGTTTTGAGCACTTCAAGGTAAAGGTTCATATTAGCACTTGAAGTGTGTGGCCTTAAATTCAACAAGGACGATGGAGTTTAAAAATCATCAAATAAAAAACTCAATTAAAGGAAGTGATTAGAAATTAATGGGGTGATAAATAAAATAAAATCCATCCCATTGATACTCCCTTGGATCAACCCATAATTGGGGTATCCCTACATTGATTCTATGGTTTCAATGGAAGCGGAAAGTAGACTCATGAGGGAGGAAATGGAGAAGTAAAAAAAACAATGAAATAATGATCACTCCAACATTGTGTGATAATTTCACAAGGTTTGGTGTGAATAAATTCACACATTGAACCAATGGTATCAAAGTGATATGAATAAAAATAGAATAAGAAAAGAATAAGAACTTTTATTAATAAACTAAAGTGAATTGAACAACTTACATGTGAAATACAAACTTGAGACAATAAAATCGCAGCATAACATTACAATTGAACAAAGCATCAAAATATGAAAAACTCCTCCATCACCACTACTTAAAATAGGAATTTTTGGAGCCTTGGGTCGAGCCTCCAATAGTACAAAGCTTCCCACTTTATTATGGTAGGCCTGGGGTAGTGGAAAGCTTGTGGAACTTGGACTTTTCCACTCTTGAACCGAGGTGGCAGCCAGCTTGCAACCACTGAACAGACACTCTTGGAAGACCTTCTAGATGGCCGAATTAGAGTGGGCCATAGAAGAAGAAAATGGATCCCTGGATGTATCATAACCTTCTGTAAAGTTTGGGATAATTTGGAGTTATTTATTCCAAGATATGATTATATTGGTAGGATGTTTTATGGGCCACAAAATCTGGGCCAGAATTTTATCTCCAAATTGGGTCACCTTAATAACCACCGTGGAGGCTGAATTAGCACTGGATCCTGAAGAATTATTTGTTCCTCTACATTTATTATATAATTACACGAAATTTGGGCTTTATTGGGCCTGTATGTTGGGCCCCACATTCTCATCAGTGGGCTGGTGTCCAATCTGACTTCTCCAGAATTGTTTGCATGAAATCCCATTTTGGTGGTCTTCTAATGTGAATATTCTAACACTCCACAAATATGAAATGTTACCAATATAATTAGAATCCTGAAAATTAAATATGAATATAAAATCAAGATCGTTGGTTACTTTAAATGATGTTCAAAAATTAACCACATAATAGTGTATTTTAAAAAGGAATTACAATCATAATGTGAAATGATGTTGAAAGTGTAAAATGCACTAAAATGGTGTTTATGAATAATAAAGCACATGAATATTATATATATTAACAATGAATATTAGCCTCATTTAATGAATAATCATGTTTCATGGGTTGGACATTTACAACATTCACACAACATCCTAAGCCAATCAATTAACATGCATAAGGGGATAAATCAAGTTCTCTAACTCTCTAGGGATAAATATTTCAATAACATTTACATAACACTTACCTTGGAACCTTGGACTAGGTAGTCTCATCAAATTCATCTGTTAAGGGTATAAAGCCCCGTTCCCCTTCCCTAACCCATGCATTATGGGGTGGGGTTTAGAGCTTAAACCTAACCTGGCCCTTGGGAGTGGATCCTCAAGTCCAATACCCCAAAACTACCAAGTCATGCACACATGATTATTTATCCATTTACCACATATACCATATCAAAAACCATACAAAATAAATACACATGACAATAAAAACTCATAATTATTCAACATGTGAATTAACATCAAGCCTTAACCCATTATCACATCTACTAAATCTTATTGCATATCCCATTTACCCCATTGTTCTTTCTTATGCCTTAACCCATTAGGTATATTCAATGATTCCCATACATTATCCCATTTAACATAATCATAAATTCCCTTATGTTAACCCATTTTACACATTTATCAATTCATAAGCATTTACCCATTTAACATGTTCACAATTTCATATGCATTTACCCACTTATGTATTTTAAGTTCATTTCATAAACCACTTAGCACAATTTCCTTTATTAAATCCAACTCAATTCATGTTGATCCAAACAATCCCTCGGGCCATTACCAAGGTCCAGACATGACTATTAATATTCCCTTATTAATTCAATCTAACGTACCAATGATTCCATCATGGGATCTACCATATCAAAAATTACCTTACGGATTAACATTACCATTTTCTATGTTCAGAATCATTAGTGCACCCCATGGGTGGCCCTAAATTGGTCAAGTAAATCTCAACACAACCCATAGGGATCGTGAGGGTTTCAAATCTCCATTTAGAGAACCTTTTTTACCAGATCATACTAAGGGCACTAAACGCACTACAAGTGAGAAGAAAACTCACTACCATGAAAGTACAAATCAACATAAAGACTATGGGATAAACTTGTAGACCACCCACCTCAAATCCAAAGATGAATGCACCATTAACCTTATCCTTATATCCAGATTCAAGCATCCTTTGAATCCCCAACCTATGATCCACTAAAGATGAGGGTTTTAGGGATTTGGAATAAGAAGAATGAAACCACAAGCCCTAATCCGGAAAAGATAAGTAAGAGAAGCATTAGACTTACCTGAAGGTTTGATCTGCATCCAACAACACTCCAAATGGAATAAAATAGAAGGATAATGATCCTTGGAGATTATTTTTCTAACTGGTTCATCACTAGGGTTGAGAGGAGAAGAAATTAGTAAGACATTAGATGAGGAACTTAAAATATCGAGGGGTGGTTTGGTAATTTTTCACTTTTTAAGGGGCCACACGGTTTTGCCGCATAGTTTTCCAAACCATGTCAAAACCTCATGCCAACCTATGTCTAAGAAGGGTTAAGTTTCATGGTTACTTGGGGAGGTCTGTACAGTTTGAAAAACCATGCACTGATCGTACGAAATGCCTCTTTACAAGGCCTCATAGTTTGGCCTTTCTCCTCGCACAATTTACTTTATCATTCACCCCTCCAATTGGATAGCACAGTTTGGGTGCAATGTTTTCTCTAACTCTGTCCAAACAGTGTAACATGCACTGGATAGCCATTTTTTCTTTTCATTCACTTCTTGAACCCCTCAGGAACCCCCAAACCTCCTCATACACCCATTAAACATTATATTAACCAACTTTAAGGGATTCAAACCAAAATTTGAACAAGAACATACTTCGACAAAGTTTGAGGTCTTACTACTGCTCTATTTATTTATGTTCTATAGGAAAAAATGAGTTGTTTAAGGGACATATTGTAATGTGATTTGTTGGTCCATATTTCCACATTGGCATCATCTTATAGAGCAACTCAGGTAAGCGCAGATATGACCTTTTCCATGCAATTGTTTATAATTGTTTAAATTCAAATAATGTTTTGTAGCTTTAGTATATCATTCAACTTTGGGAAACATGTACTGCCATTGATTTGTGGTAGGGGGCTGTTTGAGTCATGATTCTATAGTTGTCACTTTTTTAGGGTGTGATGCCCAAATTGATGATAGTGTAGGTGGTGTAGAATCATAATGTGGTTTTATGTTTTTTAAAATTTTCAAGGTGGAGTTCGTGATGTTATTGCATGTTAAAATTGATCATGCAATTTAATTTAAAAGGGGTAGATTTGTGAATTTTAATATTCCCTTTATTTTGTTAATTAAATTATTATTTATTTAACTAGTACTTACCCATGCATTCGCATGGAAATACGTTCAATGCTTATTTTCAAGAAGACAAAACTATATTTCAAAGTTAATAAAGAACTTGAATATTGAATATATTGAAAAAAAGTGATACTTAATATTGAACTATAATTGGAAAAAATATAAAAAATGAAAACATAGGAAAATAAGAAAAATAAAATAACATAGGAGAATATGTAGGAGAATATTGAAAACAATTTGGAGAATATATAAGGAAAACATAATTATACCAATACCATACAAAATAATCCATACAAATGCATGATGAAGAATATAAGGAAAACATATTGGAGAATATACAAGGAAAATAAAATGATTTGAAAACATAGAAAACATATAGGATAATATATAAGAAAAAGAAAACATATAGTCAAATTGACATTTGAATATAGTAGATAACATTTAATTGAAAAGAAAAAGAACATTTTGGAAAAAAATGAAATGAAAGTAAATGAAAACATAAAATAATAAGGAAAATAAAATAGGCCACGATATAGAACAACATAAGTATCTAACTTCAAATACATGAATAAACGGAACAAATGGACATTAATTAGAAAAGTACATTCAAAACGAACATGAATGAAATAACATTAGGTTTAATGTCACTGAAATATTATGAAAAGAACATGAAATAATTATTATACAGCATTAATATATACAACATAATATTCCAATGGACATGAATGAAAAGAACATTCAAATGGAAATATTATTTTCAAAACATACAGCATAAGTATTAATGTCACTGAGTAATTATGTCACTCTGTACAAATATCAAACTTCAAATTCCTGGAAGACTTTTTTGCATAGAATGAAATGTTTAAAATAAGAGTACATAAAATTGCAGATTCAAAAAAATGAATGTTAACATAAAAGAATTAATTAGAATCCAAAATAAAAGAAGTTGAAATTTACCTTTTGAAGCCTTCAATGAAAACTAGCGACCACAGGAAACCCCTTTGCAACATTCACTTATTCCTGTCTTCCAAAAATTGAAGTTCTTCACTCCATCAATAAAAAGACCTCATATTCATCTCGAGGCATCCTAACAATCAATTAAATAAGCACTGTACATCTAGTTGTCCAAGTTGATCAAATGCATATTCAACTAAGAATTATTATATGAAACAGAATTTTAAATCATTCTATTAGTTATGCATTAATAAAATGTCTTACATGAGACTGTATAAAAAACCTAAAATTCCTAAATAACACCATTCAAGAGTAGTAGAAAAAATCTTCTAATAAGAAATATGAAAAAGTTAGATGAAGGATAAACCATCTATAAGCACTTTTTTAATATGAGTAGAAGAATAGGACAACAAATTAAGTTAAGGTTACCTATATATATTATACAGAGTATCACATGCAACTTGTGTTGAGGCATTCTTCTTAATCCAATCACGAACTACCAAGTGCACCTCCTGAGCCTGTTGTTGTGTGGATACTTTACCCGTTCCAATAGCCCATACTGGTTCATATGCAATGATTATATCATCCCAGCTAGAAAAAACATATTCCAACTCACAGACTGCAGAAATAAATTATCAGAACTGTGTTTTGAAAGTAAGATCATGATTTGTGATAAAGAAAAGAGGCAGCAGAGCTTTTCCTACAAAGGATTTCATCTACATAAAGCAGACATTAGTTGTCTTCCCTTCTTCTATTTCTTCCAAACTCTTCCCAATGCAAGCAATTATATTCATACCTTGGTTCAAGGAATAAGAATCCTTATTACCAATACAATGAAATAGAAAAAAATTAGAGGCAGAGTTTTTGTGCTTTCTAATTCCAAACAAAACACATAGCTAATATATTAAAAAAAAGTACAGAACATATATAGAACAGAAATCATAAGATTATGCTATCAAATAATGATCATTATCTCTAGATATTATCCAAATAAAATAAATGTAAATGTAAAAAAGCAACACCATGTTAGAGTTTTAAATAGTGTATACTCAGAGTTAACAATTTCCATTCACCTATAGATGTATTCAAATAGTGAAAACGCTCTACCTTTAAAGGGGAAAGTAATTATAGGAAAAAATTATAAGGATAATCGAATACCTTCTAATGAAAGCAATGATTTTCAATCATTCACTTCAGTTTTTATTTTTGTAGTTATCCTTGAAATAGGAATGCAGCTCAATGTCAGAGCTCGGTGATGTTACGGACTCTAGGTACATTACAACCTTCTTTTGCACCGCATTATCGGCGTCAAAATCTAGCAAAAGATTTTTCAACATGAAAGAAAGAATTTAATTAATAAGTTTCAAATTAAAGTGATAAACGTGTATAAATGATATCAAACTTGCATTCTAAACAATTACTCAAAGAATGTATTTAGCTATAGAAATGTATTTGGCTTAATAAATTCACAACAGAATGCATATTGAAACCTGAAGAAAATCACAAAAACAACAGAACATTTAGTGAACTATATTTAGCTATAGAAATAAACCTAAAGATATTTGAGTACAACAGAAACCAGAACATTTGTTCAACAGAACCATGAAATGATGAATGGAGCTAGTGAAATTCACAACTGCAACAAAAATATAAGTCAAATAATGTATTTTTGAAGCTGAAGACAAAAACATAATTATAGTCACAGAAAATAATTGCTTCCATCCGAGTATTGTATAGTCCAATAATGAAATGACTATAATAGTTATAGAAGGGGGAAATAAATATGTACCTGGGTAGATGAAGTAGTAGAAGATGTAAGAACTGATGTGGCAACATTGCATAGGGCAGATGAAGTGTTAGGGTTGTCCTCTTCCTAAAGCACCAGTGTGAAACAATGATGACAATAGTGCGGAATATGCTATTTATTAATGCAGAAAATGTTATTCAGTGGACATAATATGTTCTTGATAAGTGTAGAATTTGTTAATTATGAACAGGAAAATGTAACTACGTAATACAGAATATTTTATTTATTAATGCAGAATATGTTATTAGTTGTACAAAATATATTATTTATTTGTGTATATTTTGATATTTATAAACAGAAAAAAGTACCAAGGTCATGCATAATCTATTATTTATAAATAGAAAAACGTACCTACGTAGTGCAAATTATGTTATTTAATAAATCAGAAGAAGGTAATAACTGTAAAGAAATTGTACCTATTAAGTGCTATTCTGGGACCTTTTTCTGAATAATGTCATCAAAAGGAGTGAATTCGAAACTAAACATTGGAAAGGTGTTGTTATATGTTTTTATTCTATATTATTTAATTGGAATAATATTTATGAGAATTTAATTGACTAAAAAATATGTGTATGTTGAACACACATCTTAAAAAAATGATCAAACATCATGAAGTGAATGTAATGTGTATGTTAAGAACATCGTCCAGATATAATTGTAAAAATAACATCAGACAGTATAACATGTGAGCTTTTAGAACACGGTTTAGAACATCAGTTTAAAAAGCCTAATCGGGTAATAATATATGTTGAGATATTATAGTGCATTATAATAATGGTTTAAACTTTATAATATGTATATATTGTATGTTCAATCAATATAAAGTGTGACACTGGCTGATCAGGGTTGAGAGACGGTGTAAAATTTAATGGAACAGAAAAATATTCATATATTCATAGTTATATTGACACCTTAATGACAATAATCCAATGCGAATATATGATGTACCTATCGTAGAAGATGAAAGGTTGTTTGTAGTGGTTGTACAAGTTGAA
This sequence comes from Viscum album, assembly GCA_963277665.1. NCBI lineage: Eukaryota > Viridiplantae > Streptophyta > Magnoliopsida > Santalales > Viscaceae > Viscum > Viscum album. The sequence goes on along the minus strand of OY728138.1, from coordinate 1,528,745,848 downwards.
TTGTTGATTGTAGAACTGAAATACATATGAAGTAATATAGAAAAGGGAGATACTAAAAGGAAAATGAGTACTGTTATGGATTGCTGTGATGAGGAGGCAACGCTTAAAGCTGTAGTAGTACGAACATTATTTGGAAGACCTTCAAATAGTATAGATTATGAGGATATTTGTTTCAAGCAATGATGAGATAATAAAGGTAATGTTACTTTTTTTTTTTAAGGAGATGATGCTCACAGAATGGAATGGTGTCTCGTGTGAGGCTATCCATTCGGTGTCTTCTCTTGTTTGATCCAGTCGTCAACGTTGAAAGATTAGAACAATATTCATAGACTGACAAATTAAAAGAAGTTATATTTGAGGTAGATAAGGTCAGATGTCGTTACTAAGTTAAAGTACTTTGTAAGATAATATGAAAAGATATTTAATGTTTATGGATAACGGTGACAGGGGGATTCGTCTTCGACTTTGTTTGTTGATAAACAATGTCACAGGTTCAGTTGTGGATTAATTATCAAAAGTAAAGGATACAGTAAATAGTTGAGAAAAGGAAACATTTATCATGTCAGTAGGGTACATGATAGACATAGATATGTATTTTTTTTAGTTGCTTAATGAATGGAAACCTTTATGCGGTGGACATGTATAAATAAAGTTACCGTCAATGGGTACAGATGATGATGGCATGCATGTTCCTCTCTGTGTCATTCCTGGTTTAGTAAGGTGATTTGTTGTATTGATGGTTTCCATAGATGTTGTTCCTGAGAAGGTGAAGAGGACACAGATATGTACATAGGTGGAATGATATGTAAGAGTACAGTTGCAGGTGAAGAGAATATAGAGAAGACAACATGCTTGTCGTTGTTGCATGAGCAATCTTCTTTGTAATCACGACTCTCTACATGTCGACGGGGATTGCATCCTTGTAATCTATTTCTGATTATGTCGTTCTCAAGGAGTTGAAAATAATAAAAGCATGTAGATGTAATGGAAATTTTTTCAGTTATATAACATTGAAGCAAATGTGGATGGGGAGCCAACATCAAGTAGAATATGTCCAGTTAAACAAATTCAGTTGTACAAATATGAATCTTGTAAATATGATGTCCACATAAATTAAAGTGTAATAAATGAATACAGAATGTATAAATCTACAAATACCAAATATGCAGTACACTATAATATGGTAACAGCATAATAAACCATGGTGATAAAATATTATAAATGTATGACTAATAACTGTTTTACTGCAACTAAAATATGAAAAACTTTAGAGTTTTAATCTACATAAATCAGAAGACATACCTTCTGAGGAAAATTCTAACACCTGCTAGAACTGGAATCCAAGGGTTATGAAAGCCTTATGTTTAAAGAAAATGTGGATGGGGAGCCAACACTAAGTAGAATATGTCCAGCTAAACAAATACACTTGTACAGATATGGATATTGTAAATATGAAGTTCACATAAATTATACTGGAATAAATGAATAGAGAGTGTATAAAGCTACAAATACCAAATCTGCAGTATAGTATAATATGGTAGATAACAGCATAATAAACCATGATTTATAAAATATTATAAATTTATGACTAATAACAGGTTTACTGCAACTAAAGTATGAAGAACTATAGAGGTTAATTGTACAGAAATCAGAAGCATGCCAAGTTTAGTATAGATAATAGATATAGACATGGAAAACATAATTGGTCTCTCTACCCATATTCATCAATTGGTCGAACATATGCCATGTTCATTAGGAAAATATAAAATAAATCATGTGATAGTCCATCATAAGAGTAAAAATTATTACCTATACTTACCATGGGAGATTCAAAAAAGAGAAAACTGCTTAACCGTTGTTCTCAAAAGAAGTTACCATGCCCCGAACAGTCCTATGCAATTCTCACTCTCATAGCCCTAAATTCTAAATCCAGCACAAGAATTCCAATTATAAAAATATCACACCAAACAGATCCTTGCAATGTGTTCTCGATGCAATCTCAAATTAAAAAAGGGACAATCGAATGAGTTTAAACTTGATACATTACCTTGATAACATTTCCTTATTTGATACCCCTGACCTCAAGATCATACCTCCAACCTAGCATGTTATGGAGGAACTAACATGTTAGTATTATTGGTTAATAGAAAAAAAAATTAGAACATTACCACTCAAAATTATCGCTTCAAACAAAGTATATTATAATTCATAAAGTTCAATGATTGTTAATTTAAAAATTAAGAATAAATCACAATTCATCATGTGCACCTAATAAAGTAAGCATAGACTGAGTTCAGACTCTACCTTAAAAACATACCATTATTTGATACCCTTGGCCCCCAGATCAAACCTACAACAGGTCATTAGAAAATGTTTTAAGTTATTTCATAACACTTTAAAAAAGAAAATAAGTGAATATTTCTACAGAAACTCAATGGAAATAAAAGTAACTAAAACTGATGACAATGATAAAATGACCTTTTCACCTTTGGATCTATGGCCTCCATAGTGATATGTTTATCCCTGTGAAAATCATGGTTTGAAATATTTATTCTATTTGTGATAAAAGTGACCTCATCAATTTAAGAAGATATACCTGAAATAGACAACCAAGGTATATCCCGTAGTAGCCCGTGGGGGAAGAAATTCATTTACAAATCCTTAGAAATGAAATATATTTCCTTACCCTTATGTTCATCATCAAAATGAAAAAAGGTCATAATATCAAATGAATGCATTCCAAATAGTTATATATCCAACATGATGTAGTTAATTTAATTTTATAAAATAAGAATGATGATATTATTTTCAACAGTAAATGATTTCAAAGATGTCAAACAGATCCCTAGAAATTCAATATCTTACCACACCTTTATGTTTATCATCAAAAAATAAAAAAGGTCAGTATGTGAATGGAATTCATTTCAAATATTTATATATCCAACAGGATCCAGTTAATTTAATTTTATAGAACTTTAGTAAAATAATTATTTACAATAGTTAATGATGTCAAATGTGTCAAAAGGTGCATGCTTATAAAAAATTAATGACAATGCTATCAGGAGAAGTAACAATATACGACATGGTGCATGATTATAAAACATTGATGACAATGATATCAGGAGAAGTAAAAAAACAATATACGACACGGTGCATGCTTATAAAAAATTGATGACAATGATAAAATGACATTCTCACCTTTGGATCTATGACCAAAATAGTGGTATGTTTATCCCTATGAAAAGCATGATTTAAAATATTAATACTATTTGTGATAAAAGCGACTTCTGTAATTTTTGAAAAAAAAAATAAAAATAAAATAATTGCATTGTTAAGAAATTACCTTGAATATTTGTTACTATTGCATTCAAAAACTGGAGATGCTGATAAATCAACCTAAATAGAAGAAGAAATGTAATCTTATTGGGAACCATTATAATGATAATTCAATGTAGAATCAAACCATAATAATGTGAGAAAATATTGTTACAAATAATAGTACTGATAAAAGACAATAGAAACAAATATATATAATAAAATTTACACGAATCAATGATTTCCTAGAAAATGCAGCAGAATAATATATCAAACAAATATTTATGTCAAATAACAAAACAATAAATGAAACATTATGTAAATGGAAATAGAAATAATAGTGAGAAAAAATTACCTTGTATTTGATACCAATATATTGAAAAGCATGAGATGGTGATATAGATACATGAATCAAATAAGACATGTAAAGTCATTTGTCACCATTTTAATAATCATGTAATGTAGAATCAAAGTAGAAATTAGAAATAATATTTCATTTTGGAGAACATGAATCAAATAATGAATTGGTGAATTGATAGCAGATAACAAAAGGAAATAGATATCTTGATTTGTGAAACAGAAAAACAAATATACTGTAATAACATGTGAAAAAGTTTTATGCGTACACTACTGGAAAAGTAGGCTATACCAACGGTTTATAACCGTTGGTATAGGCTGGAAAACCGTTGGTATAGGGTATACCAATGGTTTTCCAAACCGTTGGCCAGTTAGCCGTGAGGAAAGCCCTATACCAACGGTTTCATTTAAACCATTGGTATAGGTGTTTGAGAATTCTGGGAAACTCTTTACCAACGGTTCAGAACCATTGGTATAAGTTTTTCCAGAATTCTAGAAAAAGCTTTACCAACGGTTCAGAACCGTTGGTGTATGTTTTTCCAGAATTCTGTAAAAAGCTTTACCAACGGTTCATAACCATTGGTATAAGTTTTTCCAGAATTCTGGAAAAAGCTTTACCAACGGTTCAGAACCGTTGGTATAAGTTTTTCCAGATTTCAGGAAAAGGCTTTACCAACGGTTCAGAACTGTTGGTAAAGCTTCTCCCAGAGCTGCTGCACAGCAGCCCCCAGAAGCCCTCCAGAAGCCCTACCATAAACCTGTATAAAAAAACAGTGCACAGCAGCCCTCCAGTATGCCCTCCACTATACACCTGCATAAAAAATATCACAAAATCCACATACATACTTCAAACAGTATAAAAAACACCTAAAATAGACCAAAAAACACATATGACAACAATCATCCGGTGGTAATTCACCTCACCCATCAAATTATAATAGGCAGAATAGTTTGATAAATATCTATTAGAGTTAAATAAGACATTCAAATTGACTCAAATCCCATTTTTTGTGATATTAGGTTTGGGTATGTAATGATTTGTGATGAATTTTGCATTGAACTTGTATTGTTTTTAATATATGGTGAAAAGATATTTTCTTAGGAGTCTCTTCACTTATGACCCCATGAGTGAAACTACCCAACTCATGAAAAAGAGTTTGCGACTATCGTTGATGAGTGTAAATTTCAGTTGTATTCACTTAAAATGATTTCCTTTTGAAATAAAAGAGAGACTTTGAGTGGTCCTGGACACACCGGCCCTCGTATTGAGGCGGGGTTGACTCGTACACGTCACATATGACCCATGGATCGTTGTCTTAAAGTTTCAACAGAATCCGAATGCGTTTGGTCGGTTTTCCGTATGCCAGTTGTTGTTTTCACTTAAAATCATGTCCATTTCAAATAAAAGTTAGACACTTTGAGTGGTGTCGGCCACACCGTGCCTCGGATTGATGTGGGGTTGATTCTTACACGTCACAAATGACCCATAAATCATTTTCCTAAAGTTTCAATAGAATCCGAAAGTGTTTGGTCGATTTTTCGTATGTCGTTTTTTTTACTTAAAAGCGCATCCATTTTAAACAAAAGAAAGATACTTTGAGTGGTACCGGCCACACCGGACCTCGGATTGAGGCAGGGTTGACTCTTACACGTCACATATGACCCATGGATCGTTTTCCTACAGTTTAAACAGAATCCGAATGCGTTTGGTTGGTTTTCCGTATGTCAGTTGTTGTTTTAACTTAAACTGTTGTCCATTTCAAAGAAAAGTTAGATACTTTGAGTGGTACCGGCCACACTGCGCCTCGTATTGAGGCGGGGTTGACTCGTACACGTCACATATGACCCATGGATCGTTGTCCTACAGTTTCAATAGAATCTGAATGTGTTTGGTCGGTTTTCCGTATGTCAGTTGTTATTTTAACTTAAATTGTTGTTCATTTCAAAGAAAAGTTAGACACTTTGAGTGGTGTCGGCCACACCGCGCCTCGGATTGAGGTGGGGTTGACTCGTACACGTCACAAATTACCCATGGATACATGTCCTAAAGTATCAACAGTATCCGAGTGCATTTGGTCAGTTTTCCATATGTGGTTTTTTTTACTTAAAAGCGCATCCATTTTAAACAAAAGAAAGAAACTTTGAGTCGTACCGGACACACCGGCCCTTGGATTGAGGCGGGGTTGACTCGTACACGTCACATATGACCCATGTATTGTTTTCCTATAGTTTCAATAGAATCCGAATTCATTTGGTTGGTTTTCTGTATGTCAGTTGTTGTTTTAACTTAAACGGTTGTCCATTTCAAAGAAAAGTTAGACACTTTGAGTGGCGCCGGCCACACCGCGCCTCGGATTGAGGCGGGGTTGACTCTTACACTTCAAAAATGACCCATGGATACATTTCCTAAATTATCAATAGTATCTGAGTGTGTTTGGTCAGTTTTCCGTATGTGGTTTTTTTTACTTAAAAGCGCATCCATTTTAAACAAAAGAAAGACACTTGGAGTGGTCCCAGCCACACCGGCCCTCGGATTGAGGCGGGGTTGACTCGTATACATCACATATGACCCATGGATACATTTCCTAAAGTATAAATAGTATCTGAATGCCTTTGGTCGGTTTTCCGTATGCCAGTTGTTGTTTTCACTTAAAATCCTGTCCATTTCAAATAAAAGTTAGACACTTTGAGTGGTGTCGGCCACACCGTGCCTCAGATTGAGGCGGGGTTGACTCCTACACACCACAAATGACCCATGGATACATTTCCTAAAGTATCAATAGTATATGAATATGTTTGGTCCGTTTTCCGTATGTGGTTTTTTTACTTAAAAGCGCATCCATTTTAAACAAAAGAAAGACACTTTGAGTGGTACCGGCCACACCGGCCCTCGGATTGAGGCGGGGTTGACTTTTACACATCACATATGAACCATGGATCATTTTACTATAGTTTAAACAGAATCCGAATGTGTTTGGTCTGTTTTCCGTATGTCAGTTGTTGTTTTCACTTAAAATCCTGTCCATTTCAAATAAAAGTTAGACACTTTGAGTGGTGTCGGCCACACCGCGCCTCGGATTGAGGTGGGGTTGACTCGTACACGTCACATATGACTCATGGATACATGTCCTAAAGTATCAACAGTATCCGAATGTGTTTGGTCCATTTTCCGTATGTGGTTTTTTTTACTTAAAAGCGCATCCATTTTAAACAAAAGAAAGATACTTTGAGTGGTACCGGCCACACAGGCCCTCGAATTGAGGCGGGGTTGACTCGTACACGTCACATATGACCCATGGATCGTTTTCCTATAGTTTAAATAGAATCTGAATGCGTTTGGTCTGTTTTTCGTATGTCAGTTGTTGTTTTCACTTAAAATCATGTCCATTTAAAATAAAAGTTAGACACTTTGAGTGGTGCCGGCCACACCGCACCTCGGATTGAGGCGGGGTTGACTCATACACGTCACATATGACCCATGGATACATGTACTAAAGTATCAACAGTATCCTAATGCATTTGGTCCATTTTCCGTATGTGGTTTTTTTTACTTAAAAGTGCATCCATTTTAAACAAAAGAAAGACACTTTGAGTGGTACCAGCCACACCGGCCCTCGGATTGAGGCGGGGTTGACTTGTACACGTCACATATGACACATGGATCGTTTTCCTATAGTTTAAACAGAATCTGAATGCGTTTGGTCTGTTTTCCGTATGCCAGTTGTTGTTTTCACTTAAAATCTTGTCCATTTCAAATAAAAGTTAGACACTTTGAGTGGTGTCGGCCACACCGCGCCTCGTATTGAGGCGGGGTTGACTCGTACACGTCACATATGATCCATGGATATATGTCCTAAAGTATCAACAGTATCTGAATGCGTTTGTTCCATTTTCCGTATGTGGTTTTTTACTTAAAAGTACATCCATTTTAAACAAAAGAAAGACACTTTGAGTGGTACCGGCCACACCGGCCCTCGGATTGAGAGGGGGTTAACTCGTACACGTCAAATATGACCCATGGATCATTGTCCTATAGTTTAAACAGAATCCGAATGTGTTTGGTCTGTTTTCCGTATGCCAGTTGTTGTTTTCACTTAAAATCATGTCCATTTAAAATAAAAGTCAGACACTTTGAGTGGTGTCGGCCACACCGCGCCTCGGATTGAGGAGGGGTTGACTCATACACGTCACATATGACCCATGTATACATGTCCTAAAGTATCAACAGTATCTGAATGTGTTTGGTCTATTTTCCGTATGTGGTTTTTTTTACTTAAAAGCGCATCCATTTTAAACAAAAGAAAGACACTTTGAGTGGTACCGGCCACATCGGCCCTCGTATTGAGGCAGGTTTGACTCGTACACATCACATATGACCCATGGATCGTTGTCCTATAGTTTAAACAGAACCCGAATGTGTTTGGTCTGTTTTCCGTATGCCAGTTGTTGTTTTCACTTAAAATCCTGTCCATTTTGAATAAAAGTTAGACACTTTGAGTGGTGTCGGCCACTACTTCAAAGCACATTTTCCATATCATTTTCCACATGCATAAACATGAAATACATGGCTAACTAAGAAAGCTAAGTAAAAAAATAGAAAAATGAGTATCACAGTACCAAGGAATACTAAAGTTCTAGGTAGTAGACTAATCATACAATAAGAATCAAGTGCAAAAAACAGAATCTGAATGCAACGTCCCTATGAAGGAGAGGAAAACCCCAAAGTGGAAAACCATGTTCAAAAATAAAGAGTTATACAGAATTCAAAAATGTAATGGATCAATCTGCCTCTGATCACCATCACCATCACCACTATCATCATCAACCTCATCCTCGCCGCCATCTTTTTCCTCGTCGTCGTCCTCGTCATCGTCCCCATGCTCATTGTCGGCCTCATCCTCATCCTCAGCATCATCCTCGCCATCGGCCCCATCCTCACCCTCGGCCCCATCCTCACCCTCGTCCACATCCTCATCCTCGCCCTCTTCCTCTTCAGCATCCTCATCATCACCAGGAACGTCATCATCTCGATCGCCACTAGAGCTGTCGCCTGGTGCATTGGATGATGCACCCATCGACGACATAAATGTCTGACAAGCCGCACTAGCCTCTAGTGGAAGTGATGAAAATAATGCTTTCATCAGTTTCATAAATTCTCTGTCTCTTGTTTGAACTTGTACTTCCAACTCTGTGACCCTTTTATCAGACTGTCTTGCATGCTCCTTGACCTGTTCCAAGTCGGTGGTACTAGAATGGATACCTGGAGACGACCAATACCTCATCGGGACTATATTCTTACTAGGTCGGCAGCGTACTCGACCAGAGTGCTCATCTCCCAAAACCTGATATAAATGATCGTGTGGCCCAAAATTGTCAGGTTCCTGGGCATCAAGAGCCTCTAAAGTAGCCTGTAAAAAATATTAATAGATTATTAAATTTCAAATTAGATATTAAACTTTGAAATAAACAAATTAAAACTTACAATCTTCTCTTGGGTCAGTTCATTTACCGCAGTTCCATCTTTTTTTCTTCTACTCGAGCAAAACAATTTTGCTCGAGGGATACGTCCTTCAATATTCATTTTGTGCTTCTGTAATGACATTGAAACAATTTAAAGTAAAAGTATAATCATATATTCATTATTCAATAAATCACATAATTTAAGTAGGATCCACTAAAAAGGGAAAGTCCTAAAGAAAAATTATAAACAACTATATCGTACATGCTGCCTTTCATGATCTGTCATAGTTGTGCGCCCCAAAGTGTAGAGGTATTGCTTTGAATCAATGTTTTTTTTGTTTTTTCAGAAGATTCCTAAATAATGATTAATAATTAATAATATTATATTAATGCAAAATATGAAAACTCTCATTTAAATAATTCAAATGAGATTAATACCTTAAATTTGGCAGTCGCCCAATGGGTAATCATTTGGTGATATTGCTCTATCGGGCAGTCATCCACGATAGGTAATGTCTCTAACTCCATGCTCACTCTATCACACCAGCCAACATACAGCTCATGCTTATAAGCTCTCCAAATCTCTCCTAGCTCTTTTAAACGCGCTGGTCGTGCACCTTCGCCATCAGGAAAGTTAAACCGAAGCTGAAACCAAATTGATTAGTTCATTTAAATACAAAAATATACTACATTAAATCCAATAGATTTTTTACCCATATTTGTGCCCACGCGTTATCCTTGACTTCGGGTGGCAGATGTCTCCAAGAGAGAGGGCTGACCGGAATGATATCAGAGTATTTGGCTAGCGTCGCCAAAAAACCCCGACATTGCTGCCCAGATTTCTCAATCATTTGTCCATCAACATTGTATTCAACCATCAACTATGTCTGGCGGTTCCATACCGCACGCAAGCGAGTACGCCCCCTCCCCCGCCTCCTATCTGTAGATGAATCTGTTATTAAAGAAAAATAATATCAATACAAGTTATAATAAAAATAAATTTTGGTATAAAAATTTGATAGAGTTATATAAATATACCTGTGGTAGTTGGATCAATGGGTGAAAAAGCTGAAGGAATATCCTGTATAGGTGGAGTGTCCCTCAGTGTATGCTCCTCAGCCACATACTGTGTCGCAGCAGGAGTCGAAGAAGGTAGAATATAATAGCCCGGATATAATGAACCAGAAGCAAAAGATGATGGCATAGACGTCTGGACAGCTGGTAGTGTAAACATCGGAGGTCTAAATATCTCATATGTCCCTGAAGACACACCAGGATCAAAATAGGGCGTAGAAGATACGTCTGTGGTAGTGGGTCGTCTAACTCTCGCCCCATGAGCCCTCGTACCACCGGCCTTAGTACCGGGACCACTAGATGATCGCCCATCTCTGACACCACCCCCCTCCTACCACCAACCTCTCTACTGGGAGCAATATCAGGCTCCTCGTCAGATATCTATCGTCTAGGGGGTGGATCCTGAAAAAAAGTTTGACAGAAAAGTAAACATATGATATTATAAGTTATTGAAATATTTATATTTGAAATAAAATACTCACAACAGGGATGAGTGGAGGAACACCCATCTGTACCATGCGATGATTATTATCTGTCATCTTTTTCCGCCGCCTCTCTTCAATGGGTGTCATTTCCTGCAATTAAAACAAATATGGAAGTAATTAGAAACAGATAACTAATGTGTAAACCAAAAAACAAAATATAGAAAAACCATTATGATAAAAAGAACATAATGAAACAGAAGATTTATGGTGTTATGAAGGTAAGTACTAGGATACACACTCTGAATGGTGTAGGTGAAACATGTAGGTGAGAACACGACTGTATGATTCTATATATTTCCCACCACAACTTCGGGTTCACAATCAACTCTGACAATTGAGCTGTTGGGGTCATCATAAGTAATAAACGGATTGCTTCCAATTGCAGTAGGGATAGTATCAACTTCATCATCACCATCATCAAAAACATGTCTGGGATTTACTTCAATAATTACACCAAATTTAGGATGACGATGATCTTTGACATAAAAAACTTGTTTCACCATTGATGCCAATACATATGGTTCATCGGTGGCAAGAGTGTGAGTCATGTCAATAATTCGAAATCCACAATCATCAATAAAGGTGCCTTGCCTCGTCATTGAATCAAACCATTGACATTTCATCATCGTGACTCGACCATGCGAGTAATAATCCAAAATTATTATTTTCTCCACGACACCATAATAAGCAACATTTTCAGAACGAGGTCTAGTGTCCGATGAACTGGCATAACAGTCTGTTGTGGCAGTTAGCATAACACCATTATGCTGTGTTCTCATGTTTCTTGCTCATTCAGTGATAATAAATTTGTATCCATTGATCACAAGTGATTTACAAGCACGAACCATGGTATTAGGACCAAAAGCCAAAGATCTTATTTCCTCAGAAACAGAGTCTGTAGGCAAACTCGATACCTGAAATATAAACAAATAGTAAAATTAATTAAATATTATTTTTATTTAGTTATTACAGAAATATTTTTACCTTGAATTTCAACCAAGCAGAAAACCATTTGCTATGCAAATTCTCCTTCTTTCTCAAATATAAAGAACGATGCTTTCTATATATCAATTCTTTATGTTCCCTGTAGATAAAAATAATAATAGTTTAACAAATATTTAAAATTACAAGAGATAAGATAAGAGATACATGTACAATTAACTTACTTGATATACTCATCGAACAAATCACAATTGAACAACACTGTGTGATGTGTCATCTCTCGCTCTTCAAGGCTTAATGTTGTCAATGTATATGATCCCGGAATTCCTCCTGTCTGAGGAAGTGATGGAAAACTGGGTTCAATTTGCCCATACTGTTCTTCTTCATTTCTCATTGGTTTTTTTATTCTCGTAGTATGATCAAACAAATACATTGAGCAGAAATCCATACATTCTTGAGCCAAGTAACCGTTCACAATAGAACCTTCGGGATAATTCCTATTCCGAACATATGATTTCAATGTGCACATGTTTCTTTCAGTTGGATACATCCAACGGAAAGCAACGGGTCCTCCAAGAAGTATTTCGATCGGAAGATGGACAGTCAGATGCAACATGCATGTAAAAAATGATGGAGGGAATATTTTCTCTAACTCACACAAAATTAATGGTGTCTCTGCCAACAATTTTTGCACGAGGGATTTGGACAACCTCTTAGCACAAAGATCTCTAAACAAATAGCACAACCGAATAACTGAGACTCTAACATTATTGGACAAGAGATGACGGATTGCTATTGGAATCAACTCATGCAAAAGGACGTGATAATCATGAGTCTTCAAAGATTTCAACTTCAACTCTTTTCTGTTGACCCGTTTTGATATATTGCTTGAATAGCCATCAGGAACTTTAATAGTCTCTAGCACTTCCAGAAATTGATTTTTTTCAGCAGGAGTCATCACATAAGAAGCACATGGAACTTGCCATTTATTTTCACTGATACAGACAGGATGCAATTATTGTCTGATCCCCCAATCTACCAAGTCGCGCCGAGATCGTAAATCATCTTTTGTCTTCCCCTTGACATTTAGAAGAATCGAAAGCAACATTTCACATATATTCTTTTCAATGTGCATTACGTCTAAGCAATGACGTAACAAGTTGGTTGACCAATATGACAACTCAAAGAATATACTCTTATTCTTCCAATTGTAACAGGTATCATTGGAAACATTTTTCCTCTTTCTAGATTTTATTACACTCTTCCCAAATGAATAACTGAAATCTTTCAATTCATTAAGCACATCAGTTCCAAACATACACTGAGGTGGATCGTCATTCTCCATGGTATTGTCAAATCTTCGACGATTGTTTCTATATGGATGGTTCATTGGAAAGAATCGTCGATGTCCCATAAAACTAAAACTACGACGATATTTCAGTCTTCTCGGTCGAGTATTCTTCATACAAACAGGACATGACAATTTTCCTTTTGTGCTTCATCCAGACATCATTGCATAAGCAAAAAAATCATTGATAGTCCACATAAGTGTAGCACGCATCTGAAATATGTCTTTCGAACATGCATCGTATGTGGGCACACCCACATCCCAAAGAAGTTTCAACTCTTTTATTAAAGGTTGCATGTATACATCTATATCATTGCCGGGATCAGAAGGGCCAGATATCAGTATACTCAAGAAAGTGTAAGGCTTTTTCATACACAACCAAGGGGGAAGGTAATAAATGTGTATGAAAACCGGCCATGTGCTGTGCGAAGTAAGTATCTGCCCAAATGGATTAAAACCGTCACATGAAAGACCCAGTCTCACATTACGCACGTCGGCTGCAAATTCAGGATATCGAGCATCAAATCTCTACCATGCAAATCCATCTGCAGGGTGAACCAACTCTTCATTATTCTTTTTTCTCTCGGTGTCATGCCATCGCATTTTTACGGATATTTCATCAGACATGAAAAGGTTCTATAATCTGGGGATCAATGGAAAGTGCCACATTACTTTTTGTGGCACACGAGATGGTGTTCCATCATCTTTTGGCTTCCATCGGGAGGTTCCGCATTTTATACAATCATTTCTTTCAGCAGTTTCCTCCCAAAATAAGCTGCAATCATTCGGGCAAGCATGAATTTTTTTTTTAGAATCCAAGTTCATCAACCAACTTTCATGCCATATAGTGGTTTGAGGGAATATCTGCATCATCTGGAAGTAAGTCTTTCAAGAAGGTAAGAATATAATCAATTGCAGTATTTGAAATCCCATACATAGTTTTCCCATGAAACAATCGGATTAAAAATTCCAACTTTTTTATTTTATCACCTTGCCGATATACTGGAGTCGTCGCAGCATCATTCAATTTTTTCACCCTATCAACATCATCATTTTCATTGGACGCATCATGTGTGCTTGTATCTAAATCTTGTTGGCTGGACATCCTTTCCTTCTCATGATGTCGAATAAATGGAAACCGATCATATATCAAACTCTCCAATTCAGTCCTATCATTTGGATCATCAACATTTTGAGATTCCATTTTCTCTCCATTATGATACCACACATAATAGTTTGTTTGGAAACCATATTTTGTTATATGATAGCTAACTGCTTCACGGCCCAACCAAGGTCTTCCAACACAATTAAAACATGGGCAGTGTATGCGACCACTATCTAAAGCCTTTTCAAATGCAAAATCTAGAAAGATTTTCAAATTATTTTGAAAATCGGTTGAAATCCGATCAGTTTCGTACATCCAACATCTATCCATTCTGTAAAAAAATCGCAATAAGTCATTTCAAAGCAATTCAATAATATTAAAGTTTAATCAAAAAAATATTTACGTAAATGACAATTGTTTACTCTATATAAAAGTATAACTGACACATTACTCTATATGAGAATCATATTAAGAAATACAACAAAATACAATGTATATAAGAAAATAAGATACAAATTTTCTAATGCCTATATTCAAGGATTGACCAGTAAGATATTGGAAGTGGATCAAGGAATACATAATCCTTAAGGGTCTTGTTGGGAGTATATGAGTTTTATACTTTAACTTCTTCAAGTAGATCAGGATGAGGAGTAGGATGAGGATCATGGGAGTGGCGGGACTGTCAAAGGGGGGTGTGGCGTGTCTAGGGGGTGCGGGGTGTCTAGGGGGTGGTGGGGTCGTCCGGGGGGTCAGAGGTATCCAGGGGGTGGGGGGCTGTCTAGGGGGGTCGGGGTGTCCAGGTGGGCGGGCTGTCCGTGGGGGTGGTCAGGTTGTCCAAGGGGGTCGGGGTGTATAGGTATATTTATATGAAAAGAATACCCCCACAATAATCATGCAGCCCTGTCATTAGTCTAAACCCCTAGAACACATAAAAGAAGCTAGTATGGACATTTACTAAAATATTTAACATCATACGAATGAAAATACACTCTAAATATAGTTTGAGAGGATATAATGGTGTGTGTAAAAAAAATGATATTAAATCAATTTAAATGAATATGGAACAAATGAGGGTTTATAATACACTAAGAGTACCTCAAACAATCCAAAACCACTATAGCACCACATATTCAACTTCATGAAACAGGACTTGGAAATCTTACCTACGTCTTTACTGATGACCACCTAATTGGAACACTCTATTTATGGTTCTTGAACACAAGGAACAAACAATGTTTGGTCTCTACCAACTCAATCACCCCCTTGTAGATCATAATCTCGTTTCCCCTTATACTAAAATGGTCTCATTGGAAGCTACTATTAATACCGGACCTAAACCATTCATTCTCCATAAAACAATGATCAAAGAACCATCGAAGGTATCTCTCATATAACCACAACCATTTTTATCTATGATGTAACGAAATTCACAAGAATAACTTTTATTCAATAACCTTTTGGTATATAATGTGCATCAATAATGGTTCAATTATATGGTTCATCACATTCCAATTTATTAATCACCCATACATGATAAAAATTGAACATTGACTTTCATTTAATTACAACCATCGTATTTCATTTAATTCTTAACAAGCATAGAAGCATGGAAATGGAATCTAATAACTTTAATTAGTCCCCAAAACTTTTTAATAAATTTAACATGAAAAATAAAACACTTTGAAATCTAAATAATCACTATGAAGTAAAATGAGCTTGGAATTCTATTGCACAAGTAAAAACACTCAACGATGGAATATATGAAAAGAATATTAATATAAATTATTAAAACAAGATAATAAAGTAATAATGAATGTTAAAACTAAACATGTGATTGAATTTTATAACATATAATAAAAATTTCTTGGTAATGAAACATGAAAGGCACATCAAAAAATTAGACAACTGTCTAATGCAATCTATATGGGATGGAATATGCATGGAATGTAAATAAAGAACGGAAACATAAATTGGGCTGGAACAGAAATTCGGCTGGAATATGAGAATAGAAATTGGTCTCATCCCACATCAAAATCGAAACTAAAAACTAAGAAAATACCTCAGCCTTGGATGGGATGGAGGAAGAGAACCTGAAGCACCTCCAAAATCGCCTCCAAAATTGCCCAAGCGCTCCCGTTTAGGGCTCTGGATCGCGAATGGGGGAGAGGATCGGCTACTGCCAATTTGGGGGAAAGTTTTCCCAACGGTTTTTAAAAACTGTTGGTATATAACTCCATCCCAAACCTATACCAACGGTTCAATGAGAACCGTTGGTAAAAGGTCACCGAAATCCCACTTTTACCAACGGTTCTCATTGAACCGTTGGTAAAAACACCCCTATACCAACGGTTGTGATGAACCGTTGGTAAAAGCTTCCAAAAAACCATTTGTACCAACGGTTATCAGAAACTGTTGGTATAGATGGCTATTCCCAACGGTTTACTAAACCGTTGGGATATAAGTGTTGGGAAAACTCTGTTTTCCAGTAGTGGTAGGGAAATACTACAATTTGAATAGGATATTATTACAACAATATTAGGGGAACATACCTTTTGTGGGTCGAGCATCACAATGGTCGAAAGTTCATTGAGTAGAAAGAGTCAACAGATGTAGATGCAGATGGAAATCTTGAGCTTGATGGAATTAGGGAACATGATGAAGTGAATCTTAAGGGTTTCTGACTTAAGTACTTCAATGGAGTATGGGGCAGAGGGAAACGTAAGAGGATCTAGGGTTTTCAGAAGGATGAACCATAGTAGAAGATGGATGACAGGAGGGGAAACATGAGCGGGAATAATAAGATCCGTGATGGAGGGGTAACGACAACGGGAGCCGTAGGAGGAGGGGCGTCGAAGGGAAAATGGGAGCGCGAACTATCAGAATCGTTGCAGGGGTAAAATGGGAGCACGAACAGTGGGAGCGGGAATCGTAAGAGCACCGGCGGAGGCAAAACGTGAGGAACCCTAGGAGTAGTGGAAGATCTCGTAGCGGGTTCCCTAAAATTGCGGGAGGTAGCGGCAACTATTTTGGGGAACATTTGGTGGAGCGGCGGAGCCGAAGGCGGAGCATGCAGAGGCTGAGGCGCGGATGGAGAGGAGTTTGGGGAAGGGGAGCAGAAGATGGGAGTTGCAGATGAGAGGTGGAGAGGGGAGTCAAGGAGAGCATAGTAGACTAAATCCCGATCGGCGGAGTGACTGCTCGAGGGTTTTTTGGGTTTCGGTGGAAGAACTATTTGTTTTTGGTAGACGTGGATGATTGTGGAGGTGCCACGTAGTTAGGAAAAAGACTGCTTTAGTATATATATAGATATAGATATAGATACATATAAATATATATATATATATATATATATGTGTGTGTGTGTGTGTGTATGTATATACATGTTTTACGTTATTTATGCAGATGGAAAGTATGCAGAGGCTGAGGCGCGGATGGAGAGGAGTTTGGGGAAGGGGAGCAGAAGATGAGAGTTGCAGATGAGAGGTGGAGAGGGGAGTCAAGGAGAGCATAGTAGACTAAATCCCGATCGGCGGAGTGACTGCTCGAGGGTTTTTTGGGTTTCGGTGGAAGAACTATTTGTTTTTGGTAGACGTGGATGATTGTGGAGGTGCCACGTAGTTAGGAAAAAGACTGCTTTAGTATATATATAGATATAGATATAGATACATATAAATATAAATATATATATATATATATATATATATATGTGTGTATGTGTATGTATATACATGTTTTACGTTATTTATGCAGATGGAAAGTCGGAACCGTCTAATTGAGCTCCACCATCCACGTGTTCTTATAGATCTGTGCCTGCCTTACCTCATTATTACAGATGGCTTTTTGCTGCACTGTGTGCTACTTCGGATTCTGGGGAGTAGGGCTTATTCTACCAATATAGAGAGGTTTTCCCTGGGAAGTTTGTTTCCTTTACTAGATATCCCTTGTTCGTCGATCTGGTTTGGCGAGGGTAAGGGAGGAGTGCGACAACACCGTGAGCACCAGGGTTTTAGATTTGTGGTACATCTTCCTAGATTCAACGATCTCAATTTTTTGACAGAGATTGGAGTTCATAGCGACATTGGAGACGCGATCCTTGTTCTCTAGAGGAGTTGCGATGAAGGTATTATTCATCATCTAATTGTTGTTGCGAAGGAGGTGAGATGGTCCTTGCACGTTGAGATCAACTGTGGCTTTAGGAAGTGGTGCTCGATCATGTGCCCGGAGGGAGATGATTCTTGTTTGTGAGGAATCGGATAGCGGCATCGACTAATCAACAAAAGCGACTTGGACAACAGTTCTTGTTCTCGGACCTAGAGGGAAACATGCTTGAGGACATAGGAACTCATTCATGGTGATGAACCTAGACAGCAGTGTTGATCATAGAGGATCAGACTTGTTGGACCCGGAGACGATGATTTCAGCACCCTACCAGAAGCTTCTTCACCGATAAGGTGACACCGGGCTCGGGTAAGGGGGGCGCGGTTTTGTTATAGTTTTTCATTGTCAATTTTTGTAAACTTGTGTGTGCTGTTTCACTCAGCGATGGGGCAATAGTGTTCCATGGCTAGTCAGCAACGGCAATGGCCTTACGGAATCATCTTGATCCACGATTGAAGATGGATCGTGCAGAGGTCACTGATTCTAGAACCTGGAACACGGCAATGATGGAGATAACGAGTTCCATATCTTGAACGTCTTGGGATATGAGCCTCGACCATTTCGGACTCAAGCAGCAGCACCGTGGTAGGAGGAGTCACGTGGGGGTTCAAGTTCTTGAACCCGGAGGTTGTTAAGTCTGGTACACAAAAGATATCGATGGAGACTACACTTCCTTGGACTGCGTTGGATCATCTGGATGGCTGCGTTGAGGCTGGACAGTAGCAGCGCTGGATTTTGAGAGTGGCATCGAACTTCGGACAGCAGCAGCGGTTCGAACAGAGCTTCTGTGCGTGGACAATGGTGTCGATCTTGAGGCAGATGATCATGGAGGATTGGAAGAGGGCTGCAACAACATGATGGGTTCATGTGAATTTTATTTTCATGTTTCTTATTGTTAATTAATATTCATTTTACCTTTAATATGCCTATTTTGAGAATCTGTTACGCAGCTCTAAATCTAGAACCACCAGATCCATTTCATCTGTCCCGATGTGCCTCTCAAATAGAGAATCAAAGCAAATAGGGACACAAAATTAATGTAGTTTGGTCAGATGACCTATGTCCGCAGGGAATGCAGCAACTTCTTATTATTCAAACGGAAACAACACGTATTACAAATTTTCTGCTTATCTCTCTTCTGTGCTCACACAACAACAACCCATATATTTATAGCCAGAGTGGAGGAGCAAATTCAAATGGCCGCTTCAAAATTTCTTCAGGCGGTCACCAATTGCTACAGCAAGTCATCTCCGGCGGCACCACCCTCTGCAAGTCATCAACAGGCGGCACCAAACAATTGGTGCAGGTCTCCTCTGGTGGCTGGTCTTCAAAGCCGGTTACCCACCACAACAGGACGTGGTGTTTTCATCAAAATCTCAACATAGATCATGAGCTCTTCATTTGCCGAAGGATATGGTGACAATGTCTCCTAGTTGTGTGCCCTTGGTTCGCCATCGAAGATTGGATATGAGATGGATCGCAGTTGTGGTTCCTTGGTTTTGTGATCCGGTTTGTCCAGAAGAGAGTGCTCTCGCAGCGTCTTCTCATTCTTGGACCAAGAAGGGTTTTGTGGGAAGTCTCTAGCCATGATTATGTGGTATTTTTTAAGGATCTTAGGGTGTTGAGGAGCAGGGCCGTTGGCGCCAGGTCCAGGGAGGAGGCATTCAACCGGAACATGGCCATTGCTGGTGGATGTGAGATCACACTTCAATGTTGGTAACTGCCGACAAGTACTCCGGCAGCACGCGATGGCGAAAGAGGAATTCCTACAGGCGCTCGACACGACGGAGACCGACGTGAACCAGTGGGTGGAGGCTGTGATTTTCTACCCCAGTCATTTTAGGGCTTTGAAGCTCCTTGGTGGTGATCTCCTGGAGGTCGGCACATCTGTGGTGTCGAACCTCGACAGTGTCAAATATGGGCAGCGATGAGAAATTTGGTCAATATCGGTGAATCTGCATATCACCCACACATCGGGAAAGCTGCAGTGTACCCAGAATGCCATGATGACCTTGAGGTTGTAGGCATTTGAGCACTCAACTACGGTGAATTCATCATTTTGTATTGACCATATGCGGCAAAGGTTTGATTGTACCCCGGGTAAGGGGGTCTCGATCCCGTTAATGTGTTTTTTTCCTTTGTCGTTTTTTAGAGTCTCATGCTAGCTACTTCTTCTATCTAGGTATGTGTTGTGTCTCAGTTTACTTGTCCAGATTTGTCAGCTTATCTCACTTCTCATTGTATTCCTTTATTTTGCATAGTGAAAAACTAGTGATGATCATGTCTCATGCATATAGGCCTATGGCCGAAGCACGTAAATCTTGTCCATTTTACTGCATTAATTTTCCACATTTTTTCGACCTGTAAAAATTGCTAAACGCTTCTTGATTTTAAATATGAATTTTGTTTTTATTTCAATTGTTTTAATTAGAAGTTATTTGGGCATTTGATTTTTCCAATTTATATTGCTAGTGTTGCTTGTGGACTTCAATTCTAGAATGGTATATTTGATTCTGGAATTTTATTTGTCAATGTTCCCGGTTTTATTAAATCATTTTTGTACAGATTATGTTTTCTATTTCATGATAAATAGTGCAAGTGTTGAATTGGTGTGATTGTTCACTACTAGTTTGTGATGTTTTTTACTACTGGAAAATCATTTGTCCAGTCCCTGTTTTCATTATATTGTTAGATGAACCAAGCTTTTTGTTTATTGGCTTATGTTTTTTAAGACCCGAAAATAAACATAATTTTTGATTTCGTATTTTGGGAATATGTGGACAAAGATTGAGCTCAATGGATCCTAACTAGTCGAATGGGGACTACATTGCGCAGCCCAGCCCACCAGAAAGTGGTATCAGAGCCAAATTGGGCATAATTTTGTGTTGTCAAAATTCAGAACTGATTATTCATTTCTTTAAATGATTTGTTAGTGTCTTTTACAATGCGTCATGCTTTGATGTTTTGTTCAGAATTGGTCATTTATTTTTTTGTTGTGATCTTTCAATCTATTATTTATTGTTGTTTCCCTATTTTGTATGCCCTAGTAGAGACCTTAGGCATATTGCAGTTGTCTGGTTTGTGTCTTGGGTTCTGGGGTAGGAGGGGTCTCTATGAGGTTGGCCTAGGTGAGAGTGTATTGGTTAGTAGTGGGGTGTGTGGCATTGTCTATCTGGCTATTTTGGTCTCTTGGTTCTACCTTTTTCCCTAGAAGAGTGAGCTGGTAATTAGCTTGGGTTTGTTCCTCTATTTTGTGTCCTAGTTTTAGGTTGGTGTGTCTAGGTGTTGACCTATTGCGAGTGGTGATTGGGCTTGGACAATGTTTAGAGTGGTAGTGTCATGTGAATAGGTTCAATGACAATCAGGCTTAATGGAGGTTCTATCAGGATCTATTTAGCGATGTTAGGTGGTTCCTAGATATCGTTAGGAAGCTAGACTAGGATGAGTTTTCTTGATTGGTAGTTGGCTTCCTTTGGATCGTCGGTGTTCTCATGGGTTTAGAGATTATCTTTAGGACTCAAGGGGCTCCATGGGATTTGCGGTGGTACCCGGTTGTTGCGGAACTTCTCCTGTTGGTTATGTTTTAGGTTGTGTCTTCCTTTTAGGTGGAGAGTTTTCTGAGTTCTTGATGGGTTCGAGTGGCGATTGGTTTTGTTTTTTCTATGTTTGATTTATCGGTGTTTATTTTATTTCTTCTATTTTCATTACTGTACTATTGTTTCTGAGTGATTCTTTGTGAATTTTAAGAGATGCTTTCTATGCCATGGTTTTAGAGGAAGGGTACTGATGTGTTCTTCCTTGTGTTGCAGGTACTGGTCAGCTGTCCAGGACTTCGTCGATGGAATCATCTTAGAGGTCGGCTCGGGTAAGTACAGGTATGTGTTTTGTTTATGTTTAGAGTTGTTTAATTCTGTTCATGTTTTGAATCTTTAGAATGTCATTAATTTTGGGCAACATGTGTCACATCGATGCATGATGGGGGGACTCTTTGGGTCGTACCCTATAGATATATCATGTTTAGGATATGATTCCCAAATTGATGATGATATGTGGCGTAGAATCATCACGTGGATATAATTTTAATTTACAAGGTGGAGAATTGTGAATTTTAATTTACAAGGTGGAGAATTGTGAATTTTAATTTACAAGGTGGAGAATTGTGAATTTTAATTTACAAGGTGGAGAATTGTGAATTTTACTTTCATGTTTTTTTATTGTTAATTAAAATTCATTTCACTTTTAATATGCTTGTTTTGAGAATCTTTTACGGAGTTGTAAATCTAGAACCGTTTGAGCCATTTCATTTGTCCACGTGTGCCTCTCGCGCAATGAGATCTTCTCCGATATGATTGCATACAGTAGGCTCTCGTTCAAGTAGTATTCTGTTGGTTATGCTCTCCAAACAGAGAACCCTGGATCGTGAGCTCTTCGTTCGCCAAAGGAGATGGCGGAGACGTCTCCTGGTTGCATGCCCTTGGTTCGTCATCGAAGATTAGAGAGGAGAGGGATCACATCCATGGTTCCTTGGATTCGTGATCTTTTTTGTCAAGAAGATAGAGTTCTAGTGGCATCAACTCATTCTTAGACCAAGAAGGTTTTTGTCGGAAGTCTGCATCCATGATTACAGGGTCTTTGTGAAGGTTCTTAGGGTGCTGAGGAGCAGGGCCGTTGGTGGCAGGTCTAGGGAAGAGGTGTTCAATGAGCACATGGCCATCATCGGTGAATGTGAGATCGCACTTCAGGGTCGGGAACTGCCTGCACATAATCGGGTAGCATACGGCGGCAAAAGAGGAATTAACGCATGTGCTCAATGTGGCAGAGACTAGTGGGAACCAGTGTGAGGAGGCTGTGATTTTCTTCCCCATCCATTTTATGGATTTGGAGCTCCTTAGTGGTGCTCTCCTGGAGGTCATTGCATTTGTGGCGTCGAACCTCAACAGTGTTGGATCTGGGCAGTAATGAGGAATTTGGTCAGCACCGGTGAATCTTCAGATCACCCATGCACTTGGACAGTCGCAGTGTACCCGGACTACTATGATGACTTTGAGGTCGTAGGCATTTGAGCACTTAACTACGGTGACTTCGGCATTCTGCATTGACCATCTGTGGCAAAGGTTTGACCGAGCCTCGGGTAAGGGGGTCTCGATCCTGTTAATGTATTTTTTCCTTTATCGTTTTTAGGGTCCCATCCTTGATGCTCATTCTATCATGGTATGTGTTGTGTCTCGGTTTACTTTTCCATATTTTTCAGTGTATCTCGCTGCTCATTGTATTCCTTTATTATGTATAGTGAAAAAAAACAATGATAATCCTACCCTGTGCACATAGGCCTTTGGCCAAAGCACACAAATCTGATTGTCCCTTTTACTACTATACTTTTCCACATTTTTTGACCTGTAAATTGCTAAACAGACACTTCTTGAGTTTAAATTTGAATTTTTTTGAGTTCAATTGTTTTAATTAGTAGCTGTTTAGGCATTTTTTTCCCCGTTTTATATTGCTTATACTGCTTGCAGCCTTCAATTCTAGAATGGTATCTTTGATTCTAGAATTTTATTTCACAATGTTTCTTGTTTTATTAAATCCTTATTGTACAGATTAAATTTTTTGTTTGATGAGAAATAGTGCCAGTATTGAATTGATCTGATTGTTTACTGCTAGTTTGTAATGTTTTTTACAACTGGGAAATCATTTGTTCATTCTCTATTTTTAGAATATTGTTAGATGAATCAAGTTTTTTGTTTTTTAGATTATGTGTTTTAAGACTAGAAGATAAAATTAGTTTTTGATTCCGTATTTTGGGATTATGAGAACCAAGATTAAGCCTAATGGATCCTGTCTAGTCGAATGGGGACTTCCTTGAGCAGTACAACCCCCTAACAAGTGTTATTAGAGCCAAATTAGGCATAATTTTGTGTTTTCAAAATTCATAATTGATTATTCATTTCTTTAAATGATTTTTTAGTGTCTTTAACTCTATAACATGCTTTGATGTTTTGTTCAGCATTAGTCATTTACCTTTTTGGTTGTAATCTTAAAATGTGTTATTGATTATCCTTTCCCTTGTCATGTACCTATTTTGTATGCCCTAGTAGAGACCCTAGGAAGCTTGCAGTTTTCTGGTTTGTGTCTCGGTTATGGGGCAGGAGGAGTCTCTGCGAGGTTGGCCTAGGCTAGAGTGTATCACTTAGCAGCGGTTTGTGAGGAATTGTCTGTCTGGTTGTTTTAGTCTTCCGGTTATGCTTTTTTTGCCTTAGGAGAGTGAGCTGATAATTAACTTGGTTTTTTTCCTCTAGATTCTGTCCTGGTTTGGGATGGTGTCTCTAGTAGTTGACCTATTACGAGTGGTGATTGGGTTTGGGATGTGTTTAGAGTGACAGTGTAGTGAATAGGTTTGGTGACAATCGTGCTTCATGGAGGTTCTTTTAGGATCTCTTTAGTGATGTTAGGTGGTTCATAGATATCATTAGGAAGCTAGACTAGGATGACTTTTCTTGGTCGATAGCCGGCATCCCTTGGATCACTGGTGTTCTCACGGGTTTAAAGATTTTCCTTAGGACTCAAGGGGCTTCATCGGATTTGTAGGGGTACCCGATTATTGAGGAACTTCTCCTGTTGGCTACGATTTAGGTACTGTCTTCCTTTTAGGTGGAGAGTTTTTTGAGTTCGTGATGGGTTCAGGGGTTGACATGTTCTGTTTTTTTATGTTTGATTTCTCAGTGTTTATTTTATTTATGTTATTTTCATTATTTTAATATTATTTCTGAGTGATTCTTTGTGAATTTTATGAGATGTTTGTAATACCATGATTTTAGAGGAAGGGTGCTGCTATGTTCTACCTTGTGTTGCAGGTACTGGTCAGCAGTCCAGGACTTCCTCGATGGCATCGTCTCAGAGGTCGGCTCAGGTAAGTGTAGGTATCTACTCTGTTTATGTTTGGAGTTATTTAATTCCGAGCACGTTTAGCAGCTTTATAATGTCATTAATTTTGGGCGACATGTGTCACATTGATGCATGATGGGGACTGTTTGGGTCATACCCTGTAGATATTTCCAGTTTAGAATATGATGCCCAAATTGATGATGATAGGTGGTGCAGAATCATCATGTGGTTAGAATTTTAGTTTCTCAACTGGAGAATTTTGAATTTTACTTTCACATTTTTTTATTTTTAATGAACATTCATTTTTCTTTTAATATTCCAATTTTGAGAATCTGTTACACAACTGTAAATCTGGAACCACCTGATCCATTTCATTCATCCACATGTGCCTCTCGCTCAAGCCGATCTGCTCCAATATGACTGCACGCAGGAGGCTCTCGTTCAAGGAGTATTTTCCAAGTTACGCTCTCCAAACAGAGAACCCTAGATCATGGTCTCTTCATTCACTAAAGGAGATGGTGGAGATGTCTTCTGGTTGTGTGACCCTAGTTCACTGTTGAAGAAAGAAGAGTAGAGGGATCACAGTCACAGTTCCTTGGTTTTGCGATATGGTTTGTCATGAAGAGAGAGTTCTAGAGGCATCATCTCATTCTTGGACCAAGAAGATTTTTGTGGGAATTCTTCAACCATGATTACAGGGTCTTTGTGAAGGGTCTTAGGGTGCTGAAGAGTAGGTTCAATAGCACCCGGTCCAGGGTAGAGGCATTCGACAGGAACATGGCCATCACTGGTGGATATGAGATCGCACTTCAGGGCTGAGAACTGCCTACACATACTTGGGAAGCATGCGGTGGTGAAAGATAAATTCACACTGGCGCTCGATGTGCCAGTGGGAAACGACTGCGGTTTTCTATCCCATCCATTTTAGGACTTTGAAGCTCCTTGGCGGTGCTCTCCTAGAGGTCGGCACATCTGTGGCATCGAACTTCGATGGCATTGGATCTGGGCAGCGATGAGAAATTTGGTCAGCACCAGTGAATTTTCATATCACCCACGCACTTAGACAGCCACGGTGTACCTGGACTACTACAATGACCATGAGGTCATAGGCATTTGAGCATTCAACTATAGTGACATCAGCATTCTGCATTGACCATCTGCGGTAAAGGTTTGACCGAGCAACGGTTAAGGGGATCTCGCTCCTGTTAATGTGTTTTTTCCTTTTTTGTTTTTTAGGGTCCCATGATTTCTCCTCGTTCTATCTTGGTATGTTTTGTGTCTTAGTTTACATGTCCAGGTTTTTCAATGTATATCGTTCCTCGTTGTGTTCCTTTATTCTACATAGTAAAAAAAGTGATGATCATGCCCCGTGCATGTAGGCCTATGGTTGTATCATGTAAATATACTTTTCTTTTTTACTTCTTTACATTTCATATTTTTATGACCTGTAAATTGCTGAACACTCGCTTCTTGAGTTTAAATTTGAATTTGGGTTTGAGTTCATTTTTTTTAATTAGAAGTTATTTGGGAATTCTTTTCCCATTTTATATTGTTGTTGTTGCTCGGTGACTTCAATTCTAGAATGGTATATTTGATTTCTAAATTTTTTTCTCAATATTTCTAGTTTTATTAAATCATTTTCGTAAAAATTATGTTTTCTGTTTTATGAGAAATAGTGAAGTGTTGAATTGGTGTGATTGTTCACTGCTAGTTTGTGATGTTTTTTACTACTGGAAAATCATTTGTTCATTCCCTACTTTGAATATTGTTAGACGAATCAAGTTTTTTGTTTATTGTATTATGTGTTTTAAGACTACAAAATAAACATATTTTTTGATTTCATATTTTTGGATTATGTGATCCAAGATTAAGCCCAATGGATCCTGGCTAGTCGAATGAGGACTACCTAGTGCAGCACAGACCCCAACAAGTGGTATCAAAGACAAATTGGTCATAATTTTGTGTTGTAAAAATTCAGAATTGATTATTCGTTTCTTTAAATGATTTGACAGTTTCTTTTACTATGCATCATTCTTTGATTTTTTATTCAACATTGGTCATTTAATTTTTTTTGTTTTTAATATTGCACTCTTTTATTGATTGTTGTTTTCTTTGTAGTATCCCTATTTTTGATGCTTTAATAGAGACCTCAGGCATCTTACGGTTGTCTAGTTTGTGTCTTGGGTTCTGGGATGGGAGGGGTCTCTGCAAAGTTTTTCTAGGTGAGAGTATATCAGTCTCTGCAAGGTTGGACTAGGCGAGTGTATCAGTCAACAGTGGGGGGTATGACATTGTTTGTCTGGTTGTTTTGGTCTCCTGGATCTGCCGTTTTCCTTATGAGAGTGAGATGATAATTAGCTCGGGTTTGTTCTCATATTTTGTGTCCTAGTTTTGGGATGGTGTCTCTAGGTGATGACCTATTGCGAGCGGTAATTTAGCATAGGAAGTGTTTAGAGTGATAGTGTCATGTGAAAAGGTTCGGTGATGATCGAGATTCAGGGCGGTTCTGCCAGGATCTCTTTAGTGATGTTAAGTGGTTTCTAAATATCGTTAGGAAGCTAGAATAAGATGAGTTTTTCTCTATTGATAGCTGGATTCCCTTGGATCACTGGTGTTCTCATGGGTTTAGAATTTGTCCTTAGGACTCAAGGGGTTGTATGAGATTTGTAGTGGTACCCGGTTGTTGAGGAACTCTTCCCATGTTGGATGAGTTTTTGGCTATGTCATCCTTTTAGGTGGAGATTTTTCTGAGTTCGTGATGGGTTTAGGTGGTGACCCCCTTTTTTTCTTTTCTTGATTTATTTGTTTTTATTTTATTGTTGCTAGTTGCATTACTATACTATTTTTTCTGAGTGATTCTTTGTAAATTTTATGAGATATTTGTTATTCCATGGTTTTAGAGGAAGGGTACTGTTGTGTTCTTTCTTGTGTTACATGTACTATTCAGCATCCCAATATTTCCTTGATGGCATCATCTCAGAGGTTGGATCAGGTAAGTGGAGGCATGGGCTCTTTTTATGGTTGGAGTTGTTTAATTTTGAGTAGGTTTAGTAGCTTTAGAATGTCATTAATTTTGGGTGATGTGTCACATTGATGCCTGATGAAGGACTGTTTGGGTCGCAATCTATAGATATATCTTGTTTAGGATATGATGCCCAAATTATTGATGATAGGTTGTGACGAATCATCATGTTAGAATTTTAATTTTCAAGGTGGAGAATTGTGAACTTTACATTCACGTTTTTTATTGTTAATTAAAATTCATTTTACTTTTAATATGCCTATTTTGAGAATCAGTAAATCTGGAACTTCCTAATCCATTTCATCCCTCCTTGCGTGCCTCTCACTCAAGGTGATCTACTCCGATATGATTGCACGCAGGAGGCTCCCGTTCAAGGTGTATTCAGTTGGTTCAGATCTCCAAATAGAGAACCCTAGATCGTGAGCTCTTCGTTCACTGAAGGAGATGGTGGAGACATCTCATGGATGCGTGCCCACTACTACAAATATAGCCTTTAAAAGTGCTAGAAAAGTCTATTTACAGCGCTAAAACAAACACTATTAATCGAGGCGCTGATAAAAGGGGTCTCTTTTATCAGCACTAAAAAAGCACTAATAAAGACCACTTTTATTAGCGCTAAAAAAAGCACTGAAAAATCAGGTCTTTTATCCGCGCTAAAAAGAAGCGCTGGTAAATGATTCCTTTATCAGTGTTTTTTTTAGCGTTGTTAAAAGACCACTTTTATCAGTGCTTTTTTAAAAGTGCTGATAAAAGTTAAAAAACGTTAAAAAAATAAAAAATATTTCTGCAATTCGGGAAGGGGATTCAACAACGCTTGAAGCTCCCTTCAACAGCGCCCCTACCCCAGCCCGCACGCCCCCCCCCCATCCCGCACGCCTGAGCAGACACCCCTCCCCAGCCTTTAACAACACTTAGCCCCATTTCCACCCCCGCGCGCACTCTGCCTCCCCTTGGATTCAAACTCGGAACCACTTGCCGACGCGTCTAAACATTTACCACTCCACCATATTGCTTTGCTCTCCATTTAATAATATATCTATATATATATATATAGTTATATTTACACGTATATTAATGTATATTTATATTAACACACACACACACATATATATTTATATTAATATATATATTTATAGTTATATTAATATATATATATATATCCATATATTAATATATATAGTTATATTAATATATTAATATATTTATTCACATATTGATATATATTTATAAGATCAGTTTTAAATACTTTTATAAAATATGTTTTTTTTGTGTGTATAAATAAATAAATATATATATACAACACACACACACACACATATATTATATATGTATCTGTAAGTATAATTATACATATTTATATATATTTACAAATATTATATATTAATATTTATATACATATGCTTAGAATATAAAGATAATATATATTAGTTTGTCAATACAGATACACACATACACATTTTATAGGTATATAAATATTCATATATTTGTATTTTAAATAAAATGGATATTAGTTTTTTATTTAGATAATGCTAATATATTGAGAAATAGATTTTATATGTAAATATGTTTAATTATTTATTTATAAAATTAAATTTTTATGTGTGAATATATAAAAAAATATGTATATATTGTTATATATTTGATTATAAATAACAGTACATTATGAAAAATGATAAAATTTCAAAGCCATAATATGAATATCAATGTAATACCTTGAAATAAATTCATTCCCCACTGAAAAAGGGGAAAAGACCCCTCTTAAATGAGGTTGAAATTCCATCGAATGTTAAAAAATTTGGGTATCCTAACTAAAAACTCAATTTTGGAGGCCTTCTAGGCCTTTTTAGCCTCGAAAAATGAGACTGAAGGTTCCCTTCAGCTGCCAACGTGTAGAGTTCATCGCATTCTTCGATTTGATATGTTGTAGAGCTCAATCAAACACCCAGATCAAAAGTTATGGTCTTTTGAAGTTTGAGTTACGTTTTCAAATTATTTTAGATCTTTTATTTATTATTTGATTTTTTGTGTCCTCAAATTGTTATTAAATGATTATTAGTCGGTGATAATTAGAAAATTATTAATTAATATTTTTTTAAGAAATTTTGTTAGTCATTTTCACGACATATCTTATATATTAAGTGCAAATGTTTATTTATACTTATCTAAAACATATTTAAAAAATATATATTATATTTACATCAATATATATATATATACTTATATATTTTTATATCAATATATTATTTTTTATGTTTTTTTTGAAATATACACTTTATCAGTGCTAGGGAAAAAATACTGATAAAGCTCCCCCTTTATCAGCGCTACTAAGAAAAGTTGTGAAAAAAGAGGCCTCTTTAATAGCGCTAAAAAAACAATGTTAAAGGGTGACACTGCGGAGACCCAGTTTTGTGGTAGTGGCCCTTGGTTCGCTGTTGAAGATCGGAGAGGAGAGGAATCATAGTTGTGGTTCCATGCATTCGTGATCTGGTTTGTCAAGAAGTGAGAGTTCTAGCAGTGTCATCTCATTCTTGGACCAAGAAGGTTTTTTTTGGAAAGTCTTGAGCCATGATTATGGGGTCTTTATGAAGGATCTTAGGGTGTTGAGGTGCAGGTCTAGGGAGGAGTTGTTCAACAGGAACATTTCCATCATCGGTGGACGTGAGATCTCACTTCAGGGCTGGGAACTGCCTGCACGTATTCGGGCAGCACGCGACAACGAAAGAGGAATTCACGCAGGCGCTCAATGCGGCATAAAACAGCAGGAACCAATGAGCAGAGGCCACAATTTTCTTCCCCAAACATTTTATTTCTTTGAAGCTCTTTATGAAGTATCTTAGGGTGTTGAGGTGCAGGTCTAGGGAGGAGTTGTTCAACAGGCACATTTCCATCATCGGTGGATGTGAGATCTCACTTCAGGGCTGGGAATTGCCTGCACGTACTCGGGCAGCACGCGACAACGAAAGAGGAATTCACGCAGGTGCTCAACGTGGCAGAAACCAGCAGGAACCAATGAGCGGAGGCCACAATTTTCTTCCCCAAACATTTTATTTCTTTGAAGCTCTTTGGAGGTGATATCCTGGAGGTCGGTGCATCTATGGTGTCAAACCTCGACAACATCAAATCTGGGCAGCGATGAGGAATTTGGTCAGCACCGGTGAATCTTCACATCACCCACACACTTAGATAGTCGTTGTGTACTTGGACTATTATGATGACTTTAAGTTTGTAGGAATTTGAGCACTCAACTACGACGACTTCGGTATTCTATATTGACCATTTATGATAAATGTTTGACCGATCCCTGGGTAAGGGGGTCTCAACCTAGTAAATGTGTTTTTTCTTTGTTGATTTTTAGGGTCTGATGCTTGCTACTCATTCTATCTTGGTATGTGTTGTGTCTCAATGTACTTGTCCACCTTTTTTGGTGTATCTTACTACTCATTGTATTCCTTTATTCAGAATAGTGAAAAACCAATGATGATCCTGCCCCATGCACATATGCTTACGGTCAAAGCACGTAAATATTCTTTCCCCTTTTATCGCATTACATTTTCGCATTTTTTCGACCAGTAAATTTATGAATGCTCGCTTTAGGAGTTTAAAATTTGAATTTGGTTTTGAGTTCAATTATTTTAATTAGAAGATATTTGGGGTTTTTTGCCCGTTTTATATTGTTGATGTTGTTTGCTACCTTCAATTCTAGAATGGTATATTTGATTCTGGAATTTTATTTCTCAATGTTTCTGGTTTTATTAAATCAATTTTTTACAGATTATGTTTTTGGTTTGATGAGAAATAGTGAAAGTTTTTAATTGGTACGATTGTTCATTTCTAGTTTGTGATGTTTTTTACTACTGGAAAATCATTTTTTCATTCCCTATTTTCAGAATATTGTTAGACGAATCAAGTTTTTTTGCTTATTGTCTCATGTGTTTTAAGACTGAAAAACAAACATAGTTTTTGATTCCATATTTTGGGATTATGCGAACCAAGATTAAGCCCAATGGATCCTCACTAGTTGAATGGGGACCGCCTTTCGCAGTGTAGCCCCCCAAAATTTTGACCAGGTAAATCCAAACCCTTGGTAAGGGGGCCTTGGCCAAGTATTCATGATTGTTGATTAATTCTATATACTTTTTTGTGTTGTTTCCTTAGTGTGCTCTTGTACACCTTTATTTTTTCATAATGAAAACCCCTATTGATTCTGCCTCATGCATGTAGACCATTGGCCGAAGCACGTTACATCGTTGTGTCCTCTTTATCACTTTCTACATTTTATTCTTGGAACATAAAAATGTTGAACACCAGGGTGCTTCTGGAATTTAATACAATTTTGGTTTGAATTTATGAGTTTAATTAGAAGTAGTTGAGCATTATTCTTCTTGGTCTTCTACATGCTGTTGTTGTTACTTTTATTGCTTTGGAATGGTTCTTTATATGTATTGGAATCTATTTATAGTTTTGGAAATACATGTGTGAATCTGAAAATTATATTCTCATGGTTGTTTGTTCTAGTTATTAGAATCGATTTCAAAAAATTGGTTTTTCTATTTTTATGAGAATTAGCAAGCTTGAATTGTTATGTATCAACCACTATAATTGTGATGTGTTCACTGTTGTTAATCATTTGTTAATTCCTTGTATTGGAATTTTTGTTTAGTGAATATATTTCTTTTTATTAACTTATGTTAATAAGACCATAATAATAAACATAGGTTTTAGATTCCTTATTTTGGGATTATGTGATCCAATGTTATAACCAATGATTTTGGCTAGTTAAATGGGGACTCACTTGTGCAGCATACCCCTAACAAATATTAATATGGGGATGATGATTTTTCAAAACACTACTACTCATATTACCTTTAACAACACACAAATAGGATTTTAACAGTGTTAAAAAAGTGTTGTTAATTACAACACTGATAAAGGTCTAACTGACAACAATGTGCTGTTAATATAACAGCACACCAAGCAAAAACCTGTAATTTTAGAAAATTCTATATACATTTAATTGAAATGATGAATAAAAAAATGTACACCCATGGTATATATAAAAAAAACTTATATTTACATTTCAAATAATGTTTTATATAATTACATTTACAATTATCCAACAAACATTTTAAAACATTAATATTTCATCTTTTGACACCCGTGATCCCCTCTAAAAATGTCGTCCCCAGGTATCAATTACCCAAAAAATCATCTCAACCCGAGAAAAAGATTCCGCCTATATAAGAAAACAAATATTATGTTATTAATACTATACAGAAATAAATTAAACATTAATATGAAAGAATACATTAATTAAATGTCAATATTTAATAAAAAAGACACATTTGGAGTTATATTGGTCACACTGTGCGTTGTATTGAGCTTTGATTGATTCTTATACATCACAAATGAGTTATGGATTTTTTTCCTAAGATATAAAAAAAATATGACTGTGTTTTCTTAGTTTTGAGTATGTCACTTGTTCTTTTACTAAAATTAATCTCAATTTTAAATAATGACGCATTGGAGTCATACCGGTCACACTATGAATCAGATTGAGGAGTGACTGATTCCTACCTACCACAAATGACTGATGGAACATTGTTCTAATGTATCAAAACAATCCAAATGTGTTTGATCAGTTTTTAGTATGACAATTGTGTTTCTTTACTAAAATGTCATTTCAAACTAGAAACATACATTATGAGTCATATCGGTCGCATCGTGCATCAGTTTGATGTGAGACTGTTTCATACATGTCAAAAAATGACTTATGAATCGTTGTCTTAAATTATCAAGACAATTAGAGCACACTTTCTTGTTTTTCAGTGAGTGACATGTTTTGAACTAAAATGTCAATTTTAAACTGATAACGAACACTTTTAGTCATGTCGGTCACATCGTGCATCAGATTGAGGTGTGGTTGATTCCTACACATCACAAATGACTCGTGGATCATTTTCCTAAAGTATCAAAACAATCTGAATGAATTTTATCAGTTATCAGTATGTCACTTGTTCTTTTTTACTTAAATTAATGTCAATTTTAAATAAAAAGACACACATGGAGTCATACCAATCACATTGTACATCATATTGAGGTTTAGTTGACTCCTACACATCAAAAATGACTCATGGATCATTTTGCTAAAATATCAAAATAATCTGAATGCATTTTCTCAGTTTTAAGTATGTCACTTGTTCTTTTTACTTAAATTAATGTCATTTTTAAATAAAAAGACACACTTGGAGTCATATCGGTCACATCGTGCATCATATTGAGGTGAGAATGATTTTTACCTATCACAAATGACTGATGGATAATTTTCCTAAATTATCAAAACAACTCAAATGTGTTTTCTTGGTTTTCAGTATGCGAGTAGTTTTTTTTTTACTAAAATGTCATTCCAAACTGGAAACACACATTATGAGTCATATCGGTCGCATCGTGCATCAGTCTGATGTGATACTACTTCATACACATCATAAATGACTTGTTAGTTGTTGTCCTAAATTATCAAGATAATCATAGTGCACTTTATTAGTTTTTAGTGAGTGACACATTTTGAACTAAAATGTCAATTTTAAACTGATAATGAGAACTTTTAGTCATACCAATCACACTGTGCATTAGATTGAGGTGTGGTTGATTACTATACGTCGGAAATGACTCATGGATCCTTTACATAAATTATCAAAACAAACCCAATGCGTTTTCTCAGTTTTCAGTATGTCACTTGTTCTTTTTACTTAAATAAATGTCAATTTTAAATAAAAAGACACACTTAGAGTCATACTCGTCACACCATGCATTGTATTGAGGTGAGGTTGACTCCTAAATGTCACAAATTAGTCATGAATCATTTTCCTAAAATATCAAAACAATTTGAATGCATTTTCTCAGTTTTCAGAATGTCACTTGTTCTTTTTACTTAAATTAATGTCAATTTTAAATAAAAGGACACACTTGGATTCATACCGGTCACACCGTGCATCATGTGGATGATTACTACATGTCAAAAACGACATATAGATCATTTTCCTAAAAACAATATGAGTGTGTTTTCTCTGTTTTCAGTATGCAAGTAGTATTTTTTACTAAAATTTCATTTCAAACTAGAAACACACATTATGAGTCATAGAGGTCGCATCTTGCATTGGTTTGACATGAGACTACTTCATATACATCAAAAATGAATTATGAACCACATTACAAAATTATCAAGACAATCAAATCATTTTTTCTTGTCTTTTAGTGAGTGACACGTTTTGAACTAAAATGTTAATTTTAAACTGATAACAGACACTTTTAGTTATACCAGTCACACCATGCATCAAATTGAGGTTTGGTTGATTGATACACATAAAAAATAACTCATGGATCATTTTACTAAATTATCAAAACATTACAAAAGCATTTTCTCAGTTTTCAGTATGTCACTTAATCTTTTTGCTAAATTTAATGTCAATTTAATATAAAATACACACTTAAAGTCATACCGGCCACACTGTGCATTAGATTGAGGTTTGGTTGATTCATACACATCAAAAATGACATATGGATCATTTTCCTAATGTATCAAAACAATCAGATTGCATTTTCTCTATTTTTATTATTTACTTATTCTTTTTACTAAAAGTAATGTCAATTTTAAATAAAAAGAGACACTTAGAGTGATACTGGCTACACCGTGCGTCGTATTGAGGTTCAGTTGATTCATACATGTCATAAATGACTTATAGATCATTATCCTAATATATCAAAACAATACTAATGTTTTTTCTTGGTTTTTAGTATGCCAGTTGTGTTTTTTAACTAAAATTTCATTTCAAACTGGAAACACGTATTTTGAGTCATACTGATCGCATCATGCATCAGTTTGATGTGATACCACTTCATACACATCAAAAAATGACTTATAAATCTCTTTCCAAAATTATGAATACAATAAGAGCATGTTTTCTTGGGTTTTAGCGAGTGACACATTTTGAACTAAAATGTTAATTTTAAACTGATAACAGAAACTTTTAGTCATATCAGTCACACCATGCATTGGATTGAGGTGTAGTTAATTCCGACACATAAAAAATGACTCATGTATAGTTTTCCTAAAGTATCAAAACAATCCGAATCATTTTCTTAGTTTCCATTATGTCACTTGTTCGCTTTTCTAAATTTAATGTCAATTTAATATAAAAATTCACAGTTAAAGTCATACCGGCCACACCGTGCATAGGATTGAGGTGAGTTTGATTCATACACATAAAAAATGACTTATGGATCTTTTTTCTAAAGTATCAAAACAATATTAATGCATTTGATCTATTTTCAGTATGTCACTTGTTCTTTTTACTAAAAGTATTGTAAATTTTAAATAAAAAGAGACACTTTGAGTGATACTGGTCACACCGTGCATCGTATTGAGGTTCGATTGATTCCTCCATAACAAAAAATGACTTATAGATAGTTTTTATAAAGCATCAAAACTATATGAATGCGTTTTATTAGGTTTCAATATGCCAGTTGTGTTTTTTTTTCTAAAATGTCATTTTAAACTGGAAACACGTATTTTGAGTCATACCGATCACATCATGTGTCAGTTTGACATGAGACTGCTTCATACACATTAAAAATGACATACAAATCTCTATCCTAAATTATTCATACAATTGGATCATGTTTTCATAGTTTTCAATGAGTGACATGTTTTGGACTAAAATGTTAATTTTAAATAGATAATAGACACTTTTAGTCATACTGGTCACACCATGAATTGGATTGAGGTGTGGTTGATTCCTACACATAAAAAATGACTCATGTATTATTTTGCTAAAGTATCAAAACAATACAAATGTGTTTGCTCAGTTTTCACTATGCCACTTATTCTTTTTGCTAAATTTAATGTCAATGTAATATAAAAATACACACTTAAAGTCATACCAGCCACACTATGCATTAGATTTAGGTTCAGTTGATTCCTACACCAAAAAAATTACTTATGGATCGTTTTCCTAAAGTATAAAAAGAATAAAAAATCATTTTATCTATTTTCAATATGTCACCTTTTCTTTTTACTAAAAGTAATGTCAATTTAAAAAAACATTTGAGTGATAACAGTCACTTGTTATTTTTTCTCAGTTTTGAGTAGGTCAGTTGCTCTGATACCAACTATATTGACCCAGAAATTTCATACATAGATATCAAATATTAGTAGATTAATATTCCTTACATAACATAATGATTCATTCCAGAATAGTTTAGGTCTAGTTCTTTGGGAGACATGGAAACATACAGAATTAGTTTATAAGAGTCTCTTATTAAGTTATTCTTTACTAGAAACCTTATTAGAAATATCATTTATAAAACCATTCTTAATAACCTAAGGATATTAAAAATAAGAAAGGGTGGTCATGGATTCTCAATAAGTGCAAAAAAGGGAGATATCAATGATAATATAAGGATACCATGACCATAAAGATGTTGGAATGTGATGTTAACATTAGAAATTCACACCCTGCATATCATAGATCACAATAATGAGTCATGGATGAAAGAATGGTAGTTTATAAGACATGAATCTTAAAGAATCAAATAATATTATAAACTAAAAACATACACTTCGAGTCATACCGAGCACACTGTGTATCAGATTGAGGTGCGGCTGATTGAGCTGCGACTAATTACTACATTGTTCAGGAAAATTGTTCACGACAGATCTTTTGGGAAGTCATACTTTGCATTCGACTACTGAGAAATCCTTTATTATATGCATCCTTATGATTCACTGCACATTTCATGAAACATGGGGTTTCCTCTTCCATTTGAAAGGAACATGTTCTCTCTTTTTTGGTTTGTTACAGATAGTTGAAAGGAAAATATGACTTCCTAAAATATATGTAAAAAACTAAACAAGTATTAGATAAAAATGATAAGGAAATTAACTTAAAAATAGTAGATAAAATGATTTAAAAATTAATTAATTACATTAGTAGGAATTCACCTTTATACATTCTTGACCCATTTCCTTGTTTTCATTATCTCAGTTGTAACCTCAAAGTCCAATCTCTCAAGAGAATGATCATTTTTGAAAAAACTTCCCAAACTCAAACAAAGTAATCCAACTATATGAGAAAACAATTCTTATGTGAGTAATACTAAAAATAAGAAAATTAAACATAAATATGAAATAATCCGCTAATTATATGGAAGTTACATCTTCTTGCCATTTGTGTACATTCTTCAATCAGGTATGCTACCCATTCGTTTCTAAGCACATCTATATCATCTTGTGAATATGATTTTTTTCAACAATAATAGTAGTATTATAAAAATATAAATACAAAAATTATTAATAAATATTTTAAATGAAATAGTAATTATCTTCAAAAATACCTCTTTAAGGATGTTATTTTGTTCAGGGAATATGATCTCTCTCATAAATTTTGAAAAATAATAACTCCAATATTTTCCACTAGTTTATTTTGGACACTGCAGAAACATTGAGTAGAATAAGTAATTTTATTTGATGTATGTTTGGATATCAAACTCTTATTATATATATATTGATACTTGTACAGTTGTAGAACTTTTCTTGGTCTTCGTGCTTAGCCCCTGACCTCATTCCTTGTTTTTCATGATATTGATGCACCGCCCTATCATAAAAAAATACTCATTAAAAGATAATATAAATTATATAAATTTATGTTTAGTTATAAAAAATTGGATGTAGTGTATTATAAATTAAAAAATTCCAACAGGTGTGGTTGGTTTGTTGGATATCCATTAATTGAATCCAGGAAATAAATATTTGGAGTATCCAAATTTATAGTAATGAGAATCCAATGTTACCTAAGAACAAAAAAAAATAAATAATTAATGATAGAAATGAAAATATATTTGATATGATTAAATTTTAGAGTTTTACCCCTGGACCTTTGGTATTAAATAGTCTGTCATGTGAAAGTTTTCTTTTAAATGATTTGACCAAACCTGCCACTATTTCATCTGTTTTTATCTATTTTTGGTTGTTATGTAGAGGTGATGTGAGGTCTAACGAGTCCAAAAAAAATCATGGGAATATCCCTTAAATTGTTTTTGATATATACGCCTTCCAAAAATATGAAATGTATTTAGTCATAATTAACACAGTATATCGGGGTTTTGAAAATCAAATCATGAAAACATACCTCATGTATACATTTACAACTAAGGCTCCTAGCCAATCATAGTTGGGAATTTCAATTACATTCTCAAAACCAATGTAGTCTCTAACTTCCTATTCATATATATTTTATTCAAAATAAAATATGTGACTACTACCATCTTTTAACATTGTATCCACATGAACCTTAAATGCTAGTAAATGTGGATATATAACGGGTGGGGTAATAGTGATTTCGAAAGATATTTTTGATTGGTTGGTCGATCCTTTATATTTTTGATTCAATCTTTCATTTCACCCCTTCCCTTTATCCATATGTAATAACATTCATTGGTTCAGACCTTTTTTCATTAATTGTTAAAGGTTTAGGTTGAAAAATAATTGGAAATGAATACCTCCTTGTTGAAATGTTTTTTTTACAAGATATAATGACCATGCGATGAATGTTCCAATATCTTTTTAGACTGTATGAATATATTCCTTGTTAATTAGAATAGGTAGATCAGTGCTCGTCTCATGGGATTTTCTAATTAATACTCTCACGTGCCCTGATGGAAGCGGTTTGTTGTGTAGCATGTTGTTTTTGATATTGAAAATCGTAGCCCTCGCTACAGGGTGATGGGTGTGTGTTGATAGATATAAATCATAGTCATTATTACCCTATAGAATACCAGTCCATGAAAGGTATCAATGTATTTATAATTCTCATTTCATAGAAACAATTATTAGAACATTGATTACTTTGACTAAGATAGTTTTTTAGGGGAATGTCTTACCTTAAAGCTGGTGGGGGTGGGGCAGGATCTTCACGCGATGGTTGTTCTTGAGTTGTTTCTTCTCTTTGCTTCCCCAACCATAAAAGATTATATCAACTCAATATACCATTGAATTTTTTCTTCAATGGTATATATTCTTTCTCTCATCTGTTTAATTTCTTTACCTTGATCCTCCTATTGTTTTTTTCTCAAAATATATTTGGGGTGTCGACCCAAAACCCGCACCTCTGGCATGACCATAAAGTTCTGGCTGCTTCACGGCCACCGATAGTATGTGTTCATCCGGTACAAGTGTTTCTGAGTCCTGTGATTATGTCAGATAGAAAATATAGGAAAAATAACTTATCGTTGTTATGTAATAGCGATTTAAAGAAAAAAAAATTATTATGTAATACTTACACACATTTCCCACACTTTGTTTTGTGTTTTCATCTATTAGTATCCCATATTTATTTGCACATGCCTCCATCCATAGCACATGGTGTGAGATGGAAGTGGCTTTGGATTTGGATTCATCAATCTACATATAAATA
Organism: Viscum album; assembly: GCA_963277665.1. NCBI lineage: Eukaryota > Viridiplantae > Streptophyta > Magnoliopsida > Santalales > Viscaceae > Viscum > Viscum album. The sequence goes on along the minus strand of OY728138.1, from coordinate 1,528,705,233 downwards.
GAGGAGCATAATTATGGTGTTGTTTCATGTCACATAAAAATATTATGGTAGATTCAAAATATATACAATTTTTTTTTCAAGTGAAGTGTACCATCCTTGATTTATGGTAGGGGTACACTGGTTTTGTTGCTCGTTCCTTTTTTCTAGAACTCAGTTGTTGTTTCATAAATAAAAAAATTTCAATCAAAGTGATGAATACACATATCTTCAAACAACGTATTATGAGCCACAATGTACCTGAAAAGACACATCCTCACGACGACCAGTAAATGCATCCCACACTTCTTGGGTTATCAGGTGTGCATAGATAAGCGGTGGGTGCATGTTTATTTTCCCTTTAACATCTTTAAGATGATGTCTTATTAGAATTGTGTAAAATCCTCTGTGAATCCTTCCAGTAAGCATTAATACATATTTCTTGTGGGATTCATATACTATAAATTCACTCTACAATGGATGATGAAGAGTAATTCAATGTTTCATTATTTTATTTTTTAGTAAAATAAAGAAATGCTATCATAATGTTACCATAATCTCTTCCCACATCAGTGTCTAAAGTGTAGGTACAATATGGTGCCACAAATCTATATTAATCGTCCCGCGTTGCTTAGTGATGATTCCAATGTAACTACTGAACATGTCCTTGTTGGGGTTCATATGATGGCCCCATTCATTCCATCAGAACTGGTATTTGATGCCTCTGACTTTCACCTTAATGATTTTTGCTAACACCATCAAAATACGATGCTCCTTTTTTTATGCATCGTTGGTCCTTCATCACCTACCATTTCATCATATTCAACATCATCAATATGTTACTCTATAAAAGTAGCATCGACATGTGTAGATGGTCTTTGTACCTCTGCACTGGAAGCGACAACAAATGAGAAACCTATTGTTTCTCAGGAATGGGATCACTAGTACGTGCAGAAGGTCGTTGTTCCTCTACACTGTGAGCAATAGCAGGTTGAGAGACCTATTGTGCCTCGATATTGGGAGAACCAGCACTTACAGAAGTCATTATCAGTCGAAGTGGTTTACCATTTAATTTAGATTACATAAATGCAGCAGTGAACGAACAATAACATGAGGTAACATGATCTATAATAAAAAATATATAACTTGATTATTGAGCACTTTTTTTAAAGGCTTAAGGGATTTTACCCCTCTATCAACTATCCAAATCCCTTCATTGGGGACTCCTATGACATAAAAAACACCGTCTACATTTGGACCGCTGTGAAATAATTGCGACGTCCCAATGAAAGGGTCATCCTCAATTGAATTTTCTTCTAACCCTTCAGGGGTTTTGGTCGATAACAAAACAATTTATCACTTTCAGTTTATAGGATTTGGAACATAAAATACTTGTACTGCCTATAATTCCATTATAAATGGTTCATCTTTGTACCCTTCCTTACTGAAATAAACATTCACAAATCCCAATTCATCTATTTTAATAGCACTTCTGTTATCAAACCACTTGCATTGAAAAATCAACACTTGGAATGTTGTATAATCCAACTCCCATATTTTTTTGATGATGCCAAAGTATGAAATATTCATGTAAATTGGATTTCTATCCTTAGTACCATAAACATGAATCACTTCAACCATAAGTGTAACTCTACTATTTTTCATGGTACTGTCTTTATCATGCTCATTTGTATAGAATGTATAACCATTAATTATATAAACATTTAAAGATAATACATACACACTTGGTCCTCTGGCTACCCATCAAAGTCGTTCTGAAATTGAATCTAGATTTGCATATGAATCCTTAAAAATAGGGTCCCAAAACAATCCTATAAACTATTGATTATGTTTATTTTATATCCATCTTTCACCCCTTGATGGATTCAAATACCTATAAATTTCTTTGTGGGTTTAAACCTATGGGGAAACCTCCAAACTGTTATGAAAAATGTAAAGGTGGGCATGCTCTTGATCTGTAATATTGATTGTGACAACATCTCTTCTAGAAATTCCTTCACTTGTAAGTCACCTAGTGTGATGAGATTTCGACAGACCAATGCTTTCCACACCGGATAGGTATTCGGTACAGAATTCAACGGCTTCCTCAACAACATATCACTCCATAATACAACCCTCTATCCGAATTCAATTTTTGACATAGAATTTCAAAATATTCATATACCATTCAATAGGGTGCATCCATCTATAGTGTATAGGAACACATAGTCGAATCACTCTCACCAAGTGAACCATCCAATAAACCATCATCTCAAAAAATGTTTGTGGAGAGAACATTTCCAATTCACATAATATAACGGTAATTTCTCTTTCCATAGTTGGAAATTTCATCGGGTCTATAACATTGCTGCATAAATCATTGAAGAAGAAATAGAGCTTGGTTAAATGTATGATGGATATTCTTGGGAAAAATGAAAAGTGAAGCTACATGCATTAGATCATGAACCAAAACATAGAAGTCATGTGATTTCAGACCATTTAACTTTAAATCAGTGATTGATATGATGTTCTTAATATTCGATAAATAACCCTATGGAACCTTTACGTCATTCAATAAGTTTCAAAACTAATATATCTCTTTCTTGGAAAGAGTGTAAGCAGATGGAGGAAGAAAATTTTGTTTTCACCCTTCATTGGAACCAACTCTTCTCATATTCCGATTTCAACCATGTCCAACCTAGCCTTAATTCCATTATTTGTTTTACTGGGTTCATTTAGAAACATGTCGATGACACTATCAAATACATTTTTTTCAACATTGTAACATCCCAGTTTTGGATGCCACCCCCGTACCCGGTAGGTTACATGGCCTCAAGCGCATTTCGCCGAACACCAGAGGCTGATGACTAGCAACGAGGGCCTTGGGTATGATAGTGGGGAAACTATTCCTTCATTGGAAGAGTACACAATAGAAGTACACAAATACATACAACAACGGAAGTAGTAAATACCAAACAACAGTAACAATGGAAGACTGATAAATAACCAACTGGAGCAAAATATATAAATGATGCATGATACAAATGCGTCTAGGAAAGCAGCCAAACAAGTTACAATGATGAATACAATACTAAACCCAAGTACAAAAGGAAAACAGATAAACAACTCCTCAACATCGCAAGCCTCAGCTTGGTCCCATGCTCTCCAGCTCCAGTGCAATCAAGAACCTGAAGTAGAAGGGTGTTTTCCCTTATCTATACATGCAACAATATAATCTGTTTGGGTCCAGAAGTATGACCCAAATAGGGTGTGAGACAAAAATCTCAGTAGGAAACCACCCAAAGATCTATGCCTAATAGTCAGTGAATATATGGCAGGTAAAAGTATAGAAAATAGTAAATAGGAAAGTACTCAGCAGCAAACAATCAACAGTTCTAGCATATAATTTACAAGCAAGTAAGCAGCCACTCAAGCAAGTAGAAAAAACAGGTAACCTCTAGGTATTTCTCACAGTCTAACCCCTATGGTTCAACCTAAAAGCACTAGAAACCCTCTAGAAGTCACACACAGTCTCACCCCTCTGGTTTAGCTCAATAATAGACTCTCTGGGGAAGCACTCACTGTCAATTACCCCTATAGTCTCTTATTGCACTAAAGGCGCTCTAGGGAAGCACTCAACGTCTCATTACCCCTGTGGCCTCCATTGATAAACTACATACACTCTGAGGAAGTACTCAACGTCAATTCCCCCTATGGTCTCACATCGTATTATAAAGACACTCTGGAGAAGCCCTTACGTCCATTCTCCCTATGGTCTACTACACTAGGTTCTCACAGCCCTGTGTAAAGTCAGTAAGTACCACATCACATAACGGCTAAAGTAACCTAAAGAACTACTTGGATAGCATTCTATAGCATCTTAGCATGGAATAACAATAGTCACACCATCCTACAACTAGGCATGGAACCGACAAATAGCTTAATAGGAAAAATTAGACCAAACAGTCATAAACAGGAAAAACATGCATGTGAAATACATCCAAAGCACATTAAATTACCCTATTCACAAACAATAACCTCTACTTAGGCATATAAGAAAGGCAAGCAAACAACAAGGAAAAAAAATGAAACACGCAATACCCCATTCAAGGGTATTGGTGGAATTTGCACAAAATACTCAAAGACTTTCTACAAAAAGGCACAAACCACCTACCTTAATGCTGGGAGATCGATATACTTAAACCACGGGGCTTGAATCGCCTTAGAATGTTGAATATCTACAAAAATGTCCAAAACATTCAACCCACGATAACCTAGAAAAGAGAAGGAATTGGGAAATAAGGTTCCAACAGAAGAGAGAACTCACCAATGTGTTTCCAACACAATCGACAGAGTTCGATTCGAAGGACGGACAATCGCTCGGGGGTTTCTCAAAGATCTGCGGCCGTTCGGGATCTCTCGACCGAACAAGACCTAAAAGGAGGTGTTTCTGGTGATTAAACGCGACCCCGGTATGTTTAATGAAAAAAAAACAAAGTACATGGCGTGTACTTTTGGAGTACACGACGTGTACTTACTGTTTCTGTACTCCACTTTAGGTGGCCTCCACGTCACCCCACACGATCGTGTGTGTGGCCCCTACATGACCAGTACACGTCCTCGCATGGAAACTAAGTACATGATGTGTAATCATAAAGTACATGGAGTGTACTTCAAAAATTTCTAGAAACTCCTCTTTTATCAAAAACTACAGAAAAAGTAAAAACATACCTAAAAAGAAGATTTGGGTTCTTACAAACTTCCCCCCTTAAATAAATTCATCCCCGAATTTCCCTAGCGAGGCGTAGAAGAAGAAACCCCAAACAGCTCCAGCCACTGTGATCATACATCGGCCTCCCTCTCCCAAGTCTCATCCCATACTCGCCCGTGCTGCCATAACACTCGTACCAGAGGAATAGACAGGCCACGAAGAACCTTTGTACTACAATCGACAATCTGGATAGGATGCTCCTCAAATGATGCATCTGATTCAAGCTCAACCTCCTCAGGTTGAAAGACATGATATGGGTCTGAAAAGTAACGTTGGAGCTGAGAAACATGGAAGAAGGCGTGTATAGCCCGGTACCTCTGAGGTAACTACAACCGATAGGCAACCAGACCAACTCTCTCCAGAACCTCAAATGGTCCGACGTACCTCGGTGAAAGCTTACCCTGTCTCCAAATCCTCTTGTGTCCCAACCTCGGTGCGACACATAGGAAAACCTAATCCCTGACCTCGAACTCAAGAGGTCGTCTCCGCTGATCAGCATAAGACTTCTACCGAGACTGTACAATAGCCATCCTCTTCCAAATCAACTCTATCTGCTCTGAGGTCTCCTGAACAAGATGAGGTCCCAGCAAAACTGCCTCTCCTATCTCCAGCCAACATAAGGGTGATCGAAATGACCTATCGTACAAAGCCTCATAAGGTGACATCTGAATAGTCGCTTGAAAACTATTATTTTGGGAAAACTCCACAAGAGGTATATGCTTCTCCCATAAACCTCCAAAATCCAAAATGCAAGCTCGGAGCATATCCTCAAGCACCTGAATCGTACGCTCATATTGACCATCTATCTGGGGATGGTAGGCTGTACTCAGAAGAACCTGCGTTCCAAAAGATTTATGTATCCCCTTCCATACCTGAGAAGTAAAACGCACATCCCTATCTGAAACAATGGAGCATGGAACTCCATGAAAACGTATAATCTCTTGGATGTACAACCGCCCCAGCTCATCAACGCTGAATGTATCCTTGATCAGTAAGAAGTGAGAAACCTTCATAATCCTATCAATGACAACCCAAACATCATCATTCCCACGAGGTGATCTCGACAACCCTATCATGAAGTCCATTGCGACGTCGTTCCACTTCCACTCAGGAATGGGTAACTGCTGCAAAAGACCTGCTGGTCGCTGATGCTCCGCTTTCACCTACTGATAAGTGGAACACCTTATGAAAAAACCAACAACATCTCTCTTCATACCTAACCACCAATAATGGTGGTGTAGATCACGATACATCTTGGTGACTCCAGGATGAACTGCCCAAATTGAGGAATGAAAATCCCACATCAACTCCTCGCGTATGTCTGCTGGCACCCACACGCGTCCCTGGAAACGCAGGATCTCATCCTCGCCTACTGTCTATCCAGGAATAGGGTCCTCTCCTGACACGCTTTCCCGTAGGACTAGGCCTTCAGAATCTGATAGCGGCCTCATTCGAACTCGGTCCAGAAGCATAGATGTAACTGCTATAGAAGAAAGAAATGTTTGCCCCTGTATGTCGTGAACCTCTAGATGCATCTCAGAGAACAGAGCCATAAGCTGCCACTCACAGCTGGCCTCCTGAACTGCCTGTATCTAAGTCCTCCTACTCAACACATCAGCTATTGTGTTGCCCTTTATCAGTGTATAGGCAAGCTCAAAGTCAAAGGATTGAAGATACTCAACCCACCTGCGCTGTCTCATATTCAGATCATGCTGAGTGAAAATATACTTGAGACTTTTGTGGTCAGTGAAAAAAACAAAATGCTATCCCAGAAGATAATGTCTCCAATAGCGTAACGCATGACCAATAACTTCCAACTCTAGATCGTGTGTTGGGTAGTTCCTCTCATGTGGCCTTAACTACCGAGACCCATAAGCAACAACTCCATCTCCCTGCATCAGTACAGTTCCCAGCCCGATACCTAAAGCATCGCAATAGACAGTGTAGCTCTTGCTTGGATCTGGAAGGACTAGTATCGGTGCTGAAGTCAACCCCCCTTCTATCTCCTGAAAGGCTGACTCATAAGAATCTGACCATAAGAACTTCGCACCATTCTTAGTCAGACCTGTCAGCGGTGCTGCTAAGCGTGAAAAGTCATGTATGAAGCATCTGTAGTATCCAGCCAGCCCTAGGAAACTACGCTCCTCAAAGATGTTCTTCGGCTGCTCCCAGGAAACTAATGCCCTCACTTTCTCTAGGTCTACTGAAACCCCTATCTCTGAGATAACGTGGCCCAAAAAGTGAATCTGATCCATACAAAAGTGGCATTTTAAGAGATTAGAATATAACTAATGCTCTCTCAGTGTACTCAAAATGATCTCAAGATGGGTAGCATGGTTGTGTCGAGTGTGAGAGTACAACAAGATATCGTCCACGAAGACCACCACGAAAGAGTCCAAGTATGGATGGAACACTTAGTTAATCAGTGCCATGAAAACTACAGGAACATTTGTGAGGCCGAATGGCATAACCATGTACTCGTATAGACCATACCTACTCCGGAAAGCTGTAAGAGGTATATCAGATGGTTTAATGCGCAACTGATGATAACCAGACCTCAAATCGATCTTTGAGAACACCTAGGCTCCTCGAAGCTGATCAAAGAGGTCATCGATCCTAGGAAAGGGATATTGGTTCTTGACCATCAACTGGTTCAGCTTTCGATAATCCACACAAAGCCTAAGGGTTCCGTCTGCCTTATTCGCAAATAGGACAGGCGAACCCCAAGGAGAAGTACTAGGTTAGATGAAACCCTTTGCCTGCAACTTCTCCAGCTACTTCTTGAGCTCCTGCAACTCAGGTGTATCCATACTATAAGGAAGAATGGACACTGGTGCCTCTCCTGGCACAAGATCAATAGAAAATTCCACCTCATGCTCTGGAGGCAAACCTGAAAAGTCCTCTGGAAAGACATCTCTGAAATGATCCACCACTGGAGGAAAGGCTAACTGCGAAGTCCCCTAGTCATCCAGATACAGACTGTAAATTTGAGCTATAACTCCACCTAGCCCATGATGCTCGGGTCCTGCTCTACTCGCCTGGACACCCCACTCACCCTTATGAAGAAAAGATTCACCCTCTGGTGATATGAAGTTCACCCTGTGATGATAAAAGTAGACGAATGTCTGGAAGGGAACTAACCAGTCCATCCTGAGGATGAAATCATAGCCTGTCATCTCTAGGACATAGAGGTCTCATTAGAAGTGACACCCTGCAACCTCAAGAGGGAACTCTCTGCACTGACGTACACTAACCACTCTAGTCCCCAATGGTGTGTCTAGAGTTAAAGTATGAGTAGAGGAGAAGATACAGAGCCCAAGGCTCTCCACAACAGAAACAGAGATAAATCTATGGGAATCCCCTGTATCGAAAAGAGCAAAAGATAAAACTGAGGCTACTAAGATCGTACCTAGAACTATAGAGGGTCCAGGATCCTGCTCCTGCTGGGCCTGCTCTACTGCAAAATCCTGACCTGTACCACGGCCCTGTGATCTTTCTTGACTGCTTTGAGCTGATCCACCCTCCTGTCTCTGAAAGACCGGTGACTGACCACCACAACCTCGAACTCCACCTCAGCCCGAACGGCCAGAAGAACTCCAGTTCCCAGACTGGTGAGAAACTGGTGGCGCTGCTCCTGAACTAGGAGTCATGGATGAACCCCTGTCACCAACTGCTGGTGAGAAAACCTGACAGAAGCATTGAAGGTGACCCATCTTTCTACAAGATCAGCACTCCACTGGGTCTCTCTGGCACTGTAGCCTCGTATGCCCAGCCCTTCCACACTAGTAGCATACTACCTGACTACCTGAAGATGTGTCTCGCTACCTCAGATCACCACGCGTAGACTCCCTACAACGCTTCCTGCTGTCAGCTAGTGAAGCACTGACCCTGGAAGCGGAACCGCCCTGGCTGTCAGCTCCGGAATCTCTCAGATTGCACTCTGCAATCAGTGCCTGGTTGATGATGGAATCGATGGAAGTCAGCCTGAAGATATTCACCTATGAGCAGATCTCCCGTCTAAGACCATCCTCAAACTTCCTTACCAAGAACAACCCATCTCTGCCCTGGAGGGGTGTGAAATGCTAAAACTCGGTGAAACGAGAGGAATACTCCATAACAGAAAGAGTACCCTGCTCTAGGCTCATGAACTCCCGGGCTCGGTCGGCCCTCAGGGTCTCCAGATAGAAGTAGTCGTAAAATACTCATAGAAACTCCTCCCATGCCATAACCTACTGATGACCCACATGTGAGATCACGTCCCACCATCTCTTGGTGGAGTCTTATAGCATGTAGGTAGTGAGCTTGACCCACCTCTCTGGAGGCGTCTCCAGATGCTCGAAGATCGTCATCATGGCTTCTAGACATGACTCTGCAGCCTGAGGTCCTCCTTCCCCTGAGAAGGTGGGAGGATGTTGCTGCTGGAAAACCCGCGTCAAGTCTGCCATATTCGAGGCAGGAGGAAGAGCTTCCTGGAAGGTCTGCATTATCCTCAAAAAGCCTTCCCTAAACTGCACATCGATGCCTGTAACTGGTATCACTGTTGGTGCCAAGGCTGGCACAACAGGAGGAACTACGGGAAGTCCCTGATCAGCCATATCCGGCATCTGATCACCGCCTAGCAACTGGCATGCAACCGGAGGACGTCTCGGTGCCATGACTCTACAAGGTCAAACACACACTTTATATCACATTATCAGGGACTGAAAACTAGGAGCGTAATAAGGGAACAGGGGAAAGAAGGCATTTAAAATTTACAAAACATGACTACACGGCGTGTATAAAGACTACACAATGTGTTCCCTTAAGTTATTTACATGGGCGTGTACTTTTTCCAAAACTGGTCGTGTAACACCCCAAACACACCGCGTGTTATCCAAACACACGGTGTGTACCTGAATCCTCTTCCCCTGCCCGAGTCCTTCTACACAGTTAAGCCACACGGCTCTCCTAAGACAAAAATACATGGCGTGTTCAAGGTAGACACGGCGTGTACTCAACAAGCTTCACATGGCCTGTGTCGTTAGTGACATGGCCTGTGTACCCAGGTTACACTACACGGCGTGTTCCAGACGAACATGGAGTGTACACCGAAGTCCCAACCAACCCGTGTTGTTAGTTACACAGCTGGCTACACGGTTCACTCTACACGACATGCTCCATGTTCACACGGCATGTACTTGAAGGATTTCCCCGACCCGTGTTGTTAGTGACATGGCTAGGTACCTAGGTTACACGGCACAACGTGTGGAATCAGGACACGATGTGTATAGTCGAAGTTTCAACCATCTGTTTCATTAGTTACATGGGTAGACACACAGTCACTACAACACGGTGTGTACATACCATACACGGTGTGTTCTTAAAAGATTTTTCATAACCCCGTGTCCCTGCCCACACAGTCAGTGACATGGTTAAAAACTACATGGTGTGTATTCATAAAGTACACGCCGTGTATTATGGGTTTTTCCGGGTAGTAGCCTCAGAAACTGCTCTGGAGCCCAGAAAACATAGAAAACAAACGTTAAGGTGCCAAATTCCGATCCGTGAGGGTCCATACTCTCTGCGAATCAAATCTTGGCATCTTATACAAGTTATAACAAAGCAAACAAGTAATGATCCACCAAATTCCGGTCCATGAGGTCCTATAACACCTCAAGAACCAAAGTTTGGCGTCCATCTAAGCAAATCACTATACAAAAAAATTCCCCATCAAACAAAAGGGATTCTATCAAGGCATCTATCAAAACATCATGCATAATCTACACAACGTCTATCAAAAAAACATGAAATCGCTAATGCATCCTAGATGGCATGGAAAGAATGCATGGCATGTGATTTCTAACAAGTGCATATATGATGCATGAGATGGAATACCCTCATCTCATCATTTTGTGATAGAAATATAACCATAATAACAAAAACGGTAACATCACAAAGCATGTGAATCACCCAATGGTGAAATCAAATCAACTGCTAAATTGCAAACCAGTAAAATTACAATAAACGAGGTAGTATGGATTTTCCCTATACATGGGTTAGATACTCCCGGGCACAACTTATTACCAAGTACCTATTTTGTCATATCCCTGGCTATAGGCTCCAAATAGTAAGTCAAGAGAAAAGAAACCCCTATGATACCACTTTGTAACGTTCCGGTTCCGGAAGCCACTCAGGGGTGCCCCGTACCCGGTAGGTCACTTGGCCTCAAGTGCATTTCCCCGAACGCCAGAGGCTACCGACTAGCAGAGAGGGCCTTGGGTGTGATAGTGGATAAACTATGCCCTCATTGGTAGAGTACACAGCGGAAGTACACAAATACATACAATAGCAGAAGCAGTAAATACCAAACAATAGTAACAACAGAAGACTGATAAGTAACCTCTGGGTATTTCTCACAGCCTAACCCCTATGGTTCAACCTACAAGTACTAGAAACCCTCTGGGAGGCACACACAGTCTCACCCATCTGGTTCAGCTAAAGAATAGACTCTCTGGGGAAGCACTCACCATCAATTCCCACTATAGTCTCGTATCGTACTAAAGACGCTATAGGGAAGCACTCAATGTCTCATTCCCCCTGTGGCCCATGTCGAGGAACTATAGATACTCTGAGGAAGCACTCAACGTCAATTCCCCCTGTGGTCTCGCATCGTATTATAAAGATACTCTGGAGAAGCCCTTACGTCCATTCTCCCAATGGTCTACTACACTAGGTTATCACAACCCTGTGTAAAGTCAGCAAGTATCGCATCGTGTAATGGACGAAGTAAACTAAATAACTACTTGGCTAGTATTCTACAACATCTCAACATGGAAGAACAACAGTCACATCATCCTACAACTAGGCATGGAACTGACAAATAGCTTAACAGGAAAAACTAGACCAAACGGTCATAAACAGGAAAAACATGCATGAGAAAACATCCAAAGCATAGTAAATTACCTTATTCAAAAACAATAACCTCTACTTAGGCATATAAGCAAAGAAGGAAAAAAACAAGGGCAAAACAGGAAACACGCAATACCCCGTTCAAGGGTATTGGTGGAATTTGCACAAAATACTCAATGTTTTTCTACAGAAAGGCACAAACCACCTACCATGATGCTAGGAGATCGATATACATGAACCACTGGGCTTGAATCACCTTATAATGTCGAAGATCTACAAAAAATCCAAAACATTCAACCCACGATAACCTGGAAAAGAGAAATAATTGGGAAACTAGGTTCCAGCAGAAGAGAGAACTCACAGTTGCGGTTCCAACGCAATCGACGGAGTTCAATTCGGAGGACGGACGTTCTCTTGGGGGTTCGCCGAAGATTCATGGCCGTTCAGGAGCTCTCGGCCGAACAAGACCTAAAAGGAGGTGTTTCTGGTGATTAGACGTGACCCTGGTGCGTTTAATGAAAAAAAAACATAGTACACGACGTGTACTTTTGGAGTACAAGATGTGTACTTTCTGTTTTTGTACTCCGATTTAGGCAGCCTCCACATCACCCCACATGACCATGTGTGTGGCCCCTACACGGCCAGTACATGGCCTCGCGCGGCAACGAAGTACACGGCGTGTACTTCAAAAATTTTCAGAAACTCCTCTTTTCTCAAAAACTCTAGAAAAAGTAAAAACATACCTGAAAAGAAGATCCGGGTTCTTACAAACATGCATAACATCAAGAAAATGTCTAACATATAAAAAATTCTAGTATAGGAATTCAAAAAATATTAATATATTTTTTCAACCAGTTTTCATAAGGTTTTTTGAAAATGGTTTACCAAAAGCAGCGTGCACAAATTTTACTTTCTCAAATAGTTGATCACTTTTTAGTGGAGATAGCGTTGTATGTTCTTCTGAACTTCCATCAAATTATGTCATCCAAGATCGGTATATATTTCATCGGGGTAAAAATTTGTGATGTCCTAGAAACATGGTTTTTGATGAATGTTTCAACCTAATTAAATGTGTACCGTGTTCGAAAAGGGGACACCCTTGAGTTCCTTTAATGTTATATCCTAAAAAACTCCCATAAGAAGGAAAGTCATTTATCGTCCCATAAAACATGGATATCAACATGAAATATTCATTTCAGTAAGCATCATACAACATAACACCTATATCCTATTATAATTTAAAATCCTTGATCAATGGATTCAAATAAACATCAATATCATTACCCAATTGTTTTGTTACTGATATAAGCATAGATAACTTGGTGTATTTTCATTTCATGCATAACCAAAATGGAAAGTTATAATTTACCAACATAACCAGTCATGTACTACGAGTAATTCTTTGAAAACCAAAAGGATTTACTCAATCTATAGATAACGCAAGATGAAGGATTCTTGGCTCGTTTCTAAATGCAGGATACTCATGATCAATTCTCTTCTACTGAGGAGAGTATGTCGAGTGACGTAGTTTCCCATATTTATTTCTGGTATCTATGTGCCACGTCAATTTTCCTTCAGTCTCCTAACTTCCATATAGGCAGATAAACATTGGAATGATTGAAAAGTACCATAAAACTTTCATAGGACCGGATTCATCTTTCTTGTATCGAGAAGCGCCACACTTTTTTAATTCTGCAAGTTATTTTTGGTCCTTGAAAAATAGTATATAATCATTCTGGAAGGCATGTATTATTTCAGAGATCATATCCATCGATCGTATCATTCATTTGGCATCATATGTTCATCTCAAGAGTGCATTATCTTTTGGGATCATGTCATTCAAGAGAGAAAGTTGTTTATTAAAAATGATGTCACTCTATCCATTTCCTTCTTTCAAATTATATAGCTTCAATATGGCTAAAAATGCTATATATTTAGTGAAACCTGCATACAATGTTGTCTTTTCACAACTCATTAACTTCTCAAACAATTTTGAGAAATCATGAAGTTCATCTTCAACTATCCTTGTTATTTTCTCAATACTATCTTCATCATCATTCACATCTATAATCAAATCCTCAATACGGTTTTCATTACTGTCCACACTTGTAATCATATTAGATGATCCATACAACGAAATGTTATCCCAGCCACTAGATACATTTGTTTTTTCTAGGTGTTTATTCCAACATTTATAATTTTGATCTATTCCGTGACAGATCAAGTGTTCTTCCAAATCCTCTGGACTAATTTGTCTTGAATAAAAATAGTGAAAACATAGACCAGGGATTTGAGAAGGGTCATATGCGTGATCTTTTGCAAACTTGATGAACTCTTTCACTCTATATTCATACTCTTTTGTCAAAAGATTGACATACATCCATTATTTATTCATATCCATCCTATTTGATTCGGTAATATTAATATTTAAAAAAATAAATACAAAAATCATTGATATAAAAATTAATTAAGGCTAAAAAAGTTATAGACTTTAAGTATCTTTCAATATTTATCCCCAATATCCACTTTCTAAAACCAAGGTTATTCATTTGGGATCTTTTAGATAAATCAATCTTCAGCACTTCCATCATTTCCTTCATCGGTCCAACTAAGAGAAATTCATCCACATAAAGAAGAAAAATGACAAAACTCACATTATAATACACCTTCATATAGAAGAAATTATTTACATTACACTTCATGAACATTAATTCTACCATGAAAGCATTGAAATTCCAGTTACACTATCTTGGTGCCTACTTAAACCCACAAAAAATCCATTTGAGACTGGAACCGAACCTTCTACTCCATTTAGCATGAAACCTTCTAGTTGATCTATGTAGATCTATTCCTCTAAATCTCCATGAAGGAATATAATCATGACATCAATTTATTCTAAAAATAAACCTTGAATGGAAACCAAGCCGAGTACTATCTGAATTATTATACGCTTTATAGTAGGAGATAAAATCAAACTAAAATCAAATCCTTCTAATTATTGAAATACATTTACAACTAGAGACACCTTACACTATTTCCTGTCATTCACTTTCTCCTTTAGATGATAAATCCAATTTTTCTATAGATCCCTCTTTCCTGGTTCCAATTCTGTTATCTACAATGTATCAAAATCATAGATGGAATTCAATTATTCCTTTATTTTGTACTCATGATACAATGAGGCCAATAGTCGGCCTAGGTTGAATCCTAAAAAATAGAAAATACACATGAATTACCCACACATTCCTCATTAGGGACACTCCTATAGACTAAGAAAACCATACAACTACGAGAAACTAGCTAGTGTGTGAGCTAACTAGTGTAGTATACATGTGGAACTATTTCTTAATTCATAGGGTTCCCATGCAACCAAACAAGTGGAAGTGAGAAACAACAAGCCAATAATCATCAGATGAATAAATATAATATAAGTAATAAATCAGATGGAAAACTCTAACACCCTCACAAGAAAGAGACCATTTTCACATCCGTGAATAAGCATCAATCATTACATATTAATAATCAATCCCATCCCTTTGAGGGAAAAGGCCTAAATAGACATATCAAACAAGGGGTCCCCTAATTTAAACCATGCAGGTGATGTTGGATGAAAAGTAGGTTTAGGAGTTACAATAGGGTTAAAAATTAATTCACCTTTTTCGGGGTGAGGTCATCTATGGGTTGGATAGAGTTGGTGGCATGCCCTTTCCATGGTGTTATTATCAATCTACTTGTCTTCCCTATATAATGTATTAGTTTTCCTAATTCTATAAAAATATAAACTTAAAATATTATGAAAAAATTGCATTTCAGATTTCCTTTGAAAACTATTTATAAAATCACATTTGAAATCCCAATAAAAAACCAACAATTTACACAAATTCCTCTTTAAAATAACACACCCTTTTTAAAATAAATCAATCAATTCCAAGCACTCTTTCACAAAATCACAATTCCTTTTTCTAAAGCATTCAAGGGAACTTTATGAACCAATAGTCTTAATCATTTAAAATGAGCCACAACCCTTTATATTTTACAAATTTTAATTTAAAACATTACATACCCCCTAAGAAAAAGGGTATGTTGAACACATATTTTTTTAAGAAAGACGTCAAAACACTTGAATCATTTTAAAAGAGCCACTTAGGCATTTTCACAAAGACATAGATCCAAAGAGATGAACTTTATAAAAGATACATGAATAAAAAATAACCAAATTTTTATAAAATATAAAGCTATAAAAGGTTAAAGTTACTATGGAACAACACTATAAAAGTGCGACCCTTTCCTTTTACCTGTATCATAGAAAACTAAGCTTATATACACACCAATGTGTATATGTATGGTGTGAGCAAAGTGCCTATTAGGATATCGTCAAAGATTTTATACCATTCATTTTTTAAGACAAACCAAAAAAATTCTAGTTTTAGGGAAAATAATGAAAATAATTTTATTACATAGGGTTGAGTAAATAAAACTAACAAAACATATATTTTTCTATTAAAGGAAATATAATCTACCAAGATACAAGAATAAGATAAAATGGTAATAAAATATCAAGCATCAACCATTAAGAGGTACCTACCAAAGGCCTAAGGAGATAATCTATGTCAAAAATTTAGAGAAACATCAGACTAGAATATTGTTGCAATACAAATGAAACATAATCAACTCCAAAGTTTCATTGAATATGCCCAACAAACCAATCGAACACTTTGCCAATCAACAAATCATTGTTTCACACTAATTAATCAAACCAAACACATAATTCATACATCAAAAATGATTTCAAACACTGAAACCCTATAATTAATCTTTCACTATATAAGCATATTCAAAATCAAATAAGAACATAACTTAGATTTGAAGGTCTGAAGACAGGAGTAGGGTCTGGCGGCGGTGGAGTTGAGGTAGGCGGCGGCGGCGGTAAAGGAGGGGTTATAAATACATTTATTTAATTATATATATTTATAACTTTTTAAGTATAATAAATATATTTATTATAATTTAATAATTATATATATATATATATTTATAATTATAAGTATATAAATAAATATATTTATAAATATTTTGCATGTAATTATAATAGATGTATTTATTGTAATTTTATAATTATTTAAATATATATATATTTAGTTATAATTATAATTAAAAATAAATATATTTTAAAAGTATTTATATATAATTAAAATTTAATAATTATAAATATAATAAATTAATAAATTAATAAATTATTTAAATATATTTATTGTAATTTTATAAGTACTTTTGAGAACATAATAGATTCATGAGTATACGAGTCATCACATATGGACAACATAAACAATAATAATGATGTAATGTATAAATGAACGTTCATGATGAATACATAACATATATTCGCGTCAAATATACTCACATATCAATATATATATTGACTAAATTCACTGAAAACATATAATTATTTAAATATATATTTATTTCTTTATAATTATAATTATACACATACATATATAAAGTATTTATATATAATTATAAAAAAATATAAACCTAATTAATATATTTATTATTTATTGAAATTTATTATAATCTTATAATTAATTAAATATATATTTATTTAATTATAATCATTGAAATACTTTTTTAAAAACATTGCATATATATATTTGAATTATTAGAAAAATATATATTAATTTTAAATATGAGTTTTTTATTTAATGTATACAAATAAACATTATTTTTGAATATAAATATAATAATTTTATATAAATTATTAATATTTTTTATTAAAATTTATTTCACCGCTTTTAACTAGCAATGATAAAAACCTTCCTTTTATCAATGATTTCTGTTTAGGGCTCATAAAAGGTGGCACATCCCTTGCCCGGATTTGTGGTAGTGAGATGATATAAAAATCATTATGCTTATTGGTATTAATTAAAATTCATATAATTATATGTGACATTCTTATTATTATGAGGTGTGACAAAAATAAAACATGGAATGATCATAAAAAAAAAGTGCACATTGGTCAAACACGTTGCCTAGTACAAGCTCGTTCGAGGTGACATAGCACACATTGTACAAATTGATTGACTCGGATTAATATGAGTAGGGTTTTTAAGGGTAACAAACATATGTATGCGTATTAACTGATCCCATTGGATCCTTAGCCTCAGTCTATTTATGGAGGAATAATTATCAGAAGTGTGGGTGGAGCGCCAAACATTAAGAAGGGAAACAAAGGAAGATTAGACGACTCCGCTATCACCCTGCTTCTGTATCTAACTCATGAATACGGTGGTCAGCGCACCCTCCGACCAAAGAGAAGCCTCTAACAGTTCCAAACCCTAATTCCAATAACAACGATCATATATAGAAGAAAAAAAGAGAGGTTGAAAAGAAGAAGAATATGGGAGTTACATTATATACCTCCTCCATCCCAAATTCAACAAATTTGGCTTCGAGGGAACTGAAATCTTTGAGGTTAGAAGCATTAAGAACCGCAATGGCTGAAATCAAGGACGAGGGCTTCACTGTCAGGTCATCCATTACCATGTAGGACACCACGTCCTTCACAAACCCCACCCCTTTTATGTCATCTGCAACCATCTTGACTTTTTTTGTCATGCTACGCCCGCAGTTACACTTCACCGATGAATTAGCCGCGACGCTGTCCCCGCACTCGGAAAAATAAGAACACGTGTACAAAGTTTTAGGGAGGGTAGGAGAAAACAAGTGGTCTGGGAGCAATCCACGGACGGCGGCGGTGAGAGGGGGCGGAGGATTATTGGGTCTCTGGATGGAGAGGTTGCTGATGGTGGGCTGAAGGTGGGTATCGCCCAAGTTGTGGACGCTTTGGTAGAGCGTCGAGATGGAGGCCCGGGGGAGGAGGCGGGCAACGGTGGCGAGGGGGATACTGAGCAACGTGAATAGGAAATCCACGAACTCCTTTCCCCCCTCCGCCAACACCACCTTCTGCGCCGTCTTGTCGATAAGGAGCTTCACCTTCACCTTTTGAGAGCCTGCCATGGTTGCAGTCGAAGCACAGCCGAATAAAGCATAAATAGGGCATCTTTGCAAAAGAATGGAAGTTAATGAAGGAATGTAGAGATAGTGTTGGGGTTATTTTTAAATTTGAAAAAAACAAAAACACGCATGCGGAGGCGTTGGGAACTCATATTCGTTGGAGTAAGCAGGTGAATACATGGCGGGCGTGCAACCTGGTTCGAAGATCGAGAAAATTAATGACGGCGCAAATCACGAAGTCGCCGGCGCACATAGGGTCGCGACTCGTTAGGATGAATCACGTAAAAAAAACAAATACTTAAATTGATGTCAAAATTTTGATAATAATGTTTAGATTTTTTTTTTTTTTTTTGCATTTTTACAGCCCCAAATAACTAAAACAAAAAAACAGCCATTAAGAAACAAAAATAACAAATAAAAAGCAGGTATGCTGACTAAACTAGCAATCCAAACTGTTGGGACCGTCGATGATTGAGCCACTGGTGCAGTGATAATAACGAGATAAAATAAAGTGCAAAATACAGAAATAAATGACACTAGATATAACAGGGAAAACCCCCCAAAATGAAAGGAGTAAAAAACCATGAGCAAATATAAGAATCACTATGGGTAAAAGTGACTACACACTCCCTCACTATTACGATGAGAAAACCCCTGTAAATAACTCTCTTGAATATGTGGGGAAACCGCCTCAGAAAATACCGCACAATGATGGTGAAACAGATGAGATGCAAGAACTGAAGGGAGAGAGCCTCCTTTTATAGGCATATGCTCACCCCTCCCGCCCTTCATTCACAGGTGGGTTTGGTGGAGTTGGCCACCCACCACACACCCAACTACCAGCCACGCCCGCCTCCTTTGACAAAGGGGCCAGCCACTGTCCTGGAAAAATGATGTTGACACAAACAACTACAGATCCCTTTCAATCTTCTGTCTCAATCAACCTAGTGATAAGATACAAAAAAACAATTAAACAAAACAAATACAAATTAATATATTTAACATTAATCATATTTATTCGGTTTATATATATATATATATAGAATAATCAAAAGTGTTTACGTTGACAATATTTATCAGTTAAACAATTGATTTTAAAAGTAGAAAACCAAGTTTATCATATACCGATCAATCTGGGCATCAGATTGAAGCGCAGTTGATTCCAATAGATCACATATGTTTTAAGGAATGTTTTCCTAGATTTGCATGTCCATCATAAGTCATTTTCTCATTTTGACCCCCTCACGGGAGATATGTCATTTTAATAACACTAGACAATATTACCCATCATTTTTCATCATACCGGGGGACATGAGGATCCGATGGATGCAGCGTTGGTTCCTACAGATAAAAAATGGCTCGATGGTCATTCTCCCATGATTTCATGTCAATCCAAGTGTGTTTACTTGGTAATGACCACTTTTACGTGATTTACCACTTAACTCCAAATATGAGGGACAAACGTTACTTTTGATCATACCGATCAATTCAAGTATCCGGTGAATGTGTTGATGCTTCCTACAGATTTTAAATGACTTAAATACCATTGTCCTAATATTTCATGTCAATCGGAGCTCGTTTGGTCGGTTTTGACCCCTACACACATGCTTTGCCCCAATATTACAAAAATGATGATAAATGTGGAAATGAACTTTTAATTATACCTACGAATCCAAATATTGAAATGATGCACAATTGATTCCAATAGATCATATATGATTCGATGAATGTCCTGCTAGCTTTGCACATCAATCAGATGTCGTTTTCTCATTTTGGGTCCCCTGATAGGAGATATGTCATTTTAATGACACAAGACAACATTACCCATCGTTTTCCATTATATCAGGCAACATGAGCATCCGATAGATGCAACATTGATTCCCTCATATAAAAAAATAGCACGATAATTGTTCTCCATGATTTCATATCAATCCAAGTGTGCTTGCATGGTACTCACCTCTTTTACTTAATTTGTCTCTTTAACTCCAAATCTGATAGACATACGCCACTTTTGAACATATTGATCAATTCAGGTATCTAACCCACGTGCGATACTTTCTACATATTTTAATGACTTAAAATCATTTTCCTAAGATTTCATGTCAATCAGAACATATTTGGTTGGTTTTGACCCCTATACACATGATTTTCTCATTATTACAAAAATGGTAATAAATGTGAAAATGAAATTTTAATTGTACCTACCAATTCGTGCATCAATTTAGCATGTGGTTGATTCTAATAGATCAAAAATGGTTCAAGGAATGTTCTCTTAGCTTCACATGTCAATAAGAAGTTGTTTGCTCGTTTTTTACCCCTTGACAAGAGATATGTCATTTTAATAACACAAGACAACGTTACCCGTCGTTTTCCATCATATCAGGCGGCACAAGCATCCGATGGATGCAACGTTGATTCCTATAGGTAAAAACTGTCTCGGTGATTGTTCTCCCATGATTTCATTTCAATCCAATTTTTTTTCTTGAAATATTGACCGGTTTTATGTGATTTGTCACTTAACTCCAAATCAGAGGGACAAATTCCATTTTCGATCATACAAAGCAATTCGAGTATACAATCCACATGCTGATGATTACTAAAGATTTTAAATGACATACATATAATTTTCCTAATATTTCATGTTAATCGAAGCTCGTTTGGTAGTTTTTAACCCTTACATACACAAGTTTCCCATTATTACAAAAATGGTAATAAATATGAAAATGTACTTTTAATTATACCAACCAATCTGGGCATCAGTTTGACATGCGGTTCATTCCAATATATCACATATGATTTGAGAAATGTTTTCATAGCTTTTCATCTCAATCATAAGTCATTTTCTCGTTTTTGACCTTATGACAGGAGATATATCGTTTTAATCAATAGACAATGATACCCATTATTTTTCATCATAATGAGAGAATAATATGGTCTAATCAGATATAGGTTAGTTCATAGGGGTGCGGTATGGTCCAATTTAATTTATGGGTGTGTGTCAGCCAGGTTTGAGTAGCTACTATACAATCTTCTGAGAAGGGATTTATTCCTCAAGGCCAGTTTAAAGGACTAGTCATAATGTATAATGTAGAGAAACCTATAGTTGATCCTAGAGTTGGGTGTTCTATTGTGAGAGGTGTTATTCTGGTATCCTTTACTTTATCATGTGTTTTATTTGATTTAGGTTCTTCTCATTAATTTATTTTAAATCTGTTTTTATTACTTATTGAGCATAATGTGGGTGATTTATCTTCAAATATGACTTTCGATACTCCCTTAGGAAAGAGAATTGAACAAACCTGAAAGTGTTCAACTTATGATCTACTAGTGGGTGTGTGTGTGTGTGTGGGGGGGGGGGGTGGACAAAGTAAAGGATGGTCTACAACAACATGAACACTCAACTAATCCCATAGAAAATTATCTTAAGGGGAAAGTAGAAGTTAATATTGAGAACTTAATCAAGAATAGGGAATCTATGGGTAAAATATTGAGTGATTTAATTGATGAAGTCACCATCCCTCCTGTATAGGAGTCCCAACTACCTTTCAAGATAGTGGAGAAGAGTGAACAAAAACCTTTAAAGGATACGAATACCTCTAAACATACTGATTTTCAAGGGACAATTTGCCAAGTGATGGGGTTTAAGGTTATAGAGATAAAAAAAATACACATAATGTTTCAACTAATTATAAGATAATTGAAAATATTAGTAGTAAGGATAAAATCACTAAAAGTGGTACAAAAGGGTTAACCTACCTTTCACCCCAATAATTAGGAAAAAAGAGCAATCCAAAGGGCTCCATGGGTTGCAACAAGCCACATTCAAGCGGAAAAGATTCAAAATATAGACATGGTAAAAAAGAATGTTATTTTTTGGAATTTTTAGGGACTGGCCAACTCGAAAACTACTATTACTCTCAAAAACCTCATTTTAAACCATCATCCTCTAATGATAGGGATTTTTGAGCATATGGATTATCTTAAATCATTCCAAGGGTTAAATTTTGGGTAATTGAGCTATGATATTGTTGGGATAAATCAACACTCTACTTATTTGGAAACTTTGTAGGTTCTTGTATATACTAAAGTGATTGGCTTTGCTATCATTTATATCAGCCAGCAGATGCTATCTAGTAAAGTCTCTTTTAAAGGTCACTCAATTTATGAATATTTAATTTATTATTTGAATAATTTTCAAGTAAGGAGGTTACTTTGGTTGGAAATTGGGAATCTCAAATCCACTATATGTGATGATATGTTTAGGAGGAAGAAATCATGTTTTGTTATAAATTAAAATCCATTTCTCAGTAAGTGCTAAGAAAGAATATGTTTTTCATTGCTAAATTAGTGTAAAAAAGAGTGATCCTTACTAATTATTCTAGAAAGTACTAATGAAGGGAAATTCTTTCCCCATGATTTATTTTAGTGAAATCTATTCTCTCTGGATTACTATTGATAAAGGACTTGTTGGATATATGGTGATACAGTAACAATCAGGTAGTGTTTAATCGAACATGTGATCCTATGTTGTTTATTTGTTGTTGAAGATTTACATATTATGCCAGCTCACTGCTTGGTGGAAATAGTGTATGTTCATTGTTTTACTGGTGATGGTAGTGGGTTGATCAGGAATAGAGTGTGTTAATTGGATTTTTTCATTGAACGTGATTAATATGGTGGACCATTTATATCATTGAATTTTTTGTAATGACCTGATTGGGGAAAGAGTATTGGTTCTACAATGATCAAATTATTTGTTAAGGACTTGATTACTGAATGTGTTTTGGCTATTTGTTAGATCACTAGTTATGCTGTGACGACTATTATAAAGGATTCCACATGACCCTTTCCAATGTGTCATGAACTATTTTAATTTCTACACCACCTTGTATGACTCACCACTAGAAGTCTCTCTACTTCTAAATATGATAGGCCACATGCCTAGGTAGTATAAATTGCTTGTAACACACTTTCACGTCATCCCAAAATCTCACCAACACATTAGTAAATATTTCTAGAGAGTGGAATGACCCCATTACATTTTTGAATAACTTTTACCAAAGTTTATACATATCCTTTTCTCACTTTTGAAGGAATCATCCACGTATATCACTTATTTAAATATTTAACATTGGGACATGGAAAAGAATCCTTCAATAAATTTAAATAATTAATAATCACCCAACCTATCTTATGAAAATTTTTGTAAGGGATTATCATTTATAGAGTTCATTGATCATAATAATTAATTTTGTAAAACATAAAATTCATATTTGACCAGTTAATATATATAATTTTCTATCAGTATCATTTTAAATGGTCTAAAAGTATAGAGTCAGAAATTTAGGGGAACATGTCATTAGTGACCTTGAAATACATGGGAAAACTATCAATTTTATCATATTTCAAGTTTTAGGTGGGGGAAGCCATAACAAAGATCACCCATGGAAGCAACAATGATTTCAGTGACAACAAGTGGAAATCATAAAAACATCTTCAATTATCATGGATGCACAGTTATGAGAAAAGTAATAAAATCAACAACAATGTGAAGGAAGGAGGGAGTGGCGAAATATTGACTTGGTGGTGGGTCAGTGGTAGATGTGGGTGGCCAAAGTTGGCGGTGAAAAGAAGGATGTGAGAAGAAGTTGTTTCTAGCATGCATAGAGATTATGGGGGGCACATGACATGGACCTGAACATGAGTTACTACAACAATTCAAAAGTTTCCTTAAAAGTCTATCAATGATGGGACCTTATGGGGATTATATGCACTAAAAAATAATTACAAGGACATCATTCAAGGGCCTTCAAATCAAGGAAAACAACTAAGGGACTTACATGTCCAATGAAGGCCCCTCAAAAGGACCAAGCATTAAAGGGCCTTAAATAAAGTCCAACACATCCAAGGGCTATAAAACACCAATAATCAATGAATTAGGCTCATGAAAATTCATGGGATTTCAAGGGATAAACAATCAAAGGGACTTCAGGTCATATACTCTAATAAAATATGTCCAATGGGTATCAGAAAATCCTTCTGGAGATGGATGAGGTTGGTCTTATTGCAGATTGGGGTGTGTGATTTGTTTGTAATTTATAATCCCCCTCTACCTAATATATATATATAAAGAATCAAAAATTGTTTAAAGTATAGATTTACCTACCATAATTCCACAATGATCAAAATTCTCCAATCCATCGATGATAGTCAGTAAACTCTTATATAATTTAATTCATATGTCTCTTCTTTGATCTACCACAATACTGATCTTTAAAAGTTTTTTTTGAGGTACTAGAGAGAGAGATAAAATATAGAAAATAAATAGGGAATATATAGGAATGATCTCAAAGGAGGTGGTTAATTATAATGATAGTTAATACTATATATTTTGACTTAGATTGGATGACCAATTGTTTCCACTTTTTTATCCATGGTGGTTTACTGGTGTTCGAGTTTCAAGGCTCTCGGCTTCTCACTATGGATTTCAAAGTGGTCATGGATTTGTATGAAAGGATTGGGGAACTAGATCTAGCTATTTTTAGTTAAGAATTCAATTAGTGTATAGACTCTCAATATTTAGTGGAAGTTTCTTTGCATGGTAAAAACTACACTAGGTACATAACATTAGCCAACAAGGCAGTGGATAGTAATCTTGATAGATTCTTTATCATGCATCCTTTAGGAACCTCTAGTATTTGGTAGTTATTAATATGAATTATGTTAGGACCACTAGGCTAGATACCCTGAGGAGGGGGGGGGGGGTGAATCAGGGTATGACATATTAAAGAAACTGCCCCTTTTTGATCTTTTTTTGCTGTTAGACAGAACCCTTTCTCTCTCCTTCCCAATGCAGAGTATTAATAAACCTTAAAGAATGCACATGACACAATGATTTTTACTTGGTTCACCCTCACTGGGCTACGTCCAATGAGCATACCCTGGTAGTGTGCCAATATACCAATTCCACTATAAGCGCACTGCTGTTTACAAGTTCGAAGTGGACTCACTGTCCCTCCTGGTTTACAACCACTCCTAGTTTGAGAACTCATTGCTCTCTCAACTGAAGTGAGCTCACTGCTTCTTCAGAAGATCCACTCACAGTTTATAGACCTGTAGGTATCTTCATTACCACTAATGAATGCATCCTCCACTGTATGTAGATGCTCTATTGAAGTCCAAATTTCATCCATCGATGAATACCCCTTTGCCCTTGAACACCAGACAACTCACTTTGGAAACACCTTCACAAAGCACCATACTTCGCGAGGCTCCCAATTTTACGAATCTCAAACAAGCCTTCCCGAATCTCCTGCCTTTTCACGAAGAACTCTCATGAATCTCAAGTCGTCACAGAGAGACTTTCTTCGTGAATCTCACTGAGCCAACACGGAGCTCGCAACTTTCGCGGAGCTAAATTAGCTGTCGCGAAGCTCTTCTTTTGCGAAGCACACTGCCTTCGTGAACCACCTTCGCGAGCTGAGAGAAAAATATTTTCTTCAAAAACTCTTTACTTCTCTCGAGGGGGTCAAGGCCTATTTATAGGCAATTCCACCGACCGTCGAACCTTCCACGCGAAGTCAACGCCACGTCATCAAAAATCACAAAGCTTTGAAAATTCTGTCAGAAATCTCTCAATATCACGAAGCACCATGGAAATTTTCCAATTTCGGAGCTCGTCGTAATCATGAAGCATCCCATCAATTCCTTCACACCTTCGCCCTGAAGCTCCCTCGCAAATCCCTTCACCGCCGCGATGCGCTTCAACCTCTACCATTCGCGAAGCTTTTTGTAATCGTGAAACATCACCGTCAACATTCTTCCGGTCTTTGTGAAATCTAATCCATGAAACTCATTCCTTTTCCATATTTAAATTAGATCTTCAAGGAAATCCTATTTTCACGATGCTCACCAAACTCCAAATTTTAGACCCCAAAAATTTGGCAAACACTAGGAAACGACACCACCTTGTATATATTCTTTTATACCACCTCCAGATCGTCTATTCCTTTGTCATGGTTCTTTTTCAACATTGATTGTCAAAAAAATATCTAGAACTCGAAAATTCACCATGGAAACATGCTTTTTCAACAAACACAATCAACCCAAAAATGATGCAATGTTACCTTGAGGGAGTTTTTCCCAACAAATTATTTCAATGTTATTTTGGGAATGAACTCGTTAACCCAATTCCATGATTACATTAACTTTTATAATATTAGAGTGTCCATTTCATCACAAATTTGTTCCCAATTCACATTCCATGGAGGGAAGGAGTCCCAAGATTCCAAATAAATCCCTGATTTGGGACATGTCAGAGTGATCATAATTGAGAAGAATTCCCTTGTTCCTGGAGAAGTTAATACTAAAGAGAAACAATTATTACATCATATAGTGGAATTATATCATGATATTCTCCATGATTATTTTTTTGGAATCCCTACAAATAGAAAATTGGAACTTAAAGAGTAGCAGATCTTATATATCATGGTGGAAGCTCCTCTAGCCCAAACCTCCTAGATTATTTGGTTTGGTTGTTCTGAACCAACACTATGTCTGCTAAGTGCCCAACCTACTCTTCAATCAGCTTCCTCAGCCCAATCAATGATCTATGAGAATTAATGGGCTGCCAACCTTGTATAATCTACCACTCTTGACTCTTAGAAATCTTCAAAGTTTTGGAAATTGTATAATATTCAGTAATTAGTGGACTCTATATTACCATAATAGACTTATGCATTGAAGTAGTTAAGAATTATTGGAATAGTGTCCTAATATCGATCATTAAATAATTTATTCACCATATCTAAGTCCCAACCTAAAAAATAATCTAGAAATAGATCTTGAATAGTAGCACCCTCTCAACCATGCTTGATATATGACGATGGAAACCCATTACCCACCCCAAAAAACAAGAGTTACTACAAATTTTATTCTCATTACTATTAAAAACTTTCTATCATCCACAAAATGTTATTTAGAACCCTAAAGACACTAAAGAAAGTCAGGATGTGGGATGTGATAAGAACATAGAAATTCAGACACTAAAAATACCTGGCTTTCAAAAAATTCACACACAAAGAATATAAAACAGGAAATAACCTCTAATAGTTTATATAAATACATGACATATAATGGAATCAACTAAGTAACATGTTTTTATCAAAATCTATTTTCATATATTTAAAATATTTTCCCCAACCATGCCTAACCACTGAACAAAATATCCCATTCTTGGATATACCAAAGATGGTGAGGAAACAAAAATATTTATTATATTTTTCCTATCTTGTTCAAATTTAATTTTAATAAAAATGTAAATGTGATTTGTGAATTTACTAAAAATATATATAAAAAATGAGATAGTCAATTTGAATGAGAAACCAGAATTTCACAAACTAACCTGGGTCTACCCGGAACTGGTCACCTGATCCGACCCATGATAAGGCCTGAGAGGTGTTCTCGATCCACCTTGGTTGGAAACAAGAGCCATGTTCATTTACAGATTAATAGTGGGAATAGTTTTTACAAAGATAAATAAACAAAATCAATGAAATAATAAAAGAGAAGCCCAAAATAAATAAAACCAAACAATACAACTAAACATAACTAAAAATAAAACATATCGAACCTGACGACCACTATATCTTCACATGACCTTATAGGTCGCTCTCCGATCTCAAAACCCAATATCTCCCATGGTGATCGAGAATAAGATGGAACCTACACTTAATACTAAAAACAAGAATGAATTATAGGAATGAGTATTAAAACTCAGTAGGTGTTCCCAAGTAATAAATTCACAATGCATTTATTTTAAAAATGATTCATTAATTTCAGGTTTGGAATACAATATATAAAATTAGGGGTTTCATAGATTTTATCTTTAAAGAAAATCATGGTCCATTTCCCTTTTTATTTAAAACTGATTTCTTTTCTAAGAAGGTGGCCTTAAAATTTAAATAAAAGGATGGTAACTCAAAGGTGTGATGTTTTTATTTAAAAAGGGAAAGAGGTCATACAAAAAATATTAAAATAGTTTCCATAAAACATTTAAAAACTCATTTTTCCACTTTTAGGATAGAATTTCACCATACAAGAAGTAGGAGAAATAATCACACAACAAGGGCAATTGAAAAAATAACACACATGAGTAACAAATGAAAAAAGGTACCTAAATCATATTCCATAGATAAATAAGTGTCAAAGAATATGGGGAAACCTAGGAGCTATGTGGATAATCTAGAACATACTAAATCCTGATTCATCCTATAGGTGCACCTCACCGGATTCTACCAATCCTCCAAAATGCTCTGTCTTACCCCACCTAGCCTAACCAAGGGGCACAATCCCAACAAAGAACTGGGTCTATACTAAGGCCCACATTCCATAAAATAATCTTAAATAGTGTAGAAAATGTTCTTAGAAAATCTTCTAGCTATTCCAGGTTCTCATTTAAATTTTAAGTGGGGGTAATCCAAAAAATACCAAACAACCAACCACAGATATATAAATACCAACCTCAATAATCACACAAATCACACAATGATGCATCACCCCTCGAGTCACCCCAAGGAACAATCCCCCTCCTTTCAACCAACAATATCCAAGGTAAGTACCATACCAAGTACCTCCCAATAACTTTATAAATCAATAAGGTAAGAGGTCCATCCTAAGGGGTTTTCCCATGAAAAACCATTTTTTAAGATGCCCACCGGGCCTCAAGAAACCATTGAATGCCAAACCAATTCTAAAAATAACCAAACACACTATTTGAGAGCCCAAAACCATTTATAAATCAATTTGAGAAACTAAAACACCACATAGAAACCACAAACCACTTACAAAATCTAACCAGGCATTTTATTTAACATTAGGTGTGAAAATTTTAGTAAAACACTTTCATACAATTCAATATAAGGAAAAATTCACTTCATTTCACATCAAACAATTTTTCTAAAAATAATACATCACTAATTAGAATTAAAGAGAGTTGAGAAAGGAAAACAATCAATGTTTCTTAAATTTAAAGGGAAAATGAAAAGGGAAAACTACCTCAAAAAAGAGATAACCAAGCTAAAACACCTCAGAAATCGATGCCTTTGATGAAGACCACTCTACACTTCCACACATATACACTACTATATATATATACGCCCCATAATCCAATGCACATATTCCCCTCACCATGAGGGAATATGTACAAGGAGGATATATATATATACATACCTATGTATATGTGTGAAAACCTTCAAGGATCCACGAAGAGTCCTAATTAACCTAGAGGGAACTGAGAATCACCAAAGACCCCAAATAAAATTGGAACAATAAAAATGTGGGAGAAACCAACCTTAAACAATAGAGGGTGAATTAGAATGGACCAAAATGACTCACCTTCAATGGATTATGACAAAACATGTATGAAGAAGTCTATGGAGATCCACCGTATTCCCTAACAATGGGAGAAAGAACCAAAAACCAGTTCAACCCATGACCTGGGGTTTATCCAAGAAAAGAGGGGAAATAAGGAAGAAAAAATGTCATAAGAACACATGAGGAGGCAAGAAAAGTACATATGTTGAGGAATTGAGAAAGAATCTCTAATAAATCAGGTGAAATTGATGAGAGGAGAGGATCCTGAAAGGGGGGTATCGCGCATTTCCAAGGGGAGGTTCAAGGGGGTGTGTCATGTGAGAAAGGTGGGGGGGGGGGATTGGAAGAGTTAGATTAAGTTTTTATTTTTATTTTTAATTCAATTAAATCATTTTTTTGAAAAAGATTCAACACACAATTTGGGTTGTACGGATTGGAAAACCATGTGACAATTGTGAAACTTCTACTGGGATCCTAGAACACCCCAAATGGGCTAGCTGCACAGTTTAGAAAATTGTGTACTAACCATCCAGTTGGCTCTGTCAAAAATTGCAGACACCGTCACATGGTTACCACAAGGTTTGGAAAACCACATGCCTTAACTGTAAGAGATGATTTGCATTCAAAAAATCTCCCATTTCAAGGTAAAAACACCCATAAGAGAAAATAAATAAATATTAACTAAAAAATAAATGGAATAATAGAAAAGTGTTGGGTCGGTGTGTGAACATTCTCCCCACCATGACAATTTATGCCCCTAGAAAGTCCCAAGATAGTCAGTTGATGAAGACCAAAGAAAGTATGAACTATAACCCCAGGAAAGACCTAAAAACTCAAAGACTGAAGAACCAATACTCGCTTATATTCAAAACACAAAACCCCAAAATCCCAAAAGAAACTATGATACCATCCTCAAAATAATCCAAACATCCAAGGAAGACATCTCACAAGACCAAATAACTCAAACAATAATGAATGAATTACGAAGAGGAGTCTTAATATTTTTCAAACACAACCCAACAAGGAACACCCTAACCCATAACATAGATACTATCAAAGATACCCATCATGGTCTATTTGGGATCTCCATGAGCATCTGTCACATGACCCACTATCCAAGAACACCTGGAAGCCAGGTTCATCACGAGATCATCCTATGGTGGCCTCCCCACCAAATTTGGACTCCAGAAAAAAATTGATTTCCCAAGACAAAATGACTATTGAACCCTAAAAAAAACCAAATACTAAGGGAAATGATACACATAACAGTAAATGCCACCATCCCACAATAAAAAGATTCAAAATTTTCCCAAAAGGAACTTACATTAGAAATAGAATTCCCAGAAAGGGTATACAACCTTATTATCCATCCCCAAACAAAATACGACATCACTAAACACAACACCCAAAACAGAAAACATTTAGAAAAAAATTAACTTTAAATTTAACCCAGATCAGCACCCTACTCTTGCAAATGGGATAGGGGGTATCTTGAAGGGGTGTAAATGACTCCACGTCACTTCCTAGAAACACCCCAAAAATCCATTGCAAGTGACCCAACCATCCACAGGTATGCATGGTAATTGGTGATTCTGGAAAAGATGCCTTCTTGTGACCCTGCTTACCGCATTGATGACACATTAAGGTCATAGGCTTTGAATAAGTTGATGAGAGATCAAAAGGGATCTTAATTCCACTACTAGTAGAAACACATTTCAACTACTTCCCCTTATCTTTTCTGTTACTCCCTTCTCTGATTCTAGGTATTAAAGGAGGATAAGCTGCCTCAATCACCCTTTCCAACATAGCTTTAATATGAGTATCTTTCCATACCACATTAGTTAAAGAGGTTAGACCAAATGCTAACACCTTAGACTATATATTTGGATGAAGCCCGTTCTAAAAATGTCGAACTTTTAGAGAATCATCCCTGACCCACTACAAAAGATAATGAAATAGATCAAAAAAATGATGAATAAACTCCAACACTGATCCATCACCATACTAAAGGTAACACATATCCATGTCCTTATTCACCTTCACACTCTCTGATAAGTACTATCGGATGAAAAAAGCCTTGATAAATTCCTAGGTGAGGTCTTCTTAAGGTTTGGTCCAAATGAATGGCTTCCACCACTTCCAACTCGGACCTTTGAGCATAAAGGTAGTGAACATCACCTTTAGAGAATTGGGAAACTTGAGGAAACCAAAGATATTTTCAATTTTCTACATCCACTATTCTGATTCAAAATGACCTGCATGACCATAAAAGAGAGGAGTATTCAACTTCCAAAACTCAAGAAGGAAGTCCTTGGGTTGATCAATCGGAGGGTCCGGTAATGGTGAACCACCCATATCTCCACCATGAATATCCATCAAATCTTTGGTGGGGGCATACACTAAATAAAAATAAAACCAAGAACTCAATCAAAACCAACTCACCATCTAAAACACACCACAAGAAAACGCCAAACATAAAAGGAATCCAGATCATAAATTTCACAAAACCTTTTTCAAAAATCCTAATAAACACCTCTTCAAAACCAATTTTCAAACTTTACACTCCAATCCACTACATTCCAAAAAAAATCCCATGAATTCCATTCAAAACTCCAATACTTATAGTTCAAATGATTTCCCTCATCGTTAAATAATCCTCATTTCATAAAAATCATTTAATTAAAAACCATTTTATCTATTACAATTTTATTTAAAAAAATATTTCCAAAATTTTATTTGAAATAAATCTGAAAAATAATTTATCATTTTCAAAAACCCAAAACATATCCGTTTGAAATACGGGATTTTATAATTTAAAAAAAGGTTTTCAAAACCAACTTCAAAATCAGGGAGACCCAAAATAAACTGAAGAGGGGGGGGGGGACTAGTGTCGATGAGTGTCTTGGAAATATGGTTGGCGGGCATATTCCAATCATTCCATTGATATAGAGAGTCTTAGGACTACATTCCTGGGCTCCAAAAGGATTACCAGACCATGCGAGATCACTGAGACCATTAACACAACTCCCAGTTAGATTCCCCAAACAATAATCAACCACAAGAACCAAGCAACCTAGACAAAACCCAACTTCCCATGGTAACCCAAGGTTCGACACATGAAGTGTTGACCAAACACTTAATCATACATACACCCCAAGTACTTATAGTCCTACTCTTTCTAAATTGAAAACCCAAATAACAAAGGGAAATTTTAAAGCTAGGTCCTCTAACGAACCTAGGTTCTGATATAATTTTGTCAAGAACCAACCTAGGTTAACCCCAAACCAGTCACTATATCCAACCAGTGACAAGTCTTGAGAGGCATTCCCGATCCTCCTAGGATAGCGACAAGTGCCAAAGGAATCAATAGAGAAATATTAGGAATAGTTACACCCATGATAAATAAAGAAAAGTAACATAATAATAAAATAAAATCCCAAAAATAAATAAAACCAAAAAATCAAATAAACTTAACTAAAAATAAAAGTAACCAAACCTGATGATCACTAAATATCTACATGACCCCATGTGACACTCTTTGCTCTCAAAACCCAACATCACCCACAAAGACTAATACTAATCTTGAACCTTCACTTGAGACTAAAAACAAGAAATAAGTATAGGTATGAGTATTAAAACTCATTAGGTATGTCCAAGTATTCTATTCCCAATGAATTTAATTTAAACAAAAGATTCATAAATTTCCATATTGAAATACAATATATAAAATTAGTTTTTTAGCACATTTTCTACTTAAAGAAAATCACAGTCCATTTCCCTTTTTATTTAAAACTGGTTTCTTTTCCAAGAAAGAGGCCTTAGAATTTAATGAAAAGGAAGGTGAGTGAAAGGTGTAATGTTTTTATTTAAAAATGTAAATAGTGCATAAAACATTCTTAAATTTTTTTCCATATAACATTTCAAAACCCATTTTTCCATTTTTAGGAGAGAAGTGAACATACAAAAATCCAGAGCAATGATCACACAACAAGGGTAATGGAAAAAATAGAACATATGAGTAACCAACCAAAAAAGGCACCTAAATCATCCACCACAGATAAATAAGTTCCTAAGAACATGGGAAAACCTTGGAGATTAGTGGATAATCTAGAAAATACTAAATCCTAATTCATCCCGTAGGTGCGCCTCACCTTATACCATCAATCCTCCCAAATGATCAGTCTTACCCAACCTGGCCTAACTGAGGGGCACAATCCCAATGCAGAGAAAGGTCTATACTAAGGGCCACTATCTAGAGCATACTCTAAAATAGTGCAAAAAAAATTATCATAAAATACTCTATGTATGCCAGGTTCCCATGTCATGTCTAAAGTGAGGGTAATCCAAACAATACCAAACAACCAAACACACATATATAGATACTAACAACAACCATCACACAAATCACACAATAATGAATCACCCCCGAGTCACCCCAAGGAACAATCCCCTTCCTTTTAACCAAAAAAATACAAGGGAAGTTCCATACCAAGGAACTCCCAATCACATTAGCAGCCATTAAGGAAAAAGGTCCATCCAAAGTGGATTTTCCAAGAAAAACCATTTTTGTGAAGGTTCCCACTAGGCCTCAAGAAACCATTGAATGTAAAACCAATTCCTAAAATAATCAAAACCACTATTTGGGAACCCAAAACAATTTAGAAATAAATTTTTGAAACCATAACACAACTTAAAAACCACAAACCATTTAAAAAAATACAACTGAGCATTTTATCGAACATTAGGTGTGAAAAGTTTAGTAAAAAACTTTCATACAATTCAACACAATGATAATTTCACTTAATTTCACTTCAATTTTTTTTCTAAAAATCATACACCACTAATTAGCATTAAATAGAGGTAATAAAAGAAAGAAAACAAATTTTCTTCAATTTAAAGGGAAAATTCAAAGGGAAACCTACCTCAAGGAATAATACCAAGTTGAAACACCTCAAAACTCGATGCCTTTGACAAGGATAACTCCACAATTTCATGCATATAAACTTATATATATATATATATACACCTCTTAATCTAATTCACATATTCCCTTTTCCATGAGGGAATATGTATAAGGATAACACACACACACACACATACGTACTTATGTATATGCGTGCAAGCCTTAAATGTGCCAAAAAGAATTCTAATTAACCTAGAGGGAACCATGAATCCCCAAGGACCCCAAATAAAATTGTAACAATAAAAAGGGTGAGAGAAACCAACCGCAAACAATGACGGATGAACCAAAATGGACCGAAATGCTTCGCCTTCAATGGCATATGTCAAAGCATGCACGAAGAAGTCCCATGAGACCCACTATATTCCTAAACAAAGGAATAAATAACCAAAAATCTGGTCAACCCCTAACCTAGGGTTCAGATGAGAAAAGAAGGGTAAGGGGGAAGAGAAAAACACCAAAAGAATGTAGGAGGAAGCAATAAGAGGAAATACATTGAGGAATCAAGCAATAATCCTGAATAATTCGAGTGAAATCGACGAGAGGAGAGGAGGTTGAGAGGGGGTCATTGCACGTAGCCAAGGGGAGGTCTAAGGGGTATATGTCACATGATCACCGGGGGGGGGGGGGGTAGAGTTAGATTAGAATTTTTTAATTCAATTAATTATTTTTTTTAAAAAAAGACACAACACATGGTTTTGAAAATTGTGCGCAAATCATTCAACCTCTACTGGGCTCTTGGAGTACCCCACATAGGTTTTCCACATAGTTTTTAAAACCATTCTCTAATAGAGTGGTTGGCTATGTCAAAAATTTTAGATGTTTTTGCACGATTACTGGATGGTTTGGAAAACCGTGAACCTTAACCATGCGACATGTTTTACATTCCAAAAAACTCCAATTTTAAGGAAAAAAACCTATAAGAGAAAAAAAACCGGGACTCAAAAATAAATTAAATAATATAAAATTTTCAGGTTTTTGTGTGACAAGGAATGATAAAACAAAACACACCTATTGAATCTAATGTGTCATGTGGGACCATGGTTTTTACCTTCATCTAGTGTGGTAGGGGACTACAATAGATAAAAATTATGAAGATAATAAAAATGAATGTAATGATATATATATATAAATAAATAAATTCAATATAAATTTGTGTTATAGGATTCCATGTACCATCACCCCAGTGCATATACTCTCATAATAATCTAACCTCAGATAACACCTGCGCATTTACCTCCTCGAAAGCATGCATCCATGACTCTAAATCTATCACCTACTATGTAATCCTAGAAACAAAAAGAACCACAACCTCAGTGTGTGAAACTAATGAATGATGAATCCCCAATCCACAAGTCAAGTTGTAGTCATGTCCATCATGACCAATAGTATGATGGAATATCTCATCCCTTTGCATGGAAAGTTACCACTGGTCCTCTGGAAATTATGGAAACTCAAACTAAAATTTATCTTGTGTAATATATAAATATAATTATATATGTATATATATATTTATGTAAGTATTGATAATTAGTATAATAACTTACTATAATAGCTGCAACCTCCAGATCATTTTGATCATGAGTCATCATGCACACTAAAATTTTATCTGTCGGTGTACCTTACTCTCATAACTGTATACCAATAAGATATAAATATTAAACAAAAAACCAT
This sequence comes from Viscum album, assembly GCA_963277665.1. Lineage (NCBI taxonomy): Eukaryota > Viridiplantae > Streptophyta > Magnoliopsida > Santalales > Viscaceae > Viscum > Viscum album. The sequence continues at coordinate 1,528,668,580 of OY728138.1, read as the reverse complement.
ATCAACTAATAAATTTAATAAGTTTATAATAAATACATAATGTTGAATTGGAGACATGTGATGGGTCCCAAGCCTATGAGGTGGTCCCTACAACACTTGATTCTCTGTATGATGCACTTCCACCTCCTATATTAAATTAATTCAAATTTCAAACATGTAAAATGATACAAATTATTCAAAATATTTAAACCAAAATATACACACACACTATTTCATCCTTAGTGGACCAATATAAAACTAACTCACACCACTGAGATAGGAGAACACCTCTCAGTACTCTATCTAGAATCTCTACGGCACCCACATTTAGTACCCAATGCTCCCTCTTAACTCTCAATTTATGAACTTTCCACATTTTATGATACCTGGACATACACACTAGATGAAACTCGTTGTGGTAACACTCTCATATTATTATATTTATGAAAAAAATTATCAAAAATGTTAATATTATTTTAAACATATCTAAGAAACTAAAATGACCCTCTTACTTAAACCTCCCTCCGTAGTCGATCTAATGTATCATATGGGAATAAATCCTAGTCATGTGTAGTAAATGAAAATATTAGTGGGCCACATATGATATGACCGAAATGGTGAATAAATTCAAGGTAACCCACTCCCATAGGTTGGTATGTCTCTTCAAATGATACGTCAAGGGTTATGTCAGAATTCCATGATGAAATACCATGACCAGGGCCTCTCCTATGAGAGGAAGAAGCGGTTTAGTCTGATAATATTGAAAAAAATTTCACACATAATTAGAAATATGTGAATATATATGTTTAATAATTAATTAAAAAAATAAAAAAAAACATTTACATTCGTACACATCTTAACCTGTAGACGTAGATGACTTTGCCAAATGATGTGGATCTGGTGCTTGTTCCCCTGACATGTCTGCATTCATAGAAAGAATTAGTAAGTAAAGGATTCATTTCCTATTACATTTCCATTTAATGTGAACTACAAAGGACTCATGTACTTTTTATTTATTGCACAAATATTTCATCAAATATAAAGTAGTGGCTGGATCAAAACACATGTCTAGGACAAACTATGATATTTCATTGTTGCATAACCTTGAAATTCCATAGAAATTATAAAGATCCAATAACCATTAATTTTATTCATAAACAATGAGAAATTCATAAATGTTGAGTTTCTCAACACCATAAAATAAAATGCATTGAATTTTTCTTTCCATTACTAACAGTTAAATATCATCACTTTCATATAATGGAAAAGAGGCATCTACATGCATGAAAATAAAATATGACTTCATATATCATAAATATAGGCATAAAAAATCTACAAGTAGAATATTTCTAGACTATAGGAGAAGAAGGGGTTGGGAATAAAATATGATTTCACTGTCTATTCATAAATAGGGGCATAAAGAGAGCTATATGATTGTATTTTCCATAAATAGAGGCATGAAAATCAAATATGATGTCAGTATCCATTCACTATCCATTCATAAAGAGGGTCATAAAGAGAGGAATATGATTTCACTATCTATTCACTATCCATTCATAAAAAGAGGCATAAATAGAGGCATATTATTTCACTATCTATAAAGGGGGAATGAAAATAAAATAGGTTTTATGTGTTTTATTATATAAATATTACAGGATTTTATGTTTTTATATATTTTTTAAAATTAATTCCTTTAATTATTTTAACTCTAATTTTTGAAATTTTTCATGCATGTATTTATCAATGATAGATACAATAAATAATTTTTTTAAACAATTCATAAAAAGTGAAACAATTAAAAATAATTAAACCAAAGAGTGGGAAAAAATCATACCTTTCATTAAACATGAAAATATACTGTTTCTTTATCAATGGTCTCTCTAACCCAATGAATATATTCTTCATACTGAAATACATCGTGTTGATCAAGCTATTGTGAAACAAAGTAAAAAGTCTCAAGTTCATCTCGTTCAATTAAAAACACTCCTCACCTTCACATTTTCACACCAACATGCCAATTCAGATTAGATGGAAAGGTAACGAAGAAAAGTTGTTATTATTTTTATGTCAAAATGAAATGTTCATTACTAACTTGTTCATAACTATATAACATATTGTTCAAATTCACCAATTTAAATTGATATTGATCTACTTTACATCCAAAAACTCGATCAACCCAATTACATTTTAACAACATGTATTTCAACTAGTGCATGTATTCAACTTCAATGATTTCTCTCAATTGACCGTAGTAATAACCAAAATTGATAGATGGAAAACCAAGACCACTGTTTTGTGTTTCTCATTTTCCATCAACATTTTTAATGTGAAACCAAAATCCATTAGCATCTAATGCTTTGTAACAATGAGCCATTATAGATGGAACCTCATCTAGTTGGTTAAATTATTTAGTTAGTGTAGAGTCACCTAACCCCTATAGGTTATGGAGCTATATATTTCACATAATTTAATAAAAAGTTATGTAGAAAGAAATTAGTACTATACTTCAATCATAATTAAAATCCATTTATATGTACAAAATCCTTTAACCAATCATGAAATGATGCCTAATGGGACTGTTGAATTTGATAATCACTCACACGCGACATCTCATATTTTATCTCATTAATGAATCTTCTGTAAATGATAATGTCATGTTTAAATGATCAACTTTATATATGCAAACTAAACATATAAAATTTAAATAATAAAATTGATAGGACACTTACTGAATCAATGGTGCAACTGATGAAGTATTAAACAAGATATATCGATGAAATTGTGCCCACTCAATGTTGTCCATATCAAATATATTTATATCTCCAACTAGACCATCATGAATCTTAGAGGTATTATCTAATTTTGTTTCAACATCCATAATACATTCTTCAAAAAAAATTTTAGTACACTTATCCATAAAATAACCATCAACTATTGATTCTTACTGATGAGCTTTGTTATGTATGAATTGTTTCAATGTATTTAGATACTGCTCAATAGGATACATCCACTTGAATTTCACTAGAATGGTAGTCATTACTTCATTGGATAGGTACACTAACAAGTGAACCATAACATCAAGAAATGAGGGTGTAAATAGTTTCCCCATGTGAAAAAGCGTAATTACAATTCTGTCCTGAAAAATTTTCAAATAAAAAATTCATTGATTTCTTAAAAAAATACATCTAAAAAAATTTCTCACCTCAATCAACAGTTGAACAACATTAGGCAATAAACAATCAGAAATTTTAATAGGAATCAACTGCTGAAGTAGTTTGTGATTGTCATGAATTTTCAACCCTTGCAAAGTCCTACTCATCACATTCACACACTTAGAAATATTATAAGAGTAATTATCAAGAATCTTGAGCATCTTCAAAAATTGAAAGAAATTTATCTTTCTCTTTTTTACTCATCGCATACTATGTAGTAAGAATATATGCCTAGTTTCCCTCCCACAACTATAAATGGACTTGTTTATTTAAACCCATTTCATCTAAATCACATCATAAAATGACACAGTCCTTTAATTTTACAATGAAACCTAAAATGGTACACAATATATTATCACAAACATTTTTTCAATGTGTATGAAATCTAGATTATGCCTTAGCATATTAGTTTTCCTGTAAGGGAGATTAAAAAAATAATTTTCTTCTTCCAATTGTGACTGTGTTTTCTACCTGCATCATGAATATTGGGTAATGGACAATCCACCAAATATTGAAATTAATATACCATGTTTATGTTTTCTTATTTAATATACAATAATATTTATACACCTGTCATGATATTTGGTGCTGGGTTGAATAATCTAGAACCATCAAATGAAACTATTTCCTTTCTGAACCTATGCTGAGGGGGAAGAAAATGTATATGATCCATGTATTTCCATTTTTTACAATGTTTAATACATGTATAATTTTTTAATTTTATTGTAGAAAGGGAAAAAAAATTCCCCTTCCAAACTCCAACCTTACAAAATCTCATAATCTGGGATGTCATTGACTGTCCACAGTAAAGTAGCCAATAGTTTAAACATTTCATTCATTTCACAGTCCTATGTCATCACACCATCACCCCCAAATTAATTCAAATCATCAATCAATGGTTGAAGGAAAACATCAATATTATCCTATGAACTTCCAAGTCCATCAATAAGAGTATAAATTAATAGAAATTATTGTTTCATACAAATACATAGAGGAATATTATAAGAAACCAACACTACAGACCATGTGTTATGAGTTTCCCCAACCATAGAACTGAATGGATTGAAATTTTCTGCTGGAAACCCTAATCACACATTGAAAATATCATTAGAAAAGTCAGGGTGTCTCTGATAGAAATATTTCCAAGCAAGAGAGTTTACTTGGTGGGTTACCATAACACTTTCTTTATTTCTTTTTTACATGCTCCCTCATTAATTTAGAAACTTTAGATGACATAAATAATCTTTTCAACCTAAGATTCCATTAGAAGTAATGGATTTTCTTTATGACAATAAGTTTTCTCTATTTCATAGTTTGACATTGATGAGTCTGATTTCCCCCATTATAATTACACCTCGAAGAGTCACAAACCATAAAATTATCCAAATGGAAAGTTTCATTTCTAAAAAAATACAGTTGTTTTCTCATGCATTTATGGTCTCATATATGAAGCCTATGTTCTCTATAAACTTACAAGAATGGTAATATGACTTAGTAATATTAGTATCTATAAGAAGTAATTTTTTTTCAATAACACCAAAAACACGTTGAATGATGTATCTAACCACTGATTCAAAGTCTTCTAGTGAAACAACTCCAGGATAAATGAAAATTTACTGTAAGAAGTACACCCAAAACATAATTCAGTTTGTGCATCATCAAGTACTTAATAAAACATCAACGAATCATGATCTGAACCAGATCCTTGATTGATATCACTAGTCTCAACATTCCAAATGTTAATTCCTTTAAGAGACAACCCACATACCATTTCAGAAATCATTTCATGCATCATATGAAGTTCCCAGTCAGGATCCAAGTATCACTGAGAGGGGGAGGGGGTGAATCAGTGATATCTTTTTCTTTTTATGTTTCCTTCGAATTGAAACTACCTTCACCTCCTGTTAAATATTTTCTTCTCTGTTGAACACACACAACCACAGTAACACAAGATTTACAAGGTTCGCTACTCAACAAGAGTAACAACGTCCTTGGTATGGTATGAAAATAATCTAGTACCACACAATCAACTAGAAATAAATCCTTTGATGTGGAATAAAATGAGTAGGATATACCCTTACACTCGTGTAACACTTGGAAAACAATCCGCAAGTGCGTGCGCGCCCTTTTAGCAAAAATAGGGAATTACAGGATTTCAGTGCTTCTTTACAATTGAACAGATGTATTCTCTGAAGTACAGATCTTTACTTTTCTACCCAAAAGCTGGTAAGAACTTCCGTACACACAACTGAATATGCGTGAAGACCCCAAATTTTCCATGCAGCCTTTAGGATATCTTGCACGTGAAAATTCACTTTTGGCGCGAAAAACTTTTTCGCGCAACTTTTATTTTTAGCGCAACTTTTTCTCTTTTCGCGCAACTTCTCAATTTTTCACGCAACTATCCTCTTTTCGCGCAAACATATTTCTTTTCGTGCAACTCACTTAGCGTATAATTTACATGCACCAGAGCTCGGGATTTATTCTAAGTGTCGAGCATTAACAAATAAGAATGGTTAGCCTCATATTTATAGGTTTTTTTGACCCGGCACGAAAACCACTAATCTGCACGTAAAACCCTCTTCATGCGCATAAAAAATCATTTACGCAACTTCACATTTCGCACAATGCTCCAATATTTCGCGCACCTCATGCCTTTGCCAATTTTCGAACTTTTGATCTCAAAACACCTTTTGCGCGAAAACTTCATTTCTCTATTTCGCGCACCACACCAACATTTTGTTCAACCTTCATTCTTCACGCAGCCCGTCAATATTGCGCGCACAACTATCTTTTTTCGCGCATCCCGCAGATATTTCGCGCAAGACGCTACTATTTTGCGCAACCCGCATATATTGCGCACACCACTTTATTTTTTGCACGCAACTTGCCTAAATTTCCGCGCACTCCATGCCTTTGTCATTTTTCAATGTTCTGACCTTGAATCATTCCTGGCATGAAAAAATCTAAACCATATTCAATCTTGCACGCTCTATCCATTGCCAAAAACACATCTTCATCTGCCGATTTTTAGGCACTAAAATTTGGAAAACACTGGAAAACGACGCCACCTTAAACTGTGCTTTTGTGCCACCCCCAGATTGTCCATTGCTTTGTCATCTCTCTCTTCACTGCCTACCATAACCATTCTTTAGATTTCATCACGAACTCCACTTTCGTGATATTTATCTTTTGAAAGACCAGATCTAGCATCGTCAGAGTTATAATGGGAAGTACAGAAACTTCTCTATCTTCCAACATCATTACTCCTTCCAATCAAAACTGTATATGACTGGCATCATCATTTCTCCCCCTTTCCATCATAATTCTTTCATCACAAGGTCTCCTGACTTATGATATTTGATAAATACATATCAGCAAAGCATCGTCTGGTTTTAAGTCCTTTACAAAGTGAATTGATTTATCTTCTTTGACAAAAAAAGACAACACTCTGCCAATGCTAACTCTTCAAACTTCTTTCTCCATCCTACTTAGTCCCAACAATCCCCCCCTTTGGATTTTTTTTTCAACCAAGATTCATAAATCACTGAAATTTTTAACCTTTTGCAATGGATTACTTATCAACAATTCTAATCCTACGTGAGCTAACTCATTGTAGGAAACAAGAATTATTGACAGCCAAAACCATGCTGTCCAAAAGCAGGGACTATGAAATCTCATGAACATACCTCCTCATCCTTCTTCATAACATCTTTCAATATTTTTCTTCAGAATTCTTCAATTCTTCAACTTTCCTGGAAAACAACATTGTTTCCTACAACCACTCCAACAAACAATTGGAATAGTTCACACACATACATGCTGAATTCACAGCTTACCCACAACCCCCCCTTTATGCATGCATCTATAAGGATAGATTTATGAAACAACTCTCCCCCTTGACAACACTATCCAAAAACCAGATGAGAGAGGGGACAAACAAATGTACCTCAACCTTGATGAGAAGGAGGTTAGACACCCATGTTCAACCTCAATTTTGCAAATGGTTCTTTGGTAAAGGTTTTGTGAAGATATCATCAACTTGTTCAGATGTAGGAACATATTACAACCTCAATTCATTCTTCTCCACCTGCTCTTTGATGAAGTGATACTTTATGTCAATGTGTTTTGAACGAGAATGTTGTACCCGATTCCTTGTAAGATTGATCACACTCTGATTATCACATCCCAAGAGTAATGGTAGCTTCACTTCAATAAGTAGATATTCGAACTAAGTATTCATCCACATTAGTTGAGTTGCATCTTGAGTAGTAGCAACATACTCAGCCTCAGCTGTTCTAAGAGTTACTGAGTTCTGTTTCTTGGTATGCCAACTAACACAACTTTTCCCCAGAAAGAAAACTCCACCAGATGTGGATCTTTGATCATCAACATTTCCTGCCCAATCAGTATCAGAATACCTGAATAGATCAATATTTCCTGAGCCATCATACCTGATTCCAAAATTTGTTGTGCCTTTGATATATCTGAGAATTCTTTTTCCAGCTATCAGATGTGATTCTTTAGGAGCACTCTGAAATCTTTCACATAAAGTGACAGCATAAACAATGTCAGGTCTTGAGGTAGTCAGATACAACAGACTTCCAATCAGCTTTTGAAACTCTTTTTGATCAACTTCCTTACCATCTCCATATTTAGACAACTTGGTTACCACTGACATAGGTGTAGACACTGGTTTCAAATTTTCCATGCCAAAATTTTTAGAAGTTCCTTAGCATACTTTTCTTGAGACAGAAAGACATGATTCTTTTTCTGTGAGATTTGTAGCCCAAGAAAGTATTTCATTTCACCCAGCATGGACATCTCAAATAACTTATTCATCTCCTCAAAAAATATTTCACATGATCTTTCATCATTCCCAACAAAGATAATGTCATCGACATAAACAATAACGATCAGTGAAAATTATTGACATTCCTTGATGTAAAAATTGCTATAAACTCTACCCTTTTTAAAATTCATCTTCTTCAAGCAAGTATCTAATTTAGAATACCATGCCCTCGGAGCCTGTTTTATCCCACACAAAGCCTTCTTCAACCTGCACACATAGCTTTCATCCTTCCCAATAACAAATCCACAAGGTTGATCAATGTAAACTTCCTCGTCAAGGTCACCATTCAAGAATGCAGATTTTACATCCATTTGAAAAATTTTGTAACCTCGTTGTGCATCAATAACAAGAAATATTATGATTGTTTATAATCATGCCATAGGAGCAAAGGTTTCATCAAAATCAATGCCTTCAATTTGTGAATATCCTTTACAAACCAATCTTGCCTTGTTTCTTATTACTTTACCTTCTTCATTCATCTTGTTCCGAAAAACACACTTTGTACCAATAATGTTCTTGTTGTCCGGCTTGGGTACAAGTTCCCAAGTATCATTATTCTCTATCTGATCAAACTCTTAATTCATAGCATGAACCCATTTTGGATGCTCAAATGCTTCATTTACATCATTTGGTTCAACTTTAGAATAAAGAGAAGTATGTGATATAGCATTCATTGTTCTTCTTGTTTGAACCCTCTGATTTTTATCTCCAATAATGTTCTAAGCCTCTACTTGTTTCCTCAACCTAGGATGAGTTATTTGAAATCCATCCTCATCACTCGATATTTCTGAGTCGGATTCCTCTTCTTGAGTAGGATTAACACAGTCTGCAGCATTATCAAAATTGTTAACAGAATCTTCTCTATCCTTCTCGACTTCCACATCAACATATGACTGCTTTTCTTTCTCAACATTTTCAACAACTTTTACATCTGAAGAATAAATAATTCTTCCTGTTTCTTTGTTGAGGCATCTGTATCCTCTTCCTTCTAGAGCATAGCCAAGAAAATTTTTTTTATCTCCTCTTTGCTCAAACTTTCCCAGATTTCCACCTTTCTTCTTTATAATACATGGACTCCCAAAAACTCTCAAGTGTTTCAGACTTGGAGTTTTTCCATAGAAAATTTTGTATGGAGTCATATCTAGGTTTGTCCTATAGAAACATTGGTTCTGAATATACACAGCAATGCTCATGGCTTGCCTCCAATAATAATGAGAAAGACTATGTTCAAGTAACATAGTTCTCCCCATTTCCACCAGACTTCGATTCTTCCTTTCAGCAACCCCATTTTGTTGAAGTGTGTATGCTGAACTGAACTCATGCCAAATTCCATGTTTCTCAAGGTAACTTTCAAAATATTCATTTTTATACTCTTCACCATTATCAGTTCTCAACTTCTCCACTGAGTACTCACATTCCTTCTCTGCTTTCCTCCTGAAACTCTTAAACATTTTCAGAGCATCTGACTTATGTATCATGTACATAACACAAGTAATGCGAGTAAAGTCATCAATGAAAGTAATGAATTACTTATCTCCATTTGTTGATTGCTTTCTCATTGGTCCATATATATCAGAATGTATAAGTTCCAAGGGTTATTTTGAATGAATTTCAACTTTCTTATGAAAGGAGTTTGCAATCTTCCCTTTTTCACAAATAGTGCAGCACCAATCTCTTCTTCTTGATAAATCAGGCATATCTCGGAGACTGTCACGTGTTGATAGCTTGAACATATTTCTCTAGCACATATGCCCTAGCCTTTTATGCCATAATTGATTTTCATCCGCTACACCCATGTAACAAGAGTTCTGCACTTCACCAACTTGGAACAAACTCCCTCTTATACGTTGGCCCCTTGTAACTATATTTCCATCATTTTCACTTTTCACAAAAAATCCATATTTTCTAAAGATCACTTTGTTTCCCTCATCATAGAGTTGTGACACACTAAGCAGGTTATGTTTCAGTCCATCAACATATAGTGTTTTTCTGGATTTCATCTTTTCTTTTCCAATGATGGCTGATCTAACACCTTTGATCCTTAGAGATTCATCATTTCCAAATGTCACAGTTCCTTCTTTAAATTATTTCACATTCTTCAGCAGCTTTAAGTCTCACATCATATGAGACGAACATACACTATCAAGAATCCATGGACGTTCTCCTTTTGTAGCTTTCAAATCAGTTTCAACAACAAGTTCTTTTTGTTCTTCCTTTTCCTTAACTTTCTATTGTGCTTCTTCCAATTTCCTAGCCAAATCAAAATGTTCTATCCATACAACCACGCATTATTTCTTTTCAGACTTATCAGAACTGTTCGTTTTAGCTTTTAAAAACTCTGGATTTTTAGAATTATTAAGAATCTTTTGTTGCTCTGGTAACACACTAAGGCAGCCCTTGGAAAGATGTCTAGGTCGATCACATCTTTCACAAATAACTTCCAGTGGTTGGAACCTATTCTCAACTTTCACACCAGTCTTCTCCGATATCTTCTGAGATTTATTTGAAGGATTTCTATTTTGAAAGGAATGACTCCCCCTTAATCCTTTTCTTTCAAAACTTGTGGAATAGTTGTAATGTTGTTGGTTGAACCAACACATATTTTCCATGTGTCCGAATCCACCACAATACCAGTAGTAACCATAGAAAGAATATTTGCCTCTGAAACTTCTATACTGACCAGATTTGTAAACTCGCTTCTCAACAACCTTGTTAAAAGAATATGCTTGTCACCAACCTTCATGTTTTCATCTGTAACTCCCTTTCTCTATTCAGATTTAACAGGACCAGAAGTATTAGAAGTCTTTCTTGAATCGTGATTTTTATGTACTTCCGACTTTTCATCATTGCTTACTTTGACCACATAATTGGTCTTTCCAGCCTTGTTCTTATCAGAACCAGTTTTGTCTTTCATTTCAACCTTTGAAGGTAACTTTTGTGGATCCTTGTTTGGTTCATTCTTACTGGAACATTCGCCAACTTCTGAGATAGAATTTTTGGAACTGATATTCATTTCTTTAGCTTTATATAGTTTCTGTTGGACAAGTTCCAACTCTTCTTCTTTTTCCTTCAACTTTACTTCAAGATGATCATTACGATTCTTTATATTCTCAAGAGATTTTTTCAGATCATCAATCTTCTTTTCCATCTTGATTTTCTCATCAATAAAACCTTCTTGATTGTTTAATGTGGAATTTTAATTTATCAACTTCTTGTTTTCTTTCTCAAGATTTCTAATCTTCCTCAAACATTCCTTCAGCTCTTCTTTCAGATACTGTTCAAGTTGAGTTTCTTCTTCTTTAGTGCTGCTACTCTCACAATCATCATTATTCACTATTGCAAAAAAGGTACTCTCTCTAGCTTTCTCAGTAGCAGATTTTTCTGATTCAGTCTCGCTATCATCATCTTCTTCATCTTTTGACAAAAAGCTTCTTATTTTAGATTTAAAGAACTTTTTATTCTGACCTCTACTAGAATATTTATCTTTTTGACCCTGTTTCTTCCATGATCTTCTTGGTCCTCTGTCTTCTTCATCACTGACATCATATTTCCCTTTTTGAGGTCAATTAGCCGCAAAGTGGCCAACTGCTCCACATTCAAAACATTTCAATTGGAGTTTCCCTTTGTATTTTCCTGTGCCTCTTTTAAAATTTTTAGAAAACAAAGATAGAATTTCATCAAAATTTTGACATACCTCATTTTCAGAGTCGGATTCAAAAACTTCTTCAATATGAATTTTCTTCGACTTCTATTTCTTTTCTGCCATGAAAGACATTTCTCTATCAGATTTTGCTTTTCTCTTCATGGTCTTCTCCCTTCTCATCTCGTAAGTGATGAGAGTACTATGCAAATCATCAAGAGATAATGTTTCTGGGTCACTGTCTTCCAGTGATGAAACTTTAACATCAAATTTGACAGGCATAATTCTCAGGATCTTTTCAACAACTGTAGCATCTTCCAACTTTTCACCAAGACATCTGATTCTACTGACAATGTCATTAACCCTAGTAAAGAAGTCCCCAACAGATTCAGATTCTCCCATTTTCAAGTCTTCATACTTCAGCCTCCAGATTTTTAGTTTTTCCTTCTTCACTTTTGTATTTCCTTCCTAGATATTCATTAACTTATCCCAGATGCCTTTAGCTGTAGCAACACCTTTCACTCTTAAAAACTCACTCTCAAAAAGTGATGAGAGTGATGCATTTTTAGATCTTCCATCATTTTCAAGATTCTTCTTATCGTCAGGAGTAAGAGGAACCTTGTCATCAATATCAGGAAATCCATCTGTTGTAGTTTCAAGAACTTCATATCCAAGAGACATAAGATAAGTCATCATTATGTCCTTCCAGATGTGATAGTTCTTTCCATAAAAAATCGGAATCCCCTTACTGTTCATGCAATTTAGATTCTCCATCCAAACTTCTCTTCAACCACTTCAGCAAAGAATAAACGAAGGTAACCTGCCTCTGATACCAATTGAAGTTCCCAGTCAGGATCCAAGTATCACTGAGATGGGGAGGGGGTGAATCAGTGATATACTTTTATTTTTATGTTTCCTTCGAATTGAAACTACCTTCGCCTCCTATTAAAGATTTTCTTCTCTGCTGAACACACACAACCACAGGAACACAAGATTTACAAGGTTCAATACTCAACAAGAGTAGCTACATCCTTGGTATGGTACAGAAATAATCCAATACCACACAATCCACTAGAAAAAAATCCTTTGATGTGGAATACAACGAGTAGGATATACCCTTAAACTCGTGTAATACTTGGAAAACAATCCGCAAGTGCATACGCACCCTTTTAGCACAAATAGGGAATTATAATATTTCAGTGCTTCTTTACAATTGAACAGATGTATTCTCTGAAGTACAGATCTTTAATTTCCTACCCAGAAGCTGGTAAGAACTTCCGTACACACAACTGAATATGCACGAAGACCCCAAATTTTCCATGCAGCCTTTAGGATATCTTGCGCGCAATTCAAGTGTCTTGCACGTAAAAATTCATTTTTGGTGCGAAAAACTTTTTCGCGCAACTTTTCATTTTCACGCAACCTTTTCTCTTTTCGCGCAACTTCTCAATTTTTGGCGCAGCTATCCTCTTTTCACACAAAATTATTTCTTTTTGCGCAACTCACTTAGTATATAATTTACACACACCAGAGCTCGGGATTTCTTCTAAGTGTCTAGTATTAACAAATAAGAAGGGTTAGCCTTATATTTATAGGCATTTTTGACCCAGTGCGAAAACCACTAATCTGCACGTAAAACCCTCTTCATGCGCGTAAAAAATCATTTACGCAACTTCACATTTCACGAAATACTCCAATATTTCATGCACCTCATGCCTTTGCCAATTTTTGAACTTCTGATCTCAAAACACCTTTTGCGCGAAAACTTCATTCCTCTATTTCGCACACCACAACAACATTTCGCGCAACCTTCATTCTTCGCGCAACCCGTCGATATAGCGCGCACAACTATATTTTCCATGCATCCCATAGATATTTCGCACAAGCCGCTACTATTTCACGCAACCCGCATATATTGCGCGCACCATTTTATTTTTTGCAGCAACTTGCCTAAATTTCCACGCACTCCATGCCTTTGTCATTTTTCGATGTTCTGACCTTGAATCATGCCTTTCATGCAAAAATATAAACCATCTTAAATCTTGAACACTCCATCCATTGCCAAAAACACATCTTCATCTGTCGATTTTCAGGCCCTAAAATTTGGCAAACACTGGAAAACGGCGCCACCTTAAACTGTGCTTTTGTGCCGCCCCCAGATTTTCCATTGCATTGTCATCTCTCTCTTCACTGCTTCACATAACCATTCTTCAGCTTTCATCAAGAACTCCACTATCGTGATATTTATCTTTTGAAAGACCAGATCTAGCATCGTCCGATTTATAATGGGAAGTACAAAAACTTCCCTATCTTCCAGCAGCATTACTCCTTCCAATCAAAACTGTATATGACTGACATCATCATTTCTCCCCCTTTCCATCACAAGTCTTGCATCACAAGGTCTCATGACTTATGATATTTTAGAAATACATATCAGCAAAGCATCGTCTGGTTTTAAGTCCTTTACAAAGTGAATTGATTTATCTTCTCTGACAACAAAAGACAACACTCTGCAAATGCTAACTCTTAAAACTTTTTTCTGCATCCTACTTGGTCCCAACATCAGATTGGTCATCTTCACATCAAAATCTATCTAAAATATTTTTGTATGATGAAAGAGAATATATTATTCCCTATCAAGAGTCCAACTATTATAATTTTTTAGAAACCCATTCAAGAATAAGTTCTCCTTCACTTTATCTCGTATGAATTGATATCTATTTTCGCATTTTCTACATGGAAAAATAATATATTAACTTTGAAATCCTCAAGTGAAATCTATAAAATTCATAATGACTTCAAAATATTATCTAAACGTTCTATTTGGAAGATCAATCCAACTCCTATCCATATTCATATCTGTACACAAATCATTAAAATGTACACAATAATTCATATTACTTTCATTTTTATAATTTCATATCACAAAATATATTTAAAATAAAGACTTACCAATTTCAAGAGAACTTCAATTCATAATCATACAAAAAAAGAAAAATAATCACAAATGACATGATCGTCACATTATATTTAATTAATTGTACATTTTATTTTCTAAAGTCTTCTTTTGTATATGACTAAATATTTTGTAGATAGGATATTATAAAACATTTTTGGATAAAACAAATATTTTAAAGAGAAATAAAATTTTGATCCAATGAATATATAGAATAAAACTCAACTAAGATATTTTTTTTATGAAATAATATATTTTCTTTTAAATTTTATAATAGATAAGAAAATAAAAATGACCAATTAAAGGACACATAAATATAAAGACAAAATTCAATCTAAGGTATAATATATGAATATGTTTTCAAAATCAGTATTTTTTTAATAATAGAAGAACTAAAAATAAATATACCATGTTAGTGACTCTGTTAGGTCCAACTCATTTAATGAATCCTCACAACCCAAACCTTAAATACTGGATGGGCCATCCCAATGAATTCAAGGATTCTTCTTCATCATCCCACCAATCATGATAAGATTATCTATGACTCATTGACTAAAACAAATGATTCAATCCATCACATATCATTCAAATAAAATACACTATTTAATTTTCATAAATGTGCATTATATGAAGCATCAATGCATCAAACCATATATAGGTTAACCATTGATATATTAATGTTTAAAATTGATGCATTTAATCGATATATTAAATTGTTTGGATCTAATCAATATAGAGAAAATCTATCCTCTATAAATAAATTTCCAAACATATGAGAGTGAATTTAATTTTATCAAAGTGTCCAATATTTTATTTTAATGGAATGACTAATTGTTAATGTGTACTCCTTTCTTATGTGTTTTGCTCAGGTAAAACATATAATCGAGGGATACATGTGTATAATATCTATTCCCATGGAACTAAAATCTCGATATTTTCATTTTAAAAATGGAAATTGACTTATATATAGGGAAATTTATTTTATAACGGTAGAGTAAAAAAAATATTTATGGAATAACTGTCATTACCACTCACATAATCTATAAAAAAAGTCCAATGAGCCTATAAGTATGAAATATTGAGCTAGCTAAAAACTGATAACATAAAATATTAAAAAAATCAAAAAATAATAATTTTTTTTTATAAATTAAAATAATAATTTTAAAAATGTACTTGGACCATTCTGGGTAAATCACTTGATAGATTTATATACTTTTTATTACCACAACTTACAAATTAATAAATAGTTATTATATATAATTTTCTTGACTATCCATTATTTTCTCTCTTTGTATAGATTATCTGAAGTGGTTTTAAACTTATCAGGGAGTGATAATTATGAAAATTCACTTTTGATCATCTGAGGAAATTACATTTCATATTGATATATACCATATTTCTATAGGTCATAGATGAATCATTGATCATTATCCTAAATTTTGGTAATAATCTAGTTAATGTGCTCATTTTTGATCTTTTGATGCTTGTTTAAAGAACTTAATAGAATTTTAATTGTAAAAATGAATATTAAATAATTACGGGAAAACCGCTTTCTAAATTGATGTATAGTTTCTTACCACAATTCAAAAAATAATTTATTATTGTTCCCCTAAATTTTTGTGATAATATGACTCATTTTCTTGGTTTAGATAATATAAAACATGTTCTGAATATTAAATTGACTTATATTCCAAGAAATTAACTTTGGATCATTCAAATAAAATAATATATCATTTTAATGAATAATTTATTCCCAACGTTTTTGAATGAAATAATAATATATGTTTATATATATCCATTAG
Organism: Viscum album; assembly: GCA_963277665.1. Classification (NCBI taxonomy): domain Eukaryota; kingdom Viridiplantae; phylum Streptophyta; class Magnoliopsida; order Santalales; family Viscaceae; genus Viscum; species Viscum album. The sequence goes on along the minus strand of OY728138.1, from coordinate 1,528,652,139 downwards.
TCAATAAAATTAGGTAGGGTTACCTAAATTACTTTAGATATTGGTGTTGACTGACCAAAAATTGTAGATGTTGTGATTTCTAAATGAAAAAAACTGATATACATCATTGTGATAAGAAAAAATTTTAATATAAGAAAATTAAGATTAATAGCAGTGAAGTTGTGAAATAATGATCTCCTAAACTATGAGAACCCTAGGCTAATACATGGAGAAACTATAGAATATTTTGACCAGGGTGTAGAACATTGAGCAAGGAATCTAAATACTATGGAAACCCTAGGAGAATACATAGAGAGACAACAGAGGTGTAGGAGAGGGCATGGGTGGAGGCGGAGTTCGGGCGAGGTGTGAAGGATGGGAAATGGTGAATGAAGATAGGTGGTTTTGGTGGCTCCGAGGCATAGGCGAGGGTGGGGGTGGAGGAAGAGTTCGATCAAGGCACAAGGGAGGGGGTGGTGAGGGTGGATGGGTGGTGACAGCGGCTTCAGGTTCTATGATGTAGATGAGCGAGGTGTGAGGGAGGTATAGGTGGAGGTGGAGGTGGAGGTGGGGAGGGGAGTTAGGGAGGGAGAGGGAGATGGAGGTGGATGTGGGGGTAGAGGAGGAGAGGGAGAGGACAATTGTGGTGAGGGAGAGGATGGATGATGATGGGGGGGGGGGGGGGGGGTAGATACCCCTTTTTTGTGGCCAGTGACTGCTAATGGAGGTCACAAGTTTCAAGGGGTGAAATTTACCCAATTTTTAGTATTGTATGTACTATATATATATTTATATAATGATATATTAATGAAATAGAGAAAAATTTGTCTCTACATTGTGTCCTTTTTGTTAATTCATTTCTATTATATTTATATTTATATTTTTCATCTCTGTCTCCATACGAAGATTTGATTTCTGCTTTGTTAATAATGTGCTTTGTGTATGATTAATCTTACATTTTCAATTTCAAAATTCACAGTTTCAATCGATGTTCAATCACTTTCACAACACATTATCTGTATGTTTTTCTTCTCCACATTGCACATCATAACAACTATAACATCATCCATATCATCAATGTAAGATGATTATTACATGAAAAAAGTGAGTATTATTTTCTTTATCATATATATCTCTCCCCTCTTAATAATTTAAAAATAAAATATGATTGTATTAATCTTTTATTACTAGAAAAATAATGGACTCCTAGAGAACTGTAATGACTCATTGATGAAAAATTTCACTACATTCCCTGATGATATCTCAATTGATTAATAATCTATGTGTTCAATGTTGATACAACCATCATTCATCAAATTAAAAAAACTACGCCACCAAATGTGGTTGAATGATAAAATCACGTACTTAACATACGTTGATCCAATGTTTTCTAATCAGTGATGAAAATTTTGTACCTATTGTATATCAAGCCAAAGTTTTCTGATCATTCCATGAACCATGAAATTTCATATCTCTTATTCCTTTGTTTTCCTTGAAGGTGTCCATTTTGATTATGCTGTATAAAATCTCATGGAGATGATAGTTTCTTTGAATATTATTTTTTAAATATCATATTATTTTATTTTCTTCCTCTTTCATTTTATTTCTTACAAAGTGTTTGAGATAAAATAAATTTTCATGAGAAACAAGTGTAAATATATTTTATATATATCTATCCCATGAAGTTGATGAAATCAATTAAATTGATGAAATTATAGAATTGAATATTCATGCAATTGTCTTGAAGACACTATAAAAATAAAACAAATAATTTTACTTAATTCCATGAAGTAAATGAAAAGATTTATTTGATTTATTTCATTCCCTAAAGAGAATTAAAATATACATTATTTTATTTTAAATCAATTTCAAGTTTAATATGATGTTTTTTGAATGATTATTTTATTGTATTTGTTTAAAATAATTATCATATAACCACATTAGTAGTTTTATGATAATAAATATTTACATAGCACAATGAATTTTATTAATATTTGTAAAATAATTCATCTCTAAAAGATATTATAAAAATAATGTCCTTTGAAATTATATTTAAGAATATCTTCATTTATTAATTATTGTTCCTACAACAACAATATCAAGGAAAAAATTATTATTAATGTTCTTAGTAATTAGCAATATAATCTCAAGTAATTAATTAGATTTTATCCCTAATCTGGATGCTATTTTTTCTTCTTTTTCAATAATGAGATGATTGAATTACAAAGTTTTGATAATCCTGTGTATTTTATGAAAATTATTTTACAACCTAAAGTTGTTAAAACAATGATCATCATAATAAAAAAATAGTATTTTATACAATATGATCATTATGGATAAATAATTAATTATCATTCACAGATTATGAAATTAAATGAATGAATTCATTCCTCAATGTGAATGTAATTAAATTATCTCATTACTTAAAGAGAATAAAATTATTCATGAAAAATTTGATATGATTTGTGCTACTCATATAATTTTATTATAAATATTTGAGAATATGAAGTTTGATTAAATGATATCTCCTATATTTGGTAAAGTGAATATTGTTATTATTTTGGATGGTGATGAGGTGTGTGTTGTGAATCCAGATGATTCTTCCACATTAGTTATTTCTACCACATTCAATAGCTTTAAAATGGGGGCTCTGCCCACTAGTAGATGTATTGTAAAACAATATTTGGTCCAAAAGTACCAAAATATACAATAATATACTTGGTGATGGGACTAAACCATTATGATTATATCATGAATTCATGAACCCCAAAAAGAGGAAATTATAATGACAAATATGAGTATGTATAATGAAATATCTTGGAAATCATATATATGTTGATCTTGAATAAGAATATTTATAAATATTATTTTTATTAAATGATTCAAAATAACTCATATATGAGTTAATGTATGATGGTATAAGTACATTTACTGGTAGAGAAAATTAATTAATGTCTCCAAAAGTGAAAAAATATATTTCTCTGGTAGTAATTTTTTTTAATTCTTTGTTATATATGAACTCTCAATGAGATATATCAATGATACTATTGAAAAAAAATCATATGGAGACATTGGATAAAATGGGTATATATATATGTAACAAGAATTTATAAAAGTGATTATAAATAATTTTTTTATACAATCGAATAAATAATGGTAGACCATAAGTTTACCAATACTAACACTTTACATACATGACATGATGGTTTAGTCCATACCGGATCAAATATAATTAAATATATTGATTCCAGTATACATGAGAGTCAATTTTTTGATAACATAGTAGACATCCATATGGGAAATAATTCTGAATTTATTTAATGGATAAGTTTACACTAAATTATCAATTAATTCATTCTCATTAGTTTATTATGAATTCCATTTCTATAATAATTTTCCATGAGGTACCCATTTTGTGGTAAATTATTTATATCATTAGCATCTATTTTGGAAATAAATTTCCTATATATTTATTAAGACCAAATTAAGAAGTATATATGGGCCCACCCACATACTATATGATCAATTTAAATACTATATGAAATATGCCTCCACTAAATGATAAAATTTGTTATTTGTAGCTAGTGAGTATACATTACATGATATGAATGGTGATTAAAATAAATATTGATTATTTTATTAAAATAAATATTTAGAATCACATACTATATACAAAATGATCCTACAAAACCACTAACAAGATGCTCACAAAATTTACAAAAATTTAAAGTGTTAAAAATCAATAGTCTGAGTATACACACCAGCAGTGAGGTTGAACTGATTATATAAAATCATTTTTCATCATGAGTGAAGACTAATAAATATATTTTCCCTTGATGATGAAAATGAATATGTCGAAAACATTATATCTTTTTAGATATTGTTCCTGAAGTGAAACTGGTACCCAAAAATTTATGAGATCTCTTTCAATGTTGTTGATAATATATTTTAAATTTTAAATTCTTTCAAAAATCATTTATGATAATGTATTTTGATATACTTTTACATCATAATAATGGGCCAAAAATATTAATGGAACTAATGATAAGTTCAACATATAAAGTTTTGGATTGATTATCCAAACTACTAAGACTATTGGATATCGATGATCTTATTATAAGAAATATTATTCCATGTATATTTGGATATTTATATATGAATCCCTTAAGGGTTATAAATTCCTAAATAATATTCAAAATTATGAACGTTTCACCCGATCTGATAAAATATGGGGTGAACTGAATAAGTTGTATTTCATGTATCCATATTAATATAAGGAAGAATATAAAATTGAATTTATCCTCCCAGGGTTTGTATGAATCATTGTATTCATTATTTTATTAATTTATTCATAAAATTTTATTTACTCCCTTCACTTATTTTCTATGAAAAGTTCACAATTGGTGTCAAATATTCATGTTTTAATAATAAATATAATTTTTGAGCATTATTAGAATTAATCCATATTTGAGTTAGTTTAAAGTTTTCATCATAATTATTATCATACTAATCATAAATGTGTGATTATTTTTTATAGGGTTACTTATTAAATTTTCTACAAATCATCAGGATGGGGTTTGGTCCAATTTGGCCATTTGAAGGGTCATATGATCAATATAAGTAGGCCCAATGAATTTGTGAAGAAACTGGACCAGCCATGATGATACAATTTATGGGCTCAATCCAGAATCCCAAATTTTATTATAATCCTGAATATATTCTAGAATATCCAAAATAATCCTAGATAAAATTTTTTAAGGCCCAAATCTACCAAAAGGGGCCCAAATGATACATTTATGTCTAGCCCCCCGTTATGTCCGGGAATTAAAATCATCACACAATACTTGCTTTTATCCTGATATAAACATAAAATGGAGTTTAGATTTTTTAGTGTGAATGAGAAGATATTGGTGGAATAATTTTTAGAAAAAATGGTTTGTATTTGATGGAATCTTCCTATTCAAAAATCCATTCTCATTTTGGCCTTTGAAAAATCCTAGATAGAAATGGATAGATTAAAATTGTTTATTAAAACTTTAGTAATTTTGGTTACTTAAGTCCAATGGCTGCCAAAGTTTATCGGTAGACTTTCAAAATTAATATCTACAACCATGATGTGGAATATGTTCCCATATTTGGATATCTAAATTATCAAATTGGAGATCCAATTGGAGGGGAATATTTGGAAATCAAACATTATACCACCTTGGGCTATAAATTCACCCTCCTTCTCTCCTTGAAAGGAGTTGGAATTTTAGAGAAAAGGAGGATATTTTGGCATGACCAAGGATTTTACAAAGGCTTGGTAGGATCTTACATACTCAAGTTTCTACTTGAGATACAATTCCTCCATGCTTCTTTTGATTTATATTTACATTTTCTTTGTTTGTAATCTCGTAAGTGTTTGTGTTTGTAATTCAGTTTTAATGCATGTTTATTTATCATTATCTCTTATTATCATCCAAACTATATTTTTAATATTAATTTTTTTAAATAAAGTTTAAAATGACTCCCTTATTCTGCTTCCTAATTCAATTAAAAATCCATTTTTCACTCTTTTCACCGTTTGTGTGTGTGTTCTACGCACGCACTACCCATTTTTATCCAGTTTTTTTTATTTTCTTTAAACTCGTCACCATAAACATATTAAACCAGATTAATGACCATCTAAATTGATGAGTAAATATTCTATTGGGTTGATTCATGATTTGGGGATATTATGTGATTGAGAACTTTTTCTCATTGAGTATTCTTTTGGTTAAAATTGTGTTTGTTGAACTAAATATGTCATGGATTAATGACATGTTTTGTTTGACATGTGTATTCCATGGATTATTGGAACTATAAATACACTACCATAAACAAGTTCTAATTTATATTAGAACCCTAAGTTAAGTTAAGGCTTGGACTAAAGCATCAACACTTGGTAATTCCAATTAAAATCCTCTTGTGTAGTTAGTGTTAATTTAATGAAATATAAAGAAAAAATCAAGGATATCATAATCTTAAAATACCCAATAATTAACTCACACCAATATTTATCAAATTGTTAAATCAAACATCATCTATTAATCAATTTAATTTAGATCTATAAACAAACCCCCACTAAAAATAGAAAAAAAAACAAAAAAAATTGACTATTAAAAAGTAATATCACTGAGGATTCAACCTAAGTGCCACAATACACATTAGCAGATCACTGGATCCTTAAACGGTTGATAGGTGACAATTAGACCATTTGAAGGGTCATATAGTCTACACAACAAGGTCCAAAGAATCTGTGAATAAATTAGACTAGCTAGGATGATACAATTTCTGGGCTTAATCCAGAATCCCAAATTTGATAAAACTTCTAAACATATTCATGAATATCCAAAAGAATCATGTATAAAAATTTGAAGGTCCAAATCCACCAAAAATGGGCTGAAATGATGATTTGAATTTGAGACCACCATTCTGTATGGGAATTAAAATTAGTAGTCAATCCTTGGATTTTATCTTAATATAGATATCAAATGGATCTGATATTTTTCAATGTTAAAGACAAGTTATAGGATGCCAAATTTGTAGACGAAAAGATCCATATTTAAGGGAATATTCAAATTCAAAAATCTATTCATATTTTGGCCTTTGAAAAATCCTAGAAAGAAATGGAAAGATTAAAATTGTTTATTCAATATACCATAACATTATCTACGTAAGTAAATTGGACACCAAAATTTGAGGGTAGAATGTAAAAATTGATATCCATCACTTTTAAGAAAAATATTTCTATATATTCGGCAGTCTTAATTATAAAATTGGCAACCCAAGTGGAGGAGAAGATTTGGAAAGAAAACAGTCCACCACCTTTGGCTATAAATACATCCTCCTTCTCTCCTTGAAAGGAGTTGGAATTTTAGAGTAAAGGAGGATAGTTTGGAATGATCATGTCTCTGCAAAATTCTGTATAGGAACTTCCATACTAAATTTTCTAGTTGATATACCATTCCTCCATGCTTCCTCTGATTTACTTTTTCATTTTTCTTAGTTTGTAATCTCATAAGTGTCTATGTTTGTAATTTTATTTCAATGAATATTTATTTATAATTATACCTTATTACCATACAAACTATGTTTTTTAATATTAATGTTCTTAAAATTGTTTAAATCAAGTTGAAAATAACCCCCTTATTTTGCTTTCTCATTCAATCGAAAGTTAATTTTTAACTCTCTTCACCATTCGTGTGTGCGTTCGATGCACTACTCTTTTCTTATCCTGTTATTTTCATTTTCTTTTAACTCATCACTATAAAAATATTAATCCAATTTAATAACCATCTCAAATTTTGAGAAAATATACTATTGGGGTGAGTAAATATTTTTGGTTATTAAGTGATTGATTTCTTTTTCTCGTTGAGTATTCTTTTGGTTAATATTGTGTATGTTGAACTTAAAATGTCATGGATTAATGACATGTTTTTTTTAACATGTGGATTAAATGGATTATTGGAACCTTAAATAAACTACCATTAAAAAGTTCTAAATTATATTATAACCCCATTTTAAGTTAAGTCATTGAATAAAGCCTGAACACTTGAGAATTTTGATAAAAATTATCTTGTGAAGTGGGTGTTAATTTAATGCAATATAAAGAAAAGATGAAGGATATAATAAGCTTAAAATACCCAATAATTAAATCACCCAAATATTTATCAAATTTTTAAATCAAACATAATCCATTAATCAATTTAATTAAGCTCTACAAACAAACCCCCCATTAAAAATAGAAAAAAATAGAAACAATCGACTATTAGAAATTACCATCACTGAGGATTCAACCCGAGTGGCACTATACACATTAGCAGAGCACCAGAACCCTGAACGGTCGATAGGAAAAAATCAACCACACTTCAAATGGATCCTTTTACGGGTATGGTGCATTAATTAGTCGTTATTTTTTGCTTTTTTTGTAAAAATAAACAAAAAAAAAACTAAAAAAATAAACCCAAAAAAAAAACGGAAAAACAAAAACAAAAAGAAAAACCCACCTTCCTTATCCTTCAAAACTTATCTGAATGCCCCATAACCTCCCAAAAAATCCCTCAGATCTGTTTGAACCTGAAATAAATAAAAATATTCTCTAACTTATGAGGAACATTATGGATAATAAAATCACTCAAGATCCAGTCATTTTCCAACCAATTGAACTAGATATGTCCAATGATAGGGAACAAACCCTTAAAGGACTCACCACTCCTAATATGAATTACCAACCCCTTAGTATTCAATATCAAAAAATCGAGGCTTAATTAGAACTTAAATTGGGTTTGATTCATATTCAACCTTATTTCCATAGACTAGCCGGTGAGGATCCTCATCTTCATCTCAAAGAGTTCCAAGTGGTGTTCTCTACCATGAAGCCTCAATGGGTTTTTAAATAATAAATCAAGTTTCGAGCATTACCATTCTCCTTAGCTGACTTTGCCAATTCATGCTGCTACTACATCCCTCTGAGTTTCACAACCACATGAAATGACATGAAGTGACTCTTCTTAGAGAAATTATTTTCGGCTTCTTGTATTGCTTCTATATAAAAGGAAATTAGTAGTATCCATAAATTCCCAAATGAATCACTCCATGAGTATTGGGAGAGGTTCAAAAAGAGTTTAGAATCTTTCCCACACCATCAAATCCATGACCAAATATTGATACGATACTTCTATGAGGGGTTATTTCATATGGAGAGAACTCTCATTGATGCTGTAAGTGGCAGTGCACTTATTGAAAAAACTCATGTATTTACACAAGATCTCATAAGAAACATGGTTGAAAACACACAATAATTTCATACTCGAGCACATGATCAAGTCAAAAAAGTAAAATAGAATCAATCCATAGAGCCCAACAAGATGATTGAGCGGATGAGTGAACTTACAGGTCTTTTGAGACAAATAGTGGTGGCTTCCAAAGCCCGAACCTCATATTCACCACAATCTATGTTCCTTGGACCTATTAAAAACTATGGAATTTATAGTTGACCAACTCATACAACTGAAAAATATCCAAAAAATCAAGAGGATATATCTAATTCATCTGGACCAATGTAGGTCAATGCAGTATATGCTCAGAGGAATACCAAACCTCAACAATTAGGTTAGTTCATTAGAAACATCAACCAACCCCACTCTGAGCCCCTATCTCTTACCTTTAACCCTATCTTGAGGTATGGTAATCCCATTTATCATCCCCCTCATTTCCCTCCTCAAAATATAAACCAATTCCAACATGTTCAAGGTGGTGGTAACTTCAAGCAAACCTATCCTTTTATTCCTCAACCTCAAAGGATCAATTATCCTCTTACTCCTCCTAGATTCCATTATCCTAATAATAATTTCCAATTCCCAACCCAATAAAATCACTTTCCCAAGAACCCGAATCAAGTCAATCCCAATAAGGGATATAAATCTTCTTCCAAGAAACCATAGGAAAGTTCTATGGAAGATCTTGCCTCATTTACCTATTCTAGCCATAACAAAATTGTGACGAAAATTTCTCAACTTGCATCCCACCTAATCTAGTAGAAACAATCTAATTCTTTCCAATTCCCATCTCAACCATTTCCCAACCCTAAGGTTAATGTAAGTGAAATTTCACTTAGATTGAGAAAAAAAATAAATATACCTCATTATGAATCTAAACCCCCCCCTCAAAATACTGGGCTTGAAAATAAAAAGAACAAAAATCTATTAAAAAACTTGAAGCCACTCCTTCATGTCCATCCATTCCTCTGAAAAATCCAATTTCTTTTCCTCAAGTCATCTCTAAGACAAATAAGCCCTTTGAACTTGATTCTGAAATTATTTACATGTTTAGACGAGTTAAATTCAAAATTCCCCTCTTAAATACCATAAAAAAAAATCCCTAAGTATTCAATGTTTCTTAATGAATCGTGAACCCATAAGAGATAACTTAGGACCATTGAGAATTTTTCGACTCAAGAGTCCATACCCATGAAGTGCAAAGTTCCTAGGACCTTTACTGTTCCATGCCAAATAGAGAGTTCCAAATTAAATTATGCACTTATGTACCTAGGATCTTCGATAAATTTAATGCCAAAATCCATCTTAACCAACCTTGGTTTAGGTCCCTTTAACCCAATGGGTGTTGTCATCCAGTTAGCCAATGAAAGCACTACCAGTCCTGAGGGGATAATTGAGTATGTCCTTGTCTGAGTCAATAATCTTATCTTCCCAACTAATTTCTATTTCCTTGACATGTAATGTGACACAACTTCTTTTTAATATCCTCTGATTTTAGGAAGATATTTCCTCATGATATCTAGAACAAAAATTGATTTCCATTCTGGCATCTTATCCATAGAATTTGGTGACCAACCAGTCAAGTTCAATATTTTTCAATCCATGTGATACCCATCATAGAATCACTTTTTATTCTCTATCCATACATCTGAAAGTCTTTGTGAGAGTGTGTTAAACCCTAATTTTTTATGTTCATCCTATTCTAATTATATATGAGTTTGTGAATATTACATCCCCATTAACCAAGTAATAAATGGATAAGTTGATGTTTACATTTCAAATGTAAACTCCATTGATCTAAATTATCTTAAAACTTATTTGGAATCCCATCACCCCTATAATCTCCAATACTCCTACTTGGATGATAATGAAGAAAATGAACCAGCATGCTCATTTTTTTGATTCATATTAGATTATCCAACATTCATCATTTCCTATCCATGATTCTGAAAATTCTCTTATATATGAGGTGAACCCCAATACAATGTGCTTATCTTATACCAATGGAAGTGAAGTTTGTGAGATTTATTCCCCAATTAATAAAGTGATCACTAGTGAGGTTGAAAATGACCATTATTTGGAAAACAACATTGATATTAATGATCTAGAAAAATCTATTGAGTCTCATGTCCCCTTTGATCCTCATTACTTCATAGTGGAATGAGATTAAAAAAATGAGTTTAAAAAAACTGGGATATCATACACTGATTTGATATTATATAAACCTTACATAAATGCACTATCATAATTAAAATATCATCATGAAATTACAAGCATAGAAAACCAACACTCGGTGGGATGCGTAATACCTCAAGTTGAACACCAAAGAGATGATATCCACATTCTCTTTCCACCCCATTGAATTGAAATCACAACATCAAGGAAGGAAAGAAATTATCCAATAAATAATCAAGCATCCTAAAGGATTAGTTTTTATAGAAGAACACTGGAGGTGAGAAAATACGGTGGCCTCCATCAGACTATGGGTATTCAACAACAACTGTCTAGCTGTAGAAAAAATAAATGTAGTGCTTCTTGGGAGGAAACCTAAGTTTTCTTTTTTCTTTTATAATTTTTTTTTAGTTTTTCATTAAATGAATAATGTTTTTTGTTTTTGATTATCTTTTATGAAATGGTCATTTTACAAAGCATCACCAGAGAGGAAACATGCCCCAAGAACCACATCAACTTCCACCAACCCACCATTGGATGGAGGCCGTGACTCACTAAATCCAAACTAGGGGGCACCTCTTTCCCTTTAACTCTCTCTCTCCCCTCCCTCCCTCTCCCTCTCTTTATCTCTTTCTCTATTTCTTCTTATTTTTCTCTAATTTTTTTTACCACTTTCTCCATCAAACCTTTTTTCCCTATTTCTCATTTTTGTGGGTGTATATTTTAACAACACTGAAAAAAATAAAAAAACAAAACAACAAAAAAAGATTCAAAATTACTCACCATACAATTTTGACATTTTTTCCAACCATTTTGGGGAGTCAAAAGACATGTTTTCATATATTTTTTTTATTTTCATCATAAATTTGGATAAAAAATCTTGTGTTAATTTTTTTTGAATGCTCAATTTTTGATTTGGAAAATTATTATTCCCAAACCGTGCGGAACAAAATTTGATTTCATGCCAAGTTCACCTATGACCATATTTTCATTTTGTGTGTTTTCACCCTCAATTTTGAGTCTTGAGTTTGTGGACCATTGAGTTGAATTTTCTACTTTATCTTACATTAATACAATATAGTCATTTTCTTAACCACATGAGAATTATAATATCAAAATAGCCTCCCTTTACCCTTACATTTATCCTCCTTTTTGAAAGCCCCTTCGATCCTCTGAAAACCTTTATTTTGATAGCCACATTACATGCCCACCCCACCAAATATCTAAATGGATTTTCATTGCATAATTTATTTAAATTTAAGTGTGTGAGGGAATGGATTCCATTTTGGGTACTATTTCCTTGATTTTCAAATGTGTTGTCACATTCTTGAGTGTAAAAATTCATTTAAGTGCGGGGGAGAGGTTTTCATTCAGTGAGTTTCATTTAGTGATTTTTGAGAATGCATACATGTTTATGACATATTGTACAAATGATATTGAAGTGTTCAATTTTTTTTGAAAGAAAACAAAAAAATTAAAAGAAGAATGGGATGTGTCTTGGGAGGGTCAAAAATCACTCTTACTCAACCTTTGATATTGTTATAACTTTTAAAATTAGTGTCATGAGGAGATCAAGCATGTCTTCGAATATGACTATGAGATCTGTTTCAAGTTCAAGTTTTGAAAAAATGAAAAAAGAACACTTATGTCATTGGGAGAAGTTTTTTTTTGAAAATATTTAGTCTTATCATCCCCTTAAAATTTTATTCCTATTTTGTGTCTTTCTTAACACAATCGTTCCCTTGTAAATATGTGTTTCCATTTCCATCCATGTTTCATTTCAAAAAAAATTATGCATTATTTTTCCTATGTTGGTGTTTTACCCCTCTTTTCCACTCTTTTGAACACTATATTCCTACCATACCATATCCAATGAAACCCCACAAAAAAGACATCTTGATTCTTTTTCACATTAGGAAAGGTAATGGAATATGAGAGCTCTTTAAAACTCTAATATTTTCACTTTTTTTGGTGAATGAGTGAACCTCCAGAAATTCATTTTTATCGTCTTGAGAGGAGTAAGTTTTGAGCGCCCTCATTTTCCATTTCTAAATTTGAGCATGAAATTTTTTTGGGAACATTGTTTATGTATCAATTTTTAGTGTAATTCATTATGGATGAGTTAAATATTCTAGAACTCCCCAAATTGGTGATTTTTTAAATATTTTTTGGAAAGTAAAAATGATTTAGTTATGTTTTTATATTTTTTATACATGTGGTCATGCACAAGACTATATGGGGGGGGGAGGGGGGTGTTATTAATTTATTAATAAGTTTTTATTAAATACATTCACTTATTTTCTATTAAAAGTTCATAATTGGTGTGAAATATTTTTGTTTTAATATTAAATATAATTTTTGAGGCTTATTTTAATTAATCCATATTTGAGCCAGTTTAATGTTTTAATCATAACTCTCTTACTACTAATTAAAATTTTGTGATTATTGTTTTATAGGGTTACTTATTCAATTTTCTAAAAATCAGTAGACTGGGATTTGGTCCAATTATTACATATGAAGGGTCATATGATCCACACAAAAAGGCCCAAAAAATCCATGAAAAAACTGGACCATCCATGATGATACAATTTCTAGGATCAATCCAGAAACCCAAATTTAATGAAACTCCTCAATATATTATTCAATATAAAAATGAATCATGGATAAAAATTTAAAATCCAAATGCCACCAAAAAGTGGCCCAAATGATGCTTCGAAGTCCATCCCGCCATTCTATCCAGGAATAAAAATCAGCACAAAATACTTGACTTTCTCCTGATGTAGACATCAAATGGATCTGATATTTTTTAGTGTAAAATATAAGATATTTTTAGATGTCATTTTAGAAGAAATATTATGGGTTTGATGTCAAATTACTATTAAAAAACCCACTCACATTTTGGCCTTCAAAAAAGCCTGGATAGAAATGGGCTGATTGAAGTTGTTTATTCAAACCATAATAAATTTTGATCCTTAAGTACAATCACTGCCAAATTTTTAGGGTATAATTTAAATATTAATATCCATAACATTTAGTAATAATATTTCTCCATATTCATCTTTCTTAATTATCAAATTTTCAAGACAAGTGGATGGGTAGATTTGAAAAGAAAATAGTCCACCACCCTGGGATACAAATACATCATCCTTCTCTCCTTGCAAGGAGTTGGTATTTAAGATAAAAATAGGATAGTTTGGCATGAAAAAGGCTCTACCAAAGGATTGGGAGGATCTAACATACTCAAGTTTCTAATTGAGATACCATTCATCCATGCTTCTTTTGATTTACTTTTTCATTTTTCTTCACTTGTAATATCGCAAGTGTTTGTGTTTGTAATTATGTTTTAATGCATGTTTATTTCTCATTATCTTTTTTTATAATAAACCCATATTTTTTAATATTAATTTTCTTAAAATTTTTTAAATCAATTTGAAAATCACTCCCTTCTTTTTTTTATCATTCAATCAAAAGTCCATTTTTAACTCTCTCCACCGTTCGTGTGTGTGTTTGGCACACTACTCTTTTCTTATCCCATTATTTTCATTTTATTTTAAGTCATAAACATAAAAATATTAAACTATATTAATAACCATATCAATTTTTGAGTAAATATACTATTGGGGTGAGTCATGATTTGGGGATATTAAGTGATTGAGGTTTTTTTCTAGTTGAGTATTCTCTAGGTTAATATTGTGCATGTTGAACATAAAATGTCATGGAATAATGAAATATTTTGTTAACATGTGGATTCCATGGATTATTGGAACCATAAATACACTACAAAAAATAAGTTTTTATTTATATTATAAACCTAAGTTAAGTTAAGTCTTGGAATAAATCCTCAACACTTGGGAATTCTGATTAAAATCATCTTGTGAATTGGGTGTTAATTTAATGCAATATAAATAAAAGATCAAGGATATCATATACTTAAAACCAACAATAATGAACTCAACCCAATATTTATAAAATTGATAAAACAAAAATCATACATTAATCAATTCAATTAATCTCTTCAAACAAACCCCCATTAAAAAGAGAAACAAAACAAAAAAACTGACTATTAAAAAGTACCATCACTGAGGATTCGACCCGAGCGCCACTATACACATTAGCAGAGCACCAGACCCTTGAACAGAAGATATATGACAATCATCCACTCTTAAATTCATAATATTATTAATAATTTTTTAAAAACATCTAAACTATTTAATATTTTTCTGAAATCAATGAGTTATTTGATCATGAAATTACATGTAATGTTGTTGTATTTTAAATCAATCATCCTGAAGATGAAATGTTAAATTTTGGAATGATTTTACCCTTATCCATTAAATATTTTACTTATAAGAGTGATATATTTGATACCTTATGGGTTTATGAGGAATATACTTATACCATAAGGATTAAATATAAATGAAAATTTTATTTATCCCTAAAGGATATACATGAACATGTGCATAAGTACCTTGTAAATAATAAGAAATCATATTACACTACATGGTGGTGTTCTTTTATATTCATCGAAATCTGAAGGGTTTAAATTATTATTATTCCAAAATTAAAAACTAAATGTTTTTATTATTATTTTATCATGGATATTCTATAATTTAATAGTGATGAACATTATTAGAGGGAGGTGTAACTATTTTACTCTTTTTCTGTTAGTCATTTTTTTCCTATTGGTTTTTCTTGATAAGGTTTTTAATGACTCAACACTATGGGGACATGATTTTATTGTAATATTTTTCCCTAATCAAGGGTGTTTCACTTAAAGGGTATTTCCTTGATTAGGTTTTTAATGAGTCAATTATACATAATAATAGATATCCAAGGGAGTTATAAATTATCATGTATATTTGTAATTAATGAAAATTTTTGGCCTTCCCCATGAGTCATAATTTTCAATGAGACATTTAATTTTTACCTATGGTATTAATCCTATCTATTAAATACATAATTAAATAATAATAATAATTTATTTTTGAAAGGTACACAATACTAGAAGAAAATACTTTACCAAGGGTTTGGAACTATTGGTATTGGTCTCCCAACCATTGATATAGTCTATACCAATGGTTTTGAGGGTAGTTGGATAGATTGGTGTTGGTATAGACCTATACCAAGGATTTTGGGAAAACTATTGGTATTCACCAATACCAATGGTGAAAACCATTAGTATAGGTCATATAAAAATCCTATACCAACAGTTTTGAAAAACCATTGGTACAGGTAATGTAAAAAAAAATCCATCTTGGTTTTGATCCCAGTACCTCCCATTTATATTCAAACAAACTAACCACTAATCTACAATGAATTTTGTGAATGTAATTTGATAAATATATATGTGTATATTTAAAATTAATTTAACTTATTTTTTATTTAATTTTATTTTAAAAAATAATCCTTAAAAATATGGGTACCTATAACAATGGTTTTAAAAACCATTGGTATAGGTACCCTAATTTTTGGGACCTATATCGATGGTTTTGAAAAACCGTTGGTATAGGGACTCACCATGGGACCTATACCAATGGTTTCAAATAAAACGTTGGTATATGGTCTCTATATAGCACCTATAATAATGGTTTTGGCCAAAATATTGGTATAAGTTTTCTGAATGGGACCTATAATAATGATATTTTGAAAATCGTTGGTATAGGGTCTCTCTAAGGTATCTATACCAATGGTTTTATAAACCTTTAGTATAGGTCCTTAGATATAGCTCCAATTTCTAGTAGTAAAAATTAAATGATATAATAAGGGGAATTTGGGAATGCTGTGCTCTTTTTCCCTTCATTAAGTTTTCCCACCAGGTTTTCCTGGTAAGGTTTTTGATGAGACAACACAAAATGAAATTATGACATCCAAGGGGGAGTGTTATGAAAAATTATTAAATGGATGTCATAATTATGATAATAATAATGAGCCCTCAATTCCAAATAAATTTCCCTCATAATGGCCAACCATCCATATTATTTTACCATTATAATTCTAGCCATTGCATTAGGTATTGTAGGTATTAATCTCAACCATTAGATAAAATTCCATGTACTCTATATACATGGTGATATATTAATGAAATGGAGAAATATTTTGGATCTACATTGTTTTCTTTTAATTAATTCACTTATCTTATATTTTTATTTCTATTTTTCAACACCATCACCATACATAAATTCGACGCTCACTTCATCAATGATGTGCTTCGACTACGATCAGTCTTACATTTCCAGTTTCAAAATTCTTCATGGTTTGAATCAAAATTTATTGATTTCACAATCAACAATAAATAAGTAGTATATTGATGAATCTAGTAAGGAATTCCATGGGAAATATAAAAATAGAGATAAAGGTGGTGGGTGTGGAACTATCGATAATGACAACTGAGTGTCAATGATGATTTGTGAAGACATTCATGACATTGCTATGTATGGAAAGACCTCCCAACACTACATAGATCAGGCTATGTTTCATATTTATGAGGATTTACCATACAATATATGGTGAGATCATGGGTGTCATAAAATTACTTCTGGTTTCATAAATCATTTGGTCATGGGGTGTCAATCCACTACCACAAATCGATGTTTATGAAATGTCTACTTTTATCAGTGATAAATAGAAGGAACTGATAAAAGGGATAACTTTATCAGTGCTAGATAAAATAACTGATAAAGGAACCTTTTATAAGGGCTAGAAAACATTGATAAATTCATACCCTTTTGTAGCACTTTTTTAGCACTGATAAAGGTGTCTTTATCAGCTCTATTATTAGCACTGATAAAATCGTTAAATAAAAAAAATCCTATTAATATATAAAAAATTATCATCTTTATATTCAAAAACTAATTTTTATTTATATACATTAATTTAAAATTCATGTTTATAATTAATATTAATATAATATATTAATATATATATTTTAATAATTCAAATATATATATATATAATGTTTTAAAAAAGTGTTAATAAAATTATATATATATATATATATAAATAATTATAAAATTATAATAAATATATTTACTTTACGAGAGGCTGCATTAATTTTTCACTGTAAGCAAGATGGTAGGGAATTTGAAGGAGAAATGAATAAGGAACCTACACTGATCGTTCTGCTCTCTGTGGGGGCATACTATTGATAGTTGTAGGAAGCGGGATACCATGAACTAGCTTGAGTACCATGGTAACATGATAACCTAGCTGACATTGACAAGGCCCAAAGGGCATTCATGATCCCCAATGGTTGGCGATAGCACTTAGTGTCATACAAAATGAAAGTGGGAACTCATTTTCCACAAACATTGTGGAAGTAAGATAAACAAGTCAGTATGAATACAAGAGAAAATCCATATGGAGAATTGTAACAAAAATTAAACTAGCATAAATAACCCAAAACACTATAGAAAAGTACCATAAAATAGGAAAATATGCCCAAGTCCCAATGAATGTAACTCACCAAGTCCACATATCAATAGCTAGAACCACCTCTATGTGGTACTTTACCCCTACTCAAACTTGAAAGGAGATAGTCTACAAACATCTGAAGGCACATGTAGGGTTTGAGCTATAATACTAGTAGGGTATCAACAAGAATTCTATAATATATTCCAACATTTAATTAAACAAATAACGTTCTTTAAATATTAAATAATTAGGTTTGGAATTTTAAATGCATATTTAACAAAATCATGCTTTACATTTCAAATGATGGAAATACTTAAGACAAATGGATTAAATAAAAATTTTATATAAAATAGTTTATATAAATTCATAAGGCATGTAAAATAGTTTACATACATTGGAATACATTTATATATCAAATATAAACAAGCAAAAAACATTGTCATCTGCCAAAAATTAATGTAGTTCCATGTTATGGGATCCTCAAACTCTTTCATAATGATAACGAAAATGTGTACAAACATCCCTCGATATTGGTCAAAGATGACTCATAGAAATAAAAATAAGGAATAAAATGCTCCAAAAAATTTATGTTAGAGTTTTAAAACCTCAATCCATATTAGGGAATTCCCATCCTAGCATGTTTATCCCTAATAACTCACTAACTACCATTGATTGAATGTGATATAGTAAAAACCAATGATGAGAAATTTATTTTAAGATCCCTTGAAATGCAATTTCATCCCATTATCCCATTTCAAAAATTCCAATTATCCATTTAAAAACCAAAACATGTTTTTAATCAAAACATGGATTTTTCCAAGATAAAACCCAAAGGTTCCTATCAAAACCATTTTAAGACATTTTTCCCAAATAAGAATTTTGAATCAATTCACAATTCAATTTCAAAATTTAATTACCACAATTTAATTAAAAAATTAGATTGAAACAATTTCCATCAATTTCAAAATTTAAATTAAAAAATTTAAATCTCCACAATTTTCCATCAATTTCATAATCACACCCCAATTAAATGGATTGGTTTTTTTTTCCCAATTTCATGCAAAAAATTCAATTTACAAAACCCCCTAATTAAATGGAATTGGGTTTTTAAATAAATCAATTGAAATAAATTTCTTATATAATAGTAATCTAATTTAAATCATGTAATTTAGGTTAATAAAAATTGGGTATCATGACAAAACCACCTACCATAGATCACTGGATCAAGAAACTCCAAACCTTAAAAACCCTAGGGAGGAGAAGAGAGAGAGAGTGGGAGAACACGACCATAAAGAGGAAACTAACCGGGAGAGGATCAAACAATGTTCTCCACACTTCGATATGCTTTCAGGAGGGTTTCAAGGGGAAAAACTACTCTTGGGAGATCTCTTGGAAGGAAAAATCGATTTTGGATCATGCTGGTCCATCAGGTACCATAAATGGGGGTTTTAAGTGTTTTGAATTTAATTTTGGAATAAA
This sequence comes from Viscum album, assembly GCA_963277665.1. Lineage (NCBI taxonomy): Eukaryota > Viridiplantae > Streptophyta > Magnoliopsida > Santalales > Viscaceae > Viscum > Viscum album. The sequence continues at coordinate 1,528,632,298 of OY728138.1, read as the reverse complement.
CCCCCCCGTATGCATGGTTAATTGGGAAGAATTACACAGTTTAGAAAAACAGCGTGCCTTAACTGTGTGTGCATATTTCTTTAGGTGCATGGTTTCTACTTGGTGGCACATAGTTTTTCAAACTATACGCTAACCAAGTAAAACCTCACTTTTAGGGTATGCATAGTTTCTACTGAGATGATGCACAGTTTTTGAAAAGCATGCATCAACCATGAACTAGCACATAAACTTACAAAATTTCCAAAATTTCTCCTGAAACAACCCCAAACATAACCAAACAAAGAATTATTAAAATAATGGTTTAGTAATACTTGAAAAGAGTAACAAGATGTTACAAAATCCCCACCATATAAACTTTTTATCCCAAAAAATCATACTCAGAAGCTTATAGGCCAAAAAATAGAGCCACTGCTATCTCATCAGTGCCTCCCTCTCCCACATCTCATGATCATTAGAACCATACCACCATATCATTCAAACCAAAGGTATTTTCATCCCATGAAATACCTTGGTTTCAAAATAAACTATCCTAACTTTACATCCAATCATGGATAAATCAGGTTTAACCTCAAGATCACTCGAGATTAGAATATGAGATGAATCAAATAGATACTTTCATACCTAAGATATGCAGAGAAAATTATGTATTAATGTCATTTTTTGTGGAAGTTTTAAACAACAATAAACTTTTACCACCTTCTCTATAATCTCTAAAGGTCCAAAAAAACTAGGGGAAAGCTTAATTTTCTTCCCAAGTTGTTGATGACCTAACCAAGTTGAAACTTTCAAGAATACCTTTTCACCAATTGAGAATTTGAATGGTCTATGATGATGATCATCATAAAACTTATACCTGCTCTGTGCCATCAACATTATCTAAAAAATAAAATGAGTCTTTGCTATCATCCCTTGAACCAAGCTTGGTATAACCAAGTAACTCTCAACAATCTTTGACCAAAACAATGGAGATCTATATGGCTGACCATAGAAGGCCTCAAAAGGATCCACTATGATCATGAACTAGTAACTATTGTTATTAGAAAACTCAATCCTCCCTAAGTGTTCGTCCCAATCCCCACCAAAGTTGAGAACACAAGCACAAAGCATACCCTCAAGAATCTATTTAGATATTTATATCTATCCATCCAACTATGGATGGCATGCCATGCTCAAATAGACGTGAGATCCCAATGCCTCCTAAAGGCCTCTCAAAAAAATGAGAAGTTAACCAAGGATCCCTATCATAGACTATAACATAATCAATTCTATACAAATGAATAATCTCTTTCATATATATACATCCCAACCCCTTAACTTTGGTTGTATCATGAATGTTTATAAAGTGATCTAATTTTAAAAATAGATCTATCACAATCCTTATCACATTCTTCTCTATATGGGTATGAAGAAACCCTACCACAAATTCCATAGTGATATCATCCCACTTCCATGTAGGGACTAGAATTAAATTAAGAAAACTCGAAGGATTATAGTTCTTGGCCAAAACCTGTTGGTTTGTATAACAATGAGAGGAAAAATCATAAATTATGCATCTCATACCTAGCCACCAGAATTATCACTACATTTTATAGAACATATTTGTGGTTATTGGGTGCACTACCCACTAGGAATTATGGAAATTCTCCATAACATCTTTTCTTACCACTAACGACACAACAAATAGATTACGATAGACAATAATTCCCTATTTGGATAACAACTAATCGGTAATGGTATCCCCACCATAAAGAGAGTCTATAACACTACAAAACTCATCATCAAGCTACTATTCCTGAAGAATCATTTCGAGAAGAGAAAAGTTAAAATAAACACTATCCAAAGAAACCTCATCTTTTGATTCCTAAACTCAAATATGAAAATGTGAAAAGAGATTCATCAAGTTCCACTATTCTAAAGATTATTTCACAAATTATTTTGGAGGTTTCCTACTCAATGAATTTGTGATGACATTCCCTTTACTTAGGGTACAGGAGATGTAGAATTTGAAAGATTATAGGTATTCCACCCAATGCCACTGGTGGAGATTCAAATATTTTTGATAGAAGATATAACTCAAGATCTTGTGGTATTAATACATGGTAAACCTTTCTCTATAAAGGAAATTCCACCAACTCTTAAGTGTGTGCATCATAGATACATGTTCAAGGTCATGGATCAAATAATTCTTCTCATGTGACCTAAGATGATGAGATCCATAAACATTGACATGATCACCCTTCATAAGAATTCATCCCAAACCTAAACTCGATGCATCCAAAAATGCCACATAACATTGCTTGACTTCTAGAAGAGAAACACTAGTTTAGTATTCAAAAGACGTTTCAGCTCAATAAAATAACTCTAACATTTCTTATCCCAAACAAAATTTACTCCCTTCCGAATTAGAGCAGTCATCAAAGAATCCAACTTTGGGAATTCCTTTACAAATCGGTGATAATAACCAGCTGAGCCCAAAAATCTCCAAATATCAATGACATTTTGTGGTTTCTCCCATGTCATAATAGCCTTAAACTTCTCAGGATCAACTAATATACCCTGTTCATATAACACATGTCCCAAGAACTTCACTTCCCAGATATAGAAATCACATTTATAAATCTTGGAATAAATTCAGTGAGTTCTCAACAAATCAAGAACTATTCTCAGATGATCTACATGATCCTCCTTGGACATATAGTAAATAATGATTTCATCCATAAATACTACCATGAAAGTATAAAGATACTCATGTAAAATACTATTCATAAAATCCATAAATACTCTAGGATCATTGGTTAAACTAAATGGAATAACAAGGTACTCATAATGGTAATACCCACTCCGAAAGGTGGTTTTATGAACATCAGAATATTTTGTCCTCAATTGATTGTATCCAGACCACATATCAATCTTCAAGAACAAATTTTCCTCCTTCAACTGATAAAAAAATGATCAATCCACGGAAACAAATATTTTTTCTTTAACATAACTCAATTTAGTTTTATGTAATCCACACAAAGGAGAAGTGAACTATCAGATTTCTTAGAAAAGATAACCAATGCCACCCAAGGTGACTCACTCAGGAATATAAAGCCTTTTCTGGAAGATCATCCAACTAAGTCTTTAGTACTTTCATTTTAGTAGGTTTTATATAGTGAGAGGTAATATAATTTAGTTGAGTACTAGGCACTAAATCAATAGAAAACTCTACCTCCCTTACCGATGGGAAACTAGATAAATCAGAAGGAAACATACTGGGAAACTTGATGAAAACTGATGGGAGGTCACCACTCAAAGATTCTTTCTCCAGATAAAAAGCAAACACAGATATCACTTTCCTCAACTTTAGATAAGAAGGTCCATCTTTGCTGGACCATGGGTCCTATTCTCCTTGGAAGGCATGACACCCACCATCAGGTGTATTGAAGGATAGTCATCAAAGATAACAATCAAATTGATATTTATTTAAAATGATACAATCTACCCCAAATATGATGTCAAATAGTTTAAAATATAGAAACAAAAAACTACAATCAATCTTGACATCTAACATAGATAAAACACATGAAGGACTACAAAGACCCTGCTCTCTCTTTATAATAAGGGTTGTAGTAATATCCATCACATAAGAAAAAAGCACCATAGGATGTTTTTTAGATTAAAAATAAGGGTTGAAATAAATTAATGACATGAACCAGTGTCAAATAGAGTAGTAAATAAAGATGAAATTATAGTAATGGTACCTATCACGATTGCTGGACCCGTATCCGCTTCCTCTAGAGACTCTTCCACTACATGAAGAAGCTTCATTCCAGATGCCTGTGGATAGAACCCTTTTATCTATGAATCATCTAGTTACACCATAGTCTTAATAGGTTTTTATGACCCCATACAAATATGAGTACCATAAAAGAAATGGAAGAGCTTCTGTAGGTGACCTAAGTGTCTGTAGGAACCACATACCTTGGGTACCTCAGTGAAGACTCTCTTTGAATCCCCTAGCTTGACATAATGGTAAAAAATAAAAGGGAATATTCCAAGTACTACAGGAGGTCTATAATGACCCTATACTAGAGAAAAACCATGAGAATCATCCCTCTTCCCCTTTCCCTTAGAGTAATTAATTCCTCCACTTGAAGAAAAAGGAACTCCCAACAACGCTAACTTTCTAACCAGGTCAATTTTGACCAATAGCACTTTATCCAAAACATATGCATAAGATTCAATCTTCAGCAAGAAAACCTAATAAAAAATATCTATTTGAAGTCCCAAATCGAACCACCAAGCCTTCATCTTCTCATTCGATACTATCTCAAGAGAAAAATTCACTAGATCAGCAAAATGGTTTGCATACTCTATCACACTCTTTGTTAGCCTACTCAAGTTTGAAAAACTTAGTGGCCTTGGCCAACAATATCAACTCTGTATAGAACTGGTTGATGAAAATAAAATTTAATTCATTCCACTCTAAGACCTCAAGCTTCTTCACCATCACCACTATGTACCACCATCTCTTGTTCGACCCTTCAATCATGAAGGTGTCACACTTTACCTTGATTTCATTAGGTGTATCAAAGAACCAAAAAAAAGGTTCCATACTATTCAAACATTCCTCAGACCCTTGAGGTCCATTTGAGCCTTTGAATGCTACTTGATGCTTGTGAAGGAATTTCTGAGAAAGAATCTAGAGGTCATCCCTTTGAGGTTCTATAGCTAGATCCTGAATAGGAGCTGATACAGGTGCCTGTCCCAGAGCTTGGATAGTACACACAATTACCTTAACCATATTCAGGTCCACTAGAGGATTCACTCATTGTGGTTTTGCAATAGCTTCATCCTAGATTTGATTTGAATTTCGTCTTGGAGGCATGATGCTACACACCATAAGCAAACAAAAAAGAAGACATCAGATTAACACTCAAATAGAGAAATAATGGAAATTAATCCCAAAAGATAGACTAACAAGATTTGGATTTCACCTATCCAAATAAAAAGTAGGGAAAATACTAGAACTAATACTCAATATGCATTTCCCTAAATACCCCTGGTGACTTAAGGCTCATTACAGTGAGAGATGGCCAAACACTCAATCGAAACAACCTTCTAATACCTGACATGAATACACAAATGCATACTGACATCAAGATAAAAAGATCAACATGAATCCCTAATACCAATTTATCATGAACCATCATGGGTATCCTAGTAACTTGATAACCGAGCCAGATCCAATATAGCTTGAAGGATGTTCCCAATCCCAATGGTTTGGCCACTCGCACCTATCAATATACAAAATGAATGTGGGAAAAATTTTTCCACAAACATTTCAGAAGTCATATAAACAAGTTGGTATGCATACAAGATAAAATCCATAGGGAGAATTTTACCAGAAGTTAAACAGGCATAAAAAAATGCAAAGTACTATAGTAAAGTACCAAAAAATAGGAAAATCTACCCAAATACCAAGAGAGGAAACTCACCAAGTTCACATATCAACAACTAGAACCAACTTCAAGTGGTGATTTACCCCTTGTTGAACCTAGAAGGAGATAATCTACAAACACCTGAAGGAACAGGTAAGGTGTGAGCTAAAATCATTATAACATCTCACTAAGGATTCCATAATAGATGCAAACATTTAATTAACCAATCAAATAGATTTCAATGTTAAATAAATAGGTTTGGAATTTCAAAAGCATATTATAAAAAATAATTCTTTAATTTTAAAATGATAGAAATGGTTTAAATAAGCATTATATATAAAATAGTTTATATAAAATTTTATGTCATGTAAAGTAGTTTAGAAACATTGATATACATTTATATCTCAAATATAAACAAGCGAGAAAAGTGATCATCTACCAAAATTTATGGCGGTTCCAGGTTATGGGATCCTCACACTATTGTATAATGATAAAGGAAATGTGTACACATGTCCCTTGAAACTAGTTAAAGAGGACTCATTGAAATCATACTGAGGAATAAAATGTTCCAAACAATTTATTTTAGAGTTGTAAAATTTCAATTTGGTGCTAAGGAATTCCCATCCAAGCATGTTTGTCCGTAATAACTCACTAACTACCTAGGCTTGCATGTGATCTTGGAAAAATAAATGGTGGGAAATTTATTTTAAGAAACCATAAAATACAATTACATCCCATTCTCCTATTTCAAAAATTATAATTTTCCATTTAAAAACCAAAACAAGTTTTTAATCAAAACACACCCTTTCTAAGATAAAACCAAAAGGTTTCTATCAAAACCATTTTAATATATTTTTACCAAATAAGAATTTGAAATCAATTCACAATTAAATTTCACAATTGAATTCCCACAATTTAATTCAATAATTTAATTTAAACAATTTCTATCAATTTCAAAATTTAATTTCAACAATTTAAATCTCCCAAAATTTCCATCAATTTCAAAATCACACCCCAATTTGGTGGAATTGGGGGTTTTACCAATTTCATACAACAAATTAAATTTCCAAAAACCCAAATTCAATGATATTGGGTTTTAAATAAATCAATTCAAAAAAATTTCATTTATAATAGAAATTTAATTTTAATCAACAATTGAATTTAAATCAAGCAATTTGGGGTAAATAAAATTTGGGCATCATGATGGAAACACCTACCGTAGATCATAGGATCATAAAAATACAAAACCTAAATGGGATTATCCTATTAAGAATGAAAACAACAAGGATCCAAGAATTAATCCTAGGTTTAATGTGAAATAATGTTATTATATCTACCCACAAAACAGTGATCCAAAATACCCAAGGTAGGGGAAGAGAGAGAATGGGAGAAAAAAGAATGGGAAGTGGAAACTAACTAGGAGAGGATCAGATGATGCTTGTCAAGTTTAGATATAATTACATGAAAATTTAAAGGGTCCAAAAAATACTCTTTGGATATCTCTTGGAAGGATACATTTATTTTGGGTTGTATAGGTCTATCGGGTACCTAAAATGGGGGGTTTTAGGTGTTTTAAAATTAATTTTAGATTAAAAAAAACCCATACACACAATTATCTTGGCATAGTGGCATGATTTAGAAAAACCTTGAACCATAACTATGAACCCCTATTTCTCCAAGTGCATAGTTTATACTTGGTGGTGTATGGTTTTTCAAACCATGTGCTAACTATGAAAAACCCCAATGTCTAGGTTTTCATGATTTCTACTAAGAGGGTACACAGTTTGGGAAAACCGTTCACTAAAAATTAACTTGCCCATAAAGTTAGAAAATTTACAAGATTTCTCCCAAAACAACCCCAAATGAAACCTGACCAAATGATGATTAAAAGAGGGGTTTAAGAATAACTAAAAATAGTAAGATGATATTACACAAGATAAGGAAAAAAGACATGTTGAGGAATTTGTTTATAGCAGAATTGGCAATGGAATTTCTAGAGCTAATGTTTCTTGTTCCAGTCCTTCCCCATCTAATGTTATGGAAATGTAAGGGGAAATAGTTGGTGCTTCTATAGGTGAATTGAATCAGGTGGAAGATCCACCTGATTTTGGTCCATAGGCTGGTACTCCTGGCTAGGATAGGAAACACACTAGTGAGGATGGATAGTCTACAAATGAGGTTTTTTCTCAATATGTTGTGTTGGTTTACACTCCTTCACAGAAGAACGGATGTATTGTAAATCCACTAGTAGCAGACTTCCCATGACATGTTCCATAGGATGGTGGATCTAGGTAGTCTAATGTTCAACAGAGCGTGGATTATCATTAAGTGATTCGAAGTATTTTCAGTTCTTTAGGACTGTCTAGAAAATAGGCCAATATATCAAATTATGGAAGTGATAAAGAGTAGAAAAGGGATTTGTTGGAGACTTCTCATCTCTAATATTTGGGTTGAGGTGACCCTATTTCCTTTAAAGATGTGTTTTTAAATGGAAAGGGAAATATGGTCAACAATGAAGGGCTGACTCTAACACCTACAAAAAGAAGTCCGTAGAAGGATTACTCCAATCTGATAAGGAATGTGTCTACCAATTCCACTTCCAAGGAACCAATGATCAAGCTCAATTTAGAGATGGAAAGGTCCAAGGTAGTGATCCTTGGGACCCTAAATCAAGGTAATTCATGGTCGGAGTGAGAAACTCCTGCTGATGATGATGAAAATGATTATAATTATAGAAATGATCCTTATTTTTTTTGTTCTGTAATCTTATTTTTTGGATGGGGGCATGTATATTTGTGTAACCCTGTATGCTTTCTTGCTTTCATGTTATCTTTTTTATTTCACCTTTAATAAAAGGTCACGATCTTTGGCTCCTGGATAGATTTTTTTTGTAAATAAATATATATGAAAATGATTATAAAATTATAATAAATATAGTTAAATAATAAATATGTTTATTATAATTTTATAAATAAATAAATAAATATATATAATTATATAAATATATTAATATATTTATAATTATATACATATATGTATATATATATAATGATAAAACTATAATAAATTTATTTAAATTATAAATATATTTATTATATTTATAATTTTATAAATATATAGAATAATTTAATTATATATAATTATATAAATATATTTATAAATATATACAAATATTTATAAATATATATATATTTTAAATATATTTATTTATAATTATAATTATAAATAAATAAATATATTACTGAGATTAGATCTTTATCAACACTTTTTTAGTAATGATAATGATATATATTTATTAACACTAAAAAATCACTGATGAAACTACTCTTTTTTAGTGCTAGAATTTCAGCTTTGATAAAATCCTTTTGGGTTCTTATAAAAAGAACCCTAATAGACTGTTGTCGTTGCTCTTTCCTTCATGCTCTCGCAGAACCAGACTGCTGTCACTACTCTTGCTGAACCCTATTCCTGCCGTAGTTTGACTTTATCAATGAATCAATATCTCCAAATCTAAGGTATGTACCAATTTATCTTTTTATCACCTCCGAATGCACACATTTCTTCAGTTTCACCTCACCGAACCCTACTGCTCCGCATCTTCACGTCTTCTCGATGAACAAACAAATAGCCCCCTAAAAGCCATCCCTATTGTACAAGATCACTATATTATCCACCGCCATCCTTTTCCATGGCTTCAACTCCTTCAAAAAAACCTAACACTCACCCACACACAACTAATACCTAAAACCACATACCAATAAAAATATATCCACATCTCCCTTTTCACTAGGGTTGATTATTTTCATTCTCAAGTTTTCATTAGATATCATGTATCGTATTAGTATGTGGTTTGTGTGTGAAATGATTTGAGGGAGCCATGGTCACATTCCTTGAACTGTAGTTCTAGTTGCATATCCAAGTGTGGGTAGTTTATGAGTTTTAATGATGCACGTGGTGTTTTCTTTTATTATTTGGTGATTGACTGAGTGAACTTCCAAATTGTATAGTCATAAATGGTGACTTGATGTGATGTCCACATTGACAAAAACATTAGGATAACTATTTATTTATTTAGGTGTTACTTAATTTTTTGTAATTATATATTTCAATTCATTATAATAATGAGTATTTCAAAATATATTACATTTATCTTAAATATTACCAGATATTGTTTTAAGAAAAACCTAATTTCTTAAAACTCTATATAATTTATTTTCCTATAGTTATTTAAAAAAATGATAATTGTTTTTTAAATAACATTGATAATTAAATTCATGAATAAAATCATTCAAAGTGTACTCTTTTTTTATATTTCTTGACTTCTATATTTTTTATTTTAATATGAAAGAAATTATTGAGTGTGAGTTAACCAAACATGTTGAATCATTTAAAACATATTTTAGTTTTTGTAAATATTTTCACAACCTCTTTGTTTAATATTTTTCAACAAAAAAAATGTATTTTATAATTTTTTTTTGAAATTATTGTTTATTTTTTCTTTGAAAAAAAATCATTTTCTACTTTTCAAAAATTACATTGATTATATTTTTTTCCTTAAAAAACTTATTTATTAGCATTTTAAAACTATTTTTTCAATTTAAATGATAGAGAAAATATTATCAATTATTTTAATTTTAATTTGAATTTTTTTAATCCCACCATAGTGTTATTTTATGAAAAATTGTCACATTTTATGGTTTTAATAGAATTTTGAGATTACTTGAAAAAATGACCCATTTTTTAATTGCAACTAATTTAATTTATTTTTTTATTTTGTTCATAAATTTTATACACTAATTGAAATGGTGAAATTAAATTTTTTGGGATTCCATGCATTTTGGGATTCATTTCATTCACATGGACCCAAATCTCAATCCATCATTTTGAGGCCCAAAATCGACTCACAATTTGAGCCTCAAATTTTTTTACAAATCTAGAAACTTTTAATTATGGGATCATATCTCTAGAAATAAAAGTCTAAAGGAGGTCAAATTCAACATGGAGATATTTAAGGAGTTGTGGAACAATTTTCATAAGTTAGAAACCACCTGATTCATCCTTCTTCAAGGTCATTAACGCATGGGAAAGTGGAATATTATAATTCCAATAGTAACATATGAAGAATAAAATTCTCAAATTAAATTAGTCATAATGCCTACATACTATCTCAAATTAATCTTATATTTGGATTACGCAAGTGAAATACATATAGGAACAATATTTAATAATATTTTTTTCCCATTTTGTTCATTAAATGGGTATACCATGCACATTCTTTCAATGGACATATTTGTAGCTAAAAACGTTACCCATTTTTCCAATAAAAATATATCCCATATCTTTTCAAAAGGGTTGGTACTATAGGTGTCCATTTTCTATAGTTTTGTAGTTAATTTTTTTTTGTTTTAATAGTATTATGCATTTTTATTATATTTTTGTATTTTTATTCATCTCATTCTCTCATTTTTAACTTTTGTATTTCCACTTCGTTCCCTTATCACTGTGAACTCTTATACTCATGATCATGAGTAACTAACCCAATAAAGTTCCGAGAGGAGTGTTATAGTGATGAAACTAAGTATTTGAACATTAAAACATAATGTTTCTTATTTTCATAGAGTTATACTAAGGGGGATATTGTTGGGTAAGGCACCTTTGGGTAAGGCTTAGCTTTCTCTTCTGCAATATTATCCCTCGATCGAGGAGGTGGATGTGTAGTCTCTCTGTGATCATTGAGTGAACCGTATATTAAAACTATTAATAAGACAATGAAGGCCCAATCTAAATGATTCTCTTGAGAATGTATCATTTCTTTCAAACATCATTCTGTTTGTATTCATTGTGTTTTCCTCTTTAATTTTAGTATTTCATTTTCAAATCTCAAACCTCCATTTCATTTAGTTTTATTTCATAAATAAAACAAAAATAAAAAATAAAGGTGAATTAGAAGTAACGAGTGCTTGACCGCAACAACCCCTCAAGAGAACAACTAAGGTTATCTTATGTACCAAACTTAGTTAATATATTTTGAGAGTGTGCATGATAATGCTTCATCAGGAAACTATAGTATTTTTTTATAATTTGAACACAAAATTTATTTATTAATGTTCTCAATCATTTTTTAAACTATCCTAAAGTTAGTTATGTTTTTTAAAATTGAAACAATCGAGTTTCATGAATAAAATTATTTTAGTTGTAGGAAACAATTTTATTTTATTTTAGAATAATACAATAACACATATGCTTTTACAAAATTAAAAAAAGATGAAACAATGGTTGTGATAACCAATACTCTAAGACCCTTTTTTTATCCTTTTCCCTAAAGAATTTCCCACATATGATAAAAATTTACCATCAATCTAATACCAAACACTCACATACAAAATTAATAAAATTTTAAAATATTAGGCCTTGAAACTATGGGACTGGAATAATGTTCAAACTCTATTTATATAGATGAATATCGAGATACAAAACTCGAGATAAATACAAAATACAAAATTTTAACTGAATAAAAAATATATATGTCATACCTATTCAAATAGAGCAATATTTTATATATCCTTACCCTCATTATTTAATCATTCTAAAACTATATTTCAAATTGAAGCATACTCTATCTCATTTCCCTAATTTTTTAAAAAAATTGGAACTTGCGATGATAAACTTCCTTCGAAGGTGATGTTAATGACACATAAAAATATCCAATATAGATGATTCAAAAACATCTGTAAAAGATGTTCTTATTTTAATTATATGGATTTTATGGACTTACCATACATGAAAAAAGATGTCGAAGTAGGTTTAAAAATGGTTATCTCAAAAATGAGTTATGGAAAAGATAATCTATAAAAGGAAGTATGTATAAGTTTTTTTTGGATAAGGATGCAATAAAAATTTCATCTGAAATAAAACATAATATATTCAAAGACCATGCAAGATAAATTTGTGTAAAAAAGGCATGGAAAAGCATATGAGTGAGAAAGGGGAATCCGAAAGTAATAATATTGGAGGGAGGGATAAAGGGATACTGCTAAGGTTTCTAGGATTTAATACCATGTAGAATGAATAAACCAAAATGTTTTTTTCATTAATAAGGTTGAAAAATTATTTACAAATGTAGATAATGATATACAAGACTTGAGATTGGTTGAAAATTAAAAATTCAAACTAATAGGAAAGTGATAGGATATACCTATTAAAAATGGTCATATATAGATCAATATCTTAATTATTTAAGCACCCTAATATATTGGTAACATAAAATCCTTATGAAATTCAATATAAACCTTTCAATTTATAGTAACCTAGAATAACCCCATTATATTGTAAACTTTATTGGTATAATAGTTAAACTTCTCTCCCAAACACTAAAACATAAACCTTCTACCAAGCTAACCACTGAGTCTTCACTAACAAGCTTATACCACCATCAAAAGGTGAATTAATGTTTAACCCCATTGAAACTCCTAAACCTACTTTTCATCCAATATCACTTGAATGATTTAAATTATGAGATTCATTCAAAACTTCTACTTCTCTCTGATTTGGTGTTTTCTTCAAAGGGGTGATATCAATGAAAATGTGAGGATATATGGGATGAAAAACTATGTTAGTTCTTCAATTATGGAAAAGGTAGAAATCAATATAATTAGTAATAAGATTGATGATTTTTGGGTTTTGGATCGGTAGTGGTAAGACTTGAAGATGGTTGACTTCTTTTGATGGATATGGATTTCAAATTTGATGGGTGTTTTTAGTGTTGAAAATATTTTAAAAAATATAATAATCTATTTTTCTATTTTTGAAACTATCATTACATTCAATAGCCATATTTTCTATTATGAAAATGGTTTTCAAATAATATAGATTTTATTTTTTTATATTTCCATATATATATATTTATACATATTATACTGTATAGTAGGTGAGCTAAGATTCTCAAAGGGGGTTGATTTCTATTAAAAGTTTGAAACATGGTTCAAAATGGAAGGGGATTGTTTTTTAAAATAGTGAGTGAGTTTTCTAAGGCAGTTTGAAAATGAATTTGGTGTTTTATTTTTCAATATATATTTTTTAATGGGTAAACATTTAGTTAAAAAGTGATTTTAAATAAAGGGTAACATGTATTTTAGCAATGAAAATCAATTTTAAAAACTAATAAAACGTTTACTAATGATTTATTAGTAAAAAAATCATCATTTTTTATAATGTAAATGTGATTTTATGTGTAAATGATTTTTTTTAATGGTAATAAATCAGATAGCTATGATGTTTCAGAATGAGGATGATATTTTTGTTCTCAAATGATGATCTAAATAAATGATATTTTAAATTTCACATTGAATTTAAAAGGGAGTTTTTTATTTGAAATTAGAGTGAATAGATTCATTGGTTTTTTTATAATGTAGTATACTCTATCAAAAAGATGAGTGGTATCTATATTTTCAAATGAAAACAGGTGTAAGGAAAAAGTTTGATATCTATATTTATATGATCATATTAACTTTTATAGACCTCCTAGATACAAAAAACCTCACCTCCTATATAATATAGATTGATAATAACACCATGGAACGGTCATATCAATAAATCCATCCAACCAACAGAATATCCATAATGACACCGCTCCCGCAACCTTGGACTCACAGGATGATATGTGCTACTGAAATTTAGTCTAGAGACCAAAATCCTTTTCCTTTTCATGAAGTAATTGAAGAATTTATTTGAATGTCGAAACTATAATGACTGTATCAACATGAGTATGTGTAAGACCATCCATATGAGACTTATCATGGTTTCACCAATCAAGGATCCCCCTGTGGGGACTAGACTATTGCTACTAATTTTTTCTACTTTAGATAGAAAACTAATAAATGTTGTCCGATGATTTTTTAAATCTCCAACCTGGGAACATTTAGATTTAAGGATACAACTGTCATTCTCATCATCTTCATCTCCTGAATAGTTATTATTACATTTTTTGCCTAAAAATCATACCCCATATCGTCTAGACATGAACCTATGTTTATTGAACTACCCTAAGCAGTAGTTATTCCATACCAAGTACCAGTGATCATTATGGATGAATTCACAGGATAACACAAACCATCGATGGAGTAATTATTTTCTTAAATTGAATTACCCATTTTCTTCAAATCATGTTGAAATTATTTGAAACATTAAAATGTTGGGTTCCCCTTATTTGAATGAACCCTTTTTGTGTACTATTTTTAACTATTAATATCACCAAATCATATAGGATGGTTATGAATTGAAAATGGATGGATGTTCATCATATGAAAAAAGTGTATGAATATGGGGTGAAAGAGTTCATCATGTTTGCAAAAGATCATGTATATGACCCTTATAAACTCCTTTTTTCAAGATTATGCTATTGTTATTCAAGAGTAATTAGTCCAGAGGAGTTGGAATAATAATTGATCTATCAAAAAATAAATCAAAGTTATAAATGTTGGACTTAACATGGGGAAAAAGTGAATGTAGCTAGTGACTGGGATATCACTGCATTTTACAGATAGTTTGATATGATTACAAGTGTGGACAATGATGAAGACTATATAGAGGAATTTATTATAGGTGTGAATGATGATGAATATCATACTTAGGAAGTGATAATGAAAGTTTAATAAGAACTTTTTGATTGTCCAAAATTGTTTAAGATGATAAAGTGTTTTGAAAATACGCCACTCTATGATGATTGTACTAAATATACAACATTGTAAACCGTACCAAATCTTTATAATTTAAAAGCTAGAAGTGGATGGAGTGACACCAGTTTTACTGAATTGCTAGATCTCTTGGATTATATGTTCCCAGAAGATAATGAGATTCCTAGATAAACATATGATGCTAAAGGAATGCTATGTTCAATTGGTATGATATCTAAAAGAATACATGCCTATCCAAATGACTGTATACTATTTATCAAGGACCTAAAATCACTTAAGTAATGCCCAAAGTGTGGTTTTTCTCAATACAAGAAAGATTAATCGGGTCCTACAATTTTTTTGGTACTTTCCAATCATTCCAAGGTTTAAGTGCCTATATTGAATTGAGGATACTGTAAGAAAAATGACATGTCACCTAGATACACAATATAAATATGGGAAAATTCATCACCTGAAAGAATCTCCTCTGTGGAATATGATTGACAAAGAATATCCTGCATTAGGAAATGAGATGATAAACCTTCTTCATGCACAATCTATAGATGAAGTGAATCTTTTTGGTTTTGGATGAAGCACTTAGAGTACATAGCCAGCTATGTGGGTAAATCATAACTTTACACCACAGTTATGCATGAAACAAAAATAAATTATGTTATCTTTGCTTATATCAGGATCAAAACAACCAGGTAATGATATTGATATTTATTTAGTTCTATTAACCTAAGATTTGAAATTATTGTGGGATTCAAGTGTTACATTGTATGATGCTTATAGAAATTAATATTTCACATTGAGAGCCATGTTTTATTGGATGATAAATGAATTTCCTGCTTGTGAAATTTTTTTAGGATATATAATTAAAGGAACTCAAGTGTGTATCATTTATAAAAAATCTACATAGTCAATTAGGTTGAAACATTTATCGAAGACTGTGTTTCTTGGAAATCACATATTTCTACCCCAACGACATATGTACCAATATTAGATGAAATCATTTGATAAAAGTTTAGAATAATATACAACACCATCTCAACTAATCAGTGATCAAATATTTCAGAAAGTAAAATATATGGACACTAAATTAGGTAAAACTTTTTTTAAAATCCTTACAAAAACTAGTTGTATAAAGAGATCAGTTTTTATTTTGAATTACCATTCCAAAATTATCTGTACGTTAGGAATTTATTGATGTTATAAATGTCGAAAAAAATGCATGTGATAATTTCATTTTAACATTAGTAAATTAACCCAACAAAACAAAGGATGTAATTAAGGCTATATTAGACATGATTGATATGAAAATATAGTAATATTAAATGCTAGTGAAGGGTGAAAAATGGAATTTTCTTCCTCCATCTGCTTTCACTTTTTACAGGAAGGAGAGATATCAGTTTTGAAACTACTTAAATTATGTAAAGGTTCTAGAGGGGTATTCATTAAATATCAATAATATCATGTTAACAACTGATTTAAAGTTAATGGGTCTTAAATCACATGACTATTATGTTTTGATGTAAGATCCAATGCCTATAGATTTACATTGCATTTCCCCAAGAATGTCTGTAATAAATTTTCCAAGATCTATTTCTTTTTCAAAGCTATCTGCAACAATATTATAGACCTAGTAAAATTTAAAATTATGGAAAAAGAAATTTATATCATATTGTATTAATTAGAAATTTTCTTACCACTGAAATTATTTGATATGGTGGTTCACTTGATGTTTCACTTGGTAAGATATATTCAACAACGTGGTTCTGTGCATTATAGATGGATGTATCCCATTTAATAATACATAAATATTTTGAATGGGTATGTCAAAAATCTATGTCATCCAAAGTTTTTTATTGTAGAGAAATATATTTTTGTGGAAGTCATTGAATTCTATACTGACTACCCATCCAATGTGGAAAGCATGGTCTACCGAAATCTCGTAACATTGGGAAGCATGTGGGTGAAGAAATTTCTAGAATAGATTTTATCATAGTCACTATTAAGAGTAGGAGTAGGCCCAAATTTATGTTTTTCAGTACATTTTAGAGGATTCCACTTATGTTGAAACCCATAAAGAAATTCTTAGGCATTTGAATCAATCAGGGGCTAAAAGCTAGCCTCAAATACACACAATCAATAGATTACAATATGGTATTGAGACCATATTTTTAAGGGGCTGGATTAAAATCCAAATTCAATCTTAGAATGAATTTGATGCCTATCCAGAGGACTATGTGCATGTATTATCTTATAATGGTTATGTAATTAATGGTTATACATTCTATACAAATGAACATGATAAAGGAAATTCCATGAAAAATAGTGGAGTTATACTTGTGCTTTAAGCGATGTATGTATCTAATACCAAGGAAAAGAATCCAATTTATGTGAATATGTCATTCTTTGGAATCATCAAACAAATATCGGAGTTGGATTATACAACATTCCTAGTGCCAATTTTTCAGTGAAAGTGGGTTGATAATAAGAGTGCTGTAAAAATCGATAAATTGAGATTCATGAATGTGGATTTCAATAAGGTCAAGAAGATGAACCATTTATAATGACATCATAGGTAGTACAAGTATTTCATGTTCTAGATCCTGTAAACCAAAATTGGTCAATTATTCTATTATTAACCAAAACCATTGAAGGGTCAAGATGAAAATTCAACTAAGGACAACCCTTTAATTGGGACATCATAATCATTTCATAGCAGACCCAATATAGATGTGTTCTTGTATGTCATAGGAGACCACAATGAAGGGATTTGGATACCCGATAAAGGGTTCAAATCCCTTTAAATTTTAAAAAAATAGTTCAATAATCAGGTTATACATTTTTGGTAATATACATTGTGTTACCTAATATTATCATCTATTCAAGGATGAATTTATGTAATCTAAATTAAATGTTGACTAATTATGTAGATAATGACTTCTGAAAATGTTGATGATCCCAATCCCGAGGAAGAACATGTGTCTCAACTAACTGGTGCTCCCAGTGCAGAGGAACAATGACCTTCTATAAATGATGATGCTACCAATCTATTGAAACAACATATTTCCAAAGTTGAACCCTAGGAAATGGTAGATGGTGAAGAACCAATGTCCCATAAAAAATAGGAAGGCTATACCATGATGGTGTTAACAAAAATTATTAAGGCGAAAAGAAAAGGAATGAAATTCAAGGTTGTATGGAATGTGCATGGCTATCCTATTTAACCAAAAGGCCATGTTCAGTAGTGTCATTGGGTTTACCACTCTACATCACATGCTGATTGATGTAGATCCATGGCACCATGTTGTGACCTAGATTAAGACACTAATTTGGGAATATATTATGGTAACATTATGTTATCATTTTTTCATTTTACTAAAATATAAAATTACTAAACATTGACTTACTCTTCATTATCCCTTAAAGAGTGCATTTATTGTATATTAATCCCACAAGAAATTTGTATTAATGATTGAAATAAAGGATCATAGAGAATTTTACACAATTCTAACGAAGTTTCAACTCAAAGATGCTGAAGGGAAAATAAACCTGCACCAACTGAATATGTATGGACACTTGATAAGACAAGAAGCATGGTATGAGTTTATTGGACATCATGAGGAGACATCTTTTCATGTACATTGTGGATGGTAAGAGATTGTTTGAAAATATGTGTATTAATCACTTTGATTAAGAATTTTTTATTTATTAAACAAAAAAATAGTGCTAAAAATAAGAAATAGGCAACAAAACCAATGTACCCCTACTAAAAATCAAGGATGAGGTATGATTTACTTGAAAAAAATAGTATGTATTTTAAATCTAACATAATAATTTTTTTTGTGACATGAAACAATAACATAATTATATTCCTCTGTATATATGTAGATTAATGAATCCAAATCTACTTCTATCCCATGTAATCTTTTATGGAAGAAGGCATGTGAAAATAAATATGGGATACCAATAGATGAAAACACATAAAAAGTGTGTGAAACATTTGTAATTATGAGACAATTAAAGTTTGTTTTTATTTAAATCACTTTTAAATAACAATGATTTATTAATTTCATATATTTTTTATCTGACTTAGACAAAAAAATTATCGTCAACTATACCGGATGAACACCTACTATTAGTGTCCTTAATGTTACTGGAACAGTATGGTCGCATTAGAGGTGTGAGTTTTGGGGTGACACCCCGAACATATTTTGAGATAAGAAATGAACACGAGGATACAAATATATAAATAGAAGAGATACATTCATGATTAAATGACCTTGAAGAAAATTTTTATTAAAAATATGAGTTGTTAAGAAATTTTATGGTGGAGAAAAGAGCATAAAAAACTCAAGAACAACTACTGCATGAAGATACTCCCCTCCCCCACCATTTTGAGGTAAGAAATTATCCTCAAAGAGTTGTCTTTAATGAGGTAATAAATATTATCATTTTTTTTTGTGAAATGTTAATTAGGAAGAAATTGATACCTTTTCTATAATGATATTATATAGGGAGAAAATGATCGTGATTTATATCTACCAACACCCACCCATCAACTTTTTTGTGAGGGATATATTGTATAATATCCAAGAAGACACTCTATACAATAGAAAAATTCCAACGGGTCATGTGAGAGTGGGGATTATCATAAATCAAGATTTGAGTGCTGATCTAGCTATTCCACTTGATGATTTAGATATTCATACAGTCTAGAAAGCATTGGAACATTTATAGCATGGCCATCATATCTTGTAAAAAAATATTGACAAGGAGGTATTCATTTCCAACTTATTTTTTATGCTAAAACTTTAACAGTTAGTGAAAAAGGTATTAATCGATGAATGTTATTACAGACAGAAAAAGGGAAGGGGGTGAAATAAAATTTCAAATCATAAAAATCTAAAGAATCTACCAACAAATTGAAAATATATTCACAAAGAACCTTTACCCAAACCATTGAATATTCAAATTTACTAATATTGATGGTTCATTAAGAATTTTTTTTAAAAAGTGACAATAATAAAATAATTGATTTTGAAGAACAAATGTATGAAGAGGCTATTAGAGACGTCATTTATCTTAATAATGTAAATGAAATCCTCATGTATGAATGTATAATAGTCTCATTCATAAATTTATACATGAGTTTTTTTTTCATGCTTTATTTTTCTAAAAGCTGATCTACAATATTAATTATGACTAAATACAATTCATATTATTTTAAGGTTTCTATATCAATACTATTTGAAGGGAAATCTCTATGAACATAAATATGGATTCATTAGTCCTCACATCACTTTTACATAACAAACCAAAATGTAATCAAATAAAATTGATGAAATAGTGAAAAATCTAGCTAAAATGTTTAAAGGAAAACATACAGATGACCAACTCTTCTTTTTACTAATGATGCGAGGGTGAAACTATACAATTTAATCATATCAAATATATTATCATTCCTTTAATTACTTATTCCTATGTGTTTTAGGAATCATTAGGTACTCATTACAATCAATTTGGATACTCTAAATTTTTATTTCCAAGATTCACTGCATGGATACCCAGTAAAACAACCACACATGATAACATTTTTCAATTTTTAATACACTACATCCAACATTTTAGATCAAACCTTTATGTTATATATTTTATATCATTTTTTAATGAGAATTATTTTATGATAGGGTGGTGTTTAAATGTCATGAAAATCATGGAATGAGGACAGTCCATGCATACGAGGAGCCTATTGACTTCTATAAGTGGATAAGTATTAGGGTATATATAATAATATTTTACTATCAAAACACATATGAAAACAAATTACTTATTTTTATCAATGTTTCTGTAGTGTCTAAAACAAACCAATGGAAAAGATTATGGTTATTATGTTTGAAATTTTTTGAGAGATGTCATATACCATCAACAAACTAGAATCCCTGAAGAGGTATTTTTGAAGATAATAATTATTTCATTTAATATATTTACTAATCCTTTGTGTATTTATATTTTTCCAGTACTACCATGACTGTAAAAAGTCATTATATTCACATAAAAAATAGATTTATTTAAAAATTACTAGTAATAATTCTTGATATAAGAATATACACACATATCCTGAATATTTGACTTCTTACTACCCATTTAGTTGATTTTATCATCATTTTATCTAATTTTTTAATTAATTTCCTCAACATTTTTATCTGATACTTTTTTTAAAATTTTCATAGAGATCAAGAAGAAATGACTTCATTAATAGGGATGATTCACTCATATACTATGATCATGTATTTTAGGATAAAAAGACATTGTAGAATCGGCCATTCCACAATCAGATACACAATGTACTCGGTATAACTCAAATTGTGTGGTTTTAGTTTAAAATTGACATTTTATTAATGTATTTTTTCATATTTATGTTTAATTAATTATTTATAGTATTATTAAATGAAGAATATTTTTTATTATATTGGTGGATTATTTTGGAAAGCCATATTTTTCCTTCAACTATTTAAAACAAGCCAAAAAAGAGAGAACATGTTGCTTTTGGATGAGACATTAGGAATCATGGGGTTTCATCTTCCATCCAAATGGAATAGTTATCGCTTCTCTGTATTAGTGTATATTGTTGAAATAAAAACACATATCATAAAATCAATCATCCACACCTCAATCCAATACATAGTGTTCTCTGTTTGAATCAAACTGTATGTTTTTGTTTATAATTTACATTTTAGTACAAAACACACATCACATAATAAAAAATAATTAAAATAAAATCATATTGTTTTGATACTTAAGGAAAATGACCCATATGAAATTTTCAATGTGTATAAACTAGAGTCACCTCAATTAGATATGCGGTGTGACTGACATGACTCTAAGTGCATATTTTTATTTAAAATTGACATTAATTTTGTTAAAAGACACAAGTAACATACTCAAATTTGAGAAAACACATTTGTATTATTTTTATACTTTAGAAAAACAATCCATATGTCATTTATGATTTATAGGAATCACCCACACCTCAATACATGGAACTATGTGACCAGTATGACACTGTGTGTTTCTTTTTTATTTAAAACTGACATTAATTTTAGTAAAAAAGACAACTGACACACTAAAAAATGAATAAACACATTCAGATTGTTTTGATACTTTGTGAAAATTATCCATAAGTAATTTTTGATGTGTAGGAATTGGCTGCACATCAATCTGATACATGGTGTGCCTGATATGTCTCCATGTGGGTCTTTTTATTTAAAAATTATATTACTTTTAGAAAAAAAATACATGTGACAAACTCAAAATTAGGAAAATGCATTCGGATTTTCACTATGAGAAAATCTACTATTTGCAACAGGTCATTTGTGATGGATAAATGAACCATTGCAAATAGTCCCCAAAAAGGAATTATTTGCGATGAAATAAGTGTTCCACTATAAATAATCACCATTTTTAATGAAAGAAACTATTCCATTGTAAATAATTTTAACGGGGATTCCCGCTGCCTGGTGCCAAATGCATTTGTGATGAAAATTTGTGCAAGACTACTAATTCCATTGAAAATATCTATTAACTCAGAAGTATTTGTGACGAGAATCAGTGCCCATCACCAATACTTTTGACTGAATGACTATTTAAGCTGAAATTAATTCCGTCACAAATAGTCATTTTATTTAACCTACATGATCGACTTTCTGCTTCCTCCTAATTTCTTCCTCTCCCACACAATTACTTTGCCACTCCTCCACACCACTTCGTCACTTTTCCACTCTGCCACATTGCTCCGCCACTCCCTCAGCACCACTCTGCCGCTCTTTCTCCCACACAACCACAACAGAGTGATGACCTAGGTCTCCCTTCTTAGATCTTCTCGGTATGGACTCTGGTTCTGTCCTATTTCATTTTTTTGCACATTTTAGTTTAATCTTATAAATATTGGTCTGGATAACACCTAGGTTAATAAATTTACCCATTTTTAGAATTTATTTGATATTTAGGGTTATTATAAATTTATTATTTCCTATTTAGATGTCAATTTCTTTCACATGATTTGATTTCATTTTATTTTAGGGTTTATATATATATATTTATATATATTGATGTTGTGTATTTATTATCGATGGTTGAACCAAGTAAAAATGTAGAAAAAAATTTCACTATTGAGGATTAATAAATTATTTGACTAAATAAAAGGATATTGTTACATCAATAAAATTGATATTTGATCATGATACAATTATATAAATCTAAAGGATGATGACATTCAATATAATTTTTTATTGTTATGGGAATTTTGAGTATCTAGTAATTACCTTTAGTATTATGAAGGCATTGACTATTGGAATTTCATTTTTCAAAATTGCATTAATCATATTTTCATGGTTTCTATTGATGATATATTAATTTACTTTATGTTAGAGTAGAAAAATTCCAAAAAATATGAGGGCTGTATTGGAATTTATTATTTATAATTATATATATGGGAGGATATTAGAAATTTGAATTCTAGAATATAATGTTATTTTCCTTTGAAATATTATATTTCAATATGGTGCAATCATTAATCCATTAAAGGTTGAATTAGTAATTTCATGAGAGTAATCAAATAATGTTTTTAAGATGTGTATTTTTATTTATTTAATAGTTTAATATCCCTAGTTTTTGTTAAATTATATTAGATTAAAAATAAATTTTAGGATCTAACCAATATACCAATTATTAAAAATGTAGTGCTAATTTAAATAATTAGTAAAAATCATTAAATCATTTATAATATTTAATAATTATTGATTTATTTTTATTAATAAATTTTAAATATTATTCTTAATTATAAAATAATATAAATAATTTGTAAAAAAGTTTAAAAAAATATAACAACTATTAGAAATTCAAAATAATTCATATAATTGTGGTATCAGTTAAAATAATAATTATTAATAAAATGTATAAATGTTATAAAAAGACCTAATGCACATAAGTGTTGTAATGCATCTAGGGTAAAAATTATTAATTCCAAATAAATATCAATTCAAAATAAATATTATTTCAAAAATATTAACTCAATATTATTTATAAATTATTTGTATAAATTATTAATTCAGGATAATCAAATTTATTTATAATCAAAATTATCTATAAGTTAAATTACTTATAAATTATATATATATATATACACATATAGGTTTATATAGATTCGATACATGTATATTTGTTTAAAAAAGAGTTACAACATATATTTGATGTTTTTATATTAATTAAGAAACAATGATATATATATATATTTATTATTAAAAATGTAATAATAATTTAAATAATTAATAATAATCATTGCATAATTTATAATAATTAATAATTAATTAGTCAATATTATTAATAAATATAAAATTCTAGTGTTATTTACAAATTATTATTAATAATTTCAAAATTTGATGAAATTATTAAAATATTTAAAAATTTCTAAAAGAAAAGATATGAAATACTAGGAATTGTTATGTATTAGTAATATTTATTAAAAAATTAGATATAAATTATAAATAAGTAGTGTTACTTAAGAAATAATTTTATAAACTACAAATGTTTTTAAAAAATAATTCTAATAAGTACTAATTTTATTATCAAACCTTGCAAAAAATTTGAAAAATAATAACTATTAGAAATTCATAGTAATTCATATACATGTTATGTTAATTAAAATAATTTGTATCAATAATTTGTTTAAATTTTGTAATATATATATTTTTTATATATAAATAATATTAATAAAAAATTAAGAAAGATACCCTCGCATGCGATGTCAGCAAACACCAGAATCTCAGAAATGTTATCTCGCGCCTAGGGTAAACCTATCATCCCTGATCTGATGGTGGTCTTAGATATTTGATATGATACACCAATACAAAGATACTTCAATTTTTTTTAGAAATTATATTAAAAATATTAAATGAGATTACCGTCGTACATGATGTTACCAATGTCTCAACGCACAAAAATTATATGTCACATCTAGGGTAAACCCCACATCCTAGACACAACGATGGTCTCCAATTTTTCATATGAGACCTAATTTTGGAGATACTTTAAATTTTTATAAGAAATTAAAAAAATATATTAAATGAATTACCCTCATGTGCAATGTTACCAAACATCTGATGCACATAAGTGTAATATTGTGTTTAGGGTAAACCCCACATACCAGACCTAACCATGGTATCTAATTTCTCATACAATGCACAGTTTGTGAGATGCTTAACTTTTTTATAAAAAATTATAATAAAAATATTAAATGAATTACCCTCATGTGCAATGTAACCAAATAACTGACACATACAAATGTTATCTCACGCATAGGATAAACCCAACATCCCCAATCTAATGGTGGTCTCCAGTTTCCCATTTGAGACACCTTTATAGAGATGTTCTATTATTTTTAAAATGTATTATGTGTCTGATATAATATATTTAATATTTTTATTCTAGCTGTGCCGAGCCTCTATGAGCCCCATAATTCAGTGTTAACCCATCGCCTCACTCTACTCCGTAATAATTATTCTTGTTTTTTTAGATAACTATGGAATCAGGAAGTAGGAACCAATTTCTATTATGTGATCATGATTGGATAAATCATCACAAATATCTGAAAATATCTTGTATAAATCATGTCTATATTTGGCGGTGTTGAAACATTTATATCATTTTCATTATCGAAGTAAAATTTTTATTTAGAGGGAATAATTAAATGTCCATGTTAGAAATGTGATATTATGAGATTCAGAATTTTTGACAATGTTGGACTTCATCTATTGCATTTTTTTTGAAAATATTATTTTTTTGGTATCAACAAGGTGAATAGAATTCTTTAGAAAATACAAATTTTTTGGTTTCAGATCTATCATTTTAGAATTTAGTATATAAGTTTACTGGTCCATCTATTCAGGAAACAACAAATCAAAATGATATTCCAAATCCCGAATCACAACCTTATTAGTTTTACAATTTGTTGAAATCTATTGAGGATGATTGATGAGAAAACTTGAAGCTGTTACAAAATTTATGGCTATTAAATTAGATTTTGTAATGTCAAATAGTTTTTTGGATGAGATATTATTGTTGTTTAAATCATTGTTTCCTGAAAGAAATACATTACTAGTATCTATAAAAGTAAGAGGTTGGTTCATAATTTGGGTCTTAGTTATCAGAAGATTCATGCATGTTCAAATGACTGCATATTATTTTATGGTGATGAGGAATCCTTTGTTAGTTCTCCAATATATGGAGAATCAAGGCATAAAGAGGCATAATAAGAAAAGTCTATATTTCATATGAAATAGTTGAGCTATTTTTCAATTACACCTCATTTATAGGGTTTTTTTATGTATTGAAACATAAATACATTTATGGAAATGTTTATAGAATCAAAAAAAAACTTATGCACTTTCTAAATAAATAAATTTATTATTTTTTCAATGGATTCGAGATTTGAGGTTATCAGATGGTTTTGCATCTAATTTGTTTCACTGCATAAGAAATGGACATATAAATGGTTTAAAAAGTCACAAATATCATGTTATAATGGAAATATTACTACCTATTGGTCTTATAGGGTTGTTAAATTATTCAACCCAGAATATGTTAACTGAAATATCATATTTCTTTAGATATATTTTTGTGAAAAAATTCGATTATGATGCATTGAGTATGCTAAAAAAGGTTGTTGTTTTAATTTTATGTAAATTTGAGAAAATATTCCTGCTTGGATTCTTTAACTCGATGGAACATTTAATATTTCATTTTCCATATGAAGCTAAATGTTTAGGACCATTACAATTCTGATGGATGTACTTTTTTGAGAGATATATGAAAAAGTTAAAGAAGAAAGTATGTAACAAAGAATCAGTTGAATGGTCAATTGTAGAAGCGGACTTATAGGAGGAAATTTAAAATTTATTCTCTTATTATTTTCATCATAATACCCTCTAATACATTACTGGATGGGTCACAATTATAAAAATGTTGATGACATCACATAACATCAATAATCAGTTTTCAATCAACTCGATCATGGTTTTGGCGGTTATCGTGAATGATGGATTTTAGATGAAGAATTCCACTGAGCTCATACATATGTTCTTATAAATTGTGAAGAAATGAAACAATCCATGAAGTAATTACTACCTTTTTATTATTTTGTTAAATATTTGTAAAATATAAATCAATTTACAATAACTTTCTTTGTAGACTATATGATGACTATATCAAAAAAATAGACAAATTACATCTGATACTCTTGAAGAAGATCATCAACAAAATTTTTCATGTTGGTTTCAAAGACTGGTAAGTTAAGATGCATTAAATTTAAAAATAAATCATTTTTTCAAAGATATATATTATTAATAAGTTTTTATTATTTACAGGAAGCACAACATGGAAATAAAGTTAATAGTCGATTATGTGTGCAAAAAAACCCTCCATTGAAATTGGTAAAATATTATAATGGTTATGTGGTTAATGTATTTTGATTCCATACACACATATATGGATGGTCAAGGAAATTAATGAATATTAGTCATTATTTCAAAGGATATTGTCATAAGGAAAGTGAATTTGACTTTTATGGTATACTAGATGAAATAATTGAGTTATGTTATCTTGGACCAAATTATGTAATAATGTTTTAATGTCATTAGTGTGATAATTATATAGGGTTGATATTTTGTCCACAACATGGAGTCACGAACATTAAATATAATAGACTTCTTGCATCAAATGAACCATTTATGTTGGCACATCAAGCACATCAAGTTTATTGTAAAAATTACTATGATGTTTTGAGAGATTTGAATGACTGGTGGAGAGTGATAAAAATGAAATCACATGTTAATAAGTTTATTGAAAATGAAAATGGTTATGTGGAAGTGAAAAATATTGAAAAATTTCAATAAATATCCCAAAATATATCTCTTACCTCATGATATATAAATATTGATGATGGAACCCCCTAATTTAAGGGCCGATGATATAAATAATGTTGATGAAGTAACAAGGGATGATGAAAAAAAGTCATATGAAAGTTGATGGTGATGAATATGAGGTTGAAGATGTAGTTATAGATGAAAATGATGGAGAAGATGATGATTGATGTATTATATTCAAGTATTTATTAATAGGTAATTATTATATTATAATATTTATTAGTTTTTTATATTTGATATTTGTATTAACAATTTGTTATAGGTAAGTTTTTTATATTTGATATTTGTATTAAAAAAGTTCTTATAGGTAATAATATTTATTTTAGATGGTTGGAGATGCTCCTGATGATTTATTAATTTTTCTCTTACTGATTCCAGACTTTCTACTGATGATCATGATTTAGCTGATCCTTAAGAAGGTGTGTATACGGAACTGACCATATTACATTACATAATCTTGAATTTAGTCAAGAAATAACTTCCTTTAACATTGAGTATCTTTTCATGTTTAGATATTTAGAGAAAAGGGACATAACACATTCATAACATTACACATTAATACAGAGTGGATACCATAATAACAATATTCTTTTCTTCCAAAATATAATACTTTTCAATTAAAACATGATATCATTGAAAACTCTTAGAACATTAAACTTTGCTTCCTTATTTGTCTTACACATACTTATAACCTGAAAAAATCATTTAAAAACTTGGGATGAGCACAAAAAGCTTAGTAAGGGATATAAAAATAAGGAAAGAGCACATTAGTCCATGAACACTTGTAACGTATGAAATCATTTTCAAAAGACACACTTGTCACCCATATATAATTACTTTGTAAAACATGAGATTTCCACAATATTAACACAATAAATAAGAACATAAATAGAAACATAAAGGTATCTTGGGGCATTACTTACATAATCTTGTAACCCTCTCGGCTACCTTATAATTTTTAACCCTCACAGCTACCTTACAATCTGTGTAACCATCGTAGTTACACTTGAAGTAACCATACAAACGACCTCCAACCTACACATACCCAATGAATTGGAGGGATATATAGGTCCCACAATTAATCATAAAAAATTCTCAAGAACCAGAACACAATCATACAATGTGAATAATTGCATAAAAACATTACTTTTGAATTTTATAAAATAGAATTTTTAAAGAGGATTTTAAAAGAAAAGCCCATTTACAAATATCATATAATTCAAGTGAGACTTAATAGAGTGGATGTAATATGTTTATATACTGTAAATAAACATAATTAAACATAATATAAACAAAATTAATTTCACAAACAATTTTAATACCACATAAATAATGAAGTAGAATGTTAACTCAAAGAATGGAAATCAGGTTAAGAATTCCCTTACATCGGGTTTGTCTTACTTAAAAATTGTCTAAAACTCCTGTATAATGGTTAAAATAGTGTTATTAATATATTTAATAAACATATCCATATTTATAAGACCTTATAAGATCATTTTATTACATCCTTTCACCCTTTTAATTGTTAGCATTTTGCTCCTTGCATTGTTTTGGGTGCGTTCTTTACATGTTTTCCATGATCAGTTCATGATGATTGTTCTTGTCGATTGGAAATGAAAATAAATAATTGGAATGAAGTGGTATTTAAATATTTTCAGAACCATAAATTATATCATTTATCATTTTGAATTCTTACATGAGGATGATTCATAAGTTAAAACATTATTGATATTTTTTTAGGCCATTTTGGTGATTCTTCGATTGTAATAAACTCATTTGTTTTATAAATTAATAAAATGTGTATAAAATGATTCCAGAACCTTATATAAGATATAATAAATAAATTATATTCTGTTTGAACCATAAAAATGGTTTCATGTTCAGTCTCGAAGAAAGTAAATAAAATTGAAATCACATAATCCACGATGTCGGTAAATCGACACATCACAGACGATGTTTTAATTTCTTGAATAAGTGGGTGGGGAGAAGAAATATAATGGTGAGTACTAAATAAACATGATGAAATAAATAATATTTAAGACAATGGATCATTCATTACTCTTATATAAGGGATGGTTAGGAAATAAAAATAAAA
This sequence comes from Viscum album, assembly GCA_963277665.1. NCBI lineage: Eukaryota > Viridiplantae > Streptophyta > Magnoliopsida > Santalales > Viscaceae > Viscum > Viscum album. Next base: position 1,528,602,120 of record OY728138.1, on the reverse strand, counting down.
GAAAGGAATCTCAAAATAAAAGAGAAGTTGAGAAATCCCTTACGAGAATTTGGCAGCCTAACAACGTCGCTTAAAATTACATAAAATATTTTGATTAGAGAAAAGGGGTATCTTATAATTATTACATAATATGGGAAGTAAGGGGGATATTTAATGATATATCCCAACACAATCCAAAGTAAATTAAAAAGAATAACATAAAATGAAATAAAAGAAAGAAAACAAAAGAGGATGTTTACCTCTTGATCTCTTCTCCTTGAGATCCTTCTTAAGGACTTTGTTTTTGTACTTTTGGTGAGAACTAAAGCTCTAGGATTTGAGAAAGAGTCTTGGAAGGATTATTGTGGATAACTTAGGTAAGGATCAAGGCTTGAGAGGTGTGAGAGGAAGAGGGGAATGATGGTGGTATTTATAGTGGAAGAGATGAAGTATTTTTCATTATTTTAATCATTATTATAATATTTTTGCTCAAGAATTTGAGTAGTATTAATTTATGTGACCCAAAATAGTAATAATGGCATGTTAGTTCTAACGAAGTGGTATTACATCATCCTTTAATCACCTATTATGCAGTAAATCAAGTATTTAGCATTTATCGTATTTTATCGTATTTTACTATTCATAAAAAATTCTTGAATTTCAAAAAATTCCCAAAATTTCACCCTAAGCATTTCTTGATGTGTAGAATTAAAAAATGAACTCCATTTTTTGAAAATAATTTTCTAAATATTATTAATTTAATATTTAAATAAAATCATATTTTATTAAAAAACTAACAATTTTAATTCTATAACTGCGTTAATATCACATTGAAAAATTAACCAAGATGTCATTATCTTAAATCCTTAAGAAAATAAAATAATAATAAAATTTACTATTCATTAGGGTCATATTACTATTCATAAGGGCATGTTACTATTCACTAAAAATCAAGTTGGTTTCATCAGACTCCAAATAACTTACTGATCATAATTGTAGATGATTATTTTTCAAAATTCAAAACATATAAGTGACAAAATTATGTTTATAGTCTAGTTATAAATATCTACTTAAAAAAAGTTTCATGCATTTCAATTTATTTTAAAAAACATGGGGTGTTACATTATCCCCACCTTCTAGAAATTGAATCATCGCAATTTTATTTACTTATTAAACTAGTGAGGATACCTTTACCTTATAGCATTTTCAGACTCCCATGTTGTTTCTTCTACCATGTGGTTTCTCCACAAAACCTTTATCTGGTGGATTACCTTATTCCACAATACCTGTTCCCTTCGATCAAGAATCTAAACTAGTTTCTCTTCATATGAAAGGTTCTCTTCAACTGAACTACTTCTGGGCTCAAAATATGAGTTGAATCTCGTACATACTTCCTCAAAATTGAAACATGGAAAACATTATGTATCTGAGAAAAACTCAGAGGAAAAGCTACTCGATATAAAACTGGTCTAAATTTCTCTAGGATTTCAAAAAGATCTATGAGCTAAGGTCTTAGATTTCTTTTCTTACCAAAACACATCATAATTTTCCAAGGATAGATTTTAAGGAAAACATGGTGACCTACCTCAAAAGATAAGTCTTTCCTTCTGTTATATGCATAACTTTTCTTACAGCTCTGAGATGTCATCATGTGCTGCTGGATCAAATTTACTTTCTCAACCACTTCCTCTACTAATTCTGGTCCCATAAACTTCCTTTCCCCAACTTCATCCCAAAAATCTAGAGTTTTATACCACTTCCCATACAATGCCTCAAAAGGTGCAATCTGTATACTGGAATGAAAACTGTTATTATAATAAAACTCAACTCAAGAAAGATGCTGATCCCAAATTACCTAGTAGTCCATTGAAAAAGCTCTAAGTATATCCTCCAAAGTATGAATCATTAGTTCTAACTACCCATCTAATTGAGGATGAAAATTATGTAATGAAATTTAATTATGTGCCTAACGACTTCTGAAGCCCTTTACAAAAGTTAGAAGTGAACCTGAGATCCCAATCAGATACAATGGAAAGAGGAACTCAATGTAACCTGAAAATCTTTTTGATGTATAGTTGATAAAGATGATCCAAAGACATTGAATCTTGAATAGAAAGAAAATATGTAGATTTAGTCAGCCAATCAACAATAACCCAAATAGCATTGTTACTTCGAGAAGTATTAGGTAGTCCCACCCCAAAGTCCATGGATACATTCTCCCATTTCCACTATGGCACTGGAAAAGGCTGAAGTATCCCCTTTGGTAACTTCCACTCTAATTTAACCTATTTACATGTCAAACATTTCATGGTAAAATCAACAATATCACATTTCATTCCATCCCCCCAATAATACTCCTGAAGGTCTCTGTACATCTTAGTACTGCCAGGATGAACTAAAAATGGAGAACTATGACCTTCACACAATAATTATTTCTTTAAATGGGAATCAAAAGGCACACATAACCTTTTTCCAAATCTTAAAACACAATATTTATCAAGGTTAAATTTTGGAAAGTTACCCATTTTAACTAATTCTACCATTTTCTATTTCTCAAGGTCTTTGTTATACACTTGCTTAATTCTATCTGATAATGATGAATGCACTGAAACCTAAAACAAAACAGAGGTATTTCTTGCACCAACAACTTATAATCCAAAATTAATCAAATCCTTAATTAAGGGATCATGTTCCAAATGTAACATGGTTAATGATGCATGATGTTTTTGACTTAAGGCATCTTCCACTTTGTTTGCTTTTCCTGGATGTTAACTGATCGTGCAATAATAATCCTTTATCAGTTCAAGACATCTTCACTACCTCATGTTTAATTTTTTCTGAGTGAATATATACTTCAGAATTTTATGGTCAGTATATATTTGATATTTGTATCTATATAAATGATACCTCTAAATTTTAAAAGAAAAAACCATAGCTACCAATTCCAAATAATTCATGGGATAATTTAACTCATGGGGTTTTAGTTGTCTTGAAGAATAATAAATTTCCTGATCATTCTGCATCAAAACAAAACCAAGTCCCTTCAAAGAAGAATCATTGTAGATGAAAAACTCACCATTTTGGGAAGGAAATACCAAAACTGTAGAATTTACCAATCTCTTCTTCAGTTCCTGAAAACTAACACCACATTCTTATTTCCAAATAAATTTAACCCCTTTTCATGTTAACTTAGTTATCGGGCTAGATTACCATGCAAAGTTCTTAACAAATCATCAGTAATAAACTTCTAATCCAATAAAACTAAGAATATCCATAACAGTTGTGGGTCTTGTCCATTCATCAACCACTTTTGTTTTGGTAGGATCAATTGTTATTCCATACTTATTTACAATGTTTCCAATATGAGAAATTTGTTGAAACCAAAAATCACACTTGATGAATTTTCTATACAGTTTCTTTTCCTTTAAGGTTTGTAAAACAACCCTTAGATGCTTTTCATGATCCTCTTTACTCTTAGAAAATACCAGAATTTCATCAGTAAACACAAACACAAACTTATCCAAGAACACAATAAATATTCTATTCATAAGATTCATGAATACAACAGGTGCATTAGTTAATCCAAATGGCATAACAACAAATTTATAATTCCCATATGTAGTAAAAAAGGCTGTTTTTGAGATGTCATCCTCCTTCACCTTCAGTTGATGGTATCTGGATCTCAAGTCAACCATGGAAAAGTACTGAGCTCCCTAGAGCTAATAAAAAAAAGTCATCGATGTGAGGAAGATGATACTTGTTTTTAACAGTGATATTATTCAAAGCTTTATAATCAATGCAAAGTCTCCTGGAACCATATTTCTTTTTAATGAACAAAATTGGGGCACCCCATGGTGAAGTTATAGGATGAATGAAGCCTTTATCAAGAAAATCCTGCAACTGATTTTTCAATTCAAGAAGTTCTATTTGAGCCCTACGATATGAGGGTTTTGAAATTGGCTTAGCATCAAGAACTAAGTCAATTGTGAATTCGACTTCCTAATCAGGTATGACATCGGGTAACTCATCAGAAAAAACATCAAGGTATTCATTTACCACCAGAACATCATTAATTTAAACAGTTCCCTTGTTTTCAATAATATGAGAAAGATAACTTTCATTTCCATCTTTCAATAATTTCTCAGATTCCTGACATGTTATCAATTGTATGGGTTCTTTCTTGTATAAAAACTAAAAATCTTTTTGAAAAACAACTTCTTTATCTTTACATCCATTCTTAGCATGATAAACATAAATCCAACCCATTCCCAGAATAACAACAACCTCGAATAAGGGAAAACCAATAAGGTTTGTGGGTAAAGTATTTCCATAGACCATAATATAAATATTCTTATAATTCCTCTTTGATATAATATTTCTCCCTGGTGTTTTAACAATACGTTTTGGTCTCATTTGTTGAGGTGATATTTCCAATTTAACAGAAAATTTCTCAGAAATGAAGGAATATGTAGACCCCGTATGGAACAAAACATTAGAAAAATCTGAGTAAACAAACAAAGTATATGATACTACTTTATTGGATGGCCCGACATCTACTGATGTAGTCACAAAAGATATCACTACACCTTTCTTCTTATATTATGGCTTCTTTACTTCATTTGGATCTCTCTTTGGGAAGTCATTTGCATAATGACCAATCTCACATAATTTAAAACACTTAACAGTTTGCTTATCAGTATCAGTCTTAGGATCATTTTAATTACAATCTCGGGCCATATGTCCAAACTTACCAAATCAAAAACACTTCCCAGTTTTGTTAAGACATTCCCCAGGGTGCTTCTTGCCACAATTTTTACAAACTGGAAACTGGATTTTCTAACCACCAGATTTCTTTGGTTGATTCTTACCCATCCCTTTCCATATGGACCTATTCTTCTCCTTGTTTCCAAAATGAATGTGATCATCATAAAACTCCATATCTACCCTCTCATCACATCATACAAGTTTCTCATAACTTTTGAATTCACGGGAAGCCAACGCCCTTCGATACCTTGTCTTCAATACTAAGTAAAAGTGGTTGATTTTTCTATCATGATCCAGAATAAGATTTGGAGCATACCCCAATAGTCGGGTGAAGTTCACTTCATACACAGCCACTGAATCTTCCTCCTTTTGATTTAATACAAGTAATTGCTTCTCTATCATAAGTTTCACCACCTTAGGAAAATATTTTTCAAGGAAAAGACTTTTAAATTCACCCCACTCTAAGGCATCAATATCATCTCTATCCCCGATATTCCTTATCATTAACCACCACTGATCAACTTCACCTTCAAAATGATAAATGTAAAGACTTGACTTTTGAATATCTAAACAACCCATTACATCAAATATATTTTCAAGGGATTTAATCCATCCTTCAGGCGCTATTGGGTCAGGAGATCCATTGAAAGTAGGAGGATGTTGTCTCAGAAGATGTTCCACTATTTTCATGTTCCATTGTGGTACCTCTGGTTATTCCCATTCATTGATTCCACCACCATTTATTGATTGTGTTAGCTAATCCATTACTGTTACAAACTGCTCGGTTCCAATCACTACTATTCCGAGCTACAGATTCAGAAGGATGTCGTTCTGTCGGTGCCTCTCCTCTTCGGCTTCCCAATTTCTTATGTGGAAAACCATTTTGAACAAAAATATCTTAATCGAATAAAGATGGTAATATTTAAATACTAAAACATTTCAAATTAACCATAGAGTAAGAAAAAAATTCATGTTATTATATTAACATCATCCTAACCCCTAAAGTTATCTAAAAAATCCTCTGATACCAACTATAAGGGCCCGACCTTATTACATTACATAATATTGAATTTAGTCAAGAAATCACTTCATTTCACATTGAGGATATTTTCAAGTTTATAGATTTATAAAAAAGGGATATAACACATTCATAACATTACACATTAATACAGAGTGGATACCATAACAACAACATTCTTTTCTTCCAAAATATAATACTTTTCAATTAAAACACAATCTCATTGAAAACTCTTGAAAAATTTAACTTGTCTTCCTTATTTTCCTTAAACATCCTTATAACCTATGAAAATAATTTAAAAACTTGGTATGTCCACAAAAATCTCATTAAGGGATATAAAAATAAGGAAAGAGCACATTAGTCCATGAATACTTGTAACATATGAAATCACTTTAAAAAGACACACTTGTCACCCATATATAATTAATTTGTGAAACATGATATTTACACAAGATTCCCACAATAAATAATAACATAAATAGAACCATAAAGTTATATTTGGGAATTACTTACATAATATTGTAACCCCCTCAGCTACCTTATAATTTGTATCCCTCACGACTACCTTACAATTTGTGTAACCATCACAGTTACACTTTGAGTAACCACACAGCCGACCTCAAACTTACACATACCCAATTAATTTTAGGGAGATATATGTACCACCCTTTATCATAAATAATTTCCAAGAACCAAAACACAATCATATAACATGAATAATTCCATAAAACATTTCTTTTGAATTTTGTAAAACATAATTTTTAAAGAGGATTTTAAAAGAAAATCCCATTTACAAATATCATATAATTCAAGTGAGACTTAATAGAGTGGATGGAATATGTATATAAACTGTAAATACACATAATTAAACACAATAAAAAAAAATTAATCTCACAAACAATTTTAATACCACATAAATAATGAAGTAGAATGTTTACCCAAAGAATGGAAATCGGGTTAAGAATTATCTTACCTCTAGTTTGTATTACTTAAAAATCATTTAAAACTCCTTTATAATGGTTAAAAGTGTGTTATTAATATCTTAGAGAAAAATATACGTCTTTATAATACCTTATAAGATCATTTAATTACATCATTTCACCCTTTATTTATTAGTATTTTGTTCCTTGCATTGTTTTGGGTGCGTTCTTTACATGTTTTCCACGATCGGTTCAGGATGGATGTTCTTGTCGATTGGAAATGAAACTCTATAATTGGAATGGAGTGATATTTAAATATTTAAAGAACCATAAATTATACCATTTATAATTTTGAATTCTTACATGATGATTATTCATAAGTTAAAACATTATTGATATTTGTTTAGGTAATTTTGGCGATTCTTCGATCGTAATAAAATAATTTGTTTTATAAATTAATAACATGTGTATAAAATGATTCCAGAACCTTATATAAGATATAGTATATAAACTATAATATGGTTGAACCATATAAATGATTTCATTTCCAGTCTTGAAAAGGTTAATGAAATTGAAATCACATCGTCCATGATGTCGGTAAATCTATATATCACGAACGATGTTTTAATTTCTTGAATAAGTGGGAGAGGAGAAGAAATGTAATGGTGAGTATTCCATAAACATGATGAAATAAAGAATTTTTAATATATTGGATCATTCATTCCTCTTGGATAAGGGGAGGTGAGGAAATAAAAATAAAATAAAGGAATCTTTAAATAAAAGAAAAGGTGAGAAATTCCTTACGAAAATTTGGCATCCTAACGACATCGCTTAAAATTTCATAAAATATTTTGATGATAGAAAAAGTGGTATATCATCATTATTAAATAATATGGGTATTAAGAGGGATATGGAATGACATATTCCAACATAATCAAATGGAAATTAAAAATAATAACATAAAATGACAGAAAATAAAGAAAACAAAATAGGATGTTTACCTCTTGATCTCTTCTTCTTGTGATCCTTCATAAGGCCTTTGGTTTTGGACTTTTTGTGAGACCAGACGGGAATTCGTCGCTATTGATTTGTCACAAAAAATGGAAACTTTAGTAGTGTGTTTTGAAACTTTAGTAAAATGTTTCATAAGTCATTTTTAATTTATTGGAATCAACCGCACCTCAATCTAATACATAGTGTGCCCTGTATAACTCAAAGTGTATGTTATCAGTTTAAAATTGACATTTTAGTTCAAATAGTGTATCACTCACTAGAAACTGAGAAAACATGCTCAGATTTTCTTGATAATTTAAGAAAATGATTCACAATTCATTTCTAACATATAGAATTAGTCTCACATCAAACTGACTCAAGATTTGTTTGATATGACTAAAAGTACGTGTTTCAAGTTTGAAATGAAATTCTAGTAAAAAACAAAAGTGACATACTCTAAACCAAGAAAAAAATTTGAATTATGTTGATACATTAGGAAAATGATTCAGAAGCTATTTTTGATGTATAGGAATCAACTTCACCTCAATCCGATGCACGGTGGGACCGATATGACTCCATGTGTGTGTTTTTATTTAAAATTGACATAAATTTTAGTAAAAAGAACAAGTGACATGCTCCAAACCAAGAAAACACATTCATATTGTTTTGATACTTTATAAAAATGATCCATAAGTTATTTTTGACATGTAGAAATCAACCACACCTAAATCCGATACACAATGTGACTAGTATGACTCAAACTATGTCTTTTTATTTAAAATTGACATTAATTTTAATAAGAGGAACAAGTGACATACCCAAGATAGATAAAATGCATTCAGATTGATTTAATACTTTAGAAAAATGATCTATAAGTCATTTGTGATGTGTTGGAATCAACCATATCCCAATTCGATCCACTGTGTGCGTGTTATGATTCAAAGTGGCTGTTGTGAGTTTAAAATTGACATTTTAGTTCAAAACGCATGTCACTTAATGAAAAAGAAGAAAAAGTGCTCCAACTATCTTGATAATTTAGGAAAATTATTCATAAGTTATTTTTGACATGTAAGAATTAGTATCACATCAAACTGACACATGATGTGACCGATAAAACCCAAAGTATGTACTTTCAATTTAAAATGAAATTTTAGAAAAAAAAAACACAATTGATATACTCAAAACCGAGCAAATACATTCAAATTGTTTTGATACTATATGAAAACTGTCCATAAGTTGTTTTTGACATGTAGGAATCAATTGTACCTCAATCTCATGCACGGTGTGACCTGTATGAATCCAAGTGTGTCTTTTTATTTAAAATCGACATTTTAGTAAAAAATAAAAGTGACATAATCAAAACTATGAAAACACATTCAGGTTGTTTTTATACTTTAATAAAATTATCCATAAGTCAGTTGTGATGTGAAGGAAGTAGCCTCATCTCAATCCAATATACGGTGTGCCCAGTATGACTCAAAGTGTCTGTTATTAGCCTAAAATTGACATTTTAGTTAAAAACATGTGCCACTCACTAAAAATTGAAAAAATTCACTTAGATTATTTTAATACTTTATGAAAACGATTCTTAAGTCATTTATGACATGTAAGAATTAGTCTCATGTAAAACCGATACATGATTTGACTGGTATGACTCAAAGTGTATGTTTGTAGTTTAAAATGACATTTTAATAAAAAAATACTAGTGACATACTCAAAAACAAGAAAACATATTCGAATTGTTTTGATACTTTAGGAAAATGATCCATATGTCATTTTTGATGGGTAGGAATCATCCCATCACAATCCAATGCACGACATGCCCAGTATGAATCTAAATGCGTCCTTTTGTTTAAAATTGATATTTTATTAATTTATTCTCTCATATTTATGTTTAATTTATTTATTCATATTATTAATAACATAATATTTGTTTTCTTATACAGGTGAATTCATTTGTTCGGGTTGAGGTTGTTTGTTTATAAACTTAAAACATGGTCATTGTTTTTTGAGAGGGGGTTTCAGGTGCCAAATATGATGAAAAGTTGATGTTTTTAAATGTTTGTGGATAGTAATTGAAAATTTAATTATACAAAAAAATGTTTTTTATGAAAGATAACCGGAAACCAGATCATGTGATAGTGTTCTTCCATAAAGGGAAATCAAGAAACCATAAAAAATAATTTCTTAAAAGGCCAAAGGTCATGAAAAGGTGTGCCACCTTATTACCTTCTCTTTTGATGAATGAGAAGAAAAAACTAGAGATGAGATGGCACAAATAATGGATCGTCCCAACCAATGGGAAAAACGGTTGGAGGTCGATCTCTAGGGATGATATGGTATTGAGAATTTTTAGGCATTTTAACTATGTGATGATGGAACTCCATCCTATATATAAGGAAAATTCTATACCAGCAATGATATCTTGAGCCTCCGCAATGTGTGGGATCCGCCTTACATATATGTACTTTTAGCCTGTAGCCATGGTAGATCCAGAAGAGTACCAAAAAATCATACCCATGATGAATAAAGTTACATTAGTGACTGAAGCATCAACACCAATTTTCATAAAATCTCTCAAGGGTGGTTTCCAGGAAGAAGATCCGAGAATCATTTCATTTCCAACATCATGAGAGACATAGTTATTCATGTTGGAAAACTAGGAGAAGGCGCACTTGGCTCATAAATAATTTTTCCTTCACAGATGATTAAACAAAATGTCATTCCTTTGAACCAAAACCATCCACACCATAATGGATAAGGGGTTAATAGTGTCCATTGGTAGGGATAAAGACCACCTCATACAGAACTCAAAGAAGCAAGATGTTGAATCCAAGAACGAACTATCCTAGTTGTTCCACCCATACCAAACACCCTTGGCTCTTAGGCATTCAAAAATCACATGAATAGTAGAATTAGGTTCCACCCTACATATCATAAAATATAGATCATCAGAAGCATAACGAGCCTTGAGGAATTCCATAACAGAGAGAATGTCGATGCATTCTTTCCACCAGAAGAAACAATCCTTGAGGGGAATCGAAAGCCGCTAAATGGTTTTCTAAATTTCTACTGAATCCGACTATGAGGAGTCGAGGGCTAAAGAATAAAAATATTTCACTGAGTATGCTCCTAAAGAAGTTATAATCTAACATTTTCGATCAGCCCTCCTATCCCTTCAAATTTGGATACTCTAAATAATGTTTCTATCTTTCTCATTAAACCATTCACTCATGGTTTCTATGCTCCAATAATTTCCATTCTCACTGAACAAAGAATGCACATTTTCATTTTCTATACCCAAAACAACCATCAACATTTCCAAAGAGACATTTTCATCCACTAATCCTTGGGTCATTCCATATATCAAAACTAGAATCATCTCCAATCCTCCAATATAGGCCTTTAATAAGAAGATCATGGGACCCCCATAGGCTTCTCTACAGGAAGCTCAGGAATGGTTCAAGGATGGAACCTATGAAGTCCAAGTGCATGGAATATTTGACCCAAAGGACCTTGATGAAAAGTGATAAGGAATTATCTAGAAGCCTCAATCCTTTCTTGGTGAGAAAGGAATCATTAAAAAGGCACAGATCATGAAACACCATTCCATCGCAGGCCTTAGAGACACAAAACTTAGCCCAAGACATCTAATGGGTCTTATGCCATCAATTATTCATGCCCCACTAGAAGTTTTCCAGTTTGGAATGCAATTATTCTATAAAATAATTGGCCGATTTGAATATGGACATCACATAGATGGGGATATCCTGGGCCACCAACTTGATGAGGATCTCCTTACCTACCATTGAGACCCTTTTGCTAGTCCACCCTTAGAACTTCTTTGCAACCATATCCATAATCTCGAAGAATATCTCTTTTTTGATCAACCAAATACCATAGGAAACCCAAAATATTTTTTATTTTTATCAATCAACCAGATCCCTAAAGCGGTTTAGATATCATCCATCTTTCTCAGAGGAATGCTATAATTAATGGAGATCTCAGATTTAGAAGTGTTAATCGATTTTCCATAAGTCATATCATATTTACGAATAATATTTCGGATAGAACCTAATTACTTCAATGTAGATATCAAGAAAAGTAAACAATAATATATAAAGAGAAGGTGGGTAATAGGGGGCCCTTCCAATGAACCTTCACCCCATGAAACACAATACAATAGGTCCTTTATCAGTTCTTTTTTGAGCACTGATAATGGGGTCCCCTTTAACGGCATTGAAGAAAAATTCAATTTTTATCACTATTAAAGGCCTTTTTTTCACATTTTTAAAGGGAAATAAATTAGTAGTGATTTTATTTTGGATATAATAATATACTGTATTTTTCTCTAGTTTTGTGACTGATTTCTACTGTGACAATGGTCTCTACCATAATAGATAGCTTCAAATTTCATCATTTGGGTGGGAAGAATTAAATTATACCATTTCATAGTGGGGGAAGGATTCCATCTAGGAAATAGGTTTTTTAAAATTTATTCTTTAATATATATTTAAATATATTATTGTTAAATAATTTACCTCATGTATAAAATCATTTAACAATAATGTGGGATTTCTCCCTCAAATTATTTCACCCCACAGAAGGTCAATAAGCATTCTTGGTCTCCAAAAGTGGTTGCTAAAGTGGGTTATGTGAAACAATTGACCACTCCATGGTAACTTGTTACACTCATACAATATGAGGTCAAAAAAAAAAAAAATCTAATGACCATTATGCAACTATATTTTGAGAACAAAAAAATCAGTATCCAAAGCGGTTTTAAATAAAAAGTACCCCTATTTTATTAAAAATATATGTATATATATATGGTTCATCCTTATCATTTTAAAATCAGTATAAAAGACTCACCAATAATAAAATTAAATAAAAAAATACTTAAAAATGATAGATTTTATTTCAATGTTTCATTATAAATAAAAAATATTAAATCAAATTAAAAAATATTCTTGGAATTAACAATAATTTCCAACCTAAAATTCCGCCTTCATTAATATCCAATATTTTCATTTGTCCACTGATTTTCATAATGCACCAAGATTAGAATTCATCAAAAAATGATTCATATTTAGGACCACCACTTCATATCCTTCTTGAAAACTTTCTCCCACAACCATCCAAATTTAACGGCCTTTACTATTCACATAAACATGGTCGTCTAAGTGATAAACCAAAAATACAAGAGGTAAAATGAATAAAAATAATAATAATTTTTTTTCAATCATCATTTTTACCAAATTTGACCGTATTCTAATAAACTCCTATAAGAAGAACTCTACATGAAAGTAAGAGGTAACACTGAGAAGTTTAGATTAAAATGAAACCCACAACAGTTCAAACATGATTATATAATTAACAAATAATAAGATAAAATTATCATAATTACAAAGTAATTTAGGCTTGAAAATGAAGTAATAAAATATAACACACCTTTAATGGTAATAGATCAGTAACATGATACAAAACCTATATAGTATTTTCATCTATAGTAAAATCACCCGCAACACTTTATTCAAACATAAACCTAATAAAACTTTGATATCATGGAAGAATATTTACCCAAAAAATCAATTTGACCATATATTTCATAAATTTTATCACTAAATTATATAATAAACTATTAAATCATGCACACTTGTAGGTTTAAAAAATGAAAACTTTGACTTGGGCTCAACCACTTGTTTTAAAAAATCATTTAAGTAATAAGAAACAAATAATTGATTTAAACTATAATTACCCTCACAAGTGGATCCTTAAACCTGACATAATAATTAATAAACAACATGTTCACAGTAAAATAAGTAATGTAATCAACAAAATAGAAAATGAGATACCGCAAGTATGAAATAAAATGACATGATAAATTAAATACAAAATATAAAGAACTCACAATTGTTAATATTGATTTAGAAAAACACTAATTTTTTCTTCTAGAAATCCAAACAATATAAAAAAGAAATATTTTTCTGATGAAAGATGTGTTCTTTTTATAGTAATAAGATTTCTAACTCAAATAAAGAAATAATAAACACATAATGCCAAACAAAATCACTAAAATTTATCTTACCTCCCAATTCATGTAGAATGGTCTAAAACATAATGTACCTACATCAACTTCATGACCACATACCCCACAAAAATGACATGTTCATATCCCTAAAGAACCATAGGATGCCAAAAAATAATTAGAATACACAAGCCTTTTGATAAAGAGAAGATTTTATTTTCCATTAATTTAATGGTATAATTGAAACAGAATATATAAATATTGTAAATTTTCCCCAAGTGGATTTGAACCAAAAATAAAAAAATAACATTTGAAACCATCATCATTTGTTCAGTGTATCCTCACATACAAATCGATTGGACATTAATAGAAAACCTTTATTGGTTTTGGATTTGAAAAATCAATAATTATCTATTATAAATTATATGATATTATAAAAAAACATAACCTTTAATGGTTTCACTATTTTTTTTTCTTTTGAAAATGCTTTAAAATTATTACCTCAACTATAGAAAAAAATTTCCCTATATTATTGGTATAATGAGAATAATTGTTTATTTATATGAAAACCTTATTTTAATCATCCCAGTTTGAACATAAATGAATATGGTTTGAGTTCTCATTTTTTCATCTTGTTTTTGTAACTTATTCTCACATTAAAATTTATTAGTTACCCTCTTAAAACTCCATCACATATCCAATTATAAATATGTATAAAATGAAAAAAGGTAAACCCTTATTAGTACAATGTAATTCATTTAAAAAAAATTAAAAAATAAGATCTAACCTATAATAATGCATCTTGAGGTTTGAAAATATTTTATTTGGTGAGCTTCAAAAGAGATCCCTACAACACATTAAATAAAATTAATATGTATATATATTTTAAGTTGGGTTACAAAACTAATATATTTGAAAAATTGTAACAATAAACAATAATTCTTACATTAAACTTCCCTATTTTATTTATAAGACTTTGGAATATATTTATAAATATTTTTCGAGTCAGGTGTTGAGATGGGGCGGGATTTCAAGGACTCATGAGCCTCGGTATTGATATAATAAAAATATTAAATATATAATACCATGTGCAAAAAATTATTCTAAAATAATAGAATAAATCCCCTATAGAGTCTCATATCAGAAATATGATACCTCCATTGAATTAGGAATGTATGTTTTACCATATCTATGGCATAATCTTTGTATGTGTCATGTACTTGGTTTAGGTGCAATTGTAGGAAAACTAATAAAATAAATGAATAAATGAATAAATTTATTATTATAAATTCTTGAAATAATCCTCCATCTATAAAATCCCTATTAGGGAAAATCCCTAATGTTATCCTCATAACCCTAGGGACTGAGATATAGTCATTGGAGGAGGATTTGTGGATGATCAATGGTGGATCATGCTTTAGAAATCAGTGTGCCAATGGAGATCATGGATCCAATTAATGAGAATATCCCAAAACCATTGTTTTTCAATGATTGATCCAAATAAGCGGTAAGGTTTGATTGATGTATTTTTTCACATTTTTGATTATCCTAAATCAAATGAAAATCAATTATTCTACCAGTTTGATTTGTGGGTCAAATGATGATTTTTTTGGGTGTTTTATCTTCCTAGGAGTACGAATGTGATATCATTTGATAAATTGTGATTAATTCATCATTCTAATGGATAGAGATTGAGGCTAATCCGAATAGTGGATGGGGTTCATTCCTTAAGTTTCTTTTTTATGCATTTCTTCCTCTCTTCTGCATGCATTCATCGTTGACATTCCATTTGGATGGTGGTTCGAAAAATACATGGTAATCAATCATTTCTAAACTGTTATTTGGAATAACAGATTGATACCATGGGTTTGGGATCAGGATTGATGGAGTGATTGAAGTGAAATGATGATGATAGATGATTATAGGTAGATCAAGATCATGTTGGTGTTCCCTATATACAGTTTGGCTGTAACATGGTGTGATGAAAGTCAATTTCTCAAGAAGATCATATGTCTGAAATCTGGCCACCGATAATGGTGATGCTCAATCTACCCATATCAATGTTTTTAGGGTGATAATAGTAGTGAAAATCAAGGTAGTAGTGGCATTAATGGACATGTGAAGAGCCTACAAGTTCATGAAAATTCTTGACTACATAGTGTGAATTCTGAAGAACACACATAATGTGGACCCTTCCTTAAGTTCTAGGGTTTACACATGAAATAAAATATTACATGTCATGCGACACATGTAACATACCATGTAACTTATGGTTATATTTTCAGTGAGTTCCTAGGAGTACACTAGCACAGACATGACTATGTATGTTGGCACAACCAAAGTACATGGCCATGGCCAATGTACGTGGGCATGAGCCAAAGTACACTGGCATGGGAAGAGTACACGGGCACACCCAGGGTAGGAAGGACACATCATGCACTCCATATACACACAATGTGTTTTCCCCATGGTAGTTTTAGACACTTGTTCTCTTCAGTATGGACCTATTTTTTTGGGGGAGTTCCCTCTATTCATCCCCCATAAGGGTAGGGTGAGGCATCATTTCATGAGAAATGGATGTGATCCCCTCTATAGGATTAGTCTCGGTTAGAGTTCTAAGAATTCCCTATGAGGCATAGGGTGGGATCATCTATCATATCTTATTCTTTAGGTGGGGTTTTAGGATTTGTCATGAACAATATACATGGGTATTGATCCCCTACTTAGTGGTTTAATCCTATTAAGGTTTTTAGTGTCCCCCATAGCCTGGAGTGTGATCCCCTATTTATGTATTGATCTCTTATAACTTTCTACTCATACTTCTTCATGGAAAATCCTGATGAGCATGACCTCTCAAATGAGTTCCATCAGTATTATCAGGCCTATGGAGTAAGTTCTCCAAGAAGAGCATTACTTTGAAACCTCTAGTAGGAATACTAGGATTGATTTGTTGTAGTGACATTACCCTGAGACATAGTGTCTACCATGAGTAAATCTAGGTGTTATTATTTTATGTCTCATATTATAATTGACATGCCCATATGATGAGATGAATACTCTCTTGATGCTTTATGTTTGGTGATTTTGGGGTGTACTACTGGGTATTGTTATACTCACCCCTACATGGGATTTCCCATACACATCATGTCTTATATAAATGATCGACTGTTCGATAGGTTCCTTGGTAGAATAGGAGCAGATGGATCATAGTTAGGCTAGACAGACCATGGTTTGTACTAGGTGTTGCATTTGATTGTAGTTCTCTCATTATAGTAGGCTGTACTTCCTTTACAGAGTTTTGGTGGGTTTTTATTTGACCCATTTATTATTTCCATTAATTTTTTGAGATCTAATTGTTGGATTTAGATGTATTCCTGAATTGGTATTAGTTTAATTTACCTTTTAACATTGTATGGGTATTTGGATATGTGTGCGTGTGTGCAGGTACATTAGGCTAAGGCCTCCCATATGTGTTTTATTCCTACTCAAGACTTGTAACTAGCTCATGGACTACTGGATGCAGGCTTGGGGTGTAACAATAAGCTTATCACCAGCTAGGTGGACCTTAGTAGGGCAGGTTTTGACATAGTGTTATCAGAGTAGTTTCATCATAAGAATGGAGTTTGGTAAATTTTTTAACAATGAAATTGGTTTTTGAATTGGATAGATGGTGTTAAAGTGTTTCAAGTTTAGCTCTCGGACCAGGGATTTTAGTATTGGTGTAGAGAATGATGTATACATTCAAAAGGACACTCATAACCTTCTTGTTGACTCAGAACATGTATGCATTGGTTGTAGGGAAAATATTGGTACATGCATAATATAGGAATGGGTTGTGGTTTCCATGTCCTTCTGGAGTTAGCTCGCAGATATACTCTTGACCGTAGTACATCTGGTCTATTTCATGATGCCTCCATGATGATTTCTTGCCAGGATTCCGCAGTAGGATCATGTTGATGATCTAACAAGTGACGAGACTTTGATACAGGGACCTCTTCAGGAGGTGGTACCAATAAAAGGTTTTCCAGATATACCTCCCCCATCAAGAAGTATATTTTAATTGTAGTACCAATGGATGAGGTGCACAGGATGAGAGAACTTCACGAGTTTCATTGATAGAAACCCCTCCGGTTTTAGGGTGAGCCAGACCCCCGTGCAGCTGAGGAGTAGATTAAGTTAGTCACATGATTTTTTCACCTCATTAGGACACCTTCAGACTAGATGTTGGTCATGTAAGAGATCCTTACTCATAGCTCCATAGAGTAATGGTGGGGTATAATTACTCTATCTTACTACAAGATGAATATTCCATGAATTTATTTTGATCATATTTTCATAGAGGAGTTATTTCCAGCTACATTGTGAGTAGTGTTCATCTACATGCTTCTAAACTTCAATAGGGCATCATGAATGTGGAGGAGTATTCATTAAGGTTCACTAACCTCTCTCGATACTTGATGGATATGGTTCATGATTCATTATTCTATGAAATGACCTTTTATTGAGGCCTAGGTAGAGATAACT
The DNA here is from genome assembly GCA_963277665.1 of Viscum album. Lineage (NCBI taxonomy): Eukaryota > Viridiplantae > Streptophyta > Magnoliopsida > Santalales > Viscaceae > Viscum > Viscum album. Next base: position 1,528,583,894 of record OY728138.1, on the reverse strand, counting down.
AGGTAGTGTGATACCTCTTTTCATCCCTACCTATGTTGGGGTGTTGGAACTTTCTTTGGTAGTCGAGAACTTTATGGTTGAGGAGACATTAATAGTTGGTGCTAACGGTGGGAACACAAGAGATGAGACATTGGAAGTGGGTAGTTGAAAAAATATACAGGGTTCTAGAAATGCAATATATTTCAAAAGGTGGTCATAGGATAGAGGAACTGTAGTTCATAGTTCTCCGAATGGTTCTAGTTAGGATAGGGATTGGTTGTTTTTCCCTTATCATGGTCAGGGACTCTCACATAGGATTGTCCAACCCATTGTATAGCTGATAGAGAGGAAATGGATGGTCTACCCTGGTAGGGGCATCATCAGGGTAAAGGTTGTCTGTTGGGAGGGAAACATGGAAGAGGAGTAGGGGGAGTAGCAGGAGGTGGAATAAATTTTGACTTGTTGTCACCACCACCCCAAGGTGGTCCATGACAGGCTCAGGGAGTTGGTGGTCAGGGATGAGGAAAGCTATAGGCAGTAGAGTCCTATAACTCAGAATCTCCAAGTATGATTAGAAGTACAATATATGTCTTTTATACCTTTATTTTTAGTTATGATAGACATAGGTGTGAACCACTATTTTCTTACCACATCCCTATTTTGAGACCTAGAGATTCCAGTTGAACCTTTGGCTCAACCCTTGTATCTAGATACTCCTACTAAAATATATTCAATTATCAAAAACTTTTATCGAAAGTGTAACCTAACTCTCAATGGATAGAGCTTTCTTTAGGATCTCTTTACACCAATGATGAGGCCTTCTGATTCCATCTTAGGAATGGAATGGCTATCCATAGTTCATTTTCTGATTAACTATTTCAGGAAGAGGAAGAGGTTTATTAGTGGTAATTAAATGATATTTTACTTTGTGGGTGAGAAGGAAACCCCAAAAGAGTGGTATGGGACTATAATTAGGAGTATCCAGCCTATTAGTCCTTAGTTTTCTAGTATCACCCTTAAAATAGTGGATGTTATGGGATTTATGCTTCCTGTAATGGAGGTAGAGTATAAGGATGTCTTTCCTAATGACGTGTCTAGAATGACTCCCCATTAAGAGATAGAAGTTTATATAGATTTTCACCCATGAAATACCTTGATATCAATGCCAACATATCAGATGAAACTGGTAGAGCTTCAAGAGCTAAAGGTATAGTTGAAGGATTTGTAGTGGAAGGGATTTTTCATACCAAATGTTTCCCCCTGGGAAACCCCAATGTTGTTTACCAAGAAGGAATATGGGAGTTTTATTACTTGGTGATTCCTTTAAATGAGAATAACTCCACAAAATTTTTCTTGTGACTCATGAACCAGATATTTTATCCTTTTATAGACCGGTTTTTGTGGTCTTCATCAATGAAATTCTAGTGCACTCGACGTCTGAGGAGGAGCATGTGAGACAGTTGAGGGTGGTCATAGACCTACTACAAGAGTTCCAAATTTATGGGAATATCTCATAGTGTTAGTTGTATATTTAAGAGGTCCACTTTTTGGGACATAAACTCTTAGATAAGGGTTTGGATGTGGACCCAATGATAGTTAAGGCAGTATTACCATGGGAGCTACCCAAGATGATGATGGAGGTGCGAAACTTACTTAGGTTGGTGGGTTACAACATGAGATTAATTCACAATTTATACAGAATATTTGTGCCCTTAACTAAATTAAATCAGAAGTGGAAGTCTTTCATATGAATAGAGATCTCCCAAAATGATTTTCAAGAGTTCGACTGCGGTTGATGAGAGCCACCATCTTGAGACTGCCAGAGGAGGGTCCCAATAGTTGACACCTCATGAGAAGAACTATGTGGACCAAGTTTTGGAGCTGGTAGTGATGGTATTCACCCTCAAGATGTGGTGAAACTATCTTATGGGTGAGAGGTTCATTGTCAATTCCAACCAAAGGAGTCTCAAGTCAATATTATCATGGAAGGATCTTAACTTGAGACAGAGCTGATGGCTAGGGTTCCTCTAGGATTATGACTTTGAGATAGTCTATAGTCTTGGGAAGGAGAATGTGGTGGAAGATACTCACATTAGGAGATATTGTTCACAGTTACAGAGTAAGTTATATAAGTAGTTATCCAAATTTAAATTTTCCTTAGTGGAAAAGGATGGTAAAACTCATCTCCATTTGATGGTTGTTACCCTCTCTATTTTACAGTGAGTTAGGAAGGCTCCATAGGGAGATATTGATTGTGATAACATTCATGTTCAGATATCCATAGGACATTGTCACGAACCAGCCCTGGTCGACCCTGAACCGGTCACCCGAGCCGGTCCGCGGAAAGTCCCGAGGAGCGTTCCCGATCCCCTCGGGATGGAAACTAGTGCCGGGCATCAAAATTAAGCAGGTGGGAATGATTTGAGCCCAAAAAAAGTAAATTTATCAGATCAAATAAACACTAACAACGGAAAAGAAACAAAAACCACACGACCACGTACCTCCATGTGACCTCTCAGGTCACCACCCAACTAGAGAGCAACCTCGCTCCAACACTGAGCGACTCAAAACAGAAAACCTGAGCAAGGGAAGACCTGCAACTGAAATGATAATATAGGCGTGAGCATTAAAAATTCCCAGTAGGTAAGCCAAAGTAAACCACTGAATCCAAAAGTTTCCTTTTTCAAGCAATCCGTTGACACAGGTTTGAAAAATACAATTATAAAATAGATTTTTCACATTTAAAAATAAACAACATGTTTTCCCCATTTGAAAACCCAACGCACACTATAAATCACTTTCAAAACCATTTCATGTTTTTATAAACAAAACCAAATACAGATGATACTACGACTGTGCTAAAAAGGAACAGGTAAACAGTACAGGATGAAAGTAAACCAGTGAAACAGAAAGTAACCAAGTAATGCAAGATGATAGAAGTTCAAAAGGACACAAGTAACACTATAAGCTGTAAAGAATAACTGAAAGTAAACAATCAAGGTGAACAAGTAACCATGGGTGATCCTAAACATCCCTAGAAAACCCCTGGACGTACTCGGGTTCAGACTACCTGCCGGCGTGGTACTCCATAGTCAATAACCAACTGGCCGCCCTAATAGCCAACCAGTGGCACATCCCTCCTAGCCTGTCTACAACTCCAGGGGGTACCAACCCGTCTAATCAGGGTTAGCAAGCAACCGTCACTCGATAATCTACAAGACGCCCAGGAACCCATGGTGGTTTTAGTAACACTGTGTAAGTGGGAGGCTCACGCATGCGTGACTCATCTCACCGCACTTGCCAACCCCTTACACGGACATCGCTACACGACAACCCTCGAAAGGAAGTCCCCCTGTAGAGATTCCCTCACAAGTACGTATATGTATATATCTATATGTATAATCACTTCACATTCAATAAAGTGCCAACCGGGCCTTCACGTCATTTGATTATCAAAACAACTTTATAAAATACCTAGAGTTGTCAAGCGAGCACTTGGTTTTTCAAAAACAAACAGCTTTACACGAATATTTCACAGTATCATTTTAAATAACTCAAAACACTATTTTTGTATTAAGTAAAGGGCCAAACGGGCATATCTTCGTATATTCCTTTTAAAACAAGTTCGATGTGTCTCAAAAAGAGGCGAAAACATTTTGTAACCAAGAACCATTTAGAAAAGTCAAGATCTCGAGAAAATAAAAATAAATGGACATAAATGGTAACAATTTCAAACACCATCTTCATTTGAGGGCACATCCATGTGTGCACCTGGTGCACCCATGGATGTGTCAACATCCAATGGTGCGTCAAACCTGCAAAGGGGCACGACAACACTTCCAATTGATACTAAGTTTCATAAAACCAACCAGCACAGGATAATAAGATCCAAGAGTGATTTTTACAAAAAGAACACCACTTAAAACAACCAATGATCACATTAGAAAATATAGGCATTTAGTTCCAACCAAGCTGGCAAAGCATAAACAGGTGCACAAACAGAGGAGCATCCTAAAGTTTATTTTTAATCAAATATTTCAGCACGAAAACACTACCGCAGGTCACTATATAAACAATAAAATGTGAGAAACAACATCTAGTGTACAACTACATAGGCGTAAAATATAATTGCTTCAAAACATAGTTTCGAACAAAAACTATCAATTCTAAAACACCAAAATAAGTCACGCAAGGATATAATAAACATGCGAATCATGGAATAAAATTAATTTAAAATAATTCAAGTACCAACAGAGTGCTTCGAAAAGGAAACAGGTGAATTCACCTACCTCAAACATGGAGCGGACGCGACGGAACCCCAACGGAAAGTAGAACGATCCCTCGCGGACAAACTGCGTACGCTGAACAGCGGAAAAAGTGCACGTCACTCAACCCGCGACAGAAAAAGGATTAATATAAATTAAATATAAACACCAAGATGCCACGAAGGAAAAATAAATAATTAAATAAATGAATAAATTAATTAATCAATTAATTAATAAACAAATAAGCAATTAAACAAATATATATAGATAAATAACACATACAAAAATAACCAAGAGAATAAATAAATAATAATAATAATTTAGCACAATAATAATACAATAGTAATAACAACATTAATATAATACAATAATAATATTAATAATAATATGATAACTAAATAATAATAATAATTATAACAATAATGATAATAATAATAATAATATTAATATTAATATGATAATAATTATAATAACAATAGTAACAATAATAATATAATAATAATTATAATAATATTTATAATAAGATAACATTAATTATAATAATGATATAATAAAATAATATTGATAATATGCTAATAATCATAGTAATAATAATAATAAGTATAACATAATATAATAATAATAATAATAATAATAGAAAAAAAATTAGCATTACAACATTAATAATAATATTATTATTAACATGATAAAAAAAAACAAAACATAATAAAAATAAAAAAGAGAACTTACTGCGTAGGGGAAAAAAAAGAGCGCGCAGGAGGGGGACGCCGGACAGCGGCGAGGGCGACGGCAGCTGGGTGCAGGTGCGGCTCGGGACGGCGGCGCGGGGTCGGCGCAAGGCGGAGGAGCAGGGCGGAGCGCGCCGGAGAGGGGTGAGCCGGGAGGTGCGCAAGACGGGAAGCAAGGGGGGGCCGGGACTGGTTTTCCGAAAGGAGGGGAGGGCCGTGGACGCCGGAAGGAGGAGCTGGGCGCGGAGAAGCAGAGGGATGGGGATGAGGAGTCGACGACGGGAACAGGAGGGGAACAGGGCGGAGGAGGGCGCGGTTGCGGGGAGAACCGGAACAGGGGAGGGCGCGGTTGCGGGGAGAACCAGAACAGAGGAGGGCGCGGCTGCGGGGAGAGCCGGGACAGGGGGGAGACGGTGCGGCGGTCAGGCGCGGGCACAGCGGAGGGGCGACGGAAGCAGAGGAGGGCGGCGCAGGGCTGCGGGTGACGGCGAGGCGGCAGGTCGGGAGGCGGAGATGGGGAGGAGACACCGCCGGGCTGCGCGGAGAGGAGAGGACGACGCGGGTGGGGGAAAAACGGGGAAGAGAGAGGAGCGGGGTGAGAGGAGAGTGGTGGCTGGGTAGGTTAGGGTAGGATTAGGGTTTCTTAATATATATATATATATATATATATATATATAAGATAAAACCCTAGTAATAATAATTATAGAATGAGTAAATAATAAAGAATTAAATAAAATCATGATAATGAAAATAATAAAACTTTATAAAGATAATAATAATAATTATAAAATTTACAATAAAATAATAATAACATACTTAATAAATAAAATAATAATAATAATATTAACAACAATAAACTTTATAAGAAAGGTAAACAAAATTTATAATAATAACAATAGTTATAATAATAATAAAACTTTATAATAATAATCATAATAATAATAGAATAATGATAATAAATAAAAGTTAGTTAATTTTAATAATAATTATTATAATCAAATACCCGTGTATATATATACGCATACCTAAACACATATATATACACACCTATATATAAACATATACACATAGATACATCATATATATATATATATACGCCCATAAACATAACGTATTAAAGTATATACATATGTAGACATGTATACATATACTTATACACGGGAAAAAAAAACTACAATAATAATAACGCAACTCAAATAGTAATAATAACAGAAAGGCAACGTAAAAACTTTAATATTCAAAAAGTCGGGTGGACACATCGTCACCCGGGCCGAATGCACGATCACCGCTAGCGGTGCGATGACCGCGCACCGACGTGAAACCACCAATCACAATTAATCTTCGAAAAATTTAAACCGGGACCAAGAAAGAAGAAAAATTATGGACGTCCGCGATCGGGGTGTGACAGACATTCTCCTGATGGATTTTTTGAAGTTTGGGATAATGTCATATTTTTCCATGGGCGAATGATGGTACCAATGATGTTTCACGAGAAGGATCCGAGGGGGTTATATACATCAACCTTATAAGTACATCCTTGTGTGGTGAAGATGTGCGAAGACCATAAAAATTAGTTATAGTGTCTAGAAATGCAGATAAATGTAGAAGAGTTTGTCTCTCGATGCCTCACTTGTCAACAGGTAAAGGCTAAGTAATAGGTTTCAGTGGGTTTCGATAGAACCATTGAAGTGCTAGAGATGGAAGTGTGATCGTATCTCTATAGACTTTGTAAAAGGACTCCCACATTCCTCTCTAGGACATGATGTCATCTGGGTGATCATAGAAAAACTCACCAACTCAACCAAATTCCTCATTGTTTAAGAGAAGAGTTTTGTTGAGTGTTTGGATGCATTTATCTACAAGAGATAGTCCATCTCCATAGATTTACCTCAATGAATATTTCAAACCGTGATGCATGCTTCATGTCATGATTATGGAGAGGATCATAGGATGCCTTTAGGGCTAAATTGTGTTTCATTAAGGAATTTCATCCCCATATAGATGACCATACTATGAAAAACATTTAAATTTTGGAGGAAATACTATGGGATTTCATGTTATACTTTGGCCATTGTTGGGATGCTCACCTACCCTTAGCTTCTTTTCGTACAACAACAACTACCATTCCACCATCAGTATGGCACCATTTGAGGCCTTGTATTTAAGAACCTATAGGTAAAAACTATGATGAAATGACCCAAGGGAGTTATCATTCATGGGCCCCAAGTTGGTGTGAGTGAAAAAAGAGATTGTACGGATCATCCAGGAGTGGATGATGACTGCCCGGAGAAATTAGAATTCTTATACGGACTGATGAAGGAGGTCTTTAGAGTTCAAGGAGGGAGGCCCTGTATACCTACGGGTCTCACCTCAACATGTATTATAGATAGTACCCAGTGTGGAAATTTATATCCAAGGTTCATTGGACCTTTCTAGATATTTTGTAGGGTCAGCGAGGTGGTGTACCACATGGCCCTATCTCCACAGTTAGACCAAGTGCATAACATCTTCTATGTGTCATAGTAAATAAGGTTTGTGCATGAACCATCACACATTATCGACTGGGGAAATATGGATATTGATGATGGATCCAAATTTATATAGAATCATTTAGATATGAAGGATTGATAAGAGAATATCCTCCATGGGTGAGTGATTCCCTTAGTGCTTTTCCGATGTAAGCATGAGAATCTTTAGGAGAGCACCTTGGAGTGGGATAACCGAATGCGATCCCAATACCCTCATTTTTAAGTAGTATTTTTTATATTTAAGATAAAAATACCTTAGTTGGGTAATGTTTAACATCTCTTTTATTACCTTATAGGAATTCATAATATATTTATAAAAAATTTTAGATCCAGGGTTGAGATGGTGTGAGATTCTAAGGCCCGACGAGCTTCATTGTTGATATAATAAAAATATTAAATATATTATATCACATGAATATAGATTTTATAAAATAATGGAATATAAAAAAATGGATTCCTATATTAGAAATATAACATTACTATTAAATTTGGAAAGCATGTTTTACCCCAGGCATGACTTAATCTTTGTATGCACTGAGTAATCAGTTTAAGTATGCTTGTGGACGCAAATAATAAAATAAATAAATAAATAAATAAATTTATTATTTAAAATTATCAAACTAATACTCCATATATAAAATAACTATTATGTAAAATCCCTAGGGTTAACCACATATCCCTAGATATCGAGAGAGGGTCATTGGAGGAGGATTCATGGACGGTTGATAACATATCGTGGTTTGACAATCGGTACGCCAACAGAGCTTGTGGATACAATCAATGAAAATAACCCTGAAACATTTTTCATCAATGATTGATCAAAACCCAAGGTAGGATGTTGTTTTGTAATTTTTTTTTCTTTTTTTCTATTATCCTCTGTTGAATGCAAATCAATTCTTCTAACATTTTGATTTGTGGGTCGAAAAATGATTTGCGGTTGATGTTTTATCTTCCTAGGAATATGAATTTTATATCATTTGATAAATTATTATTCATTTATCATTATAAAAGAAATGTATTTAGGGAAATATAAAAAATGGAAAAGTTTCATTCCTTATGTTTCTTTTTTGTGCATTTATTCCCCCATTCTTCATGCGTTCATTATCAACATTCAATTTTGTTAGTGGTTTGACAAATACCCGATAATCAATTGTTGAAAAACTATACTATGGTGTAATAGATAGATAATATGGTTTAATATTCATCATTAATGGATCAATTATGGTGTTTTGATGATGGTGGATGATCATTGGTAGATTAGTATTAGATCAGTGTACCCCGTTTTCGGTTTCACATAGTGCAATAGTAGTCAATTTATCGAGTGGATCAGATGGAAAGAATCAAACCATCGATGATGGAGAGTCTTGGTCAACCCAAAAATATGATTTTTGGGTGATATTAGTGGTGGGAAATAATGTGGTGGTGGTTTGAGAAGATTCTTGAAGAACCAATGGGTTTTAGAAAATTCCAAACTACATAATGTATAGTCTAAAGAACACAATTTGTGAGGTCTCCTCTTATGATGATAGGTTTTAAGTATAAAATAAAATATTACATGATGTGTGACATGTTTTACATGACATGTAACCCATGGTTAGTGGGTCAGTGAGTACCTGTGGTATACAGGCACATACACAACTAGGTATACAGAAATAACCAAAGTACATAGGCACAACCAGAGTACACGAGCGCAGTCTGAAGTACACGGGCATAAGCCGAAGCACATAGGTAGAACTAGGACAGGAAAGACACACCATGTAATCCTAATACATACCATTTATTATCCACAAGGAAGTTTGAGTCCCTTTTTGTCTTCAATATGTACCAGTTTCCTTTGGGTGCATACCCTTGGTTCATCCCCCATGAAGGTAGAGTGTGGCATCATGTCCTGAGAAAAGAATGTGATCCCCACTATAGGATCAGTCTTATATATAGTTTTAGGAATCCACCATTAGGTCCAAGGTAACACACCTTATCTTATCCTATTACCTTGGTGGGGTTTTAGGAATCGACATGAGTAACATACATGGGCGTTGATTTCCTACTTAGCAGGTTAATCCAGTTAGGGATTGCAGTGTCCCCCATAGACTAAGGTATGATCCACTATCCATTTATTGATCACTTATAGATTCCATCTCATACTTCTTCATGGTGAGGCCCAATTAACATGACTTCTCAAATTATCACCATCAACATTATCTATCTTGAACAGTGAGTTCTACCCAATGAGCGTTACCTTGAAACCTAAAGTAGGAATCCTAGTATAGCATTATGATTGTAAACTTAACCTAAGAATTAATGTATATCATGAGTATATCTGGGTGTTATTATTGTATGTTTTATATTTTTTATTGGAATTAAATTATGATAACATGATTACTCTCTTGATGCTACATGTTTGGTAATTTTAGGGTGTCTTACTGGGTATTATTACACTACCTCTGAATGGGATCTTCCTTCACATGTCATGGATTATGTAGATGATAGAACATTGAATGGGGTCCTTGGTGGACCAATATAAGATGAAGAATATATAGGCTAGATAGTCCGTGTTTCATACTAGGTGTTTCATTTGACTATTTCCCCTCCTAGCAAGTTGGACTTTCTTTACAGAGTTTATGTGGGCTTGTATTTTTCCCTTTTAAGTTTTATAGTGATTTTATCATACTATGGTTGTGGGATTTAGATATATGCATTCATTGGTATTAATTTTATTTATCTTTCCACATTTTATAGTTATTTGGAGATGTGTCTATGTGTAGGTACCTTAGAATAAGGCCTTCCATGTTTGTGTTATGCCTACTTGATACTTTTCTCTATCCCCTGGACTATTAGAGGTGGGTTTGGGGTGTTACACTTAGTTTATCACCAGCCAAGTGGGCCCTGAATATTTGGGTAGTGACAAAAATGTGTGTTCAAATGAAAAATTGATCAGTTGGATTTGAAAAAAAAAAACAATTCCTTTGATACAACTATACTTTGGGCTTCGACAATTTACCATGTTTATTTTTTTTCATGAAGTTTTATGTTATCTTTTTTATTTTAGGTTTATTTCATGAAAGGGGGATGTTTTTTTTTCAAAATGAGGTTTGGTTGTCATTAAAATATAATGATAAAAGGATAATTGACTAAATTCAAACAAAAAAAACAAAACATATTCATATACTTAATATAGAGTAATGAGATTGGTAGTACATAATAAGAAATAAAAAATAAATTGAAAAAAATATCAGATTGGAAATATTATAATTGCATCCATACCATTTAGGTTACAAAAAAATAGTGTATGAATAGATCGATGGGGGTTAAGGTTTCAGACACAATGAAAGTGCCCTTAGGCTGAAGCCAAATCAATTTTTTATCATAATCATTGAATAAAATGAGAATTACATAATGAAGAACATCATGAGAATAAAAATTAAATCAAATACTAATGGACTATTATAGAAAAATAAATATGTAAGGATCATCACATATAATTTATAATTAATTTATCATCATAAATAAATATCGTATGTTGAATTTCATTCTTCATTGATGAAGTGGTTAAAGACTTATTAGTGCATCATTGCTATACAAGAGGATTCAAGGGTAGAATCTCTCTAGTGGTGATATAAACATGCTCCCCAAACCTCCAAAAACTTCCATAAAAAAAATTGGGTTCCTGGACAAATGATTCTAATGCTAGATTCATTCATCATCGATTGTGATCGAATCCTTTAAGGTGAGAAGGAATTGTTCTAGTTCTCACTTGACTTGAGAGGGTGGTTGGGAAGTATCACTCTCTATCATTGAAAGAATTATAGGAGAGGTGTTCTCTAGGACTTGGATAATTATCTCTAGAGTCTAATTGTTCAAAATGACCATTAGGTTTGAGAATGTTATAATTGGGTCTAAATATATCTAGGGTTAGAAAAAAATAATTATACTTGCACCCTTATTATTTTATTAATCCCCTAAGAACCCCATGTCCAAATAATAATAATCAGCATGATGATGATGATAATAATAATAATAATTAAATGAAATTCACTAGAATCATTGATAGATAGATATTATTCTTGGAATAAATAAATAAACATTTATTCAAATAATATTTAATATATTATTTCTCACCAGATCATTAAACACAGTCTGTCAATCCATACCAATATTTATCAAACATTGAATGAAGACTGTTTATTTAAATAAATAAATATCATTACATTATTCTCTGATAAATAAATACATATTACATTTATAAAAATTGTGAATAAATATTTATTAAACATTCATGTAACAAAATAAATATTTTTTACTATGTGAATAAACCATAATAAAGAAATATTATATATTTTTGTAATTAATAAGTATATGGTAAATAAAAATTTATTATTATTAAACTCACATAATAATCTACTGAATAACTGATGAATGAATGTATGAAATCGACCAAAAATGAATAATTATTAAACAACATATGAGAATAATATTTATTCAACGTGTTAAATTCAAATATAATTTAACTAAAGTTCTAAATACACTTAGCGTGTGGCCCTATAGAAACCTTTCTTAGTGGCATTAGTCCGAACCAACTAAGGTCCAATGTTAGAATCTAGAAACATTCCAAGGCATACATAGAGAAAGAAGTTAAATTATTCAATGAAAAAAGCCACATAAAAAGGTACAATGTGTAATATAATCCATTTTTCTTGGTATCTCTAATCAAGAAGGTTCCATATTGGTGTCATCAACCTATGTGCTCGATGTCTCTTTCTTTGAAAATATAAAAACAAACTTTCCAACATAATGCCATAGCCATAAACCTAATCAAGGAGTTCTTTTTCCATCAAAGGTCCTGATATATCAACTTCTTTAAAATAATAGAAGGGGAACATTATTTCTCTTATTATTCATTAATCTAATATTGATCATGACACACCCAACGTATTCTACCTCATTACAAGCATATGTCATCATAGTTTTCATCAATACAATAAAGTACCTGACCAATGACATGAATTTACAATAATATTAAGGTCTAAGAACCAATACATGCATTCATAGATAGGAAAAACCAATGAAATATATAAATTTTTATTTACTACTGATAGGTCAAGTTATTATAATCTCCATTCCAAATATTACTATTGGTGTACACCATGAGACAATGTCTCAAATTCCTATGAGTCTCCACCCCTAGTAACCTATATTATTTTTTATGCATCAAATGATATCATATGACTATAGAAAAAGTATACAAGAATATTATCATAGAACTTCTAGGTTCTCATCATAGTAGGGAACTGTTATGAACTTTTAGTGTGAATAGTATCTTTTGTACATTATTAAATAGATGTCACATAGAAGAACAATTATCTTATGATAATAAATTAATTAACTTTCAAGACTATGAATATTATGTCAATTTATTGTTCAAATTATTTGGTTTTGGGGCACCAAATCCAACAAAAATTCACTTACACTAGAGAAAACTACTAACACTTTACCAGTTACTATCACCTTCTAAACATGCTTCTACCGAGGTATGTATATAACTATTGATCCCAACACTTTTCCACTATGCGTTGTTGACCTACTTACAAAGAATTTATCTCTATAATAAAATCTCTAATGGGATTATTTTTATGAGTATAGTCTTATTATTCTATTTCATCCTTGACATCTTGGATAATAACATAGTTAAAAATCATTATCATATGATTAAGTTTTACTATCTGGGTACATCCCAAAAATCTGGAAAACTAATTGCTAAAATTGATTATTAAGATTCATTATAAGTCAAAACACACTCGATCCAATATAGATATGGTAACTAAAATATGTAACATGATTAAACCTTTCATATTACCTAAGACTTACTATGATACTAGATTAACTAATCTAAATAAGGATAGTTTTATATCCCCTAAAAAATTGGTATTTATATTTCTCTAATTTCCAGGTGTAGGACCCTAGAACACCCTAAGAGGGGAGGGGTGAATCAAGGTGTAAAATTTTTCTTTTAATGTGATGGTTTTTATTTCCATGTTGATAAGAACTCATTAAACCTATATGATGGATTCAATTAGCAATCAAACATTCATGAGTAGAAAGTCAACACAATAGTTTTACTTAGTTCTCCACTAAGGGCTAGTCCAAGGAGAATACACTAACAGTGTGTCGATCAAACGAAAATCTACTAATCTTCACTAGATGTAGAATTAAAAAGTTTTAACATATTCAATCTATTCTAGGTGCAATAAATTTACATGTTTTTAGGTATAAAACACTGCGTCCCTCAGATCACTTCCATTGACTCCCCCTTTCTCACTATTTTGAGAGAAGTCTAACTCAGTTTATCGACTTAAAGGTCGATTCAGTGGTTTGGAATTAAAGTCTTTGTCCCTAACATAGCACGATACTGTACTTGCACCATAGAACTTAGTTTATGCACTCTGAAATCCCTACCCCCTTAAACCTAATGTTCAATACTGCCTTTTGCAAAGCTTCTTCACGAAGCTCATTGCCTTCACGAAGCTCCCTACCTTCGCAGAACAAACCGCCTTCATAAAGCTCACTGAGTAAATGTGGAATACCCCATCATCATGAAGCACCCTTTCCTCAAAATAATTACAACCATTCAATAATTAACAATTATTTTCATGATGCTCAAGCTCTTATAGAATTATAGTTTTGCAGAGATCCCCTGGATTCACAAAACTAAAGCAATTCCGGATTTTCCTTGAATTTTTTTTTGGAAAGTGAAGATGGGTAACCATATATTTATAGGATTCTAATTCATGATGCTCCACCACCTATATCATGATTTTATGATCTACCAAAAATATCTTCATGACACTCCTCCCTTCATGATTCTCCACAAAAATTTGATGTAGTCGCAGAGCTCACAATCAACACATCGCACAGTCATGATGCTCCTATTCTCGTATTCATAAAGATCATCATATCTATTAGAGATGCTCTACATCTTCATGATACTCAACCCAGTATTCATAAACTAATTCCTTTACCATTTTCATTAATTTTTTATTCCAGAAAACACCCCTTCATAATAAAATCCTTTTCCTCTGGATTTTTGACCTAAAAAATTTGACAAACACCAGGAAACAATGACAACTTCACTAATGTCTTCATATTGTACTATAATATCTTTTTATTGAAAAAATCTCTGATATTCCATGTTATTATTGAAAAAAAACATAAACCATACTCCATATTTAACAAAGCACAACCTTGTTTCCAACACTAGGAACACATCCAGTTTTTCTTCCTCAAGCACTGTTGAATAGTTATGACTAATAGCCTTTTTAGCTCTTGTGGTATCATTTGGTATTTGTAATATATACTTTATATATATTCATGATCAAACATGGGAACATATAAAAGTGCGTTAGATATATTTCCAAAGTAATCTTAGGCATATGTAGTCTATACTTCACAAGAACACCATGTGACATAGGAAAAATTCAAGAAAATTCTTCCATATTGTATTTTTCAATACTATTTAAACTATATTTTATGAAATGGGTTAAGATACACCTTCATCTACACTAAAATACTAAAAATCATGAAAAATACAGTGATAACCTTTATTAGTTCTAAAACAAATAGTGATAAAAGGGCCCATTTGTCATCATTTTTTTAGTTCTGACAGAGGGTGACCTTTATCAATACTATTTTAGCACTAAAAAAATGAATATTTGATAAAATAAATTTATATACTTAAAAATAATATTTAAATATATTTATATTGATATATATATATATATATATATTATTAAATTTGATTTATATAATACTAAATACGCATTTACACTTAATATATAAGATATTCGGTGAAAAAATGGCTTATAAAATAATTCTAAAAAATATTAGTTCATAATTTTCTAATTATTACTGAGTAATAGTCATTTAATAACAATTTAATGACATAAAAATTCATTAAATTAATAAAAAATTTATAAAAAATTGAAAACATGATACAAACTTCAAATAAACATAACTTTTGATCTGGGTTGTTGTGGATCGTATTACAAAGACTCCAAACTTCATTTTAGTTTGGGAGGATTTCTAATTGGATCACCTAGCATGGATATACATTAGATAAGTGGTAAGGCTGCATGGAGTACCACTATCTATTGTATCTGATTGAGATCCAAGATTCACCTCTATGTTCTGGAAGAGTATCCAACACACTCTGAATATTGAGATGAACTTCAGTATGGGTTATCATCCTCAAAATGATGGACAATCTGAGTGGACTATCTAAAAACTTGAGGATATGTTGAGATCATGATCAATGGAATTCAATGGTGGATGGGATCAACATATTTCTCTAGGAGAGTTATCTTAAAACAACAGTTTCCACTCAAGCATCCAAATGGCTCCTTATGAATCCCTTTATGGGAAGAGGTGTAGAACCTCAACATGCTGGAATGAATTTGGGGAGAGAAAACTTCTAGGTCTAGAAATGGTTGAAGAAATGGAGGAAAGGTTAATACCATCCAACAAAACATTAAAGCTACTCAGAGTTGAGAAAAGAGCTATAAAGATAATCATTAACAAGACCTAGAGATTGATGCCAGAGACATGGTATTCCTATACATATCACCGTGGAATATATTTATGAGATTTGGGAAGAAGTTAAAGCTTAGTCCAAGTTACATTGGCCCTTTTGAGATCCTTGATCACATTGGAGTAGTGGCCTATTGACTAGCACTCTCACCGAACCTATCTCAAGTACATTATGTATTCCATGTATCAATCTTGAGGAAGTACATACCTAACCCACTGCATTTACTCAATCCAGAGGTGGTACCATTGGATAATGACCTATTCTATGAAGAGAATCCGGTGAAGATCTTAGATTATAGGGAAAAAGTTCTACGAAATAAGACAATGCTCCTTGTCAAGGTGTTGTGGTGAAACCACATGTTTGAAGAAGAAAAGTGGGAATTAGAGGAAGTGATAAATTAGAGTTACCCTCATCTATTTTAGTGTGGTAAAAGGAAATTTAGAGGGAAAAATTTCTTAAGAGGGAAAGATTTTAACAACCAAAACTTTTATTAATGAAAATTACTCTTTATACGATTAAATGTATTATTATGTAAAATGGTTATATAAAACATATGAAATTCTTTGGTTTTAGGTTTTTGGATTTTAAAATACCTTTAATAATTGTTACCATTGCTAATATTGCCTTTGAATAGTGATAACATGATTAGTATAAATATAGGGCTTTAAAAAATCCAATTTACTCAGACAAAGGAAGCGATGACCTCATCTATTAGAATTTCTCTATATGAAGCTCATTTATCAGAGCTCGAGAAGGAGGTGGAATCACTGGGCTTCACTCTTGACCTAGCCCATGCTGGGCTTCAACACGTTAGGATTGAACAGAACCTCCTATGAGAGAAATGGAAGTTGATAGAGATTACCACCGGAGTGATGTTATCTGAGCCACCCCAAGAGTCTATCACCATCACCCAACTTAACCTTTGGTAATATGAATGTGTTATAAGGGGTTATTTAACAATACCCTAACACTATGAGTATGCGCATTATTTTTTTTATAGAATGAAGAATATACATTCATTTTATTATTGTTACTTTGTAAATAGTTTTAAAGCATAAATAATATTTTTAGTTAATATTCAATTAAGAAATATATTTTGTTGAATGAATGGATTTTTAAATTAAATAATATTTTAATAAAATATTATTAGTAAATTAATTTTTATTAAATATAAATTATTGTGTAATTTTTATGAATATAATTGTAATTTTCATTAAGGTTTGGAAACTGTTTTTGTCAAAACCCATGAATTTTTTATAAATGTCAGTTTTTATTTTAAAAGTAAAAAATCCCATATTTATACAATTATTTAGTTAAAATGAATATTAGTTTTGGAATCAGGATGTCTAAATTATCCAATGGTGAATTTTTCATAATTTTCTGAGACAGGCGAATTTTTGGGTAAAAATAAAATACCGTTTAAATATATAATGTATTTTATGACATCATAATGACCCAATAGTGATGTAATAAAATAATATAAATGGTATTTTCGTCCAATATATGTTTTAAATTTAAAAAAATGTGATTTTAGGTTTGTTTTATTTATTTTACAAGGCCTTAGTGGGACCTGCAAGACTTATAAAACATTTTAACATTTTAAAATGATTTCCTTGAGAGTGTGACTCAAATACACATAAGAAAGCCTAATATTTTAATAATTTAGACCATTTTACTTATAAAATATTTTTCCCACTCTACTTTGGCATAAACCATGGGAAAAAACCATGGGATGGTTTGTGGTTTTGATTAGTTTAATGTGTGGTTTCCAAAACCTAAATAATAAAGAATTCCCTCTCCTTTACTATATAAACCCACTAAATATCCCATTCCTCTTCACTCAAACCATTTTGAGCTTTACCAAACCATTCCCTCCTCTCTATAGAGTCTTCCCAAGTCCCCCAAGCTCCCATGAAGCGCCTCTCAAGCCTCTCCCGAGCCTTTGGGATCAAACTTCCAAATAAGGGATTTCTTCCTTTCTCATTTTTGTCAAAATTTATTTATGTTTTTATACCCTTGTATTTTAAATTAAAAATGTTGGGGTATGATTTATCACCTCACCCATACTACAATCTGTATTTTTGAATTATTAGAGACAAATTTCTCTCTCATTAATTCCTCCCATGTACAACCATTACCATGCCGAAATTCCATAAGGAATTTCTCTCTTCTCATTTACATTCAATAAATTCTTTTATATTATGAATCCAAATTCCATTACATATGTTGGGATATTATGTTACATGACCCCCTTAATTTCCATTTAATTTATAAATTATGAGATACCCCTTTATCTCTCATCAACCCATTTTATGATTTCTATTTGACGTTGTTATGTTGCCGAATTTACACCAAAATTTCCCATGCCAAAATCATCATGTAAGTGAATACCATACCCATTTCTCTATCAAGGGTATTCACATTTATGCACATGTACTTTTTTATTGGGTACTTACATTTATTTATTCCACATCTCTTATTCATGGAATAAATTATGATGTTTAGTGAATCCATGTTTTATGATCCATGTGACACACTTATGCTTGAAATGAAATGATTAAGAAGGGTGTGCCCTGATAGTGCTTTAATGTATTGGGTAAAGAATAGTATCATGATACTCCATGTGAAATGAGGGTTTACTCATGATAATTAAAGTGAAATTTGGGTTTAATTATGATAATTCAAGTGCAATGGGGGTTTACTCATGCTTCATGTGAAATGAGCCTTATATTATGCTAATATCATGTTAAATGTTGTTGCCTCATTTCCATGTTATGATAATCATGCTATATCATGACTTTATGTTCATGTTTATCTTGTTCTTCATTGATATCAATATTTTATAACATGTAATACATTCTTCATGTTATGACTTTTTTACTCTCTTACCGGGCTTTATAGCTCACCCTTTTCTTATGCATGTCCTCAGGTTTATCCCATGAAATGATAAGTACAAAGGAATTTTGTGGCCATGTAAAAGAATTTTTCAATAAATATGTTGTGTTTTATGTTCTAAGTTGTTATGTAATATTCCTAATTTTCCAATACACTAGACCTCTCAATCCTCAGAGTTGTCTTAAGTGTAAGTTTATGTAATAAATCATGTTTAAGTGTGTAATAAAGAGCAGGGTTGTTATATATTATCATAGACTATCTATATATTTTATGCCTTTAATTAATGAAACATTTTATCACATCATGATTGTTCTTTTAGGTGACATAGTATGTGATAAAGTCCTAAGTAACCTTATCGCACTGAAAGGTTATAGATTTTTACGCTATGATGAGAAACTAGAAGTTCCACAATAGTATTCTTAAATATAATTTCTATAGTCGGGTATTATCATTTGATAGAACAAAAATGATATAGGCTACTAGGGGTGGAGACTCATAGGATTTTTAGACACTTTATTATATTGTACACCCATAGAAATATTTAGTGCATGAGACTATGAGAACATGACCCACCATTATAAAATAAAAATTTATATATGTAATTGGATATCCCTATATAAAAATAGTTTAAGGAACCTTAGACATTAATATTATTATTAATAAATTTCATGAGTTGTGTACTTTTCTGTATTGATGAAAACCAAATATTCTTGTGATGAAGTAGGATATGTGAGGTGTGTTATGAGTGGTGTTGTATTAATTAATTATGCGAGAAATGAATTATCCCTTATATTATTTAATTTAATCTAATATCATAGGCCCATTGATGGGAATTGAACTGGTGGATTAATTCCATGGAAATGGCGGTGTTGTTGGCTAGTTTATTTCTAGAAAGTCAAAGAAAGAGACACTGTGGATATACAATAGTATAAATATAGGATTTTCATCATTATTTTGACATCATTATTTATATACCGATGTTAAAAGTAATAGAGAAAACTTCGAACATTGGTTTTGTATCAAAAAGATGTTAAAAGGTCTTTCATAATACTTGTAATTTCTGATTTTATGAAAACTGATGTTAAAAGTAATTAATTTTTTTAACATCAGTTTTAATGAAAACCTATATTAAAAATGATAAAAAAACATTTTAATGTTTATTTTTAGGAAAAATAACATTAAAAGACATTTTAAACAATGTCTATAATATTTATTTTCAAGAAAACTGATGTTTAAATGTTCTTTAAAAAATACATTAACAACCTAAACCACAATTTTTATTTCGCTCAAAACCCTATCTGTCGATCGATGACAACACACGACGACTTCAAAGACCCTCGAAGACCTTCAATTATCTCTTGTAGTAAAATTTCATCCACTTTTCACATTTTTTCTCTTGAATGTTACACCATTCATTCTTATTTCATGACCCTAGATCTATTATGGTTGACCTATAACCGCGATGTAAGTTTTTTGTTGAATCTTTTTTTACCTCATTTTTGTGCTCAATTTTCTTCAATCTTGTAGTATTCACCCTATTTCCATGGACTTCAATTGAGTTTATCAGAATTCTGGAGGTATTTTTCATTATCGATCTCCAAAATTAGTATTTTTTTTTATTTTTGAAAATAAATTATGTATAATCATTTGTTATGATAATTGTTTGTAATTTATTATAGTTTTTTATGTTTAATTATTTGTCATGATAATTAATTATAAGATATTTTTCATACCTATTTTTATATTTTTTTAAGTTATTTATGTATAATTATTTTATAAATTTTTATATAATTTTTTTGGTTATGATAATTGTTTATAAGTTATTGTTTATAATTATTTTTATAATTTTTTGTATAATTTTTTGTATAATTATTCATAATTCAGGAGAAATTTTGTATAATTGTTTGTAAGTTATTTTTTATGTTTAGTTGTTTATTATGATAAATTTTTTATAAAATAAATTATATAAAATTGTTTTTTATGATAAATCATTATGGTAATTGTTTGTTATGATAATTTTTTATGATAATTTTTTGTTATGTATAAATGTTTTTAGGTTATTTTTTTTATTTTCGATGATAAATTATATATACTTTTTTGAAGATAAATTATGTATAATTTTTTAAGGATAAATTGTGTATAATTTTTAGTTATTTTTGAAGATAAATTATGTAAAATAAGATTTGAACATTATATATAATTTTTTTAATATGATCAAATAGTTATAAATAATTGATTGTTTTGATTATATGTTTTTATGTTTAAAATTTATCTATATATATATATTTAATTGTTGATATGTTTTAATATATACACCTTTTATATATTGTTCTTAGTTAATTAATGTATTTTTATTGGATAAATTTACGAAGAACCATCAATGAATATGAGAAAGGAGTTGATGATTTCTTAAAATTTACTAAAAAAAATCTTCAAAATAAAGATTTAATTTTATGTCCATGTGTGAAGTGTTTCAATATGAGAAATTTAAATTCAATATAAATCAAAGATCATCTAATTTTATATGGTTTTATCCATAATTATACACATTGGATTTGGAATGGAGAAATAATATAAATTTCAACATCTAATGTTGATAAAAATATCCAGTAAGAGACCGAGGATCCTATTAAAGAAATAATTCACAACATAGGCATTGAAACCATTGAAAAATAAGTGTTTCTGAACTATTGTATGGAGATTCTAAAAAATAACTATACTCTTATTGCACTAAATTTATAGTGTTATCAATAGTTTTGAAATTATTTAACTCGAAATCAAGAAATGGGAGGAGTGATAAATGTATCTATGAATTGCTTGAACTTTTAAAAGATCTACTTCCAGAAGAAAATAAGATTCCAAATTCCAATTATTATGTAAAGAAAATATTATGCCAAATGATAGTGGGGTATTAAAAGATACATGATTTCACAAATAATTGCATGTTTTATAAGAAATAATATGAATGTTTATCAAAATTTCATAAATGTGGGACATCACAATATAATATAGATGCAAATTTGAACTCTGATTCATTCTCAAGTACTAGAATCAAACCTCCTACTAAAGAAATTTGGTACCTTCCAATAATTCCCCATTTAATCATCTATTTGAAAATTTAAATGATGCAGAAAGATTAAGATGACATAAAGGTGAGTGCATCTTTGATGTTAACTTACATCATCCCACTTATTCACCACAATAAAAGATATTTGATAAATAATTTCCTGCTTTTGGAAGCGAAGTTTAAAGTCTCAAAATGAGACTATGCATGGATGGAATTAATCCATATCAGAACCTCAATTTCTAATATAGTTCATGTACTATTTTTTGGTAGTTTACAACTTATCCTCATATATATGTATGAAGAAAAAATTTGTTATGATAAGCTTGATTATTTATAGACCAAAATAGCCAGGAAACAATATTGAAGTGTATCTTTCACCATTTATTGATGATTTGAAACTTCTATTGGAGACAAATGTTTCATTTATTGATGTATATGATAAAGTGTATTTTACTTTTCATTTTATTAAAATGTTAACTTTAAATTACTTTTTTGCATATGGAATTTTATCTGGATACAATGTTAAGGGATATAAATCATGTTCAATTTGTGAATAAGAGACTTCATATTATCAATTACAGAATGAAAGAAAGATAATATACATGGGACATAAAATATTTTTCTGAATCGGTCATCCTTATCCTAGATTGAAAAAAGAATATAAAGGTTTACATGATTATAATCTCCCCACACAACCATTTTCAGTTGAAAGATATTATAATAGACTGAAAATATTTATTTCACATTTGGAAAGAAATAAAGTTATGGTCATCAAAACAATATCTTGAAGAAATAGTCTATCTTTTTTGAACTACCTTATTGGAGATATTTAGTGATAAAAAATAACATTAATGTTATGCATGTTCAGAAAAACACATGTGATAGTTTGATTGGATCTTTATTAGACATAATATTAAAGAAAAAATATGGATTAAATACTATATTAAACTTGATATCCATGGGAAAACATTTGGAGTTATCTCAAACAATGATTGGAAGAAAAAATTATTTACCTATGGCTTGTGACACATTAAGAAAGTGTGGGAAGATGATTTTTTTAGTTTCTACATAGTATTAAAGTACCAAGTGGATATTATTCAAATGTGAATAATTTTTTGTATTTTAAGGATTATAAATTAATAGGTATTAAATATCATGTATATCATGTTTTGATGTAATTATTGATGTTGATCACACTGTGTTCTATATTGCTGACACCTATTAGAAATAATATCATTTGGTTATGATATTTTTTCAAATCTATTTGTAGAAAAGATGTTAATAAATTTTTTTTATATGAATTGTGGAATGATGTTTCTCTTATACTTTTTCAACTATAACTGTATTTAACACCTACATATTTTTTTATATAATGATTCATCTGGTTATTCATTTGGTGCATGAGATAAGGATAAATGGGCTTGTTTATTTATGTTGGATGTATCCTTTTGAAATATATATGAAAATTTTGAAGGGATATATTAAAAACCCTCATAGAATGGAGGCTTATATTGTTCAAAAATATGTATTAGGAGAGGTGATTGAGTTATTTACTGATTATTTGTATGAAGTGGAGCACATTGGTCACCCTGTATCTAAAAAATTGATCATAGATAATGAATTTAGAGGTATTTTAGGCTTAAAGGTAAATTTAATTCAATGTGATGGCACAATGCATTAATGTGGTTCAACCATATATATCATCATATATTACTGAATTAAAGGCGCGATATCTAAAAAGAAATGAAAATTGGTTAATGATTGAGCATAAAAATAAATATGTTTCATTGTTTAAATAGGAATTCAATGTAGATATATTTTCATTATAAACACTGAAATGGTTGGAAGGGGGACCATTTCTTAATGTGATCACATAGTATGGTTTTGATATTAACCAGCAAACATTTTACAAAAAAAATAGGATGAAAAGAGTATCATTCAAAATAGTGGATTAATGGTAATCACTGAAGCACTACATTTTTTGAGTGAAAAAGTTAAAATCCAAATTTCTACATACAAAAAATATTTTAGAGTTCTTGAGGATATATGTGAAATATATTATATTAAATTTTGTGTAACAATGTTTGAGTGTAACTAGGTTGATAGTAATAATGCTGTGAAACATATTGATAATGGGTTTACACTAGTTGATTTGAAAAGAATTAGTTTCAAAGAGGAACCATTTATCATGGAGACACATGAAAGGAAAATATTTTATGTCATTGATTCGTCGAACGATCAATGCTTCATCATTTTTCAAGAGAACAGAATTCATTTCGGTGTTTAGGATGATGATGATGTAATGGATTTATATGAAGTTTCTTCCTCTATTATGTGATGTAAAAATGATAAAAATAACTATATTCTGGGCATAGTCCATGTTATATGAAACAATAATGTTGATGGTATGTTGAAAAAAACTAAATCAACATCTTAATTATTTAGGTACACATTTATATTTTATTTCTTTTTTGAAATTTACATATGTAAAAACTCTATTTTTTTATTTATGTGATGTTTAATTATATGAATATTTATTATTTATATGTTTTTGTGATAAATTTTATATTCAATAGTTATATTAGAACATTTTTTGATTGAAAAACCATATGTAAATAATTATGTTTTGGTTAAATTTATGCATATAAAAACAATTTTTTTAACTATGATATTTAAATTTATAATTATTTTTATCATTTTATAATTAATGTTTATATTTAAAAGTTTAAATTTCATATTTTTTGGTTAAGAATATTAACATGTTTTTTATTTTTTTGAAACTTACACACATGTGACACTTTTGTTTACTTTTATATTATTGTAATAATTATTTTTAAAAATTCACTTTTATAATAATATATAAGTATATAGAATTTCATTACATTTGTATATTTCAATGATATACAAAGAGGAAGAGGAATAGATATTGAGGTATATGCATTGTTTTTGTATTAAATATTTATTAATATAAGTATTTCTTGAAATAAAATGTTTAATTTACAGAAAATTGTTGTAGAACTATTGATGATCATCCTATGGATGAGTCTTCTCCTTCTGCTATAGAGAATTTTTTTGAGTCGGTAGATGTGGGATTAAATATTTACCAAAAATGTAACTTTATCATGAATACAAGATAATACATATTAATTTTGATAATAATAATAACACAACTGGCCTAAATGAAATGTATTTTACTAGTTATATCACCATGCAAAGCCATTTCAGGATTATAATTTTGTATCCAGATGGGATTTATGTTGAAAAGATAGAACAAAATCATTTTTGGGATTCTATAATCGTAAAATATCTCAGTTGATTTATTTTTATCTCATTACTTGAATATTTTATATTTAATATGAATAATATTTAATTTACTCAATTACATATGACTTTCAATTTTCATTATATGAAAGAAACTTAAAAAAATTCATCTTTAGTGGTAGTTCAATGGAGATATTTTAAAAAAAGTTGATAAAAAGTATGTTTTTGGGAAGTTACTGAATGAAATACGATGCCACAACTATGGGTTTTTAGATGAAGATAAATGGATTAAATTTTTCTACAGTCAAAATGATGAATATTTTTTGGTATGATAATTATTTTATATTATAAATTTTCTTGTAAGTTACATGATAACTTATTAGTTTATTTTTATGTGATAGGCCCCTAGGAAATTTCATCAAGATATATAGTTATAGAATTTATACCCTTATACTTTGTCATGTGGTTGGTATCATTTATTGAATGAAAAATGATTGCATAAAAGATTGATGAATTAAGATTTTTATATTTTATTGGTTCAAAATAGGTTTATTTGGGTCCTCTATCTCCTCCCACTCACCATGGAAAACTGAAACAATTGAGAAGAAAAAAAATGTAATGTATATTATATATAAATCTAAGTAAATGACTACCAGAATTGTAAGAAATTAATTTTTATTTTCCATGAATGTTTGTATTTTTTAATTAAACAACACTTATAAACCATTTTAATTTTTTATTTCAAGATGTCATTTGAGAGTAATAGATGTAGGGGAATTTTACCTTTTAGGGTAGGATGAACATCCTAGATACTGATTTGGGAAAGCCAAAACACCCTGGACGTATAAGAGGATATGAGGCGGGTGCTAGTATTAGAAAAGTTATTGGTCATCAAAGTAAGAAATCAAGAGAACCAGAAATAGATTCCATAAAAGATAATATTAAATTCTTAAAACACTCCATGGGTGATCAAATTCAATCAGCTACACAAAATCTACTTGAAAAATTGATGAGACAATCACTACCTACACAACCTACCCACCCTGCCCAACTTGCTTCCTAATATCCTCCACCACCTCATTCTGACCAGACCATATACTATGAGTTATATTCTGAACATATCCATGTTCATATTATAGCTTAAATAATTTTACATATTTTGGGTGGATTCTGTATATCACCAGCCCATGCAGTTGGTTTAGGTAAGAATATCAGTATATCATATTATTGATCCAAATACTCCATTTCCATTTTCTACTGATGTGGTTATGAGAGTTGGAGATTGTATGGGTAAGTTTTTTACTCTGGTTAGTTAGCCTTCCTCATCATAGGACATATGAGGTATACATTATTTTTAAATATTTTTTAAATTTTATTGAAAATTATGTATAATGTTTTCATACATTTAATTTATATAGGTGTGTCTAAAATCAAAAGAATTAGTACAAAATAAACAAATGGTATAGGAACCTATAACTTCAAATACTTCTGATATTTTTGATGGGATAAAAATATTATCCCAAGTTTCGTCTTCCATGGATAATAATTATAAGTTTCACATGGAAT
This sequence comes from Viscum album, assembly GCA_963277665.1. Classification (NCBI taxonomy): domain Eukaryota; kingdom Viridiplantae; phylum Streptophyta; class Magnoliopsida; order Santalales; family Viscaceae; genus Viscum; species Viscum album. Next base: position 1,528,557,027 of record OY728138.1, on the reverse strand, counting down.
CCAATATATGTGTAAGAGACTACCCATTGAGAAAATTCAAAAAATATATCATGGTTATGGTAATTTTTAATGAGATAGACACTCCTAGGTTGCATTTGTTTTCTGTGTAAGTAAATTTGAGTTTGAGTTTTTCTTTCTTTAAATTAAGATTATTTTAAGTGACTTATTATATTACTTATTTAATTAGGTATGTACACATGATTCTCATTCAAAAATATTTCACTGGTGTTTATGGTCTTATAGATCTAGAATACATTTCAGCATTTGTGAAATATCTGAATACCGATGCTAGAGTTACACACATATATATAAGAGACTAGAAAATATGGACATTGTGTGTTGTTTTTATTCCATTACTTGCTTGGTAAGAAGACTAAGATAATTATGAAAAATTATTCATTATAATTACATTAGTTGTGAACTTTGTATATTGTAGAGTTTTTTGTATGTTAGGCATATTCTGCCCACATGAATTCACATTATATTTGTTTTTATCTTTATTTCGTGGTGTTTGTAAAAAAATTATCAAATTTTTAAATAAGTAATTTTTTATAAGTTCTTTATTTTTTTATATTTTGTTTATACATGTTTTTTAGTTGATATATATATATATATATATATAATGTAGGTCATGGAAAAAGTTTTACAAGCATCACTTGTCGATACAAGATCTAAATACAATCCAATATGTGAAATTAATGGTAAATATATTTTATATTATATAATATTTATTTTTTTGATATATATATATATATGTTTTTTTTATTTTAAATTTAATGTTTTATAATGAGAGATTCATAATCAACAAGTAATGGTGGAATGCAATCATTATGTTTTAAGATCCATATATGAGAGAATCAAAACTGGGTCAACAACTAAAATTGATAAGGTTAGTTTTGTTAATTATTTTGTATTTTATATCAAAATATTATATTTTTCAAAATTATAATAGTCATTATTATTATAGATTTTTAATGATGTTGGGTCATATATGAATGAATTCCTTACCCATATTTATAGATTGTTTGAAAACTATTCATTAATTATGATTATAATTTACATTATCAATTATGTCGCTTTTAATTAAAGTTAAAAAATGAGTATTTAGATAATTATTCTCTACTTTAAGTTGGTATATTTGTTTTTATTTTATCCAGGTTGTTTTATATTTTGTAAAGGGTTATGGATTTATAAAACAATCTACACACTGCACAATCCTTTAATTTAGAAAGATACATTATGAATAGAAAAGGAAATGAGTAACCAAACCATGCACTCATATGAGTGAGATAAAATCAATGATTTAAGGAAATATGAAAATTATTTAATTCATGTAACTTTTGAAAAAAATCAATGTAACATACATACTAAAATGCATAGAAAAATTTATACATAATAACCAATAGAAAAAAAATAATCTTTAAAAAAAATATCTCTACCAAATTTAAATTTCATGTTAAACATCTAAGAATGTATGAAGCTATCAATATAAAATAACTAAAAAACAAATCAATCATTCCTTACTTTATACTAACTATCAATTTGAATTTAGAATATTTTCTTAAAGTAAATTTTTATAGAACCATAAACAATAAGTTTTTGAATAAGGGGAAAATAAATCAAAACTATTACTTACTTTATATAAAAAATCCTTGATATTAGTTGTCTAGATAGATCGATTTTTTTTAAAAACCATCCATTAATAATTCTAAAACAAAAGTTTTATTTTTATCATTTATTTTGGAAAACAACTAGTATAAATTTTCTAGGCATGGCCTATAAATTCAATGGATGATTTAAGACTCCCAACCTTATTCAATAGAAAGATACATTAACTGAATGATCTGCAATGAATTCTTCAAGGAAAACCAGAAAACCCTATAAACCATTAGAAAATATTTTATAACCAAAGAATCCAATATAAGACACACCACAATTAATGAATCACAATACTCTAAGAAAAACGATGTAATTAATTTTTTGTAATTTTTTATTAAATGGATTTTTTTGAATCTATGTTTTTGATAAATCACTTCATAATTCTTATTTTATATGAAGTTACTTGAAATTTTGTTTGTTCTATTTTTATAAAAATGTAACTTTCAATTCATGTTTTATATCAAAATACTCTGTTTTTTATACATATAACATTCATTTTTGTATATTTTCAATGATTTAGAGATGTATACGAATGAATACATTACAAATATTTGAATTTTGTTTTCAAGGCATTTTTTAAAAAGTATTATATTTTAAATTAATAGGCATTTCATTTTTAATTAATGTTAAAAATTGAATATTTATAAAATAGTTTTCTACTTTAATTTGGTATATTCTATTTTTTACATGGTTTCAGATATTTTTAGCATGTTATTTTTAATTAAATTAAAATAAATGAATATTTTGAAAATATATGCCTAATTTAAGTTGGTATATTGTTTTTTTGTTATATGGTTTTATTTTTTTTAAGTTTCATTATTTTGTCTATTTTTAAAGGGATTCAGATTATTTTTTCAAATTTAATTTTATCATTTTTTTAAATTATAACCTTCCATGTTAGTTTTTTTTTTCAAAATACAACTTTGAAAATGAATATGAGAAGTTTTAATGTCAGTTTTTGTTAAATAATGATGAGTAATGTTACTTTTGATGTCCCTTTTTATCAAAAATTGACATTGAATATATATTCTAAATTCAAAAAAAAAGACTTCAATGTTGTTGTTTTTAAAAAATGACATCTACAAACTTTTCCTGAATAAAAATAAAAATGATATTAAATGTTGGTTTGACAAAAAAAAAATGTTGAAATGTTATTCCATGTAGGTTTTATAGAAAAACTGACTTGGAAATTTCTTAATGAAACTTTTGACATCGTGTTTTCTTAAAAATGGCATTGAAACATTGGTTAAATTTTCTTTTAGTAGGATTTTTGATGTCTGATTTAAAAGAACCAACATTGAAACACTTATTTTTAACTTCTCTTGGATCAATAATGGTTAAAAATTTATATTAAAAAAATATAACCAACCTTAAAATATGTTTTTTCACTAGTGATAGTTTTATGATACCAGTATAAAACATTCTTGAATAGAAATATCAAGATAAAGGGATTATATTATGCAGTGTACATTCATAGGAGGTTATATGTCATTGTAATATTAAATCTTTCTTCCTGGGGTCCTTGGTGAGTTTCTAGACACTAAATTTTGGTTTTAGGTAGTGTATACTAATTTGATTGAGAAATGGGCCTAGAGGATCATAGACCAAGTGTATTTGGAACCTCAGTTAAATTCCATATGGATTTAACATGTTGGATAAATATTATTATCGTTTGTAGTTTAATAATTATTCATATTTTTTTATCATTAATATTCAATTACCAGTAATTTGAGATAATATATTTGTGAGTTCAATATTTAATAAATATTTATTCACCAGGTAATTATTTATTTAATTACATTAATACATAATATTTATTTATTCTGGTTTATTCACATGGAAACAAAATACTTATTTATTTAGTTACATAGATATTTATTAAATATTTATTTACTAAATTTGGTGAATATGATATGTATATATTTATTAGTGAATAATTTAGTGACATATATTCAATTAATTAAATAGTAATTATTAAGGCCTGATGAATATCTAGGATGATTGGAAAAAACAAGTTTAATGGTATGGTGAGAAATGTCATATTAAATATTATCTGAATAAATATTAATTTATTTATTCATAAAAAATAATATTTATTTTATCTTCTAGTTTAGTACATGTCATTGAAGTAAAAATAATTCTATTATTATTTAGACATCATGTTATTCAGAGGTTAAAAAAAATTATGGGCCCTTCCACATTTATTAATTTTTAACCCTAGCATTATTTAAACCTGGTTATGACATTTTCCATGATGTTTGAAAGTGAGATCCATATTATTTCATTGTACACAATGATTTATAGAGAGAATTATCTCAATCCCTAGAGAGATTCTACTATAATGATATGAAAAATTCATATCTTTTATCCTCATCGATTTGAGAGAATCCCTTCTCGCATGAAGGAGTCTATTACGATCAACATTGATAATCAGAAACAATAGATTCATAAATGCTAGCACCCAAATAATCATACGGCGATGATTGGATGGTCGAAGAGCATGTGTGGATCACCTCTAAAGGTAATATACTATTGAATCCTCTAACTCAATAACAAAATGACAAGAGTGTTATACCGATTCATCCTCATCAAATAAAGAATTCAATGAAAGGTAATTATTTAATTAAATATATTAAATATAAATAATATGTGAAAATTATCCTATCTTCTTGGTTTCAGGATATTTTCAATTAATCATTGTATTAATAATGTTTTTAATGATGATTTTTTGTTATATACATCAAATATTATTTATGGATTATGAGAAAAAGTAGAGATGGTTATGATCTTCATGGTGCTTCCACTACACCCAGAAACTTCATGTGGTATCAGACTAGGTCACATAAAAATTTATAATTATTTATTATTCATTGATCAATTATATAAAATCATTGTTAGTTTTTCACTTTTAGTTTATTAGTTCTTTAATTAATAGTTTTATTAATATATATTTAACATATTAATATGATTAATTCAAGTTTCATATCATCTTAATTTGATTAATAATAGATAAACAATGATCAAAGATTTAATCAATAGGTGCTGAGGATTACAATCAGTAGATAGGGATACACGATGTGTGACTGATAGTACAGGTTGTGTACCAATGTTCATTTAACCTAGATGTGTTGTGTGATAAATGACACATTGAGAAATATTATCACACAATACATTTAATACATGTCATGTGTTGACTAGGCCAACCCGGAACACAGTCTATCTGATTACATGGAATGTAGCTGGTCTACATGTTATGCTGTCTACATGGTTTAATAGTGACATTCCTACTAATCGTATGGTCAAATGTTTATAATTACACAATGTAAGACTAATAGGATATATCACTAATGAGATACACTACATGTGGCTAGTGTACATGTTGTATAAATCAATATTTCCTATGTACAAAGTACACGCCGAGTCCACATGGATGTTATGAGGACACGTGGTAAATAGAACACATGGTGTATAGCTCGTTATTACATATTGTGTAACCCTACATAGATACATTTATACTCCTTATTAGTTTTTCCCGAATACACCAAAAGTGAAAAACATAGCATGTAAATCATTTTTACATGTCGTGTAATCTTCCAGTAAAGAATAGAATTAAATTACATAAATAATAATTATTGCAGCATTAGAAACCTAATTGCACTATTGAAATAAGATTTATTGACTATGTAATAAAGGTTTTATAGAATTAATAAATGATCAATTAATTCCATGTAATTATATGAAATTACTGGTCAAACTATCTATTTACCATATTGTATTTTTTATGGGTATCCCCATGATACTTAAAATGATAATTAGAATAATGGGAATTAATTAATTAATTGAATTAATTGAAGATAATTTATCAAAATAATAAATAATGAATTGAATTGAATTCTATCTAGTGCAATTTTATGTATTCATTGCATGTTATGTGGATGACAATAAGATTATAAAAACATATGAATGTCACTGGTTTATTTAATTAATTATTTCATGATTTTTTGTAATAATTTATTAAATTAGATAATGGAATGAGAGTCATTCCTCTCCTCCCATTTTTAGGTTCTACATGACCATTTTTTATTTTATGCAAACTCCCTTAACAAATACATTGTTTCCCTTCACCCTCATTTGAGTAAAATTATATAATGGATGGATCTCCTTGACGAGTGAGGTTGTTCAAGTTCATAGACAATGAAAAACTAATTTAGGAGGTTCATAGAAGCATAGGTGGAATGCTAATACTCAAACCTTTCTTGGTTCCTAGATTTAATTATCTAGGGCCAAGGGTTAGTTTATCATTCACTAGATAAACCAACCATTACAGAAGCTCATGGTCATGAAATTTATTTATTTAATTTCTATTAGTTTCATGGTTAATTAATTATGGATGTTTAAATTTTTAATCTAATTAATTAACAAGCATACAAGATGAAATTAAAATAAATATTACAATATGTGTAAAACTTTTCAAGACATGTTTAATCACTTAAGTAAAATAAACTTAATATTAGCACACTTGTAACGTGATAAAATAGGTAGTTTACACATAAATATTAAATTAACTCAAGTAAAATATTATGTCTGTATAACCTTCCATTACCTAATTTAGAATATAACTAATAGATCAAAGTGTTTTATCAAACCCTTGTTGTGAGACTAACATTTAATAGGGAGTTTTAAATGAGGTTTTGGGTTGAACTACCTAATTTTACATCAATAGAAGTAACCTTCACTATACTTAGTGTAAATTTGGAGGCAATGTTTTGAGGATATCCAAACACATGATTTCATGATTGGGGAGTCTACTCAATAGGTCAAGGAGTTTCAAGTCAATGAATTTATAAAGTTATGCCGACCTATATAACTTCAAGTAACTAACCAATCCCTCTCTTAGGTTATAAGAAGGGGCGTAAGGATTTTGTTCCTCTAGAATATCTATACTATAAGATATTCTAAAAATAATGGTGATGAATATTGAGATTTTATAAAATAGTGTGTAATTAATAAATTTAAAATATATTATCTAATTTAGTAATCCATATAATGTAATAAAATTATTATCCTATTTATTATAGTAATGGAAACCCACACAACTTCAACTATATCACTGTGATCCATATTAGAGAAGGATAACCTTCTCACAGACTCAAATTTACAAGAATGGTATAAGCACCTATGCATTATACTACACCATGGGTGGAAATTATATGCATGGGAGAACCCTATTCTTGAGTTGCCTAGTAATGGGGCTAGTGAGGAAGAACTATCTCTCTATATGATACAATTGGATGATTCCATAGATTTATAATTTTTTATGATATAATCCATGTCCAATTAGATTTGAAAGAAATAAAAGGATATGGATGTGTATAATTTAATGTCTCACCATCATGATATTTGTCAAGAGAAGGTGATATAAGAGATGTATGAGATCTAAAATGCATTGTTCATGTAAAAACATGGAGATTTGGTGCCATTTAGGCCTCATATAGGTAATATTATTGGATACCTTGAACACTTAAACATTTTGGGATTTAAGATCCCTAATTATTTACAAAAAATATCATTATTTCCTCACTCTATATGATATTATATAGTTTCATTGTTAATTAAAATATGAGTAAAATTTGTGAGGTCTCTCTAAAAAAATCCTTTCATTGATTCTCAATGTTAATAAATACATGGGGCACGAAGGCCTTTAATCCCTATAGTGATTAAGAAAATAGTTAGAGAATTAAAATAGGCCCAAGAATCATTCCAGTCTAAGTCTATATAGCACCATTCTTCTATTGAAATGGTTATTGAAATATAAAAAAAAGAAAAATTATGAAGTATGTTTTTCATGTGGAAAGATGGGTTACTAGAAGAAGAACTACATAATGTTAAATAACCAAGGGGAATCTTTATGTGTATTCCTTATTGAGTGAAATCATTATATCTCCACACATTGGGTATTAGATATAGCTTTTAGTGCTCATATCAATATTAAAATGTACAAACCAATTATAATTTGAAAAATTTTCATAGGAGAAGTTGATTTATGGGATGCCAAAGGTTATAGGTTTGATTCTCTAGCCATTGGAGACTACCACCTTTCATTACCAAATAAGATTTTCCTGGTTATAAAATATTGTTATTATGTGTCAAAAATTACCAAAAACATAATTTATTAACACTTCCTAGATATAGGTGGTTTTATTTTCATGTTCGATAACAAATACTAATTATTTTATAAATAATACATCTGTTATGGTATGAAACATTTAAATAGTGGTATTTATGTTTGAAATTATGAAAACCAAGTATTAAAAATTGACAATGAATCAAGTTCTCATGGCTCATTTCACTCCCACCTATGGAATAGATATCTTGTTCATGTTAATAATAAGTGTTTGAAAAATCCATATCAATCTGGTTACTTAGAATTTTTTAAGCTAAAACATATTTAGAGATGTCACACTTGTTTATAAGAGAAAATTAATAATCCACCTTTCTTGTGGACAATATGAAAGAACTAAAAATATTCTATAATTGGTACACACTGATGTGTGCATACCATTACTAGTAGAAGTTATAGGTGGTTATTATTAATTAATTACTTTTACTAATTATTTAATTTGATAAGGATATGTATACTTAATGAGATATAAGTTATAATCTTTTGATAAATTCAAAGAGTTAAATAATTAAGTAAATAATCAACTTGGTAAGAAGATAAAAAATCTTAAATATGATATAGGTTGTGAGTATCTTAACCAAGAATTATTTTACTTTCTAGAGGAGTGTGAAATTATATCCCAACCCACACCTCCTTATACACCACAATTGGATGGTGTTAGTGAAAGGATGAACTAGACATTGGTTGACATGGTAAATTCGATGATGATTCATACATGTATTTCATTATCCTTTTGAGTATACTCATTACACACTAAAACATACGCACTAAACTGTGTTCCAACTAAAGCGATAAATAGAATACCATACTAGTTATTATATGGAATGAAATATGTGTTGTCAAGCTTACATTTATGGGGTTGAGAGGAATTTGTTAAGGATATCACTGGAAAAAAACTAGCACCTCGAGGCTTGAAATTTATCTTTATAGGATATCCTAAAGAATCAAGGGGATACTATCTGTACAACCCCTTAGACAATAATGAAACTTTTGTAAGACATTCCATATTTCTTGAAAGGTAACACATCATAAAGAAGGAGAATGAGAGAAAGATTAACTTCTATGAAGTTACTGATCAAGATACAAAATATTTGGTACAATAATAGATTCTATAGGTCCCTATGGAATATATTGTTTTTGAAATAGAAGTACTATATAGGAGCCCCAAATAGGTTATAAAAGGAGAAAAATATAGTTTTCTTGTCTCTAAAAATGGAGACTCATTATTGGTTGAAAATAATGATCCTCTTTCCTATAAGGAGGTATTAGAGAGATTAAAAGATTCAATATGGTAAGAAACCATAGATATTGAGATGGATTCCATGCATTATAACTAATTCTAGGTTCTAGTTGAACCTCTAGTTGATGTAAATCCTATTGGATGAAATTGGGTAATCAATAGAAAACTAGACATGGAAGGTAAAAATAGTACCTATAAAGTAAGTCGAGTGGATAAAGAATTTCAACAACATTAAGATATTGAATATTAAGAAAAAATTTCTCATTTTTCAATGTTTAAATCCATCAAAATTCTACTTTCCATAAGTTTTTTTCATGACTATGAGATTTGGAAGATGAATGTCAAAACCGCTTTCCTTAATGGAAAACTTTAGAAGATCTCTCTATGAAAAAACTTAAAAGGTTTGTGACTCCAATAAATTCAAATAAGATATGAAATTTATAGAGATCCATTTATGGGTTAAAGTAGACATCTAGTTCATAGAATATTTGGTTCAATGAATCCATAAGAGAATTTTGTTTTATAAATAACTAATGTGATCCATGCATTTACTAGTAGTTTAGTGGGAGTAAAATCACATTCCCAATAGTTTAGGTTGATGAAATATTAATTATTTGAAATAAAATACCAGTTTTACTATTAGTTAAGGACCTTTTAAACAAATTATTCTCCTTGAAGGACATAGGTAAATATGTATATATCATTGGAATCAAGATCATTCATGATAGATCCAAAAGGCCTCTTGGAATAAGTCAAAGTAAATACATTAACCAGACATTAAATTGATTTAGTATGGAACAATCCAATAGGGTATTGGTTCCATTATCACATAGTATAAATATCTCTAATAAAATGTGTCCTTAAACACAATAAGAGAGAGTGATAATGAGTTGCATCCCATATTCATATGTGATATGATCTACCATGTATGAAATGTTATATAATAGGATTTATGTTTCCATCTATCTAAGAATGGTAGGTATATATCAAACTGATATAGGACTTTGACACACTTCCTTGTTCTCTACACCCTTGTTAATATTTAGTATAGGAGATTATGAGAACAAGACTTGAAAATAGGAAATCAACATTTATATGTGTCCTTGGTTATTACTATATGCAGATATGTGTAATGAACCTTATAATTTAATTTTATTATTATTAATATATGTGTTGATTAATGTACTTTGGTGTATTGATAAAAACCATGAATACACGTGAACATGGTCAAGTAATAGATGTTGGGTGCATCATGAGTGATGTTTTATTCATGAATAATGTGAAAAAGGAGTTGTCCCTTATGTTTTTTAATGAAAGTTTATATCTTATACACTTTGATCTGAATTGAACTGTCTGATTAAGTTTGTGGCCATATTGGTGTTGTTAGAATGTTTTTCTTCAAAAATTTAATGAAAGAGAAATCAAGCATATAGGTTGATGACGCCGGTATGAAACTTTCTTGATTAGAGATATCATGATAAATATATTATATTACATAGTTTAATTTTATAGGAGGTTACATGTAGTTTCAAAATTAACTTCTTTCTCTTTGGGAGCTTTGGTGTGTTGATAGAATCTAAACATGGACTTTAGAAATTGTAGCCCAATAAAACCGATAAAGGGGAATAGAGGGTCACAAACTAAGTTTATTCAACACCTTAGTAAAATTCTATATGAATTTAATATGTTGTATAAATTTATTATCATATGTGGTTTTCAAATTATTCATGTTTTTTAATCAGAAATATTCAATAAACATATATTTAAAATAATATATATGTGAGTTGAATATTTAATAAATGTTATTAACCAAGTAATTATTTAATTAATTACATGAATACATAAGATTTATTTATTTTGGTTTATTCATAAGGTAACATAATATTTATTTATTTGGTTATGTGTTTTTTTAATAAATATTTATTCAATAAATTTGTTGAATATCATATTTATATATTAATTAGAAAATAATATGATGGAATTTATTTAATTAAATAAATAGTAATTATTAGAGGCCTGATAAATATTGAGGAGGATTGGCTGATCGATTTTAATGGTCCATTGAGAAATGTCATATTAAATATTTTATTAATAATTATTAATTTATATATTCAAAGAAAAAAATATTTATTTCATCCATGAGTTTAAAAAATTTCAAGTAAATAAAAATAATTACATTATTATTTATATATGAGGTTTTCTGAGGATTAAGAAACATTATAGGGGCACTTGCAAAATAATTATTTTCTAAGTGTAGAATTAATTAAGCCCAGTTATAATATTTTTTTTGTGGGGTGTGAAAGAGAGAGACACATTATTTCATTATAAAAAAATGAGTTCTGGATAGGATTATCTCAATCCTATAATAGATATATCTTAGAATAATCTAAATAATGCATAGATTTTATCCTAATATACATGAGAAAATACATTCTCTCTTAAAGGATTCAGTTGCAATCAACATCGATCATCACAAGCAATATATCAATCTATGATATCACCTGAAGAACTCTATGGTGATTATCAGAGGTTCACAGAGCATGTGCGGATCACTGTTAGAGGGAATCTACCCTTGTTTTATCTTATACAATTATGGTATGATAAGAGTGGTCTATCGATTCATCAACATCTAATAATGAATTCAATAAAAGGTAATTCTTTAATTAAATAAATTAATTATAAATTATATGTGAAAAGAACCTCTCTTCTTAGTTCCAATATATTTTCAATTAATATTCATATTAATTTCATTGGTCATGATGATTTTTCATCATGTACATCATGGATTATCGATGGACTATGACAAAAAGTTGAGTTGGTTAGAACCCACCTGATGCCTCTTCTATGATCAAAAAATTCACTTATCGAATAATATATATAATTAAATGTGGCAAATATAAGAAAACTACCATTTTTTAAACATTACTACACAGTATGTTCCTTTGGAACAATTCAACCCACTAAAATTTGTGGAGTACACCGATCTTATGCCAACTTGTTCATATAGATCCATGATTCAATTAAATCCTTACATCCTCCTAGGATCCCAAAACAGATTTCCTTACCACATAGAAATGTAGTTGGTATGACTAATACCGTTCTATCTTTTAATGTTAATATCCTTAAAAACTATAGGATAATTAACTAAGAATAACTTTGTGTTTTCATTGATGTACATTTTAAGCTAAGACCATCTTAACAAATTATTCTCATCAAAACATCTTAGGTTATGAAATTATAGACTCATATCATATCGTAACTTATGATATCTTTTAGTTAATTTCATTGGAATATGGTTTGTTGTTACACTAGTATCTTTTGGGAAATATCTAAAAAAGAATCATTGAAGACTTTCAATATTTATAAGAATCCTTATCAATCTACATTGTACTATCATCAACTCTATGGTGTGAGTAAGGTAATGCGAGTTTATGAAAAAACCTTCACTATAAAATTTAATGATTGGATGAATACTTGGTTAAAATTTAATTTAACATACCTAATTGGAGGTTTTTTTATCTTTTAGTAAGTGTATTCATTACTTTCATATATCATTCATAAAATTTATTAAAGGAATTCAATGAAGTATATAATTTTAATTTTAGATTAACATTGAAATAGTTCACAATATATAACTAAACTAAATCTATTTTTTTTGGAATACCTTTATTTATAAAGGTTTATTTATCTAAAACATGGTAAGTTTGTTTGTATATCTAGTGTCTTATCTCAATAGGACTAAATACTCTTCATGGTATAAATTTTTTAACTATTATCAATTATACTTGACAAAGAATTAGTCATTGCATAATATATTATGTGTATTATAATTTATATTCATCATTTATTACTTCCATTAGATATTAATGATTATAGTATTAATAGATTTTTAATTAAGTTTAGAATAATTATAATAAAATTAATTTTAAAAAGAAAAAAAGTATCATTATATCCAACACACCACTAAGATAAATGTTTAGGTAAGACATAATAAATATAATATTTTAACTACAATATCTCTAATGGGAAATGAGACATTGTGAAATTCTAAAATATAACATATAAATTACCATTTCCATCCTTTGAGATAATTCAACATTACTTCTTGAATTTATCTTCTTCTCACAGATCACATAAGAATCACCCTTCCTAAGAACTTGGGAGAACACATCTTACTTCTTGCAATATTTCCTTCTTGGTTATAGTATTTGAATACAAGTCATTATTTAATACTCAATAAGTAAAATAGAAACATTAAGTTCTATGATAAATATTTTATAACTATATGAAAGTTCTTGCCACTTCTTCAATTTATTTTAATTTAAAAAAAAACGAACTTTCTATCTATAAGAGAAGGAAATAGATTGTTGTTCACCACACTAAAATTTTATGTATCATTGAAAGAAATTGTAAAGGAACCATTTAACATAAAATAGTCATAGTATTTTCAACCTTTTATTTCATGATTTTAACCATAATGGTTGTGGAACCAAGTTCCCCCAATCCTTACTTCACCAGTGAAGTTTAGCTAAAATATTATTGATCCATTATTCCAGACTATGTTTCTCACAGTACTAGATAAATAGGAATAAACTAGAAGGTTTAGATGAAAATATGAGTTTAATGGATAATTTTTTTTCTATATGGAATCCCAAACTTTTATAATTAATCAATTTACTTTAGTACTTTGAAGACCATATCAATAGCTATGTACCCTCTTCCAGTTTATACTAGTATAGTGTAGTGATAATATCATTTATCTAAATCCTAAATTTCTAGATATAAAGTGATATAAGATGAGTTTTATGGTATTAGAATCCATTTCCTTATATTTAATTATCAGTTCCCTATAAATAACTGATATTCTAATATAATGAAAAATAGGAGTATACCAATCCACCCCCTATAGATATCCTTCTCTCCTTCACATTTATGGTGAGGTCACCGAATAAGTATAGGGGATTCCAGCACATAGTATAAATTTTCATGATGTTGTTAAATGTATAAACAACTAAACTACCTTTAAAAATATATGATAGTGAGGAAATGGTCTTTGCCCAAAATATCCCAAGTGTTATGATAATTTATCTTTCCAACTTCTATATGAATTAAAAATAGATTTTATTTTTGTCTTGACTACCAAAAATATGACATGATATATTTTGGTATGGGAGGTTTGTGTCTTGGTTGACCTATTATCCTCCTTGGATGTTTATTTTTATAAATAAATTTCGAGTTGTGGATTTGGCCTACAAATCCATGACTGAGCCATTTGGATAAGACCGAATAATCCTCACAATTGGTTTTAGAATATCCCATTATGTAGATATTATAGTGGGAAGGATCCATATTTCCCTTTTCATAACCCAAGAAAGGTCCTAGTCAATTACTCATAGGTATTTAGGTAGTATGGTCTTTACCAACTACATTAACTCATGGTTACTTTATCTATTGAGTGGAATCCCCAATCCTCAAATCTTATACATGGATTTACATAATAATTGCCTCTAAATTACACCACGTCTAATAAGGGATACTTATTTTGATGCGAATTTGGTTAATTCAACCTCAAATATCATTTAGAACTCCTCATCAAATAGTTGTGTCCTAGTGAGGGTAGGATCAAACACTATGATCTGGTGGTTTAATTATAAATAATAAATGGAAGGCTACACCAACATAATATTTTAATTGATGGATTTTTATCATTATTCATAATTTTCTCATTTTACCTTATCAAATTACTGTTAATATTATATATTTTTTATTTATGTGATTAAGCACATTTCATGTAAAATTTATGAATAGTCCAAATTATTTTGAATTCCATATTTTACATTTAATAATTTATTTATTAAGGGATCATAATAAATCATCCATAAATAATTTACCATGAAAAAAATAAAATAAAATAATAAATTAGTATAATCATGAGCTTTTGTAATGGTTGTTTTATTTAGTGGATGATAAATGAACCCTTGAACCTAGGGAATAAACATCCAAAACCACACATAGTTGTAACTGCAACATTCCACATGTGCTCCTGTATTTCTATTGGATTGGTTTTGTCTCAATTTTGAATTTGAACCACCTTCAATCACCTATGAGTTCCATTTGTTACATTAGCATTACTAACATATTGGTGAGGGTAACCAAATGGTTGGTTATGGGTTTTTATAAAAGAAACTATGGTCACAGAGACACTTATATAATGAGGAGGGATGAAATGAAATACTTGAATTTAATTTAATAAAACTAAATATAATATTGTATTTAGTAGAGATTAGTTAGAAGGGTTTGTGCAAAACCCCCTCAAAATTAAATATTCATATAAATTATCAGTGGTTATGTAAAAAGAACTATTAAATTTTAATTTTATGGTGGTTTTGACATAACTGCTAATAAAATATAACAAATTTATTTACCAAAATAAAAAATTACAGGGGGTTGTAACCCCCTATATTTGTTTTATTTTTTATCACTATATTTTAGTAGCAGTTTTGGGACAATTACTGCTATCCACCACCAAACTCCTGGATTATAGGGTATTTTAACCCCCTCATTTTTTTCATTTTTCTTAAAAAATAAAATATTATAATATATATATATATATTATATAAATAACTTCATAAATAAATATTTATAAATAAATATTCAAATATGAATTCATGTGTGTGTGTAAATGTTTGTGTAAATATAGGTATAATTATATTTATATAAACATTATGAGTGTTTGATATAAATGTATTAATAAATATATGTATATATATATATATTTAAATATATCTAAATATATAATTTAGAGAGAGTGTGAAAAAATAAATATTAAATAATTATATATATTATATATTGAGGTGAAAAAGCATAAACTCACATATTAAGAGATTGGAGATTCAAAAGAGTATGGGAATATAACCAACTGGGGAAAAAATCCAATCAGATATGAGGGTCGTTAGAAATGATTCTAGTTACCAAATGATGAGCTTCTATATTACCTTATTTTTTGGTAAAGGAGAAGGAATAATTCAAGAATAAATGTCAAAGAGAGTATATCTTCAAAACTAACATGCCAAATGGATGGTTGCCATATTCTGAAGCAGAGATAACATCATTAACAATGAGGTAGTCTAACTGCATTGTGATATAATTCCATCATTGTAGTATATATATCTAAGAAAATGTAAGAGCATGCTTAGTCTGGTTCTCCAGCGGAGCTTCTGGATCAATGGAAAACAACTAAACTTCTTCACCAGTAATAGATGTCATCAAGATACACCACAAATGACACAACGATTATGCAAATGGAGGACGATAGGATCAAGATTCCAATTACACATGAAGTAGAAATTCTATCAGAGAAGATAGGGTTTCTACAGTGGAATGAGTGAGACACAAAAGAAGGAAGGGAAAGGGAATCCATTTAAGTGGTGTGGTGCAAGGGTGATCAAATCCCTTTACACATTACAACTGAATGAAACAACCTGGCTGAATGAGATAATTCCATGCAACCCCCACCAAACGGATAAAAAATCCTAAGAACTAAACACTAAACACATTGATAGACCAGATCCAAGGGGTGGAGAAGGCAATTAATGGTTAAGATAAACAAATAGCATGATATCAGTGACATGGATAGATAGGCAGAGCATGGGTCAAAGATAATAGGAGGAAATTCTAACACAATAGCCCAGACAAATCCCCCCACAAAAACTAGAAACTCAAAGAGAGTCCAATATATAACATTAATCATGATAATAAAAATAATTCTTCAATTTTTCATGCATGTAATAAATTTAAATTGGATAAAAATAAACAGGGTAAATTCAATATAGAAACACCATAATTCACAAATATCCACCATTTTCATTTGAAATTGGCATTTTTTTGAACCTATGTATATTGAATGGGAACCAAATTAATTCTATCTTAAAAGTAATTGAATTTTAATAATACCAAAACCTTATTCAAACTATCACCTGGGTTATTACCAGTATGTATCTCATTGACATATATAATTCTAGATTCAATAAAATTTATAATAAAGTGAATGCTAAATTCAATAGGATTTGATTTACCATGATATAATATTTTTTTTTGAAAAATGTATATCTGAATGACTATCACAATAAATGGTAGTAATAAAATTATATAGATTGAGTTCAAAAAGAAAAACCCTTAACCAAAATTCCTTCTTGATAGCCTTAGTCAAGGCTATTTTTTTACATCTGTGGTTGATAAGGCCATAATACATTTCATGTTATAGTTCCAAGAAAAGGGACCTCTAAAATCAGTGAAGACATATTGAGTAAGTGGTTTTATGGTATCAACATTCTCTATACAATCAAAATCTACATTTTCCACAAATAGTGCATTAGTATCCACATTTTTATTATAAAAAAATATGGATCTATTTTATGTGATATGTATATTAGAATCCAATTTTGGGATTTTTAATGTGGATTCCCTAGATTGGGCATGAATATGGTAAGGGAGAAATTAGAAAATGCTGAATAATGCCTAGTACATATCATTGAGTACATGATGCTGCCAACAATATTAGAATACGGAATTTTTGAAATGTATTTAACATCACTGGCAGTAGTAGTGGCATGAGCTAAAGATAGTTTGAAATGTTGGGAAAAGGGAAAATTCATAGTCTTTAATGAATCATGTAAATACCTTTCTATGTCTTTGAGAATGTAATCATTTTGGGATAGATACAAAATTTTATTTGATATGTCCCTAATTATTTCCATACCTAGTATTTTTATTTCTACACCTAGGGCATTCATTTCAAAGATGCTATTTAATCGAGAATTAACATAATTAATGATCTTAAAATTATTTCACATTATCAAAAAATCATATACATAAAAAGTTATGTAATTAATTTTATTTTTAATATATTTAAAATAAACACATGTGTCATGTTGACTCCAACTGAATTGGTTATCAAGATTAAAATAATAAAACTTCAAATACCATTTCCTAGAATATTATTCTAAACTATTCAATGATTTATTTAAGAGTAATACTTGGTTAGTTTTGAATCCTTTGTAATAAGCTTTAACATTTTTTAGCTAAAATTTCTCTTTAAGGTCACCATTAAGGAAGGAAATTTTCATATCCAATTGGTCAATGTGGAAAACAAAAAAAAGTATCAAAAGGAAGAAGCAACTGAATTGAATAATGTTTAAAAACAGGTGAAAATATTTCAACACAATCAATACATTATCTTTGAAGAAACCCTTTTTCCACTAATATGGAATTGAATTTAATCTTCTTTACATATGTGTCATCTTCCTTCTTTTATAAATCCACATAAACCTAATGAAATTATCATTATGAGGCCTATCAACAATAGACTAAGGGTTATTTCCATTTAAGGACTTCACTTCTTTATCCATGGATGAGATACAATTACTAGAATCTCTATCACTTATGTATTGATTATAATATTTAGGATCATCAACAATAAGATCCCAGGCTATATGGATGGTAAAATAAGACAAGTCATACATGCTAAACCTATAAGGGGATCTAGAAACCCTCCTAGCTCTATCTTGGGTTTGTTGATAACCATTATTAATACTAGGAGATTTTGAATATGTTTCAAAATTATAACAAGATATATTTTTGTTTATAACTTAATGATTAGGCGGAGTGGAATTAATAGGAGCCTCAAATTGGGTTGGTGATATAGGTTGAACTACCTTAGTGTGTGGTTTATCAATGTTGTCATCAATGGAATCTCTTGCCTTGGGAGAACAGGACTCATGGAACACAAAATCCCTACTAATTATACATTTATTGTATCTAGGTTTATCAATTGATAACTTTTACTCTTTAACACCCTTAGGATATCCTATACAGACACATTTAAGAGCCCTTGGTTCTAAAATGTTTGTTTTGAAATGGACTTATACAGTACACCCAAAATTTATTAAATAGATATAAGAAGGTGGTTTGTTATTCTACAACACTTCAAGTTTTTTTAATTGATTGTTACTAGATGGATACCTATTAATTAGGTATACTGACATAGTGGTAGCTTCTTACTGAAATTAATTGAGTTGGCTTAACTATGAAAGCATGATTTAGAACCACACCAGAATGGTATAGTTTATATGTTCAACAAGATCATTACATTGGGGAGTTTCCCAAATATCCAGATGCCTACAAATTCACTAGATTCACAAAATTTAATAAAATTAATACATAGGTATTTGAGTCCATTATTAGTTCTCATCACCTAGATCTTCTTCCAAATGTGATTTTCATCTAAGATTTTCCATGTTTTGAAGTTCTCAAATACCTAATACTTGTTTTTAAGGATATATATCCACACTTTTATAGATTAATCATCAATAAAGGTTAAAAATTAGGATCCTAAACCATATAAGGTAGACCTATATGGGCCTCATAAATTAGAATATATATATTATAAATGTTGAGTATCATTAAATGAGGACCTACTAAAAATAACCCTCTTAGACTTACCCATGACAACATATTCACAATAGGGATGGTTTATAGATATGATATCATGAAACAACCCTTTTTATTATATTCCTCAAGACCCTTGGAGGTCACATGCCCCAATATCCTATTCCATAACAAAGTTTTATCTATATTAGTAACATAAAAACTTACCAATTTCCTATAATGTGTTTTTTCATTCAACACATAAAATCTATTAACAAGAGATCCTTTATTAAAATTTATATAGAATTTATTAATTTTTAGGAATCCTGATTTAGACTTGAAAATGAAGCCTTTCTGGTATAGAACCCCAAGAGAGATCAAATTTCTATTAATATTAGGTAGACATATAACATCTAACAACGTGATGATAGAATTTTCATATAGTTATTTGAAAATAGAACCTCTTCCTAAGACCTTACATCTCATATTTTTTTTCCAAATATTACTTATCCTTATACCCTTTTTATTAATTCCTAGAATTCCTCTCAAGTAGAACCCATATGAAACAAATACCTAGAATATTGGACCCACTCATCATTGAGAACATGCATAGAAAATTTTTAGAAATCAGTGATATCATAAATAGAATCTAAAAAGTGGGATTAGTCAAAAGGTTCTTTAGTCTTAGGATTTTTTTGGTTTCATACATTTGGGTAAAATGTGCCTGGGTTTCCCAAAATTTTAATAAACAACCTTTGAATCTTTAGAATTATACTTAGACTTGGGTTCCTTGGTGTTCTTGGTTTTATCTATACTAAAGCCTTTATTCTTACCCTTAGTCCGAGTCCTACCCCTAGTAAATAGACACTCAACCTCACCCTTAACCTTATGTTAATAATGTATTTATTTATAGAGAATGAGTGATTTTAATTCTTAAAGAGTCAATGATTCATGAACATAAACCATAGTTTCTAGAAATGTTCTATAAGAATTATCAAGAGAAATCTAGAGGATCATAAACTGGTCCTCATCATCAACATTAACATCAATATTGGAGAGGTTAATCATGATATTATTAAATTCATCAAAATTTGATTTAATATAAACATAAGAGAACATTTTAATGTTAAACATGAACTTTTTATTATATAATATTAAAAACAAAATCTAAAATTGTATAAATTTTCTCAAATTGAAACCAAATTAAAGCAGTAGTAGTTTCATATAAAACTTATTTAAGGACAACATCCCCTAAGGAAATAAATATATAACTATAGACCATAACCATAACATCATAAGTTACATCCTTGTATGTGGTAGAGGTATTCCCATCATCAGACGAGGTCAAAACTGGTTTCATTGGCCCATGAAAAGCATATATAATCCCTTTCTATATAAGAAGGTCCCTCATTTTAATTCACCAATAACTAAAATATTTATCACCATTAAAATTTTTAATTTCATACTTAGTTAAAGAAATTTTTTATCTAATGTCTTAGATACTAATTTTTTGGGGACAACATTGAGGTGTACATCCCCAATAAACAACCAAGATCCAAAAATATGTAATCGGGTTCAATAACATATATGGAATTTAAGGGGTTATCATGGTTACAATAATTACATTTATAAATAGATAATAATGTGAAAATTTATGATGGGTTTGAAAAATTAAAAATAAATAGAAACCAAATTTGATATGGATATTTTTTTGAATGAACATGAAATAAATAAATAAAAGAGGAAAAATGATTTAACATGCTTCAGGACATTTTAGACCTGAATGAACATCAATAACACTAACCAAATGATATTTTTATAAAGATCAAAATTAAATTTATCAAATATAAAACCTATAAATAGCAATAATAGAATAAAAAAGAAGTAGTAGATAACTATTTAAAATGAAAATGTGAATATAAGGAGGCTTACAAGATCAAAAAATTTAGAACTGTTCATTGGTCCTATTCTCTCTATGTAGCATCAATGAAGTATTTTTATAATTTAATGTGTGCACTTGAGAAATTTTCATTTGTATCTCCACAAAATCTCTTGGATCAAAAGAAAATGGTCACACTTCATCGCCAGGAAGGGATGTTGTCATGCTCTATGACAAATGGCACACCAGTGGTTCATAGGGAGGATGATGGTATTAAGATTCCAATAACAAACAAAGAATAAAATATCTTAGAGTGGCTAGAATTTATCCAGTACAATTATATAAACCTAGAAGTTGGAAGGGAGAGTGAATCTAATTAGGCGGTGAGGCATAGGGGTGATCGAATCCCCTAACACACCACAGGCAGTCGAAACAACATGGTGGAATGACTGAATTCCATACACCCCCACAAAATGAATCAAATAGCCTAATTATAAAAAACTAATAAAATAGACAACCCTAATAAAAGGGGAGGTGAAGGTAATGAATAGTCAAGAGAAAAAAAATATACTATATTGGTGACTTGGAAAGCCAAGAAAAGAACAGGATAAAGAAAATAAGAGGAAAGGGGAACATATTGACCTAAAACAAAGGCTCACGGAGAAATAAAAATACTACCGAGAGTGCAATAAATAATTTTGAGAATGATAATAAAAAAAATTCTATAATTTTTAACGAATGTATTAAATTCAAATGGAAAAATAATAAATAAGGAAAATTATTGTTTCCCCAGTTATGTATGTTCTAGTTAGGAATCACTACTTCTGGATGGTTTCCATTAGATTTATTTATGGAACCAGAAGCACCCAATGGCTATGTATCCAAAGGGACCTGATTTAAAAATGTAGGAATTCGTTAGGTTTGTTGACCTATGATACTTTAGAACTCACATTTGTTGAGAGGATGGGAGGTCGGGTTCGTCACAACATTTTTGGGGGGAATCATTGCCTACTATGGGACTCTCTTATAGATTTAAGATATGTTCATGAATAATTATTAATTTACCAAGAATAATTTAAGTTTCCCTTGAAATTTTCCATCAATTATTAGAATGTGTGGAATTCAAATCATCTATATTTATTCAAGGTTCTTCATTAATAGAGATATCTATATGTATTCGAGCTTCTCCATCAATGATATCCTCTCATATACTACTTAGAGATTATTTAACCATTGTTATGATGATGATGGTTTTTAAGACACTAAATGGGGCACTCTAGAATCTATGGTCATCCCGATAGACAAAAGCTATTTTGATGTTGGGATCATACCCACAAATGGGCTACCTATGTATCCTTGTGAAAGAATCAGAACCCTTGTAGTTCGGTACCGCTTAATGGGACACATCATACCTTTTAAGGTCATGTGATAAGGACCTAAAATTGGTATCATAGTGGAAGGAGGATATCATTACCTATGTAAAAAGAAAATGAAAGTGTGAACTATACCTTCCCTACTAGGGACTTGAGGTTTCAAGTCTTAGAGACGAGAAAGAGGGGGGGGGGGCATGGCCCGAACCCTAATCCTTCAAACTGGGAAATTCCTAACACATTATCTGGTATGAGAGTCCATGTGAGTATAGATATACAATCCTAAAAACACCCCAAGGATCTTGAATCCCATATAATAAAATTAGGGGAAACCTATGACTATAGAAATACAAACCCAAATGGGAGACATGCCGATGTGTCTTTACCAAAGGTTTGGTAAGTTAGTAGGTTTTTGTGGAGATTTCAACTTGGTCCCTTCCAGAAAAGGGAGCCAAGGAAATAGAGGCCCCTCCATAGATGGATTAGAACAGGCCTTCAAATATGTCTTGCATAGGTGGTCCGCGTAGTTCTTCCGTGTAGGTATGCCGCATAGGTATGATGCATAGGTGTACCACACAAGTCCTAGGAAAAACTAAAAAAATGCTTAACATAGGAAGTATAAGCCTATAAGAAATTGACATACCTTGGGAAATGGAGTGGGGACAAAAACACTTGGGTGAGGTTTTAACTTAAGTACCCTGGGTGTCCCTTAATGTCATTGGAAGCATCGTGCGAAGGTCATTGCTTAAGGAAAGGACCATGTGTAGATGCTTCTCCCTTTTGAAGGAGGGTCCTTAATCATATGTTTTGTATTTAAAAGTATGAAATGATATTAATATTACATATCCCATATAATTCTATATTCTCTAATGTTTTTAGAGAGATACCTGAGAAAATTTGTGGGACTAGGGTGAAATATCTACACAATAGGAGATTCATGAGTTCTTATAACTTTTTCAAATTTTCAAATGGGAATCGAAAGGGTCCTATTTATTGGTAAGGAGGGGACCTGGTTGAAGGAAGGTTGTATTCATAGGTCCACCACATATCTCTCCCATGTATGGGTAAAAAAATTATTGGGCCATGTAGGTGCTCCAACATAGGTCCTCTATACAGGTCTTGTGGCGCAGGTCCTCTACGTAGGTCCCCTGTGTACATGAGGCAAATCCCTTGGTGAAATTTATCCATCTTCTAAGTGCCATATCTTTTGATCCATATATCTGTTTGGGCTCTGTGACTAGTCAAATAAAATCTACCAAAGAGATTTATACTTATTGATATGATGAATAAACCAAGTATTATCGGAATAAACTCGAAAATTTAATCTTAATAAATCACAAACTTTTCATCATTGTTCTTGGAAATCTATAGAAAAATCTTTGAGGGGGGATCTTTCCAATTATCCCTAACTATGGAGAAGTCTTGTAGAAAATGGAAATTCAACCATGAGTTCTGTGGAAAAGTGTATGAAACACATTATATGGTGTCAACAAAATCCCCCCCTTAGAATTAGATTTGCTCAGAATGAAAAGATTCTTTTTCTAAGTTAACATTATTACACTTTGATGTATTCCAACATCATTTTTGGGTTGTGGATCTACATCAAGATTAGAAGGTTGATCTATTTTTTCTTAATCCATGCGGCCTAACAAGCGTAGTTTAACTATTTCTTGGGTCATATGAAAAACCCTAAAAACTTTGTGTCTTTTGACTTTTCATTTCTCAATATTTCCTAAATCGTAGAGTGTAGGTCCAGGGAGCTGAGGCTCAACTTTTTCTCAGAATTCCCTTTGTGGGTTTTCATCCTAGTGAGTACTATATCTCTTTTTGTAGGAAATTTAAATTCATGATAATTAGACTAATAATTATACTATTTTAGGTCGAACAACATTGACCCTAAATTTTGAGATTAAAAACCAAACAAGGATTGATGGCTTGGGAAGGTCCAAACATTCTTTAAATACCCCTAAAATGAATCTCTAGTCATGATTTTTATGATCACCAAATCTAAAAAAATATGTATGAGAATAGAAGATGTATTTTTTAAGAATGAAGTTTCCGATATTTGAAAAACCTATTATAGGGGCTTTATTATGCAGGGCCATCTAGGGCATATGATGCATAGCCAAACAGTGGTATCCTTATGTTGATTGGACTATTATATTGGTGAATTTTATTCATGGACAACTAGGGCACATACTACATAGTCAGGTAAAGGAGTTCCCAGGAATTCTAACTTTCTACTCTTGATAGACAAAAAAGGGTCAATATTAGGATGCCTCAAGACCATAGTGGGTGGATTTTCCAATGAACGATATATGAGAATAAAGGGGCCATTTGTTTCAACAAAGGCCTATGAATGAGAAACCAATCATACATGATTTTTATGTGTGAAAGAAATTATGTTTATCAAAAAGCCGATTTTTGATATTTTTCTTTGCAGTTTTAAGTCATTTAGTAAGGACATTATGCTATACAGTTTTCAGTCATGAAACAAGGGGATTAGGTTTTTTAGTTTTTAGTCATTCAATAAGAAATTTAGATGGATTTATTTTATGGTCTTTAGCTTTGACCAAAGGTTCATGAATCTCTAATTTCTTGGTAATTTTTATAAAAATATACTACCATATTCATGTATGGAAAAGAATAATTATAAACTGTGATTTAGGGATTTATAAATCTGAAAAGTGATATAGGAAAAGGGATAATTAAATTAGAGGAATTATTTTCAAGGAACAAAGTTACCATTTCTTGAAAAAAACTGTTATAGGGGCTATATTATGTAGGGCCAACTAGGGCATGTAATGCATAGCCGAACAATGGCATCTTTCTGTTGATAGGACCATTATGTGGAAGACCTATGCAAGGACACCTAGGGGAATGTACTACATAGTCAGACAAAAGAGTTCTCAGGTATCTGACATTCTATTTCTAAAAGCTGAGGAAAGTTTATGAAGATTCAAAATTTCCAAATCATAGAGTTTGGTTTACATAGAAAAATACCTGAACACAGAAAGAGTACTTCTAGACATTATTTCCAAAAAAATTGACTAATATACTATTTTAAGAAGGTCTGACCCAAACTTAGAAAATATGGTGTTTTTTGTTTTCAGTTCATACGACTAAGACCAAAATATTATTGAAACAATGGATGATATGTGGTTAAACAATCCAAGGTTATTTCAGTATGCTTTGAAAAAGTGAAGAGAAAAAGTGTAAACCATAATCTTGGAGATTTTAAGATTCATAGAAAGGATACGATACAAATATGAAACAAATTACCCCTTTAAAATACTGGTTCTTTCATACTATCATCAAATATTTTTATGGGGACAAAAGTGGCTTCTCCTAAGAACGAAGTTACCATTATTTTACAACCTGTTATGAGGGCTGTATTATAAAGTTCCAATTGGGGCATATGCTACATATCCGAATAGAAATATCTTTTGGATGATAGGCCCATTATATGGGAAACTTATTCAAGACTACCTAGGGACACATTCTGCATAATTAGAAAAAATATCTCTCAGGTATTAGACATTCTACCATCAGAAACAAAATAAATATTGTGAATATCTAAAAGTATTCAATCTTAGGAGTATGAAATGTGAAGGTGGTAATTTCCAATGAACAAGAGATATATTTGGAACAATATTGGCCATGATTTTGGAGTCCCTTACATAAATATGATTTGTATGTATAATGGGAATATATTTTGTTTCCTTAGTGGTATATCTAAGAAGAGAACCCAAAATAAAGGTCTCTTACAATTTTTTTTAATTTATGTGGGATATGGGGAATTTTATTTTATCTCATGGATGGGACTAAGAGTTATGTCCTAATTTTTACTATGTACCTCAATGGGATGAGAATCAATCCACATGAAGTTCTTGTAGGTTCTTGTAGTTTATCATCATATGGTGAGGATTTAAAGTGATCATGACCTGAAAAAAATATTATTTCTAGACTAGGGGATAGGACCCAGGTGTCACTACATTTATTACTAGGGAATGAATAAATCCACACATAGTTCTTGAAACATTCCCTATACAGGTTTGATTCATACATACAGGGAATAAAGGGGCTTTTTTTCCTGGCTGGGCCTAAAATTGGAGATCTGGGCATCTCTACGGATCCCATTGGAATGAGAATCAGGCCAAACATAGTTCATGATAAGGTTCCTCACACCAACTAAGTTTTAATGTGGTAAGGGGGGATTTTTTTAGTTATGGATGGAACTAAGATAGGAGATCTAGGTGTCACTACATACCTCATTGGAATGAGAATCAAGCTAGACATAGTTCATGAAGATGAAATTCCCTATGAAGATATGACTCATAAGCATAGGGAATGAGGGATTTTTTATTTTTTCATGGCTGGGCCTAGGATTGGAGATCTAGGCGTCTCTACATATCCCATTGGAATGAGAATCAATCCATACATCGTTCTGGAAGAACCGTGTAGTTTAACATCTTATAGTGAGGACATAAGTCACCTAATGTGAAAGAAACATTACAGTTGGACCAGGGGATAATACATAGGTGTCACTACGTATCTTGCTAGGGGTAATAATAAAGATACATGTAGTTCTTAAAAAGGGATCCCTATGCAGATCTGATTCAAACATAGGGTGAAATGGGGATCATGTGCCACTAAGGTCTAGCAATGATGTGAGTAATGCTTGTGCATGGAAGCTACTCATTTTTTAAAGAACCAAAAGAAATGATAATTTGTGGCATATTAGGGAATTTTTTAATGCCAAATGAATGATATATTAACCATACAATTTAATGTCATGTAGCGAGGAAAAATAATGTCATGTAGTTTAATGTCATGCGACAAGGAAAATGATGCTACACATTTTAACATCATGCAACATGGATGCATATGGTTTCTATGAAATTTGATGTCTTGAAATGAATAAATTTAGGGTATCTTGGGGGATTTATTAATGTAAAATGAAGGAGATGTTAACTATACAGTTTACTGTCATGCAGTGAGGAAAATTGATGTTGTGGAGTTTGTCATCATGTGACAAGGACAAAGATTCTATGAATTTTAACGGCGTGGAGCATGGATTCATATGGTTGCCATGCAATTTAATGTATTGAAACCAGGACATGACTTTTTGTGATAACACAAGTACTTCTTCAAGAATCATGCATTAGTTAGAGTTGTAATAAGTTCTCCATCCATTGAGATTAAGTAATAATCTCTATTATAGTGGAATGTATGTATGGAATAAGGTCCTTCCCACTATAGATCAAGTTTTGGAGGTTTATTACCTAGTATCATTAGTGTTATGAGAACAAATACCAATTCTCCTCGATGAAATGGATGGTGGAAAACTTTCTTGTTAAAATCTTGTTCTATTATATTTTGATATATGTTCAAGTGATGTAAGGTATGAAATATCTTTTCGTCTAATTGTTATATCTCATCAAATCACTTCTGATACTGTTCATCGGTAGATAACTTGTCATGGATGGAAACTCAGAGTGAAGGAAATTGAACTTCAATAGGAAGAACTTCTTTTGTCACGTACACTAATGAATATGGGGTTTACCATGTTTTAGTATGAGTAATAGTTTGATAAGCCCATAAAGAATGCAAGAGATTATCATACCAATAATTTTTATCTTTATCCACCATCTTTTGGGGTATATTTGATAGGTTCTTTTTGAAAGCCTCTATCTTTCCATTGGCCACTACATGGTAGTGAGATAAATGGTTGGATTTGATAGCGTGCTATGGATATAGCTTCTTTAACTAAAAAGAATAGAAATTGATGAAATTTTCCATTAATATGGTGCGAGGGACACCAAATCTGGTAATGATATTAGATTTGAAAAAGATAAAAATGATTTTGGACCTGAATTCCCTGAGAGGTATTGCCTCATCCCATTTGGAGAAGAAATTGGTAGTAGTAAGAATATACTTTAACTGCTTAGCCGTATCTAGAGGATAGGATTATACTATATGCATTCCCCATGTAGAAAATGGCTAGGAGTATTTAGTTGTATGTACAAAATCTAGGGGTTGTTGAATGAAGTTGGAATGCATATGGCAGGGATGACACTTCTTAGTGAAATCTGTGGAATATTGTGTCATCAAATTCTAAAAGTATCCAAGCCTACTAATTTGATCAAAAAGCATATGCCCAGATTGGTGAGCAATACAGGATCCTACATGTAATTCTTCCATGATAGCCATAGTTTCATCCCCATCAATGCATTTGAGAATAATTACATTGAATCCTCATCTATAAAGGATATTATGGTGATCTAGGCCATCATAAAGAGTGAAATTGACTGCTCATTTCCAGATCTATTCTCTTTTAATCCTATCTGGTGGATATACCCCAATTTGGAGATATTCCCTGATAGGTGTCATCCATCCTATGGAATGACCATATGGATCAGAAATGGGACTAATTTCATTAATTTTCTATGTTCTCATTTGAAAAAAAGGTGAAAACACTCAACGATGAACAATAATAATGGTTGTTTCATCCTGATTTGTATCTTCCTACGTTGTGGCTGCATTTACCAATGCATCATCTTGGGAATTTTGTAACCGCAATACATACAATGTTGGATTTGAGGAAAATTCTACCATTAACCCTCGAACATAATCACAAGGGAGATTAGTTCTTCTTTCTAATAGCGTAATTCCCATTGATTTGTTTGATTACCAATTATGAATCACCTTTCACCTCCAGGTAATCCACTGGTACTTGAAGTGCTAATTTTAGGATAGTAATGAGATCTTGATATTCTGCCTCATTGTTGGTACAAACTTTTGATAGAAGAAATAAATATGGTAATACTGCCTTTTCTAGGGAGATCAGAACAATTCCTAACACGACTTTGTTGAGTTTATGGTATTTCATTCTCTTACCCATTGGAATTATAGAAGAACCATCAAATTACATTTCCCATATTTGTGTACTTTCTTTAATAGAAAAGCTTTCTTCATCAGGAAATTTTGTATTCAATGACTTCCCTTCCACAGATGGGTGCTCAGTAAGGAAATTTTCTAAAGCTTGGCCTTTTACTACTTTTTGAGGAACAAACTATATATTAAACTATTGTAGAATAACCACCCACTGTGCTAGACGTCATGTAAGCATAAGAGGATTGAGGATAAATTTGAATGGGTTATTGTGAGATACCAAGTAGACCTCATGATGCTTTAAATAATTTCTTAATTTCTGAAATAAAAAGATTAATTCTAGGAATACTTTCTCAATATCATAATATCAAGTATCTGTGTCGAGCATGGTTTGAATAAGATAATAAATGATGTTTTCATTCCCAGCACCACTCTTTTGTGCGAGGAAAGCACCCGATGATCACTCCAATGCTGTCACATAAAGAATGAGAGAATTCCCTTCAATAGGTGGAATCAATACTCGTGGGCTTAAGAGGTATTTCTTGAGGATATCAAATTCTTCTGGGAAGTTATTAGTCCATCGATATGTGACCCCCTTTTTCATTAATTTGTTGAATGGAAACCACTTACCTACCAAATTTGCCATGAATCAGTGGATATAGGAAACATTTCCTTGAAGTCTTCTCAATTCATTCACGTTTTGAGGAGGTGACATGCCATGTATAACCTTAGTATTCTCGGGATCGACGTCGATGCTGCGATGGAATATAAAAAGACTGAGAAATTTTCCCAAGGTTACCTTGAAAGAAAATTTCAAGGGATTCATCTACAAATTATATTTCCGAATATTGTTGAATATGATCTCCAAATCAACCAAGTCATTAGAAATTTTTCTGAACTTAACCACCAAATCATACTGATAACATTTAATGAATTTACCCATGAAAGGATTAAAAATATGGTGCATTGCATGTTGATATGTTGCACCAACATTCTTCAAGGTAAAGGTAATTACCCGATAGAAAAATATTCCCTTAGGGGCTCTAAAATATATAGATTACTCATCTTATGAGGTCTTTTGGATTTTTTTATACCCATAGTATCCATCCATGAAGGATATATATTCATAACCAGCTATTACATTAATAAAAAGTTCTGTGATTGGAACTAGAAAGTCATCATTGAGACAACACCAGTTGAGATATTTGAAATCAATGAAAACCCTAATTTTTTCATTTTTATTTTTCCCTAGAACAATATTGGACAACCAATTGGGATATTGAACCTCCTTAATAAAGTTATCATTGATAATATTTTCAACTTCAGCCTCAATTTTGGAGGCATGAGTTTGGTGTGTTCTTTTTGATGCTTGTTTAAATCCTCGATGCTCCTCTGGAAAACCCAAATGATGGGTGGCCATGTCAGGGTCAAGGCCTGAAATTTCTGTATAGTTCCAAGAAAACACATCTCAATATTTCTTTAGAAATTAAGTATAAACATCTGTTGGGAAAAAATCCCTCAAGGTATCATTGAAGCATTTTTGAGGTGATTGTGTTTGTTGAAAAAGTGGACATCTGTGTTGTGATTGTTGACAAATAAAACTATGACATACAAATTTTTTGACAAAGTGGATTTCTTGGTGGAATGTCGAGTTCAATATCTATGGTCAATGATCCATGTTTGATTCAAGAACATTGAAAAAGGAATGGATGATCTGGAGGCGGTACAAAAAGAACAGATACAAGGTGACACTGTTTTCCAGTGTTTGCCAAATTTTTGGGCCTAAAAATCAAAAAATAGAGAAAAGTGGTTTTGGAAAAGTGACTTGTGTGATGTGTACTTTAAGGAGAGGGAACTTTCATGCCTAGTGTTTTTCATGATCAGAACATGGAAAAATGGCAAAGGGATAAGGGTCGCGCAAGTATTGAGCTGGTCGCGGAAGTGACCTGCGTGCCGAGAAAGGACTTGCGTGCCAGTACCTAGGAGGATTGGAAAATTGAAAGCCATATGTTTTTCAAGACTAGAACATCATAATATGTCCAAGTAAATAGGGTCACACAAGTTTTCAAGTGGGTCGCGTAAGTGACTTGCAGGGGAAGAGACCTGCGCACCGAGACTTGCGCACTGAGAGGAGACTTGTGCGCCATCGCGCAGGCTGTCAAAATGCCTATAAATACAGGTTTAACCCTCCTTATTCTGTATGAGATCAAAACTTGGATAAAATCAAAGCTCCCTTCGCGTAGGTGTGGTGGTCGTGCAAGTGGTGTGTGGTCGCGCAAGTGAAGGTTGCGCGCCAGGTGGATAGTTGCGCGCCGGTTGTTAGTTGCACACCAAAATCAGTTTGGGTGTAAAAAGAGGTGCATCGTGCATGTTTGGAGTTGGGGAAGGAAGCATCGTGCAGGTGATTTGGTGACACTTGCACACCAGTTTGGACTTGCGCGCTGAAGAATTGCACACCGTATTGGGACTTGCACACTGGGCTTGGAGAAGAGCGCCCGGTGTTGTTGGAGCACGCCCGCCTTTCTGTGGCTGTGCAAAAGTTGGAAGAATACCCGATACCTTTAGTGCAAAGAGAGATTCATCTACGGGTGAAAGTTGAACTTCAACAGAGCATCCACATATAGCTAAGGATGTATTCATTAGTGATAATGAAGAGACCTAATAGTCTATAAACTGTGAGTGGATCCTTTCCGGAGCAGTGAGCAAAGAAAGAGGAAGAAGGTGATCCTCTCCACCGGCAGTGAGCTAGAGAGAGAGAAACAAGGAGTGACCCATGGGAAAGTAGTGAGCTGACCCTAAACTTTGTAAAGGTAGTGAGCCTAGGAATAAAAGTGATCTATCCCAAACCTTGTAAAAAGCAGTGCACTTCTAGTGGATTTGGTACATCGGCACATTGCCGGTGTATGATCCTTGGACGTAGCCCAGTGAGGGTGAACCAAGTAAAAATTGATATGTCCTGTGCATGCTTTACTTTCTGTTTATATTGTGCAACGGGAAAGAGAGAGAAGAGTGTTTGGCTTAACAGTGAAACAAGATCAGAACATGATTTAATTTTAAATTAGTCATACCCTGATTCACCCCCCTCTCAGGGTATTCAGCCTTGTGGACCTAACAACATCTTTCTATTCAAAAGTCATGGACACACTAATCATATTGGGACATGGATCTTCTTCTGTACCCAGATTTATTTCTCTGAGTTCATCCACAGTGGGGGAGATGCCTTCATCAAATGCCAGAGGGGAGTCTTTGAGATATTTCTCTTTTTTCTCCTCCTCACGTGTCACTTCTTTTGTTTCTTCTTGAAGGGTAGGTGATGAAGTAATACAATCAGAGCTAAGGTAGAGTTAGTATTTGGAAATCCTAAAGAAGAAGCAATCATTTCTAACCCTACTGATGATAAAGGTTCTTCTGGGTGCCTTGAAGTGAAAATGATGGGTTGGGAATTAACATCATTGCCTTTTTTCCATTATCATGATAACTTATTCCAAATTGGTTGATGACGAAGATACTTTCTAATGTTTAGGGGATCGAATGAAGACATATCCACTTAGGATTCCCCCACTTTTTGGTAAATCAATAATTTCTCCCATGCTATCAGGTTCAATTTCCACAGCCGACATTATGGAAGTCATTGGACAAGTGCTTGGATTTGGGTTTTTCTTTTCAATTTGACTAATAAGAATCACATAATATACATTGAGATGCTTGAATGGGTTGTATGGGATCTTTTCTATACCATTTGGAGAATTGATTCCTGTTATATATTTTTCTATATACTTTTTCCCTTTGTGTGATAGAACTCTGCCTTAATATACTGGGATTAAAAAGTTTTTAATGGGGCCTTATCACCATGAAATGTCCCAATTTAACCATTGAATCAATACTTGAGACATTGGTGGTATGATGGAGGAATGACCACATGCTTATGTAAAAAAGTCATTATAAGAATAATGTTGAAAGTTTTGTCCTCTCAGACAACCATGAAATCTGAATTAGATATAAGTTCCACAAACTGAGTTCTGAGTGTAATTTCTCCTATAGTTTCTTTTTCATTATTTTCATAACCTTAAAACATCAGAGTGGAGGGAGATAAGTTAGATTCAGTGAGACCCAACTGATGAAGTGTACGGAGGGGAATGAGGTTGACTCTTGAGCCATTATCAATGAAGGATCTTCAAATGTATATATCATTAACCTTTATAGATAAATACAGGGGCCTGATATGTCCATGTACAACATCATCCTCATCTTGGTTCATGAAATATATAACTACATGAAATTATATAGGATCATTCTCTATACGGTAGACCTTAGTAGCAGCAACCTCAGTTTTAAATTCTTGAGGATTTAAAAAAACCTCAATAAGTGCTTCCCAAATATCTTTTTACAGATTCAAAGAATCCAGGATTGATAAATTAGCTACTACTTATGCTAGTTTCTTTAAAACATCATACTTCTAGTCTAAAGGCATTTTTTTTCTAGCATAGAGATTCTATTTTGTAGGTATCTTAAAAGTTGATGCTTATGAAGTAGATAGACCATGTGTTAGGCTAGAGGTTGGAAATACTTATTCTCTTGGTGGATTAGGCTGAATAGGTCTATCTACCTGCCGAGAGAGTGGTGGTTTAACCTCTAATTGGTCTTCCAAGATGATCATGTTGGGGATGATCTTTTCATGTGTGATAGAGTTACCTTGTTCTTGATGAGACCTTTGAAGGCCTATATTATGCATTTCTTCTTCATAAATGGTTCAAGAATGGGTGTAATTAAAATAGTGGCTTCTATCATACCCACTTCTTCCCCTATATCCTTGACCATGACTTCTTCCCCTAGTTACCCAATCAAGTATAGATAATTCAAGTTTATAACCAAAATCATCATTTTCTTAGGGGCCCTTTAAGTGGATAACGTTAATAGAGTCGAAGATCAACTCCTCATCTGGTGAATATTATTTCTAATAGGTTAGTTCTTATTGTGCTATTTTTCTAGGAGTTGCCTGTGCTTATGAGACAGATGGCGTGAAATCTGCCAAAGTCAAGGACTACTTTGTCCTTAACACAAGTTCATCTTATTCTAACTTCTCTTTACCTTTCTGATCATGTCAATTCCTTGGGGATTGGTATTTGGAGGAATGATCAATTTTGTTTTTAGAATTCCATGAGTTTGATTGATCCTTTTCCTAACCATCAAATCATCAAATTTCTTCACATTCTTACTTTTGAATTTCATCTACTTGCCTTCTTCCTCTAGATTGGTAACAAAAACCAATGCTACCTGGGCTGATGAAATTTTTAGTTTCATATGTCCAGAGTCCACCATATTTTTCAAGAGATATTTGAAAACAAAACCCTCCGTGATGGGGTGTCACAACATTTGATGAAAGGGACAATAGTTTGGGAGTTCTCCATCTCCTTCTTTACTTGATTTCTAGGGCCTTGGAAACTGAACTAAGTTATTTATAAAGTTGAAATGAAGTAGGTAGGGACTTGGTCATTTAAAAAATAATAGACCTTGTTTTTAGCTCTTCAAATTGTCTCTAAATTTAATATTTTTTATCATTTTGATGTGGGGGTCATTGATGATAATTCTCGGGAGGTGGAGCCCTATAGTATGATGAGGGATTTGAAGTAGAAGTAGGTACATGTGATTTTTTGGGTGTAATTGTACCATCCTTAACCTTTCCGTTATCCTTCCCTAAGCTGATAGGATTACTCGAGATTTGGATATAGTCTATATTATGGAGTTTTCTACTTGTTGAGAAATTGAGGCCATGTCTCGGAACCCTCCCATGTATTTCATTGGGATTAGTGGTGGGAGAAACTCATCACATATATTTTCCACACAGATTGGAAACAACTCTTCTTAAGGGAGTGGTATATTCAAGGAGTATGTTAATCCTTTCCACTGAGCAATGAAATATGAAACACTTTCAGTATCCCTTTATTTTAAATTTGTAATATCAAAGGCTATTGTATTTTGTAGTATTGAGTTGAATTATAAAAGGAATTTTTGACATAGGTCTTCCCATCCCATAATTGATTGAGACTGCGAACTTGTATACCAGAAAAAGCCTGACCCCTGTAGTGATTGGAAAAAACATCTGAGTTTTACTGGTTCTTCTTGTTGAGGGGTCCCCATCATAAGATCACAGTGAGAAAGGGAATGCATTAAGTGCTGCTCTGGATCTCTTGAACCATTAAAGATTAGAAATGTGGTATTCAAAAATTTTGGTGGGGGAGGGATCAGATCTACCCATTTAGGGTAAGCCTTCTTTTTTGATTGTATCAGTGTGTACCATCCTTCCATAGATTCTAATCAAGTCTTTAATGACTCAACAATATTCATAAAAAATTGAGTAATATCTAGGTGAGCTGGGACCTGTATAAGTACAACAGATAGAGCCTGAACTGATGCGGAAATTGGAAAGACCACTGGTAGAGGTGATACTGGTTTTTGTCTTGGATAATCCATGGTGAAAGGCCTGTAAGGATGTGCTTGACCTTGTTCTAGATATGTAAAAAATGGAAGTAATTTGTTATCCACATCATTAGTTACAAAAAACCTCTTTGATGAGGAGATCCTACTAGAATCACAAGCCAAGGATTTGCTTGTGGATCAAGTCTGGAAAGAATACTGCTTTAGAGTAACTCTGTATTGAGTCTTCTCAACTACTTTATTTCCAACTCTTGCTAGGAAAAAAATTATTCAAGAGAAAGAGATTAAACTTCTATAGAGGGAAGGTGAAACATGGTTTGACCTTTAACCTTCTCCCTTTTAGGTGCTTTTTGAAAATGTGGAAGTAGATTATTTGAAGGAACACCTTGATTCCAGTCAATCCTTTGATTTCTATTACGCACACCTCCTTCACTTGATTCAGTATAGACTGTATCAAGAAAAATAACTTTATCCTAGGATGTCCTTGAACTAGACTCATTTCCAAGAGGATATTTCATAATTTAATTAATTACATTTATTGACACATAATGAATTGATGTCATTCTATCAGTATACGTGTGAAATATCCTTATTCTTCATCCTCCATGAGACTTTATTCTCTTATTTTTTGGTTTCCCATGAACTGTTTGACAAATAGTGATCTGAAGGGAATCCTTGAATAGTTCATTTGAGTGTTTCCTTTCTGGATTCTTCCCTAATCAGGAGAAAATTGACTTTTGCTAAGGAGGGGATTGGGGATGTGAAAAATCCCCTAGATCTGCAGGCTGGGGCTATTCCTATTCTTCTTCTTCAACCCTTTGGGCTCTGTTTTTTGACTCCAAAGGTTGGGATAAAAAATTCCCCAGCCCTATGGGCTGGGGTGGTTCTTGAACTACTATGGATGATATCAGTGTATCGACTCTTCAGATTTTATAAATTATGGTCCGAACATTGACTGATTTAATTATCTAACAACTACTAAAATCACCTATTTTGGAAGACCGTTGTGCTATTTTAGACATTTTTGTGATCTTATGGTTGAAATCCTCTAAGTGGGAAGCTTGCTTGATGTTCTATTTTTCTTGATGCAAAAGTATCTCAACAACTTACTCTCTTTGGGCCTGAATTTTGTGAAAACTGGTGGAGGCCTATTTTTGTTAATCATTTCTTCAATAATGAATAGAATTTGTTTCTTATAGATGGAATAGGAAAATAACATTACATGAGACCACCTTTGGCATGCTTTTCTAATTTTGGAGAACAGTGAAATGAAATTCTCCATGTGCACCCCATCCTCTAATTTGAACACCAGATGTGGTTTGTATGAACAATTTTTGCAACCTCCTTCATGAATTTAGGCATGAACATTGAAGGGCCTCCTATTTCTTCTTGACCTTTGGATATTGGGAAACCTGGATAGATTCCAAGTCAATTTGATACTGCAAACCCTCTATTACCTTGAAATGACTTTGATATCCATAATATGGTAATACTTTGATTTTTAGATAACTAAGACTCTTCCATATGATGTGGTGGATATCATAAATTCAATCTTATACCATTATTTCTATAATTTTGCATTGAGAGGTTTCCAAAGGCCAAAAAATGACTGGTATTTCACCCTTAGTGAGTTGTTTTCTCATATTCAACATATCCTCTTCATCTTTTGGTAGAGGATTCTCAACTTGGTTTAACCAGAGTGGACACTTCTCGATTGATTTACTGCAAGCAATGCGATCAGTTGGTGTTTCCTCTTCTATATTAGAAGGAAAATGACCCAAGGGATGTTCGGAGAATGACTATTTCCTTGGGATATCTTCTTGTTGAGAAATTATTTCACCTTCCATTAAAAAGGCATCAGACACAACCGACCTTATATTTTCAAGTGGCTCAAGACATGAGGGCTTTCTCATCACTATATTGTCAGTTGGAGAATTTTCTTGGCAATGAATAACACTACTATAGAGAGAAATTTCTTAGTGAATTCCATCATACAAAAGACAACCATGGTGGATTAAATCAATTGATAAATCCTCTTAATCCATGGTCTTCTAGACAAACTGAGGGTTTCTGCGGCTCTCATCTAGAGATAAGCTCTCTAGATTGACTTAATTTTCATGAATCAAGCCTTTATGATGAAGTTTCCAATGAGGAACTTCATAATTACTTCTATTTATCTCTTAATTTAGTAATGGGTGGGTAGGATCTTTAGCTACAATAGATAAATGTCTGAGGGCTTCATGAACTCTAGAATTAAGAGGAGCCAGATCATGGATCGACTCTTTATTCTCTAACTATGATTGGTGAGACTTCTTCTTAGATACTCTCTAACACTTAGTTGAGACCACTTACTGGGAAAATTGGTTATCATGAGCAGGTGTATGTGCTTACTTTGGAATGGCTGTCAGAACAAACTGATTATCTTCAATTGGAACAAGTGTATATGCTCGATCCAGTTGTCCGTATGATATGGGGGATTAGGCCCCATAACCCTCATGAATTATAAAAAAGGTATGTATCTACTCTCGGATGGATTGCCGATTAGTCATCCTAGGAATGGGGATAGAATTATGTGTTCATCCCACTGGTACTGCTGAAGTTTCCATTATGATATTTTGGAAAGCTTCCAAGATATGGGAAGGAATGTGTGTATGCCCTTTTACCATTTAAAAAATGTGTTTGGTGACTTCAGCAGCTAGAACGAGAATATATGTCTATTCTGTATATGAAGTAGGTGTATATACCTACTTCTATCCTCCATTTCCTATCAGTGAATATGGATAGTACTCATGCATTGGGGTGAAGAGTTGAGTCTGCCACAAGTTTGTCATCAGAGCTTTCCGACTGAATTCTCTAGGTACTGTCAAACTAGACTATGGGCAGGATTGATGGATGATGGTAGGTGTATGTGCCTACTGGATAATTTCCACCAAGAATGGTCGATGAACTTATTTTAATGTTGATATTTGAGAAAGTTGACATGCTTGGTGAGTGAAGGCAGCTGTATATCCTTACTTAGAAGTTTCCACCACATTTGGTTGATGGGCTTCATGAATACCACCAAAGGAGTCTGCTGGCTGGAAAAGTTAAAGTGAATGGGTGTATGTTCCCTTTTCCTGTTTTCCACCAAACTGGGTTGATGGACTTCTCTGAAGGGGGAAAATGTTGGAACCTACCCCCTGTTGGCCCACTGTTTTCCCCAGAAGTTTTTCTCACGCCTGGGTCTAAGGGACCTGGGCCAGAAAATTGAATATAGCACCCTCATCATGTTGAGTGTTTACTACTGTGCTACATTGGTGGCGGTGATTATTAGTAGGATCCTTCATGAAGGACCCCTATGTCTTCGGGACGAGGCCATGGGTGGCCTCTTGGTCGACCTACCAAGAATAGGGGAGGGATTGATGATTATGTTCTGGGGATAAACTCCTAAAATAGTTGAAGATAGTGATTAGAACTATCTAATTTTGAACCACTGGTCATTGTTGACCAGATGACCGAGGGTTATTATTGATTTGGAGGGCATGTCGGGCAGCCTACAAGGGTGGGATAGTACCATGTTGACAGTACTCTCAGACAAGTACATTGGATAACTAGTGTTGAAGATGCTGAGTTGGTGATGACTTCCTCTGAGAGGATGAGGATCTAGCTTGAGTAGCATCTGAGGAATTCATGGGTGAAAACTTGAAGGAATCCATTTGGAATGAAGGGAGTTCCTAAAAAAAGGTGCTTGTATATATAACAAATACAAATAATGAACTCCAATAAGTAGAATCTTTTTAGATGAACACTTGCGTGATTGATTCCCTTGTTTGGACCTCTTTTATCAATTTATAGGGGACTAAAATATGGGTAACACTATCATCTTGGTTAAGGATTCAGATTGGGTTATCCATTTTATTATTTTCATATGGGTTCAAAAAAATGATATGACAGAGAATAACTAACCGTCTGTTTTACAAAGTGTTTTTCATCGGGTAACCTATTAACATGGTTAAGTATTCACATTGGGTTCACCATTTTGTTGTTTCCCCCAGAACATATGTTATGGTTAAGAATCACTACTTCCAAATGGTTTCCATTGGATTTATTTACTAAACCAGAAGCACCCAAATGGAACTATATCCAAAGGTAATTTCATTCTAAAGGTAGATGTTCATTATGTTTGTCGACCTACAATACTTAAGAACTCACATTGATTGAGAGGATAGGAGGTCAGGCTTATCACACCATTTTTGGGGGAATTATTTCCTACTATGGGGCTCTCTTATATATTTAAGATATGTTCATTAATCCTTATTAATTTACCAAGAATAATGTAAGTTTCCCTTGAAATTATCAATTAATTATTATCATGTGTGGAATTAAGAATAATCTGTATATATTCAAGGTTCTTCATTAATGGAGATATTTGTATGTATTCGAGGTTCTCAATCAATGGTGTCCTATCATATACTATTTAGATATTCTTTATCCATTGTTACGATGATGCTGGTTTTTAAGCCACTCAGTGGGGCACTCTTGAAATTATGGTCATCCAAGTAGACAAAAGTTGTTCTGAGGTTGGGATCATACCCATAAATGAGACACCTACATATCCTCATGAAAGGAATCCTAACCCTCATAGCTTGGTGCCGCTTAATGGGACACATCATACCTTTTAACTTCATGTGATGAGGACCTAACCATACAGTTTAATGTCATGTGGTAAGGACATATAAGTAGAAGGTTCCTAGTCAAAGCTTAGTGTGGGACTTATGACTAAGTAGCCCAAGTAACCTTGAAAGGATATGAGTTTCCAAGTTGGTATTAGACCTTCATGGGAATGTGATCCAGGAAAAATAGGGTTTATTTTGGATTGT
Organism: Viscum album; assembly: GCA_963277665.1. Taxonomy (NCBI): domain Eukaryota; kingdom Viridiplantae; phylum Streptophyta; class Magnoliopsida; order Santalales; family Viscaceae; genus Viscum; species Viscum album. Next base: position 1,528,516,085 of record OY728138.1, on the reverse strand, counting down.
TGGGTTTTATCCTTAGGGAGGCCTCCTATGTATCCCACATGGATGGGAATCAAATCCCACATTGTTCGGTAAGTCTCATAGGGGGTATGTCCCTTTGATATAAACAGTTTGGGGATTACTTCTAAAGAGGGTGCCCTTGTAACAAGGTCTATGAGAAATGTCTTAACTCCTAGAGATTAAAAGGGGACATAATTTGGGTCTTATTTCTTAGGATGATGCCCAAATTATGAGAATTAGAGTTGGACTCCTGAGGAGGATTTAAATTGAGATTAGGCCCTAGGTGAAGGATTCCTATATATCCCAATTATGGTGGGAATCAGAGTTATCATAGTTCAAGAGGTTATGTGGATTGTGAGAATGTTTGATCATCTATAACATCTAAGCCCATGTGATTCATGCTCTGTCTGAGAAACAAGAGTATGTGAAAGATTCAACAAATCATACGTTTTCTCCTCCACTAATGGAAGTGTCCAGGACTATAGTGAAAGTAGCCAAGGCAACGGTGGACAAGGGAGTTTATAAATGAACCTTTAAATGTGGAATGAAAGCGAAGGTCATTTGGTCCGGACCAAAAGGTCTGGGGCTTAATCCAGAAGGGATGCCCTAAAATTTGTCCTGTAGTGCAAGGAGGACATCATTACCTATGTCAAAAGTAAATAAAAGTGTGAACCATACCTTCCATACTAGGAACCTGAGGTTCTGAGTCTTAGAGATAAGAAGGTGGGGGGGGGGGGCATGGCCCAAACCCTAATCCTTCAAACTAAGAACTTCACAACACTTTTTTGGGGGTAAGGGTCCATGTAACTATAGATATACAAACCTAAAGACACCCCAAAGATCCTGAATCCCTTATAATAAAATTGTAGGAAACCCATGACTGTATAACTATAAACCCAAATGGGAGACATGGTGATGTGTCTTTCCCAAAGGTTTGGTAAGTCAGGAGGTTTTGGTGGAGTTTTCAACTTTTTCTCTTTCAGACAAGAGATCTAAGGAAAGAGAAGCCTCTCTATATGTGGATTAGAATAGGCCTTAAAATATGGCTCACATAGGCAATCCATGTAGGTCTTCCATGTAGGTATACCGTGTTGGTGTTCCACATAGGTGTACCATGCATGTCCTAGGAAGAAATGAAAAATGATTAATATATAAAGTATAAGCCTGTGGAAAAATGATATGCTTTAGGAAATGGACTAGGGACAACGAAACTTGGGTGAGGTTTTAAATTAAGACCTTGGGTGTCCCTTGATGTCCTTGGAAGCATCCCGTGCAGGTACTTTCTTAAGGAAAGGACCATGCGTAGATGCTTCTCCATATGGAAGGAGGTTACTTAATCAGATGTTTTGTATTTATGATTTTCAAAATATTTCAATCTTGACTATCCCATATAATTATCTCTTCTCTCATGTTTTTAGAGAGCTATCTGAGATAATTTGGGGGACTTCGGTAAAATATTTACGCAATGGGAGCTTCAAGAGTTCTTCCAACTTTTTTAGTTTTTCAAATGGGAATCCTAAGGGTCCTATTTATAGGTAAGTATGGGACCCAGTTGAAGGGAGTTTGTTCATGTAGGTCCACCATACATATCCTCATCATAGATATCTCGCGTAGGGGTAAAACAATGACTGGGCCACGTAGGTTCTCTGGTGTAGGTCCTCCGCATAGGTATTGTTCCATAGGTCCTCTGCATATTTCCTTCGTGTAGGAGAGGAAAATCCCTTTATGAAATTTATCAATCCTATAAGTGCCATAAATTTTGATACATCTATCTGTTTGGGCTCCATGACCAGTCAAATAAAAATTCTCAAAGAAATATACACTTCTTGAGATAATGAATAAACCATGTCTTCTCTGAAGAAACTTAGAAATTGAATCTTAATCAATCGATTCCTTTTCATCATCGGTATTGGAAATCCACCACCAAATCCTTGAGGGGGGATCTTTCCACTTATCCCTAATTGTGGAGAAGTCTTGATGAAAATGGAAATCCAACCATGAGTTCTATGGAAAAGTGCATGAAACACATTTTGTGATGTGAACAAAAATTAAATATGAAAACACTATAATTCACAACCTATTTTCTTGATTTCTCTTTTTTTTTGAATTTCCAGAAACGAATTTTCCAATAGAAATCCATAGATATGGATGTAATTAGGAAGCTCCATTTACGTAAAGGGATTGAGATATCAAATTTCATTAAATAATTGATAATTACAATCATTTCTTGTACTATTAATTAATAAAATATCACTCGTGATGCACCTAAAATATCCTACCTTGCTGCGAGCATATGTCATCGTGGTTTTCATGAATACATCAAAGTACACGACTCATGACATGCATTAATAATAATATTAAAGTAAAATGAAAATTAAAATTATCCACAGATATGATCATATAATGAAATATATCAATATATAATTATTTATATATAGTGAAGTTCTCATAATCTTTATTATTGTGATTACTAATGGTGTACTCCATAAGATAGTGTCACAATGTCCTATGAGTCTCCACCCATGATATCCTTTATCATTTTGTCCTGTCAAATGATATCATACAACCATAGAACATGTATTTAAGAATACTTTTATGGAACATGAAGGTTCTCCTCATAGGGATAATTGATATAACCTTTTAGTGTGACAAGTACCATTAATAAATTATCATATAGATTTCACGTAGAAGAAAAATCATCATATGATAAGTAATTAATTAAAATTACAAAATATAAATTTTCAAGTAATCTAATATTCAATGTAGTTGGTTCTAGGGAACTAACTCCAATAGAAGCGATGGGAGGTAGTATTGAAGACACCAATGGGATGATAATGTATTCAGTGTGAGGGTTGGGGAAACCAAATTAGTAATGAATGGGGGGGGTATTGATGGGGGTTGTAAATTTGAGTGTAGGGACAACTGTGACAGTAGAGAATAGGGGAATGAGGGAATTTTATCTATCAAAACAAGTTGGATTTGATCTTATTTTTATTACGGAAAGAAACATATTTTTAATTAGGTTGAGAGGGAACCCTTTCATAACATGAAGGCCAAAATAATTATATGGCCCATCATCCTAGATAATGATGAACTAAAAGACCAATGGAATATGGAACAAAGACCCTAAGAGAAGGCCCTGAAGGTACAACTGAGTATCATTCATCACTTCAAAACCACATACTTCACGTCACACCACCCCTTGCCATGTTGTACCTCCAGACAACCCAACGTAATGTACCATACCATCTTCATCGAACCTATTTCCATGCACCATTATGCCAAACTATGTCATAGCACAACACCTCTGTCATTTATTTAGAGGGAATCACTCTACCCCACATTAGGAAACCATGAGGGTAGAGGGATAGTTTATGGATGAATGCATGATCACCAATTATAATAGTTTTCTTCTTTATAGTAGTGTCTAAATGTCACCTTAACGCGCCACACTACACCTATCATGTCACAATTTTTTCCTAAGTCGCACCACCACACCAGCCACCTGACTACTCCTTCAATAGTCGCCCCTTATGTGATGATTTCTTGATGGACCATGATGTTCTGAAGGCTCGTAGGCCAAAATAAATAGCTCAAATTCCTAAATAGGGTGCATAGTTCTCCTATAGTACCCCCTCTACATTACCTTATATATTACTCATATGACTACATTGCTATAGTTCTACTATAATACCACATTAATCCTTCCCTGATCAGATTTGATCTGGATTTTTTGATGTAGTGTTACAAGGATTTTACCATTCAAGGATCACCCAAATTGTTAAAGGATATTAGTTAACTACTATGTCCTCCAACACATATGAGTGCCATCCTTCCCTGGAAGATTTGAGCCTAGTAGGACATGAACCCTTCCCTAGTTCTCATCAAGCAATAAAATGGTCATGTTGGGTACCACTTAACTAACTTCCCATGGGATAACTATACCATTTATCAGCACTAAAAAAACAATGATAAATGGTGAACTTTTATCAATGATAAAAAAGAATTGATAAAAAGACACTCTTTGCCAGCCATTTTTAGCCCTCATAAAGGTCACCCTTTATCAGTGTTTTTTAGAAACGATAAAGAGAATCATGAATAATTTAATTTATAATTTTTTAAATATTTTTTATATAACAATATGTATATATATTTATATAAATACAACATATATATAAATTGATTTTTTCTTATTCATAATTATATAAATAATTATAATTAAACACACACATATACAAACATTATAAAATATTTTAATATGAAATATATAAAAATATATATAAATACATTAAATATAATTCATATTTAAATTTATATGTTAATTTTCCTATTATATGATTTTTAATACACAAACACAAAGATATATATTTATATATATTTATATTATATATATTATGCATTTTTCATAAAATATGTGTTAACACACACACACATAAAGGTTAGATTGCATATATATTTATATATACATATTTATATATTCTTAAATATGATTCATATAATAATAAATAGATAAATCTATAAAAATACAATTTATATATATTTTCAATAATCTTTTTTTTATTCTTTTATACTTATTTATAATTATATATAAAATTATAATTACACACATTCACACACACATATAATAAAATATAGTTATATTAAATATATAAATAAATATATAAATACATTAAATATAGTTTATATATAAATTTATAAAATTATATTCATATTAAATGATTTTCAATATGCATATATACATTTACACTATACATATTAATTTATAATTATATGTGGAAGTGTTTACATATATTTATATATATTATTATATATTATTAAGTTTATTAAAAAATATATCAATATATGAAAATAATTTTACAATGAAATGTATATTTAAAAATATAATTCATATTACATGTAAAATTTATTATCAATTATATTTTCATAATTTATATGAAAAAAATTATTTTATTAATCAATTAAATTATTTATTAATATATTTAAATAAATTAAAAATGAATATTTAAATACCATATAATAAAATCTATACAAATATATTGAAACATGTAGGGAGGAAGTCCCCCTTTAATTAAACCATGTGAGCACTCTTTTTTATTAGGTAGAGGAAACCCATTACATTACCATGAAGGCATAGGGGAATTAAATCCCAATACATCTTGGCCTGTAGGCCTGGACCCAAGAAAAACTATGCATGCCTCGACCCTGCATCACCTGTACGCCAGGTCTGATGCCTCTTTTACCAGAATAAGCTCCTATCATCGATTTCGCTCACCAGACCCCTTGCCGCCAACCTCAATCTCATCTGCAACAATGGAGGTTCATTCACAGAGTGGCTAGAACACACCAGTTCAAGAACCTAGGTAGGGGAGGTAGCTATGGCTAACCACGAATGTGAAGTCATATCTACAAGCTATAGTGATGGATAAAGGAGACAAGGAAGAAGTTGTTTCAAAATAGTGTCTTGGGATTTGGGCCTATGGGTCATATATTAGGCCTCTATGCCACTAAGCCTTCAAGATATGTATGGCCTAGTGCCTATGGGATTTCAAGTCATGTAAGGGTTCCCCATCAACCTTGTTTAAAAGAGGATTATCTAGAAAAAAACAAAGGCCTTCGGGCCATTGCATGCATGTATGTATGTATATGTGTCACTACAAAACAAAAGGGTTTTCACACACATTTTCTAATCCTATTTTTGAAAAATGAGGCTAAATTTTTATACATCTAATTTAGCAACATTTTAAAACATCATTATTTTTTAATTTATCCACATTTTAAAGCACCACAAATATATATATATATATATATATAATTTCTACACATATATATGCACATATATAAATATATTAATTTATATATATATATATACATCTCTCTCTCTATGTGTGTGTATATATATATTAATTTATAATATAAATATTAAATAATATATATATATATATACATATATAAATATATTAATTTATATATATATATATGTAAAATAATATTTTAATATATAAATAAATATATAAACTTATAAGTATTTATATACATCACACAAAAATGTATTAAATATATTAATATATATATCTCTGTGTGTATGTTTGTGCGTGTGAAAATTAATATATTGACATATAATTAAATATAAAAACTTATATGTGTTTACACACACACACACAATGAAATATATTAAGATATAATATAAATTATATATATATATACACACATATATATGTGTGTGTGTGTGTCTACACACATACGCATGCATGCACACATATATAATAATGTTATATAATATTAAAAATAACATCTATGAATAATACTTACATATATATAAATATATATGTATTATTCATATATATATATATATATAATTTTTAATTATATATAATATGTTTATATATATTACACACAGACACACATATTCACACACACACACACACACTGATATATATATATATATATATATATATATATATATATATATAGGGGTGGGAGGCATGTGGATAGTACACATATAAGAGTATTACGTAATATTGAAAAATCATGTATATATAAAACTAAATAAACCATTATTAACTATGATTTAAAAATAATTATAATTAAATTTATAATAACTAATTACTAAATATTTCTTATCAATAAACAATCAATTAAAAATATATAAATTCATATATATTTGTAATTAATTCATTAATTGTAAAATGTTAATATTAATTTATAATATATAATTTATAAGTATATATATTTACAAAAAAATATTAACATATTTATAATAATACACACACACACTTAATTTGTATATATATATATATATATTAATAAATATAATAATATTAATTTATAAATATAAAAATTATATATATATATATATATTAATTTTTATTAATATAAAAATATATTATCATAGATATAAATATTGAGTAATATTATTTTATAACAAAAATATCATGTAAACTAAGTGGTGTGATCGCTCAGTTCTAATTGGTAGGTTGTGGGTTCAAACTCCCACAACCACTGAATTTTATTAGTTAATTGGGTGCAAGCTCATGTGGGATTTGTTTAGGGGAGCACGTAGACACACACATCCATACTAATAATATTACACATATAATTCAATTATATATCAATAAAAATAAATGTTGTTTATAAAAAATTAATACACACTGTAACGCCCCGACCCCAGCTACCCAGAGTCGGTGCATTACTTCATAACATTGGCATGATCACAAAAGATCAAGTCTCGAAAGACCGATTAGTTTAGTAGCCTTGGAAACACTAGATACATTCATAAATGTTACATTACATCATAAGGTGAAAAACTACAATAACAAAGTCTCCATATTCCACACTCATATCCTCTTCTGACTATCCCTGCAGGTCATTAATAAAATAATTCTTCACATCCTGGAAAATATTAAAACATTGAAAGGGGTGAGCTCAGATGCTCAGTAAGGATAACAATATTGCGGGAGCTTTCATAAATAAACATTAACATTTAAGGCAATGTATAACTAAAACAAAAGCCTTTTAAACATGAAATTCAACATAATATGGCAAAAGTAAAATGCAATAATTCCATTTACTTATTCACATGGATATTCTACTAGTCGAATAATCACATGAAATATCAATAACCACATTCATAATGATGGAATGCATAATGCCAGACTATCATAACCACGTAGCCAAGGCCTCGTGCCAAGACCACAAATAAGATTTTGTCAAGGCCTCGTGCCAAGACACTAGTTTGTCTCATGAGACCTGCCGATGCATCGAGGAGCTATAGCGGGCTCCTCCCATCACTTATTAAGTCCAATGCATTCCTCATATGAATAGGTTTAAACATATCATAAACCATAACATAATCATATCACATAAAGTATGCATAAAGGAAACATAACATTTCCACATTTTAATCACAAGATATAAATACAACACATTGATATAATAAAAAGACTTTCAAAACCATTTTCAATACCAAAATAAAAGAAAAGTAAAACATGGTATTTATTTTTCTTTTTAAAAAAAGGTATGGCTTGTAGAGGAAGCCGAAACTCAAATAATGGTCACGGCGGCGGAGAAGTCGTTGTCGCCGCATACGTATGAAAAAAACATTCCCTTTTTTCATTTAGTAAATGCTTCATATAAAAAAGATTCCTTTTGAATAAACGTAAAAGTCAAAGGGGTTTATACACTGTATAAAATAAAGTTGTGTATGAAGCCAAATATGCCTCAATGAAAGGAGATTGAGACGAAGTCCTTAAAAGATAATTTTTTAAAATAAGATAGATCTATTATGTGTATTCACTATAGGTACACATAAAGAAAGTAAAAATACAAAATAAGACATAATAATATCATGACATAATTTGAAAGTAGGAGATTAACCCAAAGAATGGAAGTTGGGTTAAGAAATTCCCTTACCTTGCATCCTGTCCTGACTCGACCGTTCTTTAACCTCATGAATAATAAACAAGAGTTAATTCCTATTTACTTAAGAACCTTTTTTCATGTTCATTATTCCTTTTATATCCCTTATTACCATGTTATGAACATTATGTAATTATTTAAGTTTATAATGGTCATTTTGTCGATCTTAGGTACTTGAGTCAAAAATAACGTTCTTATAATTACAAGTTGTTCAAGTGGTGATATATCCATTATATACAGAATTATATTCATGATATAGATATCATATATCTCATATATATCCAGTATATACATGCATTTATAATATTCCATGACGTTTAGAGGTAAGAAATGAAATGCACCGTTCATGGAGACGGTAAGCCGTACGTACGCATGAACGCTACTTTCATTTCTATTTCGTATTTAATGAAATCACAATGATATAAAGGTATATTATAATTCCAGTATAACATAATATATAATATCATTTACTCCATCTATAGCATCCCGCCTTTTTATAACATAAACTTTCATTACATTACACAAAACTGAGGATCTTTAAGGTCTAGTGTCTTGGAAACCAGGAACATAATACATGAAAACAATATAAAACATTCTTCTTAAACACTTGAAAGCTGTCTCCTTAAGTTCATTCTAGGTTCATTACTGCATCTCATAACCTGGGGACATACATCAAAAGAAAGGGTGAGCAGAAGGCCCAGTAAGGGAAACAAGAGGAACATTTTACATGTAAACTTGATATACTTCAATAAGGACATGAAAATAACTTTAAGGCATGAGAAAGAAATCATGAGGCATTTCATAATAAAAACAAAATTTTTCATAACTTGAAGATGTGGCTACATCATTTAACATAGACAATCATGAACATATCACCAAGGTCCATCCCCAAGGTGTCATTTGAAAATTACCAAGGTTATTCACCAAGGTATCGTGAAAATTGTAATCTCTAGTGGTTACATCATTACCCAATGCATTGGAGCGCTATCAGGGCGCACCCTTAAATTTGCCTTTATTATCATGTGAGCCACATATATCATCATCAAACATTTCATAAATAACCCACATAGCATAAAATAAATGGGTTTCATTTCATAATCATAACGTTTTAAAAACTGCTTTAAAGACATGATCTTTACGTCACTTTAAACCCACGGAAAGGGAAAGCGGGTCTCATGTATGTAAATCCCAGAATTAAAAATGTAACATTTATATATATATGTGAATACCATTGTAGAAATAAGATCTTTGAGTATTCACTTTATAACATAAAATAATTTTTGAGAAAAGAGAGAGGTATTTTGAGGGGAAAATTCTGCAGCATAACGACTAAGTTTCGGGGTTTTAGAAAACATTGAAATGAGAGGGGACATGGGTCACCCTTTCATAAATGATCCATAAAACAGTAGGGTGAAAGAATAAGAAGGACATATGGACATGGTAATGAAATTTTAGGGACATACCATTTGAAATGAAAAACATGGAAGGAAAAAAAATTAGATTTCTCTTATGAAAATTCGGCAGCCTTACGGCGTCACTTAACTTCAAAAGAAAATGATTTGACAAGATCAAATAGGGTCCCTCATAATATGATCATAAGAGATCAGTATGATAGATATAGAGATAATTCCACAACATAACAAAAAGGAACTTGAAAGAATCGACATGAAAGTAGAACTTCAAAACGAGAAGGGTGAAGAACCACTTAAAAATTCGGCAGCCTAACGGCGCCACTTAAAACATCAAAATACTGAATTGAAGAGATCAAATGGGGTCTCTCATCATATGAACATAAGAGTCCAGTATGATATATATAGAGATCATACCCCAATATAACAAAAAGGAACTTGAAATAATTGACATGAAAGTAGAACTTCAAAACGAGAAGGGTGAAGAACTACTTAAAAATTCGGCAGCCTAACGACGCCACTTAAAACTTCAAAATAATGAATTGAAGCGATCAAATGGGGTCTCTCATCATATGATCATAAAAGATCAGTATGATAATTTATAGATCATACCCCAACATAATAAAAAGGAACATGAAAGACTTGAATGAAAATAGAACTTGAAAACGAGGAAGGTGAAAGAATCCCTTAAAAATTCGGCAGCCTAACGGCGCCACTTAAACATTCTTAAAACGAATTGATGAGAGCAAGGGGGGGTCTCCCATCATATGAACATGAAATAGGCAGTAGGATGAATATAAAAGAACATCCTCCAACATAAGAACATGGAGTATAAAAGAAATGACATAAAAGAGATTACTTGAAAAGAAAGAGAGGGGTCGGATCCCTTACCTTAAAATGTAACTCTTAAACCTCAAAGGTTGGGACCTTGGGGGCTTGGGGGCACCTTGGGAGGACTCCTTGGGAGGTAATGAGACCCGAAATTCGTTGGGAATGAGTGGGGAGTCGAATGGATGAGAGGAGGGCTTGGTATTTATAGGGAAAGTGAGGGGACAAGGCATTAATGGCCAAGGGACACCTCACTAGTGGTTTTGGCAAAACCATGGGCTTGCCCATGGTATTTGCCCATGGTATTGGCCACTTGGGACACCTCACACCTTATCTTACTATTCATAATTCGACCATATTGAATATATACTTAATACATCATTTAATGATGTCATTAAACACCCGTAACTTAAAAACTATACTTTCACTATTCACCGAAAATTCAACTTTCTCAGAAAAAACCCAAAATTTCACATTAACCAAATATCAATGCTCTGATTTCAAAAATGAAATCCATTTTATAAAAATAATTTTCTAAATATTTTTAATTTAATTTTTAAATAAAAACACTATTCATCGAAAATTCATTTTTTCAGAAAAAACCCCAAAAATTACCATAACATAATATCGATGCTCTGAGTTCAAAAATAAAGTCATTTTTATAAAAATAATTTTCTAATTATTTTTAATTAAATTTTTAATTAAAAAACACTATTCACCTGAAAAAACTAATACTTAAATAATAGTTAATGAAACCGTTATTTAACTATTTTATTGAATCACATTACTTAATCAAGGTGCCTAGATTATTTTAAAACTTTCTTTAAGTGAGATTACTAATCCATTTGGTCATATTACTAATCCTAATCATAAAATCACTATTCATAATTTACTATTCATCAAAAATCAAGTTGATCTTATTAGACTCTAAATTTAGTACTGAACATAATTGCAGAAGACCATTTTTTGAAAATCAATACACATTTTTAATTATTTAGGGTTTACATAAACATATTTAAAATATCCTTTTTCTAAAATTCATCAAAAATATGCATACTATATTTATCCGGTCATTTCAAAATTCATAAAAGAAATAGAAATTTTATTTAAAACAAAGGATTACACAAGACAGTTACGGTCTCCTTACATAGCCCCTTATCACACCAGCATAGGACCTAAGTGTAAGGTGTGATAAGGTGAGAGAATCCGAGGGAGGCTCGGCCAACATCGCACGAGTAGTAATTTCTATCAGTTTGAACTTCTCGCGAAGGCGATCCCGTTCTAGCTTTATACGATGAAGTTCAGCTTGGGTTTGGTCCAGAGCAAAGCCCAGTGGTGCTACCTCCTTCCCAAGTTCTGTTAGATGGGCTTCGTTCGGTCCAAGACTACTGGGTGAGGCCATAAAATCTTCTTTCTATATTAATTAACCAAGATTGCTTGTATTTAGAGACAATAGTCAAAAATGTTTAGTTTCCAGTGGTCATATTGACCAATGGTCAAATAACAGTCAAAACCCAACAGTCTCATTTTAATTATACTCATGTTACCAAATGAAACATTTTTGTTGAGTATAACAATAACACATAAAATTAAGAAACAAAATTTATTTAAAAAAAAAATTCGGGTCGTTACACCATCCTTTATACATCCCACATATGGCATTAACGATTCAAATCACTTTGAGGGGGCGGTAGTCCGCACTTCCTAAAATGAAAATATCGCGTTTACCCATAATGGAAACAATAAAGGTATGCCATAAATGAAAAATAAAGAACCTTAAGTAAAACATAAACATATTACATATCAATTATAAATAGAGTGACATCTTAATGGCCACCTTTGAAGGTGTTTTATGACTGTTGAACAATCATCATCTCGTGAGGCAGAAATTCGCCATTCCACAGAAACCGTATGTTCTTTAACCATTAGATATAGGTTTGTGTAAGTGTATATATAATCCTTCTTATAAAAACATCCTAGTATATTGAGTATACTGGTGTTGTTACAAAAGAAATGAATAAAAAGTGTTTAGGGGGTTGGAGAAGAAAAATAAAACAAAACAACATTAGAGAAGACATTACCTTAAAATCGGGTAACTCTTTTTGATTTGAGCCAAAGGCTTCCTTGGGAATAGTTCTGACCAAAGTGAGGCTTCTACGAGTATTAGGGGGAAGTTGGGAGATTATTTGGGAAGAGGTTGGCCGAGCCAAATGGCTTGAATGTGTGAATAAGGTGGGAGTGGTGGGGGCCTTTTATAAGTGGAGAGGAGGGGCACTCTAGGAAAGTAATGAAATATTACTTTATTACACAATGCTTTTCAGATTCCAAAGGTCCCACAATTATATAATTCGAGTATAAGGTGATAAGGGTTCGAAATATACCCATACAATAGGCTTTGGACAAGTGTAAGCCTTGGATTTTACATTATCTTTTCATTTTATTTAAATCGTTAAATAATGAGGTCATCGCTGCATCATCATGATGTCATAAATAATTTAATTTATTTAATGTCTAAAAATTATAAAAAAAATACTATGATGTAGGAAATATTTTTAGCTTTCCAATTACTATTTATAGTAAAAAATATGACTTGTATAACCCCATGTAAAAACTGTTTTAGTAAAACATTTCATGTTTGTGTAATTTTTTACTTTAACATTAAATAAAAGGTATTTATGTCATTTTCAAACTAAAGTGGCTCCATGGGTTCCCCAAGTTGACCCATGGATTTTCTTGGTCGGCCATGGCACATCCAATGAGGGTGGGATATGTGTCAAGCTCATCTCATATTATTAAAATATTATTTTTACCTTAAACTACACTAATTACCTCTAATCGCGATTAAGAATTTAAAAGTTACTATTCACCAAAAAATATTTTAATCTCATTGAACCACATTTTACTTCTTAATGATAACCATGTATGTCGGATTTTTGAAATTAAAAACACAGAAGTGGTAAAATTTCATTTAAACGAAAAATCAGTTTTTATAAGTACCACTTAGTGGTTTCACTATTCATCAAAAATTGAAGTTTTTCAGAAAAATCCCAAAAATTCACCCTAAGAAATATTTGATATTCCGATTTCAAAAATGATGTATATTTTACAAAATTCCAAACATATAAGTTGCATTTTATAATTAATTCCCACTGTCACAACAAATAGCGTGTTTTTAAGAAACAATTTATATCAAAAGATTGACAATTGTTAATGCCCAATTTCAATGTTAAATTAATTATAATGAACACCATTGGATAAAATGGTAAAAATATATTATAATTATACTTTAAAACCACTCAATAGTATAACTTATCCCTATAAATTATTTTTATTAAAAAAGTTGTTTTAAGTATTTTTCACTATTCATAAAAAATTGGAAGTTCTCAGAAAATTACAAAAAATTCAACTTTGGATAATTTCAATATTACGAATACAAAAATGAAGTAAATTTTGAAATATAAAATTTCTATAATTTTAAAAAAGTGGTTATTACTATTCATAACGGCTACTTTGATTAGTCGCGGTGTGTTAGAACTCGAACTTGCGTACAATGAAAGCTATTGCATTATTGAAAGAGAGGCGTATCGTGGAAGCTCGGGGTGTTACATTCTCCCCTCCTTCAATAAATTGTGTCCTCGCAATTTGAAATTTTTCTTGGAAAAGAAAAGGTTGAAAATAGAAAATACCTTTGTGGAAAACCCACATCGGAAATAAGGTTATTAAAAATATAACATTAAAAGGAAGCAAGATAAGTACAAAGGTCACCCGAGATAGCCCATTCTAGGATTCTATGAAAATATAGATATGGAGGAGAAACAAACCATCAAGGTCTGATGGAGAGTTGTAGAAAACAGGATTAGGAGAAAGTTAACCATAAGAAAATCACAATCTTGTGATTGGTTAAACGGTCATTGAATCCCCAGTTGGAAAAGTTAACCGACAACGTTTCTGTTTTAAGTTACCTTTTATAAAGTTGAGGAATTTATTTAGGAGATTCACTAAGAATGTAAGGGAATATACATACTTGTCATGTAGACTTTCATTCTTTAATAAAATTTTACCACAAACCCATCTTTTACTCTAAATGGTAATAGAACTCAAAAATATTCTATTTATCCTAATTGTATAAGGTTAAAAATATTACCACATACCATTTAGATTAGGAAAAATATTTTGTAATAACCAGGGACTTCCTATAGGCTAGTGGTAGGAAATAAAGGCCTGTCGCACTATGGTTGTGGGTTCGATTCCTGCAGCTTTGTCCGACGCGACGGGTTATGCCCCACCCTGCAGGTTGTCCTTTTCCTAAAACTATAGTATTATAATATTCTAAAAATAATCTTCAGAAATGATTTAACCTTAAAAAATACTATCCAAAGATCAACTTAATCCATTCCAACCTTTATAGTTATCCAAAATACTTCTGTCCAACTCACAGTCCAAATTTTATAAGGAAGGTAAACATAATGAAGATCCTTTTTCTCCACGTAACAACATGTGAACACCTTCATCATGTATTATTTTTAAACTTACTGAATTACCATGATCCCTTATTCCTTATAGAATACTAGATATACTCCTTCTATCCAAAAATGTATACAAATCATCAATCAGTTTCAAGGAAGTTAAGAATATCCAATATAATTTATCCAAATCAATCAAGTTTTATTCCAAAATCACTATCTCGGTATCAGAACCATATTATGGTTTATCTTTCTCTCAACCATATATTTTCCAAAAATTTAACCTACTGTGGAATCACTTTTCTTGGTTCCACACAATCTCAAGTCCTTTATGAAATAGTACTGCAGTATAATCCTTATATACTCAATAATTATTATAACCAGTACATCATTGATACAACACTCAAATGACAAAATTATTTAATAACAACATAAGAACTCTAATCATTCCTCCTCATCTGTGGTAGTATCATAACTTGATTATTATCCAATAACATCATTTGGGGCATACTCTGATGATTTGGACATTGTTTTGCGTAGTGTCCCCACTCCTTGAAGATGAAGCATTGTACATTTGAAACCTTTTTCTTACCCTTGCAGTCACGCACTTTGTGTCCCTTTTCTCCACACTTATAACAAACTCCCATTCCCTTCAGGAAAGTTTCAAGGTGTTTCTTCCCACAGTTATCACATATTGGAAAATTCTTCTTTTCCCACGTCCCTTTTTCCATCATTCTCTCTTCCATCATTTTCTTCTCTTTCTTCCCTTCAAAGCCATAAGACTCAGAGAACTATTTACTTATCTTATTAACACATGATACTATTTCTTCATATGTTGAGAACACATGGAAGATTATTTCCCTTCTAAATGTTGGCTTAATATCGTGAAAGATATGATCCTTCTTACGCTTTGGATCATACGTATTGCTGGAGTTCACATTCCTTCCACTGGGCACCATTTCTATACAATGGCATAAACTAGATTAGTTTATGAATAAAAATACATAATTCCATACTTGTAAAACACTTAACACAAATTGAACTATTTTATGGATATAATCCATAATCATAAAAAAAAGTTTTCTTTGAGGAAGTATATACTCATAACCCTTCATAGTGGTTTGTAAAGAAATGAGAATTATCCTAAGCATATCCCCCGGGAGTGTCATAACCAAGAGTGCAGCAAGGCCCGTTGTCGTGCATCAGTTCCCGTTGGAGTCTAGCTCAAAGCGGTGTTTTCAGGTTTTATCCCTAGATACATATGTGCCAGAGCCACCTCTACCTGCTTGTATCCAGACAGGGATGTATTGCTCGGAAAACTCACAAAATCTCTATAATACCAAAATTCTAGGAAGTTCTTCTATACTAATCCTCAAAGTCTATCTTTGGGCTATGTGCTCTAATCAGAGTTTATCTAAATCTAGCTTCCAAGGTTAGTACTAAACTGCCTCTGATACCAACTGTAACGCCCTGACCCCAGCTACCCAGAGTTGGTGCATTACTTCGTAACATTGGCATGATCACAAAAGATCAAGTCTCGAAAGACCGATTAGTTTAGTAGACTTGGAAACACTAGATACATTCATAAATGTTACATTACATCATAAGGTGAAAAACTACAATAACAAAGTCTCCATAGTCCACACTCATATCCTCTTCTGACTATCCCTACAGGCCATTCATAAAATACTTCTTCACATCCTGGAAAATATTAAAACATTGAAAGGGGTGAGCTCAGATGCTCAGTAAGGATAACAATATTGCGGAAGCTTTCATAAATAAACATTAACATTTAAGGCAATGTATAACTAAAACAAAAGCCTTTTAAACATGAACTTCAACATAATATGGGAAAAGTAAAATGAGATAATTCCATTTACTTATTCACATGGATATTCTACTAGTCGAATAATCACATGCAATATCAATAACAACTTACATAATGATGGAACGCATAATGCCAGACTATCATAACCACGTAGCCAAGGCCTCGTGCCAAGACCACAAATTAGATTTTGTCAAGGCCTCGTGCCAAGACACTAGTTTGTCTCATGAGACCTGCTGATGCATCGAGGAGCTATAGCGGGCTCCACCCGTCACTTATTAAGTCCAATGCATTCCTCATATGAATAAGTTTAAACATATCATAAACCATAACATAATCATATCACATAAAGTATGCATAAAGGAAACATAAAATTTTCACATTTCAATCACAAGATATAAATACAACACATTGATATAATAAAAAGACTTTCAAAACCATTTTCAATACCAAAATAAAAGAAAAGTAAAACATGGTATTTATTTTTCTTTTTAAAAAAAGGTATGGCTTGTAGAGGAAGCCGAAACTCAAATAATGGTCACGGCGGCGGAGAAGTTGTTGTCGCCGCATACGTACGAAAAAAACATTCCATTTTTTCATTTAGTAAATGCTTCGTATAAAAAAGATTCCTTTTGAATAAACGTAAAAGTCAAAGGGTTTTATACACCGTATAAAAGAAAGTTGTGTATGAAGCCAAATATGCCTCAATGAAAGGAGATTGAGACAAAGTCCTTAAAAGATCATTTCTTAAAATAAGATAGATCTATTATGTGTATTCACTATAGGTACACATAAATAAAGTAAAAATACAAAATAAGACATAATAATATCATGACATAATTTGAAAGTAGGAGATTAACCCAAAGAATGGAAGCTGGGTTAAGAAATTCCCTTACCTTGCGTCCTGTCCTGACTCGACCGTTCTTTAACCTCCTGAATAATAAACGAGAGTTAATTCATATTTACTTGAGAACCTTTTTTCATGTTCATTATTCATTTATATCCCTTATTACCATGTTATGAACATTATGTAATTATTTAAGTTTATAATGGTCATTTTTTCGATCTTAGGTACTTGAGTCAAAAATAACGTTCTTATAATTACAAGTTGTTCAAGTGGTGATATATCCATTATATACAGAATTATATTCATGATATAGATATCATATATCTCATATATATCCAGTATATACATGCATTTATAATATTCCATAACGTTTAGAGGTAAGAAATGAAATGCACCGTTCATGGAGACGGTAAGCCGTACGTACGCATGAACGCTACTTTCATTTCTATTTCGTATTTAATGAAATAATAATGATATAAAGGTATATTATAATTCCAGTATAACATAATATATAATATCATTTACTCCATCCTTTATACATCCCACATATGGCATTAACGATTCAAATCACTTTGAGGGGGCGGTAGTCCGCACTTCCTAAAATGAAAATATCGCGTTTACCCATAATGGAAACAATAAAGGTATGCCATAAATGAAAAATACAGAACCTTAAGTAAAACATAAACATATTATATATCATTTATAAATATAGTGACATCTTAATGGCCACCTTTTAAGGTGTTTTATGAGTGTTGAACAATCATCGTCTCGTGAGGCAGAAATTCGCCATTCCACAGAAACCGTATGTTCTTTAACCATTAGATGTAGGTGTGTGTAAGTGTAGCTAGAATACTTCTTATAACAACATCCTAGTATATTTAGGATACTGGTGGGTTTACAAAATAAATGAATAAAAAGTGTTTACGGGGTTGGAGAAGAAAAATAAAACAAAACAACATTAGAGAAGACATTACCGTAAATGGGGTAACTCTTTTTGATTTGAGCCAAAGGCTTCCTTGGGAAGAGTTCTGCCCAAAGTGAGGCTTCTAGGAGTAAGAGGGGGAAGTTGGGAGAGTATTTGGGCAGAGTTTGGCCGAGACAAATGGCTTGAATGTGTGAATAAGGTGGGAGTGGTGGGGGCCTTTTATAAGTGGAGAGGAGGGGCACTCTAGGAAAGTAATGAAATATTACTTTATTACACAATGCTTTTCGTATTCCAAAGGTCCCAAAATTATATAATTCGAGTATAAGGTGATAAGGGTTAGAAATATACCCATACAATAGGATTTGGACTAGTTTAAGCCTTGTATTTTACATTATCTTCTCATTTTATTTAAATCGTTAAATAATGAGGTCATCGCTGCATCATCATGATGTCATAAATAATTTAATTTATTTAATGTCTAAAAATTATAAAAAAATACTATGATGTCAGAAATATTTTTAGCTTTACAATGAATATTTATAGTAAAAAATATGACTTGTATAACCCCATGTAAAAATTGTTTTAGTAAAACATTTCATGTTTGTGTAATTTTTTACTTTAACATTAAATAAAAGGTATTTATGTCATTTTCCAACTAAAGTGGCTCCATGGGTTCCCCAAGTTGACCCATGGATTGTCTTGGTCGGCCATGGCACATCCAATGAGGGTGGGACATGTGTCAAGCTCATCTCATATTATTAAAATATTATTTTTACCTTAAACTACACTAATTACCTCTAATCGCGATTAAGAATTTAAAAGTTACTATTCACCAAAAAATATTTTAATCTCATTGAACCACATTTTACTTCTTAATTACAACCATGTATGTCGGATTTTTGAAATAAAAAACACAGAAGTGGTAAAATTTCATTTAAACGAAAAATTAGTTTTTATAAGTACCACTTAGTGGTTTCACTATTCATCAAAAATTGATGTTTTTCAGAAAAATCCCAAAAATTCACCCTAAGCAATATTTGATATTCTGATTTCAAAACTGATGTCTATTTTACAAAATTCCAAACATATAAGTTGCATTTTATAATTAATTCCCACTGTCACAACAAATAGCGTGTTTTTAAGAAACAATTTATATCAAAAGATTGACAATTATTAATGCCCAATTTCAATGTTAAATTAATTATAATGAACACCACTGGATAAAATGGTAAAAATATATTCTAATTATACTTTAAAACCACTCAATAGTATAACTTATCCCTATAAATTATTTTTATTAAAAAAGTTGTTTTAAGTATTTTTCACTATTCATAAAAAATTGGAAGTTCTCAGAAAATTACAAAAAATTCAACTTTGGATAATTTCGATATTACGAATACAAAAATGAAGTAAATTTTGAAATATAAAATTTCTATAATTTTAAAAAAGTGGTTATTACTATTCATAACGGCTACTTTGATTAGTCGCGGTGTGTTAGAACTCGAACTTGCGTACAATGAAAGATATTGCATTATTGAAAGAGAGGCGTATCGTGGAAGCTCGGGGTGTTACACACACACACATACATATATATGTAACATATAATTACATATATATATATATTTATTTATATGTAAATATATAATATAATATATATTAATTTAAACCAACATATATAAATAATATCATTTATTTTCGTTTATTAGATAGGTTGGGGTCAAGCCCCTTTTTTAAATAAACTAAAATAATGAAGGTATAGGAAGGGGTTAAACAAACAAAAATACCCTTAGTCTAGAATAACTAAAAAATAAAGAAATAATGCCCAGCAGAAGCACCTCACAATGACCTCATAGAAGAGAGGCTGACCATATATATAATAACATATAATAATACATATATATGTAACATATAATAACATATATGTTAATATATAATAAAAAATATATTAATTTATATATTAATATATAATATATATTAATGTTCCCTGGGGAGTTAGTCGAGTGGTAGACCTAGCTGGTACTATTTTTCTACCTAGGAGAACTGGCATAAGCTTGAGTCCCACCAGACTCGGAAACTGATCATGTTATGGTCATGATGATTAAAATGCATTTTTTAATTTTGGAACATGTGGAACACTCTAGTCTTCGTTCCCCCAATGCTGGGAGTCGAGTGTAAACCATACACATGTTTAGACCCTGGGGTGTTAGTCGAGTGGCACACATGGTTGGTACCGGTTCACCATCAGGGGAATTGGAACAAGTTTTAGTCTTGCCAGACTTAGAAACTATTCATATTATGAACAAGGTGATTCAAAGGCATTTCCAAGATGGGGAACACGTGTCATGATCTAATCTTGGTTGGGGACCACCGTTGGTAGTCGAGTGTAACCAATACACACATTTTGCAGACCAGAACCCATTCAAGTGGAATGGGTGTTGTTGATCTGCATCCACATCAGGGGTTCAAAACTAATGAATTCCTATATGCCTAATTTATTTAGAGGGGTAAGTATTTGTGTGATTTCATCATTAGACACCAACTGGGCTCGTGGATGAGACCATGGTGGGAAAGCAGTAACTTCCTCAACCGACGATGATGGGAGACCGATGGGCTCAAGGGTATGCATTGCTTACAGAAGGAATGATTGATGGGGTGAGGTAGGTATGGCTACTGGTAGTGTAGTGTAACACCCCAAGCTTCTACGGTATTCTTCTCTTTGAATAATGCGATAGCATGTGTTGTACGCAACATCGAGTTCTAGCACACCACAACCAATCAAACTAGCCGTTATGAATAGTAATACCCACTTTTTGAAATTTATAAATTTTATTTTTCAAAATGGACTTCATTTTTGGATTCGGAATATCAAAATTAGCCTAGGGTGAATTTTTGGTATTTTTCTGAAAAACTTCATTTTTTGATGAACAGTGAAACCACTAAGTGGTCGTTAAAAAACTGAATTTTTCATAAAACTTAATTTTACCGCTTTTGTGAGTGGAATTTCGAAAATCCGAGAGACACAGTTAATATCAAGGAGTAAAATGTGGTTCAATGAGATTAAAATAATTTTTGGTGAATAGTAACTTTTTACTCTTATTTACCACGGTTAAAAGTAAATAGGGCAATTAAGGGTAAAAATGATTTTAATATTACCCTAACACATGTACTAATTCTATTGGATAAGTTTATCTCGACCAAAAACAACCTTAGTGTCACGAACCGCCTTCACCAAAAGGAGGGAAGGGTCAGCAGATTGCCAGGCCCTTCCTTCTTTAAGTTGAAGGATAGATAATGACCCCCGAAACCCGCCTTCAATAGGTCCCGGAGTGGAGACTAGCACCAAGGGTATGGAAATTTCACACAAATGGAAGGCATTACCCTTTTTATTTTATAGGATCGAGAGATAAGAAGAAGAAAACCCAACAACACCAAGGTAAAAAGAAAAGTAAAGCCAACAGTAAACCATTCCCACATGAATGTTTCAAAAGTGAAAGCCACAAAGTGCAAAAGGTGTCTACAAGGGTAAGTACCAAAGAAAGAAAAACGACAACTGCAACTGCTCCAAAGATCCGAGCTAGTATGGTCCCGCACGATCCCTGAAGTCCTCCTGGAAACCTGAAAGAAATTTTATATACGTAGGGTGAGCATACAAGTACACTCAGTAGGGAAAACCAAAGACTCTCGTGCACAAGTGGGGGAACGTACTAAAGTCCTGTGAGAAAAAGAGTAAACCAAACACCTAACAAGGTAAACTATCCACCCAAGCCTCACCAATGTACACTCCCCAAATAACTCAAGTCAAGTAATATATATAATAAGAGCACATCGATGTTTGGGTACCCCGCGCCACATTCCTACTGGTTATTGAGACATCCTACGCATCGAACCAATCCCACCATTCTCACCGCAGTCCCACTGCCACACCCGCCCGCACACACCTGGGCCTCAACCGCACGCAGTCCCACTGCTGAATCCCGCCCGCACACACCTGGGCCTCGACTGTCACATGTAACCATGCCTGCAAACACCTAGGCCAGAACAACCACCACCACGCCTGAAGACACCTGGGCTAAAGGATCCACTGCCACGCCCGAAGACACCTGGGCCTCATCCCGAAGACACTTGGGAAACCACCTACCGCACACACCTGGCCAACCACCACACTACCCCGCCCGAAGGTTCTTGGGCTAATAATGGACCTCGGGCCATCACAGCCTGCCCGAAGATACTTGGGCTATCCGGGAAAGGGAGCAGAAAAAGAGCTAATAACCATCCACTAAGAATAGTGTTGGAAAAAACACCCTCCCCCATGAAATGGGGGTGTTCGGCACTAAGTGCTCAACTTGGGTGGGGCGCGAATAACAAACACAAAGCTACAAGTATATATATAGGTAACAAGCACTCACCCAAAGCTAGGTTTTTCTTTAGGCAGCCTACAGATCACAACAACACTCAAGTCTGAGTCACGACTCTCGCTAACAAACCCATTTGTACCATTCTTATTTCACGTTCAGTGTTAATGTTCAGATAAGTTCATGCACTACTAGGCAACTAACACCATAAGCATAACCAAGGAAAAGAGTCCATCCAATCGTCAATTTAAACATTCTCTTCACCAATAGAGGATCCCACCCGAGTTTGTGATATAGACAAGTATGCACCGGGTCTTAGAACTCACAATCACCGAAGCCACATCAACATGGGATCCCATCCCCAATTTCATAACCACCGAAAGCATAAAAGAACAGGGGATCCCATCCCCTCCCACATCTCCAGCAATCGACTCGTAGAAGAAAACCACCAAAACACTGCCACCAACACTAAGCAGGGCCAAGCCTGTATTTTCAGATTTAAAAGATTTTACACGTTCCATGATTTCAATTCCATTTTGACCGGGGTTAGCACCGAAGGGATTGATCCTGGTGCTTTCAATTTATTCAGCTGGGTATACGTGATTAACCAATTTACGTTTTACATCAGGAGTTCACAACCACAAAGAAGCCACTTAAAACTTCACCAGGGTTCGGTAATGCACACACAACGACCACCAACGGCCTCAATTTTCAGAAGGCGCAAGCCGACACAACTCAGAGAGATGATCATAGAAGAAACAACATCAAAAAATATAAGACAACATCAATGATCACAACCCCCCTTCATTCTTCACAAGATTCATTCATTATCTTTAATTAGGTCTGGTTTATCCAATTCTACAGAATCAAAATCACGCCCACCCCGCATGATACACAAAATAGAGAGGCAAAGGAGAAATTCCCTACCTGTTGATAGACGATCAATGTTTAGGCCGGGGGCGGAACTTCACGTATAACGATGAAGGTTTCACGATGCACCAAAAGCTGTTTGTGAAAATCCACGTTCGAGGAAAGAGAAACCACATCTAACCCGTAGTTTATAAGTGTCAGAAACGGTTGAGGTGAAAACGAAAAACCGCGTAAGGCGTGGGGGGTCATGGGTTGACCACGTGGCTCCACTCATCATTAAGGGGGTTGGGTGGTTTAAACCAAATCATGAATTGATTAAGTATTTAATTAAAGCTCTTATGCATGTTACGGGTCTTTAAAACACGCTTAAACGAGTCAGAATAGGGTTTAAAACCCTATTTGCGTAAAAAGGAGCGCTACTGGAAACAATCGACAAGGCCGAGTGATGCTGATCGGTCTCACCGATCGGTCACGCCGATCGGTCTCGCTGATCGATCTCACCGATTGGTCTCGCCGATCAGTCACGCTGATCGGTCGCACCGATCGGTCGCGCCGATCGGTCTCACCGATTGGTCTCACCGATCGGTCACGCCGATCGGTCTCACTGGTCGGTCTCACCGGTCGGTCTCACCGATCGGTCTCACCGATCGGTCATGCCGATCGGTCTCATCGAGACGCCACCCCTTTAGGACCCGGATTTTGGCAAAGGGAAGGACCAAGAGAGTCTGGGTCATCACATCAGATACCTCTCAAACTATTCTTGTCCTTGAGAATTTAAACAAACCAGAAGGAAAGGGCGGGTCCGAACAACCACCCCGAAAGATACCTCTCAAGAGTGAACCTCATTGTTAACTTAGAACACCTTCTTGTCACGAACCAAGAAACATACCATGCCAAACTTCCCGGGCATGTGGGTTGGGGAGTCTCCTCCCCCATGTCAAGATATAATCCGCTTTGGGCGGCACTGACTCGCCCGCACGGGTTTAATCGCATCCACCTTAATGCGTCTTGATTATGGATCGGGTTCCCTCCTTCCCCATAGCCGGGGCTTTTCACACACAAACAGAGGAAAGAAAACCAGTACATTTCATAGCCAAAAGACAAAAAGTTCTACCACAACAGGTACAAAAAGGAACAAAACTCAAAACTACTTTGGGTACTGGGTACGCATCTGTGCTTCCCTCTCCCACGTACTCTCCTCAAGCCCACCATGTCTCCACAACACACAAACCAAGGGGATGGTTCGCCCGCGAAGCACCTTCTCCTTGAGATCCTCGATCACCACTGGTCTCTCCACAAAGGTCACGTCATCCTTGATGCCCAGCTCACCCCAATAAAGGACGTGTGAATCATCGTGCAGATACCGAAGGAGCTGGGACACATGAAAGACATCATGTATCCTTAGTAGTGGCAGTGGTAATGCTAGCTGATAAGCCACTTCATCGACCTGCCGCAACACTTCGAAGGGTCCAATGAATCTGGGAGAAAGCTTACTCCCCTTGCTGAACCACCACTGCCCACGCCGAGGGGAGACCTTCAAGAACACGTGTTACCCAACCTCAAACTCCAAGGGCCTCCTCCTGGTATCAGCATACGACTTCTGTCGGTCCTGGGACGCCTTCATCCTTTCCCGTATGAGCTGAACCTTCTCTGTCGTGCTCCTGACCACCTCCGGGCCGAGGATGCCTGCCTCTCCTACTTCGGTCCAACACACAGGCGAATGGAATGGCCTCCTGTACAAAGCTTCCAACGGGGCCATGCCAATGGTAGAGTGGTAGCTATTATTGTAGGAAAACTCTACCAGAGGCAAGTATTGCACCCATGATCCTCATGAGTCCAGTACACATGCCCGCAGCATATCCTCCAAGGTCTGGATGGTGCGCTCAGTTTGTCCATCCGTCTGGGGATGGAAAGCAATGCTAAGGCGTACCTAGGTGCCAAAAGCATGCTGCAATCCTCTCCAGACCTGTGAGGTAAACCGTGCATCCCTATCCGAGACTATAGACCTCGGAACTCAATGCAACTGCACCACCTCATCCACATAACTTCGTACCAAAGTATCCACTGCACTCGACTCCCTGATCGCCAAAAAGTGAGCCGATTTCGTCAACCTGTCCACTACCACCCAGATGGCATCGTACCCTCCTTGGACCTTGGCTAGTCCCGTGATGAAATCCATCGAGATGTCATCCCAGTTCCACTCAGGGACATCTAGAGGCCGCAGTAGGACCCCTGGAACTCGGTGTTCAGCCTTCACTTGCTGACACACTAAGCACTTGGCCACAAACTCTGCCACCGCTCGCTTAACTCCGGGACACAAAAACTGCCTCTTCAAAACCTGGTACATCTTGGAAACTCCTGGGTGTACCTCCAGGGGTGAGTTGTAGAACTCACTAAGAACCTTGCTGTGCATCGCCTCCGGGACAAACAAACTTTTCTGGAAAAGCATCCGGTTCTGACCATCCTCTGTCCATCCTTCCGGAGCATTGCCCTGGTCAACTTGGTCATGCATCACTTCTCACTCTAGGTATCCCCACTGAGACTCCTCCACTTGCTGAAACAGGGATGACTGCACTGTCATCTGATATAGTCAGCCTCTGCCGCTATCCATCTTCGCATCCAGGTGTAAGGAGGCCAACTCCTCCATTTCCTTCCAGGCATCTGCCAACTCTCGGACCGCATCCTTATGCGTCCTCCTGCTCAAGGCATGGGCCACCACATTGCCCTTGCCCTTAGTATAAGAGATCTCGAAGTCGTAATCCTGGAGGAACTCCACCCATCTCCACTGTCGTAAGTTTAGGTCCCGCTGGGAGAAGATATACCTCAAGATTTTGTGATCCGTGAAGACCACAAATAATTCCCGGATGAGGTAGTGCCACCATAACTTTAGCGCAAAAACGACCGCTGCAAGCTCCAGGTCATGGGTGGCATAATTACGCTCATGGGAACGCAACTTCCTAGACCCATAAGAGATCAACCCTTGTCGCTGCATCAACATGAATCCCAGGCCCTTTCCTGAAGCATCACAGAACACCTCATAAGCCGCCCCTTCTTCTGGCAGTCTCAGCACTGGGGCACTGACCAACTTCTACTTCAGATAGCTGAAGGCTGACTCGCACTTCTCACTACACACAAACACCTGGTCTTTCTTGGTCAGAGCTGTCAAAGGGGCTGCTACTTGGGAGAAGTTGGGTACAAACCTCCTATAGTAGCCTATCAGCTTGAGGAAACTACGGATCTCTACCACATTCTTGGGTGCTGCCCAAGAAACAACTGCCTCAACTTTTGACGGGTCCACCGCTACTCCCTGCTCGGACACCACATTCCTGAGGAAGTGAACTTCTCGTGTCCAGAACTTGAATTTCGACAACTTCCCATAGAGCTGGTTCTATTGGATGACCTCCAAAATTGTCCTCAGGTGCTCCACATGGTCCTCCTCTGATCTAGAATAGACCAGGAAGTCGTCGATGAACACAACCACGAACTGATCCAAGTACTCCTGGAAGATGGAGTTCATAAGCCCCATGAACACAGCCGGGGCGTTCGTAACACCGAAGGGCATGACTATGAACTCGAAGTGTCCATATCTGCACCTGAACGCCGTCTTCGGGATGTCCACCTCCTTCACTCTCAGCTAGTGATACCCAGACCGCAGGTCGATCTTCAATAACCATTCTGCCCCTTTCAACTGGTCGAAAAGATCTTCTGTCCTTGGAAGAGGGCTGTGATTCTCGATCGTCACCTGATTCAGGCTCCTGTAGTCCATGCACAACCTAAGACGACCATCTGACTTCTTTTTAAACAAGACCGGAGCACCCCACGATGACGCACTCGGTCGAACATAACCTCTCTTCATCATATCGTCAATCTAGATCCGCAACTCCCATAGCTCTGAAGGTGCCATCCGGTAAGGAGCCATCGAGATCGGATGAGCACCGGGCTGTAGGTCTATACGGAACTCGATATCACACCGAGGGGGTAGAGTCGTCACCTCCTCAGGAAAGATGTCCATAAACTCACGGAAAATCTCTGGCACTTCCACCATTTCAGCATCTATGGATCCCTCTGTCAGCTCGGTCAACAAGGAGAGGAGAGATTCCTCTCTCCTATTTCCCTTCGGACTGCTCCACTCGCCAGTGAAGGTAACACGCCGGCCATCCAAGTCTGAGAACACCACCCTTCTTCGGAAACAGTCGATGACGGCCCACACAGAAAATAGCCAGTCGATGCCTAGGATGACATCGTATGGCTGAATCTGTAGCAGAAGAAGATCCCTAACCGACTGATGTGGCCCTATCATCAGTCTACATCCCCGACAAACGAACAACAAGTCGGTCTGACCTCCAACTGGTGTGCTCAACACCAGGGGAACTGGAAGTCTCTCGGCATCTAGACCCAAGGCACGAGCTAGAATCGGTGCAACAAAGGAGTGCGAAGCTCCGGTATCGAACAAAGCATAAGCAAGAGTGCTAAACAGACTGATCATACCTCGAACAACCTCCGGCCCTGCCGGAACTGCTGCCTCTGCGGCGTGTAACTGTCCACGCCCATCTCCCCTGCCCCTCGGCTATCAGCCACCTCCCCGACCAAGCCCTGGTCGAGGTCCCTGTGGAGAACCTTGAGGTCGGCCTCCTCCTCCTACGTCGGCCCTCGGAGGAGCGGGAGCTCGCTATCCCTGCTGCTGCTGCTCGAAAGGTCTGGCTAGAAGCTGCTGCTGGGGCGGGTGCTGGGGATGACTGCCACTGCTGTAATGCACCCGGTCGGGGCACTGACCTCGGAAATGCCCAGGGCTCCCACAGATGAAGCACCGCGGTCCCGGGCCCGAAGGAAAAGGGCGAGGGATGGGGGATCGAAACTGAAACTACTGCGGTCTTCTCCCTACGGGTTGGAACCTGGAGGGTCCTGACGCTGGAGGCCTAGTGCTGATGGCCTTCCCTTTCAATGGTCCTAGCTATATCCCCTCTCAGGACACACCTCCTAGAGCGTGCATCCTCTCCACCACTTGGGCCTTCTTCTGGACCTCCAAGTAGGTTGGAAGGGTAAAGGGGGTAACAACATACTGGAGGGAGGGTCGGAGCGCCTCCTCCAAACATCTTGCCCGAGACTCCTCGTCGGGAAAGAGGTCCGGAGAAAAACATAGGAGGTCCTTGAACTTGATCCCTAGATCCCTCACGGACATATGCCCCTGCTGGAGGGAGATTAGTTCCTGCCACTTTTCTACCTTCATCGTCGAGGAGAGGAATTCCGCCCGGAACTCCCTCTCGAAATCCACCCAAGCCACCTCAGACTCTCTCCTCTCCCCCAGGTAAAGCATCCACCAATGACGTGTTGCTCCCCGTATCTGGATAACGGCCAGAGGAACCCAGTACTCAGTCGGGGCCCGAATCCGGCTGAAGGCTATAACTAGCTCCTCTAGCCAGCCTTCCGTCTTCATATCGGAGGTGCTACCCTCATACTTCTCGAGGGCCTATCGCTGGAAGGCCCGAAGAGTCTTCTGCCACTGGTCGCTCTCTTCCTCTCGATCAGCTCTCTGCCAATCGGCCAAGTTAGTCTCTGGGGCCTCAATCGCCTGTACCACACGTGGTCTCCTTCCAGGTGCCATAACTGCAAGGTAAACAAGGAATGCCTAAGCCTAAGTAGTGCAGAATATCGTTCTTAAAATTTCATAAAATTTTAAATTTATTCTTAATTACTAAGACATCCCAGAAACACAATAACACAAGTCATTATGATGCATGTACCTTTCCTAGGGTCTCTACCCTGTAATCAGTGTGGTCTCACTTGGCTGTTCAGGTCCAGAGTCCTTGCATTGGATCACGGGGGGCCCTAAAATCCCATGTCCTAGCCGGTCTCCCCCGGCCTAATTCACGCGCAAAGGTCACCCAACACTGTTGCCTTACCATCCCATGTAATCCTCACTATTCCTAACTCCAGACTCCATCCTATCTCTCAACCATCAACCTCCCTCTGATACCATTCTGTCAGGACCCGCCTTCACTAAAAGGAGGGAAGGGTCAGCAGATTGCCAGGCCCTTCCTTCTTTAAGTTGAAGGAGAGATATTGACCCCCGAAACCTGCCTTCAATAGGTCCCGGAGTGGAGACTAGCACCAAGGGTATGGAAATTTCACAAAAATGGAAGGCATTACCCTTTTTATTTTATAGGATCGAGAGATAATAAGAAGAAAACCCAACAACACCAAGGTAAAAAGAAAAGTAAAGCCAACAGTAAACCATTCCCACATGCATGTTTCAAAAGTGAAAGCCACATAGTGCAAAAAGTGTCTACAAGGGTAAGTACCAAAGAATGAAAAACGACAACTGCAACTGCTCCAAAGATCCGAGCTAGTATGGTCCCGCACGATCCCCGAAGTCCTCTTGGAAACCTGAAAGCAATTTTATATACGTAGGGTGAGCATACAAGTACACTCAGTAGGGAAAACCAAAGACTCTCGTGCACAAGTGGGAAAATGTACTAAAGTCCCGTGAGAAAAAGAGTAAAACAAACACCTAACAAGGTAAACTATCCACCCAAGCCTCACCAAGGTACACTCCCCAAATAACGCAAGTCAAGTAATATATATAATAAGAGCACATAGATGTTTGGGTACCCCACGCCACATTCCCACTGGTTATTGAGACATCCTACGCATCGAACCAATCCTTCCATTCTCACCGCAGTCCCACTGCCACACCCGCCCGCACACACCTGGGCCTCAACTGCACGCAGTCCCACTACTGAATCCTACCCGCACACACCTGGGCCTCAACTGTCACATGTAACCATGCCTGCAAACACCTAGTCCAGAACAACCACCACCATGCCCGAAGACACCTGGGCTAAAGGATCCACTGCCACGCCCGAAGACACCTGGGCCTCATCCTGAAGACACTTGGGAAACCACCTGCCGCACACACCTGGCCAACCACCACACTACCCCTCCCAAAGGTTCTTGGGATAATAATGGACCTCAGGCCATCACAGCCTGCCCGAAGATACTTGGGCTATCCTGAAAAGGGAGAAGAAAAGGAGCTAATAACCAGACACTAAGAATAGTGTTAGGAAAAACACCCTCCCCCATGAAATGGGGGTGTTCGGCACTAAGTGCTCAACTTGGGTGGGGCACGAATAAGAAACACAAAGCTAAAAGTATATATATAGGTAACAAGCACTCACCCAAAGATAGGTTTTTCTTCAGGCAGCCTACAGATCACAACAGCACTCAAGTCTGAGTCACGACTCTCACCAACAAACCTATTTTTCCCATTCTTATTTCACGTTCAGTGTTAATGTTCAGATAAGTTCATGCACTACTGGGCAACTAACACCATAAGAATATCCAAGGAAAAGAGTCCAGCCAATCGTCAATTTAAACATTCTCTTCACCAACAGAGTATCCCACCCGAGTTTGTGATATAGACAAGTAACCACCGGGTCTTAAAACTCACAATCACCGAATCCACATCAATAGGGGATCCCATCCCCAATTTCATAACCACCGAAAGAATAAAAGAACAGGGGATACCATCCCCTCCCACATCTCCAGTAATCGACTCGTAGAAGAAAACAACCAAAACACTTCCACCAACACTAAGCAGGGCCAAGCATGTATTTTCAGATTTAAAAGATTTTACACGTTCCATGATTTCAATTCCATTTTGACCGGGGTTTGCACAGAAGGGATTGATCCTGGTTCTTTCAATTTATTTAGCCGGGTATACGTGATTAACCAATTTACGTTTTACAGTAGGAGTTCACAACCACAAATAAGCCACTTAAAACTTCACCAGGGTTCATTAATGCACACACAACGACCCCCAACGACCTCAATTTTCAGAAGGCGCAAGCCGACACAACTCAGAGAGATGATCATAGAAGAAACATCATCAAAAAATATAAGACAACATCAATGATCACATCCCCCCTTCATTCTTTACATGATTTGTTCATTATCTTTAATTAGGTCTGGTTTATCCAATTTGACAGAATCAAAAGCACGCCCACCCCGCATGATACACCAAAGAGAGAGGCAAAGGAGAAATTCCTTACCTGTTGATAGACGATCAACGTTTAGGCCGGGGGTGGAACTTCACGGATAACGATGCGGGTCGCCCGATGCAACAAAAGCTGTTCGTGAAAATCCACGATCGAGGAAAGAGAAACCACGACTAACCTATAGTTTATAAGAGCCGGGAATGGTTTAGGTGAAAAAGAGAAACCGCGTAAGGCGCGGGGGGTCATGGGTTGACCACGCGGCTCCACTCGTCATTAAGGGGGTCTGGTGGTTTAAACCGACTCATGAATTGATTAAGTATTTAATTG
This sequence comes from Viscum album, assembly GCA_963277665.1. Lineage (NCBI taxonomy): Eukaryota > Viridiplantae > Streptophyta > Magnoliopsida > Santalales > Viscaceae > Viscum > Viscum album. Next base: position 1,528,483,833 of record OY728138.1, on the reverse strand, counting down.
AAGCTCTTATGCGCATTACGGGTCTTTAAAACACGCTTAAACGAGTCAGAATAGGGTTTAAAACCCTATTTGCGCAAAAAGGAGCGCTACTGGAAACAACTCGACAAGGCTGGGTGACGCCGATCGGTCACGCCGATCGGTCTCACCAATGGGTCTCGCCGATCGGTCGCACCGATCGGTCGCCCCGATCGGTCTCACCGATCGGTCTCCCCGATCGGTCTCCCCAATCGGTCGCGCCGATCGGTCTCACCGATCGGTCGCGCCGATCTGTCGCTCTGATCAGTCTCACCGGTCGGTCTCACCGGTCGGCCTCACCGGTCGGTCTCACCGGTCAGTCTCACCGATCGGTCTCACCGATTGGTCGCACCGATCGGTCTCACTGAGACGCCACCCCTTTAGGACCCGGATTTTGGAAAAGGGAAGGACCAAGAGAGTCTGGGTCATCACACTTAGGAATAAAATATGATCATTTAGGTCCACTTGGATTAGATTAGGACATTTATTATTATTTAATTCAAAGAAGAGTTAAAAGAGTTAAAATCAAAGTTTATTTACTAAAACATTTTTAATATAGGGTTATACATAAGATAAATTCGATTGTAAATATTCATTAGAAAGATAAAAATATTTCCTACATAATTATATTTTATTTATAATTTTTAGACATTAAATAATTTAATTTATTTATGACACAATGGTGATACAATAATTACCTAATTAATGAAATATTAAAATAATTGAGATTATAAATATAAAAATAAATGTAATTTGAGACTTTTTATGAATTCCACTAATTTTATAGGTTAATATGACATATTAGGATTGATTATATAATTTTTTTTGAAGTAATAATGCTGTTATGAATTTATCAAAAAAAAAATACCCAATAGTGTCAAAATTGACATAAAAGAGTTTTTAGAAAAAATATTATATTATTAATTTATATTCAATTCCTAAAAATCTAAGGTTAGGACAAGAGACTTATATCATGATAGGTTTATCATTAATATACCACTTGGGGGTATCTTGGAGGTATATAGTAAGTTTATTAACTATATAATATAAAAATACAAAGTGACATGGTAAGTGTCAAACTAATTAACTAAGAGTTAAAACTAAAAGATAAGGTAAATATAATGACCCAAACCTGTCTAAATTATATTGGTTGAGTGGTTTTCGACCCATCCCCACTTTAACCTTTAAATAATCCACTTTGGAGTAATTAGAAAATGAATATGAATTTATTATAAAATAATATTTCTAGCTTTTCCAATGGTTCCCCTCACCCCTCTTTTAAAATGGCACTCCCCCTTCTCTTTAATTCAAACATTCAAAGCCTTTTGTCTCGGCCAAAACCTTTATAAATACTCTCTCAACTTCCCTAAATTCAACCTAGAGGCCTTAGTTTGATCAGAAATCCAACCTAAGGAGCCCTTTTGATCAAATCAAAAGGAAGAACCCGAAGAAGAGGTAATATTTTCACCACCCTCTTTCAAGTTCCTTTCTTCTTCAACTTCTTCTTTCTTTGTTATTACCATTATAAAATAATAACTCCAGTATCTTATATATACTGTGATGATTATTATAAATATGGTACAAGCATATTCATTATTCTATCTGTCCTTTGAATGACATGTCACCATACGTGCGTACGTACGGCTTACCGTCTCCACGTCATGGTGTAATTGTTATTCAATAAATTATTATTTGGATGGGTATAATAATGATGTGTAATTAATTTAAATTTTAAATATAACATGATAATGATTCTGTATATATGATATACCATCCAATTATATTTTATTATAATATCAAAAGAATGATATTGTCGCTCATGCGTACGTACGGACTACCGTCTCCACGAACGCGATGAGATTCAATCTCCATCGTATCCATTCAAGTATAATTCTCTTTTGATGATTAATAATAGTATCTAAGGACTTGATATCATTCTGGATATGAATAAGATACAACCTATACATGACAAACACGGCTTACGTAACAAAACATATAAAAGAAAACGAGTAAGTTAACACCCGAAACAACGATAATACTAAGATATTATTAAAAAATCAATGTTAAAAGATCATATATGATATCATATTAATGTATATGATTCTTGTATAATTTAATAAAAATTATTTCACCATTATATAGGAAGTTAACCTACCCTCAACCAAGGAAAAGTACAAGGTAAGGGTTTGTTTCACAATCTCTTCATTATCCGAGGTTGTTTATACGTAATAATCTACTGGGACTTCTGTATCATCCACATACATGTTTATTAAAAATGTGTTTCAAAACATTTTCACTATTTACTCGGATATGGGTTAAATTCATTTATACCCTTATTTAACTTTTTATAAGAGGTTTATATAGGAATCTTTCCATCGTTTTCCAAATAAGGTCCTTTTTAACCTTTTCGACAGAATTAAGGTAAGAATGTTTTTTTAACTTATACGGCGGGTGTGGCTATTTTTTGCAGTTATAAAATCGTCGAAGCTTCCCTTACAAGATTATAAGAATATTTTCATAGAAAATGTTTTATTTTATACTCTTAAATGATTTCAAAATATAAAGAGATATTTCTCTAAAAGGAGTTTTGATTTTATCTATGTCAACATCCTTTGATGGATTTTAAGTTTATTTGGAGTTGATTTATTATGATACAAAACTTCCATATTGTATTGATGGTTTTGTGATATGTTTGAATATGTATGTGTTATTTTTATACCATTCTTGGTTTATGAAGAAAGTATTGACATTTCGTATGCTAGTTTTAATATGAATGTTTATGTTATGTTTAAACCTGTTCATATGAGGAATGCATTGGAATTAATAAGTGACAGGTGGAGCCCTCTATAGCTCCTCGATGCATCGGTAGGTCTCATGAGACAAACTAGTGTCTTGACACAAGGCCTTGACAAAGTCTTATTTGTAGTCTTGGCACGAGGCCCTGGCTATATGGTTATGATAGTTTGACATTATGCATTCCATCATTATGAAAGTGGTAATTGATATTGCATGTGATTATTCGACTAGTAGAATATACATGTGAGTAAGTATATGGCATTATTTCATTTTATTTCTTCCATATTATACTGAAGTTCAAGTTTTAAAAGGCTTTTGTTTTAGTTATATATTGCCTTAAATGTTTATGCTTATTTATGAAAGTTTTCGCTATATTGTTAACCTTACTGGGCATTTGAGCTCACCCCTTTCTATGTTTTATTTTTCCCAGGATGTGAAGAAGTATTTTATGAATGACCTGCCAGGATAGTATGAGGGGATAAGAGTGTGGACTATGGAGACTATCTTATTGTAGTTTTTCATTTTATGATGTAATGTAAACTTTATGAATGTATATAGTGGTTCCAAGGCTACTTAACTAATCAGTCTTTCGAGACTTGATCTTTCTTGTGACCATGCCAATGTTATTTAATAATGCACCGACTCTGGTTAATTGGGGTCGGGGCATTACAGTTGGTATCAGAGGAAGTTTAGTACAAACCTTGGAAGCTAGATTTAGATAAAATCTTATTAGAGAACATAGATCTAAGATGGACTTTGAGGATTAGTATAGAAGAAATTCCTTGAATTTTGGTATTGTATAGATTTTGTGAGTTTTCCGAGAAATACATCCCTGTCTGGATACGAGCAGGTAGAGGCGGCTCTGGCATAGATGTACCTAGGGGTAAAAACCGAAAATACCGCTTTGATCTAGACTCGAACAGGAACTAGTGTACGAAAACGATCCTTGCTGCACTCTTGGTTACGAAACTCCCAGGGGATATGCTTAGGATAACTCTCATTTTCTTTACAAATCATTATGAAGGGTTTATGAGTATATACGTCCTCAAAGAAAACATTTTTATGATTATTGATTATATCCATAAATAGTTCAATTTATGTTAAGTGTTTCATAAGTATGGAATTATGTATTTTGATTCCTAAACTGATCTAGTTTATGCCATTGTTTAGAAATGGAACCTAGTGGAAGAAATGGAAATCGTATCAATGCACGCACTCCTTGTAGGGATTTCCCTCCTTCTCAAGATAATTATAGTGGAGCTGGTGATGCAACTGGTGCTGATCAACTGATCACCATACTGGGATAACTCACTCAGGTTATGAATAATAACCTTACCCGTATGGAGCACCCTGATCCACAACATGGAGGAACAATGTTAGATCGATTAATGAGGAAGCAACCACCAATATTCAATAGAAGTACAAATCCATTAGTAGCTATGCAATGGATAAGTTCCCTAGAGAAAATATTTCAGGCTTTAGGGTGTAGTGAAAGGGAAAAAGTTGTCATGGCAGTTTATCGCCTCACTGGAGATGCTGATCAATGGTGGTCATTGATTCAAAACATGAAGGAAGATGATGAAGTATCAAATATGGAATGGCGGGAGTTCAAAGATCTGTTTTTAGAAAAATACTTTCCTCATGACCATCGAGCTGATATGGGAAGCCAATTTCTGTGTCTGAGGCAAAAGGAGGATGCAAATGTCACAATGTATGAGGATAACTTTACGAGGTTAGAAAGGTATGATAGAGATTATATACGTAACCCAAGAATTAATATTGATCGTTTCTTTGATGGGTTAAAACTATTTCTCCGTTGAGCATTAATCTCACAATCCTTCTCGTCATACGAAGACATTGTCTCATGTGCTATCAATACTGAAAAGGAATTCTCTTAGTCTTATAACTTTAAAACAAAGCAAGAGAAGAAGAGATCTACTGATCAATCTGGGAATGGAAATAAGTGGAATAAGGGAATAGTTGAATATCCATCCTACAGTAAATGTGGGAAGAAACACCCCGGTACTTACTTAAAAGGAATGGGAGTCTGTTAAAAGTGTGGTGAAAAAGGCCACCATGCTCATGATTGCAAGGGGAAGAAGGAAGCTACTGATGTCCAATGCTACAATTACAGGGAGATGAGACATTATGCAAATGAATGTCAGAAGCATCTGGGGAACTTACCTCAGAAAAGGCCAAGGGATGAAGGCCATGCTTATGATATCACTACTGCTAAGGTAGAAGCTCCGAAATACGTGGTGGTAGGTAATTTAATGGTTTCCTCAAGTTTAGAAAATGCATTATTTGATTTTGGATCATCGCATTGTTTTATATCTTCCCAGTTTGCTAATAAAATTAGATATTTCCAATTTTATTTAACAAGGGAGTTGTCAGTTAAAACTCCTAAGGGAAGTATCATTGCAACAAAGTTTTGTGAAGCAGTCCCTATTAGAGCACATAAATGTTCTTTATCCGCTGATCTCATCATCATACCAATGATTTAGTTTGATATAATCCTTGGTATGGATTTGATTTCAGACCATCATGAGAAGATTTATTGTAAGAAGAAGGAGGTTACAATTTTTGATGATGATGATAAGGAACACCTTCTCTTTAGAGCAGAATCGTCACCACCTAATTCTTATCTAGATCCACCCCTAGTAGCTCAACTAAATTCAATTTTTGGGGAGGAAGAGAATGAAATGACTGTGGGTGAGGAAATGAATGTTCAAATAGAGGATGTACCTATTGTGAAAGAATATATAGATGTGTTTCCGAAAGATTTACCTGGACATCCTCCAGAACGAGAAGTTGAGTTTTCCATTGATTTAATTCCTAGATCAAGGCCTATATCGAAGACCCCTTATAGAATGGCCACAGTGGAATTAGTTGAACTAAAGAAACAACTAGAGGAATTGAGTAATAAGGGATTTATTCGCCCTAGTGTTTCTCCATGGGGAGTCCCTGTTCTTTTTGTTAAAAAGAAAGATGGATCTATGAGGTTATGTATCGACTACATGGAGATCAATGCTATAACAATAAAGAACAAGTATCCCCTACCTCGCATTGATGATTTATTTGACCAACTACATGGATCTCAATACTTTTCAAAGATTGAACTTCGATTTGGATACCATCAGTTGTGTGTGAAGAAGGAAGACATTACGAAGACAACATTTCGAACAAGGTACGTGCATTACGAGTTTACGGTAATGCCTTTTGGGCTGACTAATGCACCCTCTGTATTCATGGATCTAATGAATAGAGTTTTCAAGGAATATATCGATGATTTTGTGGTGGTATTTATTGACAATATCTTGGTATACTACAAAAGCTACGAAGATAATGAAAATCACTTGCGCATTATCCTAAAGACTCTGAGAAGACATGAATTATATGGGAAGTTTAGCAAGTGTGAATTCTGGCTTCAGGAGATTTCTTTTCTTGGCTATATTGTCTCTAAAGATGGAATATCATCTGATCCTTCTAAGACCAAGGCAATCCAAGAATGGCCTGCACCGACGAGTATAACTGAGGTATGCAGTTTTACTGGTTTAGTAGGTTATTATCGACGTTTCTTCTAGAATTTTTTCCGGTTCGCTAACCCATTAACAAATATCACACGTAAAGGGGTTAAATTTGTTTGGCCAAAAGAGTGTGAAGAATGTTTCGAAGAACTGAAGAGAAGATTAGTAAATGCTCCTATATTGACTCTACCATCAGGGAATGATGGGTTCGTTATTTATAGTGATGCATCAAAGAAAGTACTTGGTTGTGTCCTTATGCAGAATGATAGGGTTATTTCCTATGCATCATGATAATTGAAAATTCACGAGCAAAACTATCCTACTCATGATCTTGAGTTAGCAGCTGTGATCGTTTCTTTGAAGATATGGAGACACTACCTCTATGGTGAAAAATGTGAGATTTATAATGATCACAAGAGTTTGACGTATATTTTCTCACAAAAAGAACCCAACATGAGGCAAAGGCGATGTCTTGAACTACTCAAGGATTATGATTGCACGATACACTACCACCCGGGGAAGGAAAATAAGGTGACAGATGCTTTGAGTAGAAAAGATCATGGATTTTTGAACATGATGAGAATTTAAAGGGATCCTATTTTCATGGATCTAGTAAAGTTGGATATGGGAATCACCATGGAAGGTGAAACATCAATGATTTTTCAAATGGTTTCCAAACCATTGTTACTAGAAAGGATTAAGAGTTATCAGACCAATGATGAAGAATTTCAAAAGAAGATTAAAGCTGTGAATGATGGGAGATTGAGAGACTTTGTGTATGAAGATAGAATTTTGAAATTTGGGAAGAGACTTTGTGTTCCCAATATACCTGATCTAAAAAGAGAATTATTGCACGATACTCATAGTTCCAATTTCTCTATACACCTTGGGAGCACCAAAATGTATAGAGACTTGAAGGAACATTTTTGGTGGGACAACATAAAGAGGGAGATTGCTGATTTTCTGTCAATATGTATGGTTTGTCAACAAGTAAAATCTGGAAGGCAACAACCTAGAGGATTCATGCAACCTCTTCCCATATTGAAGTGGAAATGGGAAAATATTACGATGGACTTTATCATGGGGCTACCAAAGACTCCTAGAAGGAATGATGCAATGGGAGTTATTGTTGATCGTCTTACCAAGTCAGCAGATTTTCTTGCTATAAGAGAAGATCTACCACTGGAACGTCTAGCAAGACTATATATTAATGAAGTGATGAGACTTCATGGAGTACCCCTATCGATTGTTTCTAATCGTGATCCCCGTTTACTTCAAGATTCTGGAAGAGTCTTCAGAAATCCATGGATACTGAACTTCAATTGAGCATGGCCTACCACCCTCAAATAGATGGACAATTAGAACAGACTATTCAAACCTTAGAAGACATGTTGAGATCCTGCTCTCTTGACTTTCAGGGTATGTGGGATCAATATTTACCTATGGTAGAATTTTCTTATAACAATAGCTTCCATTCGAGTATTCAAATGGCACCATATGAAGCGTAATACGGAAAGAGATGTCGCACACCAACCTGTTGGGATGACGTTGGTGAACGAAAACTTGTAGACCCAGAACTAGTGGAGGAAACAATGGAAAAGGTAAAGGTAGTCCAAAACCACATCAAAGCAGCTCAAAGTAGGCAGAAGAGCTATGCCGATAACCGAAGGAAGGATTTGGAATTTCAGGTAGGAGATCATGTTTTCTTGAAGGTATCTCCATGGAAGGGATTTATACGTTTCGATAAGAAGGGTAAATTGAGTCCCAGGTACATCGGACCTTTCAAAATTCTACAACGAATTGGGGCTGTAGCTTACCGTTTGGAAATGCTGCTAAGTCTCTCCAAAGTTCACGATCTATTCCACGTATCACTGTTGAGGAAATACATGCCTGACCCAACGAATGTACTCACCTATGAGGAATTAGAACTGGAACCCGATCTGTCATATTGCGAAGTGCCCGTTTGGATTCTTGATATGAGAGAAGAATTACTGAGAAACCAGACGACTCGTCTGGTAAAAGTTTTGTGGAGAAACCATAAGATGGAATAGGCAACATGGGAACTCGAGGAACTTATGATGAAGAACCACCCGAGTCTTTTCAAGCGGTAGTATTCTAGAAATTTCAAGGACGAAATTATTTGAAGGAGGGGAGAATGTAACACCCCAAGCTTCTACGGTACGCTTCTCTTTGAATAATGCGATAGCGTGTGTTGTACGCAACATCGAGTTCTAACACACCACAACCAATCTAACTAGCCATTATGAATAGTAATACCCACTTTTTGAAATTTATAAATTTTAATTTTCAAAATGGACTTCATTTTTGGATTCAGAATATCAAAATTAGCCTAGGGTGATTTTTTTGGTATTTTTCTGAAAAACTTCATTTTTTGATGAATAGTGAAACCACTAGGTGGTAGTTAAAAAACTGAATTTTTCATAAAACTTAATTTTACCGCTTCTGTGAGTGGAATTTCGAAAATCCGAGAGACACAGTTAATATCAAGGAGTAAAATGTGGTTCAATGAGATGAAAATAATTTTTGGTGAATAGTAACTTTTTACTTTTATTTAGCACGGTTAAAAGTAAATAGGGTAATTAAGGGTAAAAATGATATTAATATTACCCTAACACATGTACTAATTCTATTGGACAAGGGTAAAAATGATATTAATATTACCCTAATTGGTGTGATCGATCAGTTCTAACTGGTAGGTTGTGGGTTCAAACTCCCACAACCACTGAATTTTATTAGTTAATTGGGTGCAGGCTCATGTGGGACTTGTTTAGGGGAGCACGCAGACACACACAACCATACTAATAATATTATACATATAATTCAATGAGATTCATTCTCCATCGTATCCATTCAAGTATAATTCTCTTTTGATGATTAATAATAGTATCTAAGGAATTGATATCATTCTGGATATGAATAAGATACAACCTATCCATGACAAACACGACTTACGTAACAAAACATATAAAAGAAAATGAGTAAGTTAACACCCGAAACAATGATAATACTAAGATATTATTAAAAAATCAAAGTTAAAAGATCATATATGATATCATATTAATGTATATGATTCTTTTATAATTTAATAACAATTATTTCACCATTATACAGGAGGTTAACCTACCCTCAACCAAGGAAAAGTACAAGGTAAGGGTTTATTTCACAATCTCTTCATTATCCGAGGTTGTTTATACGTAATAATCTACTAGGATTTCTTTACCATCTACATCCATGTTTCTTAAAAATGTATTTCAAAACATTTTTACTATTTACTAGAATATGGTTTAAATTCATTTATACCCTTATTTGACTTTTTATAAGAGGTTTATATAGGAATCTTTCCGTCGTTTTCCAAACAAGCTCCTTTTTATCCTTTTCGATAGAATTAAGCTAAGACTGTTTTTTTAACTTATATGGCGGGTGCGACTATTTTCCACAGTTATAAAATCGTCGAAACTTCCCTTACAAGCTTATAAGAATATTTTCAAAGAAAATGTTTTATTTTATACTCTTAAATGATTTCAAAATAGAAAGATATATTTCTCTAAAAAGAGTTTTGATTTCATCTATGTCAACATCCTTTGATGGATTTTATGTTTATTTAGAGTTGATTTATTATGATACAAAACTTCCATGTTGTATTGATGTTTTTGTGATATGTTTGACTGTGTATGTGTTATTTTTATACCATTCATGGTTTATGAAGAAAGTATTGACATTTCGTATGCTAGTTTTAATATGAATGTTTATGTTATGTTTAAACCTGTTCATATGAGGAATGCATTGGAATTAATAAGTGTCGGGTGGAGCCCGCTATAGCTCATCAATGCATCGGTAGGTCTCATGAGACAAACTAGTGTCTTGGAACAAGGCCTTGAAAAAATCTTATTTGTAGTCTTGGAACGAGGCCTTGGCTATGTGGTTATGATAGTTTGGCATTATGCATTCCATCATTATGAAAGTGGTAATTGATATTGTATGTGATTATTCGACTAGTAGAATATTCATGTGAGTAAGTATATGGAATTATTTCATTTTATTTCTTCCATATTATGATGAAGTTCAAGTTTTAAAAGGCTTTTGTTTTAGTTATACATTGCCTTAAATGTTTATACTTATTTATGAAAGTTCTCTCTATATTGTTATCCTTACTGGGCATTTGAACTCACCCCTTTCTATGATTTATTTTTCCTAGGATATGAAGAAGTATTTTATGAATGATCTGCAGGGATAGTATGAGGGGATAAGATTGTGGACTATGGAGACTATATTGTTGTAGTTTTTCATTTTATGATGTAATGTAAACTTTATGAATGCGATAGCGTGTGTTGTACGCAACATCGAGTTTTAACACACAACCAATCAAACTAGCCGTTATGAATAGTAATACCCACTTTTTAAAATTTATAAATTTTATTTTTCAAAATGGACTTCATTTTTAGATTCGGAATATTGAAATTATCCTAGGGTGAATTTTTGGTATTTTTCTGAAAAACTTCATTTTTTGATGAATAGTGAAACCACTAAGTGGTAGTTAAAAAACTGAATTTTTCAAAAAACTTAATTTTACCGCTTCTGTGAGTGGAATTTCTAAAATCCGAGAGACACGGTTAATATCAAGGAGTAAAATTTGGTTCAATGAGATGAAAATAATTTTTGGTGAATAGAAACTTTTTACTTTTATTTACCACGGTTAAAAGTAAATAGGGTAATTAAGGGTAAAAATGATATTAATATTACCCTAACACATGTACTAATTCTATTGGACGCGTGTATCTCGACCAAAAACAACCTTAGGAATAAAATATTATCATTTAGGTCCACTTGGATTAGATTAAGACATTTTTTTTATTATTTAATTCAAAGAAGAGTTAAAAGAGTTAAAATCAAAGTTTATTTACTAAAACATTTTTAATATAGGGTTATACATAAGATAAATTCGATTGTAAATATTAATTAGAAATATAAAAATATTTCCTACATAATTATATTTTATTTATAATTTTTAGACATTAAATAATTTAATTTATTTTTGACACAATGGTGATGCAGTAATTACATAATTAATGAAATATTAAAATAATTGATATTATAAATTTCAAAATAAATGTAATTTGAGACTTTTTATGAATTAAACTAATTTTATAGGTTAATATGACATATTAGTATTGATTATATAAATTGTTTTCGAAGTAATAATGCTTTTATGAATTTATCAAAAACAAAATACCCAATAGTGTCAAATTTTACATAAAAGAGTTTTTAAAAAAAATATTATATTATTAATTTATATTCAATTCCTAAAAATCTAAGGTTCGGCCAAGAGACTTATATCATGATAGGTGTATCATTAATGGACCACTTGGGGGTATATTGGAGGTATATAGTAAGTTTATTAACTATAAAATATAAAAATACAGAGTGACATGGTAAGTGTCAAACTAATTAACTAAGAGTTAAAACTAAAAGATAAGGTTAATATAATGACCCAAACCACTCTAAATTCTATTGGTTGAGTGGTTTTCGAACCATTCCCACCTTAAACTTTTAATAATCCACTTTGGAGCTATTATAAACCAAATATGAATTTATTATAAAATAATATTTCTAGCTTTTCCAAAGGTTCCCCTCACCCCTCTTATAAAAGGGCACTCCCCCTTCTCTCTAATTCACACATTAAAAGCCTTTTGGATCGGCCAAACCCTACCCAAATAATCTCTCAACTTCCCTCACTTCAACCTAGTGGCATTAGTTTGATCATAAATCCAACCTAAGGATCCGTTTTGATCAAATCAAAAGGAAGAACCCGAAGAAGAGGTAATATTTTCACCACCCTCTTTCAAGTTCCTTTCTTCTTCAACTTCTTCGTTCTTTGTTATTACCATTATAAAATAATAAATCCAATATCTTATATATACTGTGATTATTATTATAAATATGGTATAACCATATTCAGTATTCTATCCATCCTTTGTATGACATGTCACCATACGTGCGTACGTACGGCTTACCGTCTCCACGTTGTGGTGTAATTGTTATTCAATAAATTATTATTTATATGGGTATAATAATGATGTGTAATTCATGTAAATAATAAATATAAAATGATAATGATTCTGTATATATGATATACCATCCAATTATATTTTATTTTAATATCAAAAGAATGATATTGTCGCTTGTGCGTACGTACGGACGACCGTCTCCACGAACGCGATGAGATTCATTCTCCATCGTATCCATTCAAGTATAATTATCATTTGATGATTAATAATAGTATCTAAGGACTTGATATCAATCTGGATATGAATAGGATACAACCTATCCATGACAAACACGGCTTATGTAACAAAACATATAAAAGAAAACGAGTAACTTAACACCCGAAACAACGATAATACTAAGATATTATTAACAAATCAATGTTAAAAGATCATATATGATATCATATTAATGTATATGATTCTTGTATAATTTAATAAAAATTATTTCACCATCATACAGGAGGTTAACCTACCCTCAACCAAGGATAAGTACAAGGTAAGGGTTTATTTCACAATCTCTTCATTATCCGAGGTTGTTTATACGTAATAATCTACTAGGACTTCTTTATCATCCACACCCATGTTTCTTGAAAATATATTTCAAAACATTTTTAATATTTAATAGAATATGGGTTAGAGTCATTTATACCCTTATTTGACTTTTTATAAGAGGTTTATATAGTAATCATTCTGTCTTTTTCCAAACAAGGTCCTTTTTAATCTTTTCGACAAAATTAAGGTAAGAATGTTTTTTTAACTTATATGGCAGGTGTGACTATTTTCTACCGTTATAAAATCATTTAAGCTTACCTTACAAGCTTATAAGAATATTTTCAAAGAAAATGTTTTATTTTATACTCTTAAATGATTTCAAAATAAAAAGATATATTTCTCTAAAAAGAGTTTTGATTTCATCTATGTCAACATCCTTTGATGGATTTTAAGTTTATTTGGAGTTGATTTATTATGATACAAAACTTCTATAATTTATTGATGGTTTTGTGATATGTTTGACTGTGGATGTGTTATTTTTATACCATTCATGGTTTATAAAGAAATTATTGACATTTCGTATGCTAGTTTTAATACAAATGTTTATGTTATGTTTAAACCTGTTCATATGAGGAATGAATTGGAATTAATAAGTGACGAGTGGTGCCCTCTATAGCTTCTCGATGCATCGGTAGGTCTCATGAGAGAAATTAGTGTCTTGCCACAAGGCCTTGACAAAATCTTATTTGTAGTCTTGGCACGAGGCCTTGGCTACGTGGTTATGATAGTCTGAGATTATGCATTCCATCATTATGAAAGTGGTTATTGATATTACATGTGATTATTTGACTAGTAGAATATCCATGTGAATAAGTATATGGAATTATTTCATTTTATTTCTGCCATATTATTCCAAAGTTCAAGTTTTAAAAGGCTTTTGTTTTAGTTATACATTGTCTTAAATGTTTATGCTTATTTATGAAAGTTTCCGCTATATTGATATCCTTACTGGGTATTTGAGCTCACCCCTTTCTATGTTTTATTTTTCCCAAGATGTGAAGAAGTATTTTATGAATGAACTGAAAGGATAGTATGAGGGGATAAGAGTGTGGACTATGGAGACTATATTGTTGTAGTTTTTTATTTTATGATGTAATGTAAACTTTATGAATGTATCTAGTTATTCCAAGGATACTAAACTAATCAGTATTTCGAGACTTGATCTTTCTTGTGATCATGCCAATGTTATGTAATAATGCACCAACTCTGGGTAACTGGGGTTGGGGCGTTACATGTAGTGTCTGGGCTACCGACATACATAGGGAGAACATAGAGATGATGATAGGGGGCGACGTAGGTGGAGGCCTCCAGCTATACAGAATCACAAGGACGATGGTGGGGGAAACTCAGGGGATAAAATCATCCTCCAATGATTATGGTGCATGGGGATGATGGTGGGGGCGATGCATGGGCAATGAGTGGCCTACAATGGTACAGGAATATGGTAGGGTTGGTGTGGGACACTCTTAGGGCCATTTAAGGGGAATTCACACCCACTAGGCCTTCAGGCCACTTTCAGGGTCTTTAAAAAGGCCAACTTTTGGTCTATGATAAAATATTCCTTTGAACCATATAAAAAAGGCCTTCGGGAAATGTATTTGATAGGCCTATGTGCCTTTGGACCTACAATCCATGTAATGAATTACCTCTCAACCCTTTTAAAAAGGGTTTCTTTTCTTAATTAAGATGGGGTTAAACCCCAAACTATTTCATATATATATATATATATAAATATATAATTATACACACAAAAATATATTAGCACATGTATAAATATACTATATATATATATACTTTAAATGATTCGTGCAAGAGGATAATAGGCCTTCATAATATGTATTTATATAGATTTATAATTATAATTACACTAATATATATATATATATATATAATATACATATACAAATATATATATGTATGTATATTAATATACATAATTATATTCATATATATAAATATCTATTAATTTTTATTTATATACAATATATATTTAGATGTGTTAAAATATAGTGTAATACATATGGAAAACAGATAAAATATTTAGTTTGGTTTGTTTTTATGTAATTCATGACCTGCTGTCCAATGGTTTGATTCTGATGACCTATATGTTTTATGTAGGTGTGAGCATTTGGGATGGGGATAATGTCTGGGATGAAATATGGTCAAGCACAAGCGGGAGGGTGAGGGATGGGTGTGGTGGGCTGACATGTGTGAGTGGTGATGGGGTGTTGATTTTACAAGTATGAGGGAAGGTTCGAGCCTGAGCGGTAAAAATGGTATGTATGAGATGGATGGGTGGGGTCTAGAAAAAGTGATGGGGTGGGTAAAAAAAATTATTAGAAAATCAGAAAAATTAAATAGCTATATTTATATAAAATGTTGATTTTTAATGAGTAATTTACCAGAGTTTATAGAAAAGGATGTAAATAGTTTTTGGGTAAATTAGATGCATTAATAAATGTGGGTAAATTATCTGTTTTTATAAACATGGATAAATACAAATTTTCTTATAGTGTGTGTATATGTGTATGAATATATTTATATATGTGTGTATGTATGGATTTTTATGTGTATTCATGTGGATGTATGTGTATGCATGTGCATGTATGTGCTTTTATGTGTATGTGTATGCATGCATGTATGTGTATGTAGGTGTATGTATGTGTATGTGTGGGAACTGAGAAATTTGTGCCACACACTTTATCATAGAATCTATAACATGATCCTCCCTTAGACAATAAAAGATGAGTTTGAGTCAGAAAGTATCTCTATTCTTGAAGAGGAATCAAGTCGGATCTACATGTGTCATATGATTTATCACACACCGAACAATGAATATTCCCCCAAAACATTTCCTGATATGGTGGCATGGTGGTGAGAACCTCCCACTTGTATTAGGAAAAATATTTCATCCATTGATGACCAAAAGGGTTTTAAGACCAAAAACCCCATTTTTAGGGTCTTATGAGGCCTTTTAGCATTGGAAAATACCTAATATGGTGGTACCCAATAGCTATGGTCCTAATGTTATTTTGAGCTTCGATTTGTTAGCTCATGGAGCCAAAAATGACTTATAAATAAAAAGTTATGGTTGTTTTAATATGAAATTTATTTTGGCATGAAGACACTATATGTGATTTCCTAGTATGCTGTTTCCAAGGAACCACCAAGAGGAAAACCACACTATATTACCAATCACTAGAAATATGAACCATGTGGTACTAAATTAACTTCTATGTGAACAATTTATGTTCTGGAAATTTTTTCGGTGTCCTCCAAAAATGCTTGAGCTTGAGATTCTAACCCGGACTAGGAAAAATGCACTATGTGACCTTGCCTTATCAAGCATGTGAAGTGGAAGAAATTAACACATGTTCAAAAGACACTTTTATGGATGCATTATCAAATGTCTACCTAATTTATGTGAATCATCACACCTTGAAGTGATCTTCCTCATACGCGATCAATAGATTGTTCGTGGGAGACACCTAAGTGGTCTTTTATGCATTCCTACATGATATTCCTACTAAGAAACACTTTAATGTTGTCCTATGAGTCTATTGGTTTACACTTATCATGTTCTATTACATCAAGGATTAGATACTCGACCCTTTCTTATAAATAACTAGATTTCTCTTTAGAGAGTACACACATAAAGGAAGGGGAGAATGGAGAGGAAAAAAAGGTGAGGAATAGTTTGTTCAAGCTCTTAGGAGATATTGAGAGGTAATATTCATGCCTTATAATGTTTGAAGAAAATACAACCTTTTAATGGATAATATGTGAATGAAAGTACACAGACCTCATTAAGAGAACTAAATGTCAAATTAATTCCCTGAGTGGCTACCAAACATTATTATCTCCACCCAATTTGGTGTGAAAGTTTTCCCCATGAAACCTGACCTCTATGAGTAAACTAAGCAGATAAGATTAAGAAAACCATTCTAAGTGGAAATCATTAAGTGAAATGTACTGAGTAAATAGGACTAGGTTAATTTCACTATGCTATTTGATTTTAGATTAATCGAGGTGAAGTACACCATGTGTCTAGATTCCATTTACATGGTGAAATCCTTAAGAAACTCATGTGCATAGTGAATACTATGTGATCCACCCCATCTCTTTTAACCACATCTAGAATGATATGGATGACCTACCTAATATTAAAACTTTCACCCAAGACACATATCAGAGTCAAGGAAACCCAAATACCTTCATAGATTCATTCTTTCTTGGTCAAAAATCTAAAAAGTCCAACCTAAAGCCTCCTCCAAAGCCACCTGACTTATGTGATCAGGGCATGCACCCCAGCTTGAACACGTTCCATCATGTATTCCCATGATAAACAAAATATCTTAGGTTTTCCTCCTCGACTGATAATACCTTGGAGGAATCATAATCACGTATTCCCTTAATAAAGAGGGACTCAGTTGTGAGGACACTAGGATGATCTATTATGGTTCATATATCTCAATTTAGTTGACCTAATCTAGAACCAAATTGGCCTGGGTGCTTGGTGGATGCCTAGTTCCACTCAATGAGCCATGATTATTAGGGAATACTCTAGGGGTAATTCCTAACTTCTAGTTCCATGATGAATTTTGTCTCCACTCAATGATCCATAATATATAAGAAAGGGAGTCACCAAATGTGTAAGAACTTCTAAATATTCTATTGTCACAATTTTCATGATAATAATATCTCCATAACATGATGTTAAACTGTGTGATGAACACCCTTACCACATGATGTTAAACATTAGAGTATAGTCCTGCCACATGACCTTAGACTGTGTAATTAAAACTATGTGGGATTTGATTCCTATTATGAAGGATACTTATGATGAATCTCAAAGGTCCAAACCCAACATAATTAACCCTTGATATCCATCCTCATAGGGATATACTCCTTATGAACCATAAATTCATTCATCAACCCATATTCACAATGAGATGCTACCCCACTTGGAGAGTCATATTCTCTCTGGGTATCACCATAATTCCTTTATTTGGCCATATTTCTAAAGAAAACATACTTTGCTATTTGGGCCGTACTCTTATTGTCTGAACCATCTCCACAACTCATAGGGAAGTATTCCTTTTTTAGATTAATTATCCTCATAGGTAAATATTCACTTTAAGGTAAACTATATAGGTTTTCTCATGTATAAGTCTCACACAAACCATCACTAGGAATCTTTCACCCAATCCTCCATACCACATAACATTAAATTGCATGGATTGGTCCTTATCACATGACCTTAAAAGGTAGGATTTTTCCCATTTTGTGGCACTAAACTTCATGGGTTCTAATTCCATTTACAAGGATATGTAGTAATCCCTTTTTATGGGACCGATCCTAATACCACCAACACTTAGTTACTTCCTTGGATAAAAAACTATGGAGTTCCTAGATATATGGATTTAAAACATAGTACATTATAATTAAGAATCACTAATTAGAAAATAATAAATATGGAGAACCTCTAATAAATATGAATATTCACATTGATGCATTTTAACAAAAAACCTTTGGCATAGGGCAACCGGTCCCACACAAGGATTTGGGAAGGATTAAAAAATATGACTTAAATCTATAAGAGAGTCAGAGAGTAGGAAGGAATACTATAAAAAATATGTAATGAGCCTGACATCCTACACCATTGATCTACATGAATTCTAAGGTGTCACTCGTAAAGTCCCAGTGACAACCTACCATTGGAAAGTAGGCCTATCTCAACACAAAACCAAAGCAACAAACGATATGAATGACGCGCCAGATGTTTCTTTTGGAAATAATATATATATATATATATATAAGTATGTGTATGTGTATATATATGTCTATGTATGTGTATATATGTGTATGCATGGATGTGTATATGTGTGTATTTTGTATATTTATGCATATATATGTGCATTTTCATGAATGTGTATATGTATGTGTATGTTTGTGTCTATAAGTCAGTATGTACATGTATGCATGTATGTATATGTATGTGTATGTATATGTGTATGTGTCTATATGTTTATGTGTATGTATGTGTATGTATGTGTATTTATGAGTATGTATGTATGTGTATGTATGTGTATGTATGTATATATATATGCATGTATATATATGTTTATAGGTATGTATATATGTACGTGTATGTTGTTGGAATGGGGAAGCTCAATACATTGGATGAAGTTGAGCTAACTACTAATGGATTAAATTATAGAAGAACATATTGACAACACCAACATCGGTACTGTAGCAGTGTGGAATTCAATATAGTTATTACGGGAGATCTAACTAGTGATACTGACAAGGTACTACAACTCAATGGACATATTTTAACCATTAACGCAACACATCAGATTTATTGTGTATATTTGGCAATGTAACAACGTAGGTTACTATAGTACTACATTTCTTTAAGAGCCCATTTCGAGCTAGGGTTTCAATACATTGATATTAATCCTTATCATTTGTCTCTTAAACCTAGTGAAATTATTTTTTATCTTTATGGATTTAATGAATATTCTTAAACTATGTGAATCATATGTATTGTGATATTCAAAAAATTCTTTAGTTTTTTTCTCCCCTTAACTCTTCTTTTAGGATCGTTTCTCATTGTTTCTCCTGAGTTTCCATAACATGTGTGTGTGTGTTTTATTATATCTTTATGAATGTATGCAAGTATATATATGTATGTATGTGTATGTATATGTGTATTTGTATGTATATGTGTAGTGAATGTAAGTGAATGTGTCTGTATGTATGTATGTGTATGTATATATATATGTATATGTATCTATATACATGTATGTAATTATATTTATGTATGTTTGTGCATATATATGTGTATGTGTATGTGAATATATGTTTATGTATGTTGGTATGTGCATGCATGTCTGTGTATTTAAATCTTCATACAATTATTATTTATTTATTTTTATTCAGTAATTTATCATAAATATTTTGTATTTAAGTGTAAATTTTTATATTTATTCTTTTTTATTTTAATATATTTATTAATTTTTTAATCTTTATGTAAATTTATGTAATTAATATTACTTATTCATTTTTATTTAATATTTTATTAATATATTCATTTTTTATATTTTTGTAATTTTTAAATTTAAATATTTATTTATACATTTTTTTATTAAATTTTAATATTTTAAATATGTTTATAATCTATATAATTTATATTCAATCTTTTTTATTGTAATATTTTTGTTTTTTAATCATTATAGAATTACTACTTTTTTATTTTTAATTATTAATTTATTGTAAATCTTTTGTATTTAATTGAAATTGTTAATATTAATTAATTTTTACCTTAACATTTAGTTGTTATAGTCCCCTATATCTATTTATTTAATTAATACTATTTATTCATTTTTAATATTTATTCATTTAATATTTTATTAATTTATTCGATTTTTTATATTTGTTTATACATATTTATTTATTAAATTTTAATATTATTTTTATGTTTTCAATATATATGATAAATATCTATTCATTTTTAATAACTATTCATTACTATTTTACTATTTTTGTATTTAAATCTTTACACAATTTTTACTTATTCATTTTTAATTAGTAATTTATTGTAAATATTTTTTTATTTAAATGTATTTTTAATATTTATTCATTTGTTAATATTTATTTATTTATAATAATTTTAAAATTTTTGTAATTAATATTATTTATTCATTTTTATTCATTTTTAATATTCATTCAATTAATGTTATTTTTTTTAATATTTATTAATTTTTTAATATTTTTTATAATTTATTTCTTTTTTAATATTAATTTATACATATTTATTTATTAATTTTTTATATTTTAATAATGTTTTATTTTATATAATTAATATTTAGTCAATTTTATTTTAATATTTTATCTTTAAATCCTTATAAAATTATTATTTATTGTTTTTTAATCAGTAATTTATTTTAATTTTTTTACATGCAGTTTTTAATATTTTTGTAATTTATATAATTAATAGATTTTGTTTTTAATATATTTTGTAAATTCTATAATTAATATTATTTATTAATTCATATTTATTCGTATTTATTCATTTTTGATTTATATATTTATTCATTTATTTTTTCTAAGTGGAAAAAATATTACAAATTTTGGGTTTATTACTGCTTGTTTGAGCGATCATAAAGATGCTTTTAACAATGTTTTCATAATAATTACAATGGTCTCATTTATGAGTGTTTTTTGGTTATCATTATTAAAACTCTTCCCTTTAAAAAAAACCCTAATAAATCGTGTTATTCCTTGTGCCATTCAATCCCTCATGAAACCAAAAAATTTTCATCATCCAAACTCGATTCTTTTGGATGAGTCGACCCTCAAAACAGATGGTATTCTATTAATAACTTGTTTTTATGAATTTCAAAAACGATTTTCATGAGTTTTCAAGTTTTTTTGCGTTGTTCTGCATCTATTTGTTTGTAACCATTCTTCCTATATGTGTTCATCTATAATATTTTTTTCATCCTGATTTTTTTATAGAATCAACCCCCACAGTTTTCTAGATTCATATGCAATCGATTTTTGTTCGTTTCTTGTTGGAATGTTGTACTGATTCCCAATATTTTTATTCATTTCTAAATGTTATATTTATATTAATATATTATAACTACTAAAATAAATATATTCTAATAATGAAATGATAATATAAATAATTATAATCCTAAAATATTAATTATCTACATATGGTTAATAATTAACACAATCCTTTTCCTTTGTTATTGGGGTTGTTGTGGCTGAATTTGAATTCTTTTTTGTGCCTGCATTTTATTTTTAACAAGATGAAGTTATTGCGAGTAATGACATGAAATTATGAGAAAATGATCCTTGAATAAAAAAACTATCAAACAATGATGTTTTTTTGACATTAATAATCATAAAAAATGTTTAAAAAATTCCACAATCTTACCAATATTAGAAATATATTTAAATTTAAAATTTTCACATTAATCATTGATTTTAAAAATCACAAAAAATATGGTTCAATATTTTAGGAATTAACTAAATAAAATCCTATCTAAAAACATAATAAAAAACTATCATTCTATCTTAAAAATAATTATTTTAGGGTTTTTGAAATATATTTGTATTGTATTATAATCATCACTTAATTTATAAGTCTTTATCTTAAATTACCTCTCATGTGTCATGTAATATGAGATTATAAAGGCTATAACTAATCTATATTTGAAAATGAATTTGATATATACTCATTTTGAAAATTTTACCTCCTTCCTTTCTTTAATAGAATCATTATTCTTTCTTGAGGTAATAATCATGATTAGAAAAGTTTTAATGAATTTAGAGTTTCTTCCTTAATAATTACTCATTCAAATTCATTATTTCTATAATATCCCTTTCTCTACATTAAGTTATTAAATGATAATTTTTTTGTTGTAACGCCATATTCATGAGTGATTCATCATTATTATTTAAAATTTATTCTTTATTATTGATCCTAGAATTAGTGGATTTAATGAACATTAATAAAGTTTCTTCCAATGAAAAACTTTGTTTTTTTGTTAATTATTCTCTGTAAATCATTTAAAACCAATATATATTTTACATGGTTTATAATATTAAGTGGATATGATGTTCAGTGTCAAAATTTTCTTCCAAATGGACAAATTTGTTATTATCAAAAAATTTGATCTTACTACCCCTTTTGAGTTTAGAGATATTTTAAAATTCCTCATTTAGAGTATGTATTCTCATATTATTTTGAACCAAATGAATATGACTATGATTTCCTAAAAAAATCACTTTTTTCATATCAAATAAGTTAGAATTATTATTATCCTTTATTTGAAATATGTAACAATTTTCTTCACCCCCTCTCATCAAGACACTATCATCTCTCAATATTATAATGACACATTCATTATTTATTAACATGGATTCATTTCCATTAAATATATATAAACTATATATATTTTGAAATGTATTTTAAAACAAATTCTTTTTATCTACTCTTTCATAAACATTATATATGTATGTACTAATATTTATAATTATATTTTTAAAATTTATACTTTATATAATTGATGCTTGTAAAATTGATACATTATATGGATACCTTTGGTTCATTTATTTATTTATAGTTAAATATGAATATTTTAAAACTAACTAGGATGAATATGAACAAAAAATGGATGTATACCAATCATATGAAAATAAAGTATAAGGATTGAATTAAATAGTTTGTGATGTTTTCAACAGAGCATGCATATGACCCTTCTCAAATCATTTTTCCATGTTTACCTATGTGTTATTCAGGATGAATTTTTATAGAGGAGTTAGAAAAATATTTTATCTATTATGTAATTAATTCAAAGTTATAAATGTTACACTAAACAAGGGAAACAGATTTAATTTATCTAGTGGCTAGGATAACATTATAATTTATGTATCATTTGATATTATTACAAGTGTAAATGATGATGGTGATCATATTGGGGAAATGAAAATGATAGTTGAAGTTGACTTTTGAGATTGTACAAATATGTTTGAGAAGTTAATGAGATGTGAGAATATGATATTATATACTAGTTGTGTTAGGATGTTAAGTCTTTTTCAGTTCACCGGATTCAGTTAAATAGATTTTTCTGTTCATTAGAAGAATGATCAGATTGGTGCATAGACAATAGAAATAGAACATATCTAGGAATCATTAGAACCATTATAATTTCATATCTTTTGATGGAACTATGTATAATTGAAATTTTGGAAAAGTATAATTTTCTAGAAGAGTACTTGGAATTTTTCTACAAGGAAAGTATCAAAATGTGAAAGGTTTATTGGATATAATCAATCACCAATCCAAATAGAGGTATCTCAAGAAATGTTGGAGGTCGGTGTAACTAGTATGATTGATTGAGTATTCCTATAAAAATATGGGGGACCTCATGAATATTGTGATGTGATCATTTTTCTATATAATTCATGGTGAATTTGAATGAGAATATTGATTCTGAGTCAGTTTTTTCATTAATGAATTAAAGAGTGTTAATCCTTTGCAATTAATCATTATTAATAGTTTTTTAGTTGAAAGTGTAAATCTTGTACCTATATTGATAATGAAACTAGAAGTGTTTCTCCCATAGATGTAGGATACCTTCTATGAAACACATAAATCCCTTATTTTCTTTCTTATTTTTTGTTTTTCCATTGATATTAATTCCATTTGTATGCATGTAAGTTTTCTTGAATGTTTTTTAGGGTTGAATTTGTGTGGTGAGTAGGGTGAAAAGTCTTTCAATCATCTAGTACACATAGTTGAGGGATGTTTCAAAAGTTTATTGTTCATTATAATAAAATTATGATAAAGCAAGATCCGGTTTTGGATGGTCTCATAGTTTTTCCTTCTCAATAAGTGGCATCATAGAATGTTTTGTAGTGCTCACTCAATATACTTTGCGACAACACAAGTTTCACTCACTCTTTCTTTGATTTAATTTTTTATTTTTAGTGGGAGTTAACTATTAGTGGAAGGTATGGTGTAGTATGAAGTATGTTCTAGGACAATCAGTTTGATGGAACATATTTTTAATTCCAGATAATGAAAATGGATGATCATCTAATTCAAAAGGACTTAGATATTAAATTAACTAGTGTGTGTTTAGTGAAAACAAAAAAGGAGGAATTAGAATATCAGATAGGAAATCACTTGTGTTGACCTGGATGTCATTGGCATGGAATGTTTCCTTTAACATATATGAAGTGAAGATAATGTTGGAGCTTACGAAATCCAAGGAATATGTGTATGAAAAACCTATGGAACTTAATAGAGTTTTCACAATGTGATGATTATTCAATATGATGATATCAAAAGGAAGACCAATGATAGAGCACATGAATTATTTCAATATTATTTGAGGGTGGATTGAATATATAAAGGTAAAATTCATAGATGATTTATAAGTGTCACTTATGTTATCATCACTTTAATTGTGTAGTAATTTGAGAGTGGCTACTATTAGTAAATCCTATAGAAAGATAAACCTAGATTTTGAGGATGTCCATAATTTGATTCTCAATGAATAACTTTATCAGAGGGAAGTCTATACATCATCCAGTAGTGAACTCAATGTTGACGAATGAGGAAAATCCCCATATATGAGATATTTTAAGAAACGATCAAAAGAAAAACATTATAAAGAAGATGAATCAAGTAGGTTGGTCTTGGTCCTACATGACAGAGTAATTGGAAGAAAGGATGTGTTAAAAAGAATTTCATAAGTTTAAAGGAAAAATCTGAAAGGGAATCAACTTTCTTAAGTTGAATTACATTTGTTTTATTAAAATAAGTAACATATTGTTTCTCAATGTCAATATTCTAGTGGAATGATGGGTGGTTGATTACAGATCATATTTCCATTCAATGACAAAAAATTTATGCATTTTTAATTATGTATCCATATGTTTTAGAAAAGTTCATCATAAATATTATTAGGACTTTGATGTCATTTAAAATCATTATATAAATATATGGTTGAATAAAAGTGGGTTCTTGAGACTCAAAGGATTCAAAAAAATACCAAGACTATAGAAAAACCTTATTTCTATAAGTAATCTTGATGTGGAAGGATATGAAATGAATTTTTAAAATGGATTCTATAAAGTGACTCAAGGATCCATAGTTGTTTCATGAGGAGTAAAGGATTGGACACTATATTTTACCAGAAACATAGATGGAATTAAAATGGCTGGAACCAAATCTTCAAAAGATCCAATAGTTTGATATTGCAGGATCCGTCATCTCTATGGAAAGAAAATGAATGTTCTAATCTGATAAGTTATATTGAATCTTTATCACATGGATATTGGAAGGTGTTAAAGTTATGTAATTATGAAATAAATGAGGGTTTTATTCAATTTATTTGAATGGAAACTCAGAGCTTGGAAGTTGGAATTGGTTTACTAGGATGTTTGGAGACCTTACCCTATATGGTCTCTTCGTGGTGCTCTTTACTTTGTATTATTTATTTATGATGATACTAGAAAAGTTTGAGTTAACTTTTTGAAGAATAATTATGATTTTTTAGGACTTTATTCTATAGAAATTCATGGTGGAAAGAGAATGTGGCTAGAATTTTAAATATCTTCATTTTGAAAAAGGTGGTGAATACATTAGACAAAATTTTTGGATTTTGTTCTAGAAGAAGTGGATAACTCATGAGAATACAGTTCCTAAAAAAGTAAAAAAAATGTGCAGATTGAAGGATAAATCAAACATGGACTGAGAAGGAATAAATCATGTGGCTACACTTCCGAATTTATAAGGTAATTTCAGTGGAGGTAGTCAATAAAATGACACACCTTATCAATAGAAGTTTGACATTAGTGACTATGTGATAATATATGAGACATGGTATGGTACGTGTCATTAAATTAGTCATATTAAAGTCTTTAGAATATTTTAATATGGTCATGTTTATTTTAAGAGTCAATAAATTTTTTTGGTAAAATCTAAGGTGTGTTTTCTCATTGGGTATGAAGATGAAAATTATGGATTCTAGCTATGGGACAATGATAAGAGATAAGTCATATGGATTTGAGACATCTACTCAATGTTAAGGTTCCATGGAAGGACTAGAACATAGTAATGGAAGAATTTGATGGAAATGAATCAACTACCAAAGTCCAAGTTGATGAGTAAATATAGCAGAAGGATAAAAAATCTGCCTAACTTGGATGAATGTGTGGAAAGCCTAGTAGTGAGTCTAGCATAAGATATAACAAAAAAATTCAAGGATGGATAAAGCATAAGTGATAGATGCAAAATTTAGGGATTTGTAATATAGATCTATAGATAGTACAACACAACTAATTCAATTGAGTAGATCCACCAAAGTTTGAAGACCAGTTCAAAGGTTTGGGGTTGACATGGAATTTTTACTTTTAATAGATATAGAATTACCCAAATACCTAGAAGTAGAAAAAATAATTAGTTGCATAGAGAAATGATTATCATCTACTGATGAATAAATTTATTCATTAAAGTATAACAAAACTTGGGAGTAGACTGATTTACCATATGGAAAAAAGGGAACTTTAAAAAATTGGATTTACCAATTGAAGGGAGAGGAAAATAATTAGAAGCATTTCAAGGAGGGGCTGGTAGTAAAGGGATTTCAAAAAAAATGAAGGAGTTTATTTCTCAATGATATTAACCCTATTAATGAAACATGAAACTATCTATATAGTGATAATAATAGTCAAATCAAAACATATACACTTGGAATAAATGGACTTAAAGTTGGATTTCTTTTATGTTGAGTTTCGGGAAGAAATTTACATGAAGAAACCTATGAGTTTCATGGAATAATGGAACTGAAATTTGGTTTTTAAACATAATAAAAGTCTTTATGATATAATAAAGAGACAGTAAAATAAAATGATATGTTTGAAACTATTATGTAATAAGAAGGATTCAATAGGTTCAATGTATATCATTGTTGCTACCCAATGGAATGGAATGATGAGACATTCATCAAATTACCCTTATATGTGGATGCCATGTTTCTGTCTAGTTTGGTGGTTTAATGGATCAAAGATTTGAAGAGTAAGTTTCTTGGAGGATTTGAGATGAAGTATATTGTGCATTATAATAAAATATTAGGGATAAGGATTTATAGGGATAGAAAAGAGATAACATAGGTTTTATCTAAGAAAAACTATATCTAGAGGAGCATTGAAAAATTTATAATTATTTGAAATATGCCCATCCCATCCCTAATTTCTAAAAACCTTGGTTTATTTAATAAATGAGCACTGCTAACAGAAGATGAGTATTGGTACATGGAGAATGTGGTGTTTTCATCAGCTGTTAGTAGTTTGATCCACACGATGATTTCTACATGGTCAGATATTAATTTTTTTAGTAGGGGGTTGGAAGTTTCTTTATGTAAAAACCCAAAAATAACACTAAGAATCTATTAAGTAGATCATTAGATACATTAAAGGATTCAAAAAAAATTCTATTCTTTTGGGAAGAATATCCATTGAAAGGATTTTTAGATGTGGACTTCAATGGAGGCTCTTATACCCATAAGTTCATGAATGATTTTTTGTTTACCTATAGAGGAATAATAATTAGTTGTATGTCATGTATGTAGAAAACTGTTACTCTATGTACAATAAAAGTAGGGTATGTAGTGACAAAAATTGTATGAAATGAGTTGGTTTAGTTGATGTATTTGCTGAAGGAGCATGGAAGAAGTTATGAAAGTGTATTATTATTCTATGAAAATCAAAGTGAAATCCATTTGGCTAAATATTCCTTTTTCAATAAGGGACAAATAATATTGTCCTAAATTACCACTTCATTTAAAGTATGTTGGAGTAAAATGTGTTAGATATATGGAAGATAATTGGAATCTAAAAAATAGGAGGAATTTTTCTCAAATGCGTTTGTTAAAGATGGTATAAGGAAAAATCACACCTTAATAGGATTTGGGTTAATGGAAGGAGTTAGAGAAACACTTCATACCATGGAAGCTGTAAGGATTTTCATTTTACCAAAGTGTGGAAGAGTTTATAGATTTTCCCTAAAATGGTCTTCAAGTGAGAGATTATTTGGATGTGAAGTTTGTTTTAGTTCACTAGATTTAGTACAAACTGTTTTTTAGTTCATCAAAAGAATGATCATCTTAGTGTATAAATAGTGAAAATAGAACCTCTCTTGAAGATAATTTGACCATCATATGTTTTTATATTTCGATGGAACTATGGGGGGATAGAAGTTTGGAAAATCATAAGTTTCTAGAGGAGTACATAGAATTGTTCAGTAGATCAAGTGGTCAAATGTCAAATGGTTGTTGGATATCATCAGTCATATATTCAAATGGAAGAATCTCCATGAATATTAGAGGCCAGTTTAACAATGATAAATGACCAAGTATTCTTACAAAAAGGATGTGGGGGCCTCATGAATAGTGTGACATGGATAGTGTACTAGAGAATACATAGTGAGGTAGAATCTGAAAAGTGATTATAATATAGTTTTTTTCACTAGCGAATTACAGAGTTTTAATTAATCCTTACTTATATATTTTTCAAATAAAAGTGTAATTCTTGTAATTTTTGTGAAAATGAAAGAAAAGGTGTTTCTCACTTGGATATAAGATACCTTTTATGAACTATATAAATCCCTTATGTTCTTTCCCACATTTTTTTGTTGGTTTTGATTCCATTTTTATACTTTTGAGTTTTCTTGAATGCGTGTGATAGTCGATTTTTTTTATTGATTAGGGTGAAAAAAAATCTTATCTTCCAATACAATTTGTTGAGGTAAGTTTTTGAGGGTTGTTGTCTATTACTCTAAAATTTTGTTGTGTGATATTTTGGTGGACCAAGACCTCGTTTCTAATAAATGCAATATTGGAACTTCCTAATATATTGTAATAAATATACAACATTTTAAACTTTATTAAAGCTATATAATTTGAAATATAAAAATGGATAGAGAAATACGAGTTTTATAGGACTACTTTATCTCTTGAATGATATGCTGCAAGAACATTATATGTGTCCTTATCAAAAATTTGATGCTAAATGAATGTTATGTTTAGTGGGTATGATATCTGAAAGAATACATGCATGAAAAAATGAATATATATTATTTCAAAAGGACCATGAATCACTTAAAAATGCCTAAGTGTGGTAAGACTCAATGCAAGAAAGATGATTCAAGTCCTTTAAAATTTTTATGGAACTTTACAATCATTATAAGTTATAGAAACCTATAAAAAAGTGACAAGGCTGTAAGGAAATTGATGTGGCACAAAAAAAAATTAAAGATGGATTTTTTTTCACTCAGCATACTTTCTTCAGTAGAAGAAAATGAAACATGATTATCACAAATTTGAAAACGATCTAGGAAACCTCTATATTTCACTATATATAGATAAAATGAATTATTTTTGTATAAAAAGTAACACTAAAAATACATGGATGATTATTTTGGAAAATTATGACTTACCATCACGCTTATACATGAAATGAAAATACATTATGTTGTCTCTAATTATATTAGGAACAAAAAACTAAGTAATGATATTAGTATTTATTTTATACCATTTACTAAAAATTTAAAAACAATATGGGATTTAGGGGTTATGTTGTATGATTATAATAGAAAAAAATATTTCATGTTGAGAGTGATGTCGTATAAGATGATAAATGACCTCTCTGGTTATGGAAATTTATTAGAATATAGTGTTAAAGTAATGTTAGTGTATCCCATTTGTATAGAAGGTGTTAAAATTGTGTATCATGATCCTTTTGATGAGGTTGGGAAAATTGCTAGTGACCCATATTGTACACTAGGACATAACTCTTAACAATAACATGGTATTATAGAATTACTAACTTGGGATGATGATAGGGTATTGAAGCTCTGCATACCTTTATATTAACGCTACTATAGACTAGAGGATTTATTGAGTAGATTAACATTTTAGAAACATGGGTTACTATTTCATCATATTTATTTATTCGCTTCCCCCAATCTATGGTTTCTATAACATTGAAAATCACCCCATAATTTTCTCTTGAAATATTTAGATGATTCCACCTCTTCGTGGATGTAGGGATTATTCTTAGACCATAAAAATATATATGTCTTATGATCTTCATATTTTTATTTTTTTTTCTCCCTTTTACTATTCTTATGAAAATTATACTATCATTTATTTCTCTAAATATTTACATAATAGAAGGTACAAACTCAGTTGGTTTGAAACATTCCATAAAGAAAGTGTTTCCCAGACATTGTACATTTTCCCCGATGACATAAATACTGATCCAAGATGACATCATTCAATGATAATTAAGAAAAAGTTAAAACATCATATTAATCAATAGGTAATGTACAGATTGATAAATTAATGGCTATTAACACCATTTTTTTTAAATTATTTTAAAAAAACTTAAAAAATGGCCTGGAAAAGGTGATCATTTTTTTAAATTATATAATGCAATTGTTTTTTATGTATAAAATTTTATTGATTCTATCTACATAAGAAAATTACGTGATAGTGTCATTTTAACAATGAAAAAATAACTTAGAAAAAAAATATGGCATTAAGGGTAGGTTGGATATGATTGACATGTGAATAAGGGAAGAGTTGGCACTAGTAGAGGGTGAAAGATAATCATTTCTTCCTTGAGTGGCTTACACTCTTTCTACTCAAAAGAAATAAAGTTTTGAAACATCCATAATGGTGAAAATGCTCCTAAGGGTTATTTATCAAATACCAAGAATATAATTTTGATTATTGATTTTATGTTAAAGGGCCTAAAATTACAATACTGTCATATTTTAATGAAAAATTTTATGCCCATGTCCAATTTTTCCTTTTCCCTAAAAATGTCATGTAATGTATCAAAAATTCCTTGTAATTTTTTTATTATATGGAATTATTCTGAGACCACACGTTTTGAAGAAACATGATTCTGAGGCCCAGAGATCCTGGAATGGAATTTTGAACTTTTTTTTAAGGTACATTCAGTAAAAGTGTGAGTGGGATTTTCTATCTTTTTACCTGGTGCTCAGATTGAAAATATGAGGGCATTGTTGAACTTAGAATGCTCAGATTCACCTAGAAATGACTTAACTTCAGCCAACAAGGGTCTAGTGGAAAAGTTATTTTTTTAACTTTTTGAGAAAAATAATAAAATAATTTAAAAGAATTATTTTATTTATCACCTTTGAGTGGAAGACGGTGATGCTGTGGTGCAGCAATGAGGCACATTAATGAGGCTCATTAATGGGATGTATCATGCAGCGTAACGATGAAATAAAGAAATCATAACAATGACGCTCGTTCATAATTGAAAAAACATTACCAAAAAATGTCGCATCGTAACTGAAATGCTGCGGCATGTTTTTATTTTAATTGTTTGGTGTGTTGGAGGAATGGGGATTAAACCTTATAGATTCTCTAACAAACCTCCAATGATCTTTCTCTCCAACAAAGAACAGCGTGCTGGAAGATCATCACCAGCTTTGATGTGCCTCGAAGAATAGAGCTGGAAGCGACGTCAACATTTTAAACCTCAAGGAAGAACTCTTTGGCATTGAAATTCAATGAGATAGGGGTTGTTTTGTTTTAAGGTTCTTCCCCGTTATTTTCTAGAAATGACTAACATGGATCAACCCACAAATAGGTTGATCTTTGAATCGTGCGTTTATACGGGAGGGTAACTTTATTTTGGGATTTTTGTTATCCGTGAATTGCGATTATCATTATTTTAATTTAATTGGAGCCCCCAAACCTCTCTTGTTTATAAACCTCTAATGTCGGGGTAATGGGCCGACACAAACAAGGACCAAGTACCTCTATCATGTGCGTTCGTTGTGGTTGTATCCTCAAAGTGGTGGCAAGAGGAATATGGGGCCAAGGAAGGGATGGCGGTGACCCAGGAGGCCCATAGGCACATATAGGTCGGAAAGCAGACAACCAGAGCAACTATGGTGGCCCGAAGAATGGACCGCTGGTGTGACGACACTGAGGGCAGTGGTCAGAAGTGGCTGGCAGGGGCCTGCGACGGCGAATACGGGCAGAGGACGTGGGTGTGCCAGTCAGTGCGCCACGACAGTAGAGTGATGTGGCACCAGATGGGTGCTGCGTGGAGGGGTGGACCTCATCTAGGACACCTGGGTGGCTAGTGAGCCACAGTCCATCGACATCGGATGGAGGAGGCCCCGCGTCCGCAGGGCTAGCGGGGGCCGGATGCTGTGTGGCTTCTACGTCCCGGCTGGATGGTGCACCACTGGCCTCCCTTGCGGCCGGGCCTAAGACTGGAAGGCCAGTCCTGCGCCCAGTGGGTCGAACCCGCGCCCGTGGTCTGAACCCACACCTAGTGGGCCAGACCCACATAGGCTACCTGGATCCACATGCTTTGTGCTGGGCTGGCCTAGACCAGGTCGCCGAGTGACCCGGTAGGCTGGACCCTCGGCCAAACCGGGTTGGGTCTAGAGAGGCCCGTTGGGCCTGACTCATTGGCGAGGCCCGTTGGTACTGCCTCATTGGCGAGGCCAGACCTGACTGACCCTGACCTGAACCGGGTCAGGTCGAGTCAGTCGGAACTAAACCGGGGTATATAGGACCCCTAGGGTGGGTTGGTCAGGTCGGTCTGACCGGGTCAGACCGGGCCGAGACGCAACCAACCCCTGTTTACTAAAACACCCGTATCTTGTAAACCATGCATCCGATTGATGAGATGTTTGCGGCTTTGGGACCCTCTTGACGAGGAAAAGCTTTTGGAATGACCTGTAGATGATTTCATGGAAGTTTAGATGTGATGAATGGCTTGAGGAGCGGTTCTCCCAAGTATGCTATATACAAATCCTTGTGGTTGGCTGAGACCAGAGGACTGCTTACTTTCAACTATGTGAGACTTGACTATAGCCAAGTGGGAAGCACTTATGTGTGACTTTGTAGGCCCAAGTTGGGAAGAACTTATGTGTGACTTTGTAGGCCCACGGTATGTGATGAGGAGGAGTACCTCAGTTGGCCAAGATTAGTGGGAAGCACTTCTGTGTGACTTTACAATCCCACAGTACTCAATGAGGAGGTGTACCTAAGCAATCCAAGGTTAGTGGGGAGCACTTATATGTGAATTGTTAGGCACACTATACTTGATAGATGAGGAGTTCTCTGACAGTTAAGGTGTTCGATGATGATACTAGTGTTTCTACTATCACTACCCTAAAAATATACATGGTGAGAGTTTTTTGTACTTTGTGATTATGATTCGTGCTTTGCTTTGAGGATTTATTTTTGGTATTTGTTTTATATTTCATGTTCCCATACTGAGTACTTTGTTACTCACCATACATGGGCTTCACCCACATGTGGGGTGTCTAGTGCAAATGATCAACGTTTTGAAAAAGGTGCTCAAGGAGACGGAACTAACAGACGCTACGATGGTGGAATTAGTGTCCTTGGACTAGGTGAGGGCTAGTAGAATTGAACGGACATGATATACTACTTTGGATTCAACTAGATTCACTACTCTCACGATCTGGTGGGGTTTCCCCTGGATGGTCATCAGAATTTCCTTTTACACTTTGTTGTTTTCATTTCTTTGTTGGGTTTGTATTCTGTCCCACTTAATTTTAGTTGTACTTTCACTCAGCCTTGTTTTAGTGGAATACATGTTTCTGCCTTTCAGTGTTTTGGGATGTCGTTGGGAATATAGGTACTCAAGAAAATTATACCCACTTGTAGGTTGATGCCTTTGGTGCTAGTCGCCAGCCCTTGGCCTTCGGGAGGCGGGCTTGAGTTAGTCACGACACGGGCCCTGGGGGATGGGTCATGACATGTCTCACATGCATTAACTGTGTTCTTTTCAAAGATATATAAAGTAAAGTTATAGACCCAATGATATTTCCAACTATTGAAACTGAAATTGTTGTCATATTAAGTTAATTGAAGATATTATCCCTACTACCATTCTTTGACATAATGGTTCACTTGATGGTTCAATTAGTTAGAGAGATTTGAAAATCGGTTATTCTATATTACATATGGATATACCTCTTTAAAAAATAGATATTATTCTTTTAAAAGGGTGAATCCATAATAAATGTTAGATATATGTTTTTATTATATAGTGATATATTTTTGAGGAATCAATTGATTTATATGCCAACTACAAATCTGATATTGATAGCATTGATCCCCTAAAATCTCATCACAACATGTTCCTTGTGGTTAAAAGAGTTTTTACAATAGAATTTATAATAATTATCATTATATAGTTGTATAAGGATCACACTTACATTTTACATAATAGTACATAGTTTTCTCCATTTGTTGAAACACATAAAATAATTCTTAAGAATTTGAATCTATCATGGGATGAAAGTTAGATATTAAATACACATAATCAATAGTTTCTAAGATGGTTTTGAGACTATTTTTTTAACACAAACGGAGACATGAATGGGTTTCCCAATTCATGTTCCAAAAATTTGTTAAATCAGAAGGAGTACAATAGAAGCTCGAGGTGTAATGAATTTACACCAACCAAAAAGCGAGAGAAAAACATGATGATATACCAAAGAAGTTCAAACACATCAAGAAACAAGTGCATCAACTCAAAGTAGGCTCCAAGTCCTCAAGAAGTAAGGGACCGTGCTGGAAAGGTCGTGACATAAGAGAAAAGGTCTGTGACATGAGAGAAGAGTAGCACTGGTCCCGGAATATTAGATAAATTTATTATACTCTAGCACCAGCCTCTTATTGAACAGTAGACATTTGATATCAAGATAATTCTCCACAGAAATTTCACCATTTCTGAGATGTTGATATGCCAATTCGTCTCTTTGTGCCAATCAAGATTCCAAATTCTCATGAACCCCCTCATTAAACTGGTCTGCATACTTCACCAATGGGTCAGAGACTGCTTTCAGTTTAACATCAGGAGGTGTAATAGGAGGAGAAACCTCAAGTTGTGAAGGAGAATCTGTATCCATTGATCTGAAAGCCCCAAAAGTGTTTGCACTCTGATCAACCAAGTTTGTTGAGTTTGTAGTTTCAGTGTCCTCCTTTTTATAATTATCAAGGACCTCGTGACAATTGTTCATTCCTATTGAGAATACTCCCTATGTTTCCTCATTTTTTTTGGATTGGGAGTAATGAATCCATCATCATCCACTATTTTTTTCCCTTTTCGAGAGCTTGATTTGAGGAAGTCTTCCTCAATTTGGCCAGCTTTCTTGTCAGCCTTCAGTAAGGAAGTGCTTTGTGCTGAGCATGTGTCCAAATCATATGGAGCAGGTGCATCCTTATCTTCCTCCTTAGTAGGGTCATTTTGAATCCCATGGATGAAACGAACAAAACCCTGGAGGATTCTAGGTTTAGATCCATTCCCAACATTGACAATGACTTGAGGATGATCTTTACCAGGCATTTCAACATCTTCGATTTTCTCACCAAAGGGGGCTTTAGTTCTAGAGGTTCCAACATTCACCAATGCTCCAATGAAAGCTTATATATCCATCTTAATCTTTCCCTTGACTACCCAAGTCTTACGAGAAGGTGGGAATATTTCCTTACGACATCCACTGGATAAATGTCCAAGTTTAGAGCATTTAGAACAATAAGAAGGAAAGAATTCATACAACCCCTCTCTTAAGAATCTATGGTTTCCATTTTGAATCCATATTTGATTTGGAAGAGGTTTAAAGACATAAATATCGATACAAATTCGAGCAACCGAAGGTCTAGAAAGTTTTCTTGTTGCCATGTACAAATTCAGCAGGGAGCTTAGAAGACCGACAATCGGAAACAAGGCCACATGCTTAAATAGGTGAATCAGTAAACTGGTGAAACTAATCCAAATAGGTTCAATAAGCGATTCAACATCAGGATCAAAATTAGGAGTCCATTTCAGGACTTTCATTGAGCATCCACCAAAAACCCATGATCTCTTTAACCAAAATCTATAGTATTCCTTTTCAGATGAAAACCGAAAAATGACGTTGGAGGAATTAAGAAGACCAATTTTAAATCTAACACACCCTATTGATTCAAGAGATTTCCACAAAAAAATTAACGAAGGCTGACGTTGGATAAATTTTCCCACCAGCATGAATTGCAAGTCCTTGGAAAGATGATTCAACTCATTGGAAGAAAAAGAAATCGCCAAATGATTTGATGGATATCCTAAGGAACAAGTGTGCATGTATTATCTTTCAATGGTTATGTAATTTATAGTTATATGTTTTATAAAAGGTAACAGTAAGAAGGCAGTCTGATGTAAAATAGTGATGTTACTCTTGTGGCAGAAGTGATGCTTATATCTGGTACCAAGGGTATAATTCCAATTTTAGTGAATATATAATAATTTTTCATCATTCAATTAAAATTTTATTTATATGATATATTATTATATGTGTCAATTTTTCAAATAAAATGGGTTAATAATATTAGTACAATTAAAATCAATGAATTGGAATTCATGAATGTAAATTTTAGTAATTCAGTATAAAGGGAGGAACTATTCATAATGGAATCATAGGTAGTATAATTATTTTATGTCCTAAATCCTACAAACAAAAATTGGTAATTTTTCCTATTTTGAACTAAAAAACAATAGGGTCAAATGAAAATTTCCTTGAGGATGACCCTTTTATTAGGATGTCTCAATCATATCATGGTGGTACAAATGTTGACAGTATCTTATATATCATAGGGGAACACAATAATGGTATTTTAATGCTCGATAGAGGGTCTAAATCATTTCAACCATTAAATAGGAACAGAAATTTAAATTAACATGTTAATGTTTTTTTAAATATACAATGCATTTACTAATAATATTATTTTTTAGTACTTCATTTATGTAATCTAATTTAAAATTTTAAATACTTCTAAAAATAATTGATTCTTCATATAATGATTCTACCAATCCCTAGGGTTAATTTATTGAAAATATTTTAATCGGAGAAATGTTAAAAGGTGAATAACACATGGTTGAAAAAATATAGGAGCGTCTTAGTGCATTAGTCTTAAAAAAATATTATGATGAGAAGCATGTTTTAAAATATAAGAAACCAAGTACCCCAAACAGTCCATTTTCATTAGTCACATTTGGGTTACTACTCAAATGTATATGTCTATTAATATAAATACATGAAATAGTGTTATACCTGTATTGAAGACAATACTT
Source organism: Viscum album (assembly GCA_963277665.1). Taxonomy (NCBI): domain Eukaryota; kingdom Viridiplantae; phylum Streptophyta; class Magnoliopsida; order Santalales; family Viscaceae; genus Viscum; species Viscum album. Next base: position 1,528,446,152 of record OY728138.1, on the reverse strand, counting down.
TTGAAAGATATTTGGGTAAAATTATGATATAATTTCTTTACGAAAAAATAAAATAATGAAACATTAATTTACCATTCATTATCCCTTATAGAGTAAATTTATATTAGATGATTGTCTGATTAAAATAATATTAATTTTCATTGGAATGTCTCATAGAGAATTTTGGAAACTTATTATGGAACATAATCTTAAGGATAGTGAGGGTAGATTAATCCCCCACCCAACAATTATATATGCACACATGATAAACCATGAAATATGGGATTCATTCATTCGTCTTCTTAAGGTGGAATCATTTTTGTTACAATGTAATTGGTAATATTTTATTTAACATTACATGTATTAATCAATTTGATTAAGAATTTTTAATTTATAAAATAACTGAGGAGTGCTGAAAATAATTATCTTGCATCAAAACCAACATACCCCGACCATAAATTTAGGATGGGGTACACTTTCAATGAAAAAATGGTATATATTTTAAATATGTAGTAAAAATTTTATGTGATATGAAACAATAATATAATTATTTTCCATTTTTTATATATAGGTCGATGAATCATAATATTATGACACTTCCCACATCATGTGCAATGTAAAGAGGCTCTGTTAAATAAAAAGGTAAAAATAATAGATGTAGACACCCAAAAGTATGGGAATCGTGTGTAAGTTTGACATAATATATAATTTTTCATTTGAAAAATTATTGAATAAAAATGAATACCTATTTTTCTATATCTTTTATTCAGTTTAGATTGAAAAATTATCATCAGATGCACCTAATGAATAACTACTTTTAGTGGGATTGAAGTGGCCCAACAATATGGTTGAATTAAAGGTGATGGTTTTGTAGTTTCACCTCAAGTATATTTTTAGAAAGAACCAATACATGGGGATATAAATGTGATAATTAAATAAATTTATGTATAAATAGATTATCTAAGAGAAAAAAATTAGTTGACAGTTTAATTTGATAGATCAATTTATTTGAATGGATCAATAAGAAGATACAACACCACTATATGAAAAACCACACCCATAGATTTATGGGTTGATAATTCAATAAAAATAATACCTTACTTGAGTTAATATATCTTTTCATATTATTTTATATTAAATGTGTATCAAAAAAATATTCATACCTTTGTTTTACTAAAATTCCATGAATTTAAATTAATTTTAATTTATATCCATCAACACACGCCCATCACCTTTTTGTGAGGGGTATAGTGTATAATATCTATGGATATATTCTAAATAATAAATAACTTATAAAATATCATGTGAGAGAAGGGATTCACATATCTCATGAGATGAGCACAAACTACAAGTTCACCTTAATGATCTGGATGTTCACATGATCAAACTTTTCATTCATACTTTCATATAATGGTTGTTTAATATAATATTACACATGAATATAATGAGGTTTGCACTTTATAATTTATTTTATATGAAAAAATATAAATAATTATTGATTTTTTTAAACTAATGTATATTATTACATATGTTGAAATAGAAGGGTAAATGTAATTTTGATTCAAGATAATCTAAAGGATAAACTGATAAATTAAAATAACATTTTGAGATCACCTTCACCCCAAAAATTCCACCATTATATTTATTAACAATGAAAGTTCACAAAAATAAAATTTTCAAATATCAAAATATGTCCTACATTGAATTTGAAGAAAAAATTTATGGAGTGGTTATTATAGACATGATTTGTATTGATATTGTAAATGAAATTCTCAAGTGCGGATGACTAGGAGCCTGATATTTGATTATATACATGTGGTGCTATTTCATAATCAGTTTTTATAATAACTTTCCACTATATTAATTATAGTTAAAATACCATTCATATTTTCTAGAAGTATATATTTTACTATTATGTAAAGAGAAAATCTTACCAAGAAAAATTTAGACTCATTATTCCTGATGTTACTTCAATATAATAATTTTCCATAGAATAAGGAGAAATTTTAAAAGGGTATAGCTTGTAGCTGCAATGTTTGAAAATAAAATAACATACCACATGATATTATTAATACCTATAATTTCGATGCAAAATTTTTCAATCAAATCATATAAAATATATTTTCATTTTTTCATTACTTATCCTTTTTTATCATTGTGATCATTTTACATGACCTGGGGATATATTATATTGGATCCATAGGATAGATATCTAAAAAATCAATTACACATGATGTCCCTCAATAATTTCTAATATATTATATTCTACATTTTAAAAATAAACTTCAAATTATATGTTTTATATTATGTTTTAGTGAGAATTTAATTATGATAGGGAGGTGTTTATTTATCTTCAAAATGATGGTAGGAGGATGACCAATGCGCAGAACATGCCTATAGATTTCTACAACTAGAAAAGTATTAGAGTATATATAATAAAATTTCACTATCAAAACATATATCAATATATATTATTATTTTTCAGTATTTATACAGTGTTTGAAAGAAATAAATCAAAATTATTGTAATTATAAAATTTGTAAATTTATGAAAATATCATATTCCATAAATAAACTAGAATCCCTAAATATTTATTTCTAAATTCAATTACAATTTCTTTTAAAATATTTATTCAATATTTTTTATTTAAATATATCAAATACTACTATGACTATCTCTAGTGGTTGTATTTTAAATAGGGGTATATTTTTTTATAAATGAGTGGGAATCTAACATGGCTTCATAATGTTTGTAGGTAATATAAATATGTGATTTCCTATCATGTTTGTAATTTTTTTATTTCATAGAAATCATGAAGACTTAGTTTATATATTACTTATTTAGTTAATTTTCTTATAATTTTAAATTATATCATTGGATAAAGACTTTATAATTTAAGGTTTTTTGGTATTATTAGGGATAAAATTGAATTTTTTGGAGTGATGTTTTAGAAAAGTATTGAAGAGTTGTTTTATGGATGTGAGATTGGGTTACAATTTTATTTTAAAAGGTGTTCATTTTTTATATTTATACTATTGATAACATATAGGAATTAATCTCATTTCAATGTGATGCATGGTGTGGTTAGATTGACTAAAAGTTCACGTTTTTTGTTTACAAGCGACATCTCAGTTCAAAGTGCATGTCACAAAATCAAAACTAATAAACCATATTTATATTTTCTTAATACGTTAAGAAATTTATCCTCTATTTATTTGTGACTTTTATGAGTCAAAGAAACATCAATCAGATGCACAATGTTTCCAAACGAACACAAAGTATTTTTTTAGTATAAAAGTTTTATTCTAGTCTAAAACAGACATCACATACTCAAAAATTAGAAAACATGTTCATATTGTATTAATAATTTAGAAAAACAATCCATAATTAATTTGTGATTTATAGGACTTAACCTCAATTCAATCTAACACATGGTATGTCTGAATTGAAAAAAGTGATTGCTTTCAGTTTAAAAGAAACATTTTAAGCCAAAACACATGTGACATTATAGAAATTAGGAAAATATAATATTATTCTGTTGATACTTTAAGAAAATATAAATAATTCATTTTTATGTGTATAAATTTACCTCAAATCAATCTGATGCATGTTTTGGTCGATAAGACTGAAAGTTATTATTTTCATTTAAAAGAGACATTTTAGTTTAAAGTGCACATCACATACTTAAAGATGAGAAAAAAATACTTGGATTGTATTTATACTTTAGGAAAAAAGTTTTTGATTTTTTTTGATAAGTATGAATATATCACAGATAAATTTGACAAATGGTGTGGACGGATTGGCTAAAAGAATGTTATTTTTTATTTTTAAAAGTGTCATTTTAATCCAAAACACACATCACATGCAAAAAACTGAGAAAATATTCTCAAGAAATCTCGATACTTTAGTAAAAAGATACTAAATTTATTTTAATGTTCAAGAATTAACCTCAGGTTAATCCAAAAAACAACCTGTATGTATTGATTTCAAGTTTATGTTTTCTTTTTAAAAGTGAAATTTTAGTCCAAAATGTGTGTCACATACTCAAAAACATGCAAAAATTCTTCAATTGTCATTATATTTTTTGAAAATAATCCATGATTCAATTTTAATGTGTATGAATTAAGTGCACATAAACCTTAAACACGGTGGGGGTGATATTATTGAAAGTGTGCATTTCCATTTTACAAGTTACATTTTATGCCAAAACATGCATCACATACTCAAAACCGATCAAACATGATCTGACTGTATTGGTAATATAGGAAATAGATCCTTGATTTATTTTTTATGTGTTGGAATTAAACTCACATTAATTTAATTCATATTGTGGATAGATTTAATGAATTTTTTGTTCTTAGATTAAAAGTAAAATTTTAGTCAAATTATGCCTTATATACTCAAAGAAAAGAAAACAAAATTGTATTGTATTGAAAAATTATGAAAATTATCCATGTTTTATCTATGCTTTTTTGGAATTAACCACACATGAATCCAACACACAGTGTGGCTGGTTTGACTAGAAGTATATTTTTTCATTTGAAAGTGAAACTTTAGTTCAAAACAGAGGTCATATACTCAAAACGGATCAAACTCACTCAAATTTTATTGATACTTTAAGAAAAATAACAACAATTATTTTTTTATGTGTATGAATTGACCTTAAGTCAATTTGAAACTTGATGTGGTTGTTACTACTGGAAGTTATTATTTTTATTTAAAAGTAATATTTATATTTAAAGCACAAGTCACATACTCAAAACCAAGAAAACACACATGGATTTTATTGATTCTTTATGAAAACAATCCTTGATTTATTTTCGTTTTGTATGAATTAACCACACATCAATATAACACATGGTCTGTCCAGATTGACTGAAAGTTCATTTTTTCAACTAAGAGTGACATTTTAGTTTAAAACATGTATCACACACTCAAAACATTGAAAATAAACTCTGATTATCTTGATACTAAATAAACTTTTGAAAAATTTGAAGGAGATTTTATTTTTTTCAAACACTTTTTTGATTCTAGGAGTAATATTTGAGAATATATTTGGTTTGTTTTTGGGTTGATTAAAAGATTTTAGAGATTGTTTTTCATAAGTTTGATGATTTTTTGGATATCTTTTTAATGTGAGAATATGAAAAAGGATCTATACACTGTAATATGCATATGAGTCATGGAATCACTTTGTATAAGTAATTATATAAAATTATATGAGTGATTTTGAATCTCCATATGAATCATGAAATATGTGTATGAATCATTGACTCATAGTATGAGTCATTTCAGAGTAAAGGAAACCTATGTATGAGTTATTTAGACTCTAAGTATGAGTCATTTGTCCTCTACATATGAGTTCTAAAAAGAAATACTTGTATAATTCATCAAAGGACACCTGTGTATTAGTGACTCTAAATATATGTGCATGTCAACTAGAAAACCTAATAAATTCCAAATTGAATTGACCTATGAGTAAAAATAACTCGATGATGATAGAGCTTAAATTAATGGATTAGAACATCAAAAATTCATTATGATTCAAGAAAAATGAATACATTTTGATCTAAACATCATGATGAAAAAGGTCACCCATTAGAACAACCAAATGAATATGAATTGTAGTGAAGTTGGGTCTGTTGGATGAGAAATTCTAGAAAATATTTCTGGAATGAAAGTGGGACAATGTTGTGTGGATCATAAAATCTTTAATCACATGAAAATTATCTTATTGTGATTCATAATGAGGTGTAATATTTGATTAATTCACATTTATGAGTAGTTTAGTGCTCTTTTTATAGGAATTACTGCTTTTCACTACTATTAGGTTAAAGAAAATGTGATTTGAGGCCTATATAGTGGAAATAAAGAATATTTCACTATTGGGTATTTGCATATTTTTAAAATACATTTATTTTAGAATTATATTTTATTTTTTATTGATGATGAGTTGATATGAGACAAAATAAATAGAAATTATATATTTTTTAAACAATATTAAGACATAGGGGATAAACCCATGAGAACGATTAGGTGAATTTTTTTCATAGAAAATTGCAAGGTGAGGGATATTTCTTAAAGGCTCGGAATTATTACATTGTCTTTAAATAAGTAGTAGTCTATCACACTAAGGAAAAAACCTATAAAAATTCTTATATTCATTATGTTATTTTATTTTTTGATTTCATTATTTAATACTGAGTGTTTATATCGATAAGATCAGATCCTAACTAGTTATAGGGGTTTATTTCTCAAAAAAAATCTAGAGACACCAGATTGAGCCCCCCTATCAAGTGTCTGCACCCAATCAACTGTGACTGTCAATTAGTATCCTAGAAATAGGTTAACTATATTAGATACTCTAGAATTTTAATATAGATAATTCCAATCTAGTGAATAATATATGTGTACTAATATTTTATGGAAAGAATTTTCATGGCTGAAAAGACATGATATTGACATATTTTTTTCTCTAGGTCTTAAAGGGATGGATGCATAAATTGTTGAATTTTGACCCATTCAAATGAATAAAAAAAATTAAATTTTCTATTAAAATAAATCTATATATTTATTAAAATATTAGAAATTTCATTCTTATGTCTATTTTTCAAAAAAATCACTATAGTGATGGAACTATGAACTGTTAAAGAAGTTTGGGATAAACCTGAGTTCAGTTTTGAAGGAAATGTTAAAGTTAAAGAAGATAAGATAAAAATATATAGAAGAAGGTTTGAGGATTTAAAAATTGGTAAATATGAAACCATTGATGATTAATTCATTATATTCAATGAAATAATGAGTAATATTAGATTCTATAATTAAAAATTTTTAGACTCTACCACTTTCAAGAAACTCATGTGAAATTTCTCTAATAGTTTTTGTCTAAAAAATTATCTTGAAGGATAGAGATAATCTTAAATTGGATTAGATATATATTATTCTCATTTATTATGAAATGGGGAGGAACCATGCTTTTTAAAAACAAGGTAGAAAATAATATGGCTTTTTAATCCATTATAAAACTCAAGTTTAAAGAAGAATAACTTAAAGAATATTTTTAATTTGATGATGATGATATGCATGAGGATTAAAAGAGAATCATATCTCCTATCTACATAATGTTAAAAAAAGTAAATGGTAAATATAAGTTCCAACTACCCTTAAAATTATTTAAATTTGGAGGTATTGGGAACTTTACAATAAATTTTCCAACAAATAATTCTTATGAGGTTGAGGGTGATGAACATTATTAAAAACCTTAAAATAATAAATAAGTAAAATTTCAAAAACTGGTAAAAAAATATGGTGACATAAAGTATACATTACTAATAATAAATAGAATTAAACTGATGATTAATATGGAGAGGATTATGTATCTTTAAGAGGACAATAAAGTGAATGCTTTTTCGATAAATTTACCAATTTTATGGATCATGTTGTGATACATGAGAAATCCTCAAGCATTGAGGTAGAAAAAGATAAGATAACATATATAGATTTCATATCAAAATCAAAATCGGAGGTATGCCTTGATAAGAACAAAAATTTCAAGAAGGAAATTATGTTTTAAATAATAGGGATCAAATAAGATGATTCTAAATAAGTGTTAATCAAAATAGAATCTGAGCTTATTGAGGAACTCAAAAGTAACAATCTTAAGGATTTTTAGAGTGAGAATGTTATGAATGATCTTGAAGAAAAACTTGTTGGGAAAAAAATGAATTTAATAATCTATAATCAAAGTATCATTCTATAGATAATAAATAAAGGAATATAAAATAATACCTTAAAAATCTATTGAAGTTAAGGTCAAAATATCTAAAATATTTGAGAAATTAATCACAATAAATCAGGTTAAATATAAACCTAAAACATCTGATTGTGAATCTATTTTAACTAAAAGTATATATACTCATTTAAAATATAGAAAATTTGGGTCTAATAAATTTAGATATAAACATTCTACCACATCAAAGGAAGAAATTAAAATTACAATAAAGAAAGTATCTCCCTAAATGAATAAAGTTCAAGGAAAATCTGTATGACACTATCTAAATTATAGACATTATTTTTCTAGATGGAATATCAATTATCTTAGAATATTCAGATTCCAAGGTTATTTCTGGTGTTGTGGAATGTTTTTTTATATATCTTACACTTTCTGGTATAATATTTACCTACTTATAAGAAAGTATGAATCAAAGGGGAGTAGTTCTAAGATGGAAAAAAGTATCATAGAAGAAGAAAGTGTAGAATATAAAAACCCCTAATATGTACACTAAAAATAGATTTGGTTTCTTAGAATAAATTTACTAATGATATGGGAAATGAGATCACAATTTTGTGAAGTGTATGAAAATTATTCCTGAAAAAATTTCCTATAAATAAAAGATTAACAGTGTTCAAAAAGATAACTCATGAAGAAAAATCTCTTATTATTGTGATTGCAATGAAATTTAGTAAGATAGGAATCCATGAATACTTGATAGCGGTTATTCCTTACACATTATTAGAGATACAAAAATCCTAAAGAACATAAAAGATCAAGATAGAAGAGTATTAATTATTGGCAATGATAGTTTTTTGAAAATTAGAGGTATTAGAACTATCAAAATTGATTTAAAGATGCTCAAATGTAAGGATATGATTTTGTGGAAGAGGTGTTCCACAATTTTATAAGTGTGAGCCAATTATGTGATAATGGGATTGAATTTATCTTTCTAAATAATTAAAGTATCATCAAGAATTCAAAATATTTAATTGTAATTAAAAAATATAACACAACTATAGGAAATCTATTCCAAATATGTGAACCATTAAATTTATACAATTTGAGTGTCAAATATGGGAATAATCTGTGACATAGAAGTCTTGAAAAAAATATCCAGAGAAACATGATCAATAATTCAAAACATTAAATGGTGTGAGACCTTACTCAACTCAAAATAGATAGAGAATCTATTTATGAAACATTTCAAAATGGGAATATGGTTTTAGGGTTTCATAAAACAGTGAAAAAATAGTATACTAGACCTATAAAACTCATTCATTCATATATATGTGGTCCAATGAGACATAAGTCAACAAAGAGTGATATCTATTTTAATACATTCATTTAGATGGGAAAGACTATTCTATTTGATCATAAAATTTCTTTTTTTACCATGAGAATCTATTTTCAAAATATGTCACTTTCGAAATAGGTTTTTATTGAGTCATAATATTCATATGAAACCACATGATATTTGGTATAAGAGAAAACTGACTATAAAGTACTTTAATGTCATTGTAATCCCTTATTTCATGAAGATAAATGGCACAAATATATTCTTGTTTTAAGAAAAATAATATTAGGAAACTTTATGGGCTATCTTTATAATGAAAGTTTCTACAAATGATGAAATAATATATTACAAAAGTTGGTAGAATATTCTAATTTGAGAATCATTGGAAATAATCACAAAACATAAGTGATGGTCAAGGTAGATGATGTGATCATTAATATTTTTTCAAGTCGATTTAAAAAAAATATATTGATTTAGAGGTAAGAAATATGAAGATTATAGCTGATGTTAACTCATATGAAACCAGTGATGAAGATAACAATGCTAAAAATCAAAGATAAATAAATCATAGATTGAGGAATCATGTTGATTTAGAAAACATTTATAGAAATCAAGATTCACCTATCTAAACAATAATTCAGTTGAGATTGGAAAACCTAACCATACCCTTATCACATATTAAAATTCAATCTATTTCTGAAGTATCTGAGCATGAGGAATGAATACATGTTATAAATTAGGTTCTTAGTTAGATTGAGAAGAAATAGACTTGGGATCTTATTCCAATAATTTAAGAAAAAAAAATTATTGGAAATACGTGGTTTTTTAGAAATAAACACACCTAAAAATGAGAAATGACAAGAAATAAAACTAGGTTGGTTTGAAAAGGCTAATCCCGAATGGAAGGAGTTGAATTTGATGAAAAATTTGCACCAGTGGCTAGTATTGAGACCATCAGGATGTTATTGAAAATGGAAGCACATAAATATTACATGATATATAAAAGGGATGTGACATATTCATTAATTAATTTTGATCTATAATTGGAAGTTTTCATTAAAAAACATGATGGTTTTATTCTTGAAAACATGGAAACATGTTATGAAGAATTAAGAAATATTTATATGTCTTGAAAAGGGCCTCTAGATCTTGGTATGGAAAGATGGATGGATGTTTTAGGTACATGAAATTTTCAAATTTAAATATTGATGACATTATTTATTTGAATTAGTTGACCACAAGAACTTAAATAGTCATTGTGTTTGTAAATTTAATTATTTTTCTGGGTGAAAAAATAGTATATTTGTGATGAATTTTCTAAGGACATGAATAAATAATTTGATATGTCTGTGATGGTTTAAATAAATTATTTTCAAGGATTTTATATTTTTCAAAGACCTAATTATATTTTTTAATACCAATAAAAAATATTCCAATTAATTGATGAAGATATTTTTCATGGAGGATTATAAGGAAATATCCACATATAAGGATTTTGGGAATAAAACTAACCAATGATGTAGCTAGAAATAGTGTTAACTAAAAGTAATTTAAGAAAATAATAGGCACCCTACTATATTTAAAATATTCAATACCATATATAGTTTATTCTATGAATCTTTGTGAAATATTTTAAAGTGATTTAAAATATATCATACACTACCAGTTAAAAGAATCTTTATATATGTCAAGAGAACACTGCTTTTCAAAATGATGTATAAAAACAAATTAGACTAGATTGGATGTACACATTATATGGAACATTCTTTCTTAGTGAGATTTGTGCGAGTTGAAAAAGTAGGATAAAAAATTCAATAACATTGAGAATCACCGAGGTGGAGTATATTTCATCTACACATACATGTATATAGATGGTATGGATGCAAGTTTAGCTAGTAGATTTAAAGGATAATTTTGAAAATCCAATCAAAATTTCTTGTGATATTCACATTGTTATTGATTTTTCAAAAAATCCCATGAAGCACATAATAAAAAATTATATTGACATTAAATTTAATTTTTATTAAAGATAAAGTGGAAAGTATTGATATTAATCTTGAATATCTTGGAACAAAAGATTATATTGTAGAAATTTTTACCAAGGTAATGACAAGAGAGAGGTTTGGAGAATTATAGATGAAACATCATGTTCATACCTCCCTTATCAATTGATAATGTATATAATAATCCCCCCACAAGGCTTTGGATTATATTTTCAAATGGAGAGAAATAATGACACAGGTCTTTATCAAAGGGAGATAGAATCTTTTTTAAAAGGGTGGTGTGCACTAATTATTAATTTGAAGTTATAGATATTTATAAATGTTGAAGAAATATGGAAGTGAGATATGAAAATATGAATTTAGTAGGGGTTAATCATTACAAAATTGAAAAATATATTCTTCTCATTGGGGGATGAAATTATCTCAAAAACACCAATTATCCATTAGTGTGGTCTCAATATTATTCTCATGTTAGATAGGCTATGATTTGAAGAGTCTTGTATGAGTTATGTTTTTATAATATTTGAATGGAAGTTGAAAAAAATATACAAGGGGAGAATTATGTGCCCCATGAAATTGTTTAAGAAGATTTTATTAGTTTTCATCCACTTGTTTGATTCTAGGAATAATGTTTGAGAATATGTTTGGGGTATTTTTGAGTTGGATGGAAGTTTCTACATATGATTTTTTATATGTTTAATGATTTTTTGGAATTTTGTTAAAAATGAGAACATAAAGAAGGATCTTGACACACTAATCTACATAGGACTCATGGGACCACCAGGTGTGAGTAATTATATAACTATCTATGAGTGGTTTTTAATCACTATATGAGTCATGAAATCTATGTATTAGTCATTAACACACTGTATGAGTCATTTTAGAGAAAATATGACATGAATATGAGTCATTCAGACTATGTTTAGGAGGTATTAGGCCTCTGTGAATGAGTCATTAGAATATATCTATGTATGATTCATATAAGGAGACCTAAAAACGAGTGAATCTAAAACTATATATAAGTTAGCTAAAAAACCGGAGAGATTCTAAATTGAATTAACCTTTGGAAAAAAATACCATAATGATATTAGATTTTTTATTCATTGATTTAAATACCACAAATGAATTACATTTTAATTATAATGAATATATTGTGATATAAACTTCATGAAGAAAAATATCACCCCTAATAACAACCAAATGAGGATGAATTATAGTGAAGATTAGTTTGTTTGATGATAGATTATGGAAAATATTTCTGAAATGAAAGTGTGACAATGTTATGATGATGATAAATTATTTAATAACATGAAAATGATCTTATTGTGATTCAATTTGAGATTTCAATTATGGAAAAATTCATATTGCAAAGTGATTTAGTGTTTTCGTTCCTTGAAAAACCTATTTTCACCATGTTAATTTTAAATAAAATGATATTTGATGCTTATTCAGTGGAAATGACAATGAAATAATTTTTGGGTATTTATGAAATTTTCAAATACATTTATTTGTGATTTACATTTGAGTTATGATTAAAGCTAATCCAAGATGAGAAAAAATAAAGAGAAATGGTATTTGTGGAAACTATATAAGTTAATGGCGGATAGACCCATGTGATTGGTTTAGATAAATTTTCATGGAAAATCATGGGGTAATGATCATTTCGTGAATATGAAATTTGTTAGGATATCCTAATATATTTCCCTTTAGAGGATTTTTTAAATGACCACCAATTATACAAACTATTACTCATACAAATGTGTAATCAAGAGAGGAAGAAATATAAAATATGATAAAAATAATAGAAGTAATGGATGATGAGAAGATCTAATTTCTTTGAAGAAGAAAAATCTGAATCCGAATCTAATTATTCTGGAGAGATTTGTAAAACCTTTTTGCCTAAGCTTTTATTATTAAGAATAATTAGACCTTCAAGGATTTCCATACAATGAGAAAGAACTAACTAGAACTTATATCTATAAGTAAATATTATCTTTTGAAGTTATGGTTCCAAGAAGAGGTGATTAGATCTACTTTCATTGCATTTACTCACTCAAAGAGGAAGAATTATATTTCTTAATGAAGAAACAAAAAATTTCTAGAGATCTTTCTCACATAGTATTTTTTTTCTTATTGTAATTGGTGGGGGCCAGTATAACAACTTCTAACCAGTAGTAAGCAAGGAATTTTAGTAAATGGATGGTACATTCTGACCCACTATGGATTGAGGTTATGATTATACAGAAATAATCTATTTCCTGGGATAATAACCGATTACCGTAAGGATTAGGCTCTCACAATTAGGAAAACCCTATAAAAATTATTGTGCGACTTATGTTATTTTATTTTCTACTTTCATCATGCATGTTTTCATATTTATATTATGAGGATGAAATATTAGCCAGTAATATGGGTTCATTTTGAAAAATGAAATTATAAAAGTTAAAGACACCTAATTCACCCCCTCTCAGGTGTCTATACATGATTCATTGGGACTATCAAATACTTTAGTAAAACAATATGGTATTAATTTTTATGTATCAGAATTAACCTCATGTAAATTTGATACTTGTTGTGGTTAGATAGGGTAAAAGTGCATGTTTTTATTTATAAGTGACATTTTAGTCAAAAAACACACAACACACACTCAAATCTAAGAAAATGGTGTTGGATTGTCTTGATTATTTAATAAAATTATTTGTGTTATATTTTTGATGCATAGGAATTAACCGCACCTCAATCTAACACATGGTGTGTTCATATTGATTGGAAGTGAGTGTTTTGATCTAAAAGTGACATTGTATTTCAAAACACACATAACATACTTAAATTTAAGAAAAAACACTCATATTGTCTTAATACTTTAGTAAAATGATATATGATTCATTTTTAAAGTATATTATTTATCCTCACATCAATCCAACACATAGTGTAGTTAGATCGAATAAATGTGAATTTTTTAATTTTAAAAGTGACATTTTAGTCCAAAACACACGTCACACACTCAAATCCAAGAAAACACATTGGTAATTTTTTGATGAATTTGGAAAATAATCTATGATTTATTTTCTATATGTAAGAATTGACCACAAAATAATATGACTTACCATGTGCCCGATATGACTGAAAGTGCATGTTTTAATTTAAAAGTCACATTTTTTTTTCAAAACATGCATCGTATACTCAAAATCAATAAAAAATTCTTGTATTTCCTTGAAAATTTAGTGAAATAATCCTTGATGCATTTTTTGATTTGTAGGAATTTACCTCATATCAATTTGAAACATGGTGTGGCTAGATTGACTGAAAGTGCATGTTACTGGTTTAAAAATGAAATCTTAGTCTAAAACAGATGTCATATACTCAAAATTTTTAAAATGAACTTATTTTTTATTGATAATTTAGGAAACAATTATGCGATTCATTTGTGATGTGAAGGAATTAACTTCACATCAATTAGGCATTCGATGTGACCGGTATGGATAAAAGTTCATGTTTTCATTTAAAAGATACATTTTAGTTCAAAACACATGTCACATACTAAAAAATGAGAAAGAATTCATTGTTTTTATTTATTGTTTAGTAAGTTTATCTGTGATTCATTTGTGATGTGTAGAAATTAAAACTGTGTCAATTCGATAAACAGTGTGACCATTATGATCAAAATTTCAATTTCTCATTTAAAAGATTCATTTAAGTTCAAAAAACAAGTGACATACTAAAAACATATAAAATTCACTTTGATTGTCTTGATAATTTAGGAAAATTATCCATGATTTATTTTAAATGTATATCAATCAAACACACATCAATATGATACACAATGTGACTGGTATGACTGAAAGTGTGTATTTTCCATACTAAACTAACATTTTAGCTCACAACACTTGTTACAAAGTCAAAACTGATAAATACACTAATATTTTATCAATACATTATAAAAATTATCCATGATTAATTTTTGATATATAACAATTAACCTAACATCAATATGTTACCAAGGTGGATGGATTGACTAAAAGTTATTGTTTTCAGTTTAAAGATGACATTTTAGTCTAAAATGTGAATCACATACTCCAAACTAAAGAACCTAAATTTTATTGTTTTAATACAGAAGGAATAAGATATGTGATTCATTTTTTAGGTATAGGTATTAACCTCATGTCAATCCAATAAACAGTATCTTTAATATAACAAAAATTGCATGCCTTCATTTAAATATGACATTTTAGATCAAAACATGTGCCACATACTTCAATCATATAAAATTCACTTGAATTTTGTTTATATTTTAGGAAAAATAGATATAATTAATTTTATGTATGTGGTAATTCACCCCAAATCTATCTGATACATGGGTATTCCATATGATTGAAAGTTCATTTTTTCATTTAAAAGTGATATTTAAGTTCAAAATGACCATCACATACTCAAAACCAAGCCAACTTGCTCAGATTGTCTTGACACTCTAAAACAATGACCCTTGATACATTTTTGATGTGTAGGAATCAAAGAAACATTAATATAACACATAGTGTGGTAAATATAACCCATATTATATGTTTTCAATATAAAAGTAATATTTTAGTTCACAACATATTTCAAATTATCAAAACTAAGAAAAATGATTTTTTGTCAATCTAAATTAGAAAAGTATCTAATTATTCATTTGTGAATTTTAGGAAGTAACCACATATCATTACCAATTAAATTTATCAAGGATTATATAAAAATTTATTTTTTTTATTTTTTATGTACTACTAGAAAAATAAGAATTGTTTTTATTACATGCAGACACTTCTTTTGTATGAGGAAGGGTGATCATTGGATTAGGCTTACTATAAGAGTTTTATTTTTGTATTATATGAAATTATTTTTTTTAATGAAGTTTACAATAATGTAATTGTATTGTATTGAAATTTTGTGAAGTGATATTTGTATTGAAATGTTGGTGAAATGTAAATTTAATTTTTTATGTTTAATGTAATATTTATACTATAATTTAATTATTTTACTTTTGATATCAGATACTACATAGTGAAATTTAAATACGTAGTAGCACTCAAAAACTGCTAGTATTGGTCTTTATTATCACTAGGTGTAGTGCTAAAAAAGCACTTTTTTATCAATTGTAATTTTATCACAGATAAAATGGGCCTTTATCAGTGCTAAAAAATTCTAATAAATTATAAAATTATCAATGATATAATACACACTAAAAAATTCATTTTACCAATTATTTTTTAGTGATAAAAAATACGACCTTTATCCATTCTTTTTTAGTGTTGATAAAAATGAATGGATTTTAAAGGCACTTAAAACATCATTAATTTTTTAATTGTGATAATAGTTATTTAGAGCAATGAAAAATACTTTATTTATACTTGTTACGGATTACCAAAAGTGTGTGTGAATCCCCAAATTTTTTTATATGTAAATTAATGAAAATGGAATCAACAACATATTTTCTGCCAATTATACCATACTGGTTTTATATATTTCTCAAGAATACACTCGTCAGCATACATATCGACCACAATGAATTATCTAATAGTTTCAAACCCTAATTAAAATAATAACTATAAAAATATAAGAAAAATCCATTATTGAAAAAAAGAAGAAGATGATAGTTATATTATATACTGTCTTCATCCCCCCTTGAACATAATTGGCTTCAAGGGACCCAAACTCATTGACATTGGAAGCACTAATAGCCACAATGGTTGAAATAAATGACTTAAGATATACTATCTTGTCTTCTATCACCATGTATGTGACCATTTCCTTTACAATATCCACCCCTTCAACTATTTGTTTTTCAACCATTTCAACACTTTTTTATACTATCTCCATAGTTAGGGCACCTCTCATTTTTTGATAAGATATTTATTAATATTTAGGAACTTGAATATATAGGTAATCGAAAGTACAAAATTAGTGGGGACTAGGGAACAAACTCCAATAATACAAAGAATCACCTTAATCCAACATCAATTTCATATCTTCAATAAATGCATCTAAATGAACATCAATATCTTTACCAGTTTTTTTGGTACTGATATAAGTAGATAAAACATAATGTATTTATGATTCATGAATAACCATTTCGGAAAGTTATAATTTACCAACATAACTGAATATTTACTATGAGTTATATGTTTTATACTAAAAGTATTTATTACATTTTTAGATAGCACAAGGAATGGTTTTCTTAGTTTGTTTTCAAATTTAGGATACTCACGATCATTTTTATTCCACTGATGAGAGTTTGTTGGGTTATAATGTTTCTCATATCAAATTATTATATCTATGTGACATATAAATTACCTTACAATATCCACACTTCCATATAGACATATAAATATTTTAATGAATGTAAAGTACCATTCAACCTTTGAAGGACTTGATTCATATTTCTTGTATTGAGCTGTTCCCCACATGGGGATTTTTAAGTGATTCATGGTCCTTGAGAAACAATATACATTCATTTGGATAGGTATATTTTCCTTCATAGATCATTCCCATTTAACAAAGAATTTTTAGCATCATATTTTTGAAAAATAATCTCATTATCGTATGGTAACATATCATTTAAGAAATAAATTAGTTCTATAAAGCCGGCATAACTCTATTTGTTTCCATATTTCCAATTATATAGCTTCAATATAGATGCAAATGTTGTATATTTAGTAAAAAGAGAATACAGTGGCATATTTTCATAGAAATTTAACTTTTCATACAACTTTTGATAATATCTATGGTCATTTTCAACTACATTTGTTATTTATTCCGTACAATCTCAATCATTGTTTATAGTTGTACTCATATCAGACAATCCATAAATTGTAGTGTTATCCCAGCCATCAGCAACATTCATTCCTTCCCCATTTTATGTTCAATATTTATAAGTTCAATCTGTTTGATAAAAATTCATGTATTCTTCTAAATCCACTGAAAAAATTTGACTTGAATAACAATAATGAAATCACATATAAATGATTTGAGAAGGGTCATTTACATACTTTTTTGTAAGCTTGATAACCTCTTTAACCCCATCCTCACAGTATTTCATTATATGATTGACATCCATATATTTTCAATTCATATTCATCACATTTGGATAAAAAATATTCACATTTAACAGTAAATAAATAAATACACATAAGTTATTCATATAATGTATCATTTTTTATATGTGTAAATTATATAAAGTATAAATTTAAGAAATTTAATTAAAAATTATAGTCACATATATATAAATTATATAAAATAATAGATATAAATATTATGTTTTATACTACATTGAAAAAATATATATATTTAACAAAATTGGTGTATAAAAATTTAATTTTATATAATACACACACACAACGATAAGTAAGAAAATTAAATATTTTTGTGTAAATATATAATTGTGTGTCTGTGGATATATTTTGTGTAAATATATCAATACTATGATTTATAATGAATTAAAAAATATTATATTTTCATTTCATTACAAAGTTTCAAGGAATGTATGGTCCTCATCCACTTATTAGTTTTCTTAGGTTATATTTCAAATAATTCATGTCATTGTATAAATTATCAAGGAAAGTCAATGTATATTAACTATAGTATTCATTATTGTTTTGTTAGTGTATTTATTCATTTATTTATTGATGAATTTATTATTTATGTTTTTTGTTTTTTATACTGAGCATAAATTATTCCATATAATTAATTGGATACCCTTGGAACTAGCCCAATAGTTAAATTTTTAGGGAAATTTTCATATTATTTTAATTGCATTTTATGTTATTAGTTGTGAAATAACTAATGAATTTATGTATATTATGAATTTATTATTATTTATGGGTAATTTTATAATTTAAAATAGAATTGGTATTTTATTTTGATATGTGACCCATTCTGATAATTTAATAAAATGTATAAAATTTCTAATTTTTTTGAAGTACACAAATCATGTTTTCAAAGTGATCATTGATCTCCTTTGGTATCTTGTTTTATCATTATATATATATATATAATATTATCTAAAAGTTAATTTAGATATTTGAATCATGTTTTTTAGTATAAATAATTGTAGCCTATTGAAAATATAAGTAGATACAAAAAAATATCAAATATAATTTAAACATATTTTAATATGTAAATATATAAATTTCTCGACACACACATATAGAGATATATTAACACAAACAAACACCAAAATATAAATATTTATGCCTAAAAAAACACATGAAACATACACATTTATAAATATATATATGTATTTGTATCTATATGTGTATTTATATATGGAAAAGTATATAAATTTATATATGATTATATGAAGAAAAATTAAACTAATGAGTGATAAATTTAATACTATTGTTTATATAAATATTTATACACAGACACATACAAATTTACATATATAGAGATTCCAATAGCATGCATATTTAAATAATATAGGAAGAACAAACAATTTTTTTTGAAAAACTATTGAATGATCGGTTGAGAAATCCCTAAAAACAAGTTATGAATAACATACCTTGGTTTTTAGGGTTGATTTTCCAAAAAAATTGATACTATAAGTATCAAGGTTTACATACCATGAAATCTTGAATAATGAGGGAGGAGTGACATAACATTATCATTATTTAAAAAATAGGGAAAGGGTTTTAGAAGGGCTACCCAAAAGGCATTGAAAAAAGAAAACTATATCTACAATTTATAAAACAATAAGAGATGATAATGAATTATTTTTTAGTGATAAATTTCACTCTAAAAGTCATTATTTTTTAGTAGGTCCAACCCTAGGTCAAGGTTCGCAAGACCTTGGGATAGGGAAACAAGATGGAAGGGGAAAAATTGTAAAAATTCTTCATATGGAAGCATCTTCCAACCTCAATTTAGGTTATAATTTTCTATCTAGGATATGATGATTTTAGTCAATTCAAGTTTGCTACACATATTTTGGTAAATTATTTCATTTCTAATGATAAAATGAGCAATAATTGACAATATTTTTATTCATATTCATTTTGAGAAAAAGCAGAATTCCTTTTATATTTTGATCAAAATGTCAATTTTAAGAACTTAATTAATAAATTTTCATTAATTAAATATAATTTTTATATGCTTCAAGGATTGAGATTTTAGTTTTTTTTGGTAAAATTTTCATTAAGATTTTTTTTACAAATGTTTGAAGTGATTTTAGTTATTGGAATTAATATTTTTTTTAAATATCAATGATTTTATAATGAAATATATATTTTTGGAACTAATTATGGAATTATTTAGTGTGGTTTTAAAATTGTCTTGGAATGCGGTTTGTGGATATCTTGTTTTGAAAGTATTATTTTTAAAATTTCTATAATTTTAGGTAATATGTTTTGATGGAACTAATTTTTCATTATTTGTGTTGAAGTATGAAAATTCATGATTTAATATGTCACATAATCTAATTTTAATTTTTAAATCATGTTATTTCAACGAATTTAAAATTTTATTTTTATACGCAATATTCCAATAAGAAGTTTTCAGTGTGTATGAAGAATTTTATAAGACTTATTTTTCCATGTAGCCTCATCAGAAATTTGAGCACCAACCATTGTATGATATTTTCAATATAATAACTTAATAAATTTAAGCATACCATGCCAAAGGATATTTTCCTGGACATCACATAGGTGCGTTAGGAGAAATCCTATAGGATATTTATAAGTTTCCCTATATAAGATACTTTCACACTGCATATGAAATTTTCCATTCTTTTGAAATAATCACCGAGACTTCATCAAAGAAAAGGAATCATGAAAATATGAACCTATTGAAGATGGAGGAAACTCAACTAAAGAAATTATGGGCTTGATTGAAGAAAACACATTATAATGGGGGCCCTTTGATGAATCATATTTTCCATGTATTATTTTTGGATATTATATTGAATATTTTCGAGACCAAGTGCTGACAGGGAATGTGATTTCGAGGTCCTGTGTGACCAGAATAAATTTTTGAAATATATTGAATATATTTAATATCACGGACATGAAACTATCATGAAAAATTAGAACAATTATTAAACTAGGACTTGGATAAGAAATCTAAGGAAAAAACCAAGTTTAGAATGTGGGTTCTACCCTAGGTAAAACATAACCTTTTTTGGTGTGCTGTGTTTGGGAAAATGTTGTTGCAGGTGATAATTAACAAAATAAATAAATATTTCTTTTAATCTTCACAGACAAAGAGAACTATATTCTCCTCTATTTAAACACTATTATGGAAATTTTCAGGGTAAGCTACATAACCATCCAAATTCAAGAGGATCCTTTAGGAGATCATTGGAGGAGATTATGGAGAATGAAAATGGACCGAGACCGAATCGAGAATCATTGTGCTAATGGAGTACATGGAACATGTCAATGAGGGAAAAATGATAGTTCAATGTCAAAAATCTATCCAAAATCTTGGTAGGACATTGATTTTTGGTTACCATCCCTTTCATTTATCCTGGATGAATACATATCAATTCCATGTACAGAATTGATTCCCCGCATCGATGGTGGATTTAATTGAGTTGGATTAATTTGTTCATTTTTTGATTATCCTTTTTGTGTGTCTATTTCATCCAAAATGGATTTAGGTTGAATAAAGATGGTTAAGGTTTTCTCCTCACATCTTGCGTCTTATTGTTTTTCCCTCTTTTTTGTGCGTTGATTGCATGTATTTATTTTGGCTCGTGGTTCTATGATTTCCTGATATGTGGTCATTGGGAGTTATTCTTTAGCACAATGGATCAATAACATAAATACAAATTATGATGGTTGTTGAGATTTGAGGAAAAATGATGACAGTTGATAATTTGAGGAGGAATGAAACTAGAATGGGCCATGGTTCCAATTTCCACGCTGTTGATGTGAGGTTGGATTATGGCTATGATGGTTTGGATCGACGGATCATTTTTGGATTATATTTTGGACTAGAATCTAGTGATTGGGAATCATTGAGGCCAGGTTACCACCAATCCACAGGTTCTAGTGATATGTAGATGTAAGTGGAAGAGATACTGATAGATTTGGAAAATTCCAAATTACACAACATGTAATCCAGCATTACATGAATTATGGGTCCCCTTAGTGTGGTGCTAGGGTTTCTGCAGTGAGTTAAACATCACATGATGTGTGACCCGATCACACACCATGTGAATGTTCCTTGGAAGCTCTACATGTACCTTAGAGGGTAAACAAACACAAATTGGAGTATATGGGCTTGGAAATGCCATGTACTTTGGCATAGACACAACTAGGTGTACATGATCATGAACAACGATACACAGGCACAAATAAGAATCATGGGTAGGTTTTCATGCTGTCTTTACGCACTATTTACTATACTTAAATGTTTTTTATATAGATATTTACAGTATTTGTGAGAAATCAGCACATGGGTAGATCTGGGTTGAGCGACACATGTTGTATACTATACTTACACACCATGAACTCCCTTATATGCTTCTTGGAGATATTTGTATCTTTATTTCAAATCAATGTTGTTTGATTAGTTTTACCCTTTTCCATTACTCATAAGTGTGTAGTATAGAATTTCATCCTTAGTTATAGATTGTGGTCCCCTCTAAAGGATGAGTCTCATATCGAGCTCTTGGTGTTCGTCTCTAAGACTGGAGTGTGATCATCTATCTTATTTATACCCTAGGTGGGGTTTGTGGAATCAGCATGACCTCATTGAGTGGAGTATTGATCATTCTTCTAGAATT
The DNA here is from genome assembly GCA_963277665.1 of Viscum album. Classification (NCBI taxonomy): domain Eukaryota; kingdom Viridiplantae; phylum Streptophyta; class Magnoliopsida; order Santalales; family Viscaceae; genus Viscum; species Viscum album. The sequence goes on along the minus strand of OY728138.1, from coordinate 1,528,423,344 downwards.
ATTTATCAGTAGGTTTCATGATGTCATTTTCATATTATCTCCTAAGTAGTGGGTTAATTCAGATTAGGTTTTTGGTGTCCCCCAACCGTCCTGGGTGTGCCCCCCCCCAACTGAGTTTTTGGGTCTTTAGAGACTAGTGATATTTCATGGGAAGGGAAAAATGATCATGAATTCTTGGATTAGTATATCCAATGATGGCATATATCATGGAGTATATTCTTCTAAAATGGGTATTTCTTCGAGAAGAATCTTGTGGATGACAGTTGGTTGTGACCATATGGTAGCACAATATCCTTCTAGAGTATGTTTGGTTTTCTCTTGTTTCTATATAGTAATATATTTCTACAATGAGCTTAATATTATTGATTCTTCATGTTTAGTGTTTTTGGGTTGTCCTACAGGTTATTGTTATACTCACCCTACATGGGTTCTCCCCGCACGTGTCATGTCTTATGAAGAAGACAACCCATTTTATGGTGTCCTAGGAGAACAAGGAGATCATGGAGCCTAACTTCAGCTTGACAGACATAGGTGTTTTCAATGTGCTTACATTTGATCATATTATTTTCCCTTTGAGATGGTTGGACTCTCTATAGTTTTTGGTTGGGCTTATATTTGGCCCCCTTTTCACATTTAGTACTTCACTATCATACTCTATTGTTGGATTTTAGATTTATGCATGCATTGGTTTTAGTTGTTATACAATTCAACATTATGAGGGCTTTGAGATTTGTGTGTGTTTATAGGTATATTGGTCCAATGACTCCCATTTTTGGGGTATTCTAACTTGGCGATGGTCCCTAACCCTTGGCCTATTTGAGGCGGGCTTGGTGTAGTCACGAGTTGGACCCCAATTGGTAGGGTTGATATAGAGTGGTATTATAGGACCCATTTCTAACATAAGACTATAGTTTTTGAAATTGGTTTGGGGAAATAGTGTTTAGTGTTTTGAGATTCTCTTTCAGGCTAGAGACTCAAGTGTTAGTGTAGCAGGAGACATATCCATACATCAGGACTCTGATCACCAACTTTTTGACATGGTACATGCAGACATTAGTTGAATGGATATCATTGGTACATGCATCATATAGGAATGGGTTGAGTCTTCCATGTCTTTGACTAATCTCCCTAGATATACTATTTGACCATGCTGAAACTTTTTTATTTCAAGATGTATCCATGAAGACAGCCATCCAGGATTCCACTATGATAATGAGGATGATCCTTCACGTAACGAGGCTTCAGTACATGGGCCAATACCATATATTTCACCTCCAGGTATTTTAACATCTATAACACTACTCATTGAGAAGCATCTAGTTATGGTAGTTCTAAAAGAGGATGTATTTTTGATGAGTGTTCTGCAAGAGTTACAGAGGTAATGACTTCCCAGGTTTTTGGGTGAGATATACCCCCAGATGTCTAAGGACTGGCTAGAGGTATCCAATCATGTTTTCTACCTTATGATAATGACTTTATATTATATAGAAGTCCCTGTAGTGAGTCTTATTCAAGAATCTATTGGATGATGGGGGATTTTAGTAACTCAATCACACGACAAGATAGATCTCTCTAATATGGACTTCAAGAATCTCTTCAGGGTGGAGTTTTAATCAAACATGTTGTGATCAGTACATATACCGAAGCTTCTACATCGACAATAGGTAGGTTTGACTATGGCAGAGTGTTCAGTATGTTTTACTGGTCTCAAATGATACTCCTTATATACGGCTTTAGATCTTTTTTTAGATCATAGACCATTGATAATGGCTTATGTCAGGATATCATGTCTTTAGTGATATCCCTCTACATTACCACTTATGATAGAGTGTTTGAGGGAGCCTTAGTGGGGGAGAGATTCCTAGCAGAGTAGGTGTTGACAGTGGGTGCTAGTAGTGGGAATCTAGGAGTTGATACCTTGGAATCACATAGCCGATAGAAGTCATAGGGATCCAAGAATGTTATAAGCTTCAAGAGATGATCCTAGGATAGATAATTCACGACTTAGGTCTCTTAGGATTGCTCTAATAAACCGATGGAGAGGTGGTGTTTATCCTAGGATGGTTAGGGAGTTATATCTCAAGATTATCTAACCTGTTATATAGCTAATTGATATATGGTTTCGGGAATACTAAGGTAGAGGAAGTGGTAATAGAATGGTGGTATGTAGGGAGGAAGACAAGGAAATGTGGATGGAATAGGAGGTGGTGGTGGTTAGAGGTTTGAATTATTACCACCACTACCCCCTTGTGGTTTATGCCAGGCTCATGGAGACAATGATCAGGGATGAGGCTAGCTGTAGGCTATGGAGGCCTATGAACCAAAGGATCTAGGGATGACACAAGGTAATATCTGTGTCTTTTCTACCTTAGTTTAAGTATTTATAGGCACAAGTTTGAGTTATTCCTTTCTTTCCATTTCTCTAGTTTGAGACTCCAGGATTCCAGTTGAGCCATTGGCTTGACCTTTATTATTATAAACTCCTAAAGGTGGTGAATCAGTAATTATTCACTTTTTTTGATAGTGTGATATGATATTTGAAGGAAATATATTTGTATTAGATATCTTTGTATAAGTTATTTTTCCTTATCATATCATCTTAGGTATGGACTGGATATCCACATTTCATACTCATATCGACAGTTTTAGGTGAATGATGCAGTGTGTCCATAGTGATGGAATGAGGTTTTCCTTTATGGGTGAAAATGAAACCTTGGTAGAGTAGGATGATCTCATAAACAGGAGAGTGAAAATGATTACTTTAAAATTGGATATCATGAATCTTAAATTAGTAGATACTATGAGATACCAGTTTTCTGTGGTGGTGGTGTATTATGAGTATTTCTTTCTTGAGGACATGTTTGGATTACCTCATCACTGTGAGCTAAAATTCTATATTGAATTGAACTCTGGGATGGATCTGATATTTTCACGATCATCTTGGATTACTCTTGAAGATATTCAAGTGTTGAGGGTGTAGTTATAGTGCTTTTAGGATAAAGGCATTGCGATACATAATTATTCCCCTAGGTATCCCTAGTTTTGTTTTCTAAGAAGGTTGGAAAGTTCAATAGGTTATGTGTATAATACCAACACTTGATCTAGGTGACCATGAAGAATATGTATCCACTACTAAGGATCAAATACCTATTTTTTTAGTTTACAGGGGTGTGATGTTTCACAAATATTTACTTCAGATCAAGCTATCACTAGATGCAAGTACGAGATGAGGATATAATTAAGGTTGCATTAATATGTTGCTACAGTCAATATGAGTAATTAGTGAATCCCTTCAGCATGATGAAAATCCCTATAGTTTTTATGGTAATAATCAATTGAATCTTTCATCATTTCCTAGATAGGTTTTTGGTGGTTTTCATCTATGATTTACTAGTATACACAACATCTAAGGAGGAGCACGTGAGCCACTTGAAAACAATATTAGACACACTGTGAGAGAACCATCTTTTTGGGAATCTCTCAAAGTGTCAATTTTGTATTTGATAGATTCAATTCAAGGGACATGTCATCTCAAAAGTAGTAGTGGTGGTGGAATCAATGAATGTTGAGGTAGTTCTTGCTTGGGAGCCACCCAAGAGCGTTATGGAGGTACGAAGTTTCCTTAGGTTGGAAAGGTACTATCATATGTTTGTACCCAATTTCTCTATAGTAGAAGCACACTTAATATATTTGACATGGAAGAGGAATCCATTATTATTGATAGAAATATTTTAATAGTGCTTTTAGGAGCTTAGATAGAGGTTGAAGATCGCTCTCATATTAATATTAACAGAAGATGGTGTTGAGTATATAGTGTTGTGTGATGAATTAGAGACTAGGATTGGTTGTGTTCTGATGTAGTGATATGCAGTGATTTCTTATGGTTCAAATCAGTTGAGAAGACATGAGAAGAAATACATGACCCATTATCTTGAGCTAACAACGGTTTTCTTCACACTAAATATGCAATGTAACTATCTGATGGTATAGTGGTTTATCATCTACTCTAACCACAAGAGTATCAAGTATATATTTTCTCATAAGGATCTTAACTTGAGACAAAGATGATGGATATATTTACTCCAGGAGTATGACTTTGAGATTTTATATACACCTAGGAAGTGAAATGTGGTGGAACATGATCTCAACAAAAGATCTTGGTCTTAGTTATTATCTAGGCATAAATGTAGTCATCATTATTGTAGTTATCCTCAGTTGACAAGTATGATGCCTTATATCTCCACTTGATGGTAATTACCCCACCTCTTTTATAGAATATCATGGATGATCAACATAGAGATAATAACTATGAGACTTTATATACATATATATCCATTGGACATGATCCTGATGAATATTATGAAGGTCGGGAGCATGCTACCTTTTTTAGAGGATGAATGATGGTACTATTGGTGTTGTGGGATGAGGTAATGCATGAGTTTTATAAATCCATTTTGGAGGTACATACAAGTGTGGAATTGATGTATCAAGAACTCCAATGAAAGTTTTGGTGGTCAGGAATGAATAATTGTGTTGTAAATTTTGTCTCTCAATGACTCACTTGTGAGAAAGTGAGGGTTGGGCACCAGGTTCCAGTAAGTCTAGGTCAACCCCTTGAGGTTCCAAGGTGTAAGTGGGAAGGAATATCCATGGACTTAGTGAAAGGGTTTACATGTACATCCAGGAGAAAAATTCCATCTGGGTGATCATATACAGACTCACCAAGTCAACTCACTTCCTAGTTATTTGAGAGCAGAGTTTAGTAGAGACATTGGGGTGACTATATGGGAAAGATATAGTCTGGATCCATGGAGTTCCCTTGACAATGAATTTATACTATGACACTTGCTTCAAATCATAATTATCTAGAAGATTATAGGAGTCCTTTGGGACTCTGTTATTCTTGAGCATGGAATTTCACCCCCATAGTGATGGTCAGACTGAGTGAACCAATCAGGTCTTGGAGGACATAATACAATCTTACATATTGGACTTTGGTCATAGTTGTAATGATCATATACCCTTAGTTATGTTTATGTAGAACAATAGATATCATTACACCATTTGTATGTCACCAATTGAGGCCTTTTATGGGAGACCTTACAAGTCACCACTTTTTTCGACGGATCCAGATGAGTCAACAGTCACAGACCCATAGTTTTTTTGAGCTACTAAAGAGAAGGTGCAAATCACCCAGGTATAGACAAGGATTGTAAATAGCCATCAGAAGTCTTATGTGGACCAATGATGGAGACCTCTGGAGTTTGAGGAGGGAGACCATGTGTTTATGAGTGTCTCACCTCAATGTGGATTGTGGAGATTTGGCTATAGTGTAAATATTTATCTAAGATTCATTTATCCTTTCCAAATAATATTTAAAATTGGTGAGGTCTATACCTCTTAGCTTTTCCACTGTAGTAGGATCGAGTATACAATGTCTTCTATGTATCGCACATGAGGAGGTACATGCATGGTCTTCATATGTTATTTAATGGGGAGAGTTATACATCAAGGATAGAGATACCTTTGGTGAGTAACTAGTGGATATTGAGGTTTAGTAAGAGAGGATCCTTCGCGGGAGATCGATTCCCCTTGTTCATGTCTGGTGATGACACATGAATCTTGTGGAGATCACATGGGAGTGGGAGGTTCAGATGTGATCCTAGTAACCTCATATTTTTTATTATTTTTTTTCTCTTTTCAGGATGAAAATACCTAAGGTGGGGAGAATGTAATTACTCATATTTTCTAGGTATTATTTTTGGATTTTATATGAAATATTTACAATACCAGGCGTTGAGACAGTGTGTGATTCTGAGGTGTGTTGTTCCAAGAATAAATGATTTAAATATATAAAATATTTTCTTTATTAAAAACATCGATTTTTCTAAAAAATGAGGAATAAATCTTGAATGAGGGCCCAAATCAAAAATATAATGGCACTATTGAGTTCAAAATGTGGGGCTTACCCTTGACATGACATAACATTTATCAGTTCGTGGTATTTGTGAAATATTTTTTGTGGGAGTGAATTGATAATATAAATAAATAAATAAATTTTATTTTTTGTTGAAACTAAAACCTATTATCTCCTTTATTTAAATGCTGTTATGGAAAATATTCACAGTCAACTACATAACCCTACAAATTCGAGAGGAGCATTTGGGAGAGAATTGGAGGAGATCTTGGAGAATGACAACAGATTGCGAACAGATCGAGAGTTGTTGTTCCAATGGAGATTTTGGTTATCATCAATGATGGAAAAGTGACCATTCTTCATCAATGATTGATCCAAACTACAAGAAGGATGTTTATTTTTGGTTTCTACCCCTTTTATTTATCTAGTTAAAACACATATCAATTATATGAATAGAATTGATTCGAGCATCAGTGGTAGAATTAATTGAGATGGATTGATTTTCTCATTGTGTTGATTATCCTCTTCTTCTGTCTATTTATTTGACAAAAAATCGAGTCCAAATGAAAAATCATCAAGGATCGTTCATCACTCCTGGTGGCTTGTGGTTTTCTCCACTGTTTCTTCATATGTTCATCATGGGTATTTATTTTGGCGCATCATTCGAAAATTTCCGAATATTTGATTGTTTCACAACTATTCTTTAGTGAAAAAGATCAATAACTTGACTAAATCTTATAATGGTGATTTTTATTTGAGGATTAGCAAGGAAGGTGGATGATTCAAGGACAAACAAGACCAGAATGGATTATAGTTCGATTTTATATGATGGTTATGTGAGGATGGGTCACAATGGTGATGGTTTGGCTCAACAGATCATTTTTTGAGTAGATTGAGAATCAAAAATTGATGGTAAGGTGACCTTGAGGTCAGGTGACCAATAATCAATAAGTTCAGGTTAAGATGGTGGCTTAGGTGACACATGGAAGGATACCAAATATATCTCAATAGATCTATAATATCCTATATTAAATAGTGTGTAATCTGACGTTACATGTCATGTGGGACCCCCTCTGTGGCATTCAGGTTTCTATAGTGAGTTAAATATCACACACCATGTGACCTAGTCACAAACCATGTGACCCTTCCATGGAGTCTCTACGTGTACCATGGAGGGTATATGGAAAGGTATAGGAGTACATGGGCTTGAACACACCGTGTACTTGAAAACATATATAGCTAAGTGAACATAGGCATAGACAATGGCATATGGTCATGACAAGAAGACACAGACAAGGTGTCGAGTGATCTCTACATGCCGTTTACTATAGATACACACTATGTATATGGATATTTACATGTTGTGTGAGGTAGAACCACAGAGGAAGGTCCCGACTGAGTGATGCACACTATGTACTCTACTTACACGTCATGTACTCCCTTAGAGACAACTTGGAGCTCTTCATCTATTTAGTTCAAACCAATGTTAGTTTAGTGGTTTTCCCCATGGTCCATACTCTCTAGGGTACAGTTTATAATTAATTCCTTAGCTAAATATTGTTATCCCCTCTAGAGGATGAGTCTCAGATAGATTTTGTTGTGTCCCTCCATGAGACTGGAGGTTGATCATCTATCATCTTTATACCCTAGGTTGGGTTTGTAGAATTGGAGTGACCTCCTTGAGTAAGGTATTGGTGTTCCATATAGTATACTATATTGGTAGGATTCATTATACATTAGAATATGATCCCCTACGTATCCTATTGATCTAGATTGGGTTTGTGGTGTCCCCTAGTGGTCTAGAGAATACCCCCCTGCTGAGTATTTGGGTATTTAAAGGCAAGTGATATTTCTTGGGTTTGTCCCAATGATCATGAACTCTTGGATGAGTTTATATGGTATTATCATGGATAATGGAGTAGATTCTCTTAGAATAAGAATTTCTTTAAGTAAAATTGTTTGGCTAGATATTGGTTGTGACCGCCTTGAGGTCCGATGTCCTTTCTATGTATATATGGGTTTATCTTATTTATATCCAGTACCATATTACTGTTATAAGATAAATATTCTTGATTCTTCATGTTTAGAATTTTTAGGGTGTCCTATTAGGTATTGTTATGCTCACCACTACACGGACACTTCTCACACGTGTCATGTCCTATATAGACGATGACCCATTTGATGGTGTCTTGGGTGGATAGGGAGATCGTGGAGCCTTGCCCGAGCTTAAAAACAGAGTTGTTTTTCATGTTCATTCATTTAATTGTAGTACTCTCCCTTAGAGCAGGTTGGAATATATATAGTTTTTGGTTTTGCTTGAATTTGGCCCCATTTTCAAGTTCAGTAATTTAGTGTCACACTCTGTTGCGGGATTATAGATGTATGGATGAATTGGTTTTAATTATTCTACATTTCAGCATTTTTAGGGCTTGGAGATGTGTTCATGCCTATAGTTTCATTAGGACAATGAATCCCATTTGTGAGATATGCCTACTCGGTGTTGGTCACCAGGCCTTGTCCTATTAGAGGAAGGCTTGGGATAGCCACAGGTATGGCCCCAGTGGGTTGGGTCATGACAGGATTGATAAAACTCCATCAAACTAAAACTGAGAAAAATAGGAGGAAGACACTAAGAAATGTCAAAATAAGGAAGATTATTACAAGGTGAAATAATATCAGATGAGTTGAAAATTAATTGAATATTTGACTTTCACCATTGAATGTGATCAATCTTGGATTTTCTCAATGGTTGAAGTGAAAATTCAACCACCTGAGCTCAGCCTAAGTTTATTTAAATGGAATTTATATGATGATGTCATATTTATTGAGCACTAATTTAATGTAGATTAAATTTTATATTTTCAAGGTTTTTTTCATGAATACAAAGCTGGGTTTGATGTTTCCCAACACCATGGTTATGAGACCTTGGATGGGTGCAACTAAAATGTTTAAAGAAATTCCTATGAATGAGATAAGATTCATTGATTAGGGAATTTCATTTTATAGGTTTATTCCTTGTGAATGTCTGAGTTAGAAGATGAAAAGGCCATGATCATACCAAATGTGTTAGCTTCAGCATCAAATAATGTCTCAATTGAGGTGTGTGATGTAATGCCTCAATGAAATATTGAACCAAAATGAAAATTCTCTATGGTCAAAGGTGAGCATTGTTAGTGGACTAATTATTAGAAATTAACTAATATATATATATATATATATATATATTGTATATTTAATTATTCGAATTTGATTCATATATTATAAGGGACATATCAAATATATTCGATAATAAATATATATTAGATATTTATTTATTTATCCTGAATGATTTTATTATTAGATACAATCTATTATTAATGGATTAAATTGCTTGACTGATTATTGAATAGGATTCAATGAATTATTTGAATAAATTTATATGGATAAATTAATATTGTTGACACATTTTCATTTAATGAAACACATCATGGATGACTATATAAAGGTATGTGATCCCTCCTGTTAAAATAAAAGAAATTGTGAGTAAGCCACTCATTTCTCTCTTCTTCCCGTACTGTTGTTCATAGTTTGGGATGAAGGTTCTAGCACCTTTTCATCATTAGGGTATACTCGCGATATGATTGTGGATCCATTGGTCAGTGTACACCCATATAGGTAGAGTTCTTTTGTTCATTTCTTTGTGATATTCATCAAGAATTATCCTTCACAGAGAAAGAATAAGACTTCAGTCATTGTCAATTTCCAAGTACACAGTTTATATAATTTGTTTACATATTGATTATCGAAGATAGATATCCCCATGTTTGGGCTGTCTTCCTTTGTATATGGTCATATTATGATAATAAAAAACCCAATAGTTGTATAAGAGGGTATACTTATTTGACTAATCAACACATTTTTTATTTATAAAAATTCATTTTAATTGTAAACTGATATTTTTCAAGAGTGTAAATAAATATAAAAATTTTCTTATATATTACTCTTATTTATGAAAATAAATAATGTATTTATTTTTATTAGGAGGAATAAATTTTGAATTAAATTATGTTATTTATAAATAGTTTATAAATAATTTAAAAGGTATTTTTAAATATTTATATACATTTTTAATAGTGTTTTATAAATTAATTAACTATAATATATATATGGTTAATTAATAAATATTTTTTAAATATCATATGAAAAATTAAACGGTATTATTTATGATATAGAAATAAATGATTCATTTAGAAATCATAAAAGGTGATTTATAAAGAGTTTATAGATTCCAACATATATGATAATTAGATTATATAAAAAAGTTTATATAATAGACAATGAATTATAAAATGTTTATAATTAATGAAATATCATATAAATTCCATTTAATATAAAATGTGAAATGGTTCATATTAATAAGAATAGAAAATTTTTATATTCATGATAATTTATAAATGTTTATAATTAGCATTTATTTATAAATAGTTCATATATATATATATATATATCATATTTTGGAAAATAAATAATTTATTTATTTATTAAATTTCCTCAATATTCATATATATTATGTGATTGGGGTATAATTATATTCCAATAAACACACACCACATGCATACGGCGGACAGGCTGCCCATTGTCCCCCAACCCCCAAGGGGATTTTTTGGATATTATTTAAGCCACATCATAAGATTTTTTTGATTATTGATATGATCAAGGTTTAAATAATAATTAAGTATATGATATTAATAATATATAATAGGTTTCCATAATATAAATTTAATTTGAAATAGATCATAATTTATTTAATATTATATAGTAAATTCCATATTATAATGAATATGAAAGATTTTAAATTGAAAAGATTATAAAGAGTTTATATTCAATATTTATGGAAAGTCCATAATGACAAAGTTGAAATTATAAAAGGGTTTATAATAAGATTTTATTTATGAAATTGATCATAAATGTTTATCTCATGTTTAAATATTTGAATAGTAAATTTATTTTAAAGATTATTCTCAGTTATATTCATAGTTATAAATTGTCTATATTATGAATAACTATATTCCAAAATTTATAAGAAGAATTGATTCTAGGACATAGCCTTGTATATCATGCTAGGTTTTATAGCATAAAATTTAGTTTTTATCTACCTTGACCTTGGTTTGAAATTTTAGTTATAATATTGAGAGTAGTTTTTTGGACTAGTTTGTGCGTATTAGGAGTTAGAGTTTTCATGAATTAAATTATATATTGATTTAAGTCTCCTTGGGTATATGGACTTTGTGTTTGACCACCTACTTTCGTGGAGGATTTCCTTAGCTCAGAAAGTGAATGGGGTTGGCTATCTGTGGCTCTGTGCTTAGTCATGTGAATTTTTCCAATATCATATAATTCTATGAATTTAAATGAAGTGCTAATGTACCTTATTCATATGAAGCATTTAGTTATGTGTGAATATAATTAACTTCTATTTTTATGTGATTACCATAGACTTATAGGTTGTGTAAATAGTTACACATTAATGTGGTATGAACTCATTAATTTAGTGGTTGGAATAAGGATTCCTAAATTAAATCATTAAAGCATAGATACATAAAAATGGAATAAAACATGAGAATATAATTATTACATAGGATGTTCTAGATATGAATTTAATATGAATATGATGTATATTAAATTGGTGATACAATTAAAGAAAAATGTTGAAATACATAGTGTGAGATTCCTTCCAAAGAGATACCTGTAAAGACCTCAATCATTCAATCAGATATTTTTAAGCAAAACACAGGTACCCATGTATTATCTTATGTAAGGAAACCAAGCTACGAGTAACTCAAGATTGTCATGTTGAGTCTTTTCGAACTCAACATGAGTATCCCTTGATTGTCTTTGGTTGGATTATTCTTGGAATTTTCTTTGGGTTACACTAATTGGGAAGACCAAATGATTAGGATACTAGGGTAATAAAGTTCAGTGAATACATTGGATGGATTTGAATAAAGAGTTATCCACTCAAATATTCAAGAATCAATACTATTATGATTGGGTTGATTCCCTACCTAAATAATCTAGACTTTCTTGCAAGATTACTGTTGGAATCCTCATGTATTAATCATGTTTTAATGATAAAAAATCTCAATAATAATTAAAAATCTTATTAATGATCACAAATATCACAAATCTTATTAATCATGTGTATTTATGTTTCAAGTTATCTCATACCTTATAATGGTTAAGCTTAATTAATTTTATGCATATTACTGTTTAATTCTGAATACAGTTATTTGCCTAAGTACAAGACACCGTGAAGCTTGACAAAGTAAGTCAGACATCGTGACCAATGAGACACCGTGACCATGAGACACGATGACACAGTAAGCCAGACACAGTTAGCAAGACACAGTCATCAAGACACCGTGAATCCAGAAACTATGAGCAAGGCACCGTAATCCAGAAACCGTAAGCAATACACCGTGAAGGAGACACCATGAAGCAAACACTGTGAAGGAGAGACCATGAAGGAGACACCGTGAATGAGATACCATGAAAGAGACATCGTGAAGGAGACACCGTTTTCATAACTACTATAAAAACCATTTCCTAACTATTTTTTCGTTTTTCTATTTAATTTTTTAACGGTCATATTTGACACCTTTAATGCACTGACATAATTAATGTTTCTTTTTAGAAGTAGTATGAGGTAAGAGGTACGACACCCATGGAACCTATCAGCCAAAACCCATGCATTAAAAGATAAAGAGAAGAGTGCCCAAGAGGAACCGACAACACAACACGACACGCGACAACTCAAGAAACACGAGTGCACCACACTAAATATAACACAAATCATGAGCACAACCAAGAAGAATAGATTGCAAGATATTCCAAGAAGAAATTGTATCATGCATGAAATCCAACTCTGCTGAAGAACACACGATGCACATTGGAATATAGAGAACATATTCACTCATGAAGAACACAAGCTGAACCACGACACTCTATTTTTCAACACAAAAACCAGATAAGGACTCAGAAGCATTTTTGTCTTATCCAAGGAGTCCAGAGCTGCACTGCTAATCACTAGAGAATTCTAAACTCACATATACTCTATATTAGTGATTTATTTATTTTACTTTCGAGTAGTGTGTGTACTCTGTACATTTTACACACACACTGACTCCTGCGCTGAATTGGAAGATTTCAAAATCCTCATACAAAATTCTTTACTTTTGTTTACCCACGACAACTGTGGATGAGGTCCCTGTGTGGCCTGGTCATTACTTTGTTTACCCACGAAAACTATGGAAGAGGTCCCTGTGTGGCCTGGACAGTCCATGTACTGTTGTTAACCCCGATCTAGGGTGGGGATCAGAGTTTATTTATATAAACTGCATGGTGGAAGGTGATCACCAAGTGGAGTGGATTAGGTCTCGACTTGAGACTGAACCACTTGTTTTATATCCGCTGTGCCATTTAAATTTAGTCTACTCTATTTTTCTGATTTACTGCATAATCTATAAAAACACTAAATTCACTTTGACAGTTAGTCTTGGAAAGAAGTTATATCTGATTTTTCTTAGTAGGATAACTTCAAAAGTAATTTTAATAATACCAATTAAGATTACTAATAATTAGTCAATCTTCTAAGAAGTTGTTTAAATAGTAAAACTCTTATAACAGTATAACCTTGATTAACTAGGCTGTATCTATTTTTGGAAAACTAATATATTTTAAACAGAAATTTTTATGGTAACTCAATTTACCCCTATCCTCTTGAGTTAACTACTCCGACCAACATTTGGTATCATAGGTTGCTTTATTAGGATTTTGTGTAATCTTATTTAATTTTTATTATAGTTGTACTTTAAAGATCTATAAATTTCTGTCAATTCTAAATTTCTAGCTCTTTTAAAGTAATTTTTCAATATGGACAATAACTTGGAAGGTTCTGTAACTAACAGACCGCCGTTCTTTAATGGAACCAATTATTCTCAATGGAAAATTAAAATGAAAATGCATCTAAAGAGTATGAGCTTTGAAATCTGGTCATCAATTATAGATGAATACAAACTTACTGTGACTGATAGAATTACGTGGGATGCACCTACCAAACTTGATTACAATAACAATTGAAAAGATATGAATGACTTGTACTGTTCCTTAGGAGATGAAGAATTTAACATGATTTCTGCTTGTAAAACTACCCATGAAATCTGGGATACCTTGTCTGTCTCACATGAAGGCACATCTAGTGTAAAGGAAAAGAGACTTAATACTTATATTATGAAATATTATGATTTTAAGATGAAACCTTAAAAGACTATTTCTGATATGTATCTTAGGTTCAATGATATTGTCAACACAATGATTTCTCTAGGAAGAGAAGTCACTGCCAAAAAACAGATCATGAGAATTCTCAGATGTCTACCTGACAAATGGAGGGGAACCTCTATCTCAATTAGAGAGTCATGAGACATCAGCCGGATACCTGTAAAGGAACTCATTGGGAAACTGCTGATGTATGAGGAAGAGATGAAAGTCAACAAAGAAGAGAAGGATGAACCAAAGAGGAAATCTGTTGCATTCAATACCTCCCTCTAGAATCACAAAGACAAAGGAAAACTGGAAGCTTCTATAGACAGTTTCACTATTGAAAAATAATCACCAGATAGTGATGAGGAGATGGCTCAACTTGCCAGAAGATTAAAATGATTTTACAAGAAGAAAAACTTTTTCAGGAAACCTAACTTCAAGGGAAAGTATAATCAAAAAGGAAACTAGAAAAAGGACTGGAAGAGAAGTGACAAAACTGATGAGATTGTATGCTATGAATGTAAGCCCAAAGGACATATAAAGGCTAACTGTCCAAAGCTCAAATATAAGAAGAAATATGAGGACAAAGACAAGAAGTACAAAAAGGCAATGAAGGAAACCTGGAGTGCCTCTGAGGATAGTCCAAGTGACTCAGGCACATCACATGATGAACAGGCTAACAAAGACAATATGTGTTTTATGAAAAACACATCTGAGGTAACACTAAACTCTTCTATGCATAATTTAAACTATTCTGAAATGGAAAGTGACTCTGAAAATATGACCAATGAAGAAATGTTTGAATATTGAAACATTCTTGAAGAGACATGCAATGAATTAAAACATAAATATAAATCATTGAAGAAACATCATGCTCTCACTGTAACTGTTAAATATGAACTTACTACTGAAAAGGAGAAACATTCTCAACTGCTTAAAGAAAACAATGAACTAAAAATGTCCAATAAACAATTAAAATGTGGCTTAGAAAAGTTTACTAATGGTAAAAATACCCTTACCCAAATTCTAGGAAAACAAATTGCTCATAAATATAATAATGGCATTGGTTATAAAATTGGTAAAAGAAACCTTGGTAGAAAAAATTTTGTTTCAAAGTCTAAGACATATAATTTTGTTCCCAATTCTCGACATAGCTTAGCTAGCTCAAGTCATGATACATACTCTACTGTTTCAAGTTTTTTTGGACCAAATAGAGTTTATTTTTAAAATACTTTACATAATGCTTATAGGAAACCTATGATACAAATATGGGTTCCTAAAGCACTTATTACTAATGTTACTGGACCCAAACAAGTATGGGTACCAAAATCTGTCTTTTCTTGATCATGTTGTAGGAAACCTGCTTAAAGAGCTATTGTAAAAATATGTGGTACAAGGACAATGGGTGTTCAAGGAACATGATAGAAGACTACTCATGCTTTAAGAATCTGATAAAAGTAGATGGAGGACATGTCACATTTGGTGACAATACCAAAGGTAAGATCATTGGCTTAGGCCAGATTGGTAACTCTGATTCGATTCTAATTTCTCAAGTACTATTTGTTAATGTCTTAAAATATAATTTTCTTAGTATCTCACAATTGTGTGATGATGGATATCATGTTAAATTTTAAAATGATAAATGTAATGTCTTTAATTCTAAATATGAATTAGTATTTTCTTCATCAATAAATGAGAATGTTTATTCTGTTAATTTAGATTCCTTAACTTCTCAAAATGTTTCATGCTTAAGTGTATTTCATAAAGAATCTTGGCTCTGGAATAGGAGACTAGGACACTGTAATGTTCACTCCCTTAGAAAGTTAACTAGAAAAGGCCTAGTTAAAGACTTACCCAAACTTGAGTTTCCAAATGACAAAGTGTGTAATCCCTGTCAAAAGGGAAAATAACACAAAATCTCTTTCAAACCAAAGAAAGAAGTTTCTACTTCTCAACCTCTCGAATTGGTTTACATGGATTTGTTTGGACCATCAAGAGTTTCTAGTTTAAATGGGAAGAACTATGTTTATGTTCTAGTAGATGTTTTTTCTAGATATACCTGGAATTTTTTCATGGATCCCAAAAGTGAAGCTTGCTCTTATTTTACTAAGTATGCCAAGTCTGTAGAAAATCTTAGTGGACTTAAAATTAAATCTTTAAGAAGTGATAATGGCCGTGAGTTTGAAAATCAAGAGTTTGAATCATTTTTCTCCCAAAATGGTTATAATCACAATTTCTCTGCCCCTAGAACACCTTAGCAGAATGGTGTTGTAGAAAGAAGAAATAGAACCCTACAAGAAATTTCTAGAACTATGCATAGTGAATATGACCTACCTCTTTACTTTTGGGCTGAATTTATTAATACAACATGCTACATAATCAATAGAGTCTTGATTATACCAATTCTCAAAAAGACCCCATATGAAATCTAGAATAATAGAAAGTCTACGTTTAATTACTTTAGAGTTTTGGGTTACAAAGTATTTATTCTCAACACTAAGGATAATCTTGACAAATTTGCATCCAAAAGTAATGAAGGAATTTTCCTAGGTTATTCAATTTCAAGAAAAGCTTATAGATTATTCAATAAGAGAACTAAATGTGTGGAAGAATCTATCCATGTCAAGGTTGATGAAATAGATCCACATGAGCCTAGAACCATCCTACAAAATCTGAAGGATGATGTATCAAATCTGAGCATCAACTCAAAATCCTCAAATACCTCTGTAAAAGAATCTATGAAAACTTACAATTCTGGAAATTATGTGCAATATAGTCATAATAAACCTTAATCTCCTGATGAACCTAAATTCACTAGTCCCTATTTTTCTAGAAAGGTTAGAACTCTTAAAAACCATCCCTTAGATGCTGTTGTAGGAGACTTAGATAAATAAACACAAAATAGAGCTTCTCTTAGAAATCTGGTTGAACATCAAGCCTTGCTGTCATAGATTGAACCTAAAAACATTGATGATGCTATTAATGATGAATTTTAGGTATTTTCTATTCAAGAAGAACTCAATCAGTTTGAAAGAAATAAAGTTTGGAAACTTGTTGAAAGACCAAAGGAAACTTTTGTCATAGGCACTAAATTGGTGTTTATAAATAAGGTAGGTGAAGCTGGAAACATAGTTAGGAATAAGGCTAGATTAGTTTCACAAGGCTATAGTCAAGAAAAAGTAATTGACTATGAGGAGACTTTTTCTCCAGTAGCTAGACTTGAGGCCATTAGAATTCTACTTGCTTATGCTGCACATCTGAATTTCAAACTATATCAAATGGATGTTAAGAGTGCATTCTTAAATGGGTATATAGATGAGGATGTTTTTGTTGAACAACCCCTAGATTTACAAACCCTCATTTTCCAAATCATATTTTCAAACTATCAAAATCTTTATATGGTTTAAAGTAAGATCCAAGAGCTTGGTATGATAGATTAAGTACTTTTCTAATTTCCAAAGGTTTTACAAAAGGAATAGCTGATCAGAATCTCTTTATAAAATGAATATCTAATGATGTTTTAGTTCTTAAAATCTATGTAGATGATATTATTTTTGGATCTTCAAAAAATTCATTGTGTATTGATTTTTCTAAAATGATGCAAAACGAATTTGAAATGAGTTTAATGGGTGAACTAAAATTCTTTCTTGGATTTCAAATCTTTCAAAATAATGATGGAATTGTTTTGACTCAAAATAAGTACACTAGAGATCTTCTAAAACGTTTTAGATTGGATAGCACAAAAAGTAGTGACACTCCCATGAGTACCACCTGTAAGTTGGATGTTGATAAAGATGGAAAATTTGTTGATCAAACCGCTTATAGAGGAATGATTGGAAGTTTACTCTACTTAACTACTAGCCGTCCTGATATTATGTTTAGTGTGTGTATGTGTGCTCATTTTCAAGCAAATCCTAAATAATATCATTTAAATTATGTAAAGAGAATTTTCAAATACCTCAAGCATACAACCAATTTAAGAGTGTTCTATCCTAAAGGACAATCATTTGAACTAGTTAGTTATTCTGATGCTGACTTCAGTGGATGTAAGTTAGATAGAAAGAGCACCTCTGAAACATGTCACCTTTTAGGAAAGTCACTGGTATCATGGTGTAGTAAGAAAAAAAACTCTGTTTCATTATCTACTACAGAAGCAGAATACATAGCTGCTGGCAGTTGTTGGGCACACATTTTGTGGATGAAACACACTTTACTAGATTATGGATGTCAATTCAGACATGTACCAATAAATTTTCACAACACAAGTGCTATTAATATTTCAAAAAATCATATTTGACATTCTAGGACAAAACATATTGATTTAAGACATCACTTTTTGAGAGATCATTATCAAAAAGGTGATATAACCTTGGAATTCATTGAAACTGAATATCAACTTGCTGATATATTCACTAAACCATTAAATTCTGAGAGAATAGATTACATCATACATGATCTTGGCATGATCAATCACAAATAGGTATCTTACTGGTCGTACTGTTTAATCTTTTACATATTTTACTTTACTATTTCATGTTCACTGTTTCTCGGTTACTGTCTCTCATATTCACGCTCTCACAATTAGCACTTAATATTCCCAGTCTGTCATTCACTGTCTCATCGTGACCAAATAGTTTACTTACTGTCTCACAATGACAGAACATACCATTCACTGTCTCATCGTGATGACCACTGACTGTCTCACCGTGATGACCATTTATCATCACTCCATAATGACTATTTATAGTCTCACCGTGGTAATTATTTATGCTTTTCTTTTAACCCGTATCGCGGTAATTCATTTTCATTACTTTTTACTTTCCTGCGTTTTTACTTTTGTGACGTTTGACATTCCCAAATGATAAAACAAAAGGGTTTCACTCGATTCTTCACCCGAACTCTCTCCTACTCACTCCTCTCGAACCCTCTCAAACTTGAAACCTTTCTCCTTCTCTCTTTCTCGGACCTTCATTGGATGCCAAGGATGAAGTGTCTGTCATCATCCACACTTGATAAGCACAGTTCGAAGAAAAAGAAGAGAGCACTGAAGCTGGTGCCTGAAGGACCCTTGAATCCAAACCTGGTAAACTCTAGTGTTGTACCTGATAAGGATATTTGTCCTGAGTGGTTGTTGTCTAGAAAATCTCTGGTTTTAAAGGTTTTAAGAGAAAAAGGCTGGCTCGAATGGTTCTCAAGGAAGGATAGACCCATTTATCTGAGGTTGGTAGCTCAATTCTATCAGTATGTACAGTTTTCTTTTGATGCTGGTGAAAGCTATATTGTGAGGAGTTGGGTCAATAGAAAAATATGCTCCTTCTCATCAAGGTTATGGGCTGAATTCCTTAGGATACCTCACGAAGAGATCTGTGATGATTATCAGCGAGATCCCCCACCTACAAATGATTTCTTCGACCTGGAAAATGAACTAGAAACCCTAACTAGAAATGGCACCAAGAGAAGGGCCATAGTTACTGAACATGATGGGGAGATAAGGCCGTTGTTCAAATTTTTTCAAAATCTGATTAGCCTGAGGAAAGGTGACTTTGCTGTATTAATGTATCAGGATGTATTTATGATTCATCTTATGAAGAATGAACACAAGATAAATCTGTGCAAATATATCATTCACCATATGTGTGAATTGATCAAAGTCACATTTAAATCCACATCTCTATTCTACTCTAGGATTATTTCAACTATGCTTGTTGCCAAAGGGGTAGTTGGACCCATTGAATAAGTACTTATGGACTATGAATACTGTTTATCTAAACCTACCATCAGGAGGATGAAAATAAACTGGAACCCATGGAAGAAGGGGTGGGTTGAAGATAATGATAAGCTCTATGAGAAGTTCAATCCTTTATATTATCCAATAAGGCCAAAGGACATTACTGATCCTGGTTTGGAACCAGGTGAAGTTTCTGAGTATCCAGAAGATGACGAAGAAGAGGAAGAGGTAGCTAAAGTACCACATAGAAAAGAAGCTGAAGTACCTCAAAGGGAAGAAGTTGTTATTGAGGAAGAAAGGAATATTATTCCTCCTGTTGTTCTTGAAGAAGAATCTCTTGTCCCTAGAGATGATGTTAATCTGGAAATCCAATTTGAGGCTACAGGAGAATTAATTATCCCAGAACCTGAGCAGCATGTCATGGAAGAAACAAATCTGGAACAACTCCCTACCATGGAAGAGGCCGTAGAAGGAGAACTCCCTACTGTGCAAGAAGTAACTCAAAAAGAACTCCCTGCTACCCAAGAAGCTAATATGGAAGTCCATCATGTGGAAACGTCTGTTCCTGAGATAATTCCCTCTGCTGAAGAGAGGATTCAGATAGCCTTTAGGTTGGCTAGGAAAGAGATGGATAAGGAAATTAGAGATGAAACAGTGTATTTAAATCAAGTACCTGAGCCACAAGGTCCTAAAATGGAAGCACTTATTGAGGGGGAGGAACCTCAAAATCTTGAGACTAATGAAGTTGAGCCTGATGAGGCTGAGTCTAATGAAGCATCTCAACCTAATGAGTCATATTCGGTGGACACTCAGTATTAATTCCCTATCTTTTATGATATGAGTGAATCTCAACAGGTTACTACCACTGGGATTGATCTTTCTTCTTTATTTCAACTGAAATCTGTCACACTATTTGCACCTGAATATGAACCTCAACATGAACCTCAACCTGAGCTTGCATATGTACCACTTTCCGCACCTGCACCTTTACCTGAACAACAATCTCTTGTCAGTAAATATTATTTGAAAGTATTTAGAGACATTGTCTTAGCCGGAGTTGAGAAACTCTTGTCCTCTCAACCTCATCTTGTGACCCAACTGAGTTAGGAAGATGCCTCACTGCTTTTAGAAAAGATTATCTGGAACATTCAACCCAAGATTATTCATGAAGTTCATGAAGTAAGGGTTGAAAAAAAGTTGCTCAGTACTGAAGTTACAACTCTGAAAAGCATGGTTGAAGACCTACAGAGAGAACTGCATTCAAGATCAGAGCCTGCTCCTGTACCTGCTCCTGCTTCTACGGAACCTTCTGTTTCAAACATCTCTCGAGATATTGTGTCCCAGATTCATCCATACCTCTTATCCTTTGATGAAAATGTTAGATAAAGAAACACCCAGATGTTTCACCGCATGAGAGATCTTATAGAGAACCTGAAAAAAATCACAGATGAATATACTGGCTGTCTTCAAAAGGTCCTGAAACATCTAAAGTCTCTAGCCATAGCTGTAAAAGCTTCAACTCCATCTGGTAAAACGTCTACTCCTTATTTGGATAGTTCTCTGCTCAGATCTATAGTCAAGGAAGATATTCAGAATGAATTAAGTGGCTTTGATATGGCTTTTTTATCTGAAGTTGTTAAGAACAGTGATAAAGTGCTTGACTTGGTTCAAATTCACTCAATGATTTCCAATGATGCTCAGTAGGAGATCTCCAAGAAAGTGGACTTCTATTTCAACTGGATTTTCTCCAAAACTAATATGAAAAACCACTTTAAATATCTTGTAGAGAATCTGAGAATTCCTCCTATAACTCAAGCCTTCAAAAACCAAGTTCAGAAGCACACTGAGTTTACCCGATTGTTGGAAAAGTTCATGGAAAATAAAGATGATTTTGAAAAGGCCATACAGTATGGAGGAGAGATTATTGCAGACTTCATTAAACTTCTGAGACCGTATCTTCATGTGAAAAGTACAAAAATTGTTGCTCCAGCGGCTACTCCTCTCAGAGCTAGATTACCTACTTTCACTTCTTCCTTTTCTTCCATAACCATGTCTGTTGGCCAGGCTCTTAGTCATATCAGGCATGTCATCCTTGACCAGCAACGACCAAAATCTTCTACTGCTCCAACTTTGGCTCTATCAGTCTTCAAATGTCTCCCTTTACCTTATATATCTATCACTTCTATACCATCTTCTACATCCGTAACTGCCCCTATGGCTTCCTCTTCCTCTACTGATAAATTCAAAGAGAAGGACAATCCCTGATGAAGACCAGTGACTGCTATATTTTTTATGGGGATGTCATTGATTTTTTGTATTTCTACTGTATGCTGTGTTCTAAACACTTTTAATGAAATGTGAACTGCTTATCCTCTCTTATTTTAACTTTTTAATAATCCCAAAAGGGGGAGAATAGTTATCTGTTATTCAAAAGTTATCTGTTATTCTATATGTTATTTTCTCTATAGCTACATTTAATTTACCCTTTAACTGTACTTGATTTGTGATCATCAAAAAGGGGGAGATTGTTGGACTCCTCATGTATTAATCATGTTTTAATGATCACACATCTCAATAATAATTACAAATCTTATTAATTATTGCAAATCTCACAAATCTTATTAATCATGTGTATTTTTGTTTCAAGTTATCTCATACCTTATAATGGTTAAGCTCAATTCATTTTATGCATATTACTGTTTAAGTCTGAATATAGTTATTTGCTTAAGTACAAGACACCGTGAAGCTTGAAACAGTAAGTCAGACACCGTGACTAACGAGACAACGTGACCACGAGACACCATGACACAGTAATCCAGACATAGTTAGCAAGACACAATCATTAAGGCACCATGAATATAGAAACTATGAGCAAGGCACCGGAAGCCAAAACCCGTAAGCAAGACACCGTGAATGAGTCACCATGAAGGAGACACTGTGAAGAGACCCCATGAAGGAGATACCGTGAAGAAGACACCGTGAATGAGATACTGTGAAAGTGACATCGTGAAGGAGACACTGTTTTCATAACTACTGTGACACTGTTTCCTAACTATTTTGTCGTTTTTCTATTTAACTTTTTAACAGTCATATTTGATTCCTTTAATGAACTGACATAATTAATGTTTCTTTTTAGAAATAGTAAAAGGTATGAGGTACGACACACATGGAACCTGTCGGACAAAACCCATGCATTCAAAGATAAAGAGAAGAGTTCTGAAGAGGAACTGACAACACAACACGACACGCGACAACTCAAGAAATGCGAGTGCACCATACTGAATAGAACACCAATCGTGAGCACAACCAAGAAGAAGAGATTGCAAGATCTTTCAAGAATAAATTTTCTCATGCATGCAATCAAACTCTACTAAAGAACACACAAAGAACATTGGAATATAGATAATATCTTCACTCGTGAAGAACACAAGCTGAACCAAGACACTCTGTTTTTCAACCCAAAAACCAGAGAAGGACTCAGAAGCATTTCTGTCTTATCCAAGGAGTCCAGAGCTGCACTGCTAATCACTAGAGAATTATAAACCTACATCTACTCTCTCTTAGTGATTTCTTTGTTTTACTTTTGAGTAGTGTGTGTACTTTGTATATTTTACACACACACACTGACTCCTACGCTGAACTGGAGGATTTCAAAATCCTCATACCAAATTCTTTATTCTTGTTTACCCATGAAAACTATGGAAGAGGTCCCTGTGTGGCTTGGTCATTACTTATTTTACCCTCAAAAACTATGGAAGAGGTCTTTTCATGGCTTGGACAGTCCATGTCCTGTTGTTAATCCTGATGCAGGGTGTGGATTAGAGTTTATTTATATAAACTACTTGGTGGCAGTTGATCACCAAGTGGAGTGGATTAGGTCTCGGCTTGAGACCGAACCACTTGTTTTATATCTGCTGTGCCATTTAAATTTAGTCTACTCTGTTTTTCTGCTTTACTGTATAATCCAGAAAAACACTAAATTCACTTTGATAGTTAGTCTTGGAAAGAAGTTATATCTGATTTGTCTTAGTAGGATAACTTCAAAACTAATTTTAATAATACCAATTAAAATTACTGAGAATTAATCAATCTTCTAAGAAGTTATTTAAAAAAAACTCTTATAACATTATAAACTTTATTAACTGGGATGAATCTATTTTTTGGAAAACTAATATCTTTTAAACATAATTTTTTATAGTAACTCAATTCACCCAACCCCTCTTGAGTTAACTACTCCGACCAAAAATAACCAATGTATGTTATTGTGAAATGTTGATCTTGGATCACTAAATGGATATGATGTATTGGGTCATCATTTTTTTGTGGGAGAAATTTTATTAAAAGTACTTAATGAAAAAGATATAATATATGAGTTACATCTGATTAAAAGTTATATTATAGATAAATGCATCATCATCATCAAACTGAACTTTGTATTAATTCTCTTTAGAATCATATTGAAGTTCTCCTAAAGTTAGAAGGTGTTACCGGTACCCAATACATGTTCCTACACAATGTTGGCACCCTATAAATTAGCTATAGAACCTAATTCTAATTAATTTTGGGATAGAAAGCCTAAAAATAGAGTCTTTCTAGGAGGACCAACCTTTCTCAACTTAGTTGTTGAATGATCATGATACCGAACATCTTGTTCACATTTCTGTATGGGATATAAGGACTAATTGTATCTATTCCCATCAGTCCCTACATAAATATATATAGAATAGATGAACCAATTAGGGGTTTGATTAGCATTACACCATCCAGAAAATCATATTTTCCAATGAAATTATCATGTTCCATCTTATATACTCCATTTCAAATTGATTGACAAACATCTGGATGAGCCCCTACAATCCATTGATCCTCTCCTATCCATGTGATAGTGTTATAACCTTTTATGTTTGTACTTAGAAATTTTCTATTGACCTTTGGGTTAGGAACTTGGGAACAAAATGAAAAAACATCATTCCTAAATCAATTCTCATTTAAAAGACCACAATATTAGAAAACCATAGAAAACAAGGTAGACTCTCATATTTAACATATAAAGTGATACTATCCTCTATAGAAAAAAGAACAACCTGGTCAATTAAAGTTCAATTATGGTCAACTATAACTATATTCCTTGAATAATACCCAAATATATCCATTTATGTGGATCTTTCCATCCTAAAGTGGATTCCCATAAGAGGTGAATCACTAAAAATAAAATGTGGTTTCTATAAAATCTAGTTAAAAATTATAATTCTCATAGATACATGAAATATAATGTTCTTTAGAAAGAAATGATGAAGGAAAAAAATCTCACTCTCATATGGTAATCATACCCAACTTTAGGGAGATTGTACCAAACCCCCATGATGAATGATTAACCACCTTAAAAGGGAATAAAATGTGAAAAAAACCTTTTCTAATTGGTATAAAATTATAATTCAAGAATCACCAAAACACAGAAAGAATCACCACAATTTCAATAAATTTCAATGGAATTGAACCAATGGGAAGGATCAGGAGAGAATGAATTGAGAAAGTACAAACCTTAACTCCATTAATAATAGTTTTCTCATTATCTTTAACATGAAAAATTTATCTTTACTAATTATTCACTCAGTTGAATACTCTTTCAGAGATCCAAAGTATCTACTATTGAGTCTTCATGATTTAAATTTTTTAGCAATAATAAAGGTTTTTTAGATTTGTTGAAAATAGAAATTTTGATGACATGATGAGTGTTGAAATCTAAATTAAGAAAGTTGAATTTGTTTACAATAGAATTGTTGAAATAAAATGATTGATGATGACTAAAGTGATGGAAAAATAAGGATAAAGGCATTATGGAGTTGGTAGAGGAAGGCCATTACTTAGAACAAGGCAAATTGTGTTGAAGGCTACCCAACATGGGAAAGGGAACACCCGAGATGAAGTTGTGGTAAAGTTGGAGAAGATTCCAAGAGAAGGACACATTTATGAAAGTTGAAAATTTCAATATAATTTGTTTGTTATTCATTAAAAATACCCATTATTAAATCCAACTCTTGGTTAAAATAGTGAATTTTTGA
This sequence comes from Viscum album, assembly GCA_963277665.1. Classification (NCBI taxonomy): domain Eukaryota; kingdom Viridiplantae; phylum Streptophyta; class Magnoliopsida; order Santalales; family Viscaceae; genus Viscum; species Viscum album. The sequence continues at coordinate 1,528,397,339 of OY728138.1, read as the reverse complement.
TACATTGTGAAATTTTGAAATTTATTTAAAACTATCTTTAAAAATGGTTTTAATTGACATATTAATTTTTTGTAGTTAATTGAGACGCTATAAAATTTAAATTGATATTGTTTTTAAATTTTAATTTAACACTAAAAATTTTCAAGATATAACTTTGATGCTTAAAGGGATTCAATTTTTTAGGAATAAATTATTTCAATTATTTTTTAATTAAAATAAAACCATACATTTATTCTTCATTTTTTTTCCTTTTAAATTTGGAAACCAAAGTTATTTTTGAATGATGGAAATCGTGTGTTTGAAAAAATGGGGTTTTTAGTTGATCACTTATAAATTTATTTAAATGAATTTGGAATTAATTTTTTGTAAGCTGAGATTTAAGAATTAATCATTTTATTATTTCTGTAATTAATTGGAAGAAATTATGCACTGAAATATATATTTTTTCTTTGAATTTCATCTTAAAACAATTGCAATATCTAAGTGACCGTAAGAACAATACAAAGTAACAATGCAGATTAAAGTGATTTTTCCTTTCACAGTCACTATACTGACCATGAACATGGATAAATTAGTTACCTCATGTGAAATAAATATATAAATTTTCAATTGATAGTGATCTTCCAGGTTAGTATACTTATCAGATGGCCACCACTATATCCAACTTACCATTAACCCAGCATCTCCACAGCCACTGTACTGATCTTGTACAACCTACAATGTCACTCCCTCCTCACTATACTAACTGTGAGTTCAAATTTCATCAACCTATAATGATATTTTCTAACTTTCACTCCCCCACACTCTCAACCGATAATAACATTGTCAATCCCGAATAATCGAGCATCGACCACCACTAACGAACTAGACGCCACCACCTTTGCTAGAGAAGATGACCTCGATGTTGCGCCACTGTGAGCTACCATCCTAAGCCTCCGCCTATGAAACCATCATGAAATATAGTCATATTCCCCCCATTATAGTGAAGATCAATATCCAAAAGAATTTGTTTATGACTCTATTGAATATTCCCCTACGGCCACGCAAGAACGTGGATGTCGTACCTATAAGAATGAAGAAACAAAATCACATATTGATGGTGAAGAAGTCATTGTTTCCTCATCAAACTGATGTCATCCTACTAAAGTTTAAGGAGATGTCACATGCCACCTATTCTATTGAAGTCAAAGAAGACACTTGTAATTCCTTCATTACACCACTAAAAAAGAATTATCAAGATGGATTTTTCCAATATACAACATAAATAAAAAACTAATTCTAAAAATATAAAAACCAAGAAACTATTTCCTGATATAGGGTTGATTTTTGGTAGAAGGGTGTGTTTTTTCTTGGAAATTGTGTTCTTCATATTTTATTCAAGGAAGGCACTTTCGCAAAAAGGGCATTCCATAAAATATTTTTAAAGAAGGTGCTTTATGGTAAAACATATTCTTGGATTTTTTTAAGGAATGCGCTATTTTGGAAAGAGACTTCCTAAAAAATATTTTAAGTAATGAACTTTTCAAGAAACCACCCTTTGATCTAATTATTTAAGAAAAAATATTATTTTTTTATTATTTTTATATATATTTTTAAATAAGAAGTCTAGATGGTGGATGAGTGGTCCTCCACCTTATGTCCTACATCTAAAGTGTGGGTTTGATCCCCTGCAATCCCTTAATAGGGAAATGGTTTTGAAGACTTGTAAGAGGGATGGTAGTACCCAGGTGACACACAAGGTATTATGGTGGTGCTAGGAAGGTTAATGATAGAATAAAAACATCTGATGACGGAAGACAAAGTGGGGAAGGGGCTCCCATTGATTTACAAGATGTACAGTGGCCCTGGTGAGATCGTAGATGGTGTGGGGTGGAGACTCCTAGTGACGAGTGTGCGGTGCAGTGGCCCTCGATGAGATAATCAATGATGAAGGGGTATAGTCTCCTAGTGATGAGTGGGTGGTGTGGCAGCCCTCTATGTGATGATAGCGAGGAGAAGAGGTTCCCGATGACATAGTGGATGACATGTGTTTGTGGTGCACTAACAATGCATAGTGTTGTGGATGGAAGTGCATTCTAAGGGGGTGTCATGGAAAGCAGGGCTATATGCTCTGGTGGAGGTGCTGTAACATAGTTGTGATTACTAATGGGTGCCATGATTGCATGTATTTTTGGGCCTTCATGTCATGATGAACCTAAGGGTGAGGGTAGTTCGTCCGTATATTAAACAAATAAGGCTTGATGGGTGAGCTATCCCCTTGGGGGGCTATGGCCTGCCTTTCCAACCATTGTGTGTGGTTTGTGTGTGTGTTTGAATATAATTGTATCCCCAAGTAATATATCTATATATATATAAATAAATATTTATAAACAAAAAAATGAATAAAATAGTGTTTAACTATTTTTATTTCAGTATTACTTTTATTTCTAATATTCTGAAAATATTAAACAAAATGTCACCATAGCCCAACTTTTATATGGTTGTAGTTTTTTTTTTCATATTTTATAGATTTTAGATGTGGGAAAAAATACCAATTTTATAGCAATAAATGAATAATATATTTTCTATAATAACAAATTCATGAAAACAAATAATTTATCACGACACAATATTACTAATTAATTATTATTTAATAATGTAATTACTATTAGTTAATGATATAATTAATTCAATATTTAGAAATTCATAATTATAATTAATAATCTAATTAATAAAAATAGCAGATAATGTTTTTTTAATAATAATAATATAATTAAAAAATTAATAATATAATTATTAAAAGATAATAATAATCAATAAAAATATTAATTTTTATTATTATTATTTAAAAAAATGTTTACTGTCATGTAAATTCTTTTTTGTTTTCTATATTTATGAATAATAATAATAATATTTCTATTAATAAATAAAGGTTGTTACAAATGCATTGAGACACAAAGAAAAAACAAGAATTCAAGGACTTGGCCATGAATAATAATGTGTGGCTAATAAAGTCATGACAATAATAATGTCTTGATAATAAATTTATTATAATAAAGACATGATAATAAAGTGATGATAATAATGTCATGATAATAATATTATTAATAATAAAGTCATGACCCGAAAGACTAATGATTCAAATATATAAGATAATAAAGTCATGATAATTTTAGATGATAATAAAGTCAAGATAATTATTCAAAGATAAAAAAGTCATGATAATTAAGTTGTGATAATATAGTAATGATGTTTTTTTATTATTGAAGTAAATAATTGTTTTATTATTAGATATTGTTAATTATTAATTTTATAAAAAAAATTATGCTACTAAAAAAATTTAAAATATAATTAATAATAATAATTATCTTTATTATTAATAAATGGAAAATATTAATTTTTTTTATTAATTTATTATTTTATATTATTATTATTAATTCATATATTATTATTTATAATTAATATTTCCTATTAATTATTTTTCTGATTTTTTTTATTTTCAATTATTTATTATGTTTTAATTTCATGTCTTAAATATCATTTATAATCTAATTATAATTTATATTTGTTAATATTTTAAATTTACTAACTTCTTTTAATGTTTAAATGTTGTGTTTTGAAACAAAAATGTTATCTATCATCTATATTATTTTTTGTATATTATTTTGATGAAATATTTTTTATTTGTAATTTTTTATGTGTTTAGTCTATATTTTAAACTTCATATTTATTGTACTAATATTTTATTTTTAATACTCTTTCAAAGTCCCTCAATTGAATCCCAAAAAACTTATTATGTTTCATGTATCTTTGGAAGCCTATAAAATATAAACTATATGTACAATATAAATGAAACATAATACATAGACTAAAAATATAAAAAATAGTTGAAAATTAAAATAATTTCATAAATATAACAAAACAAAAATAATTTACATGATACATACTTTATTGATTAAAAATATAAAATTTATACATTAAAAAAATTATGCACATAAAATATAGTATAAATATCATTTAAATAGAAATTAAAACATTGATTGGACATTTAAAAATTAATTGAAAATAAAATGAATTACAAAAAAAATCAAATTAACCCAAAAATTATTTTCTATAAAAAAATTCAAGGAAAAATGATATATTTTTGAAACAACAACAATTTTCACCTTGAAAATTAATTTTCTTTAATTTTTTGAATCATTTTTTTATTTTTATTTATTTATTTAGTCAGTGTGTCAAATTTCATTTAGATTCTATTTATACTTTATTATTTATAGGGTTTCAAAGTCACCTACTAGAAAGATTATTATATTTCTTGTATGGGAATTTGAAAGCGTATAAATTATAAAGTATAAATAGAATCAAAATGAAATTTGAAACACTGACTAAAATTTAAAAAAAGCAATTGAAAATAAAAATAATTTCCTAAATATATTAAAGAGATTCTAATTTACATGGATAAAACTTTCCTGTTTAAAAACATAACATTTACACTTTAAAAAACTAAAGGACATAATTCTTATTAAGTATTATATTATTAATTACATTATTATCATGTATTATAAATTATGTTATTATTATCAAACTCATAATTATTAATATTATATTAATAAATAATAATACAAGTTGATTATAACCTAAACCAACAATTATTAAATTCATATTATTATTATTCTTATTTCCCTTATATAATGGAAGACACAGATACAAAGAAAATACATGCATCTAAGAACTTGATCCTGGATAATATAGTTAGGATAATAAAGTCATTATAAAAAGAAATTAATGATATTAAAATCATTATAATGAAGTCATTATAATTAAGACATGATAATAATGTCATGATATTAAAGTAATGACAATAAAAGAATTATAATAAAGTCGTGACATTATTAACAAATGAATAATGATTATCTTTTATTAAACTCATGAAAATAATAATAATGATATTATTTTTAAATAATAATTATAATATGACATTAATAATTAATACTTTATGTTGTAATGGACTTTGATTATTATTTATTAACATAATATTAATAAGTATAACTATAATAATAATATTATAATTAATAATTATTATAATTAATTGTATTAATAAGTTTAAAATAAAAAATATTTTTATTTATATAATTAATTATATTATTATTATTATTAAGTCATATATTATTATTAATACTTAATATTTTTGATTTATTTTTTATGAAATTATTTTTATTTTCATTTATTTTATATGTTGTAAGTGGATGTCTAAAATTTCTGTTTAAACTATATTATAATTTATATGTTACAATATTTTAGAGTTACTTACTTCATTTAAAGTCTAAAGGTTGTGTTTTAAATAGAATTATTTTGTATCGGCTATATTATTGCCTGTGTTTTTAATTTTTATAAAAATGTTTTTATATTAAATTATTTTTTATGTGTTTAGTCTATCATTTAAATTTCATTTTACCCAAAATAATGTGAATCATGGGTTATAACCCATGATCTCAAAATTTATTTAAAATAAAACAAGAACAACGAGAAAGGGAAGATGGTATATGGAGAATAATGACAAACCACTAACACAAAAAGCAAAGCAGACATCTACCTAGGAAAAAAGAGTATATTACTCATTTATTGAAATGAGATTGGTCACCATGGCTACCTCTTGGTTGAAAGCCTCTTCTCTAGGATTTAGGAATTTTCCATGTCTTTTTGTCATCTTCTTGAGAGTCACTATAGTAGTTCAATGGGGTGGGTTCCTCAAGTGGTCTAGGATCATGTTCTCCAGTCAAAACTGGGCCCTCAAATAGTATCTTTCAATCAGAAATGATTATTGAATTTAAATTTTCAGTGCTTAAGAATTGTCTATCAATTCAGATATTCCCATGGGCATTGCCAAATTCCTTAAGGAAAACTTCATTGATATTGGATCTATTTATAATTTCAGTCAGAGTGAGTGAATGGTTTCTTACCTTTAGTTGGAAATGGATCAGGGGAGACTGATTGGAAGATCTGTTAATCTACACCATCCTAGAAGTCATTTCCCTAGGTTTGTCCCCTGCACTAGGGGACTAACAAAGAACTAAAGAAAACTTGTCATCTATGTATGCATTTGATTGACATGCATCCCAGTCACCTTCCATCTCCTTAACCTGTCCATTACCACCAAGTTATCCACTTCAAAATCCACATTTTTTATTACTGTTGTGGGACTTAAAAGAGATAATCCTCCACTCTTCCCATAATTGGTGATCTAACACCTCTTTTATATCAACTTTAACATTAGTTTTTCCATCATCCTCAACTTGAATGACATTTTTCATATCGTCTTTATCTCCATCCAAGTCAAGAGGTTCTGAACCAATATTAACCTCATTATTCCAAGATCTATCACATCTACTCAAAAACATACAATGGTAAGTCTGTTACTGCTTGGGTACCTCTAGAGTAATAAATTTCCTAGACACCAAACCATTCTCTAATATGTTAGAATAATTTCCAATATCCATCCAATCTTCAAAATTAGCACCAACAACTTTTCTCTTTATAGGATTAACACTAATGAATTCCCCTAAAATTGGTAAAGAATTATTATCTTATTTTTTATTAAACCCATTATTATCTTCACTAGAGATCTTAGAGATATGCTTCTCATCTTTACTCCCCAGTGAGTCATGCTACAGAGAGCCCCTTGATTGTGAATTATATGTAACATTATTTGATTTCCCCCCTCCTCTAATATCCTATTCCAGATTCCCTATTAATGAACATGATATACATTTTAGTTATTTGAATCATTTTTCTTTATTATGTCCAACCACATTAGAAGAATCATAAAATAGTGTAAATTTCTAATATCTAATCCTCAAATTTTTGTCTTCATTATGTGTTGAAAAAAAAACCTTATCTATCATTGTGCTACTAAGATAAATATAAACCAAGACCCTAGAAATTTTCCTATATCTAACTAATTCTATTTCCCTATCCATTAAAATGGGAACACCAACCGTGAATGTTATTTTATATAAAATTTTCACATTCCATAGAATCCAGTACAATTGATAAATCTTTATCCACATCTATTAAATGTAATTTCTAATGGAGAATGGATCAAACTATATAGAACACTAATGGATATGAAATGAATCTGGTTTCAATTATAGAGACCTGATACTCCATGCCTTCTAATAAAACTTTTCAGGTGTAAACAAACAATGGAAATAACCTTGACCAATTGAGAAGAATCTTCATTTAGGAAGACCGCAAACTGAAGAGATCTGATTCACTATATCTTTGTGACACCATGGTTTACCTCACTTTGGAAGGACTAGTTGAGTGGTAGGAGAAAATTTGACATTTCAATTATTTCAGTGATTTCATTCAAGTTCAACATCAAATGTGTGCTTGTAACTTTATTGATTACTCTTCTTATGGATGAATAATTGAAAGAACCTAGGGTATGGTGCCTCAAAACCCTAGCATCCACTTCATCCATGTTTCCATGTAATTGATTTTGAATATCTGAGCTATCATAATCCCATTCATAGCCTGCAAGAATCCCCTAATGATCGAAATCACCTTCATGAGTGAATTCTATCCGTAGAAAATTACAAAAGAAACGATTTACATTGGTGCCTCTACAAGTTTCCGATCCCAAGTACCATATCTTCACCCTTTAAATTTCATTTTTATGTTATATACAATTAATTTTTATAAGATTTCAATGTCGTTCACTTGAAACCCAACAAACTTATTATATTTCAAGTTGGTAACTTTGGAATCCTATAAAATATAATCTATAAGTATAATTTAAATAAAACATATAACATAAACTAAACATATAAAAATAATTGAAAATAAAAATAATTTCATAAATATGATATACGAAAATTAATTTACATGAAACAAACACTATTTATTTCTAATATAACATTAAATCACCAAAAAATATTTGCGCATAAAATATGGAATAACTAAAATCAAAAATGAAATTTAAAAAATTAATTGAACAAATAAAAATTAATTTAAAAATAAATAGAATATTAAAATAATAATAAACAAAAAAATTAATTAAAATAAAAAAATTAATCTGAAAAAAATATAATTAAAAATTTTATGTTTTGAAACCACAATATTTTATGTCATTGAAATTATTTTTCATTTACTGTTTATCAATTTTTTTATTTTCAGTTATTTTTTATATTTTTAGTCACCATTTCAATTTTATTTATATTTTATTAATATATTATAACATATGGGCTTTGAAAGTCACATAATTGAATCATTATTATATTTCGATCTCTACTAGGGTGATTTTTACCTTTGGGATCGAAACCCTGGAGGTTATTGAACTGGACCAGTGAGTTGTGATGCGGGGGGTTTTGATGATTGGAAAATTATTCCACATGGATGTGAATACTTCCATGTTATCTTCTCATATGATGATATAAAGAGGAGTTATTGGGGGTTTGGCTCGATGAAATTGCGGCTAGGTATGCTTTGTATTCAAGAGTGGGATGCCTAATTCAATATTTTTAATGCCAATAATTATAGAGCTCGAGTCTAGATTTTCATGTTTGGTTTAAGCTGGATTATTTAGAATCCAAGGATAATGTTCGACATCATCTCAATGATTGGATTTCCTATCAATATGGACAAATCCATAAAGGAATCTTATTTCAGATAATATCCAAGGATACTTGTTAAGGTTGATTTATCTCCTCCTCTTACTAAAAAGGTCATCCTCTCAACTCAGAATCATTATTTTGATCTCAAGTTCATTTTTTGTGAAGCTTCCTTAATACAATGTTGGATTCAAGATTTTTGGTAATTTAAAGGAGAAGTGTCACAAGGATCTTCTTTTCTCACTGTACACTCTGAGAGGGAATACCATGGATAGCTGTAGGAAGTGAGAAAGGGGTAAAAGACCTATTGAGGAACTGATTACAGGAGAAATAGAAATGTAAATTCTAAATCCAATGTTAACTATGTTGTCCCCTCTTATTCTAATGTAAGGGAAATGAAAGGGGAAAGGGATGATGTTTCTGTGGGTGTTGTCTTGAACCAATAAAGAGATCATTCTAAACCTATTCAGTAGGTTGTTTTTTCTAATTTTATTTTCAAGAAATGTTCTTGCTAGGATGGGAAGCACAGTAGTGAAGTGGGACTGTCTATAGGTGAGCCTATTGGTGTTGTGTCTGGGTACTCTCCTTTACAGACTAATGATAAAGGTTGTATTGTGTAGCCACTGTACACAAACTTCTCAGGACACGTTCCACAGGAAGATGGGTTTGGGAAATCTGATGTTCAACATAGTGTGCATTATCATCAAGAGATTTGAAATGTATTTAGTTCTTTATGATTTTCTAGTAAATGGGTCATTTTCTTAGATGATGGAAGTGACAAGGAGTAGTATATGGTTTTATTGGACACCACACATCTTGGATCGATGAGCAGTGATTACTCTATTTCCTTAAAGATTCTATTTTAAATAACTGGGCAAGATAGTTAGTAATGATGGTTTAACTATGGTTCCTCAAAAAAGAAGTTCATGGAAGGATTATTCCAATCAAACATGGAATGTTTCTTCTAGATCATCATCCAAGGTATCAAAGATCTACCACATTCTGGAGTAGGAATAGTCCAAGGAAAGGATCCTTGGGACCCTCAATCGTGGTAATTCATAGTAGAAGTAGGAAACTGATACAGATGCTGATGATTTTGATTATGAATTTGGAAATGATCCTTCTTTTGTTGATATGTAGTTTTATTTATTGGATTAGGGCTTGTCTCTATGACCTTGTTTGTTTTTTGCTTTCTTGTTCTCTTTTTCTTTTACCTTTAATAAAAGGCCAGAAGCTTGGGCTTCTCGCAAGCCCTTTTTTGTATTATATTATTAATTAAATTATTATTAAGTATTGATAATTATGTTGTTAATATTTTTATAAAATATTATGAAATATTTTATTAATAAACATTAAAAATATTATTAAATATTATGAAATACATTATTAATAAATATTAAATATTTTATTATTAAATTTTATGAACTATAATATTAATAAATATTAAATATAGTATATAAAATAGCAAAAATATATACATAATATATTAAATATTATTATTAAATATTATGAACTTTATTGTTAATAAATATTAATTATATTAAATATTATGAACTACATTATTAATAAATATTAAATATACTATTAAAAAAACAAAAAATTAAAAAAATTAAAAAAATAGAAGGGAGGGTGTTGTTTCGGACAACACCTTCTTTCAGATATTTCTAAAGAAGGCACTCTTTAGGAAGCTGCCTTCTTTATTATATAACTCAAAAAAGGGGGTGTCGATAACACTACCTTCTTAATAAAGTTTCTAGAAAAAGTGTTTTCCCATATCACCCATCCTTCTATAAAAACTCCCTTGGTTCCATTGGTATTTTGAGAATTAGTTTTGCAAAATATATATTTTCAAATAATGTTTTTTATCTTCCTTAGATTAGAAAAATTTCATAATAGAGATCCTCTAAACCCGTTGACTCTATGATGGATTCCAAAGCTAAGATCCATAAAAAACTATTGAACCAGCCTCACTGATTTTGAGGCCCATATTGCATCGCATTCTTGGATATAGAAGAGGAAGGAATGCGACCACACACCTGATGAATCTAAATAAGATAAGAGTCACTGTGATTGGGATGACCTTGATGATGGACCCAACCTTAAAGACAATTATGAATTGCCTTATTTAATTTCAATATAAAGACTATAAATAATGTTAATTATTGATGTATTTTTTATTTTTATCTTGTAAAACTACTTTGAAGATGGTTATACCTCAATGTACATCATTATTGTGATTGTGAGTCGGCAAGAGAATGCACATGATGTCCTCATCATAATTTCACAACAAATTCAATCCGAGTTTCACATTTATGTTGAAACATGAAGAAAGGATAAGGAGATTTAATGATTGAAAACGAAGGTGACGAGGTCAAGTATAATGAAGAGGGATCAATGCATAAAATTATTATTTCCAAGACCATGCCATTATTTGACATGCCTCTACTAAGAGAAAAATAATATGCAATGATTAAGAGTCCCAAATAATCAGACCCACTCCCCAACACAGGAAACATTAAAATTATTCAACATGTGGTTACACAATAATGTAGGGAAAAGATGAATTTCATCTACACTAATGAAGTAGTAGAGCATTTTAATCTGAAAAATCTAGAAGAAGTGAACACATGGTCATGGGACAGATGTACTTAATTAAATTGATCCCAACTGTTGTAATTGTACACATGGATTTCATCCAAGGAAGATCAATTAATCACTGCACTAAAAGAGTGGAAGAAGAAATATGCTACTCATAAATATTTTTCCTCTTCCATACTTAGGATGAATTGGAATCCCCTGATCATAAGCTAGGTCTTCTATAATTTTTCCTATAATTTAATTTTATAATTCAATTTTGTTCTCTGTTCATCGAGTTGTGTTATTCTATTCTCCCTCATATATACATGTTTTCTTAATCTTCGTGTCATTAACATGATCACGTCTGAACTCCATAGCCATAGAGAATGTACCCAAGGGCTAGGTCCCTTGGGGAGATCATAGAGGAACCTTTTATTTTTAATTTTCTGAATTCCATCCTTGATTAGGCAGTACATTAGATTGAAGCATATTAATTTTATTAATATTATCTTTTCGATTAGTTTCTATATTCTTAACTTTATCAAATCATTTCTCCATCCCTCTCCCAGTTCCTGGTGAGTACCATTAGAGCACTTTGGACTGTGGGATTAATCACATATGATATAGCTAGGTGTTGAGACAATGAATGACTTGATTGATTATGTTCATTTCTTCTTCACAGTGGAAGAAGTGGAACTGGATTTATATGAGAGATATATTATATGTGTGTTTTGAACTAAAATATAAGTAATGTTTTGAAAATGAATAATGATATAAAAAAATTATTTGATGGGAACCAAATGATAAGAAATAATATATGTAATCATCCTTGGATCTGATAAACCTTCACCATTTATTGTGTTTTATAATAATTTCATTTTAAATTCTTAAAATAAAAAACCATACAAACACTTTATGGTTATGTTAAAAATTAATAAAACAAAATAAATATTAATACGTTATTATAATTGTGGGAATATGACTCACATATTCTCCCTAGGAAACATTACTGGTCATTCCTATGATGCATTCCATGTTTTAATAAATAAAAAAAATTTACCATGGCCCACGACAATCTCACAATCAACATGACATTGCTTCTGTGGAGTAAGTTTAGAAATTAATTTTTCTTTTTGAATTTGAAAAAATTATTCTTCCTTTCCAATTTAAAACAAAAAAATAGATCATCTCACAGTTTTTGAAAAAATAGAAGAAATCCTTGATTTACTCAAAAAAATAGATAGGAGTGTTATAATTTAACACTTTGATAAGGTGATGGTCCAATTTGAACAAACCTTGTTAAATTTTTGTAGAACTAACAATAAAATGAAGTAACCAAGGATCAAGAAAAAAAATCAAAAAACATTAATAGAATATATCATAGAGGCAGAATTTATAAAGGATACCACTCTCCCACACATCCCTGAGAAAATTCTCGAGTCACTCCAGGAACAAAAAGAGAGACTGTCTGAACAACTCGAGGGGGTAATAAAATAGTGAAATCTCATACATTTGAGTATTTTTAAATTAAATTTGAATCTAACCACTCTTATATTAATGATATAGACATAACACTATTGGAGTATTCATTAGGGAGAGATAAATTTGAATATAATTATTTCTATCTTAATCTCATGCATGTTGAGATTTCTTATAGATCAATGTGGGTTAATCTTAAATATTTAACTACATTACTAGAGGACCTAGTTATGTAAATATAAATCCCTCAACATAACCATAAATATCATATGGAGGGAGGAACAATAGAAGAAGAATTACCAATGGACTCTCATGAGGAGACAGAAGTACAACCTACTATAAATTAAGGGGGGAAATTTTGATCCAAACTAAACCTATTTCAATTCTATACAATTTCCATTATTTATTAACTCTCCTATATTTGATCATTTCGAGGATGCAATGTGAAGCTTCCACTAGAAGAGGAATAATCCACTGATTTGGTTTTCAGAGAACATGAGGCCCCATTCATCAACCTTCCAACCCCACATTTCAATTTGTTTATTAATGTTGAGGGGATGGAAATGCAGTAATATGTTCAAGGGGACATCCAGGGAGAAGTAGAGTTGAGAATTTTTGGAAGAATGATCATGTGATGGTTCTTACCATAAAAGTACAACCCATGAATAGATTAGGGATAACCAACAGAATATCCAGTTGTGGATAGTCTAACTATATCCCCTCTTGGGAGGGATAAACCAAAAATATTTTCCTTCTCATTATTTTTCATTATATTTATGTTAATTTTAAATAAAATTTATAATGTTTAATTATATTTTCTACAGGAGTTCCCTAAGTGGAAAACATTAGGATATGAGCTAAAGGCTATCTACACCACACCTGGGAGATCGTACCTCAAACTTATAGGAAAAATAACCCGACATTGTGTATATTTTTTCACTATTTATTCATTGTAATTTTGTATCATTATTATAGAATTTTATTTTTACAGTGTTGAAAAAGTGAGGGGGAGGGGATTGAAGATTGTTTGAGTAGTTTTTAAAATGAATTTAGAACTATCTTAGAATATATAAATAAAATATACATACTAAATTTAATATTTTTTTAGTAAAATCATTAATTAAAAAAATAAACATTGAAAAAATAATATAACCAAAAAATCATAAAATAGAAGAAAAAAATGATTAGTTTTTAAATATTATAAATAATTTTTTTATATCTTTTTAAAACCTTCCATGAAATTCATTACTTCTCTACATAGTTTGAAAATTCCCTTCTATGTTGAGGAATTTATTGGTTCTGAACATGTGAGATAAAAATGATTGATAAGAGAAATTAGCCACTAATTTCATGGAAGCATGATTTTAGAACTAGGAAAAAGAGTGTGAGTGAGAAAATTCTATGAAAAATGAATTATAACGTAAAGTAATAGGAATTTAGAACATAATATAATGTAACTTGACCTCTATAATAATGAATTTTATAGGGATCCAACTCAAATAAAATTTGTATAAGTCCTTTTAACCTGAATTAAAATAGAAAATTGGGAACCCATAATGAATTTATGAGATAATGACATAACTATTTGGTGAGTAGCCTAATGTACATAATAATAAGGTATTTTTTATAGTGCCTCACACATAAATGACTGTTAAAAATTGAAAAATCCAAAAAAATGAAGAATAAAGTTCCCATTTGTCAAAAATGAATTCATTTGGGTTAGTGGAATATTAAATCCATGAAGTGGGAAATTGACTTATAAAAGAACTCATTTGATTTGTATCCATAAATTGGAAAATAGTACACTGTTTTGAGAAAATTATGAGAGAGGTGTAGGTTCTGGGCGCAGCGGAAGTGCGTTGGTGGGTTTGCCCAACATTAATTTTAACGTTAAACAACATTAAATCCGAGATCCGTCATGATATAAAACGCCGAATCTTCAGAATAGAACGAAGAACGAAAAGAAAAGAAGAGTCCCAGAACCCTTGAGGAGGATCATCATATTTTGATTATAATTAATTTAATTAATGCATAAGAATTACCTTGTTGGAATTCTTTCTTCCTTGATGTGTCCGGTCACAATTCAGCGATCCGTCGTTGCGTCGTAGAATCCAAGTGTAGGATTCCTTTAGCGGTGATCCACACGTGTGTCACGTATCTCCGGACATCACTGAAGAGATCTCCGGGTGCTAGCGCGGAAGAACCTTCGCTTGCGATGTCCGCCTTCGACCACCTTGATCCGGTGGAGGATCTTGCTCTCGTAACTTGAGGGCGTTCTTGGTGGAAAGGGAATTCTCTCTTGGCTTGAGAGTATTTCCAAATCCGTTGTGCACACCAATGGCTCTTCAAAAAATGTTGGGGTTGCGAGGATATTTATAATCAGGTTTGAGGTTAATAGAGTTATGATAATAAATAAACGCGTTACACGTTTTATTTATTTCATTAACTCTTATTGAAAACCCCCATGTCAAATTATTAATTCCTTGACATGCGCCCACGCTGATTATAATAAATATCATTTAATAAAACAATATTAAATCCTCAAAATCCCAATTGGAAAAACTACATGGCGTGTAATAATTAATACACGGCGTGTACTTGTTTTCCATAAAACTACACAACGTGTACATTTTATATACACGGCGTGTACTTTTATTTTCCATTTTTTCTCCACCACATTTATTAGACCTTGAGTAATGACTATTTATTTCTTAAATAAATGTAACTGCATTACTCTCTAATAAATATATTATTTTATCCACAGTATATTCTCTCGAATAACTAGTGTCAAAATAAATGCGATCAGACATCCTTAAATAATTATTAAACCACAGTCGGGAATAATATTTATTTAACTTGTTAAATTAATATTTAACTGAGATACATGGACACACTTAGTGTGTGACCCTCTAGGCCTCTTTCTCAATGGCATTGGGCTGAGCCTGCCTAAAGTCCAAGGTTAGCGTCTAGAAACACGCCAAGGCACCCATAGCAACACGCCAAGGCTCGATATCTCCAATCAAGCGGGTTGCATGCTAGTGCCATCAACCCATGTGCTTGATTATTCTTTCTTTGAATTCCCGGAATTGAACTTGCCCATACCTTACCATGGCCATGGATTTATTTAGGCTATATCAATTCCATCAAAGGGCCTGAGATATCTACTTCCGTTATAGAACGGAAGGGACAAATCCTTTCTCGTATTTTCTATTAATGCGGTATTACTCGTGACGCACCCAACGTATCCTACCTTGCTGCGAACAGTGTGTTGCCACAGTTTTCATCAATACATCTAAGTGCGCGAGTTTTAATACCCATTAATAATAATATTAAAGTCTAAGGATCAATACACACGTCCGTAGATAGGAACATCCAATGACACTATGAAATGTGGATTTCCTACTGGCGGGTCTCGTTCTCATAATATCCTCCTGGATATTACCAACGGCGCACACCATGAGAAGGTGCCTCAAAGTTTTATGAGTCCTCACCCCTAATGACCTGTATTATTTGTGTCCCTCAAATAATATCATCCGGCCATAGAACATACATTCAAGAACAGTGTTATGGCACTTTCGGGTTCTCATCATAGCAGGGATCCGCTACGACCCATTAATGCAACAATTGTACTTAGGATATTATCACATGACATGTCACGCAGAAGAACAATCAAGATGTGATAAGGCTTTTATTTAATGAATAAAGTACAAAGTAGTTGGTTCTAGACCACCAACTCCAACAGACTCCCACTTGGACTAGAGCCAACTGCTAACAACCTTTAACCCGCTAGCTCTCACATGATATTCATGCTTCTGCTGAGATAGGCCTTTAGTCATGGGGTCCACCACGTTCTCTTCCATGGACACTCTGCTCACTGCAACTTCACCCCTTTGATAGAAATCCCTCAAGAGGTGATACTTCTGGAGTATGTTCTTTGTCCGTTGATGTGACCTTGGTTCTTTTGCAAGAGCCACCGCTGCAGTATTATCACAATACAATGTAATGGGATCTTTACTGCTAGGCACCACATCAAGCTCTTGGACAAAGTTCCGAATCCAAATGGATTCTTTGGCTGCATCAGAAGCCGCTATATACTTGGACTCCTTTGTAGAATCGGCGACAACTGGCTGCTTTGAACTCTTCCAGCTCACAGCTCCTCCATTGAGACAGAAAACATATCCAGATTGTGACTTCAGATCATTCTGATCTGTTTGAAAACCAACATCAGCATATCCTCTGATGACAATCTCCTCGTCTCCTCCATACACCAGGAACATATCCTTAGTTCTTCTCAGATACTTAAGGATAGTATTAACAGCAGTCCAATGCTGTTCTCCTGGATATGCTTGATATCTGCCTACCATGCTCAGTGCATAGGCAACATCCAGCCTGGTACATAACATGGCATACATGATGGATCCTATAGCCGAAGCGTATGGGATCTTGCTCATCCTATCTTTCTCCTGTTGTGTCTGGGGACACAATTTCTTATAAAGATGTAAGCCATGTGACACTGGAACCAATCCCCTCTTGGATTTTTCCATACTAAATCTATTTAGTATCTGGTCAATGTATGTACCCTGACTTAGTCCAAACATCCTCTTGGATCTATCATGAATGATCTTGATCCCTAGAATGTAGGCTGCTTCTACTAAGTCCTTCATGGAGAAACACTTGTTCAACCAGTCCTTAACTGACTGTAAGGCTGGTACGTCATTTCCAATAAGCAATATGTCATCAACATATACCACTAAGATGATGACCGCATTCCCATTAAACCGCTTATAAACACATGGCTCGCATTCGTTCTTAATGAAACCAAATTCCTTTATGGCTTCATCAAATCAAATGTTCCATGACCTGGATTCTTGCTTTAATCCATAAATGGATTTCTGCAACTTGCAAACCCATTTGGCTTCACCTGGTGTCACAGAACCTTCTGGTTGTGTCATATAGACATCTTCCTGAAGGTTCCCGTTAAGGAATGCTGTTTTGACATCCATATGCCAAATCTCGTAGTCATGGTAAGCTGCTATGGCAAGTATGATACTTATGGATTTAAACATGGCAACTGGCGAGAAGGTTTCATCATAGTCAATTCCTTGACGCTGCCTGAATCCTTTAGCCACTAGCCTTGCTTTATAGGTGCTAACTTGACCTTCCATGTCTATCTTTCTTTTGAATACCCATTTGCATCCAATAGGCTTTACATCAACTGGCTCATCGACCAGAACCCAAACTTGGTTCTGATACATGGAATCCATCTCAGAATTCATAGCTTCTAGCCATCTTGCAGCTTCTGAGCTTTCTACTGCTTCCATGTAGGAGAGAGGTTCATCATTGTCCAAAAATAATGATTCACCATCCTCGGTGACTAGGAAACCAAATCTCTCTGGTTCCCTTACCTCTCTTGAGCTCCTACGCAGTACTTGTGTTTCTGGAACCTCTTCCACGGGGACCTGTGGAACTTGTTCCTGTACCAACTCCTGTGTATCTTGAGCATCAACTTCATCGAATTCAATCTTTCTCCCACTATCCTTCTTGATGATGTGCTCCCTCTCAAGAAATACGGCTGGTCTGGCGACAATCACTTTCTTGTCTTGGGGGTTATATAGGTAATATCCTTTTGTTTCCTTGGGATATCCTATAAAGATACACTTCGTGCCCCGGGTGGCTAGTTTGTTTCCTGAGAAGGCCTTAACAAATGCCTCTCATCCCCATACACGTGTGTGCGACAAAGTGGGTTTCCTTCCATTCCATAACTCGGATGGAATTCCATTTGCCGCCTTAGTTGGTACTCGGTTTAATGTGTATGCTTCAGTTTGTAATGCATATCCCCAAAAGGATAATGGAAGATCCTCATGACTCATCATCGACCTCACCATGTCCAACAAGGTGTGGTTCCTCCATTCACTAACACCATTCCACTATGGTGTATAAGGAGGAGTGAGCTGAGATCGAATCCCAGACTCCCGTAGAAGATCGATGAACTCTTGGTTCAGATATTCTCTACCTCGATCCGATCGAAGCTTCTTTATCTTCTTACCAAGTTGATTCTCTACTTCATTCTTGAATTCCTTAAATTTCTCTAAGGACTCTGACTTATACCTCATTAAGTAGACATAGCTATATCTACTCAAATCATCAGTAAAAGTAATAAAGTAAGAATATCCACCTCTAGCTTCTACTGGAAATGGTCCACACACATATGTGTGTACCAATCCTAGAAGCTCTGTGGCCCTTTTACCTTGTCCACCAAAAGGCGGCTTGGTCATTTTTCCTTGTAAACAAGCGTGACATATATCAAGTGGTTTTAGCTCAGTAGAGTCTAAATAGCCATCTTGGCAGAGCTTTGTCAAGCGCTTCTCGTTCACATGACCAAGGCGGTGATTCCATAACTGGGTGATGTATGAGTCATGTGAGTTTGTTTCGTTATCGATTGCCAACACTTGGTTTTTTTAATTTAATATATACAAACCATTATTCAAATGTGCCATACCATAACATACGTTGTTCTTATAAAAGAGACAACCCTTATTTCCAAACTTGAAAATAAATCCATCCATATCCAAACAAGATACAGAAATTATGTTCTGGGTAACACTAGGCACAAAATAATAGTTTTGTAAAACCAAAATCATGCCAATTGGCAATGAGAGGTGATAGTCGCCAATAGCCAACGCAGCCATCCTTGAGCCATTGGCAGCTCGAAGATCCACCTCTCCTCTGGAGATCTTTCTAAATCTACTTAGTTCCTGCATTTAAATACAGATGTGAGCCCCACAAGCTGTATCTAATACCCAATGTGTAGAAATAGAAAGATTGCACTCGATAACGAACGCACCTTTAGCGTCCCCACGCTTCTGGGTGCAGTTCCTCTTCCAGTGGCCCTGCTTGCCACATGCAAAACACACTGCTTCCCGTTCCTTGCCCTGCCTCTGGATCTTCCCCTTCTTGGAGGGACGGTGCTCAGGGGATTCAGACCGTTTATAATTCTTTGGCCCCTTTTCCTTGTCCTTCCTTTTCTTGTTCACCATAAGGACCATGGGTTTGTCACGCCCCATGTCCTTATCTACCTGGCGAATCAAGGTCAGAAGCTCCGATAGACTCTTCTCATTTCTGCTCATGTTATAGTTGACAATGAAGCTAGAGAAGGTCTTGGGCAATGATGATAGAATGAGATCTATACGCAACTCATCTGGGAATTTAATCCCTAAGATGTCCAAGCGTTCAATGTAGCCAATAAGCTTGACCACATGAGGCCCAGCTGGCGCAAACTCTCCAAGCTTCATGGTAAACAAAGCATTGGAGATCTCATACCTCTCCTGTCTCACCTTCTCTTGGTAGAGATCTTTAAGGTGAGACATCATGCTATACGCATCCATGTTTTCATGTTACTTCAAGAGCTCATTAGACATGGCCGATAGCATGAAACACTGGACATTTGTGGCATCATCCATGTGTTTCATGTAGAGAGATAATTCCTCATCACTAGCCTCTTTCCCAGGCGCAACTGGAATAGGTTCTTCTAGCACATATAATTTCCTTTCGTGGCGAAGGACGACGCCTAAACGCCTCTGACACTATTAGAAATTGGTGCTGGTGAGAAGGTTTTCTTTTTCGAGTATGGTGCGCAATGATATGTTTGAAGTCATTTTCTTGTCGTTTCTACAATTTATGATGAGCAAAGGTTTAGTACTTTATTAAAAAAATTGAGACAAATAAATAAATTAATACTTATTAGTCTCCCACTATTTTATCGAAATCCAATAGCCCTCACCATTGACTTCAGAATATTCTATTGCGTGAATATTCTAGTGGCAAGGATCCATATTTCCCTTCGCATTACCCCAACTAGGGTTGGTCAAGCAACTTGAAGGGTTTTAGGTAGGCATTCCAAATGCCAACTGCATTAACTCGCAGTTCCTTGATCCGCTGAGTGGACTCCCCAATCCTGAAATCCCTTTTGGATTTCCTCAACCTTTTCCTCTTGGTCACACCAAGTCCTGCTGTGGCAGTCAACCCTTGATGCGAACCAAGTCATGTCAACCCAAAACCTTGAATTATAATTCCCCGATAATTGAAAGCACCCCAACTAGGGTTGGTCAAGCACTTTGAACTATGGTTCGATTCTAACCAAGATTATGGAAGGCTATGCCGACTTAATATTTATTTTGAGGGATTTTATCCTTATAAGTAAATTGCCATTTTATTATCTTTGATTACATGCTTGTTAATATTAAGTGGGATATACTTAAGTGATTAACCATGTCTAAGATAATATTTTACGTATAAGCCAATTTTATTTTAGTTCCATATTTCATGCTCGTTTAATTCATTAATTGTGTGATCTTGACAACACACCCACAATAAATAAACCATGAAACTGACAGAAATAAAATAAATGGTATGATCATGAGCTTTTCTATTGGTTAGTTTATGTAGCGGTTGATAAACTAACCCAAGACCTAGGGGAGAAACACCTTGAACCTTTCAGGTTCGTGTTTACAGCTTTCCACCTGTCCACCTTTGTCTCTCCTTGGATTGGTTTCATCTTTGCTCCTGACTTGAGCCGCCTCCACTAGCTTGGGAGCTCCATCAATTACATATGCATTTATCTCACATGCAGGTGAGGGGAAAAAGGGGGTTTTTAAATAAAAGAATCCTTGGGCGCGCAGGCCCTACATATTAATGAGGAGATGGCTCGCAGGCCAACAAATTTAATCTAAATAAATAAATTAAAAGAAACCATTCACATACAAAGGTCTCGGTCTAGCTCATGATCATCCATACATGCAACGATATTTACACATAAATAAAACTAGCATTCAATTCTTTAATCGTTCTTGTTTAAGATAAATCACGCTTGAATCAATTAATTATCTTTAATTAATCAATCCTTTTATCTTAAATCCCTTTTCTGAATTTCCTTGAGATTCTCATCCATCATAATTTTAAACAAATAAATTCATTTAAAATTATCCTTGTACACAACTTGTACCTTGGAGGCAACCCGGAAAATTCCCATTTATTACGCAGATGTTAAATTAAACACATATATATAAAACACCTATCACGTTTTGTGCCTCAGCTTTACGCCTGCACCATGGTACATGTCTCAAGGGTTTGTATAATATAATAATAAATTTTCATAAATCTGCGTAATTTGGATGAGTACACGGCGTGTAGTTCCAACTACATGGTGTGTACTTTTTCTTAACCGTCCATCCGAAGTACACGCCCGGGGATAGGGCGTGTTAATGTACTTCGGAAATTTTCGGAGTACACGGCGTGTATAGTGGGACACACGCCGTGTAGTTTCCGCGTTACACGGTTTCCAGCCGGGCAGGCTACGTACGGAGTACACGACCCAACCCTAACCTGAAGGGACTACACGCCGTGTTCATTGGACCACACGACATGTATTCCGGAAACCGTGTGCCACCTGTTTCTGGTCAACACACGGTGTCTTAAATTCTTAGAAAGAATCCAATACACCGCCTGATTTAGCGGGTCAGTCAATGCATTGAACCTAGACTACACAGTGTGTACTTCTGAATACACACCGTGTATTCTGGTGTTATACGGCTAGAAACATTTGGCTCCTCCGGATGAGTTCCTCTATTTTATTTTAATCAAAATTAAAAGAAAAATCCATTTCTGTGAGGTGAACGAGAAATGAGAGAGGAGGAATAGATCTCGATATTCCGATTTCCAGAACGATTAAACATGAATTGGAATAACTAAATTATTAAATGCATAAATCACCAAAAAAAAACTAAATAATTATAACCAACGATATGACCCGCTCTGATACCACTTATAGGTTCTGGGCGCAGCAGAAACGCGTTGGTGGGTTTGCCCAACTTTAATTTTAACGTTAAACAACGTTCAATCCGAGATCCGTCACGATATAAAATGCCGAATATTCGGAATAGAACGAAGAACAAAAAGAAAAGAAGAGTCCCGAAACCCTTGAGGATGATCATCATATGTTGATTATAATTAATTTAATTAATGCATAAGAATTACCTTGTTGGAATTCTTTCTTCGTTGATGTGTCCGGTCACGATTCGGTGATCCGTCGTTGCATCGTAGAATCCAAGTGTAGGATTACTCTAGCGGTGATCCACACGTGTGTCACGTATCTCCGGACATCACCGAAGAGATCTCCGGGTGCTAGCGTGGAAGAACCTTCGCTTGCGATGCCCGCCTTCGACCACCTTGATCCGATGGAGGATCTTGCTCTCGTAACTTGAGGGCATTCTTGGTGGAAAGGGAATTCTATATTGGCTTGAGAGTATTTCCAAATCCGTTGTGCACAACAATGGCTCTTCAAAAAATGTTGGGGTTGCGAGGATATTTATAATCAGGTTTGAGGTTAATAGAGTTATGACAATAAATAAACGTGTTACGCGTTTTATTTATTTCATTAACTCTTATTGAAAACCCCCATGTTGAATTATTAATTCCTTGACATGCGCCCATGCTGATTATAATAAATATCATTTAATAAAACAATATTAAATCCTCAAAATCCCAATTGGAAAAACTACCCGGTGTGTAATAATTAATACAGGGCGTGTACTTGTTTTCCATAAAACTAAACAGCGTGTATATTTAATATACACGGCGTGTACTTTTATTTTCCATTTTTTCTCCACCACATTTATTAGACCTTGAGTAATGAATATTTATTTCTTTAATAAATGTAACTACATTACTCGCTAATAAATATATTATTTTATCCACAGTATATTCTCTCGAATAACTAGTGTCAAAATAAATGCGATCAGACATCCTTAAATAATTATTAAACCACAGTCGGGAATAATATTTATTTAACTTGTTAAATTAATATTTAACTGAGATACATGGACACACTTAGTGTGTGACCCTCTAGGCCTCTTTCTCAATGGAATTAGGCTAAGCCTGCCTAAAGTCCAAGGTTATCGTCTAGGAACACGCCAAGGCCACCCATAGAGAAATAAGTTAACGTAGCAATGATGTGTCACCTCCTACGAATGCTTACAGTGTAATATAATCCCTTTGTCTCGATATCTCCAATCAAGCGGGTTGCATGCCAGTGCCATCAACCCATGTGCTTGATTATTCTTTCTTTGAATTCCCGGAATTGAACTTGCCCATACCTTACCATGGCCATGGATTTATTTAGGCTATATCAATTCCATCAAAGGGCCTGGGATATCTACTTCTGTTATGGAACGGAAGGGACAAATCCTTTCTCACATTATCTATTAATGCGGTATTACTCGTGATGCACCCAACGTATCCTACCTCGCTGAGAACAGTGTTTCGTCACAGTTTTCGTCAATACATCTAAGTGCGCGAGTTGTAATACCCATTAATAATAATCTTAAAGTCTAAGGATCAATACACACGTCCGTAGATAGGAAAATCCAATGACACTATGAAATGTGGATTTCCTACTGGCGGGTCTCGTTCTCATAATATCCTCCTAGATATTACCAAGGGCGCACACCATGAGAAGGTGCCTCAAAGTTTTATGAGTCCTCACCCCTAATGACCTGTATTATTTGTGTCCCTCAAATAATATCATCCGGCCATAGAACATACATTCAAGAACAGTGTTATGGCACTTTCGGGTTCTCATCATAGCAGGGATCCGCTACGAACCTTTAATGCAACAGCTGTCCTTAGGACATTATCGCATGACATGTCACGCAGAAGAACAATCAAGATGTGATAAGGCTTTTATTTAATGAATAAAGTACAAAGTAGTTGGTTCTAGACCACCAACTCCAACAAGAGGGACAAATGGAATTGTTTCTTATTAAACATTGATTCCAATTAAATCTAATTTGATCCCCTCCTGAACATGAACTTTGATTGGACTGAAGTGAAATAACAACTTGATTCACATATTACATATGATAATTTTGACATTGGATGAGTCTATATTTACTTCTTCTTTGGATGGTAAATTTAAATCTAGGAAGTTTGTCTTTTATGGTTTTCTTTTTAAATGTATTTAATTCAATGATAAATTTCTTGAGACTGTAATAGTTAATGTGTGGGGGTGATGTGAGTTAAAAATTTCAACATTTTTTTATCTATTCTTCATTAAAAATTCCAATAATTAAATCAAATTCCCAGGTAAAATAGTGACTTTTTATACTTTATGAATTTTTATAATTTATTTTAAATTGGCACTAAAAATGGTTTTAATTGATATATTCATTTTTTTGTCGTTAATTGAGAATCCGTACAATTGAAATTGTGATTTTTTAAATATTAATTTAATAGTATAAATTTTTAATATGGAACTTTCATGGTTAAAAAGATTCAATTTTTTGATTATAAATTCTTTCATATATTTTTGAATTTATTGAAATCCATACGTTGATTCCATTCCATGTTTTTTTAATTTTCAATTTGGATACAAAATTATTCTTTTGAATTATGAAAATTATTTGAATTAAAAAATGGGATTTTTAATCGATCAATTTGAAATTCAGTTAAACAAATTTAGAAATAATTCTTTGGAGGATAAGATATTAGAATTTATAATTTTATTATTTCTAAAATTAATTGGAATATATTATATATAGAAATATATTTTTTCTTTAAAATATAGGTTGAAAACACATATAGTGAGTGACTGCAAGAATAATTCGAATTGATTTGAAAGTTGACGTGATTATTCCTTTCACAACCACTGTATTGACTTTTCTCATCAAAAAATTAGTGATCATGGGAAAAATTAATTTCAATTGGCCATTCTCCTCACGATTAGTATACCTATTAGATGAACACCACCCTATCCAACTTATCATTAACCCAACATCTCTATGGTGACTGTACTGACATAGTAATACCAACCATTTCACTCCCTCCTCACTATAATAACTATGGTCACTGTTCATGTTCACTTTAACCCCTCTCTAAACCCACCACAACACTATCAATATCGAACCATGAAGCATCATACACTATAGATGAACCTGATTCTATCACCTTTACTATAGAAGGTGACCCCATTATCATGAAATCATGAATTTCCATCCTTAGACTCTACCAGATTAACTATCATGAAATTTACCATCACTTCCATTTTCCAGTGAAGAACAAAATCAAAAAGAAGTCGGGCTCGCCCCTATTGAAGATGCCCAATTGTCATGCAAGAATAGTGATGTTGCACCTATGAGGATGAAGAAATAGAATCTTGTGATTATGGTGAAGAATTCATCATTCCCTTACCTAGATGACATCACACCACTAAGGATAAATGGTATGTCGTTAACTACCTATTTCGTTGTAGCCAAAGAAGGAAACTACAATGTCACCATCACACTTTCGAAGAGGAATGGTTGAGCTCCACTAAACTCATTATCCCTTTTATTAAATCCATATATGATATCTATTGAGCACCAATGAAACATACACACCAAGATTGATTCATATCATGTACCGCTTCCCTAGATCAGGAAGAAAAATAACTCCGGACACATTCATGATAAAGCATAACCAGAGAAGAATCACTGTTAGGGGGATGACCTTGATGCAATACCAAACATTAAAGATAAACCAAAATATCATTGTTTAAATTAAGTCCAAGACTGGAAATTGTTGGATAATAAACTTGTTTATTACTTGGTTGGAATGAAACTTTATACTATAACAATGGAGGCTGGAAAATTTCAGATAAAGCCACTTGATGTGTGTGGATCTGGTGGTTTGGGAGACACCTACTACAACCAAGAATCACACTAATGAATGATCTATTTTCCCAATTTTTTTATGTTGTATCCCTATAAATATGTATTTTTTTTTAAATCATTTAAAGAGATTATAAATGAACTTGTGTTTCCTACTGTTGTCTTTTTTCCTGTGATTACCTCTAGTGGACCACATTTTCTCCCACTTTCGCTACCATAAACCACCTTCAGTAGTATCAGTTGCCTTTCAAGGTGCTTCTACTTCATGTACTAGGGTTCTATTATATTTTATTTTAGTCATTTAAAGCTGATGAACTGAGGAAGATGATGAATAGTTATGTTTTATCTTTCTTTGAGTTTTTTCCTCCATCATGTTTTGTGACAAAAAACAAGATGTTCTCTCACTTTCCCAATTATTAGAAGTGGCATAACTTTTCTTTTTCTATTTTTCAAAAAGGGGATTCCATCTTTATTCCCCCCACATTTATGCATTTAAGGGGATTGTTTCCCTCTCTAATCCATAATCATCTCCCACTATTTTACCTCATCGCCTCCCATTTTTCCTCCCATCCCTAAAAAATGAATAACCATTCATTGAGTCCTCACTCAAGTTTTTACAAAAAAATGGTTAAAATATTTTTGTGTTATCCGAATTTAGATCCTACTTTCCTTTAGATATTTTTTTACTCCATTCAATTGTGTTCTGGAAAACATTTTTTCTACAATTCCTAATAAAATATCATCTGTTAATTACCAAAAAAAATAATAGGCTTCACTTTTGAAAAAATAGGTGTTTTCGAATCAAAAAAATATTATGTCCTTACAGATATATGAATATGTCTTTTTTCACATAAAAAAGAGTGTGTATCCATGGAGAATGAATTTTCACAAGATCTGATCACAAAGCTAATGAAGAATAATTATGATGACTGGTGCATCTAAATTCGAGTTTCCCTTGGCACCCATGATGTCAGGGACATCGTGGAGGATATATACACTGACCTGGAATACAAACTAGTAGAGGATTCTCTATAGGATGTTCAAGAGGCCAGTATTTTGGTGGAACAAAAGCGATATGATAAGGAAAAATCTTTTTTTATCAAGGCGTTGATAGAGAAACTTTCAAAATTATCGCTTCATTTAAATCATCATATGGGATCAGGGAAAACCTTCACAAAGAATTAGAAGGCACCGAAAAATTGAAGAATATTTGAATTAAATCTCTATGAGGTGAGTTAAAATATCTATTTATGAAATCTTCAAATACTATTGTCGAGTATCTTACTCGTGTAAGGGTTGTATGAACCAAATTCAATGAAATGGAGAAGATATTGATGACAATAGGGCATGTGAGAAAAAAATTTAATCCTTTGATCCAATATTTTATTACATAGTCATTTCCCTATAAAAAACTATAGACCTAGAGATTATCACTATCGAATAACTCATGGGGTGTCTACAAGCCCATAAACTGAAGGAGAACCATCAGAGTGAAACGAATGGAGTGGAACATGCCCTGCAATCAAATACATACCTCAACAACACTAAAAAGGAGTAAGGGGGTACATCTTGAAGAAGCCAAGGAAGAGGATTATATGGGCCTAAATTTGTTCCTAAAAGAGGAAGAATTTGTTGGAGAATCCCAAATCAAGGAGGGCATGAATATCCAGACTATACCCCATAAGAAAATGGATGAGGAAGAAGGGGAAGATTCAATAATCTCCAACCATACAAAAGAATGTTCAATGCTATAATTTTCAAAAATATGGAAATTATTGCAATGAATGTTGGTATAAGGAACCCATAGAGAATAAAAACGAGGATTCCCATATTGTTGACGAAGAAAATACTTTTGCCGAGTCCCATGTGTTGATGGTATAAACACCTACACAAAATCAAGGTATGTGGTATCTTGAATCAAGAGGTAGGAACCAATTTACAGGGAACAAACACTTTTTTATGAACCTAGATGAGAGGGTTCATAGAGATATTTCATTTGGGATCTCTCAATAATATTTTTCTATGGAAGAGGAGATCTTCTGATAAAAAAAATGATGGAAATCATGCTTTCATCAGTGATATCTACTATGTACCCAACATGAATACCAACATCACGAGTGTAGGGATGTTAGTGGAAAAAGTATTTCATATAATCCTAAAAAATAAACAAATGGAGATTGTTGATGAAAATGGAAGGATGATAAAAAAAGTACTAATGGTGAAGAATCACATGTTTCTACTTATAATCCAAACTAATGTACCACAATGTTTGTTGATGGTACGGGATGATAAATAATATTTATGAAATATCATGTTCATGTTTTTAAACTTTTAAAGTTTAATATTTTTAGGAAGAATGAATATGGTGAATGGGATTCCTATCCTTTGAAACCAAAATCAAATATGTGAAAGTTGTGCTTCTAAGAAAACAACATAGAAAAAGCATTGTAACAAAGGACAACTGGAAAGATTCTATGCCATAAGAGTTAGTTCACACCAATGTGTGTGGTTCATTGAATCCAAAATCAAATTAAAAAGGAGGCATTTTCTGATATTTATTAATGATTATAGCAGGAAACATGGATATATTTTCTAAAAATGGATTAAAAAATGTTTGGAATGTTAAATAAATTCAAGCAATTGGTGGGAATTAAAATCTTTCATTGCATAAAAACTATGCGATATGATCGAGGTGGGGAGTACACCTCTGATGAGTTTCAAGATCACCTCAAGAATAATGGAATTTAGCACAAGATGATTCAACCATACACAATGCAAATCGATGGAGTATCCAAAAGGAAAAATCAAACTATTCTCAACATTGTACAAAGCATGTTGAAAGACAATGGATGGACCATGTCTTTCTAGGATAAAGAGTATTTGTGTGTAGTGTATCTACTCGAAATATCCATAAACAAAAATCATAAAGAAAAGACACCTCATGATTAATGGAGTACTCACAAGACAAGTGTGATTCATCTTATAGTTTTTGGTTCCGTTTACTCAATGAGGACCTCGAAGGTAAAATGAATGAAGGTCAAGGAAAAAGGAGTGAAGTGTGTTCTTTAGGATACAAAGACTAAAAAATGGGATATATATATTATATAATAAAATCACAAATAATATTATATTAAACATAGAAACGATCTTTGATGAAAAATAGACATGGAAATTGAATCAAGATGATTATTTAGTAGAGGTGTGACTCACTCTAGAAGATAAAGAAATAGTTAAGGAAGTTCCATTGTTGGAATGAGGAATTGAAGAAACACTAATGCCATCACAAGTTAATCCTACATATGAAAACATCAGACAAGAACATTCCCAGATATGTCCTCAAAATTTTTGAAGCCTTACTGATATATATGAGAGAACACAACCAATGGAGGATTATGTAAATTTATACTCTCTCTTAGTGAATTCTGATCTAGTTAAATTAGAGGAATCCAAAACCGATGAAATTTAAAGGAAAGTGATATATGAGAAAATCCATTCCATCAATTCCACCTAAGGTTATAAGAAAAAGGAAGGATTTAACTATGGTGAATTCATTGCACCCTTTGATCATCCACCCAGATACGATGCGAATTCATGGGTTATAAGGAAAACAAGTTTAAGGGTGGATGTCTGATAATAAACTTGTTAATTACATGGATTTCACCAAAATTTATACTACAATAATATAGGTTGTATAAATTAATATATAGATAGTTGATGTGTGTAGATCTGGTGGTTTGGGCGACACCTACTGTAACCAAATAGTAGAATTTTGTTTCTTCTATTTCCATGTTTGTTTTGTTGTAATTTATATCCCTATAAATAGGGATTTTTTTAATCATTGTAATATCATCCAAAGAGATAATAAATAATAATGTGTTTATTTATGCCATCGTTGTTCTTATGATCACTTATAGTGGTCTGCATTGGCTTCTACATTCACTACCATAAACCACCTTCATAAATTATATTAATTGTTTATTTATTTTTTATTTTGATCTTATGTAGGTAATTTTGAATATAGAGGGGCATCAATTTCCATCATAATTGCAGTTGTGAGTTTACAAGAGAATTCACATGATCTTCTCATCATAAATTTTACAATGAATATAGGATAAGCTACACCTACATGTTGATGTATGAACCAAGGAAAAGGATATTATTTGATTTAAAATGATGGTGATGAGATTAATTATTCATAAGTGTGCTTGATGAGTAAATTATTTTTTTAAGACCCAATCCATTGTTTAATAATCCTTTGGAAAGCCAAAACATAGTTGAAATAATGGTGAGGCCCAAATAATCAAGGCCACACACCAGTACATGAAACATTAAAATCATTCCTCATACGGTTACATGGGAATTCTTGGAAATGGTGAATTTCTACTGCACTTGTGGAGTAGGGTATCATTTTACTCTGAAAAATCTTGAAAAAAGTTCATGTATGATCATGGTAAATATGCGATTAACTAAATTGATCATAGATGTCATAACCACACACATGGATCCCATTCAAGGAAGATCAAATTCTATTTTCACTAAAAGCGAGGAAGAATAATTTTTCTACTTATAAATATATTTTTCTTCCCTACTTACGATGATTTGGAATATTCCAATCATAATCTAGGTCTTCTGTAATTTTTAATCTGTGGTTTTAATTTATAATTCAATTTCGTTCTCTGTTCATCAACTTTTTTTGGTCTCTTCTCCATCATTTCTTCATTTTTTCTTCATATTAATGTCCTAAATGTGGTATCTTCTAAAATTCAAAGCCATGGAGAACTAACATGAGGGTTAGGTCCCTAGGGGAGATCACATATGCACCTGTTCTTTTTTAATTTCTTGAATTACATCATTGATGAGGAAATACATTAGGAAGAATAAGATTAGTGATATTCATCTGCTAATTCTAATTAGCTGCTACATTCATTGATTTATCAAATCATTTCCTCCTCCTACTCTCAGTTCACGAGTCATACCAGTGGATCACTATGGACTAAGGGATGAAAAAAAAATGATGGAGTTGGGTGTTTTTCCAGTGAATGACTCAATTGAGTGTGTTCATTACCTATTCACTGTATAGGAGTGAATTATTTTGTGTGTGTTCAAAAAAAAAATAGATAAAATGTAGCGATTTAATAGTGACACTAACACGATTGTTGGATGAGAACTAAAGGAAAATGAAGAATCTATGTAATCGACCCTTTATCTGATCCCCTTTCACCATTTATTGTGTTTATTATTAATTTCAATTTATATTATTAAAAAAAAACAAAAAAAAACAATTTTTGTATGTTTTAAAAATTAATAAAACCAAATAAATTTTAATAAGTGATTAGAATAGAGAGAAGATGACCACTCACGCTCCTTGGGAAGAGATCTTGGTTAGCCCTATGGTGCATTAAATATTTTAATAAAATAAAAAATCTATTTTACTATGGAACACGACACCCATGAAATTGCAAACCCATTATATATGGCCTGTTGAGAAGAAAAGGCCCAAAATGAGTAGATAAACAAGGTCTATGCCAATGGTGGTCCCTGTGGGGAACACTTGGTTCACCTCTGTAACATGGTTGAGTGCCAAATGGTTATACTAAAGCCTATGGTTTGGGGGTTTCACAACAAGGATAATGAGAAGGATAAACATTCCTGATTGTGCTCGTGGTAAAAACTGTGATGGTTGTGATGTCTACTTTTGAGAAATAGGGATTCCCAAAATGGAATTTATGCTGTGAATGGATTTTTGGTTGAAAAGTGGTTCGACCTGAAAAAATGAACATATAAAGGATACCAACCTCATAGTCTTTAACTTGTTGAGAGAAAACGATCAAGGATTTTATACCAGAACATAGTGTAAGGCATGTCATTATATTACATGTATAACATCATAGAATTGATTGTCGTGATGCATGAACATATGTTTAATGCTTCCAAAATCATTGGATCCAGTTTTAATACATTATCCTAAAACATCTTGGATTAGTATGCAATGTTAAATTTTGTAGAATAAATATGAAATAATAAATAAGTATTCAACACTGCATGAAGAGGTAGAAATCCCCTAGATTAGTTATATAGAAGAAGTTATATAATATTATGTGGGGAGTTATTGAGCTGTTTTTGTGTTTTATAGAACCCATTATGGAGATTATAGGTGTCCCTTTTTTGGGATCTTAACCCTCTTATTTGTAGAAGAGAGATCAACAATAAGTAAATAATGAAGAGTGCACAAAGAGAGAGAAGAAAAACAGCTGAGAAGACTCTATGAATTTCATAATACAAAGAATCTAAGAAGAGGAGTTTGTGAAGAGGAGCATGCATGAAGGAAAGAACATGAAGTAGTACATCTATATTAATTTTATAATATCTCATTCATTAATATTTCAGCGAAAATATCAATCCTAACATCATCTCACCAATGAATATTGAAGATCTTGAAGGAGTACATGTACAAATCTACTGATCCATCTACTCATGGGGGAGGAGCATCAATAGGTAAAATAACCACTAATGTGAAGTAATCAGCTGGTTTTATACTTATTATTGGATCATATTTTTTAGAGGAATTATATCTTATACTGGATTCTTAAATTGTATTATAGACACATTGATGAATCTATATTGTAAGATGTTTTCAAAGTGGTGGATGAATCTATATTGGGGGGAGATCCAACATAGAAAAGAGTAGGTATGGGTGTCATACCTTATAAATATCATTTAATTTTCTTTATATTTCACTTATTCATATAAAGAAATGTTGAGAGTTTATAATGAGTATATTGAGAAGCAACACTAGTTCAAGAGGTTGATTTGGATGATGAGCAACTCATAAAATAAAATAGGATAACTAATTCGTAACGCCCCGACCCCAGTTACCTAGAGTCGGTGCATTATTACATAACATTGGCATTATCACAAGAAAGATCAAATCTAGAAAGATCGATTGGTTTAGTAGCCTTGGAAACACTAGATATATTCATAATGTTTTACATTACATCATAAAGTGAAAAACTACTACAACAACATAATATCTCCATAGTCCACACTGTTATCACCTCATAAAATCCCTGCAGGTCATTCATAATTTACTTCTTCACATCCTGGGAAAAATAAAACATAGAAAAGGGGTGAGCTCAAATGCCCAGTAAGGATAAAAATATAATGGAAACTTTCATAAATAAGAATAAACATTTAAGGAAATGTATAACTAAAACAAAAGCCTTTTAAACTTGAACTTCAACATAGTATGGCAAATGTAAAATGAAATAATTCCATTTACTTATTCACATGGATATTCTACTAATCGAATAATCACATGCAATATCAATAACCACTTTCATAATGATGGAATGCATAATGATAGACTATCATAACCACATAGCCAAGGCCTCGTGCCAAGACTACAAATAAGATTTTTTCAAGGCCTTGTTCCAAGACACTAGTTTGTCTCATGAGACCTACCGATGCATCGAGGAGCTATAGCGGGCTCCACCTGTCACATATTAAGTTCAATGAATTCCCATATGAAAAGGTTTAAACATAACATAAACATTCATATTAAAACTAGCATACGAAATGTCAATACTTTCACCATAAACTATGAATGGTATAAAAATAGCACATCCACAGTCAAACATATCACAGAACCTTCAATAAAATATAGAAGTTTTGTATCATAATAAATCAACTAAAAATAAGCGTAAAATCCATCAAAGGATGTTGACATAGATGTAATCAAAACTCTTTTTAGAGAAATATCTCTTTGTATTTTTGAAATCATTTAATAGTCATATATTTATAAAATAAAACATTTTCTTTGAAAATATTCTTATAAGCTTGTAAGGGAAGCTTCGACGATTTTGTAACGGCGGAAAATAACAGCACCCGCCGTATAAGTTAAAAAAAACATTCGTACCTTATTTTTGTCGAAAAGGTTAAAAACACCTTGTTTGGAAAACGACAGAAAGATTCCTTTATAAACCTCTTATAAAAAGTCAAACAAGGGTATAAATGACTTTAACCCATATTATTTTAAATAGTAAAATCTTTTTTAAATACATTTCTAAGAAACATGGATGTGGATGATAAAGAAATCCCAGTAGATAATTACGTATAAACAATCTCAGATAATGAAGAGATTCCGAAATAAACCCTTAACATGTACTTTTACTTAGTTGGGGTAGGTTAACCTCCTGTATAATGGTGAAATAATTGTTATTAAATTATTCAATAATCATAAACATTTATATGATATCATATATGATCTTTTAACATTGCTTTGTTAATAATATCTTAGAATTATCGTCGTTCAGGTGTTAACTTACTCGTTTTCTTTTATATGTTTTGTTACGTAATCCATGTTTGTAATGGATAGGTTGTATGTTAATCATATCCAGATTGATATCAAGTACTTAGATACTATTATTAATCATCAAATGAGAATTATACTTGAATGGATACGATGGAGAATGAATCTCATCGCGTTCGTGGAGACGGTAGTCCGTACGTATGTAGGAGCGACAATATCATTCTTTTGATATTAAAATAATATATAATTGGATGGTATATCATATATAAAGAATCATTATCATGTTATATTTATTATTTACATTAGTTACACATCATTATTATACCCATCCAAATAATAATTTATTGAATAACAATTACACCACGACATGGAGACGGTAAGCCGTACATATGCACATATGGTGACATGTTATTCAAAGGATGGATAGAATAGTGAATATGGTTGTACCATATTTATAATAACATCAAAGTATATATATTATACTAGAGTTATTATTTTATAATGGTAATAACGAAGGAAGAAGAAGTGGAAGAAGAAAGGAACTTGAAAAGGGGTGGTGAAATAATTACCTCTTCTTTGGGTTCTTCCTTTTGATTTGATCAAAAGGGATCCTTAGGATGGATTTCTGATCAAACTAAGGCCTCTAGGTTGTATTGAGGGAAGTTGAGAGAGTAGTTGGGCAGAGGTTGGCCGAACCAATAGGCTTTTAAGGTGTTAATAAATGAGAAGGAGGAGTACCCTTTTATAAGAGGGGTGAGGGGCACCTTTGGAAAAGCTAGAAATATTAATTTATAATAAATTCATATTCGGTTACTAATGGCTAAAAAGTTTATTATTTAAATGTTAAGGTGGGGATGGGTCGAAAACCACTCAACCAATAGAATTTAGACAGGTTTGGGTCATTATATTAACCTTATCTTTAAGTATTAAGTCTTAGTTAATTAGTTTCACTTTTACAATATCTCTTTGTATTTTTATATTATATGGTTAATAAAATTACCATATACATCCAAGAGACCCCAAAGTGGTCCATTAATGATGCAACTATCATGATATAAGTCTCTTGGCCGAACCTTAGCTTTTTAGGAATTTAATATCAATTAATAATGTAATATTTGTTTTAAAAACTCTTTTTTGTCAATTTTGGAACTATTCAAAAATTGATTTTTGTAAAAATCATAACAGAATGATTACTTCGAAAAAAGTTAATTAAAGAAATCATAACATGTAATATTAACCTATAAAATTCTTTTAATTCATAAAAAGTCTCAAATTATATTTATTTGGGTATTTATAATATCAATTATTCTAATTTTTCATTAATTAGGTAATTACAGCATCATCATTGTGTCATAAATAAATTAAATTATTTAATGTCTAAAAATTATAAATAAAATATCATTATGTAGGAAATATTTTTAACTTTCTAATGAATATTTATAGTCTAACATCCATCATATATAACTCTATGTAAAATATTTTTTTCCAAAAGATATATGCTTATGTCATTTTTGTACTTATTTTAATTTAATTAAAATAAAGTGTCCCTATCACCTACAAGTGGCTACATGGGGTCCCCAAATCAACCCAAAGATGCCCATGGTCAGAAATGTATCCACCAATAGGGTTAGGACACGTTTTAGGGTAATTTATTATTATTATAATATTATTTTTTTAACCCTTATTTACCGGATTTACCCTTAACCATGGTAAACAAAATATTTACCGCAGTAATTATTCAAAATGTCTAAAAATAAAGGTTACCTATTCACATAATATGAACATACAGATTCCAAATATGGAATCCATTTTTCCAAATTCAAAACACAGAAGTGGTAGAAATTAATTTAAAATTAATTCCCGCTATTAAAACAAAAAGCGTGTTTTTAAGATATAATAACTGTCAAAAGATTGATACTTGTTTATGTTCGGTTTAATTGTGAAATTATGTCCAATGATCAAAATTGTATTAAATGGTAAAAATATATTCTAAATATACTTTAAAACCACTACAAATTCTTAATTAATTACTATTAATTATTTTGATTAAAAAAGATGTTTTTAATTAAAATTTAGTAATTTTCACTATTCATCAAAATATTAAAGTTATCCGAAAAGTACCAAAATTTCACCTTAGTCTAAATTCGATACTCCGAATCCAAAAATGAAGTCCAATTTGAAATATAAAATATATATAATTTCAAAAATTAGGTATTACTATTCATAAAGGCTAGTTTGATCGGCTGTGGTGTGTGTTAGAACTCGATGTTGCGTACAACACACGCTATTACATTATTCAAAGTGAAGCGTACCATAGAAGCTTGGCGTGTTACATTCTCCCCTCCTTCAAATAATTTCTTTCTCGAAATTTCTAGAATACTACCGCATGAAATGACTCGGGTGGTTCTTCATCATAAGTTCCTCGGGTTCCCACGTTGCCTCTTCCATCTTATGGTTTCTCCACAAAACTTTTACCAGACGCGTCGTCCGGTTTCTCAGTACTTGTTTTCTCGTATCAAGAATCCTGACGGGCACTTCGCAATAAGACAGATCGAGTTCCAGTTCTAATTCCTCATAGGTGAGTACATGAGTTGGGTCAGGCATGTATTTCCTTAATAGAGATACGTGGAACACATCGTGAACTTTGGAGAGACTTGGCGTCATTTCCAAACGGTAAGCTACAACCCCAATTCGTTCTAGAGTTTCGAAAGGTCCGATGTACCTGGGACTCAATTTACCTCTCTTACCAAAACGTATGACTCCCTTACATGGGGATACCTTCAGGAAAACATGATCACCGACTTGAAATTCCAAATCCTCCCTTCGATTATCGGCATAGCTCTTCTGCCTACTTTGAGCTGCTTTGATGTGATTTTGGATTACCTTCACCTTTTCCATCGTTTCCTCCACCAGTTCTAGACCTACAAGTTTTCTTTCACCAACGTCATCCCAATAGGTTGGTGTGCGACATCTCTTTCCGTATAACGCTTCATATGGTGCCATCGGAATACTCGAATGGAAGCTATTGTTATAGGAAAATTATACCATAGGTAAATACTGATCCCACATACCCTGAAAGTCAAGTGAGTAGGATCTCAACATGTCTTCTAAGGTTTTAATAGTCCGTTCTGATTGTCCGTCTATCTGAGGGTGGTAGGAAGTGCTCAAATGAAGTTCAGTATCTAGGGATTTCTGAAGACTCTTCCAGAATCTTGAAGTAAAACGGGGATCACGATCATAAACAATCGATAGGGGTACTCCATGAAGTCTCACAACTTCATTAATATATAGTCTTTCTAGACGTTCCAGTGGTATATCTTCTCTTATATCAATAAAATGTGCTGACTTGGTAAGACAATCAACAATAACCCATATTGCATCATTCCTTCTAGGAGTCTTTGGTAGCCCCATGAAAAAGTCCATCGTAATATTGTCCCATTTCCACTCCGGTATGGGAAGAGGTTGCATGAATCCTCCAGGGTGTTGCCTTCCAGCTTTCACTTATTGACAAACCATACATCTTGACACAAAATCAGCAATCTCCCTCTTCATGTTGTCCCACCAAAAATGTTCCTTCAAATATCTATACATTTTGGTGCTCCCAGGGTGTATAGAGAAATTGGAACTATGAGCATCATCCAACAATTCCCTTTTTAGATCAGGTATATCAGGAACACAAATTCTCTTCCTGAATTTCAAAATTCCATCTTCATACACAAAGTCTCTCAATCTCCCATTATTCACAGCTTTAATCTTCTTTTGAAATTCTTCATCATCAGTCTGAGAACTCTTAATTCCTTCTAGTAAAGATGGTTTGGCAACCATTTTAAAATGCATTGATGTTTCACCTTCCCTGGTTATTCCCATGTCCATCTTCACTAGATCAATGAAAATTGGATCCCTTTCAATTCTCATATTGTTCAGAACTCCATGGTCTTTTCTACTCAAAGCATCTGCCACCTTGTTTGCCTTCCCCGAGTGGTAGTGTATCGTGCAATCATAATCCTTGAGTAATTCAAGCCATCTCCTTTGCCTCATGTTGAGTTCTTTTTGTGAGAAAATATACTTCAAACTCTTGTGATCAGTATAATTCTCACATTTTTCACCATAGAGGTAGTGCCTCCATATCTTCAAAGAAAAGATCATAGCTGCTAACTCAAGATCATGAGTAGGATAGTTTTTCTCATGAATTTTCAACTGTCGTGATGCATAGGCAATAACCCTATCATTCTGCATAAGGACACAACCAAGTCCTTTCTTCGATGCATCACTATAAATTACGAACCCATCATTCCCCGATGGTAGAGTCAATATAGGATCATTGACTAATATTCTCTTTAGTTCTTCAAAACATTCTTCACACTTTTTTTTCCAAACAAATTTTACCCCTTTACATGTGAGCTTTGTTAATGGGTTAGCCAACCGGGCAAAATTCTGGACGAAATGTCGATAATAACCTGCTAAACCAATAAAACTACGTACCTCAGTTATACTCGTCGGTGCTGGCCATTCTTGGATTGCCTTAGTCTTAGAAGGATCAACAGAGATTCCATCTTTAGAGACAATATGGCCAAGAAAAGAAATCTCCTGAAGCCAAAATTCACACTTGCTAAACTTCCCATATAATTCATGCCTTCTCAGAGTCTTCAAGATAATGCACAAGTGATTTTCATGATCTTCGTAGGTTTTAGAGTGTACCAAGATATCATCAATAAATACCACCACAAATTCATCGAGATACTCCTTGAAAACTCTATTCATCAGATCCATGAATATAGAGGGTGCATTAGTCAATCCAAAAGGCATTACAGTAAACTCGTAATGCCCGTACCTGGTTCAAAATGCTGTCTTCAGAATGTCTTCCTTTTTCACACAAAACTGATGGTATCCAGATCGAAGGTCAATCTTTTAAAAGTATTGAGCTCCATGCATTTGGTCAAATAAATCATCAATGCGAGGTAGGGGATACTTGTTCTTTATTGTTATAGCATTGATCTCCCTATAGTCGATACATAACCTCATAGATCCATCTTTCTTTTTAACAAAAAGAATAGGGGCTCCCCATGGAGAAACACTAGGGTGAATAAATCCCTTATTACTCAATTCCTCTAGTTGTTTCTTTAGCTCAACTAATTCTACAGTGGCCATTCTATAAGGGGTCTTCGATATAGGCCTTGATCCAGGAATTAAATCAATGGAAAACTCAACTTCTCATTCTGGAGGATGTCCAGGCAAATCATCCGGAAATACATCTAAAAATTCTTTCACAACAGGTACATACTCTATTTGAACATTCATTTCCTCACCCACACTTATTTCATTCTCTTCCTCCCCAATAATTGAATTTAGTTGAGCTATTGGGGGTGGATCTAAATAAGAATTAGGTGGTAACAGTTCTGCTCTAAACATAAGGTGTTCCTTATCATTATTATCAAGAATCGTAACCTCTTTCTTCTTACAATAAATCTTTGCATCATAGTCCAAAATCCAGTCCATACCGAGGATTATATCAAACTCAATCATAGGTATGACGAAGATCAGCAGATAAATAACATTTATGTGCTCTAATGGGGACTGATTCACAAATATTTGTTGCAATGATACTTCCCTTAGGAGTTTTAACTGACAACTCACTTGTTAAATAAAATTGGAAATATCTAATTTTCTTAGAAAACTGGGAAGATATGAAACAATGTGATGATCCAGAATCAAATAATGCATTTTCTAAACTTGAGGAAACCATTAAATTACCTGCCACCATGTCTTTCGGAGCTTCTACCTCAGCAGTAGTGATAGCATAAGCTTGGCCTTTGTCCCTTGGCTTTTTTTGTGGTAAGTTCTCCTGACGCTTAGGACATTCATTTGCATAATTCCCCATCTCCCTGCAATTGTAGCACTGAACATTGGTAGCTTCCTTCTTCCCCTTACAATCACGATCTTGGTGGCCTTTTTCACCACACTTGTAACAGACTCATGTTCCCTTCAAGCAAGTACCGGGGTGTTTCTTACTACATTTACCACCGGATAGATATTCAACCTTTCCATTCTTCCCCTTATTTCCATTCCCAGATTGATCAGCAGGTCTCTTCTTCTCTTGCTTTGCTTTAAAGTCATAAGACTTAGAGAATTCCTTTTCGATCTTGATAACACACGAGACAATGTCTTCGTATGATGAAAAGGATTGTGAGACTAATACTCGACGGAGAAATGGTTTTAACCCATCAAAGAAACGATCAATATTAATTCTTGGGTTATGTATATAATCTCCATCATACTTTTCTAACCATGTAAAGTTAGCCTCATACTTTGCGACATTCTCATCCTCCTTTTGTCTCAAACTCAGAAACTGCCTTTCCATATCTTCTCGGTGGTCATGAGGAAAGTATTTTTCTAAAAATAGATCTTTTAACTCCCTCCATTCCATATTTAATACTTCATCACATTCCTTCGTATTTTGAATCAATGACCACCATTGATCAGCATCTCCAGTGAGGCGGTAAACTGCCATGATAACTTTTTCCCTTTCACTACTCCCCAAAGCCTGAAATATTTTCTCTAGGGAAAATATCCATTGCTCAGCTACTAAGGGATTTGTACTCCCATTAAACGTTGGTGGTTATTGCCTCATGAATCGATCTAACATTGATCCTCCACACTGCGAATCAGGGTGCTCCATACGGGTAATGTTATTATTCCTAACCTGAGTAAGTTGCCCCAGTATGGTGATTAGCTGATCAGCACCAGTTGCATCACCAACTCCACTATAATTATCTTGAGCAGGATGGAAATCCCTACATGGAGTGTGTGCATTGATACGATTTCCATTTCTTCCACCAGGCGCCATTTCTAAACAATGGCATAAACTAGATTAGTTTATGAATCAAAATACATAATCCCATACTTATAAAACACTTAACATAAATTGAACTATTTATGGATATAATCTATAATAATAAGAATGTTTTCTTTGAGGAATTATATACTCATAAACCCTTTATAATGATTTGTAAAGAAAATAAGAGTTATCCTAAGCATATCCCCTGGGAGTGTCGTAACCAAGAGTGCAGCAAGGCCCATTGTCATGCACCAGTTCCCGTTCGAGTCTAGCTCAAAGCGGTGTTTTCGGGTTTTACCCCTAGGTACATGTGTGTCAGAGCCACCTCTACCTGTTCGTATCCAGACAGGGATGTATTTCTCGGAAAACTCACAAAATATCTACAATAACAAAATTCTAGGATGTTCTTCTATACTAATCCTTAAAGTTCATCTTAGGTCTACGTGCTCTAATCAGAGTTTATCTAAATATAGCTTCCAAGGTTTGTACTAAACTTCCTCTAATACCAACTGTAACGCCCCGACCCTAGTTACCCAGAGTCGGCACATTATTACATAACATTGGCATGATCACAAGAAAGATCAAATCTCGAAAGACCGATTGGTTTAGTAGCCTTGGAAACACTAGATATATTCATAATGTTTTACATTACATCATAAAGTGAAAAACTACTACAACAACATAATGTCTCCATAGTCCACACTATTATCCCATCATAAAATCCCTAAAGGTCATTCATAATTTACTTCTTCACATCCTGGGAAAAATAAAACATAGAAAAGGGGTGAGCTCAAATGCCCAGTAAGGATAAAAATACAGAGGAAACTTTCATAAATAAGAATAAACATTTAAGGCAATGTATAACTAAAACAAAAGACTTTTAAAATTGAACTTCAAAATAGTATGGCAAAAGTAAAATGAAATTATTCCATTTACTTATTCACATGGATATTCTACTAATCGAATAATCACATGCAATATCAATAACCACTTTCATAATGATGGAGTGCATAATGCCAGACTATCATAACCACATAGCCAAGGACTCGTGCCAAGACTAAAAATAAGATTTTTTCAAGGCCTTGTGCCAAGACACTAGTTTGTCTCATGAGACCTACCGATGCATCGAGGAGCTATAGTGGGCTCCACCCGTCACATATTAAGTACAATGCATTCCCATATGAAAAGGTTTAAACATAACATAAACATTCGTATTAAAACTAGCATACAAAATGTCAATACTTTAACCATAAACTATGAATGGTATAAAAATTGCACATCCACAGTCAAACATATCAAAAAACATTCAATACAATATAGAAGTTTTGTATCCTAATAAATCAACTACAAATAAGCATAAAATCCATCAAAGGATGTTGACATAGATGAAAACAAAACTATTTTTAGAGAAATATCTCTTTCTATTTTTGAAATAATTTAAGAGTCATATATTTATAAAATAAAACATTTTATTTGAAAATATTCTTATAAGCTTGTAAGGGACGCTTCGACGATTTTGTAACGGTGGAAAATAACCGCACCCGCCGTATAAGTTAAAAAAACATTCTTACCTTTATTCTGTCGAAAAGGTTAAAAGCACCTTGTTTGGAAAACGATGGAAAGATTCCTTTATAAACCTCTTATAAAAAGTCAAAAAAGGGTATAAATGACTTTAACCCATATTATTTTAAATATTAAAATCTTTTTGAAATACATTTCGAAGAAACATGGATGTGGATGATAAAGAAATCCCAGTAGATAATTACATATAAACAACTTCAGATAATGAAGAGATTGCGAAATAAACCCTTACCTTGTACTTTTCCTTGGTTGGGGTAGGTTAAAATCCTGTATAATGGTGAAATAATTGTTATTAAATTATTCAATAATCATATACATTAATATGATGTCATATATGATCTTTTAACATTTCTTTGTTAATAATATCTTAGAATTATCGTCGTTTTAGGTGTTAACTTACTTGTTTTCTTTTATATGTTTTGTTACGTAAGACATGTTTGTAATGGATAGCTTGTATCTTAATCATATACAGAATGATATCAAGTCCTTAGATACTATTATTAATCATCAAATGAGAATTATACTTGAATGGATACGATGGAGAATGAATCTCATCGCGTTCGTGGAGACGGAAGTCCGTACGTATGCACGAGCGACAATATCATTCTTTTGATATTAAAATAATATATAATTGGATGGTATATCATATATACCTAATCATTATCATGTTATATTTATTATTTACCTGAGTTACACATCATTATTATACCCATCTAAATAATAATTTATTGAATAACAATTACACCAAGACGTGGAGACGGTAAGCCGTACGTACGCACGTATGGTGACATGTTATTCAAAGGATGGATAGAATAGTGAATATGGTTGTACCATATTTATAATAACATCACAGTATATATATGATACTGGATTTATTATTTTAGAATGGTAACAACAAAGGAAGAAGAAGTGGAAGAAGAAAGGAACTTGAAAAGGGGTGGTGAAATCATTACCTCTTCTTTAGGTCCTTCCTTTTGATTTGATCAAAAGGACTTCTTAGGTTGGATTTCTGATCAAACTAAGGCCTATAGGTTGTATTGAGGGAAGTTGAGAGAGTATTTGGGCAGTGGTTGGCCTAAAAAAAGGCTTTGAAGGTGTGAAGAAATGAGAAGGAGGAGTTCCCTTTTATAAGAGGGGTGAGGGGTACCTTTGGAAAAACTAGAAATATTAATTTATAATAAATTCATATTCGGTTTATAATGGCTCCAAAGTTGATTATTTAAAGGTTAAGGTGGGGATGGGTCGAAAAACACCCAACCAATAGAATTTAGACAGGTTTGGGTCATTATATTAACCTTATCTTTAA
Organism: Viscum album; assembly: GCA_963277665.1. Lineage (NCBI taxonomy): Eukaryota > Viridiplantae > Streptophyta > Magnoliopsida > Santalales > Viscaceae > Viscum > Viscum album. The sequence continues at coordinate 1,528,352,962 of OY728138.1, read as the reverse complement.
GTATTAACTCTTAGTTAATTAGTTTCACTTTTACAATGTCTCTTTGTATTTTTATATTATATGGTTAATAAACTTACCATATCTATCAAAGAGACCCCCAAGTGGTCTATTAATGATTAACCTATCATGATATAAGTCTCTTGGACGAACCTTAGATTTTTAGGAATTTAATATCAATTAATAATATAATATTTGTTTTAAAAACTCTTTTATGTCAATTTTGACACTATTCAAAAATTGATTTTTGTAAAACTCATAACAGAATGATTACTTCGAAAAATGTTAATTAAAAAAATCCTACCATTTCATATTAACTGAAAAAATTAGTGTAATTCATAAAAAGTCTCAAATGATATTTATTTGGGTATTTATAATATTAATTATTATAATTTTCCATTAATTAGGTAATTACTGCATCATCATTGTGTCATAAATAAATTAAATTATTTAATGTCTAAAAATTATAAATAAAATATAATTATGTACGAAATATTTTTAAATTTCTAATTAATATTTATAGTCGAACATCCAACATATATAACCCTATGTAAAAATTATTTTTTTAAAAGATATATGCTTATGTCATTTTTGTACTTATTTTAACTTAATTAAAATAAAGTGTTCCTATCACCTACAAGTGGCTCCATGAGGTCCCAAAATCGACCCAAAGATGCCCATGGTCGGAAGTGTATCTACCAATAAGGTTAGAACACATTTTAGGGTAATTTATTATTATTATAATATTATTTTTTAACCCTTATTTACCGGATTTACCTTTAACCATGGTAAACAAAATATTTACCGCATTAATTATTCAAAATGTCTAAAAATAAAATTTACCTATTCACACAATATGAACATACAGATTCCAAATATGGAATCCATTTTTCCAAATTCAAAACACAGAAGTGGCAGAAATTAATTTAAAATTAATTCCCGCGGTTAAAACAAAAAGCGTGTTTTTAAGATATAATAACTATCAAAAGATTGATACTTGTTTAAGTTCGGTTTAATTGTGAAATTATGTCCAATGACCAAAATTGTATTAAATGGTAAAAATATATTCTAAATATACTTTAAAACCACTCAAATTCATAATTTATCACTATTAATTATTTTGATTAAAAAAGTTGTTTTTAATTAAAATTTAGTAATTTTCACTATTCATAAAAATATTAAAGTTATCCGAAAAGTACCAAAATTTCACCTTAGGCTAAATTCGATACTCTGAATCCAAAAATGAAGTCCATTTTGAAATATAAAATATATATAATTTAAAAAATTAGGTATTACTATTCATAACGGCTAGTTTGATCGGTTGTCGTGTGTGTTAGAACTCGATGTTGCGTACAACACACGCTATTACATTATTAAAAGGGAAGCATACCGTAGAAGCTTAGGGTGTTACATAATTCACCCCTCCCACTCTCATTTATCTAATAAAGTCGGATCCTAACAAGTGTTGTCAAAGGGATTATACCTCTTTAATCTAAGAATAATAGAGAATCTCAATTCTATGAATAGTCAAGGAGTTCATGTCTTTTATGTAATAAACAACCATAGTTATATGAATTGCATTCTTCCTTACCTCCTTTATCATGGAATTGAGGTATGTGGGCTTTTTATAATTTTTTTTCAACATATTTATAATAATTCAAATATAACACATTCTGATAAATGAAATATGTAGTAAGATAGAATGGAAAAAAATTCCATTTTGATGTCTTTTTCAGATGAGGTCTACACTATGGTGATAGGTATTACCATGACCAATGAGATATGGGGAAAATTGTGGAGAAAATATGTGGTAAATGTCAAAGTAAAGGAAGAAAACATTCAAACATGGAGAACAATATTTTTTTTATTATGATGAATGAATATAAAAATGTTCAAAACTATTTCACTTAGGTAAATGAAATACTTATCTATACTCATGGATTTAGAAAAAAAACATGAAGACTCTACTATTGTGGAGAAGATTATAAGGAAAATTCTAGATTAGTTTGATCCAAAGGTTTCAATTTTATAAGATCGAGAATATCTCTTATTGGATGATATTTATAACATTCTTATTTCATATGAAATGAGAATTGCATCGGAATTCAAGAAGAAAGAGAAATTATAATTTTATTTTTAAGGCATGATAAAAGGTAAGAGAAAAGAATTAAGACATTAGTGATTCAAAAGATTATGTTGATCAGAATTAGATTGTCTCTCTCTTGTAAAATATATTATTAATGTGGAAATGTAAGGGAAAGGTTAATAATTTTATTACATTCTTTAATTGAAATAATATTTGCAATATTGAAATGTTTTTCCCAAAGAAGAAGGTGACGAATCTAAATCAAATTAATAAGATGAAAACCCTTAAAGGAATAAAAAGGAGAGGAAATGGGAGAAATATAACACCAAAATAGGAAGATATTTACCAAGGATGAAGAATCATCCAATATTTCCAATAATGAATTCACTCTTTTTGTTCATGTGGAAAAAATTCACATTCATTAAAAAATGATGATGATAGAGAATAATGAACGGAACATGAGTGACAACTAAAAGGTAAGCCGGAATATGTTTTTGAGCATATTTCAAAACTGAAGAAAGACTTGAAAAATTTGAGAAGAAGAACCGGGCAATGGATACTAAAATAATTGATTTTGGTAAAAAGGAAAATGGAATTTTAATGAAGAAAAAGAGGAGCTGATCAAAAGGGATTCAACCCATACTGAAAAAATCAAGGAACATAATTTGATGATAGTTAATCAAGGGAAGATGATATGTGATCTTAAGGAAAAATTATCTATTGTGGAAGAATATTTATTTGAGACACAACATATATTTTTTTGCAGATCAAAATAATTTTAAGAAATATATAGAAGATTTAAGGAAATCTATTGTGATTATAGGAGAATCTTCTCATAGAAGAGGATTGAAGGAAAAGGGTAAAAATACTACTATTTACCTAGAAAATGTAACTTTTGTATCTAATAGTTAAGGTGATCAAAGTGATTCTAAGAATATTAAGAATAGAAATTCCACAAAAGAGAATGAAATGAATGTTCCTAGAAAAACCCAACCCCCTAAAGAGAAAAGAAAACTCAAGGAGGAGAACATAAACACCAATAGAAATAGATCTAGAATCATCAAAGGAAAAATAAATTCATGTTATATTATTGACGTTGTTTAATTTATAGACACAAATCTTACTCAATTTTGTTCAACATGTCTTTACTTGGTAAGAGTAAAAAAAAGGGGTAGTTTTGTAATAACACATGTATGAAAAATCAAGGAAACAAATTTGTGTTAAAAAATTTCAAAAGTTATTTGAGAAGACATCCAAAGGTGATAAGTTGAAGAATATAAAAATATGTGAAAAATGGGGATGTTTTAAAGACACTAAAATCATAATGAAGTGATGATATCTTGGTTCTTGATGTAAATAAAATTTATTTACACAAAAATAATATTGATATTAGAAGTAAGGAAGGACCTTGGTTGAGAGGAATATGTCATCCTAAGAGTTTTTGTTTAGGAACAAATATGTCCCTCATTTTTACCTTAATCTTATTTATATATTATGATTACATGAAGGAAATGGAAGGATATTCTTGAGAATTTCATTTCTGAATAGCAAATAGGATGATATTTTCCTGTAGTAATTTTCCATTATAAAGAATATAGGATTGAATCCCTTGAGGGGGATCTCCTTCGAGAATAAAGATGTCAATTATTTAATTTTTATAAACCATGGATAATTCTAGAAATAATATTTGATAACATTACTTTCACTCCATTTTTATGAATATGCTCAACATATATATCAAGGGGAAGTGTTGTGTAATGGATCGGACCTCTCTGGTCCATTCCTTTGAAAAAACCAGGTGTATAAGGTGTTTTGGGAGGTCAAGGTGACATATCCCCAACACTTTGCCAAATTTACATTTCTGTGAACACTTCCATCGGTGAATAGTTCCAACGGTAGACTGTTGTGAACAGTGCATTGGTATCCTTCTACAAACAATGTCATTGGTGACATTATGTGAATAGTTTCATTGGTAACCTTATGTGAATAGTGCAACAGTGACCTTATGTGAATAGTGACATCGATGATCTTATGTAAACAGTGACATTGGTGACCTTATATGAACAATGTCATTGGTGACCTTCTGTGAACAGTGCAATAATGACCTTATGTGAACAGTGACATCGGTGACCTTATGTGAACATTGTCATTAGTGACCTTATGTGAATAGTGTCATCGGTAACCTTATGTGAACAGTTCAATGGTGAGGTTCCAATGGTGACCTTTTTCCTTTGCCAACTTTTTAGATCATGAACAGTGTTTCTAGAACAGTGAGGTTCCAATGGTGACCTTTTTCTTTTGCCAAATTTTGAGTTCATGAACAGTGTTTCTAGAGCGGTGAGGTTCCAACGGTGACCTTTTTCCTTTTCCAAATTTTGAGTTCATGAATAGTGTTTCTAGAACAGTGAGGTTCCAATGGTGACCATTTTCCTTTTCCCAATTTGAAGTTCATGAACAATGTTTCTAGAATGGTGGGGTTCTAATGGTGAGGTTCATGAACGATTTTCCAGAATGGTGAGGTTCCAACGGTGAGGTTCATGAACAATTTTTTTCCTTTTCCAAATTTTATGTTCATGAATAGTGTTTCCATCTTCCTACAGTTCACCCCTTTAAAGTTTCCTTTGACGTAAAATGCATTTAAAGCCTTTTTTAAGGACTCTAAGTCTGATTCAAATGACTTAACTCCTATATTAATTTTTACTAAGGCTCAGGATGTTTTTACTTTGTCAAACCTCTTGGTTTAATGTAATTCTCTTTTAATAGAAAATCCAACGTATCTTAAACCACTGCTCCATTAAATATTCTAAAGAGACGAGAAATCTTCCTTCCTAGTTCTTCCTCCTTGTTCTCGGGTGTGAGATGCTCGAACATCTCATTCCTTCTTGTAGGAGTTTGGAAATAAAAATTTCCTCCTAGGATTTGTTCCACTCTGTTTTGATGCAACCAAGCAATATCGATCAGTCTTTGATATAAGTTATGATATATCTTCATTATTTTGGGTTCATCTCCTTCTTCCTCCTTTCCCTTTTTATTGAATTTTAACCCATGTTACTAATGGTCTTTTCTTGGGTATTGTCCGATGTGGTGGTTTCTCTGCATCCTCGGGTGGATACAGTTGTCACAAGGGAGAAGATCATAACCCGTTTTGTGGATCGTTCTCGTATAAAGAACGTCAAGAACTGTTTGAGGTAGGGGATTTTTTTCTTCTCTCTTCTTTTGCATACAACTGTATTATTAGCATGTTTTATCCCACTATATCACAATGTAATTGACTTAATAAATATTTTAATCGGATAAATAAATTGACATCAATCATATGTTTTTGCCTCATGTTTTTCTAGACAGTGTGATATCAAAGATTTCTTTGTTTAGATTTTTGTTCATGATGGAAATTGGTAAAGAACATAAAGCCAAAATTAATTGATAATCGCTTGGTTAAATATAGAGGCATGGGAATGAATCTGATTAATGTTGTTTTAATTTGATGTTAATCAAATTGGTGCAGTAAGCATGTTTAATTATTGGTGATAGCTTTATGTTTAGGTTTCCCATATTTGGAGCCTAAGAAAAATAAAAGGGTTAATCCAAGATGGATTAAAGAAATGGTTGATTGATAAAAGATAAATCCTTGTAGGGTTCTGAGTTACCCTTTTTTCTTGTTTAAGGGCCAAGAGCCCAATTGATATGATGTTTTTTTCCTCATACTTGTGTTGTGATGTAAACCTGGATGGATGTTGTGATATGTGGGGGAAGGGAGGTCTATTGGTTGTGACAATAGATGATTCCTAGAGTGGAGAGATGCATCGGTTTATGCATGTGGGTGTTGAAGAGGACACCAGGGATGATGGAACGAGTTGGATGTGAATGTTTGGATGCTTGTTGTTTCTTTGTTTGGTTGTCTGCTTTACATTCCCCACTTCTCGACGTAGCTGGTCTTGCAAACCCTTCTTCCGAAAGGGGTGAAGATGCATGGGGTATGACATGTGTTTTCCGTGTCTAGCTTCTCAAGGGAGGATGGGTCTATGCACTTACTATAGGAAGAAAAAACTCGACAGGTTGTTATCTACTCACTATGTTGAGCCCCCTTGTGTTTATAAGCATAGAATGTTTTTCTAGAATGGATGGGAATATGGGAAAGTAATGTTGTAAATAAATAATTGAATAAATGATGTTAAACCATGGGGTTAGAGCTTACTGGAACAGAATGTTGAGGTTACAATTTTAAAGGGACTGTAAACTTTGGGTGTGATGCTAATGAATCCTAATGCGGAATTTATTGATTGTTAATTAATGTTTAGATAATTAATTAACGTAAATTGCAACTGATAAAAATAGAATGAATTAATGTATTAAAGCTCTTAAAAATGTTTGTGTGCTTATAGGATTCCTAGTCTTAAAAGTGGCAGTCGGGAGTTCGAGAGACGTTAGCTTCAGTTGAGTCTGAGACTAGGTTATGCCCATAGTGTGGTTGTGAGCTATAGTTTACTCTGTACTTTTTTTGTTTCTATACGCTACTCCACCCCATCAATAAAGGAAACTGACACCCTAGGGTTTCTAAGCCCTGGGGTTGGGGGGTGTTTTCCCCAACATTCCGATGGGAGGATGGATGGATGACTACCCCGTTTGGCTCCGCTCTATTCTCTTGGTAGTTACTTGTGCTGGTAGGCACAACAATTAGTTTTCCCCATATATTTGTGTAGAAGGCTATAATGAATTTTCGTTATTGACATAAATATATTCTGGATATAGTATCCTATGGACTACTATAGGTTTAACATGTATAGGTTGTGATGGCTTGAGGACCCTTATTGAGTGTATGGGCTGTAATGGCTTGAGGTATAATACCCGATGTATGATTACCATTATACAAGCAGTGGTGGCTCTCAGAAACTACCTGGTTACTTTCTTGCATGGACATGGTGGTTTTGTTGCACAAGGTGCATATTGTGGTGCTTCACCGAGGTGTCTACGGACAAGCCTTTTAGAGAGAGATGCTTAGGATGTGCGGCATTAGGGAAAAGAGGAAAACCAGTGGGGAAGTAGTAGTCGAGTACCCTTTATATTCTTTATTATATTATGTACTCTTGTATGCATTACTTGGTGAGAGTAGCCATGGTGAGGCTGGGAACTTAGTATACCTGCTTAGGTGAAGAGTTTGTTTCACTTGTTGTTCACTATGCTTTAGCATGCTTTCTTTACTTTTTCTCGAGAGTATTCAAGGAGGATCCTACTGAGTATACTATTATACTCACCCTATGTATATATAAACTGATTTTCAGGTCACTTAGAGCGGGTTGGAGATCAAGCTGGTTTATACTAGCTTGGGGTTGTAGGATCTGTTCGAGCTTGTGGTTGCTGCTGTTTTTACTTTCTTTTGGGTACTTGCAGTTTCCCCTTTCATTTGTAGTAGTGTTGTATGACATTACATATGTACACTTGGGTTTTTTATATTTTAGTCTGTGATGGAATTGGTTGGTGTCTATCTTATCTCTCTCTTTTTCATGTGTTCTCTTAAAGGGTAATTCCTCTCATCTATGTGTTTACTATACCCTCAGTGCTAGTCGCCAACATGGGGTCTACTGGAGGCGAGACACGGGGGTCATTATCTCCCTTCTCACATTTTCTGCCTAGTAGGGATACACTTTGTGGGGAGGGGGTCGTGACATGTTGGTTGATCTTTTGGTGAGATAAAGGGGGGTTTATATTTCTTACACATGAACTATTTTGATGGTGTGGTGAGATGTGTACAGAATGTTCATGTAAAATTTATATCCCCTTGATGAGAAATATGATATTTTTAAAAGAATGTTATCACATGAAGAGTTATTATAGATATCTTAAAATACCTTGATTATATCTCTCTTGTTTTCTACACTGAGTTAGCCCATATAGACTTAGGGTGGATAGATAAAAGTCACTTTTATATAGAACCAAGTGATTTCATACCTCTCCTTGAAGTAAAAAAATGGAGGAAATGATGTTTGAGAAGAAAATGTGAAGAAGAACCCATTCATTGACCTTTGAATTACATTATCAATAAGGTGGGTAGGTATTTGGGAATATGAAAAATATGAAGGGGAGTATTTTCAAAACAATCCAAAGAGGGAGATTGTTAGTAATCCCAAAGTATTGTGTTTGATTTCTTGAAAATATGAAGGTTGTTGACATGATGAGAGTTGGAATCTCAATAAATCAAGTTGGATTTGTTGATAATAGAATTATTGATATCACATGACTGAAGATGGCTATTGTGATGGGAAAAAGGGTGAAGGAATCTTGTATGAGTAAGAGGAATTGCATGACTTAGCCCAAGGCATATTGTGTTCAAGACTACCTATCATGGGCAAGGCCATTCCCAATATGAGGCCATAGTGAAGCTGGAGAAGATTCCAGGAGCAGGCCTCACCCATTACATAAGGCATAATGAGAAGAAAGGGCCAAAAATAGGTAGATGGATATGGACTATGCATGTGGTGGCCCTAATAGTGAACACCTGGTTCACCTGTGAAACATGGATAAGGAAAAAATAGGCATATTGAAGGTCATGGTCTTGGGGTTTCACAACATGGATGATGTGATGGCTAAATAGGCATGACCATTCACATGGTACAAGTCATGGTGCTTGTGATGTCTACCTGTGAGAAATAGAGACACCTAAAACGAGAATTGTGTAGTAAAAGAAGTCATAGTCTATGGTTATTTGACATGAAGAAACATTTATATGAAAGAGATCACTCCCATGATCTTTAGAATGTTTAGGAAAAAATGAACATGGATTGTGTACAAGGCCACGGTATAAGGCATGTCAGTCTATGACACATGTATTTTCATTTAATTGATTGTGTAAATTATTCACTGGATCTTGAATGATTCTATAATCATTATCTTCTGTATTATACTATGATTCCATGAAATTTAATATGAGTATACAAAATTACATTTTGTGAAATAAATGTGGAATAATGTGAAATTATTCCATGTTGCGTGAAGAGAGAGAAATCCCTTAGATCAGTTACATTGAAGTAGTTATGGAATATTTCATAGGGATTTATTGAGGTGTTAGTGGGTGATTTATGGAACCCATTATGGTAATTATTGGTGTCACTTTTTTGGGAACTTGACCCTCCTATTTTTAGTAAGGAGATCGGATTAATGCCAAGAAAGAAGAGTGAAACCAAGAAAGAATAAATGAAGGTGAGAATGCTCTATGCATTTAATGAGAGGCTAACTCCAAGAAGAAGAGTTTGTGAAGAGGAGAATACATGAAGTAGAGGTTGTGAAGAAGTACATATGTATCAACTAATGAAGATACAGTTCATTCATATTCTGAAGAACGTCTCAAGACTAATAACTGCTCATCAATGACTATTGAAGATCTTGAAGAAGGATTACATATACAAATTTTTTGATCCAGCTATTCGTGGAGGAGGATCTTCAAATGGTGAAGTTATAATTGAGATGAAGTGATCACTAGGTGTTTTATTTTTTATTGGTGCATATTTTATAGAGATTTTGTATCTTATAGTGGATTCTAGCTGCGGTGTGTGGACACAATGACGGATCTATGTTGTAAAATGTTTTTAAAGTAGCGGATGAATCCATGTTGGTGGGACTAACATGACAAGTAGTAGGAATGGGTTATAAATCATATAAATATTGTTTTTTTGTGATTTATCTTTATATTCTACATATGAGAAAAGGATAAGATTTTATGATGAGTGGATTGAGAACCTTTGCTGATTTAAGAGGTTGAGTTTGAAGAGGAGAAACTTCTAAAAGAAAAGAGTTTCACAGATTCACCCATCCCCTTATTAATGATTAAATAATGTCAGGTCTTAAAAGAAATGCTATCCCAAATAGTAGGAGGAACCTCCTTAAGAATTTTTGAGGACTCACCCAAGGAAGGCCAATCTCACTTAATTAAAGGAACACCCATATAAGAGGAGTTCAGAATTTTTCCTTCAACTAGAAAATCAAATTCAAGAGAATATAAATGTTACTTGAAATCAAAGAAAACCTAATCTTCATTATCATCATGAGAGATCACTCCCCTAACCCACATCCTTCCTTCATTTTTATAATTAAAATATAACAATTATTAAAAATATTTAAGTACAATTTATAATTATTAATATTATATATATAATTAATAATATATACATTGATTGCAATGAATGATATGTAACTTTAAGGTTTAATTAAATTTTTAGAAATTTTCATATGAATTTTTATATATTATTTATATTTATATATATATTTCACATATATATATAATTAATTTTATAGTAATTAATATTATCTTATATAGAAAATATAATAAAATTAAAGGGAAAATGAAATTAGAGGCTGTTACCCTAAGGAATGACTCTCTTTTCACTGGGTCTAATTAATCCATGGGGAAAAGGAAAAATTATATAGATTTGGTTAGTGAAATTTCCCAAAGAAATGTTCAATAACTCATGAAATCTATAAAATCTATCATTTTCAGAAAAAACCAGACTTTAAACTTTCAGGCAGTAGGGTGGTGACTTCCTACTCTTTTTATTTTCTTGATGTTGTTTCTAAAGAGAGTGATTCTTGTTCAGATGTTTTGATGATTTTCCAAGCCTCTAAGTCTATTCCAAAGACAAATGTTGAAAATTAGGGAGTGGTGAGAACCCCTTTCACAGAAGAATCCATCCCATCAGGTGATGTAGATGCTTTTATGGAGGCTGAACTTGAGAACCGAATGAACTCTGTTAAAAGATAGAGACATGGTCAGTGAACACATGGTCAAAGAATTCAGGGATTTATATACAAAATATGAGACTTCTCTCCCAATTTGAGTTTATGGAAATGTTTTATCATTGAATCTTGTTATGAGCATATCTTTGATGAATGAATGTAAAAATTATGATAAAATGTGTCTTTAATTTTTTATTTTATCTTATAATCCTTGTTGTCTTTGGAAACTCGAATGAGGAAAGTTTCTTTGTTTAACCTCAACATCAATTTTTCCTTGTTTTGTTTATAAAGGGGCCTCTACCCGAGCTTGTTCTATGTAATAAAACTAATATTATATGCATTTTTTATTGTTGGATATAAAAACAAGTCTATAAGTTTCACTTCTCTCTCACACAAATATGCACACATGTATATCTCTTTATATATTATTCAATTTTAATTAATATTATTTTTTATAAAAAATTCTAACATAAATATTGTATATATACACATTATGTAATTAGTGATATATTTTTTATTATGAAAAGTTATTCATATAACTATAATAATCTATTTTTCATATATATATATAAATAAAATATAAATATAAATAGTAAATTAAATATAACAAGTAGTGAATAATATTTTTTAATATTATGATAATAAATTTAATTATTAAATATATTTAGAAAATTTTTAATATATATTTTTAATATTTTTTTTGTAAATATAATTATTTTTTAAAATAATTACAGATTTATATAATTCATGATATATTATAGAAAATATAAATTCATTTAGATAAATAATAATGTTTTTTCAATACAATTTATAATTTTCAAAAGTAAATAATAATTAATTTTTTTATATATAATAATAATATATAATAAATTAGTAATTACTATAAATATTTTTTCTATATACAATTATTAATATTATTATATATAACATTATGATGATGGATAGAGTGAAGGGGAAAAAATCAAAATTGTCTCTATTTCCCATCTGAAATGGCGGGTGAATTTGAGACGTGGGGTGGTTATATGTGGACAAGAATAGGATCCTTCTATATTAATTTTAGAATGAATTACTTGAATATCCCTCACTTGCATGTCATAATGCTTATATAAATTTGTATTCTCTCTCATCCATTTACTTTTTTTCCACCCATAATCTTTCATTTAATATATTCCTTTCATTTGATATCAGAATTTAAATCTATCATTGAAAATGAGATTGTTATATCAATATGAATATTTCTAAACCCATATACACTATATTATTGTTAATTTTATTTTTTTTTGTATTACATAGGAAATTGACAATACAAATCTCTAAGTAGAGATTTCTCCTGTGAATCTCTCATTGGAGATTTTTTCTATGAGTCTCTCATTTTACATTTATATATATAAATGCATTCATATATGTATATACTTGTTTTTATATGTAAATATGATTGTATGTATATGTATGTATGTATATAAAATAATATTTAGATATATGTATGTATATGTATTAAAATATACTTAAAAATATTTATAGTTGTATATTCCTGCATATATACATATGTATGTACGCATGCATGTACTTATATCTGTAAATAATCACATTAATTATATTTCCATAAAATTTAAATAATATATATATATATATATATATGTTCTTGTATTAATATATATTTATATATGTATATACATATGTACTTATGCTGAAAGATATGTATTTAACTATGTATGTATATGGATATATTAATTTGTTTGTATAGATGTATGTATGTGTTTATATATAAATATATTAATATGTACATATGTATGTTTATATATATATTCATTGGTTTTTATATATGTGTGGGATCAATAATGCTTATAGGTAGATACAAATATAAGTATTTATAACGTTATTTTAATACATGTACCTACATGCATCTAAATATTATTATATTTACATAAATACAGAAAGATATAAACATTCATACATATAAATATTTTAGTGAAATTAATTACAATTATATATCTACATAAGTATATACAAATACAAATATTTATAAGTGTATTTTAAAGTGTATTTATACAAACATACAAAAATCTATATTATTATAAGTACATAAATGTATATTATTGTAATTATATGAAAATATAATTCATGTAATTACTTACAAATATAAGTGCATGCATATATGCACACACACACATATAGGTATATACAATAACAAATATTTTTAAGGTATATTTTAATGCATGTACATGCATGCATCTAAATACTATCATACATACAAACATGAATATACATGCAATCATACGTACATGTAAATATTTGTATATACATAAATTCATGCATATGTATTATTAATGTAATTATTCACACACACACACACATATATATAATTATATGCATAATCTTATATGCATGGATACATAAATATATATAAGTGTATACAAACACATACATAAAAATATAGATACATATGAATATAAGTAACCACATGCATTCATATATATTAATGAAATTATTTAAAAGTTTAATATATAAATATAAGAATGTACAAAACTCCTGGTGGAGATTTACCTATACATATTGGCTCTGGGAATCTCTTAGTGGATATTTCCCAGTGTAGATGAGCACAATGAATCTCCCATAGAAGATTTCCTAGTGCATATTTGTAGTATGAATCTACTATAGGAGATTTCACTTGCATAAAAACATACATACATATGAATATAACTACCCACATGTATGATTATATATTAATTAAATTATTTGAAAAATTAGTATTTAAATACAAGAATATACAAACACCCTAGTGGATATTTCCCAGTGCAGATGGGCACTGTGAATCTCCCATGAGATATTTCCCAATACATATTTGTAGTATGAATCTCCCATTGGATATTTCAAATACATGAAAACATACATACATATAAATATAAGTACTCACATCCATGAATATATATTAATGAAATTATTTAAAAATTATATATATATATATGTGTGTAAGAATGTAAAAATCTCCCAGTGGAGATTTCCTGATGTAGATTGGTATTGGGAATCTCCCAGTGGAGATTTCCTAGTCCAGATGGGAACTGTGAATCTCCCATGGGAGATTTCCCAATGCATATTTGTAGTATAAATATCCCATGGGATATTTCCTTGCATTGATTTTTATATAGTTAAATATATATGTATGTATGCATGCATGTACTTGTTTTTGTATGTAATTATGTTGATGTATAGTTGTAAATAATTATATTAATAAATTAGTATGAATGTAAATAATTACATTAATATATTTTTATATACCTCTTTATATGCATGCATATATTCATGTACTTATATTAGTATATATTTTTAAATGTATGTAAGTACGCACTTATTCTTAAAGATATGTTTTTTACTATGTAGATATTTATGGCTATATTATTTTGTCTGTATAGATGTATATATGTGTTTATATAAAAATATATTAGTATGTATGTTTGTGTGTGTGCATGTATGTATGTTTGTGTGTATATATATATATTCATTGATTTTTATATACGTTTTTTATCAAAAAATATTATAGGTATATACAAATATAATTATTTTTATGGATATTTTAATACATGTACATATATGAATCTAAATATTATTACATGTACATACATTCACATATATGTAAACATGTATATATATATATATATAAATTTATGCATTTAATTATTTACCATTATAAATCTATATTTTTTTGAACAAAGTATGTTAAATTATATAGATTGAAGACTAGGGAAAACAAGGGAATTCATCCAAGGAGGAAAGTCATCTGACCAAACATGTTTAACATCAGAAAGACCCCAAGAATCCAAAAGATAAACAACTCAGTTCCCCTCCCTTTTGATAAAGGAGAAGGCACAATTTGAAAAATGATGGAGTAGGGACCAGATCATAAAATAAAAAAATGATTGGGAGCCTCTCTCCTCTTTCTGAATGGACTTAATTATGGTGAGACAATCAGATTCAATGATGATATATTCCATACCTTCTCAATTGAGAGAGATAAATCGACCCATATTGTGTGGGTCTTGGCCACCAATATGTCCCAACATGCATAGTTCAACTCATGTTTTTCCACAAAGATACATCTATATGAGTCATTAACCATAACTCCAAACCCTATAATCCCATTCCTTAGGAGGTAACAATCAACATTGATTTCTAGAATGATTGGAGAGCGAGGAGTCCACAAGGTGATACAAGAGGCTATGCCCGGGATCTCCATCTGAGAATCAGCTTACCTCTGCTTCCTTAACCAAGAAGTGTCCATTTAAACATAGAATCCATATTTTCATTTGATTTGGTTGAAGATAACATTATCACGATTTACCTAGATGAACCCTGAAAATGTGAATATAAATGCTACCTTCTTCATAGTAATTTAAGTGTCCCAAGAAAGTAGAAGTGACGTGAGTTTGGTCTCCATCTCAAAAAAATTAGTCATGTTAGGAAACCATGTTGTCCATACATCCCTTACCTTTGGACATTGAAAAATAGCATGTGAGGGGGATTCAGGTTTTGCCATGTATAATGGAAACAGAGTATCATGAGATGAATGGAGGAAGAAGAGGAGTGTCTTGGACATGAGGATACTATCACATTCATACCACAATTAATATAGAACCTTGGGGGGTATGCATGAGAGAACCTTCCAAGCCACGTCCTCAACTTAGATCTATTCGTTGAGGGCCATAATATAAGTAGACTTCACAAAGAACCATCTTGAAATCTCCTTGCACCAACAAATTTTGTCATTCCCCATGTCACTTATACATGAAATATCTTCAATGATTTTACCATCTCTCCTAGTAAACCATATTTCATGTAATTTAGTACACCATCCATTACCTGCCTCGTTAAAAGGGTACACACAATTAGATCCTCAAATACAATGGTCACCAGGGAGGTTTCCAAAATCCCATCATCTCCAGCCAACCAAGGATTCTTCTAAATATTAATAATGGAGCCACCACCGATCCTTCAGTAGAATCCATGACCTATAAGAGCATGTGATCCCCATATAATCCTCCAAAGGAAACTAGTATGAGGGCCTAAAACAAAATTTTTGAATTATGAGTGGGGAAAATACTCTACCTTGAAAATGTGAGCACAAGGAGAGTTAGGGTGTTATAGAATATGCCTTCCTTGTTTGTCCAAAAGAGCATCATTTAAGAGGAGAATATCCTGAAAGGACATTACCCCACATGTTTTAGGGGTACATGTTTATTCCAAGGAATCCAATGAATTTTGTCCCTCCCATTGTTATGACCCAACTAGAAATTGGAAATACGTGCATGAATTTGGTCAAAAATCATGGCCATAAGCTTAAAGAGCGACATGATATATCTTTGAATTTCTCGAATAACCTATTTAATATGGTTTTCCTTCCCTTCCTTAGATACCCTCTTGGAATTTCATCCCTGTATTTTTTTCCCAATACAATCATGGATATTTGAGAAACTCTCTTTTTTTGATCAACCAATAATCATGAGTAGCCTGAGGTATTTATTGTGTTAATAAGCCATTTAGATACCCAAAACATGAAAGAGATCCTCATTCCTTATCAGGGAAAGAATTGCACGATAGTAAATTACAGATTTATCATGATTAACCAATTATCCAGAAGCCACCATATAGATGTGAATCAGACAACAAATCTAAATGCATGATTCGCATGAGACTCATAAGAAAAGAAGGATGCCACTAGTAAAAAGGAGATGAGAAATGGCTGGGCTTCTTGGGATGAAATTTTCCCCTTTGTTAACATTCTTTCTTACTGCCACAGAAATAAGATGAGAGAAAATATCAGCCACCAAAATAAAAAGGAATGAAGAAAGTGGACTTCTTCCGAAGGCCCCAAGAGGGGGGAAAGCACTAAGTGATATTTCCATTAATATTGATCCTGAATGAAACTGTCAAAACACATTTCATAATTATCTAATTCCATTTGAGCAAAAACCCATTTTTATCAAAACTTGTTGAAGGAAGGACCACTCCACCTTATCATAAGGATAAGTCATATCAAAATTCCAGACTATAATATATATTTTAGCAATTGATCTAGTTTTCATAGAGTATAAAATTACATGGGAAATAATGACACTATCTATAATGAGTCTTTTAAGGAAAGAGGTGCACTGATTTATGGAGATAATAGACAGTAACCATAGATGGATATAGTTTTCCAAGATCTTGGAAAAAATATTATAAGAAACATTGTACAAACTATTTGGCCTAAAATCTGAGTATATAAGGAGATTTTTATTTTTTGCGATGAGAGTGATAATTCTTTCATTAAGAATGAAAAGAATCATTTACTCTCACAAATGTCTATCATTTGGGATGAGATATATAACCCAACAATATGTTAGTATTTTTTGAAAAAAATCTTGAAAACTGTTCGAACCTAGATCTTTATTGGATGGGATTTTCTTAAGAGCATGAATGTACATACATATATTTTCATGAAATAATATGAATAACCTATAGCTATAATTAAATAACTCAAACTTATTTAAAATAAGATGAAAAGACAATAAGAGAGTGGATGAGGTCAAACCAAGGGGAAATCCCTCATCCAAAAAACTAGTTTAAGAGTCATAAAATGAAATGTCATTTCCATATCCATAATCAAAGTTATCAGTAGTTTCCCACTTTGACTATGAGTTAGATTGATTGAGAATACTTTGTATTGGTGCCTTGAACCCTTATTTATTTGGAGTGGGTGTGATCTTCAAATATTTGGAGGATGATATGGTGGAAACATTCCTTGGAAAAGTAGAATAATCTTTCAGTGAACATATTTTTGGAGGATCCAAATGACCCATTTTCCCTTTTCTTTTTGTGAATGCATCCTTGAAGGAAACTACTCTACAAAAACTAAAAGGTCAAGTGGTGTATAGTAGAATAATAAACTATTATTTATCACTTTCAAAATCATATATTTTATTCCATTTTTCATATTTTGATTAATTGGAATTATCCTTGGCATCCTAGATAGCTTTGCGGAAATCCACAGCCTTAAGATCAAGTTGGAAGTCCTTATTTTTCCAACATTCTGAGAGATATATGAAATATTAAAATCCATTTCAACAGGATATGCAGTAGAAATAAGACCCTGCTCTAGAATACTTCTAGACCCCATTTGTGCAAACTCACCCTAGTTGACCGACATTTTAGAGGAAGTATCAACCCTGTCTGATAAAACCCCCATTGGATCACCCTAAAAAACAAGACCTGCTACACCTTTAGAAAAGGTTGATGAATTCCCATTAGAAGAAGTAGAAAAATTGAGACCAGTAGTCTCAACTCTTTCTTTAGAAAATTCAATTGAATTATCAACACGACAACCATTTTACGATGCCTCCTATACAGAGTCTAATCAAGAATTATAGGGTCCACTATTAGCTCTAGCTGAACACTCATCCAACATTGGCCCCTTTCTCTTCAAATTAGGCACATAATAATTTCATTCCTCAAAGACTAGCATGTCAACCTCAGTGGAATATGTCTATTTAGGCATATCTCCATCCTGGGAAAGGGACTTTGTCATAACCAAATTCTTAACCATTGATTTCCTATGACAGAGGGCAGTTGGATGAACTCTCATCCCACACTTTTAACATTAGACATTCCTCGTGCATAACTCCAACGAGTGGCTAAAAATCATATAATCATTAAAAAAGTGATTTTATTTCATATTCAGAATCAACTTGAATGTCATCAGTAGGAGTGAAAAGAGTTACCTTGTCAATAATGGTTGAACTGAGGTCAATCTTCACCAACACCCTGAAAAAATATCCAAAACTCACATACTCAGTGTCCTTATCAATATGAATAGGATTTCCAATTGTCGTGTTGATATCACATGAAATTTTTGGATGCCAATGGACCCAATTGAGTTCATGAAGAAGAACCCAAACCAGAGAAAAGAAATTTATTGCCCGCGAGACATTGAAATCCAAAGACCATTCATGTAGATGAATATATCCAAGATTAAATAATATAGAATCGATACTCCATGCTTGAAGCTTAGAATAATTTGAGGAAAAAATCCAGTGAAGGAAACCATAACCAACAGAGATGTAACTCTAGTCAGAGAATCCCCACAAAAGCGAAACCCGAAGAACCAATTCATCAGGCTTCCTAGGATTTATACCTTGATGTAAAACAAGATGTGGAATTAGGGAGTTTTTCACAATTGAAAGACTCTCATAAGATGCTCCAAAGTTCTCTTTAACATGGGATGATGATCCCATACAAATGATTCTCCCAGAACAAGAGTCTTTGAATGAATCGAAAAAGGCCATAAGACATTCAATTTTATATCTGGAAAATCCATCGCACCCCAACATCTATTCCAATCCCTCAAACCATAAATCAAGTGAAATATACACGCATTTGATTCTTCACTCTTCACTATAGCAACTGATTCCACCATAGATCTAAGAACATCATGAGCTCTAGTTAGCGTCACCTTCTTCTGAGTAATTGATGGGTTTGAACTCCTTGGAATATCACGATTCACTACCAGTACAACAAGGATTTCCATGGAATGAAATCTACTTCCTTTTGATGGTCACGCAACATATCCCCCTTCACCAGCCAAATGTACGCCACATACTCCAATCAGCATTGTCTTTTTCTGAGAATCTGATGAATCTGACCCACCATCTCAATTCACCACTGCTATAGTAGGGATGTCCATGAAACCATGCTTGTTGTTGTTGGATGGTCGAGCACCATCCTCCAGAACAAATCCCTCACCACTATCCCAAATAATGAATCCTTGGATGTGAGGGAAATGAATTGAAATACCCTAAAATGGAGAAGGAAGATCACCATTGAGGTGAAACTCTCCGACTCCCGATTCCCCCATCACATTTCATGTATTTATAGATAGGTATATTTTTAAATAATTATAGTAATATGTATGTTTGTAATATAAATATATATTTTAATAAATATGTATACACAATTTTATACTCATTAATTTTCAAAAAAAAGGTAAATATAATTTTTATAATTTATTTTGTTTCTATAAACAAATAACTAGTATGTTTTTTAAAAAAATATTTTTTTTTTAAAATTAACGTAAAATCCATACATGTATATGAAAAAAATTAAAAGTCAAAAAAGTTTTAAATATTGTTATAAAATTATTTTTATTGAGTAAAGATTGAATTGGTTGTGATGGATTGAAATTATGATATCATTTGAAAATATTATATTAGATCAAATATTTTTTGTGGAAAAAATGAATGGTTAAAAGAACATAAATTTAGGGTTAGCTAGGAATATTGGGCTAATTAAATTTATTTTCATTAAAAAAACAATAATGTAGATGAAGGATATACCACCTACTTCTATCAACGTGTCACCATCTTCACCGAAAATTCACCTTCCACAAAATGGTGACGATTAAATCCAGAAGGGGTTGGGTGACTTGGGGCGATTTTCAGGAAACTCTAGTTGACCTTTAGGGTTGTTAAATTCTATGGTTCCTTCCATTTATTATCTTGGAGTTTGTACTGAAGTAATTATTGGGTTGATTATGGTGTTCCTTATAATATGATCACCATGAATCTGAAAAATAAATAAAATTCAAAGAAGGAAGATCACATGCATTCGAGATATGTTGATGTTGCCAAAGGTGGGAGCTTCGCCCTCTTATGCACAGTTTTTGGTGGCCCATTCCTCCTCCCTGAAGTTGGTTAAAGATAGGATGGATGTGGATTCCACATCTGTTGTATGTACTCTATGGGAGATGGTCCATGCCTTTAATAACATAACTTTTGATGGTTTTTGAAATGAGATCAAGCCCTTGATTCAAAAAATGACAAAGAA
This sequence comes from Viscum album, assembly GCA_963277665.1. NCBI lineage: Eukaryota > Viridiplantae > Streptophyta > Magnoliopsida > Santalales > Viscaceae > Viscum > Viscum album. Next base: position 1,528,332,303 of record OY728138.1, on the reverse strand, counting down.
TGGGGATACAAAATTTGTTGAGGTGGATCATGATCTTTTGTCTGAATCACTACCACAAATCTAGGAAAGGTATGTTTTGGATTTAATCAGTGCTAAATAGAAATCAATAATAAAAGGGGAGCTGTTATCAGCACTAGCTAAAGTCGATGATAAATCTACCATTTATGAGCACTAAAAAGAGCGCTGATAACGGGTAGATTTATTAGCACTATTATTACAACTGATAATTTTTTTTGATAATATTAATTTCTATAAAATTATTATATTTATGTTGAAAAATAATGTTTATTTGTATACATTAAATAAAAAATACATGTTTATAATTAATAGTTTTTTTAATAATTCAAATATATATAATGTTTAAAAAAAGTATTTCTAAATTTATAATTAAATAAATATATATTTTAATAATTATAAAATTATAATAAAATTTATTAAATAATAAATATACTTATTAGATTTAATAGATTTATTATTTAAATTATATTTATAAATATATATAAATCATTTATAAATATATATAATTATAATTATAATTGTAATTCGATAAATATATTTTTCTAATGAATTTGGTCAATAAATATGTTGATGTGTGAGTATAATTGACATGTACATGTGTTATGTATTCATCATGATTGTTCATTTATACATTAAACCCTTCTTATTATTCATGTTGTCCATATTTGGCTCATTTTTTATTATCTATACTTTACTAGGTATATGATTCATTCGTGTTATACCCATGAATCTATTATGTTCTCAAAAATACTTTTAAAATTATAATAAATATATTTATAATTATACAATTTTAACTATATATAAAAACTTTTTAAATAAATTTATTTTTAATTATAATTATAACTATATATATATATTTAAATAATTATAAAATTATAATAAATAAATCTATTATAATTTTATAAATATAAATATATATTTATAAATATATACAAATATTTAAAATATATTTATTAATATTTATAAATATAAATAAATAAATAAATATATATATATGTAAATAATTATAAAAATAAAATAAATAGATTTATCATACTTAGAAATTTAAAAATATACCAGAAACGATGGAGACCATTGTTGGAAACCCATGACCCCAAGAAAATTTATTTAAAAAAGTATAATAATATAAATTATAAATGAAAGAGAAATATAAGAGGGACACACATGTCACCGTCACAACACCATTCAAAGTATTAAAATCATGCTCCCTGAGAATGACCACCACTTCCATGAACACCACCATGACCTCTCGGATGTCTGCCTTTTCTCCATTGCTTTGGTGTTTTCCAATCACCATCTTGATCAGCCATAGCTAGATCTTTATCACAAATATGTTCAACCGTTTTATCACCATCCTCAATATTGATCACATTTTGACATGCTGATCTGGTATCCTCAGGAGAGTCATGAGATGTTGCATCCCCAATGGAAGGACCCCCAGAGGTAAGACCCACCTGGAGATCCACAGTCTCAACCTGTACAAGAGAAGAGGGTAAACCAGTACTACCATCCAATATCTTTTGCTTATTATTTACGCCCTTTTTTTCAAGGCTATCAAGATAAAAAGCATCAAAATCAGAATTGTTAATTGAGTCCAACATGAAAAAGAAATTGGGTGCAACACCACACCCAACCTTCTTCACAGTAGCTTCCCCACTGGCAGAGACATGCACTTCATTTTCATATTTTTGTTTGAGTGATGATTGACCGGAAGTAACCATACCAGGTGAGGAAACCTGAGTGTCTACTTCTTCAGGCTGTGTTGGACCTACCATAGCCTGAATAGGTGTCATCAAACTAGAGGGCTCCTAAATAGATAAAATATTAGAAGGCCTTAAAGGCATCATAGCATTTCAAGTATCCTTTGTTTGCATCAAGACTAATGATATTTCTGCTGCTTCAGAGGAAGCTGGAGGAGAAGCCATAGAAAGTGGTTTCTATCTCTCAAAGCTTGAAAAAGGAGTGCCACTTGTGGGACATGCAACAACCTGAGTAGGTTCCAGTAAACCAGGGGGTTGAACATCCACTACTGCAACATGGATAGAGAATCCAACAGACTTTGAAGGCAATGCCTTGGGTTCCTTTTCCAACATCTTCATCTAGCCAATGTTAAAATCTTTACCTTTAAGATTCCATTTAAAGAGGTTATAAATCTCAAAATCATCCTCACGTAAGTCATCAGGAGGATCATACTGCACACCTTCCAGAAAACCTTCCAGGTTGGAGCACTTTATTAGCTTCCTGAATGGAGGCATTAGAAGTAACTTCCATTGTTTGTAAAGGCTATGAAACCATATCATTCAATTCCTTCTCAACCCTTTTTCTAGAAGATCATGAATTTTCCCGAAACTGTAGACTAAATCTAGAGACCACCTTTGCATAATCCTCTGTAGACATTAAAATCTTCTCCTTGTAGGAAGGCTTGGAACCTTGCATATCAGATGAGCCATCATGATGAGGAAGAGTCTTATCCCAACCTTCTCACCCACCTTTGGAATCATCTCTCGACATGCACTACCCATCATCTTTAGCCCCTACATCCACCAAAGGTAACTTATATTCACAGTGCTCAACTAAATGACCAATATTCTTACAGAAAGAACATTTCACACCCTTATGAAATTTCTCTTAATCATGACCAATACAATAACAATTATGGCAGAAAGAGGGAACATTCTCATATTCTATGGATAACTCAAATTTGAATTCATCAGCAACTAGATAACTAGTTTATATCAAATGTGAGAAGAGATCGAACTCAACAAGAATTCATAAAAAATGTCCAAAATGGACAACCTCAATCTCCTTATCAAGTTTAATGGGTGTTCCCACCGCAGATGCAACATCCCACTAGATGTTGGGTTGCCAAAAGATCCAATTAAGGCCAGTGATATTGATCTAGGACTAGGTCGTAGAATTCCTCACCTGAACCAGATCAAACCATGGATCCTAGTCCCGAAGTCTCAAGGTGAATGGATTTAAAGATATGAAGTCGTAACCTCATGCCTTTAATTTCATCTATAAAGAAGGAAAGATTACATTTATAAATATACATAAATAAATTAATATATTTATAAATATAGAAAAATATTTATAAATATATACAAATATTTATAAATATATACACCTATTTATAAATATATACACCTATTTATAAATATATACAAATATTTATAAATATATACAAATATTTACAAATATATACAAATATTTATAAATAAATACAAATAGTTATAATTATAATTCTGAATAAATATAGATATATTTAAATAATTATAAAATTATAATAAATATATTAATTATATATATGTATAGAAATATTTATAAATAAATAAAAATAGTTATAGTTATAATTCTAAATAAATATAGATTGATTTAAATAATTAAAAAATTATAATAAATATATTCATTATATATACTTATAAAATTAAAAATATATTTTTTATAAATTTATAATTATATATATATATTTATAATTATAACTATAAATAAATATATATTTATTATAAATTTTAATAACAAATGAATATATATTTATTTATAGTTATAATTATAACTAAATATATTTTTAATTAAATAATTATAAATTTATAAAAAATATATTTATTATTACTATACTGTTATATATAATTAAGTAAATATATTTATAAATATATAAAAATATTGATAAAATTAAAAATATTTATAATTATAATTATAAATAAATACAAATATACTTAAATAATTATAAAATTATAATAAATATATTAATTATATATGTTAATAAAATTATATATATATATACTTGTTTGGTTCTTGGGGGAACAATTTTATTAAACACAGACACACCACACACACAGGCTAGAAAGGCACACCATACACCCCCAAGGGATATCCCACCCACCAAGCCTTATTTATTCAATATATGGCCTGAATGCCTAGTGGGCATAAAGACCATTACATAAGCCAAAGGCCCAATGCAGCGTCATGCCTGCATCATACTACCTGTGTCACTCGGGTTGCGTCATCGCCTGCCTGCGTCATGCGTCATGCCTGTGTCATGCATCATGTCTATGTCACCGCATGCCTGCTGAAATTCGCCCCCACCCGGATTTGAACCTAAGTTTGATATCAGATTATGGGGAGCCTTTACCACTCAGGTAAACCCAAAAATGGAAATATGTTATTTAGGTAACGAGGTATAGGTGGCCGCCACACCATGCATGTCCTGGTTAATAAAATTTTATATAATTAAATAAATATATTTGTAAATATATTCAAATATTGGTAAATAAATAAATATATTTATAATTTTAATTATAAATAAATAATGATATATTTAAACAATTATAATAAATGTATTAATTATATATATTGATTTAATTGTAAATATAATAAATATATTTGTTATAATTTGATAATTATTTAAATAAATAAATAAATAAATATTTATAGTTATAATTATAAATAAATATATATTCATTTAAATAATTATAAAATTATAAAAAATATATTTATTAAATATATAATCTTATAAATACATATAATTAATATATTTATAAGATCATAGATATAATGAATTTATTTCTTATAATTTTATAAATATTTAAATGAAAATATATATTTATTTATATTTAAAACTATAATTATATATCAATATATATATATATATATTTACTTAAATAATTATAAAATTATAACAAATATATTTATGAAAGAGGTCTGAGAACAAGTTGGAAAGCCAACCCATACCTATAAAATTTATTAGAAAAAAGTAAATGACAATAAGAAACAGGAAGGACGAGGACAGACAAGTCATGCCCTCCATCAAGGGAGAGAACTATGAATCAAATTGACCAGGGTTATCCCCATAATCATACCTAGAGTCATTGACATTATTAGTGGTTTCCCACTTGGACTGTGACTTCTTCTGATTGAAGATCACGTAGTATTTATCCATGAGTTTTTCTTTATCTAGAGTGAGTTGAGACTAAGAATCCCTAGTAGAAGATTTGGTAGTCACAGTTTTTTCACACCTAAGTGCATCAACCCAATCATCTAATCCATGACCCCATCTATGGCCTTTTGGATGATGACTCCATCTCCCGAATTTAGGTTGTTTCCAAGTCTCTTCCACTTTCTACAAAGGAGGTGACTCCTTATTAGTGATGTGAGTACCCACAAAAGAATCATCATTCAAATTGATTTTTAAAACACCATCCATCTGTAGTGGGTCATCACCCACCTTCTGTGGCATATTTTTGGAGTCAAACAATTAAAATTTGTTTGAGTTAGGCTCTTGGTCATCCAAACCCTTCTTAGAAATAGATTTTGATTTTCTATAAGTGACTCATTGAATAACTACACTATCCACAAGTTTCTTCCCTTTGGATGACTTCAAATCATTAGATCCCCTTTTACAAACAGGGAAGTCAAAATCCAATATATTTTTTCCACTTATGTTTCTTGAGGCAGGCCTTCAGTCCTGTAAATAAAGTTCATCAACTAGATATTGAGATTCAACTTCATTGACATCTTTGTCAGTCATGGAATTCCACTCCATTCTATCATCATCACATGGGGTAGAATTTCTTTGATTAGCATACAGTCCCTCTACTATAATATCATCCCAAGACCGATTTTCTAGACGAGCTGAAAGATCATGGGTATTCAAAGATGTGTCCTAGAATAAATTCTTCATGTTGGAACTGATGGACCTCTCCATTTGTTTCTATTTGGGATGTAGAGAGGCACTCAACATGGTCCTTTCTGGAAAATCATCATCAGGATTTATGTGAGTGCTCAAATCATGGGAAAGATCCTACAAAAAATGTGGCTTATTATTGTAGTGGACTGAATAATGCCCAAAAGCTGAATTGAAGGAGAAAGAGACATACTTTATAAAGCTCGAACAATCATGACCCATAATACTATGTTCTAAGAAGAACATCGACACTTTTTCATAAATAATATTGAATTAAATCTTATCATATTATGTGGAAAGAAAAATTTTATCCACCATGGTGAAACCAAGATCAACCTCTACAAAAAGGTGAGCATAGTGCCCAAACCATGCCATATCGGTTTCCTTGTGTAGCCTAATCATTACACCAATCACAAGTGTGATGTCATAAAAAAATTTTAGATGCCAATAGAGCCAATTTAAGCCATTCATTTTCACCCAAACATGAATTGATGAATTGAATTCCTCTAGCGGATTAATGGTCCTATCCCATTCATGAATGTGTATGACACAAGGCTTGAGAGAGATTGAGACAAGCCCCCACACATGCCACTTCAAAGAATTTGTAGGAAAGAAGATATGGAAAAATCCTATTCCTAATGAAATGCACCTCCGCTTGGAGAAACCCCAAATCATAGAAAAATGCACAACAAGGTCTTCCACCTTCATTATCTTGGATCCAATTGGTAGAATTATTCTTGAAATAATTGAGTTATTACATGAAATAAGATACTCCGAAACTGCATTTGAATTAACTTTAACATTTAGAACGATCCCCTTTAGAAAAATTGAACTATCCAAAAACTCTTTATAGAGAGAGAAGTTATTCTCAAAAATAAAGGCATCCATGTTAGACATGCCTGAATCAACATTTTTGTCTTTCACTTGAGGAGTTATGAACTTGTGTAAATAAAAATTATTTTGATCAAGGAATCTGGCTGAAGAAGAAACAAATTTCAAAGATATTGACAAAGGACCTGAGATCGAGAAGAAGGAAGGTTGAACACTTCAGGCGATGACATCACTGAAAAAGTTGCACAGATCTTCCAGTGGATGTAGCTTCAAGTAGTAGATGTGGAATCCTAAATCATTATGGATCTAGTGTTGGTAAGCAATGATGGACCAAAAAAAGGACTTATCCAGTGGTGGTGGTAAGGGAATACTATAGTCGTAATGGAAACCTCTGGCACAGATCTGGTGGTCACAGACCTCAAGATCTCATGGGATCTAACCCATGCACCACTGAACCCTCCTCCTCTAGAGCCTCACCTCAACCACCACCAACCCCTCCTCTGTCGCCTACCCCTCCTCCACCACTGCGAATCCCTCCTACGTCACTACGAACCCCTACTCTATAGCTAACCCACCTCTACTTTATGCTAAACCCCACCTCCTACCATGAACACCTCCTCCACCATGAACACTCTTCCACAACAAACCCTACTCCATTTTGAACCCAAAACCACTGAAAAACCCACCACTTCTATGAACCCTTCTGCGACCTCCACCACCGCCTACCCTGACTCTACTGCTACCAGACCCTACTGCCGATGCCGGATGGGTATTCCATTTTTCATCATTATTATTAATTATTAATATATAGATATATTTTGGATTAGTTTTGGTTTATTCATACATAACATTCAATAAGAATGAAATCCCTTTGAATACCATCAAATGGATTGTCATTGATTCAATTACCCAATTAGTATCATACAAATCCTTTAAAACATCTATATATTCTATATTTTCCACAATAAAATTGTTGTAATTATTAATATGAGATGTTTTAGAAAAATCCCATTCCCCCTTCTAAACTGAACAAGCCCCTAAAATTAACATTCCCATCTCTTGTGAAAAAGAACTGTCATATTGAAATCCCCTAAAACTATTTTTATCATGTGGAATTCCAATACCTTATTTCTTTTCAGTTTCTATGACTATCAACAGATCTTCATTTTAATTCTTTAATGTAGTAACATTCTCCATAAACTAGTCCAAAAGTCAATGACATGATATCCCTTCATTTTATGTTTGTTTTATTTAGCTAAACATTTGTAGAATTAATCTAGCCTCACCTTTTCATTCTATTCCATATACTCCAAAAACTCATTTTTCATAATTTATTTACGGTCAAAGACCTTATATTGATCCATAGAGTGACCCATAAAATTACCTAACCAGAAAAATGATGGAATATTTTAATTTTAAATAATTAAATAATTCTCTTGGAATAATTATTGTTAGATATGGTACTATAGATCTAACTGAAATTATACTTTCAATTTCCAAGATATGAATATATATTTATATCACGTAGTGATTATTATTTTGTTTAACATTAATTTTTTTAATGTCCCTAGAATATAATTCAGAGTAAAAGGTTATAATAGTTTGTCACTATAATGAGAACATATATATTCCATAAATATATTCTTAAATCAATATATCATATAGTCTAGATACATCTATCTTACATGACAAAAATGATGGTTTACTATCACGTGATGGATTCTCAGATCAAATTGACACATCTTCTCATGAAGTTCACACTTGGAATGGTTTCATTTGAACATTTGACATGAAACCTAAGTCCAATCAATATATCATATATTCTAGATACATCTAATAGTAATTCCACATGTTTTATCTATAATTTGAAATTACTATATTCAAAAATGGTTATTTTCCCTAAAATATGAATTTTTTGGTTTACCATAAAAAATGAATGGTATAAAATCTTTGAAAATATCCTATTAGACTATTTTATCACACCATACATATACACATTGGTGTGTGTGTATATACTTAGTTATCTATGATATAGGTAAAAGGAAAGGGTCTCACTTTTATAGTGGTGTTCCATAGTCACTTATTAAGGATATAATGATAATGAGATATAAAGGTCACCAAAGGGAATAAAGAGACAATATTCATTTTATGTTATTTTAAAATATTTACTATAAAGTTGCTCTATTTCCAATAAATTTATTTTTGGTTACCCTTTATATTTTAAATCATTTTTAAACCTTTTATATCTTTATATTTTATAAAATTTGGGTAATTTTATATTCATGTATCTTTTATAATGTGCCTCTATTGGGATTTATGCTTCTATGAAAATGCCTAAGTGGATCTTTTAAAATGACTTAATTGTTTTGAAATTTTTCTTAAAAAATTACTTGTGTTCAACAAACCCTTTTTGGGTTTTAAATAGCTTTAAAAATATTTAAACACTTAGAATAGACTTAGGTTTCATGTAAAATGTTCATCAACTCACCCAATTGGCTTTCATAAAGGGATATGAATGTTTTGAAAGCGTATTTAATGATTGTTTCATTTTAAAATGGGGTTTGTTATGTTTTGAATGAAAATTTGTAAAATATAGAGGGTTGTCTCTATTATTAAATGATTAAGGCTATTGGGTCATGAATTATACTTGAATGATTTAGAAAACAACGGACTGCGGTTTTGTGAAAGAGTGCTTGGAATTGATTGGTTTATTTTAAAAAGGGTGTGTTATTTTAAAGAGGAATTTTTCTAAATGGTTGTTTTTAATGGGATTTAAAATGTGATATTTTAAATAGTTTTCAAAGGAAAATTGAAATGTAGTTTTCTCATAATATTTTACGTTTATATTATTATAGAATTAGGAAAACCAATACATTATATAGGGAAGAAAATTAGATTGATTTTAACACCATGGAAAGGGAATGTCACTAACTCTATCCAACCCATATGATATCCATCATAACCTCACTCCCACAAAAGGTGGATTAATGTTTAACCCCATTGCATCTCCTGAACCTACATTGCATCCAACATCACCTACATGGTGTAATTAGGGTGCCTCTTGTTTCATATGTCTATTTAGTCCTTTTACCTCAGAGGGATGTGATTGATTATTAGTATGGAATTCTTGATTCTTATTCATGGATGTGAAAATGGCCACTTTCTTGTGAGGGTGTTAGAGTTGACATGTGATTTACTACTTATATTATATTTATTCATGTGATGATCAATGGCTTGTTGTTTCTCACTACCACTGGTTTGGCTGTATGAGAACCCTAGGAATTAAGAAATAGGTCTATATTTATAATACACTAGTTACCTCACACAATTGATAGTTTCCCCTAATTTTATTGTTTTCTAAGTCTATAAGAGTGTCCCTAGTGAATAATTCATGGTTAAGTGAGCTGGATTTTCTGTTTTTTTAGGATTCAACATAGGCTGACTATTGGCCTCATTGTAGTGTGAGTACAAAATGAAGGAATAATTTAACTCTGTTAATGGTTTTGATACATTGCAGATAATAAAATTGGAACCAGTATAGTTGGATATATTGAAAACTTATATTTATCATCTAAAGGAGAAAGAGAATGATAAGAAATAGTGAAATTTGTCTCTAGTTGTAAATTTATTTCAATAATTAGATGGATTATATTTTAGGTAGATTTTATCTCTTGATTTAAATCATAAAATAATTCAGGTGGTTCTTGACTTGGTTTCCATTGAAGGTTTATTTCTAAAATTAATTAATGTCATGATTATATTCCTTCATAGAGATTCAGAAGAATAGATATACATAGATCAACAGGAAGGATTCATGATAAATGGAATAGAAGGTTCAGTTCCAGTCTCAAATGGAGTTTTTATGGGATTAATTAGACACCAAGATAGTGTAACTAGAATTTTAATGCTTTCATGATAGAATTAATGTTCATGTAGTGTAATATAAATAATTTATTCTATATTAATGTGTATTATGATGATATTTTTATCATTTTATTTCTTATTGTTTATGAATTTCTCTTAGTTAGGCCGATGAAGGAAAGGATGGAAGCTGAAGATTTATTTATTTAGAACATCCCAAATAAAGGACCTTGGTTCTGGAAAGTGGATATTGGGGATAAATATTGAAAGAGACATAAAGTCTATAATATTTTTTATCCTTTGTTAATTTTTCTATCAACATTTTGTTTATTTATTTTATTAAATATTAATATTTCCATATCAAATAATATTTATATGAATAAATAATGGATGGATACCAATCATCTTACAAAAGAGTATGAAGATGGAGTGAAAGAGTTCATCATGTTTGCAAAAAATATCATGCATATGACTCTTCTCAAATCCTTTTTCCATGTTTACACTATTAATATTCATGATAAATTAGTCCGAGGAGTTGGAAGAGCACTTTATCTATCATGTTTTAGATCAATGTTTTAAATGTTATAATAAACACGGGGAAAAAGAGAATGTATCTAGTGGCTATGATATCATTATTTTTTATGGATCATCTGATATGATTATAAGTGTGAACAATGAAGAAGCCTCTATCAAGGATGTGACTACATATGTGAATGATGATGAAGATCATATTGAGGAAATGATTAGGACAATTGATGATACACTTCATGATTTCCCACAATTTCTTAAGAAGTTAAAGAGTTGTGAAATGAATTCATTATATGCTGGTTTCAATAGATGTATGGAATTGTACCCCATATTGAAGCTGTATAATTTGAAAGTAGACAATGGATAGAGTGACACAAATTTTATGGAATTAGTTTCTATCTTGAATGACATGTTACCATAAGATATTGAGCCCTCGATCCAAACATATGATGCTAAATGAATGCTATGCTTGATGGATATGATCTATAAAATAATACATGCCTTCATGAATGACTATATACTATTTCTGAAGGACCATAAATCACTTACAGAATGAAAAATGTGTGGTTCTTCTTGATTCAAGAATGTTGAATCCAGTCCTATGAAAGTTTTATGGTAATTTCCAATCATTCCAAGGTTTATGCACCTATATAGAAGTGGGGAGACTATATAGAAATTGAAGGGGCATGAAGATACAAGAATTAAATATAGGAAACTATGTCACCCAACATGATCTCCTTAGTGAATGATAACCGATCACAAGTATCTTGAATTTGGAAATGATCCAAGAAACCTTTGTCTTTCTATATCTATAGATGGAGTGAATCCTTTTGGTTTTCAAAGAAGCGCTCATAGTACATTCCTGGTTATGTTGGTAAATTATAAATTTCCACCATGGTTATGTATGAAATGAAAATACATCATCTTATCCATGATTATATTAGGACCAAAACTATCAAGTAATGATATTGATGTTTATTTGTTTCCATTGACTGATGATTTGAAATTATTTTGGGATTCAGTTGTTATGTTGTATGATGAATACATAAATGAAGATTTCACATTCAGATCCTTGTTGTATGGGATGATAAATGAATTTCTTTCTTATGTAAATTTGTCAGGATATATAATTATATAAACTCAAGTGTTTCCCATTGGAGCACAAGGTACACAATCAATTAGGTTGAAACATTCATCAAAAACCATGTTTCTCGTACATCTCATATCACTACCCCCAATGACATTAGTACTCATCTTGGATGAAATCATTCTATGGATGTTTAGAAAAATATAAAACATTGTATCCTCTAAAAGGTGATCAATAGTTTGATAAAGTAAAATATGTGGAAACTACTTTTGGTAAACCATTTTCAAAAAACCTTATGAAAACCAGTTGTAAAAAGAGATAATTTTTTTCTGAATTATTATACTAGAATTTTTTGTGCATCATAATTTTTCTCAATGTTATTATGCATGTTCAAAAAAATGTATGTGATTGTGTCATCAAAACATTGCTAAATGCACCCAAAAAAACAAAAAATGGAATTAAGGCTAGGTTAGACATGGTTGACATGGGAATACAAGAATAGATGGTGCCGATGAAGGGTGAGAAATGAACTTTTCTTCATCCAGCTGCTTACACTCTTTCCAGCCAGGAGAGATATCAGTTTTCAATTTCTTGGATAATGCAGGGTTCTAGAGGGGTATTCATCGAATATCAATAAAATTGTGTCAAAGAACGATTTAAAGGTAAAGGGTCTTAAATCACACGAATTCTATGTTTTGATGCAAGATCTAATTCCAATAAATTTACATTTCATTTTGACCAATAATGTGCATCATACATTAACCAAGCTATATTTATTCTTCAATGATATATGTAGCAAAGTTATACCCTGAAAAAATTGCTGGCTATGGAAGGATAAATTTCTATCATATTATGTGATTTGGAAATGTTCTTCCCAGTAACATTATTTGATATGATGGTTCACTTGGTGAGAGAGATTAGACAATGTGGTCATGTACACTATAGATGGATGTAACCCATTAAATGATATATGAAGATTTTAAAAGGGTATGTAAAAAATCAAACTCATCCACAGGGTTGTATTATAGAGTGATATATTGTTGAGGAATCCATTGAGTTTTGTACTGAATACCTTTCCGGTGTTGAAAGCATTGGTCTACCAAAATATCTTCACATTGGGTGGCTTGTGGGTGAAGGAATTTCAGGAAGAGATGTTGTCACAATAAATATTATAGACCAAGAGCAATCCCAAATTTACATTTTCATAACAATTTTGAGGTTTCTCTATATGTTGAATCCCACAAAGAAATTATTAGGAATTTGAATCTATCGATTTTGGTAAGATGAATATCAAATACACATAATCAATAACTTGTTAGATAGTTTCGAGACTAAATTTTTAGGAGTTAGATGAAAATATGGATTCAATTTCTGAATGAAATTGATGGACAGCTAGAGGACCTAGTGTGTATGTATTATCTTACAATTTTTATGTAATTCATGGTCATACATTCTATACAAATGGCATGATGAAGACAGAACCATTAAAAATAGTGGATTTATAATTGTGGAGTAAGCAATGCAAGTTTATGTTACTAAGGAAAAAAATCCAATTTACACGAATATGTCATTCTTTGGAATCATCAAAAAAATATTGGAGTTGGATTATACAACATTTGAAATGCCGATTTTTTAATGAAAGTCGGTTGATAATAGGAGTGATGTTAAAATAAATGAACTGGGATTCATGAAAGTTGATTTCAGTAAGGAAGGGTTCAAAGATGAACCATTCATAATGGATTCATAGGCAGTACATGTATTTTATTTTCCAGATCCCACAAACAGAAAGTGGTCAATTGTAATTTTATCGACTAAAACCACTAAAGGGTTAAATGAAAATTCAACTGTAGATGGAACTTTCATTGGGATGTTGTAATCATTTCATAGTGGTTTAAATATAGATTGAGTTTTTTATGTCAAAAAATACAACAATGAAGGGATTCAGATAGTCAATAGAGGGGTCAAATCCCATCAGCCATTAAAAAAAGAGAGTTGAATAATCAGGTAATATTTTTTTATAATACACATCATATTACCTCATGTTATTATCCATTTTCTTCTATATTTATTTACTATAAATTAAATGTTAAACCAATTATGTAGATATTGACTTCTGTATGTGATGGTGCTCCCAATTTTGAGGAACAATAGGTCCCTCAACCTTTTGATGTTCATAGTGCAGAGGAACAATGAACCTTTTCACGTGATGGTTATTCAAATCTTGAGAGAAAACAAGTCTCTTATCTCATTTCTTCTCACAGTGTAGAGGAAAAATGACATTTTGTACATGCTGATTATCTCAATCTTGAGGCACAATAGGTCTCTCAAGCTACATTTTCTCGTATTGTAGAGGAATAATGACCTTATTTATATGCTAGTGCTCCCATTCCTGAGGAACAACAAGTTTATCAACTAGTTACTACTCCTAGTGTAGAGGTATAATGACCATTTGAACATGCCGATTCTACCAATCTAGAGGAACATATTTATGATTTTTAATATGAGGAAATGGTAGCTGACAAAGGACTCATGATGTAGAAAAACATGAATGTCATAGTTTGATGGTGTTAGTAAATATAATTATGGAAAAAGTTAGAGGCATCAAATATGAGGTCGTATGGATTGCATAGGGCCAACATGTTAACCCCATAAAGACCATGTTTAGTAGTAACATTAGATTTTTCACTCGGAAATGCATTCTGATTGATGTATATTTGTGGCACCATGTTGTTCCCACGCTTAAGAAAATGATGTGGGGAGAGATTAAGGTAACATTATGATATTATTTCCTTATTTTACTAAAAAATATAATAATGAAACATTGAATTACTCTTCATCATCCATTTTGGAGTGAATTTATATTAGATGACTTCCAACAGAAATATATTAAATCTTGCTAGAGTAATTCATAGAGAATTTCACACAATTCTAACAAGACATCATCTTAAAGATGTTTAAGGAAAAATAAACCCACACCCACTGCTTATCTATGCACACATGATAACTCAAGAAGCAAGTGATGCATTTACTAGTCGTCGTGCATACATGTCTTTTCAGGTACATTTTTTCTAGTAATATGTTATTTTATGATATGTGTATTCATCACATTGATTAAAAAAAATTTATTTTTTGAAAGAGAAACTAAGTGTAGTTAATAAGGAAGGAGCATCAAAACCAGCATACCCCTACCATAATTCCAGGTTGGGGTACACTTCACTTGAAAACAAATTGGTACATATTTTAAATATACCATAATAGTTTTTGTGAAATGAAACAACACCATAAATATGTTCCTCTATTTATATTCAGATTGATGACTCCAAATCGAAATCCACTTCCATACCACACCATGTGCTATGGAAGGAGTCACATGTAAATAAAGACGAGATACTAATAGATGAAAACACACAAAAAATGTGAGAAACCTATGAAAGTATTACATTATATTTCTTTTTTATTTAAATCACTATTAAATAACAATAATAACTTATTTTACTATATTTTATATCTGACATATTCATAGTAATCAACAACACTTGTATTGGATGATCACATACTATTGGTGGCCTTGAAGTGGCTAGAACAGTATGGACATGTCAGAGGTGTGGGATTTGGGGTGACACCCTAAACATATTTTGAAAAAAAGAGGGTCAAAGTGAAATAATGAAACATATGAGAGAAAGAATAGCTACCCTTAAGGAAGAATTAAAATGGTAGATATTGTTTATGGAAACTTTTATTGGGGGAAGAAAACAGAAGAAACAACTCAAGAATAACCATCGTTTGAAGATCCTGCCCCACCCCCAACACCATTACGGCGAGCCATTCCCCTAAAAACCTATCTTAGCTGAGGTAATAAATGTTCTAATAATTGATCCTATGAAATGTAATTTAGATAGACACTGATAACTTTTCTGTACTGATATTATATAGGGTGATAATGATTGTGATTTATATCTATCAATACCCACCCATCATCTTATAGTGAGGGCTATGGTGTTCAATATCCACAATGACATGCTACATGACATACCATTTCCATAATGACATGTGAGAGTATTGATTAACATAGCCCATGAGATGAGTGCTAAGATACCTATTCCAATTGATGAGGAAGATATTCATAAGGCCAATCAAGCTATTGGAATATTCATTGCTTAGTCATCACATCTTGTAAAAAACATTTGGACAACAAGTATTCATTTCCAATTTATTTTTCAAGTGAAAGCTTTAATAGTTAATGAAAAAATTCAGAATTGATGAATTTTATTACATATGGATAGAGGGAAGGGGGTGAAACATAAGGCTAGCTAAAAACCATCTAAAGGATCGACCAACCGATCGAAAAGATCTTTGGAAAACACATTTACCTCACCTGTTCTATATTCACATTTACTAAAATTGAAGGTTCATGTTGATACAAAGTTAAAAAATAGTCTTACTCACATAGTTGATTTTTGATTAAAATTTATACGAAGAGAAAGTTCAAGACTTCATTAGTGTTGAGTATGTAAGTGAAATCTTTTACTATGATTGTCTAGGTGGCTTAGTTGTAAATTTATACATGATGTTTGTTTTTATGATTTGATTTCCAAAAGATGATATATTACGTTAATTATGACTAAATACATTTCATATTTTTTGTAGGTGTATATATGAATAAAAAATTGAATGGATTTCCCCATGAATATATTTTTTGACTCATTAGTCATCACAACACCTCTACAGAACAACCTAAAATAGATTCCAAAAAATATGATGAAATAGTGGTAGGCCAAGTCAAATCATTTGAAAGAAAACTTTTGGATGACAGACTCTTATTAATACTAACTATTTAGGGGTAAAACTCTATAATTTAATCTTGTAAAATATAATTTTATTTCTTTCATTACTTATTCCTTTTTTTCATTTTAGGCAACATTTTATTCTTATTATGGTCAATTTGGATACTCCAAAGATTTATTTTCTAGATTCAATTCATGGATAGCCAACAAACTGACCAAAAATTATGGCATTTTTCAATAAGTAATACACTACATCCAATATTTTAGAACTAAAAATCACATTGTATAATTTATATTATCTTTTAATGAGGTTTCTGTTACGATAGGGGTGGTGTAAGATTATCGGAAAAAACAAGGAATGAGGCTAGGGGATAAGCATGAGTAATTTGACAAGTTATATGAATAGAAAAGTATGAGGGTATATATAATAATATTTCACTATCCAAACACATATAAAAAGAAATTAATTATTTTTCTCAATGTTTATTCATTTTCTAAAACAAAAAATGGAAATTATTATGGTTATTATGTTTGTAAATTTGTGAGAGAGATCATATTTCATGAAAAAACTGGAATCCCTAAAGAGGTATTTTTGAAGATAATTACTATTTCATTTAAAATACTTATTAATCCCAGTTTATTTGTATTTTCTCAATAATACTATGACTGTCGAAAAGAATCATATTCAAAAAATGATATAAATTTTCTTAAAAATGAATGGGCAACAAAACTAATGGAATAATGTACACAAATAACAAGAAGATTTGAATTCCATATAAGTAGTGGATTGTTTAATAATTATTTTTAATTTAATTATTTTTATTATTACTCACATAAGAATTTTTTTCTTATATAGGTAGATTCCTTTATTCGAGTTGGGGTGGTTTGTTCGAAACAGATCATGCTCATGAGAGATTGGACTTTGAGGCTACAACATAGATAATGACAATAAGGAAATGGGTTAAGAATATATAAAGGTGAATTCACAATACTTATGTAATTAATTAATTTGTTCATCATTTTATCTACTATTTTTTAGTTAATTTCCTTATCATTTATATCTAATAATTATTTAGTTTTTTACAGATCTTTTGGGAAGTTATAGTTTCCTTTCATCAATCTACAACAAGCCAGAAAAGGGAAAAATGTTCCTTTCATTTGGAAGAGGAAACCCCATGTTGCATGAAATGTGAAGTGAATCGAAATGATGAATCTACCAATGGATTTAACAGTAGTTGAATGAAAATAATAACTTCCCAAAATAACTTTAACGAACATTTTCTTGAATAGTGTTGTAATCATCCAAAGTTCTTTCAGCCACACTCAAATCTGATACATAGTGTGCTCAGTATGACTCAAAGTGTATGTTTTTAGTTTATAATATTCTATCATCCTTTATGATTCATGTCTTCTGAACTACCATGCTTTAATCCATGATTCATGATTGTGATCTATGATATTCATGGTGTGAATTTATAATGTTAATATCACCTTCTAACATCTTTAAGATCATGTATCCTTATATGATCATTGATATATCTCCCTTTATTACACTTATTGAGCATCTATGCTCACCCTTTATTATGTTTCATATCATTATGTTATTAATAATGTTTTTAGAAATGATATGTCTAAGAAGGTTTCTAGTAATGAATAACTTAATGAGATACTCTTATAAACTATGTCTTTATGTCTCAATGTTTCCAAAAGAACTAAACCTAAAATATTATAGCATGGATCATTATGTTATGCAATGAATATCAATATACTAATATGTGATATCTATGTATGAAATATTTGGGTCAATATAGCTAGTATTAGAGCAACTGAGCTACTCATAAATGAGAAAACACATTCAACTATTTTGAAATTTTAGAGATACAATCCATATGTCATTTTTGTTGTGTAGTAATCAAATGAACCTCAATATGATATACGATGTGGCTGGTATCACTCAAAGTTTTTCTTTTTATTTAAAATTGAAATTAATTTTAGTAAAAAAAATTGACATACTGAAAACCGAGTAGATATATTCATATTGTTTTAATAATTTATGAAAACAATCTATTAGTCATTTGTGATGTGTAAGAATCAAACCCCACCTCAATATGACATGAAATGCTACCAGTATAACTCCAAATGTGTTTTTAATTTAAAATTGACATTAATTTAAGTAAAAATAATAAGTGAAATATAAAAAATAAGCAAACACATTCATATTGTTTTGATACTTTAAGAAAACAATCCAATATTCATTTATGATGTTTAAGAATCAACCAAATTTCAATCTAATATACAGTATGACTAAAAGTGTCCACTTTGAGTATAAAATTAACATTTTAGCTCAAAATGTGTCACTCACTAAAATACAAGAAAAAACACTCTGATTGTCTTTATAATTTAGGAAAACGATTCGTAAGTCATTTTTGATGTGTGTGAAGAAGTCTCATGTCAAACTGATGCACGATGTGAGAGGTATGACTCAAAATGTGTATTTCCAGTTTGAAATGACATTTTTGCAAACAAAAAAAATTGTCATACTAAAAATCAATCAAACACATTAATAATATTTTGATACTTCAGGAAAAAAATATATATGTCATTTTTGATGTGTAGTAATCAACCTCACCTCAATATGATGCACGATGTAACCTGTATGACTCAATGTGTCTCTTTTTATATAAATTTGACATTACTTTTAGTAATACGAACAAGTGACATACTGAAGACCCAGAAAATACATTCATATTGGTTTTATACTTTAGAAAAATAAACCATGATTCATTTTTGATGTGTTGGACTAAACCACACCTCAATCCGACACATGGTGTTAATGATATGACTTTAAGTGTGTATTTGTATATGAAATTGACAATAAATTTATTAAAAAGAATAAGTGACATACTGAAAACTGAGAAAATGCATTTTTATTATTTTGATACATTATTAAAATGATCCATGAGTCATTTTAGATGTGTAGGAATCAACCAAACCACAATCCGATGCACAGTGTGACCAATATGACTAAAAGTGTATGTTATCAGTTTAAGAATGACATTTTATCTCAAAACTTGTCTCTCACTGAAAACCAAGAAAACATACTCCGATTGTTTTCATAATTTTTGAAATAAATTCATAATTTATTTGTGACATGTAATAAGTAGTCTCACATCAAACCAATGTACGATGTGACCGGTATGACTCAAAAAACATGTTCCTAGTTTGAAATGAAATTTTAGTAAAAAAAACACAACTGGCATACTGAAAACTATGAAAACGCATTCAGACTATTTTGATATTTTAGGAAACTGATCTGTAAGTCATTTTTTGACTTGTAAAAATCAACCACAACTCAATATGATGCAATGGTGTGGCTGAAATAACTCAAATTTTCTCTTTTTTACTTAAAATTGATATTAATTTTAGTAACAAGAACAAGTAAAATACTGAAAACTGAGAAAACATATTCATATTGTTTTGATACTTTAGGAAAACGATCCAGGATTCATTTATGAGGTTTTGGAATCAATTATTCCTCAATATGACACATGGTGTGAATTATATTACTTTAAGTATGTATTTTCACATAAAATTGACATTAAATTTTTCAAAAAGAACAAATGACATTCTGAAAAACAATAGAACACATTTTTATTGTTTTAATACATTAGAAAAATGATCCATGAGACATTTGTGACATTTATAAATCAACCACACCTTAATCTGAATGAAAATGTAACTGGTATGATTGAAAGTGTCCATTATTAGTTTAAAATTGACATTTTAGCTCAAAACATGCCACTCACTAATAACCAAGAAAACAAACTTTGATGTATTCATAATTTTTGATAGAGATTCATAAATCATTTGTGACATTTATGAAGTAGTGTCACATAAAAATGACACACTATGCGACCGTTATGACTCAAAATGCGTGTTTCCAGTTTGAAATGATATTTTAGTAAAAAAACACAAATGCCATATCAAAAATCAAGAAAATGCTTTTTTATTTTTTTGATACATTAGAAAAATGGTATATAGGTCATTTTTGATGTGTAGGAATCAACCGCACCTCAATATGATGAATGATGTGGCCAGTAAAACTCAAAGTGTCTCTCTTTATTTAAAATTGACATTAATTCTAGTAAAAAGGACAACTAAAATACTTAAAACCGAGAAAATGAATTTATATTGTTTTTGTAATATTGGAAAACAATCCATGAGTCATTTGTGATGTGTATGAATCAACCCAAACACAGTACGGTGCATGGTGTGATGAGTATAACTTCAAATGTGACTTTTTTATTTAAAATTGACATTAATTTATGTAAAAAGAATAAGTGACATACTAAAAACCAAGAAAAATCATTAAGATTGTTTGGATACTTTAATAAAATGTTACATCAGTCAGTTTTGACATGTAGGAATCAGCCACACCTCAATCCAATGCATAGTGTGACCGATACAACTAAAAGTATCCATTATCAGTTTAATATTGACATTTTAACTCAAAATGTGTCACTAACTTAACACCAAGAAAACACCCTCTGATTACCTTTATAATTTAGAAAATTGATTCATAGGTCATTTGTGACATGTATGACACACTCTTATATCAAACCGAGGCATGATGTGACCGGTATGACTCAAAATGAGTGTTTCCTATTTGAAATGGAATTTTTATAAAAAAACGACATACTAAAAACCAAAAAAAACACATTCATATTGTTTTGATAATTTGGGATAGTGATCAATCAGTAATTTGTGACAATTAGGAACCAGCTAAACCTCAATCTGATGCATGGTGTGAGTGAAAAAAATCCAAATGTGTCATTATTTAAATTTGATATTAATTTTAGTAAAAGAACACATGACATACTAAAAAAATGAGAAAACACATTCAGATTGTTTTGATATGTTTGGAAAATGATCCATAACTCATTTACGATGTGTAAGAATCAACCCCACCTCAATATGATACATGGTGTGACCGGTATATCTCTAAATGTTTCTTTTTATTAAAAAATGACATTTTATTAATTTATTCTTTCATATTAATGTCTAATTTATTTCTTTGTAGTATTAGTAACATAATATTTGTTTTCTTATATTGGTGGAATATTTTTGTTCAGTTGTGATGATTTTTTTCAAAAACTAATTCTATGGGAGGACATTTTTGAGAGGGGATCACATACATCCATAGATGAAAAATTAATTTTTTAAGTACTTGTTGGATAATTATAAATTTAATTATATAAAAAATTATTAGAAATTTTTATAGAAGTGTTTTTTATATATACCATGGGTTGATATTTTTTTATTCATGATATCAATTAATTGTATATAGCATTGTTTACTAGGTGTGATGTATATACCTACAAGTTTATGATGGGTGTGATATTATAATAAGAATGCATTGAAACTATCTAGGCCCTTATTAGGGAAATTTCGAGCACTGATAAAGGGGACCCCCTTTATCAGCGGTGCGATTAAAAGATCGTTTTTAGTGCTGTTAAAATCCATTTTTCATGCAATTAACAAAAATATGTTTAATAGTGAATAGATTAAAGAATATAGGCATTCTATTATTATGAATTTGTCTTAGAGATAAAATTAAGATAAATTGAGTGTGTTTGAAATTATAAAATGTATTCTAGACTTTTAGGGTTTTGATGGATGGATAGTGACATCGTGGGTAGAGGATTCTTTCATATTTTTTTTCTATTAGGGAATTTAAAATCCAAAACATGGGGCTCCAGATTTTTGAATATGTAGACTAATATATTAAGAATCTTGGAATGGGACCCCCAATTTAATTAGATTAATATGAATAATTTGATTTCATATATTTGGATTATAATTTGGGGGCTAAGTTGTTTTTTTGGATTCCCCAACTCCCATGGGAGATAGATTATGCAGTTTGTATCCCGATTAAGATGGATAAGGAAACAAAAGGAGATGGATACAAGAATTTTTCATGTGTTTTGGTTAAATTTGACCTCATCACACCTTTTATCAAAATAAGCATACTTAATGATATTGAATTTAGGTCTGGTTTGTTGATGAATATGTAATGATTCTGACTTTTTTCAAGGTTGTAATAATATTGGGCTCGTCTATGAAAAATGTCACAATGATACAGTCAATCGAAAATGTGGGATGATAGTTCACTTTAATGATATTTGTAGAAGATTCATTAAGGAATTCATGGTTCCTTCCACAATAATGGAGGAAAATATAGTAGCTACGACATGTGAGGTCCCCTTCACTAGAATGACGGGATTTACAACACAAAGCACTAAATCTGATGAAGATCCTGGAGGTAGGGATCCGAACATTCTTGGCCAAGAAGGAGGTGAGGCTTCTGAAGTTCCTTTGACTGGAGGGATGTAGAGCATAAGAAATTGGATCTGATTAAGCATACCTATATGGAGTTATGGATCTTGATATATAGGATATAGAAGAAGGTGATCCAAGTGATCACAATTTAATAATTCCTAAGAGAGAAAGAGAAGTAAAGGGTGGTCAAGATTGAAATGGTTCTCAATCAAAGACTCAAACATATATCAAAGGATACCTTCACATAGTTTCAGACCAATAGTCATAAAATGAGTGTATTGATTACACTAATTCTAATCCTCAGCAAAAGGAGGTGGAAAATTACTTTCATGCTTCTGCTGAGAAAGTTAATAAGTCACTCAAGGTGGTTTCTCTTTCATATACTTAGATTAAAATGAATACTAAGGTGCGTACATGGAAAAATAAACCAGATAATCAGGGATCCAATCAGGTTTCCTTGGTGTAGAATGAGGTACAAGTTATGAATGTCAGTGGTGAAGCTAACACCAACCCGACTACAAGTCCTGTTAATTGTATAACTCCAACTGTTGTGGAAAAGGGTGAGAACATCATTGGGGTATGTGTCAACCTAGCTGCATAGTAGTCTTTAGGACCTATGAAACCTGCATAATCTGAACATACATCTCATCTTAAATTTGATATTCATTTAATTTGTAATGTGGGGATGGAATGTAAGGGATCCCCTATTACATGAGTTTTTAGCTATCTTAATGCCTAAATAAACACATATAGTCCAATATAATATTAGTTCTATTGCTAGGAGTGATCCAGTGGGAGTGTAAACTGAGTAGAAACATGCTATAATATTATAAGAAAAAATATTTCCCATTCCATATTATTTTTTAGAATCATGTGTCCATGACTATAGTGGTAGGAATGAGAATAACTATTGATATTTATTCTGTCTTTTGCAGTAAAGATAACCTGAATTTAGTCCATGATAGGGACTCATGTTCTATTGTTCTTGATAAATATAATGCTTCTCGGAATATACATGTGGGAAATAGGTGTAGTGCTAAAGGAAATTCTACACTTTCTGTTGTGTTTTTGACTACATATTTCCACTATTCAGGACTGTGGGTGAATACTAGGGAAGACCAACCACTGGAGGAGAACTGCTGTAGATGTTTGGTTGTTACCTAGGAAGAAAGGGTACATGAGTTAGTGACCTCCTAAGGAAATTTTCATCTATCATTTGTTTTGTTCTCCTCCACTACTATATATATGTGGTTCCCATATATGAGAAGATTCACATAGGGGAATTTGAAATCTTTATTATTCCCATTTGAATAAGAATTTTGTCTACCTTCCCCATGGATGTAGGTCATCCAACCAAACCACGTTAAATTTTATGTGTCCCTACTTGTGTTTGATTTATCTGTTTTAGTTTCTAATTTTAATAAGTTGAGGCTTCTTCCAAAACAAAATTATTTTAGAGGAAGTATTGGGGTTATAATGATGTAGGTGTGGATAAATTTTCCAGTGACTGGAAAATTGAAGTTGGTTAGAATTTTTTTGATGCGAGATCTATTAAGAGCTTGATGAGATGATTCCAATGACACAATTTGTGTAAAAAACAAAGTTGAAACACATAAGGTAGAGCCAATCAGAGATTCAATCAAATCAGAGGTTCTACAGTACCCCCTTGATGGATAATATGAAACAATTCATGATAGAGGCAACATTTCAGTAGGTTTTATGGAAAAAGTTCTGATGATCCATGTCAACACCACATCATCTGGAGATCGAGACCATTGAAATTGTTTTGGATATAAATTGGCCAATTGAGTCTTCTTTCATATACCTAGGAATCAATTACAGCTAATTCAACTATTCTAGACACATTTTTATGGGTAAATTTTTGAAATTCTGATATGTTTTTGTGATTGATAATTCCCAAACCGAATATAGTTTGGTACCACACTAGGAGTTTATTCTAACTACATATACCGGTGCTAAAAATACTTCCAGACATAGAAGTGTGGTGTCCAACACCAAATTTGAGATGAAGAAGTTCAACGAGAAGAACGAATTCAACATGTGGTAAAATGAAGTTTTGGATATTCTAATTCAATAGGAGTTCGATATCACATTGGATGAAAACCCACCAACATGTTTGATGGTGATTGGAGGAGACTCAACCATTAAGCCTTCGGTATGATCCGAATTTGTTTGGATAAAGAAAAAAAATATAGTGTGATGTGAGAAGCTTCATAAAACATTTCTGGGAGTATTTTAGAGAACAAGTATATAGCCAGAAGAATTGAAAATCGGTTGTACCTGAAGAAGAAATTGTTTTGATTTTAGTCTTAGCAAGGTATTTCTATGATTGATCACCTTCACAGTTTTAATAAAATCATAGAATATTTGAAACTTTTGGAAGTAGGAATTAGAGATGATGATAAGACACTATTAATGTTGAACTCTCTACCGGAGAGTTATGATAAACTTACTAAAACATTGTTGTGTGGTAAGGATGTGGTAAAATTTGTTAATGTTTCAAATGCCTTAGTTAACAATTATTACAAGTGAAAGGGTTAGTATAACCAATAGGATTTCTCATTTGAAGAATTTATGGAAATTAAGGGCAGATCAAGTGATAAGAAATCCATAAGATTCAGAAGATATGAATCATAACCAGCGTCTAAAGGTGATTCCAGCTTTAGACATCCATAAAAAGATGCATGTGCCTATTATTATGAAAAAGGGCACTAGAAGAAGTATTTTCTCAAAATTGGGAAACCAAAGGAAAGTTTTGTACATAGAACTAAGGATGTTGAAGATACTATCATTGCTTCCTCGATGGTCAACTATTCATAAGGTTAGATACTTGATTTAGGTTGTTCATTCCATATGTAAAAGAATCGAGATTAGTTTTCAAATCTCAAGGAGTCAGATAAAGGTGTGGTGATTATGGGAAATAACCACCCTTTCTATAGGAGAGGTATTGAAACAATACGGTTGAAGATTCACGATGGTACAACTCGATGCCTTAAAATTTTAAGATTTGTACTGGAATTAGAGAATAACCTCATATCGCTTAGAGTTTTGGATAGTATGGGTTAAAAAATAACCATTGAAGATGGATTGATGAAAATTATATGTGCTTCACTTCTTGTGATGAAATCTATTGAAAAGGATATTTGTACTATTTGAATATTGAGACTATTATAGGTGGAGTAGTGAAATTAGATAAGAGTATCATCACTAGTAGAGGATGAAGGACTATATGAGGACCTTTTAGGTATGGAAAACTGATTAGATATACTCTTTATATAGTTAAATATGTTGTTCCATATTTCTATAGAGACTTTTGGGATAATAATGAATTAAACCAATGGATGTATTCTATAAAAGAAGATATGAATTCACTGCATTAGAATATGATATGGGATTTTATTCCTCTTCTGAAGGAAAAGAGTACTACCACTAGGATACAGTTCAAACATTCTTTAGAATAGATAAATATGTCCTAAACTTGATATTCTTATGGTAATTGAGAAGGAAACAATAGGTATACATATTTGTATCAATATTAGTATAATTGTTTTTAATTAAATGAAGATTTTTTAGGGGAACATGGTTATATTTTAGTCACGGTGGAGATTATTGAGTTTCTGACTAAAAAATACCACCATCTAGGATGGTGGATGACTTCTAGGGAAGACTAACCACCAGAGGAGACCTAATGAAGATGTTTTGTGGATACCTAGAAAGAAATGGTACAAGAGTTGGTGACCACCCAAATAAATTTGCAGCATTCATTTGGTTTTGTTCTTATCCACTACTCTATATATGTGGTTCCCATCCATGAGAAGAGTATTAGAGTAAAATTTATAGTGTTGGAGATTTTAAGTCTTGAACCAGGGGGTAGATGAGATGGATATTATTGGAGGTTCTGGGAACACTAGTAAGGTAGTGACCAAACCCTATAAGGAATCTACTGATGCACTTGATGGCGACCCGGGGAAAAAGATTCCTGAAACGTTTTTTTCTCTGAATGCCTTTAGTCTTGGAAGATGATTATTCATGGAAAATTCCAAAATCATGAAGGAGAAAGAATTATTATGAATGATTGTTTCGGATCTTAATTTTATAAATGATTGGATGTTTACTTACTATGCTCATGGAAAGGATTGTGCATGAGGATGATTGTTGGCTCTTTATGTTTGATCCTTTTTCTTCTTTTGTGGAAACTTGTGCCTCTATTATGAATTTGTGGTCTTCATATGCCATTTTCATGTAATTAATAAACAAGCCAAGACTTTGGTTACCCATCACATCAATAAAATCCAAATATACTTAAAATTTGAAAACTATTTTTCAAAATGTAATTTTGGGTAACTTATTCCCACAGTACCGATGAAACTAGGGGAAAATCGGGTATATGGGTGGGAATTGTTTGAAATAGCACCCTCTTTAAAAAAATTTGAAGAAGGATTTGTCCAAGATAATGACCTCTTCATAAGTTTTCTAAAGAAGGCCCTTTCCGAAACAATGCCTTCTTCAAAACTATTCTATAGAAGGCATGTTCTCAAAAAATGCCTTTTTAATATAGGTTTTTAAGAGGGTTCCATTTAAACAACACCCTCCCTTATATTTTTCTAAATTTTTAAAAAAAATTGTTATGTTTTGTTTATATATATATAATATATCACATTTTCAATAAATAATAATAATAATAATGGTATTTATTTATATAACTAAAATAACAAAAAATAAATAATAAATAATATTATTATTAAATATAATTTTTTTTAAAATTATTAATATTATTAATATTTTCTTTATATATTTATATAAAATAAAATCATATTACCATTAAATATTATTATTATTGAAGAATAATTATTCTTAAAAAATCATTTATACTTAATGATTATTTATAATTAATAAAATTATTAATTATTTTACTATTTACTATTATAAAATACATAAATAATTAAATTATATATAATATTTAAAATTATTCTTTATTTGTTTTATTATTATTAAAATGATAAATATATTACTATTATAGTTATTATAAATTATTAATAATTGTATTACAAATTGTTAATAATAACAGTATTATAAACAATTATATTTTCTATATTAAAATTTTAATTATTATTTATTTTAAATTATGTTATTAACGAATTTATTATTTACATTACAAATTATATTATTTACATAATTATTCATAATTATTGTTGTAATTATTATAAATATTTGAAAATATAATTATTATTTGTTAAAAATGAAATTCATAATATTTAACAATAATTACATAATTAATAACTATTATATGTTATTTTTTTTGGAATTCCTTTTATTTTAAATTATTTTTTATTTTCATAGTCAATGTTTTAAATTTCATATAGATTTATTTTATACTATATGTAATTAATAAATTTTTTATCATGTAAATTGTTTTTGATTTATTATATTTATTTTTAAAAATTATTTTCAACTATTTATTATATGTTTAATATATGTTTTAAGTTTCATTTAGATTTATGTTATAGTTTATATTTACTACTAGAATGGAAGGTTATACCAATGTTCCTATCCCAACAGTTTTTCCAAACTATTGGGATAAGACAGTTTAGCTAAGGCTTTCCCAATGGTTTTTAGAAAACCTGTGGGAAATATTATCTATTCCAACGGTTTTTAAAAACTACTAGGAAATATCTTCCTCAAATTCGAAGCCCAACCATTCTTCCCCTCCTCTCATCGCTATATAAATAATATCCCTCCCCTCCTCCCATCCAGATTCCCAAACCCTAGAGGCACTCCATCCAGATTCGAGGCTTAGCATCACTCACATCAAGATCTAATCCAAAACCAGTGGTAGTGTGCACCTCTCAGCTCCTCCCATATAGATATAATCTCGAACCCCACTAGTAGTGACATTTGACTATCTTCCCAACCATCGAAGAAATTTCCATATGTGATTTCATTTCATTATTCTTAAATATTAAATTTGTGGGCTCTGAATCATTGATTTATTCTATCAACCAAACATTTTTTTGGTGTAAAACACCACAAAAAATATCTTAATTTTAGAGAAATTTAAAATATTTTGATCATGTGGTTTGATTTAGACTTTTTTACATTCTTTTCATGTCTTTTTGGGTTATTTCAAGCCAGTTTGGTTCAGTTTTGCTTCATTATATTTAATTTTGGATTTGTTCATTATTATTTGTTATGCTTCATTTTGGTT
This sequence comes from Viscum album, assembly GCA_963277665.1. Lineage (NCBI taxonomy): Eukaryota > Viridiplantae > Streptophyta > Magnoliopsida > Santalales > Viscaceae > Viscum > Viscum album. The sequence continues at coordinate 1,528,302,946 of OY728138.1, read as the reverse complement.
AAAGTTAGTTTAGTGAAATATCTATATTTCTATTTTAAATTCATACAACTGTAACATTATTAGGTAGTATCATCACCTTGAAACTTGAAATCATAAAAAAATTACTACATAAATGATTATTATTTTTTACTTATTCGGAATGGATTATTATTACTCATTCATATTTAATTTTATTTTATATATGTAGGTTCTGGGCGCCGTGGAAGCACGAGGGGGGGGGGGGATTCCAAACTTTAATTTTTTCCATATTCAATGAAAAATCCAAGATCAATATGACGATGAAGGCCAATATCCATGGAATTGAATCAAGTATTTAGACAATGAAATAGAATCCCCGAACCAAGAGAGAGGATCAATATTTTTTTATAGTTAATTTAATTAAATTAATGAATTACCTCCAAGTTGATTATTTCTTCATTGATGAATTCAACTATAGATCTACAGTGTGCCTTCACTATGTTGTAGAGATCAAGGGTATATCTACTCTAGTAGGGATCCACACATGTTCCACGTATATCCAGACATTGTCGAAGGAGTCTCCAGGTGTTATCACGGAAGATCCTTTCGCTTGTGATGTCTACCTTCAATCACCCTAAGAACTGATTCCAAAGCATTCTACTTGATCTGGTGGAGGAGTATCTCTCTTGTTCTTGGGAGAATTCTTGGAGAGAGATGAAATCTCTAGGCTTGAGAGATTTTCTACAATTCGTTGCGCAGAACCACAATCTTCGGATGGCTAGAGCTTTGCTAAAAAAAGAATAATATAACTGGGTATTTAATTCATGAGGGTAATAATAAATAAATTACACAAGTTCATTAATTATTTTATTAGTCCTGGTAAAACCCCCATGTCAAAATAATATAATTAAGTATTTTATTATTTCACGACACGTTCTTGTCTTGTGAGTTGTAATTAAATATTATTTAATCAAATAATATTCAATATTATTATTTCTCACTTTACCATTGACTCAGTCTGAGAATCCTCCGCCATATTTATTGAACCTTTAATAATGACTATTTATTCATTAAATAAATACCACTGCATTATTCATCAATAAATGTATAAATATTATATTCACTAAATAGAAAATAAATATTTATTAATTATTCTACCCACAATATATTATATTGAATAACAATTATCAAAATAAATGTGATCATGCATCCATGAATAATTATTAAACCACATCTGGGAATAATCTTTATTCAACTCATTAAATAACAAATAATATATTATTTAATTGAGATACTGGATACACTTAGTGTTTTACCCTCTAGGGATCTTTCATAGTGGAATTAGGCAGAGCAGCCTAAATTCCAAGTTTAGCATCTAACAACACACCAAGGTAGCCATAGAAAAATAAGTTAATTCCACAACAACATGTCACCTCGTACGAATGCTTACTATGTAATACAATCCCTTTGTATCGATATCACCAATCAAGTGGGTTACATGCAAGTTCCATCAACCCATGTGCTTGATTTATCATCCTCTAACTTCCAAGAAATTGAAATTGCCTATAGAACACCATGGAAATGAATTTATTTAGGCTATATCATTTCCATCAAATGGAATGAGATATCAACATTCATTATGGAATAGAAGGGACACATCCTTTCTCACATTATTCATTTATCCAGTATTACTCCGAACTCACCCAACATATCCTACCTCACCGTGAACATATGTCATCACATTTTTCACAAATACATCTAAGTAAACGAGGAATAATACCCATTAATTATAATCTTAATTTCTGTGGACCAAAACACACATCTGCAGATAGGAACATCAAATGACACTTATAAATGTGGATTTCCTACTTTCAGGTCTCATTCTCAAAATATCCTATTGGATATCACTAAGGGCGTACACCATGAGAAGGTGTCTCAAAGTCCTATGAGTCTCTACCCCTGATATCCTATATCATTTGTGTCTCTTAAAAGATATCATTGGGCTATATAACATATATATAATAATAGTGTCATAGAACATCTGGGTTCTCATTCTAGCGGGGAACTACTATAAACTTTTAGTGCAACAACAACTCTTGAGACACTATCACATGAAATGTTACGTACAAGAACAATCATGATGTCATAAGGAGTTTATTAATATCCATTAAATGAATAAATGTTAATCATAAATTCAAAAAATAATTTAGTTCTAGGGAAAAAACTCGAACAGAATCCCTCTTTCACTAAAGCTAACTACTAATGAGCTTATGTATGCTAGCTCTCCCATGATACTCATGCTTTTACTGAGATATGGCATTAGTCAAGGGGTCTACCATGTTCAATTTCATGGATACTCTACTCACTTCAACTTCACCCCTTTAATAAAAATACCTAAAGGGGTGATACTTGCGGAGTATGTTCTTTGTACATTGATTTGACCTTTTCTTTTTTTCAAGATCCACCACTACAGTATTATCACAACACAATGTGATAGGTTATTTACCTCTAGGTACCACATCAAGCTCCTAGACAATGTTATGAATCCAAACAGCTTCCTTGTATACATCAAAAGATGCTATATAATCAGACTCCACTGTAGAATAAGATAAAAATGGATGCTTTGAAATCTTATAGCTCACAACTCTTCTATTCAGATAGAAAACATATCCCGAGCATGACTTCAGATCATTCTAATCTATCTAATAACTAGCATCAACATACCCTTTGATAAAAATCTCTTTATCTGCTCCATACACTAGGAACATATCATTAGTTCTTCTCAGATACTTAACAGTAGTCCAATGTTGTTCTCCTGGATATTCATGAAATCTACCTTCCATACTCAGTGCATAGGCAACATCATGCCTAGTACACAACATGGAATACATGATAGATCCTATTGCTAAAATGTATGCTATCTTACCCATTCTATATTTCTTCTATTGTGTCTGGGTGCACATTTTATTATAATGATTTAAACCATGTGACATTGGAACCAAACCGAAAAATGATTGTTCCATACTAAATATCTTTAGTATCTAGTCAATATATGTAATTTTACATAGTCCAAGAAACCTATTCGATCTATTACAAAGGATCTTGATTCCTATAACGTAGGCTGCTTTGCCTTAGTCATTCATGGAGAAGCACTTGTTCAACCAGTCTATAATAGATTGTAAGACTGATATGTTGTTTCTAATAATTAATATTTCATCAACATATACTACTACGATAACAACCACATTCACATTAAATATTTTTTAAACACACAACTCACATTCATTTTTAATGAAACAATTTTTTTATTGATTCATCAAATTGAATGTTCCAGGACCCAGATGCTTACTTAAATCCATAAATTGATCTCTGCAACTTGAAAATCCTTTTGGAATCACCTAGTGTCATAAAACCTTCTAGTTGTGTCATATAGAAATCTTCTAGAAAGTTTCCATTATGAATTGAATTTTTACATCCATCTTCCAAATCTCATTTTCATGGTAAGATGCTATGTAAAATATGATTCTAATGGATTTAAACATGGAAATTGGAGAAAATGATTCATCATAGTCAATTAATTGAAACTCTTTAAACCCTTTTTCCATTATCTATTCTTTATTAGTAATTACTTTACCTTCCATATATAGTTTCATATTGAATACCCATTTACATCCAAAAGGATTTACATCAACTCGTGCATCGACCAGAACCCAAAACTGGTTCTAATACATGGAATCCATCTCAGAATTTCTAGATTCTAGCCATTTTTAGCTTTTGAGCTCTATACTTACTTCTTATAGGAGAGAGGTTCATATTTTTCCAACATTAATGATTCACCATCCTTGGTGACAAGAAAACAATATCTCTTTGGTTCCCTTACCTCTCTTTCAATCCTATATAGTACTTGTGATTCAAGAAGTACTTATTCCATGGGGACCTATGTAACTTATTCCTGTAACAAATTGATAGAGTGCTGTCGTGGGCGCCCTCAAATGATTAGTGTTATTTGGGGTACTTAGGTGCAGCAGAGTGGCTGACCAAGGTCGTCTCTCAAAGGAGGAAGTGAATTTAACAACTTATTAGAGGTATTGTAAAAAAATAAAATAAAATAGAATAGAATAAAAGCACTACTTTAAAGGATTGGGTTTTGTTGTAGTTTATGAATCTATAAGAACTTTTCTGGAAGAAGATTGTATAATTTTTTTTTGTTTTTAGTTTTGAAATGAATTTCGATTAAAATGACACAACAAGAAGATGTTTTTTTAGAAATCTATTTAAAAGGCGTAATCGATCTAACTCTACCTCTTCACTTTATTATTAATCATTATCATGTAAATTAACATTAACTTAATTATGATCCCTTAATTTGTTAAATCCCGAACCCTACGAGAATTAACTTTACCACGAAGATGATGTGAATTTAACCCTAGGCTAACTTCGGAACATGCAATCGCAGCACCCATGCTTTGATTGATGTTCTAAGATTAGCTTATGGTCAGTGGTAAATTAAGGCAAATATCCATTCTGGAAATGAGGATGAATTTTGTTTAGGGATTATATTTGAACTCTACAAATTTATCCCATGTGGTCTTGTATTACCGATTAAGATCGCGCTCTCACAATTTACACAAAATCCCGACCTCGCGTGTTTTTGTGTTAATTGTTCAATTGCTTGCTTAGTTTCTTACAATTTAAAAACACAATTCATGGATCATATTAAGTGAATTACAGTATCTCAATGATTCAAAATAATTAAATGAAGAGGGTAGAGGATAGATCGATTACTAAAAGACTACTCTTCCATGGGTGGCGTAATCATCGTAGAAGCGTTTTGCATGTGCAAAGGTTTATAATGGGTATAACCCAATAACACTTCTACTAAATAATTCCAGACCAAAGATAAAGATTAATAGAAGAATAAATTTAAACAAAACATAAGAAAAGAGAATAAATAAAAGAAGAACAAAGAAGTTTATTACACAAATGAAAACATTACAAAATGAAGAAGAGAAGGAGGCTTCGATGAGGGGATCCTGGCTTCAAGAGATACCCATCTTACAATGGTTGGAGAATTTGGGTGAAAAAAATTCTCATCTGCCTCCAATCTCCCAATTCACGTCCCAACCCTTACAAATGAGAAAAAATCCAATTTATAGAGGGGAGGGGAGGAGAGGTTACACGTGGTTTCAAGTGTGAATGTGGAAATTCGGCCAAATATTTTATGCCAACTTGTACCGCCCATTTGACCACCAACACGCGTGAATTGGCCGGCCTTCCAGAAGGAGAAAATGTTCGGATATAGGTATTCTATCTCCTCTCCAAATTTGGGCTCAATACAGGCCCATATGAAGGCGTTATAGACGAAATACAGAAGCTTTTCCATTCTGGCGAGCCCAACCCAACTTTGACTTCATGACCCATTTTTAAAAACCAAATTAACTCTTTAGCTCTAGTGTCCTGAATAAAAGTTGTAGATAATTAAGGTAGGAAGACTTTTAAAAAATTTCAAATTCAAATAATAAATATAAAAATATTTATCTTCAAAATACTACAGTGAACTATAAAGGGTAAACGGGAATTTTCATCAAATATTCAAATGAATGATCTAATCCCAAATACTTTATAATTAAACATATTTAACACAATGTGAGGAAATTATATCATTTATTATCAATAAAATATTCAATAAAATAGTGTTTTATCAACTCCCCCACACTTACCCTTTTGCACACCTGGGCAAAACCTCATATCAAGTAAACATCAATATCAAATCAAAACCAATTTTAAAACACATATCCTTAAGATCAATCAATTTCAAACCAAGAATCAAAAGATATCATGCCTCATAAAAAACCTTATTTCAAGTTCTCCATTTATATCATTCAATATATTTCCACTTCATTTATCCTCCCATGCACAAAACACTTACCTCGCTTGAATTTTCTCTCATCACTCAAATATCAATTTTTTTTGCAATGTCTTTCTCACCCAAACTCATACAAGGGTCACCAGAGGCTTGATAGATTCCTACATCGCTACCCGATGTGAGTCAAGGACATATGTTTATCATGAGGACTTTTCAGGGTTGTTATGTGGCTTTCGGTTGGTAGGATTAAGATGTGAAAAACTCTGAGGCTGAATGAGGAGGGCTTGACTCTTTTGAAGAAAAATTGCATTAATCTAATTTTCACTTAAATATGGTCTTCTCTTAAATCCTCATAGTATCAATTCAGCTCCATCATCATGAATAGTCATGAAAGGTTTACACCATTCATAATTTCAGCATAAAAAATGTCAATCTTCTCAAACATGATTTTCTTGAAAGCTCCAGATGGGCACAACTTTCCACCTCAATTAGAAGCTCCAGAAAAGGCACAGCTTCACTTGTCATGAAAGCTCTGGAAAAGGCACAACTTTCAATATAATGACTTTCTTTAGCAGCAAACACATCTCTTCAGAATTTAATTTTCCACCCAAAGTATCACAGAATGTGGTGGCAAAACAGAAGACAACTTCCCCCACACTTAAGCTCAACTAGATTATGCAATTTTACTTCAAGAGTTGGTTGGATAGGGAAAATTGGCTTGTAATGTGGCTAACCTAACAGGCTTTGCATGGATTCTAAGGGCTAAAAGGATTAAATATTCAAGGTAGGCCATTATAAAAAAAGATTCTTTGAAATAGGGGCTTTAATAGCAAACAAATGCCTCAATCATTTAAACATAAGTACCTCAAACCCTCAAGTTTTGACAGGAATAGATCAAATTCTGGTTAAATAAAGTATGGTTTGGTTCTCTCAAGAAGTGAGGTGAATGTAAAGAATATTAAAATAATGGTTTAGAAGCCTCAGAGGAAAGTGATTTCAAATATAAAGACAGTGAGATTGGCATGGGATTCAAAATTCATCGTACTTTTCATGAAATTGCTAAATATTTGAACTTGAAACAAAGTCATTTTAGCATTCATTTAAGCTTAGTTTCAAGAGGTAAATTGTTTCACTTATTGATATGGATTTAAAAATGGTGATTAGAATCATTTCAGCCCAAAAGTTTCAAAAACACACATAAAATTGTAAAATAAACACACAAAATTAGAAAAACACACAATTTTTTTTTGGTTTTTTTTTGAACAGGAAAGCAATTGAAATTACTAAACTAATAGGTTCCCTCCCCCACACTTAAAATATTTCATTTTCCTCAATGTGAACCAATGAGATGATATATGGTCATGAAATGCAGAATTTTTAAATAGGACAAATAATATAAAAGTGAAAGGGTTAGGAATAGCCAGATGTGCTCAAGTGATGATGGGGTCATGCAGTGTGATAAAATCCACTGCATCAGTAGGGAGTCCCTCAATGTATCTCTTCAAAAGTTGCCCATTGACTGTAAAGCTCCTTCCAGTGTCCTCTTGTGTGATCTCCACTACACCATAATGAAAAACATTAGTCACAACATAAGGACCTAACCATCTGGAATGCAACTTACCAGGCATCAGCTTCAGTCGTGAACTGTAGAGAAGGACTTTCTCTCCAACATGAAACTCCCTTTGTTGGATCAATTTGTCATGAGCTACTTTTGATCTTTCCTTGTAGAGCCTTGAGTTCTCATATGATGATATTCTAATCTCCTCAAGCTCTTGAATTTGAAGCTTCCTTTGGATTCTAGCTTGGGCCAAATCCATGTTGCATTTCTTTATAGCCCAATAAGCCCGATGCTCGACTTCCACTGGGAGATGACATGCTTTCCCAAAAACAATCCGAAATAGGGACATACCAATGGGGGTCTTGTATGCTGTTCTATAAGCCCAAAATGCATCATCCAAGTGCTTGCTCCAATCCTTCCTATTTGGCAGCACGATTTTATCTAATATTTGTTTCAGCTCACGATTTGAAACCTCATCCTGGCCATTTGTTTGGGGGTGGTATGGTGTTGATGTTTTGTGTGTCACCCCATACTTTCGAAGGAGGGAAGAAAAATTCCTATTGCAAAAGTGTGTCCCTTGGTCACTAATGATGGCCTTTGGTACTCCAAACCTGCAAAAAATATGTGCTTTGACAAAGTCCACAACAACATGAGAATCGTCAGTCCTGGTGGCCTTGGCCTCCACCCATTTACTCACATAATCAACAGCAACCAAAATATACAAGAAACCATATGAACTTGGAAAAGGACCCATAAAATCAATGCCCCATACATCAAAAATCTCACAGAATAGTATGGGTTGTTGGGGCATCTCATGTCTCTTAGAAATGTTCCCAGTGTGTTGGCAACGAGAGCATGACTTACAAAACACATGGGCATCATGGAATAATCTAGGCCAATATAATCCAGATTCCAAAACCTTTCTAGCTATCCGTTGGGGTCCAAAGTGTCCACCAAAAGCAAGTTTATGACAGAAATGCAAAACAGACTCAAACTCATGATCCGGAACACACCTCCTAATGACTTGGTCACTACACATGCGCCATAAGTATGGATCATCCCAAACATAAAATCTTGACTCACTCTTTAATTTTTGGACTTGATGTTTCTTTAAATTTTCAGGGATTTTAGAAGCAAAAAGGTAGTTAACTAAATCAGCATACCAAGGATGCATACCTGAGATGGTATAGAGATGCTCATCGGGGAAAGTGTCTCGAAGTGGTACCTGATCTAAGGTGTCATCCTCTAGTGTGTGAGTAAGCCTACTCATGTGGTCCACCACCAAGTTTTCTGACCCCTTTTTTTCCTTTATCTCGATGTCAAACTCTTGAAGAAGGAGCATCCAACGGATAAGTCGTGGCTTTGCATCTGGCTTCTTCAGGAGGTACCTCAAAGCTGCATGGTCAGAAAAAAAAACTACTTTAGAGCTCAATAAATATGAACGGAATTTATCTAAAGAAAATATGACAGAAAGAAACTCCTTTTCCGTGGTTGTGTAGTTTGATTGGGCTGAATCTAGTGTCCTTGATGCATAGGCAATCACATGTGAACGCCCCTCCACCCTCTGAGATAAGACAGCTCCAACCGCGAAGTTGGAGGCGTCACACATAAGCTCAAATGGAAGGTCCCACCGTGGGGGCTGTATGATAGGTGGAGTGGTCAGACACTTCTTCATCTCATCAAAGGAAGTCCTACAAGAATCATCAAACACAAAATCAGAATCTTTTTGAAGTAATCGTGACATAGGAAAAGCGATCTTACTAAAATATTTGATGAAGCGCCGATAAAATCCTGCATGCCCTAGGAAAGATCTAACATCACACACACATGAAGGATATGGTAAGGATGAAATAATATCTACCTTTTATCTATCAACCTCTATCCCATGTTTTGACACCACATGCCCTAAGACAATGCCATGCTCTACCATAAAATGACACTTTTCAAAGTTCAGGACTATATTCTTCTCAATACAACGATTCAACACCTTTCCCAAACTACTTAGACATTCATCAAATGAAGACTCATACATTGTAAAATCATCCATAAATACCTCCATGCAGGTCTCAATAAAATCAGAAAAAATACTCACCATACATCTCTGGAAGGTACCTGGGGCGTTGAAAAGTCTAAATGGAATCCTCCGGTAGGCAAATGTGCCAAAGGGATAGGTGAATGTAGTCTTCTCCTGATCCTCTGGAGCTATAGGAACCAGAAAATATCCAGAAAATCCATCCAAGAAACAATAGTGTTTCTTCCCAGCTAGTCTCTCGAGCATTTGATCAATAAATGGGAGGGGGAAATGGTCCTTGCGAGTGGTCTGATTTAGTTTCCTATAATCAATACACACACGCCAACTATTTTGCACCCTCATTGGAACTAACTCATCTTTCTCATTTTTAACAACAGTAACACCACTCTTCTTAGGAACAATCTGAATAGGACTTACCCACTGAGAATCTGAAATGGGAAAGATTATACCTACCTCGAGCAATTTCTCAACTTCTTTTTTAACAACTTCCAGGAGGGAGGGATTGAGTCTCCTTTGTGGTTGTCTCACCGGTTTAGCCCCATCCTCCAAGAGAATCCTATACATGAAAATGGAGGGGCTAATGCCTGATATGTCAGCCAAGGTCAACCCAATCACCCTGATGTTCTCCCTAAAAATATTCAAAATATTTTCTTCATATTCAAAAGGGAGATTGTTAGAAATGATAACAGGTAATCTCTCACCATTCAACAAGTATGAGTATTTCAGATTTGGTGGCAATGGTTTGAGTTCTAATGAAGGAGGGTGTAGTATGGATGGAGACATTGAAGGAACTGAAATATGTGCACAAAGAGCATCAGTATCAGAATAGACATCATCAAAATCATAGAATAAAGCATCAAATCCATCAGCATACTCAACAACCATTTCATAATCAGAGTGAACATGATCAAAATCAGAATATGAATCCACATCAAAATAAAATCTTAGAGAGTCTTGTTCCTTAAAAACGGGTGTAGAAGTACTCTTAGACATCAAACTAGAACCAATACTCATAATCTCCCTAAGCATAGGACAATCCAATTCCATGATGTTTTTACTTGGTGGTTCAAAATGGGAGATAACAAAAGCATAATGGTCCTCTGAGGGGTACTTCATGGAATCCATAACATTAAATATCACAACTTCATCTCCAAACTCCATGGAAAGTGTACCCTCATTGACATTTATGATAGTTTTTGCAGTTTTGAGGAAGGTTCTACCTAAGATAATGGGGGAATGAGAACTTACCTGATCATCCTCCATGTTAAGCACATAGAAGTCTGCTGGAAAGATCATGTCTCTTACCCGAACAAGTACATCCTCAAGAACTCCCGCTGGATATGTCGTAGCTCTATTCGCCAATTTCACCACTACTCTTGTTGTCTTCAACTCACCAACCTGCAAGGAAGAGAATACAAAGTGAGGCATCACATTTATTGAAGCTCCTAAATCACAAAGAGCATCAGAGAAGTGCAACTCCCCTATGATACATGGGATAGTGAATGTCCCGGGATCCTTTCACTTTGTTGGCATTGCTAGAGTTGGTGTAATGAGTGCCGAGACATTCCTTCCAAGGTTGATCCTCTCATTTCCCTTGAGCCCTCTTCGATTGGTACAAAGTTCTTTTAAGAATTTCGCATACCTTGGAATTTGCTTAATGGCTTCAAGTAGAGGAATGTTGATCTCCACACACTTGAATGTGTCCAAAACCTCCTTTTGCATTGCTTCTTCAGCCATATTCTTGGTTTGAACAACCCTGTTTGGAAAAGGAAGGGGTTTAGGAGGTACATCATCAATATTTTTCTTACCTTTATCTTTCTCCTTGGATTTATCATCAGTTGGTATGGAATGCGGCTTCTCTAGAGTAGAGGTGAATCCCGGTGGAATGGTAGGTCCAGATGTATCATTTATTTGCTTCCAACTTCTCAATGTGATGGAACTAACATTCCCCTTTGGATTTGGAGTGGGTTGGGAAGGCAGATTTCCGGAATTCTTACTTACAAGTTCATGGAGGGTGGTGGCAATCTGGCTCATTTGAGTCTTCAACTCCCTCAGCTCCGAACTTTGACTCTTCAGCTCATTCTGTTGATTAAGAACAATTTGTTTCAAAAGATCATCAGTTTTAGAGTCTACCTTGTGTTGGATATTCCCTTGTTGCTGACTCGTTGATGTTTGAGCTTCGAATCTCCTTTGGGGTTGTTGGAAACCCTGTTGGTAAGGTGGAGGCTGCTGGAAGTTTGGTAGAAAAGGGGGCCTTTGTTGTTGTCCAGAGCCATACCTCATGTCTGACTGATCTTTCCACCCTTGGTTTTATACTGTATCAAACTTCTTTTGGGGATATGGTTGTTGTTGTTGCTGCTGAAATGGTCTCCTAGGGAACACTGCTGCACAATCTTCTGTCTCTTGTAGTTGTGGTCAACAGTCAGTTGGGTGGCTTGTCTCAGTGCAAATGCCACAAGGCCTTGAAGGAGAAGGTAGAGATATCTTTTGTGCCAAAGCAATTTGCCTCACCATAGTTTTCAATTCTTTAACTTGGTATCAATAAAATGACTCTCAAGAGAAGAAGGACTTACCTGATGTACTCCCCTGATATGTGGTGTACCTCGATCACCAAATTGTTGGGAATTTTGGGCCATCTTGTCGATCAATGCATGTGCAGCTACTGGTGTCTTGTCCACCAATGCTCCTCCAGCTGAAACATCCACCATGCTCCTCTCCATGGGTGTGAGTCCTTCATAGAAGTACTCGATGAGTAGTTGCTCACTGATTTGGTGATGTGGGCAGCTTGCACACAACTTCTTGAATCGCTCCCAGTACTCATACATTGACTCCCCTTGTGCTTTCTTGATCCCCGATATCTCCTTTCGAATGGATGTGGTCCTTGATGCTGGAAAAAATCTCTGCAAGAAAAGACGTTTCAAATCGTTCCAACAAGTTACATCTTCGGGTTGTAAATAATACATCCAGTCTTTTGCAGCTCCATCAAGTGAGAATGGTAATGATCTTAATTTGATTTGATCTTCAGAAACATTTCTTGGTTTAAGGGTTGAGCAAACCACATTAAATTCTTTAAAATTCTTATTAGGATCCTCACCAGAGAGGCCATGAAACTTTGGAAGTAAGTGAATTAACCCAGATTTTAGTTCAAAGTCCGATTCGAGATTTGGGTATGCAATACAATTTGGTTGATAGTTAATATCAGGTGCAGCCAATTCTTGAATGGTTCTATTAAGTTCATTTCCATTGTTTCCAGCCATTGGTTCCTCTTTTATGTTTGAATTTGAATTGCTTCCAATTTCAATGTTTCCAGAAGAGAGGAATTCACCAACTGGTTGAATATTGAAACTTCCCATAGACTTAGAATTTCTGATTCGATCCCTAAGGCTACGTTCAATCTCAGGGTCAAGATCTAAGAGATCTTCGGGATTAGTTCGTGTCATAGATCAAATAAAAATGAAAAGAAAGAAAGTGGACCATAGTAAAATAAAAATGAGAAGTTTGAGTTGATGGTCCAAAAAGAAGTAGAAGAAAATAAAAGATGAAGAAGAAAAATTAAATTGGGTACAGAAGAAAGAAAGAAGAGAGGAAGAGAATAAAATGTAAAATAAAATAAATACCTCTAATTGGTTGAAATAATTACTTGCCTCCCTGGCAACAGCGCCAATTTGATAGAGCGCTGTCGTGGGCGCCCTCAAATGATTAGTGTGATTTGGGGTACTTAGGTGCAGTAGAGTGGCTGACCAAGGTCATCTCTCAAAGGAGGAAGTGAATTTAACAACTTATTAGAGGTATTGTAAAAAAATAAAATAAAATAGAATAGAATAAAAACACTACTTTAAAGGATTGGGTTTTGTTGTAGTTTATGGATCTAGAAGAAGTTTTCTGGAAGAAGATTGTATAATTTTTTTTTGTTTTTAGTTTTGAAATGAATTTCGATTAAAATGACACAACAAGAAGATGTTTTTTTAGAAATCTATTTAAAAGGCGTAATCAATCTAACTCTACATCTTCACTTTATTATTAATCATTATCATTTAAATTAACATTCACTTAATTATGATCCCTTAATTTGTTAAATCCCTAACCCTACGAGAATTAACTTTACCACGAAGATGATGTGAATTTAACCCTAGGCTAACTTCGGAACATGCAATCGCAGCACCCTGCTCTGATTGATGTTCTAAGATTAGCTTATGGTCAGTGGTAAATTAAGGCACATATCCATTCTGAAAATGAGGATGAATTTTGTTTAGGGATTATATTTGAACTCCACAAATTTATCCCATGTGGTCTTGTATTATCGATTAAGATCGCGCTCTCACAATTTACACAAAATCCCGACCTCATGTGTTTTTGTGTTAATTGTTCAATTGCTTGCTTAGTTTCTTACAATTTAAAAACACAATTCATGGATCATATTAATTGAATTACAGTATCTCAATGATTCAAAATAATTAAATGAAGATGGTAGAAGATAGATCGATTACTAAAAGACTACTCTTCCATGGGTGGCGTAATCATCGTAGAAGCGTTTTGCATGTGCAAAGGTTTATAATGGGTATAACCCAATAACGCTTCTACTAAAGAATTCCAGACCAAAGAGGAAGATTAAGAGAATAATAAATTTAAACAAAATAGAAGAAAAGAGAATAAATAAAATAAGAACAAAGAAGTTTATTACACAAATGAAAACATTACAAAATGAAGAAGAGAAGGAGGCATCGATGAGGGGATCCTTGCTTCAAGAGATACCCCTCTTACAATGGTTAGAGAATTTGGGTGAAACAAATTATCCTCTGCCTCCAATCTCCTAATGCACGTCCCAACCCTTCCAAATGAGAAAAAATCCAATTTATAGAGGGGAGGGGAGGAGAGGTTACAAGTGGTTTCAAGTGTGATTGTGGAAATTCGGACAAATATTTTATGCCAACTTCCAACGCCCATTTGACCACCAAAACGCGTGAATTGTCCGGCCTTCCAGAAGTATCAAATGTGAAGATATGGGTCTTCTATCTCCTCTACAAATTGGGGCTCAATACAGGCCCATATGAAGGAGTTATGACCGAAATATAGAAGCTTCTCCATTCTGTCGAGCCCAGCCCAACTTTGACTTCATGACCCATTTTCAACAACCAAATGAACTCTTTCGCTCTAGTGTCCTGAATAAAAGTTGTCGATAATTAAGTTAGGAACACTGTTACAAAATTTAAAATTCAAATAATAAATATAAAAATATTTATCTTCGAAATACTACAGTGAACTATAAAGGGTAAAACTGGAATTTTCATCAAATATTCAAATGAATGATCTAATCCAAAATACTTTCTAATTAAACATATTTAACACAATGTGAGGAAATTATATCATTTATTATCAATAAAATATTCAATAAAATAGTGTTTTATCACAAATCCTATGTATCTTTAGCATCAAATTCATCAAAGTCAATCTTTCTCCCACTATCTTTTTCAAGGATGTGCTTCCTCTCAAGAAATATGGCTTGTTTAGAAATAGTCACCTTCTTGTCTAATGGGCTGTATAATTAGTATCACTTTATATCCTTGTGATACCCTATAAAGATACACCTCATGCCCCATGGCGCTAATTTTTTCCTAAGAAATCCTTAAAAAATTCCTCGCATCCCCATTCAGATGTATGAGATAAAATGGGTTTCTTTCAACTCTATATCTTGAAGGGAATTCCATTTTCTGCTTTAGTTGGTACTCGTTTTAATGTGTATTTTGTAGTTTGTAATGAATATCCCCAAACAGATAACAAATGCTCTATATGAATCACCATTGACATTACAATTTCCAACAAGGTGCAGTTCCTTATTTCACTAACACCATTTCACTGTGGTGTATAAGGTAGAGTGAGTTGAGACAGAATCCAAAACTCTGGTAAAAAGTCGATGAACTCTTGGTTAAGATATTCTCCACCTCAATCCGATTAAATCTTCTTTATCTTCCTTCCAAGACGATTCTCTATTTCATTCTTGAAATCCTTTAATTCCTTAAAGAACTCAGACTTATACCCCATCAAGTAAATATAGACACGTATACTTAAGTAATCAATAAAAGATATGAAGTAAGAATATCCACCTCGATCTTCTACTGGAAATGATCCACACATATCAATTTTTACCAATTCTAGAAGTTATGTTTCCCTTTCACCCTATCCACAAAATTGAAGTTTAGTCATTTTCCCTTGTAAAAAATCATGATATCTATCAAGTGGTTTTAGCTCAGAAGAGTCTAAATAACCATCTTGATAGAGATTTGTCAAACGCTTCTCATTTACATGATTGAGGAGGTGATTCAACAACTAGGTGTTATATGAGTTATGTGAACTTGATTCATTGTCAATTGACAACACTTAGTTTTCTTAATTTAATAAATATATTCCATTATTTAATTTCACCATACCATAACATATGTTTCCCATATAAAAGAAACAAATTTTATTTAATAACGTGAAAATAAACCCATATGTATCCAAACATGATACAAAATTCTGTTTTTGGTAATGCTAGGTACATAATAACATCCATGTAAAATCAAAATCATTCCCATTGGAAATGTGAGATGGTAGTCACCAATGGAAAGAGAATCTAGCCTCACACCATTGGTAGATCATAGAACCACCTCTCCTCTTTCAATTTTATAGCATCTACTTGTTTCCTAAATTTTAATATAGATGTGAGCGCAACAAGCCTTATCTAGTACCCAATGAGTAGAAATGGAAAGATTCCACTCAATAAAAATTGAACCTTTGGATTCCCCTTGCCTCTGGGTGTAGTTCCCCTTCTGGTGGCTTGAATTTTCACATGAAAATCATACTACCTCCTTTTTCTCACCCTGAAATTGGATCCTCTTCTTCTTGGTTGAATAGTGCTCATGGGATTTTGACTGTTTATAGGTCTTAAGTCCCATTTCCTTGTCCTTCCTCTTCTTATTCACTATAATGAATATGATTTTTTCTGGCCCCGTCTACTAATCCACTTGGAAAATTATAGTAAGAAGTTCTAATAGACTCTTGTCATTATTGATCATATTATAATTCATAATAAAACTAGATAAGGTATTGGGTAGTGATGATAGTATGAGATCTATACACAACTCATCTAGGAATTTAATCCCTAAGATGTCAAGATGCTCAATGTAGCCATTAATATTTACTACATGTGGCCTGGCTGGTGTAGACTCTCCAAGATTAAAGGTAAACAAAGTGGTGGAGATCGTATACCTCTGTTGTCTCTCCTTCTCATTATAGAGATCCCAAACACGAGACATTATGATATATGCATTAATTTTCTCATGTTACTTTAAGATATCATTGGTCATGGATGATTGCATGAGGAACTGAACATTCATAGAATCAATTAGATTTTTCTCTTAAATAGAGAGCTCCTCATCACTCGCCTCATTTCAAGGCACAACTGGTAAAGGTTCTTCCAACACATATTGTTTCCTTTCATGGAAAAGGATGACCCCAAGGTGCCATTTCTACTCCTGGAAATTAGTGACGGTGAGAAGGTTCTCCTTCTCAAGTATGGATTACATTGATATGGTTGATATCATTTTTAATGACGTTTCTAAAAATAAGGTCAATAACATTTTTAGTACTTTATTTGATAAAATTAAGACAAATAAATAAATAAATATTCATTTGTCTCCAACTATTTTATCAAAACCCAATAGATCTCACCATTGGATTTGGAATATCTTGTTGCTAGGATATTCTAGCAGTAAGGATCCATATTTACCTTTGAATTACCCAAACATTGGTTGATCAAAAAATTTGTAAGGTTTTAGGTAGGAATTCCAAATGCCAACTGCATTAAATCACAGCTCCTTGATCCGTTGAGCGGACGCCCCAATCCTAAAATACTTAATTTTGGGTTTTCTCAACCTTTGCCTCTTAGGTACACCAAGTCATTCTTTGTAAGTAAAACCTTTATGTAAACTAAGTCATGGAAACCCAAAACATAAATTATAATTCCATGATAATAAAAATCACAGCAATATTGGTTGGTCAATCACTTTTAATTATGGTTCGTTTCAAACTAAAGTAATGGAAGGCTATACCAACTTTATATTTTATTGATGGATTTTATCCTTTATGCATAAATTTCCATTTATTATCTTTTCACATGATTTTTAATATTAATTGGAATAGGATAAAAAGATCAAACTTGTCTTAGATAATATTTACACATAATCTAGTTTATTTTAGTTCTATCTTGCATGCTTGTTTAATTCATTAGTTATGTGATCACGACAATACATCTATAATGAATTAACCATGAAATCGAAAACAATAAAATAAAGTATATGATCATGAGCTTGTTCTAATGGTTAGTTTATCTAGCAGTTGATAAAATAACAATTATACTAGGGGAGAATCACCTTGAACCAATTCGGTTCGTGTTTACAACTTTCCACCTGTCCATATTTGTATCTCCTTGGATTGGTTTCTCCCTTTCTCCTAACTTGAACAACCTCCACTAGCTTGGGAGCTCCATCCATTACATATGATTTTACTCACACGTAGGTGATAGGTAAAAGGGTTTTACATAAAAGAAACCCTATTCATGTCAAACCTACATATTAATAAGGAGAAAAGGCATGTTTACCAACAATTTAATTTAATAATAAATTAAAAGGAAACCAATCGCATACAAAGTTATGGTCTAGCTCATTATCATCCACCTGTATTCAATGAATTTACACATTTAATAAAACTATCATCCAATTATTTAATCATTCTTATTTAATATAAATCTTTCTGAATCGATTAATTATTATCATTAATTAATAAATC
This sequence comes from Viscum album, assembly GCA_963277665.1. Taxonomy (NCBI): domain Eukaryota; kingdom Viridiplantae; phylum Streptophyta; class Magnoliopsida; order Santalales; family Viscaceae; genus Viscum; species Viscum album. The sequence continues at coordinate 1,528,284,709 of OY728138.1, read as the reverse complement.
CTTTTATCTTAATCCTTTTTCTGAATTTCCTTGAGATTCTCATCCATTATAATTATAAAACAATTAATAAATTAATTTAAAATTAACTGTGTACATAACTTGTACCTTGGAGGCAACTCGGTGAATACTCGTCCAAAATAACCCAACATGTATTATAATTGTATACACTTTATTCTTTGTGACATGTAGCATACACGCATGAATTAAAATTGTATTACAACTCATAAATGATGTGTAGATGTTTTAAAATTAAATAGATGTTAAATAAACATAGACACACACACACATAAATATATATCAAACACCTATCAGATGTTGTGTCCCATCTTTACGCCCACACGAAGGTACATGTATCAAGGGTAACATAATATAATAATAAATTTTAAATCTACATAATATGGAAAAACTACATGACATGTAGATTTGACTACACTACACGTACCCTCCTCACCATCCATACGAAGTACATTCCTCAGGAAATGGTGTGTGAGGTGTACTTAGTAAATCATTGGAGTACACGACATGTCTAGTGGGATACACCCAATGTAGACTCCGCATTACATAGTCACCAACCGGTCAAGATGTTTATGTGATACACGACTCGATCCAAACCCAATGGGACTACATGCCTTGTCCAGTGGTCCACACGACGTGTATTCTAGTTTCCATGTGCTAGTTAATCTTGGTCATCACCACATGGATTAAAGTTCATTAATGGTGTCATTAATGCCTAAATAATTCGATATCTCAAATTGATTATCGAACCAAATCTTGATGCGTTCAATAATACTACATGGTGTGTAGTCTAGTTTTGTATAAACAAGATCCATGTCACATCCGATTGAGTTTATTGAGTTTATTTTATTCATAAAATTGATAATTTCTATTAGATTTGTGAGAAACGATGAAGGAATAAATAGATCTCGTAATTAAAATCTAAAAGAACGATTAAAATCGAATGAAAAAACTAAATTATGAAATTTTAAATCATTAAAAAATTATTTAATTAATTAAAACCAATAATATTCCTACTCTGATACAACTTGTAGGTTCCAAGCGCAGTGGAAGCATGGGAGGGACGATGCCCAACTTTAATTTTTTCTATATTCAATGAACAATCCAAGATCAATACGACAATGAACACCACTATCCACAAAATTGAATCATGGATTTAGATAATTATATAGAAACCTAGAATGAAGAGATATGATCAACATATTTTTCTTATAATTAATTTAATTAAATTAACAAATTACCTCCAAGTTGATTCTTTCTTCATTGATGCGTTCGACCATAGATCTACAATGCGCCTCCATTGTGTTGTAGTGATCAAGGGTAGATCTCCTCTTATGGTGATCCCCACATTTTCCACACACATCTGGATGTTGTTGAATTAGTCTATGGGTTCTAGCACAGAAGATCCTTTCACTAGTGATGCCCACCTTCAATCTCCTTGAGAACAGCTTCCAAAGCGTTCTCCTTGATCTAGTGGATGAGTATCTCTCTCGTTCTTGGGAGCATTCTCATAGAGGGATGAAATCTCTATTCTTGAGAGCTTTTATCCAATTCATTGTGCACAACCACAATCATTTCTAGGATATCACTTTTCAAATAAAAGAATAATGTTACTAGGTATTTAATTCACTAGGGTAATAATAAATAATTCTCACAAGTCCCTTAATTATTTTATTAATACTAGTGAAACCACCATGTCAAATAATAATAGAAAAATTATTATTTCTTGACACGTGCTTATCTTTTGAGTTATAATTAAATATTATTTAATCAAATACTATTCAATATTATTATTTCTCATTATACCATTAACATGGTCCGCCAATCCTCTACCATATTTATTAAACCCTGAATAATGAATATTTATTTATTAAATAAATATCACACCACTATTTACCACTAAATTTATTAATATTATATTAACTAAATTGAAAATAAATATTTATTAATTAATCCACCCACAATATATTCCCTTGAATAATTAGTGTTGAAATAAATGCGATCATGCGTCTATGAATAATTATTAAACCATATCCATGAATAATATTTATTCAAATTGTCAAATAATAAGTAATATATTATTTAAATAAGATACTTGATATACTTAGTGTGCGACCCTCTAGGCCTCTTTCTTAGCGGGATTAGGTGGAGCAACCTAAAGTCCAAGGTCATCATCTAGAAACATGCCAAGTGTCACTTGACTTGGACTTCTTCCAATCTCTCGTGTGGCACCTGGCTAGCAACCTCACTCAAAGACTAGACGATTTCAGCCTTTTGACACCCACAACAGAAGTAAGGATCGTATGGGAAGTTTTTGGAAATCTCACAAGACACAAGTGGAAAGAATCTCTCAATTTCTCTCAAGTTCTTTGTGTGTTTACAAATAAGGAGCCACTTCCTTTATATAGGGATTTGTGGAAAAGTCTACTACATTCTAGAATATATACACTTCCACATGATTCTAGAGTATTCTATCCTACTCTAATGGAATATACATGGATCATTTTAGAACCCGTAGGGATCCTAAACCTTCCATGGAGGACTAGAATGTTATGGAGTGTTCAAGGCCCAAGGGGTGTTCCGCAACACTCCGGAGAAGTTTGGAATTTTCCAGAATATGGTGGAGATGTATAGAACTATAGAGGATTCTATAGAACCTCATCACTAGGTCTCCTCTCCATTTGGAGGGGCATGACATCCTCCCCCACCTATTCTAGAGACATCCTCAGTGCGTCCTTGATGATACTCCTCAATTGCCATCACGAATTTCCACAAGTTGTATGCAGGTTCCCAGGTTTTCTCGCACTTTGGTAAGACCTTCCACTTGATCAGGTACTCCTTCCTTTGTGGAACTCTATGCCATCAATATTTCCAATCATCGAGTGTGATATCCAACTATTTGTCATACAACATGACAACCGTTGTGGGCATCCTTGTAGAAACCCCGCTTCTCGGGTCCTCCATGTCTTCATGACATGGCTTGAGCATACTCACAAGGAAGACTAGATAGATATTAAAATGGGAGGCAACTTCAAGTGGTATGATACCTCCCCAACTCGTTGCAAGACATCATATGGTCCCTCCTATTTCTGAATCCATCCCTTGTGAACCCGCATAAATTATTTGTGCAACTGAGGCAAGAGTTTTACCATCACCTTGTCCCCAGGATGGAAGATAACATCCCTTCACCCTTTTTTGAACCACTTCTTCATCCTCTTGGAAGCTTTGTGCAAGTGGGTTCTCGTTATGTCGGCCTGCTCATGCCACTCCTTGGCCGTAGTGTAGGTAGTTGGGCTGCTTCCTTGTTACTTCTCCCTAAAAACCGCTATGTGAGCAGTGAGGGGTTGTTTTCCAATCACCAACTCAAATGGACTCTTCCCCTTTGACTCACTCCTTTGTATGTTGTAAGGTAATTTGGCCACATCAAGTAACTCAGCCCAATACTGAAGGTTGGCACTCACAATGTACCTCATTTAGACCTCTAATAAGGTGTTCACCCTCTCCGTCTACCCATCTGTCTGGGGGTGAAAGCTCTTAGAGTAGTGGATCTTTGATCCCATAAATCCGAAGACCTCGGTCCACAACATACCCATAAATCATGGATTCTGATCACTAATGATGTGTTGTGGCATCCTCCAATACTTCACCACACGCTTAAAGAGTAGCCTTATGGTGAGATCTACTATCACATCCACTAGAGAGAGGATATATGCGGAATACTTTGAGAACTTTTCCACCACCTTAATGATAATCCCATAGCCTTCGGACTTCGGCAGTGGAACCATGAAGTCAATGGTGACTATCTTCTATGGCCTATCCGCAATGGCCAATGGCTGCAATAATCCTCCAAGCAATTGATTTTCCACCATGTATTGTTGGAACACAAGACAAGTCTTCACACTGGACTCCACATCATCCTCCATCCTCGGCCAATAATATGCTCCCTCTAGAAAGGCCTTGGTGCGGTGCTTCCCAAGATGTCATGCCCATCTCGAGTCATGACACTCGTTGATGAGATCCCTCTGCAGGTTCCCCCACAATGGTACATATACCCTCCTTCCTATGGTGAGTATAGTGCCATTATACTCCCAAAATCTCCCTGCCTTGCCCACTGCCGCAAGATCCATGACGTTCTTAGCTATAGGATCATGTGCCATGCCTTCATTGATCCTACCCAAGATCCCATCATCCACACATGACAGGTTTCAAAACCCTATCTTACTACTGAGTGCATCATCCACCTCATTGGCTATCCCAGGCTTGTACTCCAAAGTATAATCAAATTTCTCCAAGAATTCCTTCCATCTTTCATGCTTCAGATTCAGCTTCTTCTGGGTTTAGAAGTAGCTTTTGGCAACATTTTCGGTCTTCACCACAAACTTGGACCCCAAGAGATAATGTCTCCATGCCCGAAGACAATATACCATGTCTGTTATCTCCTTCTCTTTCACCGTGCACCTCCTGTCAGCGTCATTAATCTTTTAGCTCTCAAAATCTATGGAATGTCTTTCCTGCATGAGAAAACCCCAAATAGTAAAGTTTGAGGCATCATTGTGTACCTTATAAGGCCTGGTTGGTTCCTCCAAGCTGAAGACTGATTCCTCTATGACTTTCTTCTTCAAGCCCTCAAATTCATCCTTGAATTTTTCATCCCACTCCCACATCTTGTTCATCATTAGCAAGTTGGTGAGTGGAGTCACCTTCTTTGAGTAGTCACAAATAAATCTTCGATAGTAGTTCACCAAACCAAGGAAAGATATCAACTCAGAAACCTTGGTTGGACTCTCCCATTCATCAATAGCCTTGATCTTCTCACGATCCATCATGAGATTTCCCCCATTGATCTTTTTTCCCAAGAGGAGAACTTAATCCCTCACAAAGGAACACTTTTCCTTCTTCACTTATAACTCATTCTCCCATAATACCTTGAACATAGTTTGTAAGGGTTCCATATGATCTTCCATTATCTCACTATAGATGACAATGTCATCCAAGTAGACTACCACAAACATATCCAAGTATTGGTGGAAGACATTATCCCTCAATGTGAAAAATGTCACTAGGGGGTTAGTCAAACCAAATGGCATAATAGGGAACTCATAGGATCTGTACCTTGTCACAAATGTGGTGTTCAACACATCCTCCATGGATATGCAGACTTGATAATATCCCAACCTCAAGTCCATCTTGGTGAACACCCGTTCCTTTCCCAAATAATCAAAGAGATCGTCTATCAATGGGATATGGTACTTTTTCTTCACCATGACTTTGTTCAATGCCAGATAGTCGATGAATATCCTCAAAAAGCCATCATTATTATTTTGGAATAACACGAGTGATCCATATGGTGACTTGGATGGCTGGATTTGTCCCACATCCAACAACTCCTTTAACTTCCTCTTCAAATCCTCTAACTCGGTTAGAGAAATGTGATTCGGTGACATGGATGGTGGCTTCAATATTGGCACCAACTCAATTTGATGATCCACCTCCCTCTTGGGTGGAAGATTCTTGGGAATATCTGGTGGCATGACATCACTAAACTCCCTTAGCACTCCCTTTACCTCCTTTGGAAACTGATGGTTTTCATCCAATGGACCATCATCTTTCAAAGAAGCCATGAAGGTATCCTCTACCTTCTTGAAAACCATATTAAATTTCATGGAAGAAAGTAAAGACAAGTCATGATTTCAACATACCTTTATCTTCACCATGCATGGGATTCTCTCCTCCATGATCGTCATTTGAACCAAGTGAGGTGTTTGTATGGCCTTGGATTTCTTGAAGAACTCCATCCCCAACACTAACTTGAAGTCATCCATGGGAACCACCATGAGATCAATAACACCCCTCAATTCACCAATGAAAAGGGTCACTCTATGGACAATGACACTTTCCGATTGAGGTGTGACATTCACAGCTTTCATGCGACAAGTTATCTTGGATACAACTAGCCCAAGTCTCCTTACCTCATCTTTGGCCACAAAGTTGTGTGTGGGTCCTGAACAAGCATCGCAAAGGTATCCTTCCCATTCAACTCCACCTTTTTATACATAAAACCATCCTTTGGGTGAACCTTAGGAGGGTTCTTCACCTCCAACGCATTGAAGAGCCTTAAAGTCCCAATTTTCCACTCCTTGGGAACTTACTCCTTCCCTTCAAACATGGAGTTATGTTCCTTCCTCTTGGTACACTCCTTCCATGTATGAGGCCCATCATAAAAGTATAATCCTAGGGGTTTATGTTCCCTAGAGAAGTACTTGGTGTACTCCTTAGATATCCCCTTTTCATGGGAATACTAGTTCCACCTCTTCTCATAGTCTCCCCCACCTTTACCCTTGTACTCTTTCTTGGGCTTAGGGGGTTCAACCTTCTTCTTGTCTTCCACCAAAGACTTGGATATGGACACAGCTTCAGTGAAGGTCATAGGTTGTCGACCTCACACATATTGTTGTGCCCATGGATAAAGATCCTTGATGAAATCATACATGTGATCATTTTCAGGATTTCCACGTATATGGAGCTTTAGATAAACACACTCTTGAACATACTTATGGATTGTCCCTATAAGGTTCAAAGTACGCAACTTGTCCCTTGCTTCCCAATCAGATTACTTGGGGTATAACTGAGCATAAAACCATTGTTTTAACTATTCCCATGATGGAAGTTCATTCCCACCATCCTTGAGCTCTTGGTGCTTCATCCTCCACCATAGAGATGCATCGTCACCGAAGTAAAGAACGACGATCTTCATGCGACTCATGTCTTCCATAAAGCCTATTGCCTCGAAGTATTACTGCACTTTCCAAAAGAATTTTTCTACCTCTTGGGAATCTCGCTTAATATTGAAGGGCTTTGGATATGGAACATTGATCTTTGTTGTGTCTCGCACAATCATCCCACTAGCCATCTCACCACGGTAATAGGACCACTCCATTTTATGTTGATCAAGAGTTTGGTCATACCAGGCCATTCCATCCCCATGCTGCACCAAGATCCCCTTTGTGCAATCCATGAAGGCATCTTTCTCGACAAACTTTTCTTTGGTGTACCTCTCAACTGACGCCACTCAGTCTTGGAGATTAAGGAGCGCATCACGTAGGTCCACGATTCCTAGTGCCCCTTCCTCATCATCTCCTTCGACATACTCAAGTCTTTCCTTCACATCAGTAAGGAACTCCCCCTCCCTTAGGAGATGCTCCTCAAGAGTCACCATGGTCTCGCGAGACTTCCCACCCTTCTTCTTAGGAACATGTGACATGTCCTCCATCTTGGACATAATAGGATCCTCCACATTCATGTTTTCCATCATGAAGCACTTGACTTGAACACATCTGATACCAAATGTCACGGGACTTGGCCTTCTCCCAAGCTCTTGTGCAGCACCTAGCTAGCTTCCTCAATCAAAGCCTAGACATGTTCCGCCTTTAGACACCCACAACATATGTAAGGATCAAAAGGGAAGTTCTTGGAAAGCACACAAGACACAAGTGCAAAGAATATAAAAATTTCTCTCAACATCCATGCGTGTTTACAAATAAGGAGCCACTCCCTTTATATAGGGCTTGGTTGAAAAGTATAAAACATTCTAGAATATGTACACTTCCACATCATTCTAGAGTATTATAGCCTACTCAACTAGAATATACATGGAGCATTCTAGAACCCACAGGATCCTCAACCTTCCATGGAGGCCTAGAATGTTCTGAAGCCTTCAAGGCCCAAGGGGTGTTCTGTAACACTCTAGAGAATCTTGGAATATTACGGAACTTGGTGGATATTCAGAGACCTCTAGAGGATTCTAGAGAACCTCATCACCAGGTCTCTTCTCCATTTGGAGGGGCATGACACAAGACACCAATAGAGAAAGAAGTTAATTCCTCAATGACATGTCACCTCAGATGAATGCTTACTATGTAATATAATCCCTTTGTCTCGATATCTCTAATCAAGTGGGTTTCATGCAAGTGCTATCTGCCCATGTGATTGATTTCTCAATCTTTGACTTCCTAGAAATTGAACTTGCCTATAGAAAACCATTTCCATATATATATTTAGGATATATCATTTCTATAAAGGGAATGAGATATCAACTTCCATTATGGGACAGAAGGGACAAATACTTTCTTGCATTATTCATTAATCCATTATTACATGTGATGCACCCAACATATCTTACCTCTCCGCGAACATATTTCATCACAGTTTTCTCCAATACATCTTTGTGCATGAGTCATAACACCCATTAATAATAATCTTAAAGTATAAGGACCAATACACATGTCTATAGATAGGAACATCCAATGAAACTTATAAATGTGGATTTCTTACTATTGGGTCTCATTATCATAATATTCTACTAGATATCACCAAGAGAGTACACCATGAGAAGGTGTCACAAAGTCCGACGAGTCTACACCCCTGATAGGCTATATCAATTTTGTCCCTCAAATGATATCATTCGGCTATAGAATATATATTTAGGAATAGTGTCATAGAACTTATGGGTTCTCATCATAGCAATGAACTGCTATAACCTCTTAGTGTGACAACTACTCTTGGGAAATCATCACATGAAATGTTACACAAAAGAGCAATCATTATGTGATAAAGATTTTATTAATATCCATCCAATGAATACATTTTTATCATAAAGTACAAAATATGTTGGTTCTAGGGCACCAAATCCAAAAATATATTCATCATGTCATGTGATTTTAGGTAATGAGTTTTATTGAATTATAACATGACGTGTCTAAGTACGCATCTTCAATAACTATTATATGTTTAATTAATATAATTATTCTTATTGTTTTTTTAATATTTTAATGATTATCAATGAAATTATTATCTCTATATAAAATTTGTTTTTTAGATTTATGACTTTTCATATTCAATGAATATTTAAAAATAAAAAATAAAAAAATATTTTCTAAATTTTTATTGATTTTGAAGAAAAATGATTTTTTTGCAAAAAAACTATAGTTTTAAAAGATGATTGTAGTTCGTGGAATTTTTTACTTGTGTAATAATATGTTATGAGTTTTATATATTTGGTATGGTTGTGTGTGTGTAGAAAATAAATCATTCAAGTACCTTATTTTCTAACATATATACAGTAACAAAGAGCCTATTGACAGATTTTAGCAATAGAAAATTGAACATTATAATATGGTTTTTTAATCTATATTAAAGATTTTTATAATATATGAACTTAATTCCATATTATATAACATTGTGTCCTATATTATATCAAAAAAATCACTTCTTACCCCTGAATTCAAAAGATATATCAACATTTATTCTAGTAGGAAACACCTTATCTCTCTCATTCATGTGTAAAGTTTTGGTTGAAATGTTATAATTATGAGTATATTTTTTCACTAATATGTTTTCAATTATAATTTTTTTATCTTCATGTGATTTTAATATTTGGAATTTTTGGACCAGATCCAAATATATTTTTCAGGTTAGTATTCCAATTATACTATTTAAATTCATTTCTATCTTTTTATTTATTTCAATGGAATTATTATTTGATATTATCTCATTATGTTTCAAAGGGTTATAAATATATCATATTAATCCATCTAATATGAGATAAGGTGCATTTATAATTTGTACTTCATTTAACAATTTCAATAAATATTATAATGTCTCATATAATAATTTCTAATTGTATTGTGAATGTATTGATAGAACAAATATTTTCAATTATTTTATTCTGAATTTAAATATTTTTAATCCCACCAATGTATTATTTCAAGGTAAATTATCACAGTTTATCTTTTAGAATCATTTTTGATCTTAATTTCAAAATGAATTATTTTGGAATTTTAACAGTTTTAATTTATTTCAATGTCTAAGCCCTAACTATTTCTACATGAATCTAAATTGAAAACTTCCTATTTTATAGGTTTCTATATTCGATGGGATTAATTTTATTATGCTAGACTAAAATCTCAATCCTTTATTTAGAGGCCCAAATAATGCTCCCGATTCCAACATTGAAATCTGTGCATAGATCTGGTGAATTTTATTGTTGGGATCATATCTCATATATGGCCAAAACAAATGAGTTGATATTAAACATGAGGAAAGAAGACATCGGGAGGAAGAACTTTTATTATGGTGGCTCCTAGAAACTACCTGGTTACTTTCGTTACATGGACATGGTGGTTTTTATTCATGAGGTGAATGTTGTGGTGCATCACCTAGGTGTCTGCGGGAAAGAATTTTTCGAGAGAGATACTTATGATACGCGATGTTGGGGCATGGAGGGAAACCAGTGGGGAAGTGGTAGTAGGGTACCCTTGATATTATTTATTAAATTATATACTCTTGTATTTGATACGTGGTAAGAGTATCCATATTGATGCTAGGAACATAGTACACCTGTTTAGGTGATGAGTTAGTTTCACTTGTTTTTCACTGTTTCTTAGCTTTCTTTCTTTACTTTAGCGCGAGATGCTTGAGGCAGGATCCTATTGAGTATATTGTTATACTCACCCGACCTATATATAAACTATTTTTTTAGGTCACTTGGAGCAGGTTAGAGATCATGTTGGTTACTACTAGCTTGGGGTTACACGAGCTATTAAAGAATCGTGGTCACTGTTGTTTCTTACTTCCTTTTTGTACATATAGTTTTCACTTTCATTTTTAGTAGTTCTTGTATGAAATTACATAAGTGTACTTTGGATTTATTTTATATTTCAGTTTAAAATGGAGTTGGTTGGTTTATATCTTATCTCCCTCTTCCGCATGTGTTCTCTTAGAGGTTAATTCCTCCCATTTGAGTGTTCACAATACCCTCAATTCTAGTTGCCAACCTGGGGCCTTCTGGAGGTGGGAGTAAAGGGTCACCATATCCCTTCTCATAATGCCTGCCTAGGAGGGGTATCTTTTAGGGAGGGGGTTGTTACTCCAATTTAAATTCTATGTGAAAATTTCTATTAATCTGATTTAATCTAAAAAGAGGGCAGTGAATGGAATAAGTGTGTGGGAGGGATGTCAACTTATTTTTAGGAATTTTTTGTGTTCTTTTATTTTTTTCATGTCTTCTTCTTGAAATTTTCATGTTTTACATTTTTCATTTTTTGTGTATTTTTAAAATTCTTTAGTTCAATTGAATGCTTTGGAAAATTCAAACCATCTTGGTATTTTTTGAACATGATTTATTTGAATATTTTAGGATTTAAATGATTTCTAAAAGTATTTTATTTCTAATTTATTCTCTTTTCATTTGAAGAATTTTTATTGATTATGAAAATCATGTGCAATAGTACTATCTGAATTGAAAATATTGCCCACACCGAGAGGGTTCTAATCCCTTTTCATCTTATTTACATTTCCCTTTTTCTTGAGAGTCTTGAGATATTTTTTGTGATCTATAACATGATGTTTTTATCTTTTTTGAAGTTGTTAGAGTTCATGGAATGTGTAAAGTATGATTGAGTCCCCAATTTGAAAGCCCTTTTTGAATCCAACTATTATTTTGGTCAACCTTTACATCTACCCTTTATTAAGTCCATAGTTTCCATGAAATATCTTGTTATGTGGCCACATTACAAGCCACTTATTCCATTCTGACATACAATAGAATTTAAATGCACGATTATTGTTGAACTCAAGTGTGGGGGAGCGAGAATATTGGTGGTATTTTGCTTTCTTGAAGAATATGATAGACCAGAATTGAAAGCATTTCTATATTTATAGCCACTTGGGTGGAAGAAATTTCAGGATGGAAAGATATATGGGTGGCCTAAATTATAATTACATAGATGGGATGGGCGTTCACCAATTTTTGGTGATCAAAAGTTGCATCTCTTTTCCTTAAAAACACGATTCTGAAGTGAAATCCATATCTAAATTTAAGCTAAAACAATGCTCCCAATTGGGGAAAGAGGGAAGAAATTCATTGGTTCTGAAATTCTTTGTGTGAAATTCCCAAAAAAAAGTGGTGTTTGGAGTTGAATTATTTTTGAGCTGATTGAGGAGCAAACCATTCTTGAGAAAAACTGCTTTCATGCATTTACTTCACTTTAGAGATTAACCCTTCTAATTACACCTTAGAAGTATTTACATTTTAAACTTTCCAAACATCAAAATTAGAATAACATAAGAAAAAGACATCATGATTGAAACATTTTTGAATCATCTAAGTTGAGATACTAGGAGGATATTAATCCTTTGGAGATCACACATGTTCTTGAGAATGTGAAAAACTCCACATTAAGTATCCTTGAGTGAAGAGAGAAAACTTTATTCGGGGAAGTAGGTACAAAATTCATGTGATGATTAACATGAGAATGAATAAATTACTATTATTTTTAAGGAGTTAGAAAATTTTTAACCATTTAAGAGGGATGATATTTTCCTTGATAAGATAATTGATCTGTGTTGTCATTTATGCTTTGGGAAGTTTGTTTTGATCATTGTATAAGATGATTTCCAAGGAGAGTAATGTTTAAGTGCGGAGAAATTGATAGAACAAATATTTTAAATTATTTTATTCTTAATTTCAATGTTTTTAATCCCACAAATGTGTTATTTCCAGGTAAATTTTTACATTTAATGTTTTATAAGTATTTTTTGAGCTTAATTGTAAAAATGGATTGTTTTTGAATTTTAACAGTTTTAATTTATTTTTATGTTTTGTCCATAACTATTTCTCTACTAACTAAAATTACAAAATTATTCTTTTATTGTATTTTATGTTCTATGGGATTATTTTTATTCTTCTAGACCAAAATCATAATCCATCATTTGGAGGTCCAAAGCTAGCTCACAAGTCCTTCCTCAAAATCTTTGCACAGATCTGGATAATTTTATTTTTGTGATCATATCTCATAAATGGATGAACGAAATTATTTGATATTCAATATAAATAAATCCGATATCCTGGGGAAGAACTTTTCTTAAGGTTTACTTGCATTAATCATTAATTTTCAAGACCATTAATGTATGGTAACTCGGTGAATTGGAATACTATTAGTCATCCTAAGAAGAATAAATATCCTGAATAATTTGGTAATATATAACTACCCACGTACCAAATGGAGGTCAACATTTGTAGGTCGACATACGAGACATATTTGAACAACTTCAATAAGACACATTCCAAAATTTTTCAATTAAATGTGTCTAAAACACGCATTCATTAGGAGGAAAAATTTTGGAGCCAATTATTCATTCCCTTTTCCTATAAAAATGTACTTCCTCTTCATTCCAAAGTGTTAGAAACATAGGGTTAGCCTTTGTTTCCCATTTTCTATAGTTTATTCATGTATTTTCTTTTAATTTCATTCTGTAATTTAATTTAATATTTATATTTTAATTTTTATACTTTTTTTCTTCTTTCTCTCTTTTGTTTTCTTCCCCCGTTGTCTTCATAATTGTGAAATGTTATGCTCATGATCATGAGTAGCTAACCCGAGGAAGTTCCTGAGAGAGTAATCCAATGATGAAATCAAATATTTTAGATACCATTTTTAATGTTTCTTATTTTATTAGAGTTATATTGAAGGGGATCTTTGTAACACCCGAGATTTTTATGAGAAATATTTTTTTTATGTTATATACATCATAAAAGGAATCTTTCACTACACACAACACTAGCTTGGCTTGCTTTACACGTAATCGCGACCTTCCTCGATAGCTTGCATTGTACGCAATACCGAGTTTCACAAAACAACGATATGATATTAAAATATTATTAAAACTAGCGGTTATGAATAGTAATACCCACTTTTTGAAATTTTATAAATTTTATCTTTCAAAATGGACTTCATATTTGAATTTGGAATATCGAAATTAGTCTAGGGTGAATTTTTGGTATTTTTCTGAAAACATTCAATTTTTGGTGAATAGTGAAAACACTGGGTTACTATTTAAAAACCGACTTTTTATTTAAATAATTATTTATTTTATTTAAATTTATTTTAGGTCAAAATTGATACATAATACTTATATAAGTTTAATGTAATTAATTGGAGCCATTTTATAATAATTTTAGATATATAAAAATTTTATTAAACTTTTCACCGTCTTTTACCCACCTCCTAGGATAATTTAAAAATTTACATAAAATTTAATTTTACCGCTTCTGTGAGTGGAATTTCGAAAATCCGAGAGACACGGTTAATATTAAGGAGTAAGATATGGTTCAATAAGATAAAAATAATTTTTGGTGGTTAGTAACTTTTTACTTTTTTTTACCACGGTTAAAAGTAAATAGGGTAATTAAGGGTAAAAATGATATTATTATTACCCTAACACATGTCCTAATTCTATTTTACAAGTTTAATTCGACCAAAAATAACTTTATGAATAAAATATGACCATTTAGGACCACTTGAAATAGATTAGGACATTTATTATTATTTTATTTAAAGAAGAGTTAAAAAAGTTAAAATCAATGTTTGATAACTAAAACATTTTTAATATAGGGTTATACATAAGAAACTTTAGACTATAAATATTAATTAGAAATCTCAAAATATTTCCTACATAATGGTATTTTATTTATAATTTTTATACATTAGATAATTTAATTTATTTATGACACAATGATGATGCAGTAATTACCTTATTAATGAAATATTAACACAATTAATATTATAAATACCCAAATAAATGTAATTTGAGACTTTTTATAAATTAAAATAATTTTATAGGTTAATATAACATGTTATTATTGATTTAATTAACTTTTTTTGAACTAATCATGCTGTTATGATTTTCAAAAAAATCAAATACCAAATAGTGTCAAAAAGTGACATAAAATAGTTTTTAAAACAAATATTATATTATTAATTGTTATTTTATTCCTAAAAATATAAGGATCATCCAAATGACTTAGATAAGGTTATATATATTAATAATGGACAACTTAGGGTTAGTTTGGCTTGTTATACTATGTTTGTTAACCATATATTGTAAGAAAAAAAGAAGACATAGTAAAAGTTAAATTATTTAACATAGAGTTAAATTTAAATAATAAGGTTAAAATAGTAACCTAAACTTGTATAAAATCTATTGGTTGAAATTATTTCAACCCATCCGCACCTTAGATTTGAAATAAATCAATTTAGATCTATTAAAAATCGAATATGACATTATAATAAAATAATATTTTAAGTTTTTCCTAAGGTTCCCCTCTCCTCCCTTTAAAAGGGAACCTCCTCCCTCTCTTCCTCACACCACTTTGAGCCATCAAGCTCGGCCAAACCCTAAAAATTTCCCTTCTCAACTTCTCTAGAAACATCCTAGCGGTCCTGGTATTCTTCAAAGACCATATTTAGTGACCTGAGAGGAGGTTAAGAAGAGGCGCTTCAAAGAAGAGGTAATGTCCGTTACCGAATCTTTCAACTTTATTTCTTCTTCTTCTTCTTCTTATTTAGTTGTTTAATTATTAAGTAATAACATCACTATCAATCATATACTGATATATTATTATAAATATTAAACAACCCTATTTCACCTTCTATCCATCCTACGGAAAATGAAATCACCGCACGTGCGTACGTACGGAATACCATCTCCACGCCGTGGTGTAATCTATTTTCCACCACCACCATACTTGGATGGGTATAATGGTTTAAATAATATCTATATATGATTATTGTAAAGTGATATTGATTATGAAATAGTATACATACACTTCAATACAATTCCACGATCATGGGAATGATATCATCACTCGTGCGTACGTACGGCCTACCGTCTCCACGATGTGATGCAACTCATTCTACATGATCTTCATTGAATAACGATTATATAAATGAATTGAATGAATTCAATGAATAAATATGATATATATTACACTAATAACATTCTGTAAATGAGGCATCTATAACCTAAAAAGATGAATAAGAATTTATTCGACGAAACACGCATAAGAACAAAAAGCAATAAACACCTGAATAACAAGTAGAAACGAAATATTACTAATAAGAAGCTAAGAATATGATATCATAACAATAAGTAAAATTCTGGAATAAGTCAATAAAATTATTTAAATCATTATACAGGAGGTTCAGACACATATGAGGCAAATCAGACCTAAGGTAAGGGAAAATCTCAAAATCTCATTTTTATCTAAGATTGTTTATACTTCATAATTTACTGGGGAATATTTATCTTCCACATACATGTTTCCTCAATATGTAATATTTTTTCTATCCTCCTACAATTTTTAAAATCCAATTTTACCCTTCGGTGAGTTTTTAGTGAAATATTTGAAAGGAATCTTTTGTCGTTTTTCATATGAGGTACTCTTTGAATTTTTCGGCCAAAGTACGAGAAGAATGTTTTTTTAACTTATACTGCATGAATGGATTTTTAGAACATTATTTCCATGAAGATTCCTTTACAAGTTTTCATGTTTATTTTTAATCAACTTCTTTTAGTTTAAAATTATATGACATTTTAAGAAAGGAAAATGTTTTTGAAATAGAAAGGATATTTTCCTCAAGAATGGAGTTGAAGCATTTTATCAAAATTATTTCCCATCTAAGATAATATAGGGTTATATTTCTATCCCTATTTTTACATTGATTTGATTATGTAATTATGGAATTATTTTTATTATTTCCTTTTATGTTATATGGATTATGTTATGATGGCACGATGATTAAGAATCCTATTTTTATTACATGGGTTATGCTATGATGTATGATTTATGATTTTGTGGCACACATAAGAATGGTTTCATTATGAGATGTGTGGGAACTATATATCCCTCTAATGTATTGGGTAAAGATTTATATCTCTTGAGATAGACATGGCTGAAATGGCAGGTTAATCTGGTTCAGTGAAATAGGACTGAAACGAGGAGTGAACTCAGTTTAGAAATGGACTTTGTCTGCTAAGATAGTCTTGGCAATGAGTCTTGACTTCTAAGAAATGGTTCTCTATGATTATTTTTGTATGACACAAAGTTTCATGTTTTAAGTTATGATTATTGGGATTAGATTTCACTACTATGATTTATCCCATGTTATGAAATTATGATCTATTGTGTAGGTTAAGATTTCTAATATGTTATGTTATTATCAATATGATGTGATTGATATTTCTTTTGTTTACCCTTACTGAGCATTTGAGCTCACCCTTTTGTATGTTTTCTTTTCCCCAGGCCAAGAAGAAGGGTATTATGTATGATATTCCAAAGGGGACTCTAGATATGATAAAATAAAATGGAGACAATGAAAATGATTTATGAACTAGTTGTTTATGTTTCCCGGTTTCTAAAGACACTATAACTATACGGTCCTTTCATGGTTTTGTTATATGTTGTAATAAGTGTGCTTCAATTTTGAAGTAATAACAATGTATGTAAAGTATGGGTCATTATAGTTGGTATCAGAGGAATGGTATAGTGAACCTTTGGAAACTAGGATATGAAAGCCTTAGTAAGAACCCTAAGGATATGTCTAAGCATAGGACAGAATCTTAGGTTTTTATAAATGGCCATGAATAACCTATTATAAGACCTTAAGTGTGAAATTTTATTCTCGATTATGTGGTTTTCCTATTATAATTAGTGTTTCTCACACTATTATTCTTGGTTTTAGTCAATGGCTAGAACCCGAAGGAACCGCGTTAATGCTGAATGCGACGGGCAATGCAATGATTGTCCCCCTAAGTAACCAAACATTATGGGAGTTGGAATGAAAAATCTTATAGCCATGCTCACACAAATTTCTCAAGATATGAATCATGCAGGACTTCCAAACGAGCAAAGGAAGGATCAACATTCTGTTGAATCCTTCATGAGGCAGCGTCCACCCTCATTCAGCAGGTCTACTGATCCATTAGTTGCTGAACAATGGATCAGTACTACTGAAAAGATATTTTCAGTTCTTCAATGTTCTGAACATGATAAAGTCATCTTAGCATTATATCATTTGGAAGGTGAAACTGATCAATGGTGGAATCTTATTAAGAATACGAGGCAAAGGGATGAAATTCAGTCCATGGAATGAGACGAGTTCAAGAAATTATTTTTCAATAAGTACTTCCCTCATATTCTTCGAACAAAGATGGAGAAAGAGTTTCTTGAACTAAAGCAAAAGGATTATGAATCAGTTGGTACCTATGAAGAAAATTTTACAAGACTTTCAAGGTACACTTCTGGGATTATTATCCAACCTGAGAGTAAGATCGATCTATTCTTTAGTGGCTTAAAACCAAGTCTTCAAAGGGTGTTATCCATAAGGGACTTAAATAGCTACGAGGAAATCGTTTGATGTGCTCTCAAGGTTGAGATGGAGATTGTAGTAACCCATCAGTCATATGCATTTGATAAGAAGAGGAAAATGGAATTCAAAGGAAAATCTAAAGAGTACACTGAAAAGAAGATGAGTTTTCACTTATGCTCAAAGTGTGGAAAGAAACATGGAGGGAGTTGTCTTAAAGGGACACATAAATGTTTCAAATGTGGAAAAGAAGTTCATCGAGCATTTGAATTCCATAATGATGGGAAGAAGATGTCTAGTGATGCAAATAAAGATAAGGCTACACAGAATGCACCTCCTATACTTCAATGTTACAAGTGAAAGGAAATGGGGCATTATGCCAATCAATTCCCTAATCCAAGGGTTTTTTATGATGATCAACATCAACAAACTCTTAAGGCCAAAGAAAAGGGAAAGCCACATGCAATTTCTATCAGCGATGTGGAGTATGAGAACAAAGTGGTGAAAAGTACACTTACCATCCACTCTAAAGTAGCATATGTTTTATTTGATTCTGGATCCACCCACTCTTTTATTTATGAAGAATTTTCTAAGGGTATCACCATATTACCTCAACAATTAGATGTTGAGTTAGCTGTAACAACCCCTAATGGCACAACAATCACATCAAAAGTTTATAATTCTTCTTCGATTGAAGTTTGTGGGAAAGTGCTTCCTGTAAATCTTTTGATCCTTCCTATAGTGGAATTTGATGTGATTCTTTTCATGGATTGGCTTTCTTTATATGGATCTCATATCGATTTCCAAATAAAGGAAGTCACATTTCATATTCCAGATCAATCTATGATCATCTATCGATGCAAGGATGAACATAAAATTCCCGTGGAAATTTCTTCTATCTTATGGGTCTTGATTCCACTAAATGAAGGTTATTTATCTCAAATTGTTGGTGATAAACTCACAATTAAGAATATTCCCATTGTACGGGAGTTTAATGATGTCTTTCTGGAGGAATTGTAGGGTGTTCCACCAAATCATGAAGTTGAGTTTTCAATAGAACTTGTACCGGGTGCTTTGCCTATTTCAAAGACTCCTTATAGAATGGCCCCAATTGAGTTGCAGGAATTGAAGAAGCAACTCCAAGAGAATCTTGATAAGGGATTCATATGCCCTAGTGCATCACCTTTGGGAGCACCTGTTCTGTTTGTTAAGAAGAAAGATGCATCAATGAGACTCTGCATTGATTATCAAGAACTTAACAAAATCACTATCAAGAACAAATATCCTCTCCCATGAATTGATGACTTATTTGAGCAACTACGCAGAGCTCAATACTTTTACAAGATTGATCTTTGTTCAGGGTATCATCAATTAGGGGTCAAAAGGGAGGATATACCAAAGACGACTTTCCGTACAAGATATGGACACTATGAATTTATAATGATGCCATTTGGTCTTACAAATTCCCCTAATATCTTCATGGATATAATGAATAGAGTCTTTAGAGAATATCTTGATCAGTTTGTGGTAGTCTTTATAGACGATATTCTTGTCTTTTCAAAGAGAAAGGAAGAACATGAAGATCACTTGATAATTGTATTGAAGACCCTGAGAAAGGAGAATCTTTATGCCAAATTTACAAAGTGCGAATTTTGTCTTCAAAAAGTTGCATTTTTGGGTCATATAATCTCAAAAGAGGGGATATCTGTTGATCTAGAAAAAATAGTGGTTATTGAAAAATGGTTGAGACCAAAAATAGTAACTGAGATCCAATGTTTTCTTGGTTTGGATAGATATTATCGACGTTTTGTGAAAGATTTTTCATGATAATCTAATCCACTCACCAGGTTGACTCGAAAAGGAGTTAAGTTAGTTTGGACGGAGGAGTGTGAAGAGAATTGAAAGGAGTTAAAAAGAAGTTTATTCAATGCACCTGTTCTGTAGAGACCCGAAGCTTGACGTACATAGATATTACATTACATTTGCGAAAATACTTAATACATAACAAAATCAGACACACAAGGACCGTAATAGTTTAGTGTCTTTGGAAACTTGGAATATAACCTTCTAATCATGTTGAAAGATCTTCAACATCTCCCATAACGATCCTCCCCTTTTTGTTTCCTTACCTAAAACCTTTCTTTTAATCCTGGGGGAAAAGAAAACATAAAAAGGTGAGCTCAAATGCTCAGTAAGGGTAAGCATGGAGAAAATAAAACAAACCATATACATTTGAACTTAAAAACATGAACATAATATTTAAACATCAAAATCTTGAGCAATGACATACAACATGGCAGTACGTAAGGCATAGATCATAATGGATCATCAATCATGATAAAATAGCATAGGAATAAAGAATGTAATTGTGGAATCCATTAAGCACATGTAATGATTTCCATAGTAGCCAAGGCATTACTGCTATGACCTTCTTAGTGGACAAAGTCCCTTTCTGAATCGAATTCACTCCTCGTTTCAGTCCTGTAACACTGAACCAGATTAACTTACCATTCCAGCCATGTCTATATCATGAGATATAAATCTTTACCCAATGCATTAGAGGGAGATATAGGTCCCACATATCTCATAATGAAATCATTCTTACTTGTGCCACAAAATGAACATACATCATTCATAATAACCCAACAAATAAAATTGGTTTCATAAACATCATCCCATCATCACATAATCCATATAGAAGAAATGGATATCATTTCATAATGAGAATAGTGAAACCATGTAAATCATAGAGACTTTATACTTGAAACATACACATATGAAATAATGTCATCTTAGATGAAAAATGGTTTTGATAAAACACTTGAAATGAATTCTTGAGGAAAATATCATTTCTTTTCCAAAATCAATTTCCATTCACAAAACTTCATGAAATTTTAAATGAAAAAGATTTTGTTTAAAATAGTCTTGAAATATTTTGGAGGAAGATTTATGAAAATATGGCTTTATAAAACCGTAAAAATACTTTCATGTTGTATACGTTAAAAAAACATTCTTCTCGTACTTTTTCTGGAAAAGTGAAAAAGTAGCTTGTAACGTAAAAAAAGATTCCTTACATACCATGTAGTAAAAGTCAAAAATGGGTAAAAAGGACATTAAACATACATGAAAACATTTTTATAAAACATGGGCATGGATGATAAATATAACCCCAGTAAATACTTACGAATAAGCAATCTCGGATAAAAATGAGATTTGCAAAATTATCCCTTACCTTAGGTTCGATATGCTTCGTATGGATCTGAACCTCCTGTATAATGATTTAAATAATATCATTGAATTATTAAAGAATCATATTAATTGTTATGATATCATATATGGTTCACTTATGACTTTATATTACCCATTCTTTTTTAAATTAATGTTAAAGTAGCGTTTTGGGTAAAATCGTTTCATTTGTCGTTCATGTTTTAACTTGTAATTATTCATATGATTACTTAGATCACGGTTACTTACATCCAGAATGTAAAAAATGATTTATATATAATATATATTCAGAATATACATATATATAATAGATCGATAAATGGAAAGAAATACACCGTTCTTGGAGACGGTAGGCCGTACGTACGCATGAACGTTGTTTTCGTTTCCTTATTGAATTGAATGGAATTAAGTAGATGACATACATATATATATATACATAAATCCAGTATCATTATTATTTCATATATTTCATGATTACTTATTATATATACTTTATAATCATTCACGAATGGTTAATCATTGAGAATGAATCTCATCGCGTCGTGGAGACGGTAGTCCGTACGTACGCAGGAGCGATGATATCATTCCCATGATTGTGGAATTGTATTTAAGTGTATGTATAATATTTAAGAATCAATATCACTTTACAATAATCATATATATTCATTATTTACACCATTATACCCATCCAAGTAAGGTGGTGGTGGAAAATAGATTACACCACGGCGTGTAGATGGTATTCCGTACGTATGCACACGCGGTGATTTCGTTTTCCGTAGGATGGATAAATGGTGAAATAGGGTTGTTTTATACTTATACTAACATATATGTATATGAGTGATACTGATTTTATTACTTCATAATGAAACAACTAAATAAGAATAAGTGGAAGAAGAAATAAAGTTGAAAGAATCGGTAATGAACATTACCTCTTCTTTGAAGCACCTCTTTGACACCTCCTCTTAGGGCACTACAATTGGTCTTTGAAGAAGACTAGGACCTCTAGGATGTTTCTAGGGATGTGGAGAATAGAATTTTTCAGGGTGTTTCCGAGCTTGAAGGCTCAAATTGGTGTGAGGAAGAGAGGGAGGAGGTGCTCTTTTATAAGGGAGGGGAGGGGCACCTTTGGAAATCTTAAAAATATTAATTTATAATAAATCTAACCCCACATAAAAAACTCCAAAAATGACTCATATTTTAATATTAGATGAGATAGGGTTGTAATATCATCAAAAAATAAAATTTAGACATTTTAGGAAATTATTTTAAACATTATCAACTTGATTTATCCTTACTTAATCAATTTAATTTTATTTGTGGTAATAAATTTCTAAATTTTAAATTATAACAAATAATTAGTTATTTGTTGTGAATTTTCCATAATTGGATCATTTATAACATTTTAGACCACATAAATTTAAATTTATAATTTTTATATATTTATGTGAGTTTTAAACAATTTTATAATTTTTTATTTTTATAAAATAACAATAGTGTCAATTTTGACACTATTCATTTATTTTAATTCAAATAAAATATATACAGAAGATATTTTCGAAATAAAAGCTTTAATAGATTCATAAAAGGTCATATGTATCTATAAAATTAGTGGAGAACATTAAATAGTTCATATAATATTTATTTTATTATTTCTAAAACCATTTATTTGGTTTATCTCTTAATAAAATAATTACTACAACATTTTTTTATAATTATTTAATATACTTATTTGTTGCATAAAAATTAAAAATAAAATCCTATTATTAATATAAATCTATTAACTTTCATAATAATACTTGTACTCGAATTTATCATCTTAAAATCACAATATATAAATTGTTATATTTATTAAATTATGAAGGTGACAACTTTGACATCATTTAAAATAAAATAATATAAGTGTCATAATCACTTTTATAAGACTCCAAACGGTTATATATTAGGTAATTGGATGATTACGGTGTAGATATACACTAACAATAATTTTTTGTCAGGTTTGTGGGCCTTTTAATGGATATTATTATTTAAATAAAAACTATATTACTGATTTTTCACTTAATAAATAATTTCTGCATCATTAATGTATCACCATTAATGTCAATTATTTAATCCCTAAAAATTCTAAATAAATTATCATGACGTAGATAATTTTATTAGATTTCTGGAGACTATTCATGTTCTATGTTTTATGATGTTTATCACTAAATTAAATTTATTATACTTATAAGATTTAAGAGAGTGACATGTTGTCACTTTCTTTGGTTTTAATAATAATTAAATTATTTTCATGGTCAAAAGTCCATAAAATGAATCTAATCAGACCCTTAGGTGATATGGTTATACTTTTATCCATCTAATAGAATTTTTTCATGTGTTAGGGTAATTTTATAATATTATATTTACCCTTAATTACCCGATTTACCTTTAACTATGGTAAATAAAATTTACCGTAGTTACTATTCATAATTCCAAAAAATAAAAAGTATCCTATTAACATAATTTGGACCTACTGATTCCAAATATGGAATCCATTTTTTCAAATTCAATACACAGAAGTTGCAGAAATTAAATTAAAATTAATCCCGTTGTCGAATGAAAACGGGTTTTTGATTAAATCATTGCAAAATATTGAATTGATTTAACCTACGAATTCAATGTAAAATCAATGCTAATGACATAAATTATATTAAATGGTAAAAATATATTCTATTTATCCTTTAAAACCATTCAATATTATAATTTAACCACATAAGTTATTACGATGAAAAAATTTGTTTTTAATTAAAATATAGCGTGTTTCTACTATTCATTAAAATATGAATGTTATCAAAAAAATATCAAAACATTATCCAATTGAAATTTTTATATCCTGATTCAAAAGAAGAATTTTATTTTGTCAAATTTAACTTATAAAAATTTCAACAACTAGATTTAAAGTGGGTGCACCATCAAAAGGTAGCAAAACAACATTTTTTAAAAAATACTTATTTTACCCGAAAAAATTATTTTGTTCTTATACCATGTTCTAGAAAATGTGTAAGATGAATAATAATGTTATAAAATTCAAAATTTAGTTACTACTATTCATAACGGATAGTTTATAATAATATTATAATAATATACCATTGTTTAGTAAAACCCAGTATTGCGTACAACACACGCTATCGAGGAAGGTCACGATTGCGTGTAATGAAATCCAAGTTAGGGTTGCGTGTTGTGAAAGACTCCTTTGTTGTTTCATATGACATAATCCAACCATATTTCATTTATACATTGAATACATATATATATATACACTCAATGTTGCGTAGAATGACTATTATCAAACGAACTTGAAATTGTGTGTAACACAATCTAAGAATAATGTTGCGTATACTTCAAGCTAATAATGTGTTGCATATAGCACAAGATAATCTTATTGTAGCATAAAAAACATGACATAAAATAAATTAAAAAGAATAATTATCATAAAATATCAGGTTGTTACATTCTACCCCCCTTAAAATGAATTTCGCCCTCGAAATTCGTCGGGGTTATGCATGGTTTTCTATTTGAAAGTTTCTTTAATTAAAACCCACATCGTAAAATTAAATACCAAAACTTAACTTTCAAAACTAAAGTATGAAACGTAACGGTTACCCAAATTAACTCATCACTGGGTTTCCACGTAGGAGAACATAGGTGAAAATATGGATATGGAAGAGAAATCTAACCATCATGTTCTGATGGAGAGTGGTAGAGAACATGGCTATGAAAAAGCCAACAATCACAAAGCCATATATTTGTGATGATATAAGGTACCATATGATTCATCGGATATAAGGGAACTAGGACAACATTTTTGGTTTTCAAGATCATTTCCCAAAAGTTGAAGAATTTGAATTAGAAGAAATACTAGCTTGATTTTGGTACAATCTCACTGTTGTTCGTTCTTTGAACAATTTCCACTTCATCTCTTAATGAAATGAAGTTGAATTTGTTATTCATGAAGTGTTAGTCGATCATGTGATAGAATGATGGGTCATTCCATCTGTTTCAAACAAAAGGTTAGCCAAAGTTATAAGTCCATCTTATGGTTAAATTAATCGTATATGGTTCCAAAAATGAACTTATACTTCATATATCATACCTCTTAGTAAAATAAAACTAGTTTCTACTAACCAGGGACTTCCTGTAGGCTAGTGGTAGGCGATAAAGGCCTGTCTCACTTCGGTTGTGGGTTCGATTTCCACAGTCTTGTCCGACGCGATGGGCTGTCGCCCATCCTGCAGGTTGTCCTTTTTCTAAAACTACATTACTATAACATCCCATCAATAATTTCAAAAAAAAGTTCTATCCTTAAACAATACTAACTTATGTCCAACATAATCCATTCCAATCTTTAGGCTTATCTAAAATACTTCGGTCCAAGCTCATAGTATAATGAAAACAATTACTAGAAAGGTTATCTACCAAGAATGTGAATACAAGAATTTATCCCACATATATCATAAGATATATCTTATTGGTTGCATTCCAAACACATGAATACCTTAGTCATATATTCTCTTGAAACATAAATTACCATAGAACCTTAGTGAAAACATGAATACTGTCAAAAGGTAACTCTTTCCACATACCAAAATCACAAAAAACTATATAATCAAACCATAATATCACTTAGTCCTTATATCAATCATGAGATCATGAATACAATCAAACATCTCATTATCTTCTTATCCCTTCATTATGCGTATATCATTTACTTTCCAAAAATATCTGAATAAGCTTCCATGGTTACCGGTACCATTCAACAAATACTTTCATATACTTTAGGAAAAACAATAGTGTAACAATCCTTAGATGATTATTTATTCCATAGTACCATACATTATTCTTTATAAACATACAATCATTCCACTAAATTCTTAAACCACTAGCTGAGCTTCATCATTTATTTCATCTCATATTTCATTTGTAGTCTCTTCATCATCATCCATATAAATACTACCCGTATGACCATGCTGATTCTCTTCATGATATTTTCCCTTAGGGAATTGGTTTGCATAATGCCCATACATTCCACATTTAAAACATCTAATCATTATTGATGTCGTAGAAATACTATTATCCTTGTCCATGGTGTTAACTGAACCTTTTCCTTTGCACTTACTGGATTTGTGTCCTTCTTTTCCACACCCAAAGCATCTTCCAGTTCATTTGAAATAATCTCCCTAATGCCACTTCCCACATGATTTACATGAGGGAAATTTAACTTTCTTTCCTCTATGATCATCATGAAACTCCATCTTTCTATTTTTATATGAGTCGGAAAACTTACCAAAGTTGAGATTATTGATCATATTATGATATTGCTGATTAGGCATAATAACGATTTTTGGACTTCCAAATCCCATTTCATTTGGTTTCTCATGAATAATATCATTTCATTGTCCATCATATCCTCCATTATCGTGAATCTTCCTGTTTCCAGCCATTTTCTAAAACCCAAAAAGAATAGTGTGAGATGCAAAAATCATGCTAGGGAAAACAACATAGTAAAGGGGGAGTACCCTCAATATCTAACATCTTAGGTTAAATTCTATGATCGTTACCGTAGTTCTAGGACTATATCCTATACGTATACTTATCCTTAGGGATATCCCTAGACATACCTTAGAAATATATCTAGGGATCTCACTAACATTTTCACATCCTAGTTTCCAAAGGTTGACTAAACCTTTCCTCAGATACCAATTGTAGAGACCCGAAGCTTGACGTACATAGATATTACATTACTTTTTCAAAAATACTTAATAAATAACAAAATCAGACACACAAGGACCGTAATAGTTTAGTGTCTTTGGAAACATGGAATATAAACTTCTAATCAGGTTGAAAGATCTTCAACATCTCCCATAACGATCCTCCCCTTTTTGTTTCCTTACCTAAAACCTTTCTTTTAATCCTGGGGGAAAATAAAACATAAAAAGTGTGAGCTCAAATGCTCATTAAGGGTAAGCATGGAGAAAATAAAAAAACCACATACATTTGAACTTAAAAACATGAACATAATATTTAAACATCAAAATCTTGAGCAATGACATAAAATATGGCAGTACGTAAGGCATAAATCATAATGGATCATCAATCATCATAAAATAGCATAGGAATAAAGCATGTATTTGTGGAATCCATTAAAAACATGTAATGATTTCCATAGTATCCAAGGCATTACAGCCATGACCATCTTAGTGGACAAAGTCCCTTTATGAATCGAGTTCACTCCTCGTTTTAGTCCTGTAACACTGAACCAGATTAACTTACTGTTCCATCCATGTCTATCTCATGAGATATAAATCATTACCCAATGTATTAGAGGGAGATATAGGTCCCACCCATCTCATAATGAAATCATTCTTACTTGTGCCACAAAATAAACATACATCATTCATAATAACCCAACAAATAAAATGGGTTTCATAAAAATCATCCCATCATCACATAATCCATATAGAAGAAATGTATATCATTTCATAATGAGAAAAGTGAAACAATGTAAATTATAGAGACTTTATACTTGAAACATTCACATATGAAATAATGTCATCTTAGATGGAAAATGGTTTTGATAAAATACTTGAAATGAATTCTTGAGGAAAATATCCTTTGTTTTTCAAAATCAATTTCCTTTCACAAAACTTCATGAAATTTTAAAAGAAAAAGATTTTGTTTAAAATAGTCATGAAATCTTTTGGAGGAAGCTTCATGATAATATGTCTTTATAAAACCGTAAAAATCCTTTCATTCCGTATACGTTAAAAAACATTCTTCTCATACTTTTTCCGGAAAAGTCAAAAAGTACCTCATAACGTAAAAAAAAGATTCCTTACATACCATGTATTAAAAGTAAAAAATGGCTAAAAAGGACATTAAACATACATGAAAACATTTTTATAAAACTTGGACATGGATAATAAATATAACCCCAGTAAATAATTACGAATAAGCAATCTCGGATAAAAATGAGATTTGCAAAATTATCCCTTACCTTAGGTCCGATATGCTTCGTATGGATCCGAACCTCCTGTATAATTATTTAAATAATGTCATTGACTTATTACAGAATCATATTCATTGTTATGATATCATATATGGTTCACTTATGACTTTATATTACCCATTCTTTTGTAAATTAATGTTAAAGTGGCGTTTTGGGTAAAATCGTTTCATTTGTCGTTCGTGTTTTAACTTGTAATTATTTATATGATTACTTAGATCATGGTTACTTACATCCAGAATGTAAAAAATGATTTATATATAATATATATTCATAATATACATAAATATAATAGATTGATAAATGGAAAGAAATACACCGTTCATGGAGACGGTAGGCTGTACGCACGCATGAACGTTGTTTTCGTTTCTTTATTGAATTGAATGGAATTAAGTAGATGACATACATATATATATATACATAAATCCAGTATCATTATTATGTCATATATTTCATGATTACTTATTACATATACTTTATAATCATTCATGAATGGTTAATCATTGAGAATGAATCTCATCACGCCGTGGAGACGGTAGTCCGTACGTACGCACGTGCGATGATATCATTCCCATGATCGTGGAATTGTATTTAAGTGTTTGTATAATATTTAAGAATCAATATCACTTTAAAATAATAATATATAGTCATTATTTACACCATTATACCCATCCAAGTAAGGTGGTGGTGGAAAATAGATTACACCACGACGTGGAGACGGTATTCCGTACTTACGCACGCGCGGTGATTTCATTTTCCGTAGGATTGATAAATGGTGAAATAGGGTTGTTTAATACTTATAATAACATATCAGTATATGAGTGATACTTATGTTATTACTTAATAATGAAACAAATAAAGAATAATAAGTGGAAGAAGAAATAAAGTTGAAAGAATCGGTAACGAACATTACCTCTTCTTTGAAGCGCCTCTTTGAGACCTCTGCTTAGGGCACTACAATTGGTCTTTGAAGAAAACCAGGACCTCTAGGATGTTTCTAGGGAAGTGGAGAAGAGAATTTGGCATGGTTTTTCCGAGCTTGAAGGCTCAAATTGGTTTGAGGAAGAGAGTGAGGAGGTGCCCTTTTATAAGGGAGGGGAGGGGCACCTTTGGAAATCTTAAAAATATTAATTTATAATAAATCTAACCCCACTTAAAAACCTCCAAAAATGACTAATATTCGAATATTATATGATATAGGGATGTAATCTCATCAAACAATAAAATTTAGACTTGTTAGGAAATTATTTTAAACATTTTCAACTTGATTTATCCTTAATCAATTTAATATTATTTGTGGTAATAAAATTCTAAATTTTAAATTATAAAAAATAATTACTTATTTGTTGTGAATTGTCCATAATGGGATAATTTATAACCTTTTAGACTATATAAATTTAAATTTATATATTTTTGTGATTTTTAAACAATTTTATAATATGTTATTTTTATAAAATAACAATAGTGTCAATTTTGACACTATTCATTTATTTTAATTTAAATAAAATATATACAGAATATATGTTCGAACTGAAAGCTTTAATAGATTCATAAAAGGTAATATGTATCTAGATAAGTAGTGGATAACATTAAATAGTTCATATAATATTTATTTTAGTATTTTTAAAACCATTTATTTGGTTTATCTCTTAATAAAATAATTACTACAACATTATTGTATAATTATTTAATATACTTATTTGTTGCATAAAAATTAAAAATAAAATCCTATTATTAATATAAATCTATTAAATTTCACAATAATACTTTTACAAGAATTTATAATCTTAATATAACAATATTTAAATTGTTATATTTATTAAATTATGAAGGTGACAACTTTGGCATCATTTAAAATAAAATAATATAAGCGTCATAATCACTTTTATATGACACAAAACGGTTATATATTAGGTCATTGGATGATTAAGGTGTATATAGACACTACCAATAAGTTTTGGTCAATTTTTTGGGCCTTTATTGGGTATTATTATTTCAATAAAAACTATATTACTGATTTTTCACTTAATAAATAATTTCCGCATCATTAATGTATCACCATTAATGACAATTATTTAATCCCTAAAAATTCTAAATAAATTATCACGATGTAGATAATTTTATTATCTTTCTGGTGACTATTCATGATTTAAGTTTTATGATGTTTATCAATAAATTAAAATTATTATACTTATAATATTTAAGAGAGTGACATGTTGTCACTTTCTTTGGTTTTAATAATAATTAAATTATTTTCATGGTCAAAAGACCATAAAATAAATCTAATCATACCCTTAGGTGATATGGGTATACTTTTAGCCATCCAATAGAATTTTTTCATGTGTTAGGTTAATTTTATAATATTATATTTACCCTTAATTACCCGATTTACCTTTAACTATGGTAAATAAAATTTACCGTAGTTACTATTCATAATTCCCAAAAATAAAAAGTATCCTATTAACGTAATTTGGAACTGCTGATTCCAAATATGGAATCAATTTTTTCAAATTAAATACACAAAAGTTGCAGAAATTAAATTAAAATTAATCTCGTTGTCGAATGAAAACGGGGTTTTGATTGAAACATTGCAAAAGATTGAATTGATTTAACCTACGAATTCAATGTAAAATCAATGATAATGAAATAGATTATATTAAATGGTAAATATATATATTATATTTATACTTTAAAACCATTCAATATTATAATTTAACCACATAAGTTATTATGATGAAAAAAGTTGTTTTTAATTAAAATATAGCGTGTTTTTACTATTCATTAAAATATGAAAGTTATCAGAAAAATATCAAAAATTTATCCAATGTAAATTTTTATATCCTGATTCAAAATAAGAATTTTATTTTGTCAAATTGAACTTATAAACATTTCAACAACTCGATTTAAAGTGGGTGCGCCATCAAAAGGCGGCAAAACAACATTTTTTGAAAAATACTTATTTTACCCGAAATATTTATTTTGTTCTTATACCATGTTCTAGAAAATGTGTAAGATGAATAATAATGTTATAGAATTAAAAATTTAGTTCATACTATTCATAACGGCTAGTTGATAGTAATATTATAATAATATACCGTTGTTTAGTAAAACCCGGTATTCCGTACAACACACGCTATCGAGAAAGGTCGCGATTGTGTGTAATGAAAGCCAAGTTAGGGTTGCGTGTTTTGCAAGACTCCTTTGTTGTTTCATATAACAGAATCCAACCATATTTCCTTTATACATTGAATATATATATATATACACACAAACACACACACACACACTCAATATTGCGTAGAATGACTATTATCAAACGAACTTGAAATTGTGTGTAACACAATCTAATAATAGTGTTGAGTATACTGAAAGGTAATACGGTGTTTCATATAACACAATATAATCTTGTTGTAGCATAAAACACATGACATCAAATAGATTAAAAAGAATACTTATCATAAAATATCGGGTTGTTACATGTGCTCACACTGCCTTGTAGTGGAGAAAGGTTTGTGATTTACAGTGATGCATCCAAGAAGGGACTGGGGTGTGTTCTCATGAAAAATGATATAGTGATAGCTTATGCCTCACGACAGCTGAAAATCCATGAGAAAAATCACCCAACTGATGATTTGGAGTTAGCTGCAGTAATATTTGCATTAAAGATTTGGAGGCATTATCTTTATGGAGAAAAGTGTGATATTTATACTAATCATAAAAGTTTAAAGTATATTTTCACACAAAAGGAGATGAATATGCGCCAAAGAAGATGGTTGGAGCTGATTAAGGATTACGACTGCTCAATTCATTACCACCCCGAGAAAGCAAACAAGGTGGAAGACGCATTAAGTCGACAAGACCATGCTAGCTTATCCATGATGAGGATCACAAAATATCCAATATTAATGGATTTACAAAGGATGGATCTTGGAATTATAATGGAAGGGAAAAAATCTTATCTTTCTCAAATGAATGTTCAACCATCTATACATGCGAAGATTAAACAGGAACAGAAAGTAGATGTAGGGTTACAAAAGAAGGTGAGAAATGTTCTTGAATTTCACATTGATTGTGATGAAATAATAAGGTTCAGGAATCGGGTTTGTGTTCCTCCCATCCCAGAATTAAAGAAGGAGCTACTGGATAAGGCTCATAGTTCTTCATTATCTATTCATCCTGGAAGCACGAAGATGTATAGGGACCTGAAAGGGTACTTTTGGTGGGATGACATGAAAAGAGATGTTGCTGAATATGTCTCTTGATGCTTGGTTTGTCAGCATGTTAAAGCTAAGAGACAGAAATCTAAGGGGATGTTACAACCATTACCCATAACCGAATGGCAATGGGAAAAAATCACTATGGACTTTGTCACCAGACTTCCTAAAACATTCAAAGGCAATAATGCTATCTGGGTCATAGTTGATCATCTTACAAAGTCGGCACACTTCATTGCTATTAGATAGGATTTATCTCTTGATCAAGTTGCCAGGATATATGTAAAGGAAGTGGTAAGATTGCATGGAGTACCACTTTACATTATATCTGATCAGGATCCGAGGTTTACCTCAAAGTTTTGGTGAAGTCTTCAGCATACTATGGATACAGAGTTGAGTTTCAGCACTGCTTATCATTCTCAGACAGACGGTCAGTCTGAGAGTACAATTCAAACTTTAGAAGATATGTTAAGAGCTTTCTCTATGGATTTCAAAGGCGGTTGGGATCAACACCTACCTTTGGTGGAATTTTCTTATAATAATAGCTTTCACTCTAGTATTCAGATGACTCCTTATGAAGCTCTCTATGGAAAGAAATGCAGAACTCCGACTTTCTTGGATGGAGTTGGGGAAAGAAATCTATTAGGACCTGATCTTGTCGATGAGATGGCAGAAAAGGTCCGATCTATTCAACAACACATAAGAGCAGCTCAGAGCCGACAAAAAAGTTATGCCAATAACCGAAGAAAATACCTAGATTTTGAAGTGGGTGATAAAGTGTTCTTATGAATATCTCCTTGGAAGAGAGTAATCAGATTTGGAAAGAAGGGAAAGCTAAGCCCTAGGTATATCGGTCCTTTCGAAATACTGGATCGTGTTGGAAAGGTAGATTACCGATTGGCGCTTCCACCAAATCTCTCTCAAGTTCATATGTGTTCCATGTATCTCTCCTGAGAAAGTACATACCCGATCCTTCACATGTACTAAGCTCAGAAGTTGTACCACTAGAGCAAGAACTTTCTTCTGAAGAACAACAGATAGAGATTCTGGATCATAGCAAAAAAGTATTATGGAACAAGACCACTCACTTGGTGGATGTTTAATGGAGGAACCACCAATTAGAAGAAGCTATATGGGAGCTTGAGGATATGATGAGGGAGAGGTATCCACATCTGTTTGTTACAAAGTGACGAATTTCGAGGGCAAAATTCATTTTAAGGGGGGTAGAATGTAACACCCGATATTTTTATGAGAAATATTTTATTTTTATGTTATATATATCATCAAAGTAATCTTTCACTACACACAACACTAATTTGACTTGCTTTACACGCAATCACGACCTTCCTCAATAGCTTGCGTGGTACGCAATACCGAGTTTCACAAAAAAAAAATGATATGCTATTAAAATATTATTAAAACTAGCCGTTATGAATAGTTTTACCCACTTTTTAAAATTTTATAAATTTTATCTTTCAAAATGGATTTCATTTTTGGATTCGGAATATCGAAATTAGCCTAGGGTGAATTTTTGGTATTTTTCTGAAAACATTCAATTTTTGATGACTAGTGAAAACACTGGGTTACTATTTAAAAACCGAATTTTTATTTAAATAATTATTTATTTTATTTAAATTTATTTTAGGTCATAATTGATACATAATACCTATATAAGTTCAATTTAGTTCATTGGAGTCATTTTATAATAATTTTATATATATAAAAATTTTATTGAACTTTTCACCGTCTTTTAGCCACCTCCTAGGAGAATTTGAAAATTAACAGAAAACTTAATTTTACCGCTTCTGTGAGTGGAATTTAGAAAATCCGAGAGACACGATTAATATCAAGGAGTAAAATGTGGTTCAATAAGATAAAAATAATTTTTGGTAAATAGTATCTTTTTACTTTTTTTACTATAGTTAAAAGTAAATAGGGTAATTAAGGGTAAAAATGATATTATTATTACCGTAACACATGTAATAACTCTATTGTATAAGTTTATTTCAACCAAAAACAACTTTAGGTATAAAATATGACCATTTAGGTCTACTTGGATTAGATTAGGACATTTATTATTATTTTATTTAAAGAAGAGTTAAAAAAGTTAAAATCAAAGTTTGATAACTAAAACATTTTTAATATAGGGTTATAAATAAGATAAGTTAGACTATAAATATTCCTTAGAAAGCTAAAAAGAATTCCTACATAATGGTATTTTATTGTTAATTTTTATACATTAAATAATTTAATTTATTTATGACACAATGATGATGCAATAATTACCTTATTAATGAAATATTAACATAATTGATATTATAAATACCCAAATAAATGTAATTTGAGACTTTTTATGAATTAAACTAATTTTATAGGTTAATATAACATGTTATTATTGATTTAATTATATATATTTTGAACTAATAATTTTGTTATGATTTTCACAGAAATCAAATACCAAATAGTGTCAAAAAGTGACATAAAATAGTTTTTAAAACAAATATTATATTATTAATTGTTATTTTATTCCTAAAAATCTAAGGTTCGGCCACATGACTTAGATAAGATTATATATATTTATAATGAACAACTTGGGGTTCTTTTGGCTTGTTATAGTATGTTTATTAACCATATAGTGTAAGAAAACAAGAAGACACTATAAAAGATAAATTATTTAACTTAGAGTTAAATTTAAATGATAAGGTTAAAATAGTAACCTAAACTTGTATAAAATCTATTGGTTGAAATTATTTCTACCCATCACCACCTTATCTTTGAAATAAATCAATTTTTGTCTATTAAAAACTGAATATGACTTTATAATAAAATAATATTTTAAGTTTTTCCTAAGGTGCCCCTCTCCTCCCTTATAAAAGGGAACCTCCTCCCTCTCTTCCTCACACCACTTTGTGCCTTCAAGATCGGAAAAAACCTACCAATTTCCCTTATCAACTTCCCTAGAAACTTCCTATAGGTCCTGGTCTTCTTCAAAGACCATATTTAGTTCCCTAAGATGAGGTTAAGAAGAGGCGCTTCAAATAAGAGGTAATGTCCGTTACCGATTCTTTCAACTTTATTTCATCATCATCTTATTCTTATTTAGTTGTTTCATTATGAAGTAATAACATCAGTATCAATAATATACTGATATGTTATTATAAATATGAATCAACCATATTTCACCTTCTATCCATCCTACAAAAAACGAAATCACTGCGCGTGCGTACGTACGAAATACCATCTCCAAGTTGTGGTGTAATCTGCTTTCCACCACCACCTTACTTGGATGGGTATAATGGTGTAAAGAATAACTATATATGATTATTTTAAAGTGATATTTATTCTGAAATAGTATACATACACTTCAATACAATTCCACGATCATGGGAATGATATCATCGCTCGTGCGTACGTACGGCCTACCGTCTCCACGATGTGATGCGACTCGTTCTACATGATCTTCATTGCATAATGATTATATGATGAATTGAATGAATCAATATGATATATATTACACTAATAACATTCTGGAAATGAGGTATCGATTACATAAAAATAAGAATAAGAATTTATTCGACGAAACACGCATAAGAACAAAAAGCAATAAACACCCGAATAACAAGTAGCAACAAAATATTACTAATAAGAAGCTAAGAATATGATATCATAACAATAAGTAAGATTTTGTAATAAGTAAATAACATTATTTAAATCATTATACAGGAGGTTCAAATACGTACGAAGCAAATCGGACCTAAGGTAACGGGAAAATCTCACAATCTCATTTTTATCTGAGATTGTTTATACTTCAGAATTTACTGGGGCATATTTATCATCGACATCCATGTTTACTCAATATGTAATATTATTTCTATCCTCCTAAAATTGTTTAAATCTAATTTTACCCTTCAGTGAGTTTTTAGTAAAAGATATGAAATAAATCTTTTGTCATTTTTCGTACAAGGTACTTTTTGACTTTTTTCAGCCAAAGTTCGAGAAGAATGTTTTTTTAACTTATACAGCATGAATGGATTTTTAGAACATTATTTCCATGAATCTTCCTTTACATGTTTTCATGTTTATTTTTAATCAAATTCTTTTAGTTTAAAATTATATGACATTTTAAGAAAGGAATTTTTTTTGAAGTGGAAAGGGTATTTTCCTCAAGAATGGAGTTCAAGCGTTTTATCAAAATTATTTTCCATCTAAGATAATATAGGGTTCTGTTTCTATCCCTATTTTTACATTGATTTGATTATGTTATTATGGAATTATTTTTATGAAGTACTTTTATCTTATATGGATTATGTTATGACGGAACGATGTTTAATAATCCCATTTTTATTACATGGGTTATGCTATGATGCAGGATTTATGATTTTGTCGCACACATAATAATGGTTTCATTATGAGATGGGCGGGACCTATATCACCCTCTAATGCATTAGGTAAAGATTTATATCTCATGAGACAGACATGGCGGGAGCGGCAGGTTAATCTAATTCAGTGAAACAGGACTGAAACGAGGAGTGAACTTGGTTTAGAAATGAACTTTATCCGCTAAGATAGTCTTGGAAATGAGTCTTGACTACTAAGAAATGATTCTCTATGATTATGTGTGTATGCCACAAAGTTTCATGTTTTAAGTTATGATTATTGGGATTTCATTTCACTACTATGATTTACCCATGTTATGAAATTATTATCTCTTTTGCAGGTTAAGATTTCCAAAATGTTATGTTATTATGAATATGATGTGATTGATATTTCTTTTGGTTACCCTTACTGAGCATTTGAGCTCACCCTTTTTTATGTTTTCTTTTCCCCAGTTCAGGAAGAAGGGTATTATGTATGATATTCCAAAAGGGACTCTAGATATTATAAAATAAAAGGGAGATAGTGTAGATGATTTATGAACCAGTTGTTTATGTTTCCCAGTTTCTAAAGACACTATACATATACGGTCCTTTCATGGGTTTGTTATATGTTGTAATAAGTGTGCTTCAATTTTGAAGTAATAACAATGTATGTAAATTATGGGTCGTTATAATATTAGTGTGAAATATGACTTTGTATCTCCACTTTCCACTTGAGGTTTAGCTTTCACTTCTGTAATATTCTCCCTCGATAGAGGAGGTGGATGTGCGGTCTCTCGACAATCTTTGAGAGCATCCTATATTCACAACAATATTCATAGGAGGATTTTTAACACATACGATGGACTGTGTTCATTATTTAAATTTTAAATTAATTAATATACAATGAAGGATCACTCAGGACGATTCACTCTAGAATGTATCCTTTCTTCCTAACATCATTTATTCTTTGTTCATTCTATTTTCATTGCATTGCATGTTCAATTTTTGTTTTAAATTTTCAATTATAAAATATCATTTATGCTCATTTTATTTTATACATATATATATATATATAAATTGAATTATAATTAGTGAGTGATTGACAACAACAACTCCTCAAGAGATTGACCTAGGTCAGCCACCATGCTAAACAATGTTATAAATATATTTTGAGAGTGCGTACAAAAATTCTTCATCAAATTAGTTCCATTTATGAGAATTTAAGTGGTCATCACTCAGTATTTTTATTCTTAATTTTTAGATAATTTTACTTTCATTAAAAAAACAAAAAAAAATTCTAAAAATACTAAAAAAATCTCTTTGTTCATGATGTATTTCAATTCAAACTATTATTCATGGACTAACCAATCTCAGGTTCCAAAAGAAGCTTACAATGATATTGATGATAAGAATTAGATGATTAGTTATATAGTAGAAAAATTGGATATCGAAATATATTTGATTACTAAATACATATATGCATGTCAATAGAAACCCGAACCCGAACCTAAACCCGAATCAGAACGAGTGGTAGATCAGATTTCACTAATCATTTTTTATGTTAATGAACCTGAGGAGGGTGATAAGGATATACTAAATGAACTAATCACATTATCCAGAACTCTTCCGTTTCTCAAGGGGGTCCATGAAGTAAAAATTCCAACTAATTCACTTATGGGAGATCAACAATTTTTGGAAGAATCTTGGAATCACTTTGTTGAAGAAAAACAGAAACTGAATCTTCCCATACTTAACATTGAAAATGTAGAACCTTTACACCCATCTCTTTCTTTGGAAGATGATTTTAAATATGCACCCGATGAAATGAAATTTCTAATGGTCTTTTCCAAAGATATTAATTTCCAAGATGACATACTTGAAACGGAATATTTCTTAATTGATTCATCATGTTTTAATCTTATTCAAACAAAATTGTTTTCTAGCTTCCTTTATTATAAAATTGCTGATACCAGACAAATGAATAATACCATGTATGATACGAAAGATACCACACAAGTGGTGGTGATCTAGGAATAAGAGGTCAAAAATATGGTGGTGGTGTGACTAACTCCTCTACAAAAACATTCATATCATATAGAGGAGGACACCACAAAAGTTCTTAGGGAGAACCCATATTTTGTTTTCTCTCCCACTCTTGAATATAAATTCTCTCTATCTACTCTAATGGGGTTTGGGAACTTTCTTATCTTATTTGCGATTATCTATTCTTGGTGTTTACTAATGGACACCGAGAAAAGTGACATGTGGTGGTTCAACTGAAAGAAACCACACCCACCTTATGATTAAGGACAATCCACTTTAATTGCTTAACTAGGGGTAGTACAAACCTAGCACCTGCTTAGGGGTCTAAAACAAGATTTATACCTTTCTATTATCTTTATTTTTATTTTTATTTATTTTTCTTATGTCTTGTCATTTATTTATTATAGTTTCAATGTGGTAGAAGGTTGGAGATTAACTCAAGGCTGTCACTGAAAAATAAATTAGGTTGTGTCATTCCTATTCTTTATTTTGTTTACTAATCAATTTAAATTCTACATAAAAATTTATCTTGATATGGTTTAAGATAAAAAGATGGTAGTGAATGGAATAAGTGTGTGGGAGGGATGTCAACCTATTTTAGGGATTTTTTTGTGCTTTTATTTTTTTCATGTCTTGTTTTTGAATTTTTCATGTTTTCCTTTTTTCATTTTTGGTGTATTTATAAAATTCATGAGCTAAGTTAAATGCTTTAGAAAATTCAAACCATCTTGGTATTTTTAGTACATTCTTGATTTGAATATTTGAGGATTTAAAATATTTCTGAATGTATTTTTTCACTAATTTTCAATCTTTTCATTTATGAAGTTTGATTGATTGTGAAACTCATGTGCAGTAGTACTGTCTAAAATGAAAATCTTGCCCAAACTAAGAGGTTTTTAAACATTTTATACATCTTATTTTAATTTATATTTTTCTTGAGAGTCTTGAGACATGTTTTTGCATATAAAACTTGTTTTTATATATTTTTTTGAAGTTATTAGAGTTCATGGAATGTGTTAAGAATGATTGAGGAACCACTTTGAGAGCCCCATTTTAAATCAACTCTTATTTTGGCCTACATTTACATCTTACATTTATTAAGCCCATAGTATGCATGAAATACCATGTAAGGTAGCCACATTAAAATAAATTTATCCATTTATAACCTACTATAGAAGTGAAATGAATGATTATTGTTGAACTCAAGTGCGAGGGTGGGAGAAGATGGGTTTTATTTTTCTTTCTTGAGGAATCTGTTTGAGCTGAATTGAAAGTGTTGCCATATTTTTTGCTTCTTGTGTGGAAGAAATTTCATGATGTAAATATGTATGGGTGGACCAAAATATAATTACATATATGGGTTGGGAGTTCAAAAAAAATTTAATATCAAAAGTTTCCTCTCTTTTCCTCAAAAACACGATTCTAAAGAGAAATCCAGATCTGAATTCAAGCTGAAACAATGATCCCAATTGGGAAAAAGAGGGAATAAATTCATTTATGCTGAAATTATATGTTTAAACTTCCAAAAAAGAGGTGTTTGGAGGGGAATCATTTTCGAGATGATTTAGGAGTAGACCATTCTTGAGCGAAACTATTTTCACGTATTTACATCAGTTTAGAGCTTAACCCTCCTCATTCTGCCTCAAGTGTTTTTACATTTTAAACTTGACCACACTCAGACGTAGAAAAACCCATAAAAAATACCTCATGATTAACGTATTTTTTACTATTTTATGTGGAGATACTTGTAAAGACCCGTAAATTTCAAGGAAATTTTTTTCTTAATTTCTTTGGGATTTTAAGAGTATGCAGTTTCTGACGGCACCTGATTTCGAGACCTGGTGTGCCCGAAATCTTTTTCCAAACATTAGCTCGGGTACGTTCAATGAATGAATGAGCAGGTTTTTCTATCTTTTGAACCGGTGCTCGGAATCAAAATCTGTGGGCACCGATGAAATGACAACAACTGTATTTTCTTAAGAGG
Organism: Viscum album; assembly: GCA_963277665.1. Lineage (NCBI taxonomy): Eukaryota > Viridiplantae > Streptophyta > Magnoliopsida > Santalales > Viscaceae > Viscum > Viscum album. The sequence goes on along the minus strand of OY728138.1, from coordinate 1,528,243,628 downwards.
ACCTTTTTCCGAAGGTGCGTTTGCTCTGGAGGAGTTCTTAAAAATTGAGGATTAAATGTGAAGTAAAAAAAACTGTGGAACAAATTTTACTTTTAACCTAAGTGGTTTTACCTAAGTATGGGAGTTGGGGTGGGACAAACTAGATCCTAACTCCTCTTTTTAGGATATTTGTGAGGTGGGGCCCACACGAGCCCCACCCCTTCAAATTCCTTTAACTCCTCTAACCCCTATTAAAGATGGAAACTCCCCATTAATTTGTAACTCTCCCCTCTATCCTCTTTAATCATGCCAACATACTTAATCAATTAAGTGAGTTATGTGTTTTAATTTTAAAATTGAAATGCTTGGCATGTTATAATAAAAAAAGAGTAAGTCTTATTTTATTTGGGGTTTTAGGATTGTTGTGTGGAGACATTGGGGGAGAGAGCTCTTTTCTCTGGAAGAACTTCAGCTTCCTCATCTAAGAATGCCAAGAACGTCGGTGCCAACCTCGGATTCTTTCTTCTCGACGTTGATGAAGCGACGCCGTCTTTCCGTGGCAACATCAACGGCACAACGAAAGCATCTCCATCCTCCGTTAAGCGATCAACCTTCTTGTATTGAGGTAGGGGTGTGTTTATTAATGAACAATGTTGTTTTACCTTCCATGTTATTGGTTCACTCTAAACCTTTTGCTATCGAACTAATGATAAAAAAACCAGACCAAACTAACACGGTCCGATTCCTCCGCCGTTCTTGTTTAATGGTGTTGTCCAACCGTTCTTGAGCGGTGAATCAAGGCAAGTTTTTGGAGCCGATCGGAGGCCTGAAAACATCGGAAATGGCCTCGGAACATTGGGAGGACCTAGGAATGGGATTTTTGTAGCAAAAAGATCATCAGAACAAAGGACAGACACCTCGGAAGGCATGCTGGCCGAAGGCGTTGTTTCTAGAAAATTCCAGAATACACGGCGTGTCCTTCCAAAGAACACGCTGTGTAGTACAAGCATTCAACGACAGAAGTAATGGACATAAGAAGAAGTGACAGATGACGTGTGACACCGGTCACATAGCATGTACTGTCCACATAGTTTGACAGAGGAGACTTCGATGGACATGGCATGTATTCAAGGGAAATACATGGACATGGACAGAAATACACAGTCATGAGGCATGGCATGTATTATCTTCATTGAAAGGTAGAACCGGATTTGTGAGGCTCGGCGTGTAAACCGAGAGATACACGGACACGGGCAGAACCACACGGCCATGAGGCACGACGTGTACTACCACCACCATGGCAGAAGCGGCTTCGCGAGGGTCGACATGTAATCTGGGTGATACACGGACACGGGTAGAACCATACGACCAAGAGGCACAACGCATATTCCAGAAATACATGGACACGAGGTGGAGTACACGGGCATGTACTCCACCACACGGCCAGACATGGCCATCGCACATGGAACCGACCCTAGAGGTGTGGACACGGCGTGTAACCATAGTACACACCATGTATTTACTTATCTACATGACCAGCCCTGCGGCACAGGCCGTATCACACGGGCAGTATCGGTGTCTAATGACACGGCGTGTATCGCTTACCTACATGCTGTGTACTTTTGGAAAATTTCTTGGTCATCTTATTCTTCATGAATCAGGCTCTTTTTACTTTGTTTTCCCCTATGGAGTGGGACGAAACATTAGGATACATCATCTCTAGTCTTTATGATGGTTGATGTATCCACCCCTTTGACTTGAGGAGCGGACCCTCCTGGAATCGAGTATGATGTGTGCAGGAACCCTAGAGCTGGAAGTGACTGCAACGATGATGATGACTATACTTGGATCCTATGTGGGTTCGGCCGTGAGGATGACTGTACTTGGATCCTAGGTGGGTTCGGCAGCGATGACGACTATACTTGGATCCTACATGGGTTCGGCAACGATGGTTGCTGTACTTGGATCCTACCTGGGTCTGGAAGCGATGAATTATGTACTTGGATCCTATGTGGGTTTGGCAGAAGAGATGATTCAGAGGCTAAATCTAATCATCTCCACCCCTCTTCGGAAGTAGTATACCTGTGTGAGCTGAGTCTTGAATTTCAATCATTATCATCGATATGATTGACTTTCTATCCTGTGTGGATTGGGTTGTGTTATCCTGTTTGGAATGGGTTATACTTTCTTGTGTGGACTGGGTTGAACTTTGGATTGTGAGTTGGAGCAGAACTGGAATTGATGGCTTAGGTATATGTATGGGAATATACCTAAGTAGAGTTGGTTGATACTTCGTGATTTTATCTTTACTTTGTGGTTTATCCTTTGTGGATTCTGGGAGACCTTCGGGGGTCTCGGCGTCCTTACGAAGTATCGTATACTCACCCCTGCATGGGCTATACCTATACTACGTTGTGTTGGATGCAGATAACGGACAACACAGATCAAGGTGGAGACTTGTGGAGCTGGACGGTACCTGGAGGAGGATCAATGGATGGACGAATACGGAGAGGACAGCCATACCCGATGAGCTGAGGAGACTATCTGTACCCACCCTTTAGGTGGGAATTCTAGTGGATGGATCGGTGTTGCTGATTTACTTTTCTACTATTGTACTTTCTTTTCAGTTTTACATTACTTTTAGTTGGGCTTGTATTCTGGCCCATTTACTTTCCATCACTTACTTTTGTACTCAGTTGACTTAGTGTTACTTCATCTTGTGTACTCTGTGGTGTTTTTTTTCTTATATAAAGGAAATGCCTTCCCTTTTATCGGGATTTACACCTTTGTTCTAGTCACCCGCCCCTGGCCTATGGGAGGAGGGCCTGGGGTATTCACGACACGGGCCCCGAGGACGGGTCGTGACAAATTGGTATAAGAGGAGTCGGTTCTACCGCAGAACTCAGGACTCTGATAATTTCTTCTGTGTGAAGCAATAGTGTTTAGGGTATTGAGTGTGGTTTTCGGTCCAGGGAGTCCAGTGTTGGTGCGGAGACTAACGTATCCATACAGTAGGACCCTGACTTCTGATTTCCGACTCAATGCACGAAAACATTGATTGCATGTGTGTATCAAAAGTTTTCTTTGTGATTACTTTGTGTCAGATCACCAGGTATACTGTATTAACTGTGTCTCACCCATTCCTTTCAGGATGGCCCCACGATGGCATCCAGCTAGGGATCCGAGATTTGTGCGAGACGGCAGCCCACAGAGTGAAGAGGCCTCGGTGAAGGGCCCCATTATAGTGGAGGCACATGCGGTACCTCTACCCGCCGAGCCACCGATGCCACAACCCCCAGCAACTGAGAGTGCACGTCGCCTGAGTGCACTGCATGAGTTTCAGCGTCAGAGACCGCCCATGTTCCGCGGGGAGATGGACCCTCAGGCAGCTGAGGATTGGCTAGAGGCTGTAGTTCGAGTCTTCAGATTGGTAGGGACACCAGCAGATCTTATGGTGATCCTTGCGGCGAGTCTCCTGCACGCGGCAGCAGGTAGATGGTGGAGCCTGATGCTCCAGGTGCATGATGAGGCATCACTTCTTTGGACGGACTTCGAGAGTCTCTTCCACTCAGAGTTCGTTCTAGCCACCCTCCATGCGGTGCGCATTCAGGAGCTACTACAGCTGCGGCTGGGTAGCATGATAATAGCCCAGTACTCGGGGAGATTTACCGATCTCTCTCACTACTTCAGGGACATGGTACGAGACCCATTCTTCAAGGCCCGGACCTTTGAGCAGGGACTGAGGCATGAGATCTAGGATTCGATGATCTCCCTCAGTATTCTGACATAGGCACGAGTACTGGAGCGAGCCCTTATTGTAGAGAGATTTCTTGCTGAGCCTACACCAGTAGTGCGACCTACCGCAGGGTGGCACATAGCGGAGTCTTTTTCAGCTGGTAGTCGACGGATGTCACATGGGTCCAAGTGGACCAGAACATCATGTGGACGACCTCAGGACACTGGTTCGGAGATGCGAGGCACACGCAGCAGAGCCAGTCATCCGAGAGGCAGACAGTGCTATGCATGCGGCGGGCATGGCCACATGGCTCGGGACTGTCCGAACCGCAGTGTAGAGGAGCAACAGACGTTTGAGGGACCACCAAGGTAGAGGCAGAGGTTCAACTGTGGTAGTCCGCAGGGGGCAGGTGGACGAGGCAGAGGAGCTGGCTGAGCACCAGGTGGTGGACGACACTTTGAGGCTCTACCACCTCCACCACCACCACCAGGAGGTCCACCCCGACCACAGGGAGCTGGCTGACAAAGGCAGGCTCAACTTCAGGCAGTGGAGGCCTACGACCACGGTGCACCAGAGATGATTCGAGGTACTATCTGTGTCTACTCCACCCTTGCTGCAGTTCTTATAGACACAGGAGTGAGTAATTATTTTATTGCCGCTGCCCTTGTTCGGAGCTCGAATATTCCGACAGAGCCATTGGCTCAATCCTTACAGCTAGAGACTCCTACGGGAGCAGACTCTACGATTACGCACTGGTTGTGGTAGTGTGAACTTACTGTAGGAGGTGAGAGCTTTGGCTGGGATCTTCTTGTAGAGGCGTCGAGGCCTTACGACGTCATCTTGGGCATGGATTGGTTATCTACGGTCCATGCTCAGATTGACTGTATTAGGAGCAAGGTGCGGTGTGTCCGCACCGATGGGAGTAGGTTCACCTTCACCGATGAGAAGGGAGCCTTTTCAGCATAGGATGGACTCACGTAGAGGAGAGTACAGCCGATCACCCATCAGTTGTCTAGTCTCATCCTAGGAGCACTTGATGTGCAGAGTCTGAGTTTTCCTGTTGTGGTGGATCAGTATGCAGACATTTTTCCGGACAACATTCCAGGACTACCTCCTCGCAGAGAGGTATACATCTATATTGACATGTACCCGGGAACATCCCTGATATCCACTACAGCATATCGGATGGCTCCCACTGTGCTTCAAGAGCTACGGGTACAGCTGGAGGACTTGTAGGGCAAGGGATTCATCCGACCCAGTGTTTCACCCTGGGCCTCCCCGATATTGTTCGCCAAGAAGGCGGGCGGGATATTGTGACTGTGTGTTGATTACCATCTCCTAAACCAGGTGATCGTGAATAAAAAGTATCCACTTCTTAGGATTTATGAACTCTTCGATCATCTCAATGGAGCATGATGGTTCTCGAAGATAGACCTCAGGTCGGGCTATCATCAGCTCAGATTTCGAGACGAGGATGTGCAGAAGATGACCTTCAGGTGTCGGTATGGCCACTATGAGTTCTTGGTTATGCCTTTCGGCGTAACCAACACTCCAGAAGTGTTCATGAGTCTCATGAAAAGGATCTTCTAGCCTTTCCTCGATCGATTTGTCATAGTCTTCATCGACGACATATTGATTTACTCGACTACTGAGGAGGAGCATGGATACCACTTGTGGGTTGTACTGGACACACTCCTAGAGCACCAGCTTTATGGTAAGCTCTCAAAGTGTAAGTTCGGGATTCGAGAAGTCCACTTCTTGGGACACGTCATCTCTGAGGCGGGAGTTGCGGTAGACCCTGCGAAGATCGAGGCAGTGCTATCTTGGGAGTCACCCAAGAGCGTGACAGAGGTGCAGAGTTTCCTAGGTTTGGCTGGGTACTAACGAAGATTTGTGGAAGACTTATCTAGGGTTTCAGCACCACTATCAGCATTGACGAAGAAGGTTAAACCCTATGTGTGGTCGGATAGATGTCTGCAGATCTTCTAGGAGCTGAGACAAAGATTGACCAGTGCACCCATCTTGATGCTACTAGAGGAGGGTGTAGGGATTTTAGTTTACTATGATGCATCAGGGATCGTACATGGCTATGTCTTGCTATAGGAATGGATAATGATTGCCTATGGTTCACGAATGTTGAGGTAGCACGAGCAGAACTACGCTACCCATGACCAAGAGTTAGCAGCAGTGGTCTTCACCTTGAAGATGTGGCAGCACTATCTGATGGGCGAGCGCTTTACAGTTTACTCTGACCACCAGAGTCTTAGGTACATCTTCTCACAGAGGGACCTGAACCTGAGATAGTGATGATGGATCAAGTTCCTCCAGGACTATGACTTTGATATAGTCTATACTCCTTGAAAGGGGAACGTAGTAGCTGATGCTCTCAGCAGAAGGACAGACATTCATCTACTTGGAGAGGTGACAGAGCAGTTAACTACTTTGCAGATATCCTACGTGGATATAGATTGAGAAGCCTTTCTACAGTCGTTCACAGTCACTCCTCCACCAATTTTGCGGGTCAGAGAGGCACAACATGGGGATGTTTACTGTGAGATGCGGCGTGCATAGATATCCTCAGGACATGCACCTGATGGATTCTATGTAGGAGGGGAGCACGTCATCCTTTTCAGAGGATGTACCATGGTACTAGTTGCTTTACAGGAGGAGGTGCTGAGGGAGTTTCACACTTCCCCATTAGCAGTACATCCAGGAGTGGTGAAGATGTACCGGGATCTCAGACGACAACACTGGTGGAGGGGAATGAAGATAGCTGTGGTAGAGTTCGTTTCACGATGCCTCACCTTCCAGCAGGTGAAGGTAGAGCACTAGGTTCCAGTAGGCTTGGTACATCCCTTGGAGGTCCCTGAGTGGAAGTTGGATGGGATATATATGGATTTCGTGACAGCGATTCCACGTACTTCCAAAGGTCACGACTCCATTTGGGTGATTGTCAACCAACTCACCAAGTCGGCCCACTTTATACCCATCAGGGAGTAGGGCTCAGTGGAGAGCTTGGGACGCCTCTACGTTCAGGAGATCATATGGATTTATGGTGTGCCATCGACTATCGTCTCCAATCGAGACACTCGCTTTACTTCCCGACTTTGGAAGGAGTTTCAGAAGGCATTTGGGATGTAGCTTCGTCTGAGCACCGCTTTTCACCCTCAGAAGGATGGTCAGATGGAGAGGACCACTCATACTCTCGAGGACATGCTACGTGCATGTGTCCTCGACTTTGGTCGCATATGGGAGGATCATCTTCCTTTGGTGGAGTTTGCATACAACAACAGCTACCACTCCACCATCGGGATGGCACTATATGAGGCATTTTACGGCCGACCTTGCAGATCACCTCTATGCTGGACAGACCCTGGGGAGTTAGCACTTGTAGGACCAGAGAGGGTCTAGGCCACGACAAAGAAGGTTCAGATCATCCAGGAGCAGATGAGGACTGCTCAGAGCCAATATAAGTCCTATGCTGATAGGAGGTGGAGACCACTAGAGTTCTTGGATGGCGACCATGTTTTCTTATGGGTCTCACCTCGACGTGGATTATGGAGATTTTGCCGGGGCAAAAAGTTATCTCCGCACTTCATCAGACTATTCCAGGTTCTCAGCAGGATAGGCGAGGTGGCTTATCGCCTGGCTCTTCCACCTCAATTGCACTGGGTGCACGACATCTTCCACGTATCTCGGCTGAGGAGGTACGTGCATGACCCAACACATATCATTGATCACGGGGAGATGGATATCGATGACGGGGCGACTTTTGCGGAGGTCCCGGTGGAGATCAAGGATCGACTGGAGCAGGTCCTACATGGACAATCGATTCCTCTAATGCGCATCAAGTGGCAGTATGGGAACCTCCATGAGAGAACATGGGAGCGGGAGGCTCAGATGCGTGCTCAGTACCCTCATTTGTTTCCCTAGTTTTGTGATGTATCTTTATGGGGACGTAAATCTCTAAGGTGGGAGTAATGTAAAGACCCATAAATTTCAAGGAATTTTTTTTCTTAATTTCTTTGGGATTTTACAAGTACGCAGTTTCTGACGGAACCTGATTCCGAGACCCGGTGTCCCCAGAATCTTTTTCCGAAGTTTAGCTTGGGTACGTTCAGTGAATGAACGAGCGAGTTTTTCTATCTTTTGAACTAATGCTCAGAATCGAAATCCAAGGGCACCGATGAAACCGCAGCGGCGGTATTTTCTTAAGAGGACCTTTTCTGAAGGTGTGTTTGCTCGGGAGGAGTTGTTAAAAATTTAGGACTAAATTTGAAGTAAATAAAATTTGTGGAACAAATTTTACTTCTAACCTAAGTGGTTTTATCGTAAGTATGGGAGTTGGGGTGGGACCCACTAGATCCTAACTCCTCTTATTAGGGTATTTGTGAGGTGGGGCTCACATGAGCCCCACCCCTTCAAATTCCTTTAACCCCTCTAACCCCTCTTAAAGATGGCAACTCACCATTAATTTGTAACTCTCCCCTCTCTCCTCTTTAATCATGCCAACACACTTAATCAATTAAGTGAGTTATGTGTTTGAATTTTAAAATTGAAATTCTTGTTATGTAATAATAAAATAAGAGAAAGTCTTATTTTATTTGGGGTTTTAGGATTTTTGTGTGGAGAAATTGGGTGAGAGAGCTCTTTTCTCTGGAATAACTTCATCTTCCTCATCGAAGAATGCCAAGAACGCCGGTGCCAACCTCAACTTCATTCTTCTCGATGTTGACGAAGCGACGCCGTCTTTCCACGGCAACATCAATGGAACAACGAAAGCATCTCCATCCTCCGTCAAGTGATCAACCTTCTTGTATTGAGGTAGGGGAGTGTTTATGATTGAACAACGTTGTTTTCCCTTCTATGTTATTGGTTCACTCTAAACGTTTTTCTATCAAACTAATGTGGAAGTAACCAGAAAAAACTAACATGGTCCGATTCCTCTGTCGTTCTTGTTGAATGGTGTTCTCCAACCATTCTTGAGTGGTGAATCAAGGCAAGTTTTCAGTGCCGATTGGAGGCCCAAAAACATCGGAAATGGCCTTGGAACATCAGGACGACCTAGGAATGAGAGTTTTTTAGCAAACAGATCAATAAAACAAATAATAGACACCTCAGGAGGCATGCTGGCCAGAGGTGTTGTTTCTGGAAAATTCCAGAATACACGACATGTCCTTCCAAAGTACACGCCGTGTAGTACAAGCGTTCAACGACATAAGTAACAGACATCAGAAGAAGTGACACACGGTATGTGACATTGGTGACACGGCGTATACTATCCACATAGTTTGATAGAGGGGACTTTGATGGACATGGCATGTATTCAAGGGAAATACACAGACACAGACATAAATACATGGTCACGAGGCATGATGTGTATTATATTCATTGAAATGAAGAAGCGGATTCGCGAGGCTCAGTGTGTAAACTGGGAGATACATGGACACATGCAGAACCACACGGCCACGAGGCAGGACATGTACTACCACCACCATGGCAGAAGCGGCTTCGTGAGGGTCGACGTGTAATCTGGGTGATACACGGACACGAAAAGAACCATACGGCCAAGAGGCACGACGTGTATTCCATAAATACATGGACACAGGGTGGAGTACACGGGCATGTACTCCACCACACGACCAGACATGGCCAGCGCACATGGAACTGACCCTAGAGGTTTGGACACGGCATGTAACCATAGTACACACCGTGTATTTACTTATCTACACGACCAGACCTGCGGCACAGGCCATATCACATGGGCAGTACTGGTGTCTGATGACACGACGTGTATCGCTTACCTACACGTCGTGTACTTTTGTAAAATGGGTTGGTCATCTTGTTCCTCATGACTCAGGCATGTTTTGCTTGATTTTCCCCTATGGCATGGGACGGAAAATTAGGATACATAATCTTTGGTCTTCGTGACAGTTGATGTATCCACCTCTTTGACACGAGGAGCAGACCCACCCAGAATTGAGTATGCTGTGTGCAGGAACTCTAGAGCTGGCTGCAACTGCGACGATGATGATGACTGTACTTGGATCCTACGTGGGTTCGACAGTGAGGAAAACTTCACTTGGATCCTACGTGAGTTTGATAGTGATGACGACTGTACATGGATCCTATGTGGGTTCGGCAGCGATGGTTACTGTACGTGGATCCTACGTGGGTCCGGTAGCGATGACTTCTGTACTTGGATCCTACGTGGGTTCGATAGAGGATATGATTTAGAGGATACATCTAATCATATCCACCCCTCTTCGGAAGTAGTATACCTGTGTGAGCTGAGTATTGACTTTCAATCATTATCCTCGATATGATTGACTTACTATCCTGTGTGGATTGGGTTGTGTTATCCTGTGTGGATTCGGTTGTACTTTCCTGTGTGGACTGGGTTAAACTTGGGATCGTGAGTTAGAGCAGAACTGGAATTGATGACTTAGGTATATGTATGGTCATATACCTAAGTAGAGTTGGTTGATACTTTGTGATTGTATCTTTACTTTTTGGTTTATCCTTTTTGGATTCTGGGAGACCTTCGGGGGTCTCGGGGTCCCTACTGAGTATCGTATACTCACCCTTGCACGGGATATACCCACACTACGTTTTGTTAGATGCAGACGACGGACAGCACTGATCGATGTGGAGACTCATGGAGCTAGACGGTACTTGGAGGAGGATCACTGGACGGACGAATATGGAGCGGATGGCCAAACCCGAGGAGTTGAGGAGACTATCTGTACCCTCCCTTCAGGTGGGAATTCCAGTGGACGGCTCGATGTTGCAGCTTTACTTTTCTGCTATTGTAATTTCTTTTCAGTTGTACTTTACTTTTAGTTGGGTTTGTATTCTAGCCCATTTACTTTCGAGCACTTACTTTTGTACTCAATTTACTTAGTGTTACTTCAGCTTGTGTACTCTGTGGTGTTTGTTTTCTTATATAAAGGCAATGCCTTCCTTTTTATCAGGATTTACGCCTTTGGTGCTAGTCGCCTGCCCCTGGCCTAAGGGAGGCGGGCTTGGGGTAGTCATGACATGGGCCCCGTGGATGGGTCGTGACAATACTATGGGGATAGTAAGACTATGGAGATCACACATGTTCTTGAGAATGAGAAAAAGTCCACATTAAATATCCTTGAGTGAAGAGAGAAATATTTTTTTGAGGAGGTAGGTACGACATGCATGTGAGGATTAACCTAAGATTTAATGGATTCCTATAATTTTTAAGTAGTTATGAAATTTTATCTATGTATGTGGGATGATATTTTACTTGATATGATAATTGAGTTGTGTCGTCATTTGTTCTTTGGGAAGTTTGTTTGGACCATTGTATAAGATGATTGCCCAAGAGTACAATGTTGAAGTTTGGGGGAAATTATATATTAAATATTTTAAAATATTTTATTGTTAAATTATATTTTTTTAATCCAACCAAAGTGTTAATTCTTGTGAAATTGTCACATTTGATGTTTTAGAATCATTTCTTGAGCTTAATTGCAAAAAATGGCTTATTTTGGAATTTTAACTATTTTTATTTATTTCAATGTTTTGGACATAAAAACTTATCCCATGATCCAAATTGAAAAATTCTTCTTTTATTGGTTTCTATGTTTTCTGGGATTAATTTTATTTATATTGACCAAAATCTTAATCCATCATTTGGAAGTCCAAAGGTATCTCACAATTCCAACCTCGAAATCTGTGCACAAATGAGGAGAATTTTATAGTTGGGATAATATCTCACAAATTATCAAACCACATTAGTTGATATTTAACATAGGAAACAAAGGCATCCGGGTTAAGAACTTTTCTTAATGCGTAGATGCATGAATCCTTCATTTTCAAGGGAATTAATGTATGGAAACTTTCTAAATTGGAATACAAACAGTCATCCTAATAATATTAAATATTTGGAATAATATGGATATATCTCTCTCACCACATAGCCAATGAGGCTAAAACATTTTATACCAAAATAGGATAGTTATTGGAACAACTTTCAAGAAGGAAATTTTCCCAAATTATTCAATTAAATGGGTATAAAACGTGCATTATTTCAGCGTATGATTTTGGGAGAAAATTTTTCTTTCCCTCTACCAATAAAATTGTACTCCCTCTTCATTCAAAAGGGTTGGAAACATAACAAAATAATTTTTTCCCACTTTATGTAGTTTAGTATTGTATTTCAATTTAATTTTATTTAATATTTTAATTTTAGTTGTTTAATTTATCTCATTTTCTTTCTCTCTTTTGTTTTCTTCCCCCATTTTCTTCATCATTGTGAACTCATAAGCTCCTCATCATGAGTAGATAACCCAAGGAAGTTCTCAAGGGTGTAATATAGTGAATAACTCAAGTCATTGAGATATAATTTTTAATGTTTATTATTTTCATAGATTTAGACTGAGGGGGATCTTAGTGGGAAAGGTGCCTTTGTGTCTCCACTTGCCACCCGAGGTTTAGCATTCACTTCTACAATATTATCCCTCTATCAAGGAGGTGGATGTGCAGTCTCTCGGTGATTATTGAGAGCACCATATATTCACAACCATATGCATAGGAGGATTTTCACACATATGATGGATTGTGTTCATTAAGAAATATGAAATTAATTAAGAGATGATAAAGGTTCACTCAGGATGCTTCTCTCTGGAATGTCTCCTTTCTTCATAACATCATTTTGACTACATTCATTATGTTTGCATTGAATTGCATGTTTAATTTTAGTATTGCATTTTCAATTCTAAAATATCATTTCTATTCATTTTATTTTAAATATATTTATATATATATATAGTTAATTATAATTAGTGAGTGATTGACCTCAATATCTTCTCAAGAGATCAACCTAGGTCAGCCACTATGCTTCACTTAGTTATAAATATATTTTGAGAGCACGTACGACAATGAATCATCAAATTTGAGTTGTTTTTGGGTATCCAAGTGGTCTTAATTCACTATTTTTATATATATTTTTTGGATAATTATCCTTTCATTTAAAAATAGAAAAAAATCATAAATTTCAAAAACACTAAAAAAGCTCTTTTTTCATGAGGTATTTAAATTCAAACTAAGATTCAATGACTGACCAATATCACGTGCCAAAAGAATTTTACAATTCCATTGATGATAAGAATCAAAGGATTAGTGATGTAGTGGAAAAATTGGAGAGCCAAATAGAGTTGATTGCTAAATATGTACATGAATGTCAAGATAAACCCAAACCTGAACCAGAATGAGTGGTGGAAGAGATTTCACCTATCATTTTTTTATGTTAAAGATCCCAAGGCAGGTGCGAATGAGATACTAAAGGAACTAATAAAATCATACCACACTCAACCATTTCTCGAGGAGGTCCTTGAAGTACACATTCCAGCTGATGCACTAATGGGAGATCAATAATTTTTGGAAGAATCCTAGAATCACATTATTGAAGAAAACTTGAAACTTGATTTCCCATACTTGACCTAGAAAATAAAGCACCTATCCACCTCTCTCTTAAATTGGAATACTATGATGAAGTTTCACCCACTGATATAGAGTTTCCAATGGTATTTCTTGAAGAGAATAATTTCCAAGGTGACATACTTTAAAGGGAAATTTTTTTAATTGAATCATCATGTTTTAATATTATTCAAACTGAATGGTTTTCTGACTTCCTTTTTTCTAAAATTTATAATACAACACAAATGAATAAGACCATGTAATATATTAAAGATACCCCAATGTGGTGGTGATTGAGGAATAATAGCTAGAGAATATGGTGGTGGTGCGACTACCACCTCTATAAAAACTCTCATATCATATGGAGGTGGACACCGTATAAGTTCACAGCGAGCACCCATATTTTATTTTCCCTCCCACTCTTGATCTTAAATTATATATATATAAATTCGTTGGGGTTGGGAACTTTCTTATCTTATTTTGGGTTCTCTATTCTTGGTGTTTACTAATGGACACCGAGAAAAGACACATGTGGTGGTTTATCTAAAAGAAACCTCACCCACCATCTGATTGGGGATAATCCACTGCAACTACCTGACTAGGGGTAGTAAAAACCAACAACCCTCTTGGGGGTATAAACCAAGAATTATCAATTTTATATTATCTTTACCTTTCCTTTTATTTTTATTCTTATTTATTTTCATTTATTTCTTATAGATTTAAAGTGGTAGTATCTAGGAGCTTAACTCAAGGCTGCCACTGAAAAATATATCAGGTTGTGTCTTTCATTTTCCTTATTTTTTACAACCCAATTTAAATTATACATAAATATTTCTCTTGATATCATTTAAGATAAAAGGAATAATGTGAATGGAATAAGTGTGTGGGAGGTATTTCAACCTATTTTTAGGATTTTTTTGTATGATTTTATTTTTTCACATCATTTTTTTGAATTTTTCATGTTATCATTTTTTTTTAATTTTTGGTTTATTATTAAAATTCTTGAGTTGGATTGAATGATTTGGAAAATTAAAACCATTTTTGTATTTTTTGGAAAATTCTTTATTTAAATATTTTAGTATTTAAATGATTTCTGAATTGATTTTGTATCTAATTTTAGAACTTTTCATTTAAATATGTTTGACTGATTGTGAAACTCATGTGCACTAGTACTACCTCAATTGAAAATATGGCCCAAAACAAGAGGTTTCTAAACATTTTTGATATCTTTTTTACATTTATATTATTCTTAATAATCTTGAGATAGGTTTTTTGATCAAGAAATTGTAGCTTTTCTATTTTTTGAAGCTGTTAGAGTTCATGGAATGTGTTAAGTATGTTTGAGGAACCACTTTGAAAGCCCTTTTTGAATTCAACATTTATTTTATATTCCATTACATATAAACTCTATTAAGACAATATTATAAATGAAATAAATTTTTATTCTGACACATTTAAATCCATTTATACCTTTCTAACCTACTCTATAAGTTAAATGCATGATTATTGTTAAACTTAAGTGTGGGGGAGGGTGAATATGGGTTTTATTTTTCTTTCTGGAAGAATCTATTTGAGATGAATTGAAAGTGTTTCCATATTTATTTATGCTTAAGTGGAAGAAATTTCATGATGGAAATATGGATTGGGGGGCCTAAAATATCATTAAATAGATGGTCTAGGTGTTCACCAATTTTTGAAGATAAAAATTTGCCTCTCTTTTTCTCAAAAAATAGGATTATAAAGAGAAATCCGGATCTGAATTCAAGCTAAAACATTGCTCCTAATTGGGGAAAAGAGGGAATAAATTTATTGATGATGTAATTATATGTGTTAACTTACTAAAAATTAGGTGGTTTGAGGTTAATCATTTTAGAGCTTATTGAGGAGCACACTATTCTTGAGAAAAACTGTTTTCATGCATTCACTTCAATTTAGAGCTTAACCCTCCTAATTCTGCCATAGATGTTTTTACATTTTAAACCTGCCAACCCTCAGGCTCAGAACAACCCATCAAAAATACCACATGATTGACACATTTTTTATTCTTTTAAGTAGAGATACTAGGAGGATAATAAGCATATGAATATCACACATGTTCTTGAGAATGAGAAAAACTGCACATTAAATATCCTTGAGTGAAGAGACAAATATTTTTCCATGGAGGTAGGTATGACATTAATGTGAGGAATAACAAGAGATTTAATAGATTCATATGATTTTTAAGGAGTTAGGGAATTTTTATACATATATTAGGGATGATATTTTCCTTGATATAATAATTCAGCTATGTTGTCTTTTATGCTTTGGGATGCTTGTTTTGATCATTGTATAAGATGATTGCCCAAGATTTAAATGTTTAAGTGAGTGGGAATTTTTAGAATAAATATTTTCAATTATTTTATTCTTAAATTCAATGTTTTAAATCCCTATAATGTGTTATTTTAAGGGTAATTGTCACATTTTATGTTTTAGAATCAATTTTTGAGCTTAATTACAAAAAAGGATAATTTTGGAGTTTTAAAAGTTTTAATTTATTTCAATGTCTTGGAAATAAATATTTCTAAACTAAAAAAATTGAAAATTTATTCTTTTATAGGATTCTATGTTCTATGTTAAAAATTCTATTTTTCTTGACAAAAAGGTCAATCCATCATTTGGAGGCCCAAATCTAGCTCACAATTCCAGCCTCCAAATGTATACACAGATCAGGGGAATTTTATTTTTGGGATAATATATCATAAATGGAAATATAAAATGAGCTGATATTCAACATGAATAAACATGACAACTGGAGCAATAAATTTTATTAAGGTGGACATGCATTAATCCTTCATTTTCAAGGCCATTAATGTATATAAACTCGCTAAATTGGAATATGAATAGTCATCCTAGGAAGAATAAATATCTGGAATAATGTGTCTATATCATTCTCCCCAAATATCCAATGAAGATAAAATTTTGTAGGAAAAAATAAGAGAGATTCTGGAACAACTTTCAAGAAGTGAAAATTCCCAAATTTTGTAATTAAATGGGTCTAACCTAAACATACTTTTGGAGGATGATTTTTGGATCCAATTTTTCATTCCCTTGCCTATAAAAATGTACTCCCTCTTCATTCCAAAGGGTTGGAAACACAGGGGTAGCGTTTTTTTCCAATTTTTTGTTGTTCAGTATTTTATTTTATTTTAATTTCATTCTATAATTGCATTTAATATTTTAATTTTAGTGTTTCATCTTCTCTCCTTTTCTTTCTCTATTTTGTTTTTCCCCCCGTGTTCTTCATCATTATAAACTCTTATACTCATGATAATGAGTTGCTAACCCAAGGAAGTTCCCATGGGATTAATCCAGTGATGAACTCAATTCTTTTATATATCATTTTTTTATTATTTTATTAGAGTTATAAAAAGGCGTATCTTAGTTGGAAAGGCACCTTTGTGGCCCCACTTTCCACCTAAGGTTTAGCTTTCACTTCTGTAATATTGTCCCTCGTTCGAGGAGGTGGATGTGCGGTCTCTCGGTGATCATTGAGAGAAATTTATATTCAAAACCATATGTAAAAGAGGATT
The DNA here is from genome assembly GCA_963277665.1 of Viscum album. Lineage (NCBI taxonomy): Eukaryota > Viridiplantae > Streptophyta > Magnoliopsida > Santalales > Viscaceae > Viscum > Viscum album. The sequence continues at coordinate 1,528,226,894 of OY728138.1, read as the reverse complement.
TTCATACATAATATTGAGTGTGTTCATTAATTAAATTAAAAATTCGTTAAGAAACGATGAAGTTTCACTCGGGATGGTTCTCTCTGGAATGTCTCCTTTCTTCCTAACATCATTTTGTCTACATTCATTCTATTTACATTGCATTGCACGTTTAATTTTAGTTTTTCATTTTCAATTATAAAATCTAATTTTTGTTCATTTAATTTCATAAATATGTATATATATATAAATTGAATTAGAAGTAGTGAGTGATTGACCGCAACATCTTGTCTAGCGATCGACCTAGGTTAGCCACTATGCTGTACTTAGTAATAAATATATTTTGAGAGCATGTATGGAAATAATTCATCAAATTGTCACCATTTATGAGGATATAAGTGGTCTTTAATCACTATTTTTATTCATATTTTTTAGATAATTTTCTATTATTTTAAAAAAATCATAAATTTCAAAAACACTAAAAAAATATCTTTGTTTATAATGAATTTTAATTCAAACTATTATTCGTGGACTGACTAATCTTTGGTTCTAGAATAATTTTACAATGATATTGATTCTATGAATCAAATTATTAGGGATTTAGTGGAAACATTGGAGATCCAAATAGATTTTATTTCTAAATATGTACATCCATGTCAAGAGAAACCCGAACCTGAACCTAAACCTGAACCAGAAAGAGTGGTGGAAGAGATTTCACTGATCATTTTTTATGTTAAAGAACTTAAGGTGGATGAGAAGGATCTACTAGAGGTACTAATCGCACTATCTATAACTCAACCATTTCTCAGAAAGGTCATTGAAGTACAAACTTCAGTTGACTCACTTATGTGAGATCAATTTTTTTTGGAAGAATCTTGGAATCACTTTTTTGAAGAAAACCGGAAACATGATATTCCCATCCTTAACATTAAAAATGCAGCACCTTTCCACCTATATCTTACTTTGAAAGATGATGATACATATTCACATGATGATATGTAGTTTCCAATGGTATTTTCTAAAGAGATTAATTTCCATGATGACATAATTGAAAGGGAATATTTCTTAATTGATTTATCATGTTCCAATATTATTCAAACTGAATTGTTTTCTGACCTCATTTTCCCTAAAATTTCTGATATTGCACAAATGGAGAATAACTTGTATGATACGAGAGAGACAACCCAAGTGGTGGTGATCGAGGAAGAAGGGATATAGAAGATGATGGTGGTGAGACTACCTTTTTTAAAACAACTTTCATATCATATAGAGGAGGACACCATAGAAGTTCATAGGGAGCACCCATATTTTATTTTTCCTCCCACTCTTGAACTCTAATTTTATATTTATACTTTCTTGGGGGTTGAAAGATTTATTATATTATTTGGGGTTATCTATTCTTGGTGTTTACTAATGGACACTAAGAAAAGTCCCATTTGGTGGTTCATCTGATAGAAACCACACCCACCTTCCGATTGGGGACAATCAACTACAACTACCTGACATGGGGTAGTAAAAACCTAGCACCCACTTGGGGGTCTAAAATAAGCATCATACCTTTTCTATTATCTATATATTTATTTTTATTTATTTTTCTTATGTCTTGTTATTTAATTCTTCCAGTTTTAATGTGGTAGCATTAATGAGCTTAACTCAATACCACCAATGAAAAATAAATCTGGTAGTGTCTTTAATTTTCCTTATTTTTTTTCTGCCCAATTTAATGTCTACATGAAATTTTCTCTTGATCTGATTTAATATTAAAAGAGGTTAGTGAATTGATTAAGTGTGTGGGAGGGATTTCAACATTTTTAGGAATTTTTTTGTATGATTTCATTTTCTTCATGTCCTTTTTTTTTGAATTTTTCATGTTTTAATTTTTCTTTTTTTGTGTATTTTTAAAATTCTTGAGCTAAATTGAACGATTTAGAAAATTAAAACCATCTTTTTATTTTTGAAACATACTTTATTTGAATATTTTAGGATTTAAAAGATTTCTGAATGGATTTTTTTCTAATTTCTGACCATTTAATTTGAATAAGTTTGATTGATTGTGAAACTCATGTGCACTAGTACTATCTTAATTGAAAATCTCGCCCAAACCGAGAGGTTTATAAACCTTTTTGACATATTTTTTTACATTTATATTTTTCTTGAGAGTCTTGACATATGTTGGTGGATCTAGAACATGATGTTTTTATCTTTTTCGAAGCTGTTAGAGTTCATGGAATGTGTTATGTATGACTGATGAACCACTTTGAAAGACCTTTTTGAATTCAACTCTTATTTTGACCTATCTTTAAATATAACCATTATTAATCCATTATTATCCATGAAATACCTTGTTAGGAAGAAAAATTAAAAGTCAATTGTAGAATTGTAACCTACTCTTGAAGTTAAATGCATGATTATTGTTTAACTCAAGGGTGGGGGAGGGAGAAGAAGGGTTTTACTTTGAATTCTTGAAGAATCTATTTGAGATGAATTGAAAGTGTAGCCACATTTATTTCTTCTTGTGTGGAAAAAATTTCATGATGGAAATATGGTTTGGTGGACCAAAATATAATTACATATATGGGCTGAGTTTTCATCAATTTTTGATGATCAAAAGCTGCCTTTCTTTTCCTCAAAAACATGATTATGAAGAGAAATCCAGATCTGAATTCAAGCTAAAACAATGCTCCCAATTGGGGAAAAGTTGGAAGAAATTAATTTATTCTGAAATTCTATGTGTGAACTTCCCAACAAAAGTGGTGTTTTTAGGTTTATCATTTTTGATCTGACTGAGGAGTACACTATTCTTGAGCAAAATTGTTTTCATGCATTTACTTCCCTTTAGAGCCTTGCCCTCCTCATTCTACCACAAATGTTTTTACATTTTAAACCTTTCAACACTTAGCCTTTGAAAAAACCATGGAAAATACCTCATTATTGACACATTTTTTAATCTTTGGAGTGTCAATACTAGGAGGATAACAAGCATATGGTGATCACACATGTTCTTGAGAATGACAAATACTCCACATTAAATATCCTTGAGTGAAGAGAGAAATATTTTTTCAGGGAGGTAGGTATGACATTAATGTGAGGATTAACATCATATTGAATGGATTCATATGATTTTTAAGGATTTAAGAAATTTTTATCCATGTAGGAGGTATTATATTTTCCTTGATATGATTGTTGAGCTATGTTGTCATTTATGCTTTGAGAAGTTTGTTTTGTCCATTGTATAAGATGATTGCCCAGGAGTGCAATGTTTAAATGTGGGGGAATCTATAGAACAATTTTTTTTAATTATTTAATTCTTAATTTAAATTTTATTAATCCCACAAATTTTTTATTTCAAGGGAAATTGTCACATTTTATGTTTTAGAATCATTTTTAGAGCTTAATGAAAAAATGGATTATTTTGGAATTTTAAAATTTATAATTTATTTCAATGTTTTGACCATAACTATTTCTTAAATTATCCAAATTGAAAAATTATTATTTTATGTGTTTCTATGTTTAATGGGATTAATGTTACTCTTCTCGACCGAAATCTCAATCCATCAATTGGAGGCACAAATATAGCTCACAATTCTAGCATCGAAATCTGTGCAAAGATCTGGTGAATTTTACTGTTGGGATCATATATCATAACTTGAAACACCAAATGGGATATTATTCAACATTAATAAAGAATAAATATGTAGTAATAACTTTTATTAAGGTTTCCATGCCTGAATAATTCATTTTTAATGTCATTAATATATGGGAACTCACTGAATTGGAATGTGAATAATCATCATAGGCCGAATAAATATCCGAAATTATTGGGCAATATCTCTCTCCCTTCATAGCTAATGATTCTAAAAATTTGTATGCTAATATAGGAGAGATATTTCAAAAAATTTCAAGAAGTACACATTCCAAAATTCATCAATTAATTGGGTCTAACATGTGAATACTTTTAGAGGATGATTTTTTGAGTCAATTTTTCTTTCCCATTGCCTATAAAAATGTACTCCCTCTTCATTTCAATGGTTTGGAAACATATGGATATCCTTTTTTACCAATTTTATATAGTTTATTATTGTATTTTATTTTAATTTCATTATGTGATATCATTTAATATTTTAATTTTTTGGTTCCACTTTCTCTCCTTTTCTTTCTCAGTTTTGTTTTGTTCCCCCGTTTTCTTCATCAATGTGAACTCTTATGCTCATGATCATGAGTAGCTTACCCGAGGATGTTCATAGGGGAGTAATCTAGTGATGAACTCAAGTCCTTGAGCTCCCATTTTTAATGTTTCTTATTTTCATAGAGTTATACTAAGGGGATCCTAGTGGGAAAGGCTCCTTTGTGCCTTCACTTGCCACCCAAGGTTTTGTTTTCACTTCTACAATATTCTCCCTCGATCGAGGAGGTGGATGTTCAATCTCACTATGATTATTGAGAGCACCATATATTAAAAATCATATATAGATGAGTATTTTAACACATATGATGGATTGTGTTCATTAATTAAATTAGAAATTAATTAATTGATGATGAAGGTTCAATCGGGATTACTCTATCTGGAATGTCTCCTTTATTCCTTACATCATTTTGTCTACACTAATTATGTTTGCATTGTATTGCATGTTTAATTTTATTTTTTCATTTTAAATTTTCAAATCTCATTTCTATTTCATATATATATATAAATATAATTCTAAGTAGTTAGTGATTGACCACAATAGATCCTTAAGAGATCGACATAGGTCAGCCACTGTGACACACTTAGTTATAAATATGTTTCGAGAGCGTGTATGACAACATTTCGTCGAATTAGTGACATTTATGTGGATCCAAGTGGTATTCACTCACTATTTTTATTCATATTTTTTAGATAATTTTCATTTCATTAAAAACTAAAAAAATCATAAATTTCAAAAAAAGTAAAAAAAATATCTCTGTTCATGATGTCTTTCAATTAAAACTATTATTCATGGACTGACACATCTCACGTGACTGAAGAAGTTTATAATTATACTGTTGATAATAATAAAAGTATTAGTTATGTAGTAGAAAAATTTTATATCCAAATAGATTTTATTTCTAAATACGTGCATACAAGTAAAGAGAAACCCAAACCTAAACCTAAACCTGAACCAGAATGAGTGGTGGAAGAGATTTCATCGATCATTTTTTATGTTAAAGAACCCAATGTAGGTGAGTAAAGGCTACTAAAGGAACTAATCATAGTATCATACACTAAACCATTTCTCTTGGAGGTCCTTGAAGTACACATTCAAGCTGACGAACTTATGGGAGATCAACACTTTTTGGAAGAATCCTAGAATCATTTTATTAAAGAAAACCCAGAACTTTATCTTCCAATCCTTAACATTTAAAATGTAGAAACCTTCCAACCCTCTCTTTACTTTGAAGATGATGATGATGTTTCACCTATTGATATGTATTTTTCAATGGTATTTCCCAAATAGATTAATTTATACGAAGACATACTTGAAAGGGAATATTTCATAATTGATTCATCATGTTTTAATCTTATTTAAACTAAATTGTTTTCTGGAATCCTTTATTCAAAAATTTCTGATACAAGACAAATGGATAAGATCATGTATGATATGAAAGATACCACCCAAGTGGTGGTGATCTAGGAATAAGAGCTGGAGAAGATGGTGGTTTGACTACCTCCTCTACAAAAACTTTCACATCATATGGAGGAGGACACCACAAAAGTTCATAGGAAGCACCCATATTTTATTTTCCCTCCCACTCTTGAACTAAAATTATATATATATACTTTCTTGGGGGTTGGGAACTTTCTTAAATTATTTGTTATTCTATATTATTGGTGTTTACTAATGGACACCAGGAAAAGTCACATGTGGTGGTTCATCTAAAAAACCACACCCACCTTCAGATTGGGGATAATCCACTGCAACTGCCTGACTAGGGGTAGTAAAAACCTAGCACCTACTTTGGGGTCTAAATTAGGCATTATAACTTTTATACTATCTTTTTATTTATTTTTTATCTATTTATCTTATGTCTTGTAATTTTTTTCATGTAGTTTTAAAGTGGTAGCGGCTAGGATCTTAACTCAAGGCTGCCACGAAAAAATAAATTAGATTGTGTCTTTCCTTTTATTTATTTTGTTTGCTGCCCAATTTAAATTCTACATAAAAATTTATTTTGATTTGATTAAATATAAAAATATTTTAGTGAAATGAATAAGTTTTTGGGAGGTATTTCAACCTTATTTTAGGCATTTTTGGTGTTCTTTCATTTTTTCATGTCGTTTATTTTTTATTTTTTCATGTTTTCCTTTTTTTTCATTTTTGGTGTATGTTTAAAATTCATTTGATGAATTGAATGTTTTGGAAAATTCAAACCATATTGGTATTTTTGGAACATTCTTTATTTGAATATTTTAGTATTTAAATGATTGATCAATGGATTTTGTTTCAAATTTCTGATCATTTCATTTGAAGTAGTTTGATTGATTGTGAAACTCATGTGCACTAGTACTGTCTAAATTGAAAATCTTGCCCAAAACAAGAGGTTTTTAAACCTTTTTGACATCTTAATTACATTTATATTTTTATTGAGATTATTAAGACAATATTTTTGATCCATAATTTTTTTTTTCTGTTTTTCTAAGATGTTAGAGTTCATGGAATGTGTTAAGTATGATTGAGGAACCACTTTGAAATCCCTTATTAAATTCAAATCTTATTTTGGCCTATCTTTACATATAACCTTTATTAATACCCTAGTAGCCCTAAAATACCTTGCTAGGTATCCACATTACAATCAATTTATCCCTTTCTAACATACTATAGAAGTTAAATTCATTATTATTGTTGAACTAAATTATGGTGGAGGGTGAATATGCATTTTATTTTTCTTTCATGAAGAATCTATTTGAGATGAATTGAAAGTGTTTCCATATTTATTGTTACATGGGTGGAATAAATTTTATGATGTAAATATGGATAGTGGACTAAAATATCATTAAATAGTTGGGGTGCGTGTTACCAATTTTTGAAGATCAAATGTTGCCTCTCTTTTCCTCAAAAACATGACCTTCAAGGGAAATATAGATCTAAATTCAATCTGACACAATTCTCCCAGTTGAGGAAAACAGGGAATAAATTCATTTATACTAAAATTATAAGTGTGAAATTACCAAAAACCTTTTTAGAGGTAAATCATTTTCTAGATGATTGAGGAGCACACCATTCTTGAGAAAAACTGTTTTCATTCATTTACATCACTTTAGAGCTTATCCCTCCTCATTCTGCCTCAGATTTTTTTACATTTTAAACCTTCCAATCCTCACTCCTAGAAAAAACCATGAAACAAAACTCATTATTGACACATTTTTTACTCTTTTTAGTGGAGATACTAGGAGGATAGCAAGCCTATGGAGATCACACATGTTCTTGAGAATAAGAAAAACTCTATATTAAATATCCTTGAGTGAATAGAGAAATATTTTTCTTGGGGAGGTAGGTACGATAGACATTTGAGGATTAACATGACATTGAATATATTCCTATGATTTTTAAGGATTTATAAATTTTTTATACCTATTGGATGGATGATATTTTTTTGATATGATAATTGAGTTGTGTTGTTATTTATGCTTTGGGAAGATTGTTTTGACCATCGTATAAGATTATTGTCAAGGATTGCAATGTTTAAGTATGGGGGAATTGATAAAAAAATATTTTCAATTATTTAATTATTAATTTAAATATTTTTAATCTCACTAATGTGTTATTTCAAGGGAAATTGTCACATTTTATGTTTTTGAAGCATTTCTTGAGCTTAGTTGCAAAAATGGATTATTTTGGATTTTTAATAGTGTTAATTTATTTCAATGTTTTTTACATCAATATTTATCCACTAAAAAATTTAAAATTTATTATTTTATAGGTTTCTATGTTCGATGGGATTAATTTTATTCTTCTGGACCAAAATCTCAATCCATCATTTGGAGGCCCAAATCTTTCTAACAATTCAAGCCATGAAATCTATACATAGATCAAGAGAATTATATTTATGGGATCATATATCATAAATAGAAAAACCAAATGATCTGATATTCAACATTAGTAAAGAATAAATCTTGGGAAATAACTTTTTTTAAGTTGGATACACATGAATCCTTCAATTTCAAGGCCATTAATGTATGGGAACTCGTTGAATTGGAATACTAACACTCACCCAGGGATGAATAAATATCTAGGGCAATTTGGCTATATCTCTCTCCAAAAGTATCTAATGAATCTCAAAAATTTTAGGCTGATAGAGGAGAGATACTATAACAAATTTTAAAAGGGAGACATTCTAAAATTTTTCCATTAAATGCGTCTAAAACTCTCATAATTTCAGAGGATGATTTTTAGAGCCAATTTTTCATTCCCATTGCCTATAAGAATGTACTCACTCTTCATTCCAAAGGGTTGGAGACATAGGGGTAGCCTTTGTTTCCCATTTTATATTGTTTAGTCTTGTATTTTCGTTTAATTTCATCTTATAATTGCATTTAATATTTTAATTTTAGTGTTATACTTTCTCTCCTTTTCTTTCTATATTTTATTTTCTTCCCCCGTTTTCTTCATCATTATGAACTCTTATGCTCAAGATCATGAGTAGCTAACCTGAGGAAGTTATTGGGGGTGTAATCCAGTGAAGAAATCATGTCTTTGAGCTATCATTTTTAATGTTTCATATTTTATTAGAGTTATACTGAGGGGGATCTTAGTGGGAAAGAATCCTTTGTTTCTCTACTTTCCACCCAAGGTTTAGCTTTCACTTCTGAAACATTCTCCCTCAATCAAGGAGGTGGATGTGCAGTCTCTTGGTGATCATTTAGATCACTGTATATTCACAACCATATGTGGATGAGGATGATAAAATATATGATGGAGTGTGTTCATTAAATAATTTCTAAATTAATTAAGATATAATTAATGTTCACTCAGGATGATTCTCTTTGAAATGTCCCATTTCTTCCTAACATCATTTTGTCTACATTCATTCTGTTTGCATTACACTGCATTTTTATTTTTAGTTTTATATTTTCAATTATCAAATATCATTTATGTTCATTCTATTTCACATATATATATATATAAAGTGAATTAGAAGTTGTGAGTGATTTACCACAACTCCTCAAGAGATAGACCTAGGTCAGCCACTGTGCTGCACTTATTTATAAATATATCTTGAGAGCACGCACTAAAATGCTTCATCAAATTGGATCCATTTCTAGGGAGCCAAGTTGATTTCACAGAATATTTTTATTCTTATTTTTAGTTAATTTTTATTTCATTTTAAAAAACCAAAAAAAATCAAAATTTTCTAAAACACTAAAAAATCTATTTGTTCATGGTGTCTTTCAATTCAAACTATTATTCATGGACTAACCAATATCAGGTGTGAGAAAAAGTTTATAATGATCTCGATGCTAACAATAAAAGGATTAGTGATGCATTGTAAAAAATTTAGATCAAAATAGGGTTGATTACTAAATACGTACATGCAGGTCAAGAGAAACCCAAACCCGAACCAGAACCAGAACCAGAATGAGTGGTGAAAGAGATTTAACTGATCATTTTTTATTTTAAAGAACCTGAGGTAGGTGAGAAGGAGATACTAAAGGAACTAATCACATTATCCTTTACTCTACCATATCTCATGGAGGTCCCTAAATTACACATTCCTACTGATGCACTTATGGGATATCAACAATTTTTTGAAGAATCCTGGAATCACTTTGTTCAAGAAAACCTAAAACTTTATATTCCCATCCATGAAATTGAAAATGCATCACCTTTCCACCTCTCTATTTATTTGGAATAAAATGATGAAGATGAACCGGATGATATAGTGTTTCCAATTGTCTTGCCTAATGAGATTATTTACCCTGATGAAATACTGGAAAGTGAATATATCTTAACTGATTCATCGGGTTTTAATCTTATTCAAATTGAATTGTTTTCTGGCTTCCTTTTTTCTAAAATTTATGATACAACACAAATTTATAATAACTTATATGATACTTAAGATACCACCCATGTGGTGGTGACCTAGGAAGAAGATCTAGAGAAGATGGTGGGTGTTCAACTACCTCCTCTACAAAAATATTCATATCATATGGACGAGTACACCCCATAAGTTCAAAGGGAGCACCCATATTTTATTTTACCTCTCACTCTTGAACTCAAATTCTATCTATCTAATTTTTGGGGGGTTGGGAACATTATTGTCTTATTTGGGGTTCTCTATTCTTGGTTTTTACTAATGGTCATTGGGAAAAGTCACATGTGGTGGTTCATCTGAAAGAAACCACACCCACCTTCTAGTTGGGGACAATACACTGAAAATTCCTGGCTAAGGGCAGTAAAAACCTTGCACCCTCTTGGGGGTCTAAACCAAGAATTATCCCTTTTCTATTATCTTTCCTTTTTTTTATTTATTTTTATTATATATTTTCATTTATCTTTTGTAGTCTTAAAATGGTTGCAGCTAGGAGATTAACTCAAGGAAGCCACAGAAAAATAAATCAGGTTGTGTCTTTCCTTGTCGTTATATTGTTTTCTACCCAATTTAAATTCTACATGAAATTTTATCTTGATTTTATTAAAGCTAAAAATAGTTTAGTGAAGTGATTAAGTGTGTGGGAGGGAATTCAACTTGTTTTTAGGTTTTTTTTTGCATTCATTTTTTTTCGTGCCTTTTTTGAATTTTTAATGTTTTCCTTTTTTTCATTTTTGCTATATTTTTAACATTATTGATCTGAAATGAATGCTTTGTAAAATTAAAACCATATTGGTATTTTTGGCACATTCTTGATTTCAATATTTTAGGATTTAACTAATTCTTGAATGGATTTTGTTTCTAATTTCTGATGTTTTCATTTGAAGAAGTTTGATTGATTATGAAACTCATGTGAACTAGTACTGTCTGAATTGAACATCATGCCCAAATTGAGAGGTTTCTAAACCCTTTTGACATATTTTTACATTTATATTTTTTTGAGAGTCTTGAGACATTTTTTTGTCTCAAGCTTGCGGTTTTTATCTTTTTTAAAGCCGTTATAGTTCATGGACTATGTTAAGTATTATTGAGGAACCACATAGAAATACCTTTTTGAATTCAAATCTTATTTTCGACAAACTATACATCTAACCTTTTTAAGCCCCGAGTAGCCTTGAGATACCTTTTTAGGCAGCCAAATTACCATCCATTTATCCATTTCTACCCTACTCTATAAGTTAAATGCATGATTATTGTTTAACTCAAGAGTGGGGGAGGGAGAAGATGAGATTTATTTTTTTCTTCCTTGAAGAATATGTTTGAGATGAATTGAAAGTGTTTCCATATATATTGCTTCATGGGTGGAAGAAATTTCATTTTATAAAGATGGATGGGTGGCCCAAAATATCATTATAAAGATGGGCTGGGTGTTCACCAATTTTTGAAGATAAAACGTTACCTCTATTTTTCTAAAAAATATGATTCGAAAGAGAAATCCATATCTGAATTCAAGAGGAAACCATGCTACCAATCGGTGAAAATAGGGAATAAATTAATTTATGTTGAAATTATAAGTGTTAACTTCCAAGAAAAAGAGGTGTTTGGTGGTGAATCATTTTTGAACTGATTGAGGAGCACAATATTCTTGAAAAAAACTATTTTCATGCATTTACATCACTTTAGTGCTCAGCCCTCATCGAATAAACATAAGTCACAGATAGGGTAAAAACACTAATTTTAATGCAATGGTACCCCCAGAGTTTTGATCCAAGCACCTGTTTAAGAGTTATTACACTTTTTTAGGAAAACTTCTCACACACACTATTTAAAACTTAACATTTTTCAATGGACAATTCTGGGAACACCGGGCCTTAGAATCACACTCCGTCTTAGATTTTGGTCTCGAAATAATACCATTTAATTAAAAAAAAATTCATTGTAAACCAAGAAATTACATTACCTGTACCTTTAGGTATTTACATCCTCATAACCAGAAATAGGGGCTAAACAAACAAATGAGGGTATAAGCACGAACCTGATACTCCCGCTCCAAAGTTCTCTCTTAGAGATTCTTGTGTTTCCACTGAATGCATATTAGAGGAATAGATAACCAATGGATAGTCATATCCTGTTAATCCTTGATCTCTCCCAAATAATCTGCAAAATTCCCCCTATCGCCAAATCTCCAGCACAAAGAGGCATCTTGAGACCTCTACTAAACAATGCTTCTGGGTTGTTAGGAAGTGGGTTGACTCAGTGGGTCGATGAACGATCACCCAGAGGGAATCGTGTCTCCTGGATGTACGTGGTAAACCCATCCCAAAGTCCATTGATATCCCTTCCCACTTCCTTCCCGGTACCCATAGAAGAAGAAATAACAACTGAAAAACAGATTCATTCAAGCTTTCAATTTATTATCTAAACAGGTAAGAACAAATCCTGCATATTCTTTAATCTCTGGTGTCAGCCTTGACACCCACACACATACCCATATACATCTCTCTAATCTAGGAATCATTGCTAAAAATGATCATCCTCTAAAAGTAACAACATGCTCCCCACCTTTCGAATGTCCATGAGGGGTATTCCCTATGGACAACTAAGCACATAAAGACTCACAATCAGTTTCACTAATTTGTGCCTCCCTGTCTCATTTAAGAGTTAATGGGTAACAACAAATTACTGGAGATAAGTTGCTTCATCCCCACCCATGGAGGATAACTATAATGATTCCAACTTCTCTGTTTCCTCATCCAGCAACTACGAACTGGATCTCCCTCAAAGAGCATCCTCTATAATTTTCCCCTTACTAGGAGTATAGACTACTTCAAAGTCATTGTGTTGGAGGAACTCTATCCACTATCTTTGTCTCAAGTTCAATTCTTTCTGAGAGAATATTTACTTAAGTATCTCATGGTTAGAGTAGACGGTAAACTGTCTGCCCTTAAGGTAGTGTTGCCACATCTTCAATGAGAAGACTACCTCTGCCAACTCAAGATTGGGACACTTTTCAAACTCTGTCTTAACTGCTAAAAATTCAACGAGCACCTTTTTTTGCACGTGAAAGGATACCCCTTTCAACTGATCGATGCATTCATCATCCCTTTGGTAGTGGGTACATGTTCTCTACGGACACTTGGTTAAAAGGATGGTAATCGTCACATAACCTCTAACACTAGGTCTTACTAATCCCTTACTCTACAAGTCCCCCACCTACACCCTCAGCTCGCAAATCTCTATGAAAGACATCTGATTTACTGATGATGATATCGGTTTCATATCAGGGTATAGAATGATGTTGAAGTCTATCTACCTTTGGAAAAGTAACCTTGAAAACATCTTCTGGAAATACATCCCTATACTCAACTCTACTGCTGGGAACTAGAAACTTAAAACATCCACTACTATGTGGGTAAGGATGGCCGCATCTAGCTACCCCTTCCCCTATCCTCCAACTCCCTGAGCTTGGTGTCGACCACATTTTGGTGGTGTTTGTAACATGATGAAAGGTATACCGCCTCCTTCTACACTCTAATCTCCTCTTCCATGTTTATCGCCCTGTAGATTAATCTATTCCTATCACTATTTCTTCCATGGTGGCCCATCCACTATTTAAATGTCAGTACGATGGGCTAGAAAATATCTACCAAGATGTCCCCTAATGTATTTTGAAAATAATTACATCTTTCTAGGCTGACTGGACTCACCCTATGATCCTTGATATGTAGATCCCCAATCTTGGGAACTCTTATCAGAATGTATCACATGTCTAAGTCTCTAAGACTTCCTTTGGATTCCTGCTTTCCCACTGCTGATATCCACTGGTTGTATTTTCTCAGCCAAAGAACTTTCAACCAAAAAGTTTCTCTCTAGCACCCTAATATAAGTAGGAATTCATTGAGGAACAGTGATGGCTCAGATATCCCTAACCACATATTTCTTGGAGGTCCGAGTCCTAAAACACTAGTCGTATCACATTTATTCAGTACCTGTAAATGTCGGTACACCTTGATGAATACTCAGCTACCAACATGTCATCCTGCCAGATCTGTAGAAGCTCTTGGGAATGCATAGCACGTAGCTTTTATGGAAATATACCCTTCTCTGAGAAAGGTTCTCATTCTCTATCCACAAAAGCATCACATCATCGTAAGATCGAGAAATCTAAACCCCGACATCACCCTACTAAGCCACAAAGAATGCTCACTTATAGAACCACCATTTGATCTAATAGTTCCCTAGCTATATGAAATCTTAGTCACCATCTCAATACAGTCCTTAGTTATCTATCAGTCGGGTTCTCCTCAGAACCTGAGGGTTCAATGTCTCTAAAACTCATGAAGATTGATTATCCCGTGCATCTCATCCACTGATACTAGGAGTACTATGTGCTACTTCATAGGTGGTGGTATAGATTTTACAAAACCCAGTGGTTCTATCTCTAGTACGAACCCTTGTACCCATCTTGTCATCCCATAGATCATCCTCATGATCATGTGATGGAATCATGATTGGATGTTTATGTGGAAGCACTTAGAACAAAACAATATGTACCAAGATCAATAGAGTATACCCGGTGAGCTTACTTGAGAAGGACATAGAAAAAAAAACCCATTCCTATACGATGCATGTCCCATTGGTTTCCTTGCAACTAGTGTTTTCATGTACCAAGTTGAAAAGTAGAATTCAGGGTCCTGGTGTATGGATATGTTGTCCACTATACCAATAATGGATTCCCTTTCCTGAAAGCAGAACTCGAAACACATAACAATATTACCCCAAACCAAACTCATAGACTCTGGGTTCTTAAGATAGAACTGGTGTCCTTTGATACAACTCTATCATGACCTTTCCCACAAGAACTACTACAAAAATGAGCTTTATCATCACTAAAAACGAGCTTTAACAGTGCTAAAAAAGCGTTGTAAATCTCAATGCTGATAATGGGGGGGGGGGGTCCCCTTTATCAGCCCTAAAACACACTAATAAAGGAAACCTTTATCATCACTTATTTAGGTCTGATAAAGGATTCATTTATTAGTGCTAAAAATTTACTGATGAATGTCATGCCTGCTGTAACATAAAATTCTACAGTAGCACACCCAAACAAGACCTGAAAAAAATAGGAATATCAACAAGTATACCCATACAAAATTAACACACAATTTATAAGGTAATTAAAATAATTATACACATACAACAAGTATACCCATACAAAAAGTATACACATACAACATTAACAAATAATTCATAAGTTAATTAAATACATAAAGAATTCAATTCATAATTCAATGGGTTGGGGGCTGTTCATGGGTTTGGGGTGGTTGTCCAAGGGGTAGGGGGTGTCCAGGGGGTGGGGGTGTTAGGGGAGATGGGGGGAGGGGGTGATGTATCGGGTGGTGGGGGAGGGGGGATGTCCATTATAGTGTCCATGGGAGGTGGGGTGGTGTCCAGGGGGTTGGGGGGGAGGACTTTCTAGGGGGTGGGGGTGACCAGGGGTGTGGGAGGTGTCCATGGGGTGGGGTGGTGTCCAGGGGGGTTGGGGCGGTCCTTGAGGTTGGGGGGATGTCCAAGGGGGTTGGGGTGGTGTCTAGGGGGTGGGGGTGACTGTCCATGGGGGTGGGGTGTCTAGGGGGTGCTGTGGTGTCCAGGTGGTGGGGTGGTGTCTAAGAGGGGTGGAGGGGAATCCAGGGGGTGGGGGGCCGTCCACAGGGTGGGGGGGCTGTCCAGGGTGGTGGGGGTGGGGGGGGGGGCTATCCAGGGTGGTGGGGGGGGGGTGTCCATGTGGGTGTCCTGGGGGGTGTCCAAGGAGGGTGGGGTGGTGTCCAGGGGGGCTTCAATGGCTTTAATGGAACGAATTTCATGGATTTTAAGATCATTGGTATTTTTAAAATGGTTTGGAATAGTTTTTATTTCAATAGTATGTGTTTCATTAGGAAGAAATTAACGATTTTGGTGTGTATTGTAGGAAGGGGGTTTTGCATACGTCAGTTGTTGTTTTCACTTAAAATTCTGTCCATTTTAAACAAAAGAGAGACACTTTGAGTGAAACAGGCCACACCATGCCTCAGATTGAGGAAGGTATGACTCATACACATCACACATGACCCATGGATCATTTTCCTAAAGTGTCAACAAAATCTGAATGCGTTTGGTCGTATTTACTTATGTCAGTTGTTGTTTTCACTTAAAATTTTATCCATTTTAAACAAAAGAGAGATGCTTTGAGTGATACTAACCACACTATGCCTTGGATTGAGGGAAGTTTGACTCATAAAAATCATTAATTATCCGTGGATAATTCTCCTAAAGTATCAAAACAATCCGAATGTGTTTGGTCAGTTTTCCATACATCATTTGTCGTTTTCACTTAAAATTCAATCCATATTAAACAAAAGGGAGACACATTGAGTGATACCAGACACATAATGAGTCAGATTGATGAGGGGTTGACTTTTAAACATCTCACATGACCCATGGATCATTCTTATAGAGTATCAAAATAATCCGAATGCGTTTGTTCAGTTTTCCGTACGCCAGTTGTTGTTTTCATTTAAAATTCTGTCCATTTTAAACAAAATAGAGAAATTTGAGAGATACCGGCCACACCATGCCCTAGATTGAGGAAATATTGACTCTTAAGAATCACACATTACCCATGGATCATTCTCCTGAAGTATCAACACAATAAGAATGCGTTTGGTCTGATTTTCATACGTCGTTTTTTGTTTTCACTTAAAATTATGTCCATTTTAAACAATAGAGAGACACTTTGAGTGATACCGGCCACCCCGTGCCTCAGCTTGAGGAAGGGTTGACTTTTAATCATCTCACATGTCCCATGGTAAATTATACTAAAGTATCAACATAATCCAAATGCATTTGGTTGGTTTTTTGTATGTTAGTTGTTGTTTTCACTTAAAATTCTGTCCATTTTAAACAAAAGAGAGAGAATTTGAGTGATACCAGCCACACCGTGCCCCTTATTGAGGAAGGGTTGACTCATAAACGTCACACATGACCCATAGATCATTCTTCTAATGTATAAACACAATACTAATTCATTTGGTCAGTTTTCTGTACATCTGTTGTTTTTTTCACTTAAAATTCAGCCCATTTAAAACATAAGAGAGACACTTTGAGTGATACCAGCCACACCGTGCCTCAGATTGAGGTGGGGTTAATTATTATACATCAAAAATGACCAATGTATTCTTCAACTAAAGTATCAACACAATCTGAAGGAGGTTGGTTGGATTTTTGTACGTCAGTTGTTGTTTTCACTTAAAATTTTGTCCATTTTGAACAAAATAGAGACACTTTGAGTGATACTGGCCACAATGTGCCTCAAATTGATGAAATGTTGACTTATACATGTCACAAATTACCCATGGATAATTATCCTAACGAATCAACACAATATGAATGCGGTTGCTTGGTTTTATGTACATCAGTTGTTGTTTTCACTTAAAATTTTGTCCATTTAAAAAAAAGTGAGACAACTTGAGTGATACCGGCCACACTGTTCCTTGAATTGAGGCAGGGTTGACTCTTAAACATCACACATGACCCATGGATTGTTATCCTAATGTATCAACACAATATGAATGCATTTGGTTGGATTTCTGTACATCATTTGTTGTTTTCACTTAAAATTCTCTCCATTTTAAACAAAAGAGAGACACTTTGAGTGATACCGACCACACCGTGCCTCAAATTAAGCTATGGTTGAATTTTACATGTCACACAGGACCCATGGATCATTATACTAAAGTATCAACACAATCCGAATGTATTTGATCATTTTTCCGTACATCATTTGTTGTTTTCACATAAAATTCTGTCAATTTTAAACAAAAGAGAGACACTTTGAGTGATACAATCTACACTGTGCCTCAGATTAAGGCGGGGTCGACTTGTACACATCATAAATGACCCATGGATCGTTACCCTAAATTATCAGCACAATATAAATGTGTTTGGTTGGTTTTCTGTACGTTATTTGTTGTTTTCACAAAACAATTATGTCCATATAAAACAAAAGAGAGACACTTTGAGTGATACCGGTCACACCATGTCTCAGATTGAGGCAGGGTTGACTCTTACATGACACACATGACCCATTTATTTTTCTACTAAATTTTCAACATAATCTGAATGCGTTTGGTCAGATTTCTATACGCCAGTTGTTGTTTTCACTTTAATTTTTGTCCATTTTAAACAAAAGAGAGACACTTTGAGGGATATCGGCCACACCGTGTCTCATATTGAGGACGGGTTTACTCATAAACATAAAAAATGACCCATGGGTTATTCTCCTAATGTATCAACACAATATTAATGTGTTGTGTCAGTTTTCTGTACGTCAGTTATTATTTTCACTTAAAATTCTATCCATTTTAAACAAAAGAGAGACACTTTGAGTAATACCAGCCACACCGTGCCTCGTATTGAGGAAGTCTTGACTCATACATTTCACACATGACCCATGGATCTTTCTCGTAAAGTATTAACACAATCTGAATGTTTTGGTCTGATTTATGTACATCAGTTGCTGTTTCACTTAAAATTCTGTCCATTTTAAACAAAAGAGAGACACTTTGTGTGATACCGGCTACACCATGCATCATATTAAGGTGGGGTTTACTCTTACACATCACACATGACCCAAGTATCATTATACTAAATTATTAACACAATCTGAATGTGTTTAGTCAATTTTCCATACGTCAGTTGTTTTCAATTAAAATTCTGTCCATTTTAAACAAAAGAGAGACACTTTGAGTGATACTGGCCACACCGTGCCTCAGATTGAGGTGGGGTTGACTCATACACATCAGGAATATCCCATGGATCATTATCATAAATTATCCACACAATATGAATGTGTTTGGTTGGATATGAAGGTATTTTGGAGATTTTACTGGTTTTTCTTATCCAATGCCCAAAGAAAAGTGGTTCATCATTATTGCATATTACTGGTGCATTTCATTTGTTAAAATGGACAAATGACTCATTGGAGAAAGGATGTTTTATTTAATATCAATTACAATTTTCCTATGAACATTTTCATACAACAATGTTTCATCTTTTGATCTCCTTAACCCCTCTCAAAAATGGCCGCCTATTGTGCACGTCCCCAAGTCAGATCTTCATGATATTTGGGTAAAATCTTCCATCAGGTATGCGGACCACTTGTTTCCAAACAAATATATATTTTCTTGTGAATACGAGGCATGTTCTGATGGTTGTTGTACCACAACACTAAGAGTAGATTCAGGTTCAGAAACTTGTTTTTTCTCTGCACTGTGAGCAGCAGCAGCAACAACTTGAGAGACTTGTTCAGCCTCGAGGTTAGGAGCACCAGAACGTGCAGAAATATTTATCTACAAAAGTAGTTGAACAGTTAATTTAGATTACATAAATTCAGTAATGATGATATAATAACATGAGATAACAAGATCTATATTACAAACAAAATATAACCTTTTTATTGAACTCTCTTTATTTGTTTCAAAGGCTGAATGGATTTGAAACCTCTATCGATTTTCCATATCCCTTCATTGTGGTATCCTCTAATATACAAAACATCATCCACATTGGTAACACTGAAAACGTATTGCAACGTACCACTGAAGGGATCAACCTCAACTGGATTTTCATCAGACCCTTCAGTATTTTTGGATGATAATAGAATAATCGACCACTTTTGGTTTGTGGGATCTGAAACATAAAATACTTATACCGCTTGTGATGCCATTATAAATTGTTTGTCTTTGTACCCTTATTTACGAAAATAACCTTTCACAAATCCCAATTCATATATTTTAACACCACTGTTATTATCGACACAGTTGCATTGAAAAATGGGAAATTGGAATGTCGTATAATCCAAATCCCATATTTGATTGATAATGCCAAAGTATGACATATTCGCATAAATTGGATTTATATCCTTACTACTAGAAAAATGCATCGATTCATACACAAGTGTAACTCCACTATTTTTCATGGTACTATCTTCATCATGTTCATCTGTATAGAATGTATAACCATAAATTATATCACCATTGTAATATAATACATAAAAACTTGGTCTGGTGGCTAGCTTTAGAAGTTATTCTAAAATTGAATTCAGATTTTCAGCTAACTCCTTAAAAATATGGTCCCAGAACCATCTTATAAACTGGTGATTATGTGTATTTGATAACCATTTTTCAGCCCTTGATGGATTCAACTACCTAATAATTTCTTTGCAGGTTTCAATATATGGATAAACCTCCCAACTGTTATGAAAAACATAAAGGTGGGCCTACTCCCAATCTGAAATATTAATTTTTTTTGAACGGTAGAGTTCGGTTCAATGACCAAAACACAAAAATTTATTGATAAAAAAGATTACATAAGTCTAAAATAAGGAATTTTGTTAACATCCCTAAAATAGAGAGGGATTAATTCAGGCGGAAGATCGTCCCTCCAAGTCATAGAATGAGAAACACCCATACTGGAAAGCCCGCCAACAATCCTGTTATCTTCATGGTAGGTGTGAGTGTAAATGAAGTTGATCCCAGAAAGCGAGTTTAAACAATCAATCCAGAGATCAGTGAGCGGCCAAGCAAGATGAATGGTCCCACTCCAAATGGCCGGGATAATAGTAGTGGATTCACTCTCGATCCAGATGTTGTTCCAGTTGTGGAACCTTACAAAAGAGATAGCGTGGATAACACTCAGCATCTCTGCTTCCTACGTGGAAGTAGTGCCACAACATTCATAAAAGCATCAAAGATTCTGATCCAGGTGATTACTGAAAATAGAACCACAACTCATTGGTCCGGGGTTGCCTTTTGAGGCAACATCAACATTAACATTAATCCATCCTGGGGGAGGAGGAAGCCGGAACACTTCAAAGGTAGACTTTAGATGAGGATAATTCCCATTCACTTCAATCCGACGAAGGATTCCAAAATCACGAACATAGTTGCTGAATTAATCCTTTTGAATCGAGGCCGCCTCATGGATGGCCATGAGAATTTTAATTTTACCTACATTAATCTGGAATGATTTATTACAAAATATAAAATTGTTACGACCATACTAGATTACATAAAGAAGCTCTTCCACCACTACAAGGAGAAGGTTTTTTGATCTGTTGGGAGTTATAAATGTCCATGCATCATTGCAACTACAGAGTAATAGAACTATCTAGGGACCATCTTCACTCAAAGATGTCAGAAATATAATTCTAGACCAGTTTCCGTATCACAAGAAAAGAAAATATGATTAAAATCCTCTATATGTTGATTACACATTCGAAATTTGGAGCAAAGATTAATCCCAAAGGTTTGTAAGCAATCATCCGTGGGGATTCTGTAATGAGCAATGCACCAAATTAATGTGAATCTCAAAGGTTTAAGCCAGGGTTTATTAAAGTTTTTAATCCCGGAGTGATTGTTGTTTTCATTGCTAAATGATGATTGTAATAGTTTTTTGGAATCAAGCATTCCATTGTGAGAATCTTCCCACATCAGGAAATCATTAGTGTTAGTGAAGGGGTACCTCTCAACAATTTTTTTATTTCATCAAGAAGTTCAGGGTTAGGAATGCTCATGACATTATTTATGGTATCATTATTGAGGGAAGAAGGAAGGTTATTGAACATCAAGGAGAACAAGGGAGTGCCAGTCCAATTGTCAAACCAAAATCTTAAATTAGAGTCCTTACTATCCATCCATCTAGAATTAGCCATAATAGAATTGAATGCGTTTTTAATATCAGGCCAAGTAGAGGAAGTAAGAAAGTGGCCATGATTGTTTATGAGTTTATTGAGAAATCTAGCTCTAAGAAAATTCGTAGAGGGATAGTCATTATGAATTAGGTTCCAGGTAAGCTTAGCTTAGAGAGCTTCATTGAACTTAGCAAGATTATTAATACCAACACCTCCTTTATCAAT
The DNA here is from genome assembly GCA_963277665.1 of Viscum album. Lineage (NCBI taxonomy): Eukaryota > Viridiplantae > Streptophyta > Magnoliopsida > Santalales > Viscaceae > Viscum > Viscum album. The sequence continues at coordinate 1,528,204,918 of OY728138.1, read as the reverse complement.
TGGTTTATAGCAAGTATCCCAACGAACAATAACCAATTTCCTCTCCAAGGTAATACCATTCCAAATAATGTTTTTAATGGTGACATTGATGCTCTTTAACATACCTTTAGGCCATTTATAAATCATCATAGAGTAGACCAATTTGGAGACAATAGTGGATTTAACCAAAAAAATTCTCCCAGCCATCAAAAGATTTGAGCCCTTCTAGGAGGAAAGCTGTTTAAGCTTTTGATCAATGATAGGAACGAAATAGTCTTGTAAAGACCCATAAATTTCAAGGAAATTTTTTTCTTAAATTCTTTAGAATTTTTCAAGTACGCAGTTTCTGACGGAACCTAATTCTGAGGTACGGTGTTCCCGGAATAATTTTCTGAAGTTTAGCTCGGGTATGTTCAGTGAACGAACGAGCGGGTTTTTCTATCTTTTGAACCGGTGCTCAGAATAGAATTCCGAGGGCACCGATGAACTTGTAACACCGGTAATTTCACAAGGGGACCTTTACCGCAGTTGTGTTTTTATGGGAGGATAAGTTAAAACTTGTGGTTTAAATATGAAGTGAATAAAAATTGTGGAACAATTTTTATTTTATATCTAAGGTGGTTATATCCTACATGGGGGAGTTGGGGTGGGACCCACAAGCACCTAACTACCCATGTGAGGATATTTGTGAGGTGGGGCCAACACGATCCCCAACCTTTCAGATTCCCTAAACTCCTTAAACCCCCTTATTTAATTGTTACCTCCCCTTTAATCGAGTCACTCTTCATCTCCCTCTCTCACACCATTAAATTTGCCAACCTACCTCTTAATTAATTAAACAAATCTACATTTAATTAATTAAGAGGATTTGATTTTTGAATTTTGAAATTCATGGAAAGATTAAATAAAATAAGTAGAAGCCTTATTTAATTTGGGGGTTGAAAAATGTTGTGTGGGAGGATTTGGGGAGAACTCTAGAGTTTTGAATAACATCTTCCTCAACGAAGAACAGATCTTCTCCGATGAAGAATGACCTTTCCTCTCGGCGAAGAACACACCCCATTCCTCCAATCATTCCTTTCTCTTCTCCATTACAAGTGAGGAGATGCCGATTTCTCCTCGGACGCTCTCTATCGAGGTCTAAGAATCCTCACCTCACGACGCCGTCTACCGCGACACCGATGTTCGTCATAAATTGTTGAGGTAGGGTGAATTGTTTCAATTTTATTGAAAATAAAATTGTTCATTGTGCTTTGTGAACCTTGTTATTTCATGGATATGTGTTACCATCTAACGCGGAGGGCGCGAGCCAAATGAACATGGCCCGACGACCCTCCGCAGGAACTTTATCCTTTGGAATTGGCAACCAAAGGTGGAGGAAGCACGGCGCTGTCGCGCCGTGCCGGGAATATGGCAATGAAAGCCGGTGCCATCGCGCCAGCTATGCAGGAGGAACCGAAGCCTGCTTCAGCAGAAGAAATGGCCGGCCTGGTGAAGGGGAGTCGCGACGCCAGGAGGGAACCACACCAGAGAACCAGCCAAACCGTTGGCCGGCTGAGCGGAGTTGGAATGCGGTGCCAGGAGGGCACCGCGCTGGAAGACCGACGGCCTGCCCGTGCGGGCCTTGTGCGCCAAAAGGCCGACCGGCTTAGCCGGCCAGTTTGGGAAGGGCGGCGCCGCTTGGCACTGCCCGTTCGGATAGCTGGGGGGCTGCTCCCCCCTCGGAATCACTTGGCCTTCGGGCCGAGCCGCTCGGCCGAGCCAGCCCGGCCGCACCCCGCCGAGCCACGCCGGGTCGGGCCGTGCTAGGCCGCGTCATGCCGTGCCCCTTTGGACCGGGCTGCATCCTTTTGGACAAGCTGCGTTTTTCCTTCGGACCGATCCGACACCCCTGTCGGGTCAGACCCATCAATCTGGGTTAACCCGACCCATCGACCCACTGGGTTAAACAGGCCAGGCCCGTTATTCACTTAAACATGAATAACTTAAAGACCGCGTGTCTGATCGATGCGTCATCTGCGGCACTAGGACCCTTTCGATGAGAAAATCCTTTTGTGATACTCTAAGTGTGTTTTAGACATCTTTGGTAAACGGCCGGGTTTGGAACAAGCTTATTTCCAACCGGGCCCATGGAATGAAAAAGCCAATATCTCTTAGACCGGGCGTCCATTTGACACGCCGTCTGTTGTGTTGGGTTCCTTTTGATGAGACGGAACTTCAGGATATATCAACTCTGGACTTCATGACAGATGATGTATCAACCCCTTTTACTTGTTGAGCGGACCCTCCCAGAATCGAGTACGCTGTGTGCGGGAACCCTAGAGCTGGCTGCGACTGTGACAACGATGATGACTGTACTTGGATCCTACGTGGGTTCTGCAGTGAGGACGACTGTACTTGGATCCTTCGTGGGTTCGGCAGTGATGAAGACTGTACTTGGATCCTACGTGGGTTTGGCAGTGATGGTTACTGTACTTGGATCCTATATGGGTTCAGCAGTGACGACTTCTGTACTTGGATCCTATGTGGGTTCGGCAGAGGAGATGATTCATAGGCTAAATCTAATCATCTCCACCCCTCTTCGTGAAATTTATACATGTGTGAGCTGAGTCTTGACTTTCAATCAATATCATTGATTTGATTGAATTTCTTTCCAGTGTGGACTGGGTTGTGCCTTCCTGTGTGGACTGGGTTGTACTTGGGCTCGGGAGGTGGAGCCGAACTAGAATTGATTACTTAGGTATATGTATGGGCATATACATAAGTAGAGTCATTTGATACTTCATGATTGTATCTTTTCTTTGGGGTTTATCTTTTGTGGATTCTAGAAGACCTTCCGGGGTTTCAGGGTCCCTACTGAGTATCGTATACTCACCCCTGCATGGGTTATGCCCGCACTACGTTGTGTTGGATGCAGACGACGGACAAAATTGAACGAGGTGGAGGCTTGAGGAGCTGGACGGTACCCGGAGGTGGACCACTTAGTGGGATGTACACGGAGTAGACGACTGGACCCAAGAAGCTGAGGAGACCATCTGTACCCACCCTTCAGGTGGGATATCCGGAGGACGACTCGGTGGTTGCTGTTTTACTTTACTGCTGCTGTACTTTCCTTTCAGTTGTAATGTACTTCCAGTTGGGTTTGTATACTGGCCCATTTACTTTCATCACCTACTTTCGTACTCAGATTTTACTTAGTTCTTACTTCACTTGCGTACTCTGTTGTGTTTGTTTACTTTTATAAAGGCAATGTCTTCCCTTTTATCGGGATTTACGCCTTTGGTGCTAGTCTCCAGCCCATGGCCTATGGAAGACAGGCTTGGGGTAGTCACGGCACGGGCCCCAAGGATGGGTCGTGACAAGTATGATTTCAGTCTACACCCAAAAATAGGAACACCATGGTAAGTGAAGGGTAGAGAACCCTCTTTGACCCCTAAGAAACTAGAAATGTTGAGGTTTCTACCAGGGGAAAAATATTTACTAAAAAAATGTAATATTTATTTTGATTTATGTGTTGACCAGACACTTCTTGGTAATGGATGAGGATGTTTTTCAGATTATTGATGTTCTTTTTGTCACCATGAATAAAGATAATTATATCATCAGCATAAAGAGGTGTGAGGGGGCGACCAATTGTCTAGCCGCCGTGATAGGTTTGATATTTTGATTTTCCAAAGATTGGGTGAGCAACCTACTGAGGTAGTCTTCAGCAATAGAGAAAAGAATAGAAGACAGAGGGTCACCTTGTCTAACACCCATAGAACATTTAAAATAACCTCTAGGTGAACCGTTAATGAGAATGGAAATATGAGCTGAATTGAAAAGCGTTTAAACCCTGTTAATGAAGGCTTCATTGAATCCAAACTGCCTAAGGACCTTAAACATGAAGTTCCAGTCAATATTATCAAAAGCCTTAGCAATATCAATCTTAATAGGAACATTCCCACCTCTAGTTTTCCTGTTTAAAAGGTTAGTGGACTCAGAGTCAAGATAGATACAATCTTGGATGGATCTTCCCTTGATGAAACCAAATTGGTTCCAAGAGACAATTCTATTGCTAATCACCATAATTCTATTGGAAATCAATTTAGTAATGATCTTGAAGAGGGAGTTTATGAGAGCAATGGGTCTGAAGTGGTGAATTTCATTAGAATTATTAGTTTTAGGGATAAGGACAAGAAATTGAGCATTAAGACCATGAGGAAGAGTGCCATTGGAAAAGAATGTTTTCACCATTCGGAAAACATCATCCTGAATAAAATCCCAGTGTTTTTGGTAAAATCCATTATTGAAAACGTCCGGTCCAGGGGCACCCCGATCTATAATATTAATTTTCACAACATATCTTCTAGAAATTCCCTCACCCCTAATGTATCCAGTGTGATGAGATTTGGGGAGACCAATGGTTTCCACATCAGATAAGTATTCGGTACAAAATTTAATGGATTCCTCGACAATATATCGCTCCACAATACAACCCTCTGGTCGACTTCAATTTTTGACATACCCTTTCAAAATCTTCATATACCGTTCAATGGGGTACATCTATCTATAGTGCACAAGACCACAAAGTCGAATATCTCTCACCAAGTGAACCATCATATGAACCATAATATCAAAAAATGATGGTAGGATGAAAATTTCTAATTCACATAATATGATGAAAATTTATCTTTCCATAGCTGGAAATTTCACCGGGTCTAAAAAAGTTTGGTTAATGTATGACGAACATTCTTGGGAAAAATTCAACGTAAAGATATAGGAATTAAATCTTGCATCAAAAAATGGTAGTCATGTGATTTCAAACCCTTTAACTTCAAATCATCCATTGACACAATGTTCTTGATATTTGATGAATACCCCTATGGAACCTTTACATCATTGAAGATGTTGCAAAACTGATATCTATCCTCCTTGGAAAGAGTGTAAGTAGCTGGAGGAAGAAACATTCTATTTTTACCCTTCATGGGAGCCAACTCTTCTAACATTCCCATTTCTACCTTGTCCAACCTTTCCTTAATTCCATCCTTTGTTTTGCCAGGGGAATTTAGCAACATTCCGATAACAATATCACATACATTTTTTCCATATACATCACATCAAGAAAATGTCTGACTTATAGAAAAATCTAGTATGGTAATTCAAAAAACACTTATCTCTTTTTCCAACTGATTTTCATAAGGTTTTTAGAAAATGGTTTACCAAAAATAGTGTTCACATATTTTACTTTCTCAAACAGTAGATCACCTTTTAGTGGAGATGGTGTTGTTCATTGTTCTGAACTTCCATTGAAGGATGTCATCTAGGATCGGTACTTATGCCGATGAGGTAGAAAACTACGATGTCCTAGAAACAAAGATTTCTATGAATGTTTTAACCTAAATAATTCTGTATCTTCTTCACATATGGGTCACCCTTGAGTTCCTTTAATTCTATATCCTGAAAAATTTTCATAAGCAGGGAAACCATTTATCATCCCATACAACATCACTCTCAACAAGAAGTATTCACTTTTATAAGAATCATGCAACATAATACCTGAATCCAATAATAACATCAAATCCTCGATCAATGGAGCCAAATAAACACCAATATCGTTACCTAGTTGTTTTGGTCCTAATATAAGCATAGATAACATGATGAATTTCCATTTATTACATAACCAGGGTGGTAAGTTATAGTTTACCAATATAACATGACATGTACTATGAGTGTTGGTTTGAAAACCAAAAGGATTCACACCATCTGTAGATAATGCAAGGTGAAGGTTTCTCAACTCATTTCCAAATTGAAGATACTCATGATCAATTCTCTTCCATTGAGGAGAGTCAGCTGGGTGACATAATTTCCCATATTTATTTCTTTTCTCCGCATGCCACAAAAATTGTCTTTATGTTTCTTCACTTACATATAGATGCCTAAACCTTGGAATGATATGAAAGCACCATAAAACTTTTGTAGGACTGGATTCATCTTTCTTGTATCGGGAAGCACCAATATTTGGGCATTCTGTAAGTTATTTTTTCTCCTTGAGAAACAATATACAGTCTTTTGGGAAGCCATGTATTTTTTAGAAATAATACTCATCGAGCGTAGCATTCGTTTAGCTTCATATGTCCAGCATGGGAGATCATTATCTTCCGAGAGCATGTCATTCAAGAGAGAAATTAGTTCCTTAAAACTGACATCACTCCATCTGTTTCCTGCTTTCAATTTATACAACTTTAGTACACTTGGAAAGGATATATATTTAGTGAAACCAGGATACAATGAAATATTTTCATGACTCTTTAACTTCTCAAACAATTTTGGGCAATCACGGAGTTCATATTCAAATGTCCTTGTCATTTTCCTCAATATGATCTTCATCATCATTGACATCTGTAATCACATCCTCCATACAGTCTTCTTCATTATCCATATTTTAAATCATTGATGATCCATAAAATGCTGTTTTATCCCTTCGAGTAGTTACATTCACGTTTTCTCTGTGTTTATTTGAATATTTATAACTCAGATCTATTCCATGACATATAAAATGTTCTTCCAACTCCTCTGGAGTAATTAGTCTAGAATAACAACAATGTAAACACGGGAAAAGGATTTGATAAGGATCCTTTGCATGATCTTTTGAAAACTTGATGAACTCTTTCACTCCATTATCATACTTTATTGTCAAATGATCAGTATCCATCCAATCTTTATTCATCTCCATCCTATTTGAATCTGAAATATTATTATTTATGATTCAAATACACAAAAAAAGACTTCCAAATATAGTAGAAGAGAACGACATATAAAAATAGATATTAATAGAGCCTAACCATTTCCAATAAAGATTTAGAAATCAATAGAACCAGGATAGACCTCCCATCAATATCAACACACTTTACACCCCCTTTACCAATAGTTCCATAACCCACCACCCTTTCAGCAAAACATTAAACATTCTTTTTAAGAACCCCTACCAGCCACCTCATTCATAATAAAATAATCTCATTAAATGGCCCAAAACTAGTGACCAAACTAAAATAAAATGAAAACAAGGATACAATTTTTATGAGAATACTAATATAGTAGATACATTTCCAAACACAAATGGTTTCATAGGGGAGACAAATAACCTAGGTTTATCTAAAATTACTATGGAATATCATAGGTTTTGTTACCCAAATTAACATAAGAAAAAGAAAATTGAGGTTAGTGAACATAAATTCTATCATGAACATCTAAAGGATATGAAATAACTCTCCCTCACCTTCCTGAAACATGAAACTAAAATCTGCAAACATGTCTTACATCAATTATATAAAAAATAACATTCCCATACAAAGGGATAAACAATAATCCCTTAGTGTGAAAAAACAAACACATGGGGGAGAAGGACCACATCGACCATACGTATCCAAAACTCAAACCTCCTCTCAATCCTCCTCTCACTAACTATTAACACCTTCCATAATATTAATATGTACTACAAATAAATTACTTCCAAAAATCATGACCTTTTGATTAGAAAAATTATCATCCATTAAGGTAAAATAGAAATATGCTTCCTTTTTTTAGTATGAATCATTAAATATAGACAAACACACTAACCTACTCTAAGAAATTCATATTTTCACAAGAATTTAAAGGTAAAGAGAGATAAATAATTCCTCTAAAAATAATTCAACTGAATCTTTTAGTATCAATTGAAAGAGGGTATTGCTTAATAAAGGGATGAGGTCAATAACTCAAGACATAATAATTCCTAGACTCTCAAACCAAACTCACCACATCCCAAGATTTTATCAACTAAAACATGACTATATGACTAAATAAAACTACACCATAATGAATATTAGCATAAGAACAAAAGGAAATGGATATGGATGAGTGGAGAAATCACTAAATATCAAAGATGGGAGGTCGATAATCTAACCTCGTTGAAAGGAATCTCAAACACTTGATGTAGGGTTCGTGGGGAGTAGGGTCCTAATGGGGAGGAGGAGAATTAGGGTTCCTAGGGAGGAGGATCCACAGAAGAGGTTCAAGGGGGAAGATAATGAGTAAGGCTAGTGGCGGTAGAGTAGGGAAGTAGTGGAGGAGTAGGGAAGCAACGACAGGGAAGGGATAATGACGAGTTTGTAGGGAAATGATGGTGGAGTGGCAGCGGTGGCGGAGTAGAGGCAGTAAAAGAGAAGATCGGGGGGGGGGGGGGGGTGAGTTGTCATAGGGGTAAATTCCCACCAGAGCTTGAGGGAATGATAAACAGAGGGCACTGTGCACCCTATTTTATAAAATAGGACTATAGTTTTATCAGCACTAGAAAAGTGCTGATAAAGGATTCCTTTATCATCACTAAAATTTTAGCGTTGATAAATGGTGCCTTTTTTAGCACTTTTGTAGTGCTGATAAAGGGTTCTCTTTATCTACACTAGAAAAGCACTAATAAAGATCAGCCTTCACTAGTAGAAATAAGACCTATACTAATAGTTTTGGCCAAACCATTGGTACATGCCACTAGTTTGGACCTATACCAATGGTTTGGCCAAAACCAGTGGGATAGGTCACTTATATGGACCGTTTTGGCCAAAACCTTTAGTATAGGTCTAATATAGAGACCATATACCAAGGGTTTTTGCCAAAACATTGGGATAGGGTGGACCTATACCAAAGGTTTTTCCAAAACTGTTATTATAACTAAAAAAACAAAGCACATATACCAACGGTTCTCAAAACCGTTGGTATAGGTACATGTATTCTTTTATAGATTATTTTGTTAAATAACATTAAATAAATAAAAATTTAAAATACATATGAATACACACACACACACACACACACATATATATATATATATATATATATGAAATTAGGTTCACAAAAGTCTTGTTAGGTTAGGGGTTAGGTATTTGGATTATAAACGGGAGGGGATGGGATCAAAACCAAGAAAGGTTTGTTTTTTTGAATTACCTATACCAACGGTTTGATAAACCATTGGTAGAGGTCTATACTAACGGTTTTACCAGAACTGTTGGTATAGACCTATTCCCACGCCAAACCAGCCAACAGTTCTCTAAATTGTTGGTATAGGATATACCAATGATTTGGATACCTATACCAATGGTTCCAAAGTGTTGGTATAGGGTATTTTTCTATTAGTGATTTATCAGCATGTTTATAACACTGATAAATATAACCTTTATCATTGCTACAAAAGCATTGATAAAGTGACCCTTTATCAGCACTAAAAAGCACTGATAAAGGTAAATCTTTATCAGCATTAGAATAGCGCTGATAAAGTGACCCTTTATCAGTGATTTTAATTAGTGCTGATAAAGAGTTACATTTATCATCACTTTTTTCTTAGCACTAGAAAAAAGGTGGAACTTCCCTTGAATGTTTTTATAGAGTTAGGGCTTGTTTCATGACTACCTCAATCCCGCCTATGATAGGATAGAGGCTAGTGACTAGTGCCGAGTAGGCATATCCCACCAATGGGAGGCATTTTCCTAAAAACATATACACATGCACTCAAATGGAAGATATGGAGTTGGAGAGTGAAAACAATAAGTAATAAAAATGAATGCATACCACTAAAACCCAACAACAGAGTATGACAGAAAGTAAAGTAGAAAATCACAACTGTGCCAGAATAGAAGCCCACTAAAAGAAAGAAAACTGGAAAACACGGCCCACAAATAAGGGTACTGAAGCTTCTATTGGAAGCTGACAGAAAAAAATTGGCTCGTATGATCTCACAAGGAACCACCGGGTCTTGTTCCCAGTATTTATCAGTCTGAGACACCAACAAAGCATCAGTAATCTTCACAGGACATGATACATGTAGAAAAGGCTTGCCCATGGTTGAGTAAAATAATACTTAGTATGGGACCCCAAAAAACACATAGGAAAATACTACACAAGGAAAAAACCACCATGAAGGAAAATTCATCTCAACATAGGTATATGTCATCAACACATATAACAAGAACATCTAGGTATACTCGTAATTGATTTCGAGATGAAATGTCCCATCTACTTCCAGCCATATGGTTCAGTGCAAAGCACACTCGATTATGGGAGATCCCACTCCTCGAGTTATTTTATAGTATCCAGGTAAATCAAGTATACCTAAATTATCTGAGAGAACATTTGGTTTTGATACATCATGATGTTTCCTGGAGAGGTCTAGTCTCACTGAGACAAGACATATCGATATCACAACCAATCCTCCATCACAAGATTATGCTCAAGGCATGCTCATCCTAGGAGGACTAACTCCTTGAGCCATCTTGTCATCAGATACCTACGCAAAGAGGTCTCGATTATTTTTAAATCACACAAATAGAACTCACTAAGAACTACCTAAAGTACACTGCTTCTTTCGTACTGTTGAACATCTTGTACTATTGAGGGACTCATCCCCGTTGAGTCACTGAGGTCTAATCGTCTGCCGGGGCACTAAGGTCCTCTCAACTACTACTCTTCTACCAAGACACTGAGGTCCACTCATCTACTACTTGTCAACTAGGACACTGAGGTCAACTCGACTACTACTCTTCTATCATGCCACTGAGGTCATCTTGGAGACTTCTCATCTATCGGGCCACTTTGGTCTGCTTGGATACTGATCATTTGTCAGGTCACTGAGGTCTGCTCGGCTACTTCTCATCTATCGGGACACTGAGGTATGCTCGGATACTACTCATCTATCAGGCCATATAGTTCCACAAGACTACCCATCTTATGGGCCATAGAGGTTCACACAACTAATCATCTTCCAAACCACTAAAGTCCACTCAACACTTCTATCTCGTCACAACCTTCTGTAGGATTTCTACTCGTAGAACGCTTGATTTTGGTAGAATCTACTCCTCTAGAAATAGGTCATAAATCAACCTCCATAGAAACTCACTCTGAGTATTTAAAAAGGACCTTCTTGTCATGGGGTTCTCAACGGCACAAATGGCTCATCGATTAGACGTACGGTTTGAGAGTTATGACCTTTTTACTATAAAGGGGCCGGTGGGGTCTGGGTCTGGTCTGACCCGACCCGGTCTAGGGTCCACTGATCTATCCCAGGTCGGACCTGAACTAGATCAGCTGGGCCACATGTCCAGCCCGCTTGGGTGGCCCGACCCGCCTTCTCCCGACTGACCCACTATGAGTGGGCAAGCTTGTCTCACCTAGACACGGTTGCAGTCACTGCATCCGCTCCCAGTCAATGTGGAGATTTTTCCACATGACCACCCCACATTTCACCAAGGGGTCCTCCTGACATAGTCCCGCTAGACCGCGGTCCTCCGGCTGTGTGACACGGCTCGATGCCACGTCCTCCATAGACCCCTCTACCGTCCATTTTCGGTGACCCTCACTCTACGCATCATGGATAATGCCATAGGGAACTCCACCACTGCGGCGCACTGCCAGTGCATGCCGCCTCCCGCTCGTGGCTGTCACCACATGCTGCTGCCGATGCCAGTGCGCCGACAGTTTCTTCTACAAGACACCATACTTACTCTTATGTTTCGTTCTTCGATCCAAAAGCACCTCCAGAATCTTCGGGTCATCTCCATCACTACTACATGCTATAATTAATCTTGATACCAATCTAGGGGTTTGTTCGTGCTCAAAACCTTATGAAAAAGTCTGACGCGACCACGTGGTTCCTTCGGCGATGAACGATAGGACGACGGTAGGAATATCACTAAGAAAACTCGAGGGACTGATGATGACCTTGTTCATTTGGCCTTCATTCTTCCTGTTAGAAGGAAAATGGGAAGGGAGTAATTACTAAGTTACTACCCTTCAAGTCCCGCAATAATTAACCCATCTCGCATAAATGAGCATCCTGTAGTTCAACCTATTGGTGGATTTATCAATGTTCATTGTCTAGAAAGAAAGAATGGTGAATCCAGATCACAAATAATAAAACCCCATCCCCAAGTTGGATTGCTTGCATACGTGGATTGAATTCGTGTCTCCATGTAAATCCTTGTTTCATTGATGTTTGTCTATTCATCACTTCTTGATTGAACCCTGACCATCGATCCATCATCACCAGTGAGAGGACAAACTCCCCCTTACCTTAAGAAAACTCCATAGTTCTAGAGGGATTCTACAGCGTTATGAATTCTGAGGCTGGCCTCTGTCCCCAATTAATAGAATAAATACTTTTACATGTTTCAACGTTACAATTTCACTTTGAAATAGAATTTCCACACTAATTCATTTATGAAAGGATAACGGATTTCTCTATCATTACGCCATAGCATCACCATGCTGTGAAATGTTAAAAGGAAATAAAATAAACTTCTTATAGTTTATTTTATTCTACTTTAAAAAGTCCAAAAAATACTTTTACCCTCGACCTATGTCAGTCAAGGATAAGTCCTTCTTAAGGATAACACCACATTATGAACTCAATGGTGGTGTCATATTTTTAATCTGATTTACTGTTTTTGAGTTATGAGGATTCAGAAAAGAAAATATTTTTTATGTAAATTATTTTATTTATGATTACATCCAAAAAACCAACTTTCACAGCCAGATTGCACCGACCGATATTAGGCACCACCTAAGGAATGCATTCCCTCATGAGCTCAACGGTAGTATTAGATTTTTAACCCATGTTTATGTTTATGAGTTATAAGTATTTGAAAATAAAATAACATTATTTTATTATTTTATTTGCATCCAAAAAATACATTACCCTGTTGGCCCACGCCAACAAATGTTATGCTCTGCCTAAAAAAAGAAAGCCCACACGACCTCAACGGTGGTCTCATATTTTTAATCCGAGTCATATTTTATGAGTTATAAGGATGTGAAAAATAAAATTATTTTATTTAATTATTTTATTTACTGTTATTCCATTTTTGGTTTTTCTCACTAAAGACTCATGCCAACTAAGCTTAAGTCGTGCCTAGGATAAACCCACAACTCTAAAAAAACGGTTCCCTCATATTTCTGATTTGGTCACCAATTTAAGAGTTATTAACTATTTTTAGGAAAACCACTCATGTGTGTTATTTAAAACACAACTTTTTTGACAGACCATTCAGGGCGCACTGGGCCTTGAAATTGCACGCCGTATCAACACCTAATCTCAGAATAATCCCATATAATTAAAAAAAATCATGGAATTCCAAGACATTGAATATACTCAAATTATTCATATGAATATCTAATATGCGTAAAAATCATTTTATTTGAGTACTAGGTAATAGAAATTTCCTAGAGAAGGTGAGAAACATAGAGTGTGATGTTTCAGTGGTAAAATTTGGATCTTTTGATGGATTATCTAGTCCCTGTTATAGGGGTTATCAGTAGATGTATTGATATACCTTCCTATACATAGAACATTTCATTTAAATAACACCCATATGTATTTATATTCCATAAGAAACATTTTTATAATTAAATACTTATCCCTTGATAGATTTGGCACATTATTACTCATTGATATAATGGAATTAAATATCATCGTTTTCTATTTATAGCATTTTCTAATATATATAGTATTTTTTTGTCTTTTATATTATTATTATCAAATAGAATTGTGTGTCAATTATAGTTTCATAAAAATTTATGAGCTCTCATTTCTTTAAATATATTTTTAATTAAACTTAAATATTATTTAATTGCTTTTACAGAATGACATATAACAATTTTTTATAGAATGGATTGAAGTTTGATGTATGAAACTGATCTGACCTCAAATGATTTTAAAAAACGGTTTGGGAGCTTTTTAGATTTTTTATTTGATAATGATTCATACTGTGGTCACATACATTGACCATATTATAACTGTGTTGCAAGAACTTGGTTGAGCCATGAAGAAGTTAGCTACCATATTACCAAATATTGTTTTCAAACAAACTACTATATATGGTATCATAATGGGGAGAAAATGCAATCTCAAAATGCTCATGATCCAAATGTGATGACTGGGTTGGGGGATTTTTTAGATGACCATTTTCCATTTCTTCAATATCATTAGAAGAAAGGGATTTTGACCTTGGAATACTTTGATATGAGAACACATGAATTGTCTATTGAAAATGATGATGTTGACGGGATGAAATAATTGAATGATACTGTAATGAAACCAGTATATTGGCAATGTGGTTAAATGAATAAGATTGAATTTTTAATCTGATTGTTTCATGGGAAAACAATATACGGGATTTCTAATACTTACATTGATTACATTATTACCTTTTTAAATGAAATACTTCTAGATGATGCAGATATTCATTCAAACCACTATAATGAATCGATGTTAGTTTAGGAACTTGTATTTTCAAAAAAAATCATGATTTCCAAAAATATTGCAACTTATTCTAGGAGGAAACTTCTGAATAAAATTATTGTATAAAATGTGGGACATCCTGATGGAAGAAAAAAGCTAATGTAACACCATATCGTGTTCCAATGAATTTAATGTGGCACTTTCCTTTAATACCTAGACTCTAAAATCATTTCATGCCTAATGAAATATCAATAAAAATGTGATGACATGATATTGAGAGAAAGAAAAATAATAATGAGTTGGTTTACCCTGTTGAAGGATTTTCATGGAAGAGATTTGATGCTCAATATCTTGATTTCATAGTTGATGTTTGTAATGTGAGGTTGGGTCGTTCATGTGACAACTTTAATCCATTTAGGAAGATACTTACTTCACACAACACATGACCATTTTTCATAGACACTTATAACCTTACTCCATTGATGTTTATGAAAAAACATTTCACATTAATGAGTATACTCATATCTGGACCTTCTGATCCCGAAAATTTTATATATGTATACATGAAACCTTTAATAAAATAGTTTAATCATATTTTTAAGGTGTGTGTGTGAACATACTATGCATTTTCAAATGAAATAATTCAAATATGTGATGGGATTATATGGATGATCAATGATTTTCCGGATTATGAAATGTTTCTTGATGGAGCACAAAGGGAAAACTATCATGTCTTTTTTATATGAAGAATAAAAGATTCACAATACTAAAATATTATTGTAGTTTCAGTTTTAAAGGACATCAATGATTCTTTCCAAAGGAATATCCATATAGGAATAATTTTCTAACATTTGACAATACCGTGGAGATTGAAAATCCACCTTAGCATATGTCTGGATTTTATGAGATTAATAAAGTATAGGATTTAATTTTTTTATTTATAAAGGGTATTATAAAATATAGAAAGATAAAGAATGTTTCCACTAAAGCTGATTATAATTAGAAGAATATGAGTATCTTCTTTGAGTTTCCTTATTGGTCAACCAATTTGTTATGTCATTTCTTATACATGATGCACATTGAAAAGTATATATGTGAAATGTTGCTTTAAATTCTTCTAATTATCAAGGGAAATAAAAAAGATGATTTATTATCTTGGAATGACTTGGTGGATTGGGGCATCAGACCAGAATTTCATCCTATATGTCTCAGTGAAAATAAATGGAAAGTCCTGTGTGTTTATTATGTGATGACATCTACAGAAAAAAATAAATCTCTGGAAGTACTAGAGACTATTAATTTTATTTATTGAAATTCAACAAAAATATCAAAATGGGTCAAAGTAATAGATTTGAAGATGAAATATTTGAAGATTCATGATTATCACATCCTTATGCATGAGTGATTCAAATAGTAATTCATCATCTTCTACCCAATAATGTAAGGGTTCTAGTTATTCGGTTGTTCCATTTATTTAGAGATATTTGTGCTACGAAGTTTTTGCAGTCTTTCATGCAAAAAATGTTAGCAGATAAACCATTAATTTTGTGTGAGTTATAGAAAATATTTCCTCCGTCATTTTTCACATGAATGCTACATCTAATTGTCCATATTCCAATCTAAATACTTCTCACATGAACTTTTTCATTTCTTTGGATGTATCCAACTGAAAGAAAAATGTCCACATTGATGTCTTATGTCCAGAATAGAAATCATCCCAAATGTTCTATCATCAAAGGTAACTTGGATCAAGAATGTATGGATTTTTGTTCAATATATTTGTCAGATCTGACTATGAGACATAATAGTCCAATGTGAAATGAAGAAAAACAATATGAAGAAATTGATCCCAGTTTTCCATCACTTCCCAAAACAAGGGGAATTCCTAGATCATATACATTGACGATATTAAGCCTTGAAAAGTGGGAGACGACACATCACACAATTTTGTAAGACTGTGATTTGTTTGATGACTATATCAAGTAAATAAATTGAACATTTATATATTATTTCTTATCATTTAATTTTACATACATGCTAAAATATATCTATTTTTTGGTAGGGAACATAAAAAAATATTAAATAGAATGCATTGTTTTTTATCATTCAAAATGAGAGATAATTTCATTATAAAGAGTTTTCTTCTTGGTTGAGATTGATGGTACAAAATTAATATAATAAATTAATAAAATCAATTTTTAATTAAGTTTAACATTCATTTATATTTTAGGTATTGAGTTTTCTTGCTGGCTCTGTCCCTAATGAAATGAGATCTTTGTCTTTTTGTCATAATTCCATGGATCGTAAATGAAAATCAATTACGATCAATGGGTATAAATGTTTTATTATTGAACAAGCAAAGACCCTGAGAACAAAAAACTATGGTGTTATATTAGCTTCCAAAAAATACTGTTATACCAGTGCATCAAATAGTAAATATCGATTTGAAAATTCATCTTATTATGGAGTTGGTGAGAAAATAGTAATATTAGATTATGACTCTCATGGTTGAGAAACTCTAATGAAATGCTAGTGGTTTCATTTGATGATAAGGCATGACTCATTTATTGATGATTGTGGATTTCAAGTTACTGGCATGGCCCACACTCTGGCTACCAATGAACCATAAGTGTTGACATCAATGATGAAATATGTTTTTTATGTAAAAGATCATCTTAGACCGGAATTTGGTGTCTTTATTGAAGTAATCCCAAGAAATATTTTTTATTATGGTGATTTTGGAATTTACACCATCCTTCCTCCCATTGGCCCCTATCCATTTATTACCTATGATGACTCCAATAATTTAATCGTCAGACTTGATTGTGACCCTGGTGTTTTGGGGGAAATATATTAAATCATCCATCAATGTTCTCAATTCTTATGGTTTAGCTATACTTGGGCTAATGAGTTTGGTTCTATACAAATTTATTTCCTATTGATTAAAAATATTTTATATCCAACTAGAACTTAATCTTCATTTTAAATATTAACTAGTTGTAGTTTTCTTTGAGTTTTATTTTCTAATATTGAATTGAACTATATTCAAACATACCAATACAAGAAAATGAAACAATCTAATTATAATAAAACAAGATGAAAAAATTGGACATATTAAACTAATTGATATTAAAATCAAAACCAATGAAAATAATGACATAAATAAAAAAATGAAATTATTACCTGACTAAAAATATAAACCAACTAAACTAAGAAAAACAAAAATGGATAAATGACCTATTCAATTGAAAAAAATAAACCAAATTACCTAACACATAAAAAATGGACAATGGCCTAATCAATTGACTATAATGAACCAAATAAACTAACCAAAATTGAATTGGATTGAATTGATAATAGAAGATAACTATATCGTACCCATGATAAACATGTTAATTTGAATGTATTGTTTTTCCTATTACATGTCTTATGTTTTGATATTCTTCCCAATAGATTTTTTTTATATCACTCTATATCCTATATTTGGTTTGAAAAGTGGTATTCCTTAATTAAGCCATGTCGCATACTCTTTCTTGTTTCAGTTACACATTAGTTATGGATTTATAATTAATTACATATTTGTTTTCAAATTCATGAAATAAAAAACACTAAGGAGATAAAATGAAATAATACTGCAGACAATAATTGAAGAATTATTATTATAGGCATTTCTTTCTTTTTCAGCTTCATACAAATTCAAGTTGAATAAAAAGATTTATGATTTAACTACATGAGAAAATAAAAATCTATTCCAAAAACTATCCTATAAGGTGGCATCCCTATTGGAGTATTATAGGCATGCTTGTATTCCCAAAAAGAATTTTCAAGCCTTATGTTCCAGTCTTTCCTGTTCAGGTCAACATTTTTCGCAATAATTTTCTTAATGTCTCTATTTTACACATCATCCATACCATTCATTTGAGTGTGATAGAGTGTAGATAATTTAGAACTAACCCCATATATTTTAATAAAATCCTATAAAATCCAATTACAAAAATGTGTTCCTTGGTCTGTGAGAATAAACCTTGGAATCCAAAATCTATAAAAACATTTCCCTTAACAAACTGGGACACCACCCTAGCATCATCAGTCATAGATGGAATTTATTCAATAAAATTTCACACATAGTCCCCCACAAGTAGGATGTCAGAATATAAAAATTAATTAGGTAAATTTCCCATAAAATCCATTCCCCAAATATCTAAGAAATAACAAAACAAAAAGTATTATTGTGGACCTCATGGACTCGGGAAATATTTCCCTGAAATTTGAAAACATCAAAATTCCTACAAAACTCATGAGAATATTTGAAAATGGCAGGACAAAATAGGCCTAAATCAAGCACCTTTTTACCAATTTACTAGGGCCCAAATTGGCCACCACAACTCATAATATGAAAAAAATTTAGAACTAAATAAATTTTATAGTTTGGTATACATATCCTAACAATTTGATTAATTCCCATGTTCCACATGCAAGGATGATCATAAACATATTTTTTTAACTAATAAAATAGTTTATAAAACTATTTCATGTAAAACTAGTGTTGAGATTTTTTTATCTATGTAATTCAAAATATTTAAAAACCATAGCCTCTTATCAATAGTAGTTGAATGAAACTTCTCCCTAAGGGAAAAATATTTAATAGGTTTAACAAATGATTTATCTTGAAAAACTTTATCAAGTATCCAACTCAAATGATCATCCAAAGTGTTCAATTCATTTTCTATCATTGATCCTTATATAAAATTCCTAAAGGAATAAGATCCCTCTAAATAGGATTAGTTTATATTATTTGTTTTTCATGGTATACCTAATAGCCGAATGGTCAGTGAAAATAGAAAATTCACATCCAAAAATTTAGATCCTAAAATTATCAAGGAAAAAAATATATAACAATTACTAGACTCTTGGGGAGTAATTGGATTGGTAAACATTTAGAGTCTTAGAATCATAAGCAATGGCATGGGATTTCCTCTCCACTCCTTTCCCAGGAACATCCCCTAATGTAATTTTGAAGAATTGGTCGTGATCTCAAAAGGAAAGCCCCAATTAGGTGGTTGGACTATTGGTGGGGACATAAGATTCTATTTTAGTTCATTAAAATGACATTTTCCACTTCTCATCAAAGGTAAAAGAAATTTATTTCTGTAAAAGTGTTGTCAAAGGAAAGCAGTTCAGATAAATTATTTTATGAATCTCTTATAAAACCCAAAATCTCCAGAAAAAGATATAATATCCTTAAAAATAATAGGAAATGGTAAATAATATATAATATCAACCTTATAATTATCCACCCAAATCCCATTCTAATACATTTCATGATCAAGCACAGTTCCACTTTCAACTATAAAATTACTTTTTTAAATGTTCAAAATAAGGTTACTATTAATAAACACTCTAAGAATAGATCCTAAAATAATTATGTATCTCTCAAAAAATGGTCAATTATCTGAAACTTAATCCATAAAATAATCCCATAATTCATCGACAAATTCATTAAAATGCTAAGAATGTGTATTTGGAAGTTGGAAGGAGTGTTAGATAATCTAAATTCCATTATTTAATAAGAAAATTTAACAAAAGGATATGTAAATTTTGTTTTATCCTAGTCCTCTAGAGCTATGTGAATCTATAAGTATCCAAAAATTATGTAGGAACAATAACGGGATTGACTAGCCAACCATTAAAGGCATTGATCAAGTAAAGGCTAGGGAATGTGGTCCTTCATAGTCACCATGTTCAACCTCTAATAATTAATGCATAACCTACACTTGTTAGATAATCTAGTTAACACCAACTTTATTAATTCATTCCTAATAACAATGAATCCAACCTTTTTATGTACAATTTGATCTGGGCTTACCCATCAATTATAAGTAATGGGTTATATAATACCTCCATTCAATAAGGTTGTCACCTATTTCTCAACCTCTTCAATAATGGTAGGGTTCAATATATTTTGAAATTGTCTAATAGTTTTTGAATTATCCTCTAATAAAATCCTATGCATTAAAACTTAAGGACTGATTAATGTAAAATCATCTAAATACCAAACTATGCCATTCCTATTCTCCCTAAGGTTCACTTAATGTTTATTTTATTTTTCACTAGAAAAACCACTTACAATTATACGAGGGAATTTTTGTTCATCTTCTAAGTAGGAATATTTCCAATTTTAGGGAGAGTTTTTAATTTTAAGTGTTTATGTGTTATCCTATTTAAAAAAATAGGCTCTTTGGGTTCTTTGACTTCATTTTCAGCCTCTAACTCATCCATATGAATAAAAGAATTTCAAACTCATATACTAGTAGAGCCATTATTTTCAAGGATTTTAATTGAATTTTCAATTTTTTTCTCTTCCAAAAATGATTCATCATAAGAATTATTTTTCTATTCCAGTTCACAAATATGAGGTGACCTTTCAATGACATTGTGAGCATAATATAAGTAAATTTCAATAGAATCTAAATCAATTTTATCCATTTTTGGTCCAATTTGAGACAGAGAATCATAATTATTAAAAAAAGTGAATGTTTCCAATGTTTCATAAATATCCTCATCATTTTTAGTACCATTTACAAAATAAACTTCATTCTTTTCAAGTTTAAAAAAAATTCAAAATTAGTGTGAATATTTTCAAAATTAGATTTAATTTCAGATTCATCACTACATTAGATTTTATAATTTTCAGTTTCAAAAACTTTTTTAATAGACAAGGGTACATTTTCAAGAGAATATAAAGGTTGGTTGTCTTGAATAAAACCAGGGAAAAGTTATATAGAGATATAGTCATTCATGTTAAATTATTATGAAAAATAATATTCTATAGGGTGTTTCATTGATTTGAAGTTATGAAAATTAACCATATTTCCTCTAAACTATAAATAAAGTGTCGTTTTATGAAAATTGATAATTTATTTAGTATTTTTCATGAATTTACTTCCTAAAATAAATGGTGAATTTGAAATAAATCTACCATCCACCATATCTAGCACATAAAAATCGGTACAGATTACTAAATATTTTACCCTTACCAAAACAACCTTAATGAATCCAGATAGCTTAGCTATGTTCCTATTAGATAGATGAATAATGATACTAGAATCTTTAGTCTCTCTAACCTGCATAGATGAGAAGATGGAATATGGAATAATATTTATAGAGTATTATAAATATAACATTTCATCTTGAAACTAATGATTACCAATTACATAAGGAATTATAATGGTACCTAGATCCTTACATTATCAGGGATGGAATGTTGGATCAGAGAAGAAACATTCATTCCCAAATTAACTATCTCACCTCACTTGAACCTACTATCATGAGTTAACATATACTTAAGAAATTAGTCACCTAAAGGGATATATTTTTGAAAATCTAACAAAGGGATGTTAGCCTATACTTTCATAGAAGTTTTAATAACATCCTTATCCATTTCAGTTTTGACATTGTTTTTTATAGGAGGGATACCCAAAGGATAATACAACATATCCATGTACATTTTAAGATCATATTATACTTTTTCCATTTGTAAGATCCAATTATATTTCTAAAATCATACTAGGTTATTTCAATTTGGTTTTATTTATTTTTAATTGATTTTTATTGTTTAACTAGTGTGTGGAGATAAGGTTATTAAAAAGTTTCAACAAGTTTTATAAAAGTTTAATAAGGTTTTATAAATATTTATATAGTTTATTTTGTGACTTCTTCATGGGATTTTAAATTAGTTTCAAAATTATAACTATCTCTTTCTGGTGGTAATTCATTGTTTTTCTCTTGGTGGTTTTAAATTTTAGTTCCACTTCTCAAGATTATTGCATAATCATTTTCACTTCCTATTGGGTTCACCTCAGATTTTTGATGGAAAAGTATCAATTCTTTAAATTTTCAAAACATTTATTTTAGTTTTCATTTGACTAATTTGAGTGTAACACCCCAAGCTTCTGCGATACGCTTCTTTTTGAATAAAGTGATAGCGTGTCTTGCACGCAACATCGAGTTCAAACACACCACAACCAATCAAACTAGCTGTTATGAATAGTAATACCCACTTTTGGAAATTTATAAATTTTATTTTTCAAAATGGACTTCATTTTTTGATTTGGAATATCGACATTCGCCTAGGGTGAATTTTTGGTATTTTTCTGAAAAACTTCATTTTTTAATGAATAGCAAAACCACTAAGTGGTAGTTAAAAAACTGAATTTTTCATAAAACATAATTTTAATGCTTCTGTGAGTGGAATTTAGAAAATTCGAGAGACACGGCTAACATCAAGGAGTAAAATGTGTTTCAATGAGATGAAAATAATTTTTAGGTAATAGTAACTTTTTACTTTTATTTACCACAGTTAAAAGTAAATAGGGTAATTAAGGGTAAAAATGATATTAATATTACCCTAAAACATTTCCTAATTCTATTGGACAAGTGTATCTCGACCAAAAAAACCTTAGGAATAAAATATTATCATTTAGGTCCACTTGGATTAGATTAGGACATTTATTATTATTTAATTCAAAGAAGAGTTAAAAGAGTTAAAATGAAAGTTTATTTACTAAAACATTTTTAATATTGGGTAATACATAAGATAAATTATATTTTAAATATTCATTAGAAAGATAAAAATATTTCTTACATAATGGTATTTTATTTATAATTTTTAGACATTAAATAAGTTAATTTATGTATGACACAATGGTGATGCAGTAATTACCTAATTAATGAAATATTAAAATAATTGATATTATAAATATAAAAATAAATGTAATTTGACACTTTTTATTAATTCCACTAATTTTATAGGTTAATATTACATATTATTATTGATTTTATAAATTTTTTTCGAAGTAATAATGCTGTTATGAATTTATCAAAAACAAAATACCCAATAGTGTCAAAATTGACATAAAAGACTTTTTAAAAAAAATATTATATTGTTAATTTATATTCAATTCCTAAAAATCTATGGTTCGGCCAAAATACTTATGTCATGATATGTGTATCATTAATGGACCAATTGGGTGTCTTTTGGAGGTATATAGTATGTTTATTAACTATATAATATAAAAATAAAAGTGACATGGTAAGTGTCAAACTAATTAACTAAGAGTTAAAACTAAAAGATAAGGTTAATATAATGACCCAAACCTGTCTAAATTCTATTGGTTGAGTGGTTTTCGACCCATTCCCACCTTAAAAATTAAATAATACACTTTGGAGCCATTAGAAACCGAATATGAATTTATTATAAAATAATATTTCCAGCTTTCCCAAAGGTGCCCCTCACCCCTCTTATAAAAGGGCACTCCCCCTTCTCTCTAATTCACACATTCAAAGCCTTTTGGCTCGGCCAACCCCTGCCCAAATACTCTCTCAACTTCCCTCAATTCAACCTGGAGGCCTTAGTTTGATCAGAAAGCCAACATAAGGAGCCCTTTTGATCAAATCAAAAGGAAGAACCCGAAGAAGGGGTAATGTTTTCACCACCCTCTTTCAAGTTCCTTTCTTCATCAACTTCTTCTATCTTTGTTATTACCATTCTAAAATAATAAATCCAGTATCTTATATATACTGTGATGATTATTATAAATATGGTACAACCATATTCAGTATTCTATCCATCCTTGGAACGACATGTCACCATACGTGCGTACGTACGGCTTACTGTCTCCACGTCGTGGTGTAATTGTTATTCAATAAATTATTATTTGGATGGGTATAATAATGATGTCTAATTAATGTAAATAATAAATATAACATGATAATTATTCTTTATATATGATATACCATCCAATTATATATTATTTTAATATCAAAAGAATGATATTGTCGCTCTTGTGTACGTACGGACTACCGTCTCCACGAATGCGACGAGATTCATTCTCCATCGTATCCATTCAAGTCTAATTCTCATTTGATGATTAATAATAGTATATAAGGACTTGATATCATTTTGGATATGAATAAGATACAACCTATCCATGACAAACATGGCTTACGTAACAAAACATATAAAAGAAAATGAGTAAGTTAACACCCGAAACAACGATAATACTATGATATTATTAACAAATCAATGTTAAAAGATCATATATGATATCATATTAATGTATATGATTATTGTATAATTTAATAACAGTTATTTCACCATTATAAAGGAGGTTAACCTACCCTCAACCAAGGAAAAGTACAAAGTAAGGGTTTATTTCACAATCTCTTCATTATCCGAGGTTGTTTATACGTAATAATCTACTGGGACTTCTTTATCATCCACATCCATGTTTCTTAAAAATGTATTTCAAAACATTTTTACTATTTAATAAAATATGGGTTAAAGCCATTTATACCCTTATTTGACTTTTTATAAGAGGTTTATATAGTAATCTTTTTGTCGTTTTTAAACAAGGTCCTTTTTAACCTTTTCGATAGAATTAAGGTAAGAATGTTTTTTTAACTTATACGGTAGGTGCAGCTATTTTCTGCCGTTATAAAATTGTCAAAGCTTCCCTTACAAGATTATAAGAATATTTTCAAAGAAAATGTTTTATTTTATACTCTTAAATGATTTCAAAATATAAAGATACATTTCTCTAAAAAGAGTTTTGATTTCATCTATGTCAAAATCCTTTGATGAATTTTAAGTTTATTTGGAGTTTATTTATTATGGTACAAAACTTCCATATTGTATTGATGGTTTTGTGATATGTTTGACTTTGGATGTGTTATTTTTATACCGTTCATGGTTTATGAAGAAATTATTGACATTTCGTATGCTTGTTTTAATACGAATGTTTATGTTATGTTTAAACCTGTTCATATGAGGAATGCATTGGACTTAATAAGTGACGGGTAGAGCCCGCTATAGCTCCTAGATGAATCGGTAGGTCTCGTGAGACAAACTAGTGTCTTGGCACACGTCCTTGACAAAATATTATTATTAGTCTTGGCACGAGGCCTTGGATATGTGGTTATGATAGTCTGGCATTATGCATTCCATTATTATGAAAGTGGTTATTGATATTGCATGTGATTATTCGTCTAGTAGGATATCCATGTGAATAAGTATATGGAATTATTTCATTTTATTTCTTCCATATTATGCTGAAGTTCATGTTTTAAAAGGCTTTTGTTTTGGTTATACATTTCCTTGAATGTTTATGCTTATTTAGGAAAGTTTCCGCTATATTGTTATCCTTACTGGGCATTTGAGCTCACCCCTTTCTATGTTTTATTTTTCCCAGGATGTGAAGAAGTATTTTATGAATGACCTGCAGGGATATTATGAGGGGATAAGAGTGTGGAATATGGAGACTATATTGTTGTAGTTTTTCATTTTATTATGTAATGTAAACTTTATGAATGTATCTAGTTATTCCAAGTCTACTAAACTATTCGGTCTTTCGAGACTTGATCTTTCTTGTGATCATGCCAATGTTATGTAATAATGCACCGACTTTGGGTAACTAGGGTCGGGGTGTTATAGTTGGTATTAGAGGAAGTTTAGTACAAACCTTGGAATCTAGATTTAGATAAACCCTGATTAGAGCACATAGATCTAAGATGGATTTTGAGGATTAGTATAGAAGAACGTCCTAGAATTTTGGTATTGTAGTGATTTTGTGAGTTTTCGGAGAAATACATCCCTATCTGGATATGAGCAGGTAGAGGCGGCTCTAGCACAGATGTACCTAGGGGTAAAACCCGAAAACACCACTTTGATCTAGACTCGAATGGGAACTGGTGCACGACAATGGGCCTTGCTGCACTTTTGGTTACGACACTCCCGAGGGATATTCTTAGGATAACTCTCATTTTCATTACAAATCATTATGAAGGGTTTCTGATTATATACGTCCCCAATGAAAACATTTTTATGATTATGGATTATATCCATAAATAGTTCAATTTATGTTAAGTGTTTCATAAGTATGTAATTATGTATTTTGATCCATAAACTGATCTAGTTTATGCCATTGTTTAGAAATGGCACCTAGTGGAAGAAATGGAAACCGTATCAATGCACGCACTCCATGTATGGATTTCCCTCCTACTCAAGATAATTATAGTGGAGCTGGTGATGCAACTGGTGTTGATTAACTAATCACCATACTGGGACAACTCACTCAGGTTATGAATAATAACCTTACCTGTATGGAGCACCCTGATCCACAACGTGGAGGATCAATGTTAGATCGCTTCATGAGGTAGCAACCACCAACATTCAATGGGAGTAAAAAGCCATTAGTAGCTGAGAAATGGATAAGTTCCCAAGAGAAAATATTTCAGGCTTTGAGGAGTAGTGAAAGGGAAAAAGTTTTCATTGTAGTTTATCGCCTCGCTGGAGATGCTGATCAATGGTGGTCATTGATTCAAAAAATAAAGGAAGATGATGAAGTATAAAATATGGAATGGAGGGAGTTCAAAGATCTGTTTTTAGAAAAATACTTTCGTTGTGACCATCGAGTTGATATGGAAAGGAAATTTCTGAGTCTAAGACAAAAGGAGGATGAGAATGTCACAAATTATGAGGCTAACATTACGAGGTTAGCAAGGTATGCTGGAGATTATATACATAACCCAAGAAGTATGATTGATCATTTCATTGATGGGTTAAAAACATTTCTCCATTGAGCATTAGTCTCACAATCCTTCTCGTCGTACGAAGACATTGTCTAATGTGCTATCAATACTGAAAAGGAATTCTCTAAGTCTTATGACTTTAAAGCAAAGAAAGAGAAGAAGAGATCTACTGATCAATATGGGAAAGGAAATAAGGGGAAGAAGGGAAAAGTTGAATATCCATCCTGTAGTAGATGTGGGAAGAAACACCCCGGTACTTTCTTAAAAGGAATGGGAGTCTGTTACAAGTGTGGTGAAAAAGGACACCAGGCTCGTGATTTCAAGGGGAAGAAGGAAGCTACCGATGTCCAATGCTACAATTACAGGGAGATGTGACATTATGCAAATGAATTTCCTAAGCGTTAGGGGAACTTACCTCAAAAATCCAAGGGATCAAGGCCAAGCTTATGCTATCACTACTGCTGAGGTAGAAGCTCTGAAAGTCATGGTGGCATGTAATTTAATGGTTTCCTCAAGTTTATGAAATGCATTATTTGATTATAGATCATCGCATTATATCATATCTTCCCAGTTTGCTAATAAAATTAGATATTTCCAATTTGATTTAACAAGGGAGTTGTCAGTTAAAACTCCTAAGGGAAGTATCACTGCAACAAAGTTTTGTGAATCAGTCCCTATTAGAGCACATAAAGGTTCTTTATCCGCTGATCTCATCTCATACCTATGATTGAGTTTTATATAATCCATGGTATGGATTGGCTTTCAGACCATGATGCAAAGATTTATTGTAATAAGAAGGAGGTTACAATTTTTGATGATGATTATAAGAAACACCTTATCTTTAGAGAAGAATCATCACCACCTAATTCTTATCTAGATCCACCTCCAGTAGCTCAACTAAATTCAATTATTGGGGAGGAAGAGAATGAAATGACTGTGGGTGAGGAAAGTAATGTTCAAATAGAGTATGTACCTATTGTGAAAGAATATGTCAATGTGTTTCCAGAAGATTTACCTGGACATCCTCCAGAACGAGAAGTTGAGTTTTCCATTGATTTAAGTCCTGGATCAAGGCCTATATTGAAGACCCCTTATAGAATGGCTACTGTGGAATTAGTTGAACTAAAGAAACAACTAGAGGAATTGAGTAATAAGGGATTTATTGGCCCTAATGTTTCTCCATGGGAAGCCCATGTTCCTTTTGTTAAAAAGAAAGATGGATCAATGAGGTTATGTATCGACTACAGAGAGATCAATGCTATAACAATAAAGAACAAGTATCCCCTACCTCGCATTGATGATTTATTTGACTAACTGCATGGAGCTCAATACCTTTCAAAGATTGAACTTCGATCTGGATACCATCAGTTGTGTGTGAAGAAGGAAGACATTCTGAAGACAACATTTCGAACAAGGTACGGGCATTACGAGTTTACGGTAATGCCTTTTGGGATGACTAATGCACCCTCTGTATTCATGGATCTAATGAATAGAGTCATCAAGGAATATCTTGATGAATTTGTGGTGGTATTTATTGATGATATCTTGGTACACTCCAAAATCTACGAAGATCATGAAAATCACTTGTTCATTATCCTGAAGACTCTGAGAAGACATGAATCATATGGGAAGTTTAGCAAGTGTGAATTCTGGCTCCAGGATATTTCTTTTCTTGGCCATATTGTCTCTAAATATGGAATATATGATGATCCTTCTAAGACCAAGGCAATCCAAGAATGGCCTGCACCGACGAGTATAACCGAGGTACGCAGTTTTATTGGTTTAGCAGGTTATTATCAACGTTTCGTTCAGAATTTTGCCTGGTTGGATAACCCATTAACAAAGCTCACACATGAAGGGGTTAAATTTGTTTGGACAAAAGAGTGTGAAGAATTTTTCGAAGAACTGAATATAAGATTAGTCAACGCTATTATATTGACTCTACCATTGGGGAATGATGGGTTCGTTATTTATAGTGATGCATCGAAAAAGGACTAGGTTGTGTCCTTATGCAGAATGATACGGTTATTGCCTATGCATCATGAAAGTTGAGAATTCTTCAGCAAAACTATCCTACTCATGATCTTGAGTTAGCAGCTGTGATATTTTCTTTGAAGATATTAAGACACTTGTCATGACCCGCCCTCGGGGTCCGTGCCGTGACTACCCCAAGCCCGCCTTCCATAGGCCAGGGGCTGGCGACTAGTACCAAGGCGTAAATCCCGGTAAAAAGGGAAGGCATTGCCTTTGTAAAGTAAACAAACACCACAGAGTAGCAAGCGGAAAGTAAACACTAAGCAAAAGTAGAGTACAACTGAAAGTGCGGAAAAGTAAATGGGCCAGTATACAAACCCAAACTGAAAGTAAAGTACAACTCAAAAGGGAAAACAACAACTGAAAAGTAAAAGCCTCTACGCCGAGCTGTCCACCGGAAATCTCACCTGAAGGGTGGGTACAGATAGCTCCACTGCTCCACGGGTCCCGCCGTCCGCTCCGAACATGTCCCGTCCAGTGGTCCACCTCTGGGTACCGTCCCGCTCTGCAAGCCTCAGCTAAGGTCAACGCTGTCTGTCGTCTGCAACCAACACAACGTAGTGCGGGCAAAGCCCGTGCAGGGGTGAGTATAAGCTACTCAGTAGGGACCTCGAGACCCCTGAAGGTCTCTCAAATCCACAAAGGATAAACCACGAAGAAAGGTACAATCACGAAGTAACAACCGACACTGCTTAGGTATATGCCCATACATATACCTAAGTCATCAAATTCAAATACGCGCCAACCTCCGAGCCCAAGTACAACTCAGTCCACACAGGAAAGTAAATGTATTCCACACAGGAAAGCAAAATGTAATCCACACAGGATTGCACAACACAATCCACACAGGAAAACAACAGGATTCAGCTCACACATGTATACTTCTTCAAAGGACGATAAAGATGATCTCTGATCCATATAAGTCGTCGGACCCACGAAGGATCGATAGGTAACTAACCCCCGCAAAGACCCACACAGGATCGGGCCCACACAGGACCTGTAGGCGCTGGTTCACACAGGACCGCTGAGCGCTAGGACCCACACAGGATCGGACCCACACAGGATCGGGCCCACACAGGACCTGTAGCACTGATCCACGTAGGATCGCTGAGTGCTGTAGTCGTCGTCGTCGAATCCACACAGGATCTCTGTACTGTCGTCGTCGCAGTCACAGTAGCAGTAGTAGCAGTAGTAGTCACAGTAACAGTCGCAGCCAGCACTAGGGTTCCCGCACACAGCAAGCTCGTTCGGAGGGTCTGCTCCACGAGCCGAGAGGCTGATACATCAACTGTCACAAAGTCCAGAGTTGATGTATCCAAAAGTTCCGTATCGTCAACAGGAACTCAACGCAACAGACGGTGCGTCGATCGGACGCCCGGTCTGAGAGTTATTGGCATTTTCGTCTCCGGGGCCCGGTTGGTTTTTAAGGCAAAACCAACCTGACCGTACTCCACCTACGTCCAAACATCGGGCGGAGTATGCCAAAATATCCGTCTCACTAAGAGGAATACAACAAAGCTGACGGCACGTCAATCGGACGCCCGTAGCTCAAGATATGAGCGTTTCCTTTCCGAAGGTCCGGTTGGTTTCGTGTACGAACCAACCCGGCCGAACTCAAATTAATCCGAAACCTTGAGTGCGATATACCGAAACGACCGTCTCGATCCAAGGATCGCATCGCCGCTGACGGTTCGTCAATCGGACGTCCAGTCTGAAAGATATCAGCCTTTCCGTCTCACACCCTCCCTGGGAAACTTCCCAGGAGGTCACCCATCCTGATCACTACTCTAAGCCAAGCACGCTTAACTACGGAGTTTTAACCACGTAGGCTCCCGAAAAAGAAGGTGGACCTTGAGTATAGTATACTGAAACGACCGTCTCGATCCAAGGATCGTGTTGCCGCAGACGGTTCGTCGATCGGAGGTCTGTGGCTCAAGTTATGGCCAAAAGACCGAAGTCGTCCCGAAAACGGGGGGGTCCGGGTCTGGGCCGACCCGGCCCGACCCCCCTGGGTCGGCCCGAACCGGGTAAACCCGACCCGGGTCCGACCCGGCCCGGCCGGCGACGGACCGGCGCGGCGGCGCGGCCCGGCCGGCGGCGGCGTGGCCTGGCGCCGCTAGGGTCACGCGCGGGGGGCTAAGCCCCCGCTTCCAGCAAGGCGGCGCGACTTAAGAGCCGCGCCTTTTTGGAGACCGGCCCCCCCTCGTGGGGGCCTGCT
This sequence comes from Viscum album, assembly GCA_963277665.1. Classification (NCBI taxonomy): domain Eukaryota; kingdom Viridiplantae; phylum Streptophyta; class Magnoliopsida; order Santalales; family Viscaceae; genus Viscum; species Viscum album. Next base: position 1,528,173,857 of record OY728138.1, on the reverse strand, counting down.
TTGAAGGCAACCGGGGGGCCGCCTGCCCCCCTCAAGGAAACCGCCCCCCTCTCTTAAATGAGGGGGGTTTTTGAGCTGTCCGGGGGAATTAAATTCCCCCGGCCTTTGACCTTCCGGCCGGCCACCTGGCCGACCGGTTTTTCTCCAACCGGACCGAAAAATCCGGTCCGCTTTCCGGCTTCCGACGCCGGCGGCCCGGCGTGCCGCCGGTCTTCCCGTCTCGCCGCGGCCCGGAACCGACCGCAGTGTTCATCGTCCGGCGCGGTGCGACGGCACCGCGCCCCTTCGCCGCGCCTTCCATTTCTCTTGACGCGGTGCGACGGCGTCGCGTTCTTGATGATTCTTCCACGGCGCGGCGCGACGGCGCCACACAATATAATCGGGCGAATAACCGTGTGGTGCGACGGCACCTCACCACCTTGTTTCATCCGCAATATAAAACATCAAGAACGAAGGAGGGGGTTCGGCCGTGTTCATGCGGTCCGACCCCCTCACGTTAAACAATAACACATATTTAAAAACCTCACGTTAGTCACGCTAGAACCACGAACAAGGATAAATAAATAAACAATTAACAACCACCCCTACCTTGGGTATAAGGTTCGAAGATTTGTCAACGTTCCGCGGAAGACGACGTCGCGGAGGTCGGGCGTCGCGGTAGCCGTTCGTCAAATCCGACGAAGAAGAGGTGCGTCCGAAGAAGTACGTCATTGACGAATCTTCGTATGCCGACGAAGGATGTCTGAGGAAGAATTGGCGTTCCCTTTCGTTGACACGGTAAACGAAGAAGGGAGGAGCGGCGTTCTTCGTCGGAGGTTGAGCGTTCTTCTTCGGAACTTGAGCGTTCTTCGTCAAAGCTTGAAGAAGGAAGAAAAGCTCTCAACCTCTCCAAGATGGCTAAAGAGTTCTAACACAACAAAATAAGATAAATTCTAATTTTATTCACAAAAAGAATTTCAAAGGTTTGAAATTCAAAAAGAGATAACTCCACATTAATTAACAAGTTGTCATGTTAATTAAAGAGGGGTTAAGGGGGTTTGAGGGAAGATGTAAAGTTTAGGTTTCGTGTGGGCCCCACCACACTTAATCCTCTCAAGGGAGGTTAAGTGGGTGTGGGTCCCACACCTAACTTCATTTGAGAGAAGATAACCAACAAGTTTAAATAAAAATTTGTAACCCACAATTTTTATTTAACTTATTCTAAACTCCCAAAACTAACTCTCAACCCGAAATAAACGCAACCTCGGAAAAGGTCTCCTTAAGCGAATATCGGCGCTGCGAGTTCATCGGTGCCCTCGGATTTCAATTCCGAGCACCGGATCAAAAGTTAGAAATTCCCGCTTGTTCGTTCACTGAACGTACCCGAGCCAAACTTCGGAAATTGATTCCGGGCACTCCGGGCCTCGGAATCAGGTGCCGTATGAAACCGCGCTCTTGTAAAATTTCAAAGAAAATTAAGAAAAAATTTCCCTTGAATTTTACGGGTCTTTACATTACTCCCACCTCAGGGCTTTACGTCCCCGTAAAGATACAACAAAAACTAGGAGAACAAAATAGGGTACTGAGCACGCATCTGAGCCTCCCGCTCCCATGTGCTCTCCTGGAGGTTTCTGTGCTGCCATTTGATGCGCACAAGAGGAATCGATCGCCCACGCAGGACCCGCTCCTGTCGATCCTCTATCTCCACCGGAACCTCTGTAAAAGTCTCCCCATCGTCAACGTCAAGCTCCCCATGGTCAATGATGTGCGTCGGGTCGTGCACGTATCTCCTCAGCTGAGATACGTGGAAGACGCCGTGCACTCGGTGCAACTGAGGTGGCAGAGCCAGGCGATAAGCCACCTCGCCAACCCTACTGAGGACCTGAAAGGGTCCGATGAAGCGCGGAGATAACTTGCCGCCTCAGCCAAATCTCCGAATACCACGTCGAGGTGAGACTCGCAAGAAGACGTGGTCGCCATCCTCGAACTCCAGTGGCCTCCGCCTCCTGTCAGCATAAGGCTTCTGCCGGCTCTGAGCTGTACTCATCCGCTCCTGGATGACCTGGACCTTCTCTGTCGTGGCCTGGACCATCACAGGTCCCACAAGTGCTGCAAGATTTCTTCTTTTCCGACAAGAGAAATCTGGTCTCATCCCCTGGATGAACCACATTCTTTGCCTAATACAGTCAATCCTAACATGGATGATACTAATCCATACCAAGGATGACATCGTAAGGCCTCGACGCTACTACCAAGAGATCCAACCGTTACTCTCACCTCCAAGAGTTGAGTCACACTGTCGACATCAGTGTGTGGTAACTGGGTCTCGTCTAGTAGATGTCTCACAAGTGAGGGTCAAGTCAACAGTCAAACTGGAACCTCTTAGTAACAATACAAAAGAGGACATGAATGAAAACATCACAAGGTATGCGTCTTTTATTATTGCAGCTCATAATACAAAGACGCTACACAATAGCAACAAGGAACTAGAAGTACAAAGGACGTATCCACTAGTTCTGCTCCTATCCATCTGCTCCCATAGCTCCATGATCGAAGGTCTCGGCTGCCTGAAGCTGAGCTCTCGCTTGTTCACCTACTCCCTCTGGTCGGGGCGGACCTCCTGGTGGTGGTGGTGGCAGAGCCTCAAAGCGTCGCCCACCACCTGCTGCTCGGCCACCTCCTCTGCCTCGTCCGCCTCCTCCCAGCGGATCGCCACGGTCGAACCTCTACCTCTGCCTGGGAGGTTCTTCACTTAACTGTTGATCATCAGCATGGCGGGTCGGACAGTCACGAGCCATGTGACCAATCCCGCCACAGGAGTAACACTGCCCACTCTCGGCACGCCTGGCTCTGACTCCACCCCGGATCCCTCGCACAACTGAGCCTGAGTCGTGCAGTCGGCCACCGGTAGGTCTGGTATGCCTGGAACCCTGATTCATCCGTCGGCTACCTGCTGCCGAAGACTCCGCTATCTGCCACCCTACGGTAGGTCTCGTTGTGGACTCAGCCAGGAAGCTCTCGATCAAAAGAGCCCGCTCCAGTACTCCTGTCTGAGTCGGTATGCTGAGGGAGATCAGCGATGCCCTGATCTCGTGTCTCAAACCCTGCTCAAAGGTCTGGGCCCGGAAGAATGGGTCCTGTACCATGTCGGTCGAGTAGCGCGAGAGATCAGTAAATCTCGCCGAGTACTGAGCGACCGTCATGCTGCCCTGCCGCAGCTGTAGAAGCTCCTGGATACGAACCGCACGAAGGGTGGCTGGGACGAACTCTGAGCGGAAGAGGCTCTCAAAGTCCGTCCAAAGTAGAGATGCCTCATCGTGCACCTGGAGCATCAAGCTCCACCATCGTCCTGCTGCTGCGTGTAGTAGGCTCGCAGCGAGGATCACCATGAGGTCTGCTGGTGTCCTCACTAGCCTAAACACTCGTACCACTGCCTCCAGCCAGTCCTCTGATGCCTGGGGATCCGTCTCCCCGCGAAACCTGGGCGGTCGCTGGCGCTGAAACTCATGCAGTGCGCTAAGGCGACGTGCATCGTCAGCGGCTGCTGCTGGAAGCATCGGGGGCTCGGCGGGTAGAGCTACCGCCGGTGCCACTGCTGACAAAGGGCCCTGCACCGAGGCCTCGTCGCTTGGTGGCTGTCGTCACGCACGACTCTCGGAACCCTAGCTGGCTGCCGTCGTGGGGCCATCCTGAAAAGGAAACAGGTGCACCACGGTCAGAACAGTATACCTGGTGAGCTGATATAAGTAATCACAAAGAAAACTTTGAAACACACACGCAATCAATGTTTTCGTGCATTAAGTCGGAAATTAGAAGTCAGGGTCCTGGTGTACGGATACGTCGGCCGCCGCACCAACACTGGACTCCCTGGACTGATAACCACACTCAATACGCTAAACATTATTGCTTCTCATAGAAAAGGTCAGAGTTCACGGTAGAACCGAACTCCTCTGATACCAATTTGTCACGACCCGCCCTCGGGGTCCGTGCCGTGACTACCCCAAGCCCGCCTTCCATAGGCCAGGGGCTGGCGACTAGCACCAAGGCATAAATCCCGGTAAAAAGGGATGGCATTGCCTTTGTAAAGTAAACAAACACCACAGAGTAGCAAGCGGAAAGTAAACACTAAGCAAAAGTAGAGTACAACTGAAAGTGCGGAAAAGTAAATGGGCCAGTATACAAACCCAAACTGAAAGTAAAGTACAACTCGAAAGGGAAAACAGCAACTGAAAAGTAAAAGCCGCTACGCCGAGCTGTCCACCGAAAATCCCACCTGAAGGGTGGGTACAGATAGCTCCACTGCTCCACGGGTCCCGCCGTCCGCTCCGAGCACGTCCCGTCCAGTGGTCCACCTCCGGGTACCGTCCCGCTCTGCAAGCCTCAGCTAAGGTCAACGCTGTCCGTCGTCTGCAACCAACACAACGTAGTGCGGGCAAAGCCCGTGCAGGGGTGAGTATAAGCTACTCAGTAGGGACCCCGAGACCCCTGAAGGTCTCTCAAATCCACAAAGGATAAACCACGAAGAAAGGTACAATCACAAAGTAACAACCGACACTGCTTAGGTATATGCCCATACATATACCTAAGTCATCAAATTCAAATACGCTCCAACCTCCGAGCCCAAGTACAACTCAGTCCACACAGGAAAGTAAACGTATTCCACACAGGAAAGCAAAACGTAATCCACACAGGATTGCACAACACAATCCACACAGGAAAACAACAGGATTCAGCTCACACAGGTATACTTCTTCAAAGGACGATAAAGATGATATCTGATCCATCTAAGTCGTCGGACCCACGAAGGATCGATAGGTAACTAACCCCCGCAAAGACCCACACAGGATCGGGCCCACACAGGACCTGTAGGCGCTGGTTCACACAGGACCGCTGAACGCTAGGACCCACACAGGATCGGACCCACACAGGATCGGGCCCACACAGGACCTGTAGCACCGATCCACGTAGGATCGCTGAGTGCTGTAGTCGTCGTCGTCGAATCCACACAGGATCTCTGTACTGTCGTCGTCGCAGTCACAGTAGCAGTAGTAGCAGTAGTAGTCACAGTAACAGTCGCAGCCAGCACTAGGGTTCCCGCACACAGTAAGCTCGTTCGGAGGGTCCGCTCCACGAGCCGAGAGGCTGATACATCAACTGTCACAAAGTCCAGAGTTGATGTATCCAAAAGTTCCGTATCGTCAACAGGAACTCAACGCAACAGACGGCGCGTCGATCGGACGCCCGGTCTGAGAGTTATTGGCATTTTTGTCTCCAGGGCCCGGTTGGTTTTTAAGGCAAAACCAACCCGATCGTACTCCACCTGCGTCCAAACCTTGGGCGGAGTATGCCAAAAGATCCGTCTCACTAAGAGGAATACAAAAAAGCTGATGGCACGTCAATCGGACGTCCGTAGCTCAAGATATGAGCGTTTCCGCTCCGAAGGTCCGGTTGGTTTCGTGTACGAACCAACCCGGCCGAACTCAAAGTAATCCTAAACCTTGAGTGCGATATACCGAAACGACCGTCTCGATCCAAGGATCGCATCGCCGCTGACGGTTCGTCAATCGGACGTCCAGTCTGAAAGATATCAGCCTTTCCGTCTCACACCCTCCCTGGGAAACTTCCCAGGAGGTCACCCATCCTGATCAGTACTCTAAGCCAAGCATGCTTAACTACGGAGTTTTAACCACGTAGGCTCCCGAAAAAGAAGGTGCGCCTTGAGTATAGTATACTGAAACGACCGTCTCGATCCAAGGATCGCGTTGCCGCAGACGGTTCGTCGATCGGAGGTCTGTGGCTCAAGTTATGGCCAAAAGACCGAAGTCGTCTCGAAAAAGGGGGGGTCCGGGTCCGGGCCGACCCGGCCCGACCCCCCCTGGGTCGACCCGACCCGGGTCCGACCCGGCCCGGCCGGCGCGGACCAGCGCGGCGGCGCGGTCCGGCGCGGCGGCGCGGCCTGGCGCCGCTAGGGTCACGCGCGGGGGGCTAAGCCCCCGCTTCCAGCAAGGCGGCGCGGCTTAAGAGCCGCGCCTTTTTGGAGACCGGCCCCCCCTCGTGGGGGCCTGCTTTGAAGGCAACCGGGGGGCCGCCTGCCCCCCTCAAGGAAACCGCCCCCTCTCTTAAATGAGGGGGGTTTTTTAGCTGGCCGGGGGAATTAAATTCCCCCGGCCTTTGACCTTCCGGTCGGCCAGGTGGCCGACCGGTTTTTCTCCAACCGGACCGGAAAATCCGGTCCCCTTTCCGGCTTCCGACGCCAGCGGCCCGGCGTGCCGCCGGTCTTCCCGTCTCGCCGCGGCCCGGAACCGACTGCAGTGTTCGTCGTCCGGCACGGTGCGATGGCACCACGCCCCTTCGCCGCGCCTTCCATTTCCCTCGACGCGGTGCGACGGCGTCGCGTTCTTGATGATTCTTCCACGGCATGGCGCGACGGCGCCGCGCAATATAATCGGGCGAATAACCGTGTGGTGCGACAACACCTCACCACCTTGTTTCATCCGCAATATAAAACATCAAGAACGAAGGAGGGGGTTCGGCCGTGTTCATGCGGTCCGACCCCCTCACGTTAAACAATAACACATATTTAAAAACCTCACGTTAGTCACGCTAGAACCACGAACACGGATAAATAAATAAACAATTAACAACCACCCCTACCTTGGGTATAAGGTTCGAAGATTTGTCAACGTTCCGCGGAAGACGACGTCGCGGAGGTCGGGCGTCGCGGTAGCCGTTCGTCAAATCCGATGACGAAGAGGTGCGTCCGAAGAAGTACGTCGTTGACGAATCTTCGTATGCCGACGAAGGATGTTCGAGGAAGAAGTGGCGTTCCCTTTCGTTGACACGGTAGACGAAGAAGGGAGGAGCGGCGTTCTTCGTCGGAGCTTGAGCGTTCTTCGTCGGAACTTGAGCGTTCTTCGTCAAAGCTTGAAGAAGGAAGAAAAGCTCTCAACCTCTCCAAGATGGCTAAAGAGTTCTAACACAACAAAATAAGATAAAGTCTTATTTTATTCACAAAAAGAATTTCAAAGGTTTGAAATTCAAAAAGAGATAACTCCACATTAATTAACAAGTTGTCATGTTAATTAAAGAGGGGTTAAGGGGGTTTGAGGGAAGATGTAAAGTTTAGGTTTCGTGTGGGCCCCACCACACTTAATCCTCTCAAGGGAGGTTAATTGGGTGTGGGTCCCACACCTAACTTCCTTTGAGAGAAGATAACCAACAAGTTTAAATAAAAATTTGTAACCCACAATTTTTATTTAACTTATTCTAAACTCCCAAAACTAACTCTCAACCCGAAATAAACGCAACCTCGGAAAAGGTCTCCTTAAGCGAATATCGGCGCTGCGAGTTCATCGGTGCCCTCAGATTTCAATTCCGAGCACCGGATCGAAAGTTAGAAATTCCCGCTCGTTCGTTCACTGAACGTACCTGAGCCAAACTTCAGAAATTGATTCCGGGCACTCCGGGCCTCGGAATCAGGTGCCGTCTGAAACCACGCTCTTGTAAAATTCCAAAGAAAATTAAGAAAAAATTTCCCTTGAATTTTACGGGTCTTTAAAACACTACCTCTATGGTGAAAAATGTGAGATTTATACTGATCACAAGAATTTGAAGTATATTTTCTCACAAAATGAACTCAACATGAGGCAAAGTCGATGGCTTGAACTACTCAAGGATTATGATTGCATGATACACTACCACCCGGGGAAGGCAAATAAGGTGGAAGATGCTTTGAGCAGAAAATATCATGGAGTTTTGAACATGATGAGAATTGAAAGGGATCCTATTTTCATGGATCTAGTAAAGTTGGATTTGGGAATCACCATTGACGGTGAAACATCAATGCTTTTTCAAATGGTTTCCAAACCATCTTTAATAGAAAGGATTAAGTGTTCTCAGACTGATGATGAATAATTTCAAGAGAAGATTAAAGCTGTGAATGATGGGAGATTGAGGGACTTTTTGTATGAAGATAGGATTTTGAAATTTGGGAAGAAACTTTGTGTTCCCAATATACCTAATCTAAAAAGAGAATTATTGGACGATGCTCATAGTTCCAATTTCTCTATACACCCTGGGAGCTCCAAAATGTATAGAGACTTGAAGGAACATTTTTGGTGGGACAACATGAAGAGGGAGATTTCTGATTTTGTGTCAAGATGTATGGTTTGTCAACAAGTAAAAGATGGAAGGCAACAGCCTGGAAGAGTCATGCAAACTTTTCCCATACCGGAGTGGAAATGGGACAATATTACGATGGACTTTGTAATGGGGCTACCAAAGACTCCTAGAAGGAACGATGCAATATGGGTTATTGTTGATCGTCTTACCAAGTCTGCACATTTTCTTGCTGTAAGAGAAGATCTACCACTGGAATGTTTAGAAAGACTATATATTAATGAATTGGTGAGACTTCATGGAGTACCCCTATCGATTGTTTCGGATCGTGATCCCCATTTTACTTCAAGATTCTGGAAGAGTCTTCAGAAATCCCCGGATACTGAAATTCAATTGAGCACTGCCTACCACCCTCAAACAGATGGACAATCATAACGGACTATTCAAACCTTAGAAGACATGTTGAGATCCTGCTCGCTTGACATTCATGGTATGTGGGATCAATATTTACCTATGGTAGAATTTTCCTATAACAATAGCTTCCATTCGAGTTTTCAGATGGCACTATATGAAGCATTATACAGAAAGAGATGTCACACACCAACCTGTTGGGATGACGTTGGTGAATGAAAACTTGTAGGCCCAAAACTGGTGGAGGAATCAATGGAAAAGGTAAAGGTAATCCAAAACCACATCAAAGCAGCTCAAAGTAGGCAGAAGTGCTATGCCGATAAACGAAGGAAGGATTTGGAATTTCAGGTAGGAGATCATGTTTTCATGAAGGTATCTCCATGGAAGGGAGTTATACGTTTCGGTAAGAAGGGTAAATTTAGTCCTAGGTACATCGGACCTTTCGAAATTCTAGAACGAATTGGGGCTTTAGCTTACCATTTGGCAATGTCGCCAAGTCTCTCAAAAGTTCACGATGTATTCCACATATCACGGTTGAGTAAATACATGCCCGACCCAACACATGTAATCACCTATGAATAATTAGAACTGGAACCCGATCTATATTATTGTGAAGAGCCCGTCGGGATTCTTGATATGAGAGAACAAGTACTGAGAAACCGGACAACTCGTCTGGTAAACATTTTGTGGAGAAACCCTAAGATGGAAGAGGCAACGTGGGAACCTGAGGAACTTATGATGAAGAACCACCCGAGTCTTTTCAAGCGGTTGTATTCTAGAAATTTTGAGGACGAAATTATTTGAAGGAGGGGAGAATGTAACACCCCACGATTCTACAGTACGCTTATCTTTGAATAATGTGATAGCGTGTGTTGTACACAACATCGAGTTCTAACACACCACAACCAATCAAAATAGCCGTTATGAATATTAATACCCACTTTTTGAAATTTATAAATTATATTTTTCAAAATGGACTTCATTTTTGGATTCGGAATATCGAAATTAGCTTAGGGTGAAGTTTTTGTATTTTTCTGAAAAACTTCATTTTTTGATGAATAGTGAAACCACTAAGTGGTAGTTAAAAAACTGAATTTTTCATAAAAATTAATTTTACCGCTTCTGTGAGTTGAATTTTAAAAATCTGAGAGACACGGTTAATATCAAGGAGTAAAATGTGGTTCAATGAGATGAAAATAATTTTTGGTGAATAATAACTTTTTACTTTTATTTACCACAGTTAAAACTAAATAGGGTAATTAAGGGTAAAAATGATATTAATATTACCCTAACACATGTCCTAATTATATTGGACAAGTATATCTCGACAAAACACAACCTTAAGAATACAATATTATCATTTAGGTCCACTTGGATTAGATTAGAACATTTATTATTATTTAATTCAAAGAAAAGTTAAAAGAGTTAAAATCAAAGATTATTTACTAAAACATTTTTAATATAGGGTTATAAATAAGATAAATTCGATTGTAAATATTCATTAGAAATATAAAGAGATTTAATACATAATTTTATTTTATTTATAATTTTTAGACATTAAATAATTTAATTTATATATGACACAATGGTGATGCAGTAATTAAATAATTAATGAAATATTAAAATAATTAATATTATAAATATAAAAATAAATGTAATTTGAGACTTTTTATGAATTCCACTACTTTTATAGGTTAATATGACATATTAGTATTGATTATATAAATTGTTTTCGAAGTAATAATGCTGTTATAAATTTATCAAAAACAAAATACCCAATAGTGTCAAAATTGACATAAAAGAGTTTTTTAAAAAATATATTATATTATTAATTTATATTCAATTCCTATAATTCTAATGTTCAGCCAAGAGACTTATATAATGATAGGTGTATCATTAATGGACCACTTTTGGGTCTCTTAGAGGTATATAGTATGTTTATTAACTATATAATATAAAAATACAAAGTGACCTGGTAAGTGTCAAACTAATTAACTAAGAGTTAAAACTAAAAGATAAGGTTAATATAATGACCCAAACCTTTCTAAATTCTATTCATTGAGTGGTTTTAGACCCATACCCACCTTAAAATTTAAATAATCAACTTTGGAGCCATTATAAGCCGAATATGAATTTATTATAAAATAATATTTCTAGTTTTTTCAAAGGTTACCCTCACCCCTCTTATAAAAGGGCACTATGCCTTCTCTCTAATTCACAAATTCAAGCCTTTTGTCTCGGCCAACCCATGCACAAATACTATCTCAACTTCCCTCAATGCATCCTAGAGGCGTTAGTTTTATCATAAATACAACCTACGGTGCCCTTTTGATCAAATCAAAAGGAAGAACCCGAAGAAGAGGTAATGTTTTCACCACCCTCTTTCAAGTTCCTTTCTTCTTCAAATTCTTCTGTCTTTGTTATTCCCATTCTAAAATAATAACTCCAGTATCTTATATATACTGTTATGATTATTATAAATATGGTACAACCATATTCATTATTCTATCCATCCTTTGAATGTCATGTCACCATATGTGCGTACGTACGACTTACCGTCTCCACGTTGTGGTGTAATCGTTATTCAACAAATTATTTTTTTGCATGGGTATAATAATGATGTGTAATTCATGTAAGTAATAAATATAACATGACAATGATTCTGTATATATTATATAACATCCAATTATATATTATTTTAATATCAAAATAATGATATTGTCACTCGTGCATACGTACGGACTACCGTCTCCACGAACGCGATGAGATTCATTCTCCATCGTATCCATTCAAGTATAATTATAATTTGATGATTAATAATAGTATCTAAGGACTTGATATCATTCTGGATATGAATAAGATAAAACCTATCCATGACAAACATGACTTACATAACAAAACATATAAAAGAAAATGAGTAAGTTAACACCTGAAACAACGATAATACTAAGATATTATTAACAAGTCAATGTTAAAAGATCATATATGATATCATATTAATGTATATGATTCTTTTATAATTTAATAAAAATTATTTCACCATTATACAGAAGGTTAACCTACCCTCAACCAAGGAAAAGTACAAGGTAAGGGTTTATTTCACAATCCCTTCATTATCCGAGATTGTTTATATGTAATAATCTACCGGGACTTCTTTATCATCCACATCCATGTTTCTCAAAAATGTATTTCAAAATTTTTTTACTATTTAATAGAATATGGGTTAAAGTAATTTATTCCCTTATTTGACTTTCTATAAGAGGGTTATATAAGAATCTTTCCGTCATTTTCCAAACAAGGTCATTTTTAACCTTTTTGATAGAATTAAGGTAAGAATGTTTTTTTAACTTATACGGCGGGTGCGGCTATTTTCCACCATTATAAAATCATCGAATCATCCCTTACAATCTTATAGTATATTTTCAAAGAAATTGTTTTATTTTATACTCTTAAATGATTTCAAAATATAATGATATATTTCCCTAAAAAGAGTTTTGATTTCATCTATGCCAAAATCCTTTGATGGATTTTAAGTTTATTTGGAGTTGATTTATTATGATAAAAACTTCCATATTGTATTGATGGTTTTGTGATATGTTTGACTGTGGATTTGTTATTTTTATATCATTCATGGATTATGAAGAAAGTATTGACATTTCGTATGCTAGTTTTAATACGAATGTTTATGTTATGTTTAAACCTGTTCATATGAGGAATGCATTGGACTTAATAAGTGACGGGTGGAGCCCGCTATAGCTCCTCGATGCATCGATAGGTCTCATGAGACAAACTAGTTTCTTGGCATAAGTCCTTGACAAAATATTATTTGTAGTCTTGGAACGAGGCCTTGGATATGTGGTTATGATAGTATGGCATTATGCATTCCATCATTATGAAAGTGGTTATTGATATTGCATGGGATTATTCGACTAGTAGGATATCCATGTGAATAAGTGTATGGCATTATTTCATTTTATTTCTTCCATATTATGCTGAAGTTCAAGTTTTAAAAGGATTTTGTTTTAGTTATACATTGGCTTAAATGTTTATGCTTATTTATAAAAGTTTCCACTATATTGTTATCCTTACTGCGCATTTGAGCTCACCCCTTTATATGTTTTATTTTTCCTAGGATGTAAAGAAGTATTTTATGAATGACCTACATGGATAGTATGATGGAATAAGAGTGTGGAATATGGAGACTATATTGTTGTAGTTTTTCATTTTATGATGTAATGTAAACTTTATGAATGTATCTAGTTATTCCAAGGCTACTAAACTAATCGGTCTTTCGAGACTTGATCTTTCTTGTGATCATGCCAATGTTATGTAATAATGCACCGACTCTGGGTAACTAGGGTTGGGGTGTTACAGTTGGTATTAGAGGAAGTTTAGTACAATCCTTGGAAGCTAGATTTAGATAAACTCTGATTAGAGCACATAGATCTAAGATGGATTTTGGGGATTAGTATAGAATAACTTCCTAGAATTTTGGTATTGTAGAGATTTTGTGAGTTTTCAGAGAAATACATCCCTATATAGATACGAGCAGGTAGAGGCGACTCTGGCACAGATGTACCTAGGTGTAAAACCCGAAAACACCGCTTTGAGCTAGACTCGAATGGGAACTGGTGTAGGACAACAGGCCTTACTGCACTCTTGGTTACGACACTCCCGGGGGATATGCTTTTGATAACTCTCATTTTCATTACAAATCATTATGAAGGGTTTATGAGTATATACGTCCTCAAAGAAAACATTTTTATGATTACGGATTATATCTATAAATAGTTCAATTTATGTTAAGTGTTTCATAAGAATGGAATTAGGTATTTTGATTCATAAACTAATCTAGTTTATGCCATTGTTTAGAAATGCCACCTAGTTGAAAAAATGGAAACCGTATCAATGCATGCACTCCATGTAGGGATTTCCCTCCTGCTCAGGATAATTATAGTGGAGCTGGTGATGCAACTGGTGCTAATTAACTAATCACCATACTAGGACAACTCATTCAGGTTATGAATAATAACATTACCCGTATGGAGAACCATGATCCACAACGTGGAGTAGCAATGTTAGATCTCTTCATGAGGCAAAAACCAACACAATTCAATGGGAGTATTAATCCATTAGTAGCTGAGAAATGGATAAGTTCCCTAAAGAAACTATTTCAGGCATTGGGGAGTAGTGAAAGGGAAAAAGTTGTCATGGCAGTTTATCGCCTCACTGGAGATGCTGATCAATGGTGGTCATTGATTCAAAACACGAAGGAAGATGATGAAGTATCAAATATGGAATGGAGGGAGTTCAAAGATCAGTTTTTAGAAAAATAATTTCCTTGTGACCATCGAGCTGATACGGAAAGACAATTTCTGAGTCTGAGACAAAAGGAGGATGAGAATGTCACAAAGTATGAGGCTAACATTACAAGGTAAGCAAGGTATACTGGAGATTATATACGTAACCCAATAAGTAAGATTGATCGTTTCTTTGATGGGTTAAAACCATTTCTCCATTGAGCATTAGTCTCACAATCCTTCTCGTCGTACGAAGACATTGTCTCATGTGCTATCAAGACTGAAAAGGAATTCTCTAAGTCTTATGACTTTAAAGCAAAGCAAGAGAAGAAGAGATCTGTTGATCAATCTGGGAATGGAAACAAGGGGAAGAAGGGAAAATTTTAATATCCATCCTTTAGTAAATATGGGAAGAAATACCCCGGTACATTCTTAAATGGAATGGGAGTCTGTTACAAGGGTGGTGAAAAAGCCACCAAGCTTGTGATTGCAAGGGGAAGAAGGAATCTACTGATGTCCAATGCTACAATTGCAGGGATATGGGACATTATGCAAATGAATTTCCTAAGCGTCAGGGGAACATACCTCAAAAAAGGCCATGGGATCAAGGCCAAGCTTATGGTATCACTACTGCTGAGGTAGAAGCTCTGAAAGATGTGGTGGTAGGTAATTTAATGGTTTCCTCAAGTTTAGAAAATGCATTATTTGATTCTGGATCATCGCATTGTTTCATATCATCCCAGTTTTCTAAGAAAATTAGATATTTCCATTTTGATTTAACAAGGGAGTTGTCAGTTAAAACTCCTATGGGATGTATCATTTCAAGAATGTTTTGTGAATCAGTCCCTATTAGAGAACATAAATCTTCTTTATCCGCTGATCTCATCATCATACCTATGATTGAGTTTGATATAATCCTTGGTATGGATTGGCTTTTGGACCATAATGCAATGATTTATTGTAAGAATAAGGAGGTTACGATTTTTGATGATGATGATAAGGAACACCTTATCTTTAGAGAAGAATCATCACCACCTAATTCGTATCTAGATCCACCCCCAGTAGCTCAACTAAATTCAATTATTGGGGAGGCAGAGAATTAAATGACTGTTGGTGAGGAAATGAATGTTCAAATAGAGGATGTACCTATTGTGAAAGAATATGTATATGTGTTTCCGGATGATTTACCTGGACATCCTCCAGAACGAGAAGTTGAGTTTTCCATTGATTTAATTCCTGGATCAAGGCCTATATCGAAGACCCCTTATAGAATGGCCACTATGGAATTAGTTGAACTAAAGAAACAACTAGGGGAATTTATTAATAATGGATTTATTCTCCCTAGTGTTTCTCCATGGTAATCCCCTTTTCTTTTTGTTAAAAAGAAAGATGGATCTGTGAGGTTAGGTATCGACTATAGAGAGATCAATGCTATAAAAATAAAGAATAAGTATCCCCTACCTCGCATTGATGATTTATTTGACCAACTGCATGGAGCTAAATACTTTTCAAAGATTGAACTTTGATCTGGATACCATCAGTTGTGTATGAAGAAGGAAGACATTCCAAAGATATAATTTCGAACAAGGTACGAGCATTACAGGTTTACGGTAATGCCTTTTGGGATGACTAATGCACCATCTGTATTCATGGATCTAATGAATAGAGTTTTCAATGAATATATCGATGATTTTGTGGTGGAATTTATTGATGATATCTTGTTATACTCAAAAAGCTACGAAGATCATGAAAATTACTTGCGCATTATCCTAAAGACTCTGAGAAGACATGAATTATATGGGAAGTTTAGCAAGTGTGAATTCTGGCTTCAGGATATTTCTTTTCTTGGCCACATTGTCTTTAAAGATGGAATATCTGTTGATCCTTCTAAGACCAAGGCAATCCATGAATGGCCTACACCAACAAGTATAACTGAGGTACACAGTTTTATTGGTTTAGCAGGTTATTATCGACGCTTCGTCCAGATTTTTTCTCGGTTGGCTAACCCATTAACAAAGCTCACACGTAAAGGGGTTAAATTTGTTTGGACAAAAGAGTGTGAAGAATGTTTCGAAGAACTGAAGAGAAGATTAGTCAATGCTCATATATTGACTCTACCATCATGGAATGATGGGTTTGTTATTTATAGTGATGCATCTAAGAAAGGACTTGGTTGTGTCCTAATGCAGAATGATAGGTTTATTGCCTATGCATCACGACAATTGAAAATTCTTGAGAAAAACTATCCTACTCATGATCTTGAGTTAGCAGCTGTGATCTTTGCTTTGAAGATATGGAGACACTACCACTATGGTGAAAAATGTGAGATTTATTCTGATCACAAGAGTTTGAAGTATATTTTCTCACAAAAAGAAATCAACATGAGGCAAATTCAATGGCTTGAACTACTCAAGGATTATGATTGCACGATACACTACCACCCGGGGAAGGAAAATAAGGTGGAAGAAGCTTTGAGAAGAAAAGATCATGGAGTTTTGAACATGATGAGAATTGAAAGGGATCATATTTTCATGGATCTAGTAAAGTTGGATATGGGAATCCGAATGGAAGGTGAAACATCAATGATTTTTCAAATGGTTGCCAAACCATCTTTACTAGAAAGGATTAAGATTTCTCAGACCGATGATGAAGAATTTCAAAAGAAGATTAAAACTGTTAATGATGGTAGATTGAGAGACTTTGTGTATGGAGATAGAATTTTGAAATTTGGGAAGAGACATTGCGTTCCCAATATACCTGATCTAAAAAGCGAATTGTTTGACGATGCTCATAGTTCCAATTTCTTTATACACCCTGGGAGCACCCAAATGTATAGAGACTTGAAGGAAATTTTTTGGTGGGATAACATGAAGAGGGAGATTTCTGATTTTGTGTCAAGATGTATGGTTTGTCAACAAGTAAAAGCTAGAAAGCAACAGCCTGGAGGAGTCATGAAAACTTTTCCCATACCGGAGTGGAAATGGGACAATATTACGATGGAATTTGTCATGGGGCTACCAAAGATTCCTAGAAGGAACGATGCAATATGGGTTATTGTTGATCATCTTACCAAGTCAGCACATTTTCTTTCTATAAGAGAAGATCTACCACTAGAAAATCTAGCAAAACTATATATTAATGAAGTGGTGATACTTCATGGAGTACCCCTATCGATTGTTTCTGATCGTGATCCCTATTTTACTTCAAGATTTTGGAAGAGTCTTTAGAAATCCCTAGATACTGAACTTCAATTGAGCACTGCCTACCACCCTCAAACAGATGGAAAATCAGAACAGACTATTCAAGCCTTAGAAGACATGTTGAAATCCTGCTCGCTTTACTTTCAGGGTATGTGGTATCAATATTTACCTCTGGTAGAATTTTCTTATAACAATAGCTTCCATTAATGTATTCATATGGAACCATATGAAGCGTTGTACAGAAAAAGATGTCACACACCAACCTGTTGGGATGACGTTGGTGAACGAAAACTTGTAGGCCCAGAACTGGTGGAGGAAACAATAGAAAAGGTAAAGGTAATCCAAAACCACATCAAAGTAGCTCAAAGTAGGCAGAAGAGCTATACCGATAAACGAAGGAAGGATTTGTAATTTCAGGTAGGAGATCATGTTTTCTTGAAGGTAACTCCATGGAAGGGAGTTATACATTTCGGTAAGAAGGGTAAATTGAGTCCTAGGTACATCGGACATTTTGAAATTCTAGAACGAATTGGGGCTGTAGCTTACCGTTTGGCAATGCCTCCAAGTCTCTCCAAAGTTCACGATGTATTCCACGTAACACTGTTGAGGAAATACAGAACCGAACCAACACATGTACTCACCTATGAAGAATTAGAACTAGAACCCGAACTGTCCTATTGCGAAGAGCCAATTAGGATTCTTGATACGAGAGAAAAAGTACTGAGAAACCAGACGACTCGTCTGGTAAACGTTTTGTGGAGAAACCATAAGATGGAAGAGGCAACGTGGGAACCCGAGGAACTTATGATGAAGAACCACCAGAGTCATTTCAAGAGGTAGTATTATAGAAATTTCGAGGAAGAAATTATTTGAAGGAGGGTAGAATGTAACACCGCAAGCTTCTACGGTATGCTTCTCTTTGAATAATGTGATAGCTTGTGTTGTACGCAACATCGAGTTCTAACACACCACAACCAATCAAACTAGACGTTATGAATACTAATAACCACCTTTTGAAATTTAAAAATTTTATTTTTCAAAATGGACTTCATTTTTGGATTCTCAATATCAAAATTAGCCTAGGGTGAATTTTTGGTATTTTTCTGAAAAACTTCATTTTTTTGATTAACAGTGAAACCACTAAGTGGTAGTTAAAAAACTGAATTTTTCATAAAACTTAATTTTACCGCTTCTGTGAGTGGAATTTTGAAAATTTGAGAGACACGGTTAATATCAAGGAGTAAAATGTGGTTTAATGAGATGAAAATAATTTTTTGTGTATAGTAACTTTTTACTTTTATTTACCACGGTTATAAGTAAATAGGGTAATTAAGGGTAAAAATGATATTAATATTACTCTAACACATGTCCTAATTCTATTGGGCAAGTGTATATCGACCAAAAACAACCTTAGGAATAAATTATTATCATTTAGGTCCACTTGGATTAGATTAGGACATTTATTATTATTTAATTCAAAGAAGAGTTAAAAGAGTTGAAATTAAAGTTTATTTACTATAACATTTTTAATATAGGGATATACATAAGATAAATTCTATTGTAAATATTCATTAGAAATATAAAAATATTTCCCACATAATGGTATTTTATTTATAATTTTTATACATTAAATAATTTAATTTATTTATGACACAATGGTGATGCATTAATTACCTAATTAATGAAATATTAAAATAATTGATATTATAAAGATCACAATAAATGAAATTTGAGACTTTTTATGAATTCCACTAATTTTATAAGTTAATATCACATATTAGGATTGATTATATAAATTTTTTTAGAAGTAATAATGCTGTTATGAATTTATCAAAAACAAAATACCCAATAGTGTCAAAATTGACATAAAAGACTTTTTAAAACAAATATTATATTATTAATTTATATTCAATTCCTAAAAATCTAAGGTTCGTCCAACAGACTTATATCATGATAGGTGTATCATTAATGTGCCACTTGGGGGTCTCTTGGAGGTATATAGTATGTTTATTAACTATATAATATAAAAATACAAAGTGACATGGTAAGTGCCAAACTAATTAACTAAGAGTTAAAATTAAAAGATAAGGTTAATATAATGACCCAAATCTGTCTAAATTATATTGGTTGAGTGGATTTAGAACCATACCTACCTTAACCTTTACATAATATAATTTGGTTCCATTAGAAACCGAATATGAATTTATTATAAAATAATATTTCTAGCTTTCCCAAAGGTGCCCCTCACCCCTCTTATAAAAGGGAACTACCCCTTCTCTCTAATTCACACATTCAAAGCCTTTTGGCTCAGCCAAACCCTGCCCAAATACTCTCTCAACTTCCCTCAATTCAACTTAGAGGCCTTAGTTTGATCAGAAATCCAACATAAGGATCCCTTTTGATCAAATCAAAAGGAAGAACCCGAAGAAGAGGTAATGCTTTCACCACACTCTTTCAAGTAAATTTCTTTTTCAACTTATTCTTTCTTTGTTATTACCATTATATAATAATAACTCCAGTATCTTATATATATTGTGATTATTATTATAAATATGGTACAACCATATTCAGTATTCTATCCATCCTTTGAATGACATGTAACCATACGTGCGTACGTACGACTTTCCGTCTCCACGTCATGGTGTAATTGTTATTCAATAAATTATTATTTGGATGGGTATAATAATGATGTGTAATTCATGTAAATAATAAATATAACATGATAATTATTCTTTATATATGATGTACCATCCAATTATATATTATTTTAATATCAAAATAATGATATTGTCACTTGTGCATACGTACGGACTACCGTCTCCACGAACGCGATGAGATCCATTCTCCATCATATCGATACAAGTTTAATTCTCATTTGATGATTAATAATAGTATCTAAGAACTTGATATCATTATGGATATGAATAATATACAACCTATCCATGAAAAACATATCTTACGTAACAAAACATATAAAAGAAAATGAGTAAGTTAACACCCAAAACAACGATAATACTAAGATATTATTAACAAATCAATGTTAAAAGATCATATATGATATCATATTAATGTAAATTATTCTTGTATAATTTAATAACTATTATTTCACAATTATACAATATGTTAACCTACCCTCAACCAAGGAAAAGTACAAGGTAAGGGTTTATTTCACAATCTCTTCATTATCCGACGTTGTTTATACGTAATAATCGACTCGGACTTCTTTATCATCCACATCCATGTTTCTTAAAGATGTATTTCAAAAAAAATTTCCTATATACTAGAATATGGTTTAAAGTCATTTATACCCTTATTTTACTTTTTATAAGAGGTTTATATAGTAATCTTTCCGTCATTTTCCAAACAAGGTCCTTTTAACCTTTTCGACAGAATTAAGGTAAGAATGTTTTTTTAACTTATACAATGGGTGCGGCTATTTTATGCCATTATAAAATTGTCGAAGCTTACATTAAAAGATTTTAAGAATATTTTAAAAGAAAATGTTTTATTTTATACTCTTAAATTATTTCAAAATAGAAAGAGATATTTCTATAAAAAGAGTTTTGATTTCATCTATGTCAACATCCTTTGATGGATTTTAAGTTTATTTGGAGTTGATTTATTATAATACAAAACTTCTATATTGTATTGATGGTTTTATGAAATGTTTGACTGTGGATGTGTTATTTTTATACCATTCATGGTTTATGAAGAAATTATTGACATTTCATATGCTAGTTTTAATACGAATGTTTATGTCATGTTTAAACCTGTTCATATGAGGAATACATTGGACTTAATAAGTGACGGGTGGATCCCGCTATAGCTCCTCGATGCATCGGTAGGTCTCATGAGAAAAACAAGTGTCTTGTCACAAGGCTTTGAAAAAATCTTATTTTTAGTCTTAGCACGAGGCCTTGGCTATGTGGTTATGATAGTCTGGCATTATGAATTCCATCATTTTGAAAGTGGTTATTGATATTGCATGTGATTATTCGACTAGTAGGATATCCATGTGAATAAGTATATGTAATTATTTCATTTTATTCCTGCCATATTATGCTAACGTTCAAGTTTTAAAAGGCTTTTGTTTTAGTTATACATTACTTTAAATGTTTATGCTTATTTATGAAAGTTTTTGCTATATTGTTATCCTTACCGGGCCTTTGAGCTCACCCCTTTCTATGTTTTATTTTTCCCAAGATGTGAATAAGTATTTTATGAATGACCTTCAGGGATAGTATGAGGGGATAAGAGTGTGGACTATGGAGACTATATTGTTGTAGTTTTTCATTTTATGATGTAATGTAAACTTTATGAATGTATGTAGTTATTTCAAGGATATTAAACTAATCTATCTTTCAAGACTTGATCTTTCTTGTGATCATGCCAATGTTATGTAATAATGCACTGACTCTAGGTAACTGGGGTCGAGGCATGACATAGAGTAACCATATTTTTTATAAACACCTATTTTTGTTGAGAAGTACCCTATTTATTGTTAACCATTTCTTCAATATGTGATTCATTTCATTTAATAACTGGTTGTCTTGGGTTTTCTTGATCTTGAAAGTTTGTGAAATTCCCACCAATTTGGTTTCCTTATTTATCATGATTATAACTAGGTTTTTTATTAAAATTTTGAAGCTAGAAATTATTATTTAGTCAATCATTTGGCCAAAACCTACTTTTTATGTTGTTAATCCATCTTTGGTCAAAAATTATATTATATATGTAAGGCCTAGATTGAAAATTATGGTTGGGAAATTGGTTATTTGGGATATTATAGAATGGTTTTCCATGAAATATATCATTACAATATTTAGTTCTCTCTTAAAATAGAGGAAGTTGATCATTAAAATGACTAGTAGCTGAAAAAATTCAAATGTACATGTGAATGTGATACACTGGTTTGGGTTGATATTGTTAAGGGATAGAGTTAGTAAACAGCTGTCTCATCATGCTAGAATGATCACTCATATAATTATCTATTCGGATACTATCAAAATTGGAAGTAGACACTTCTATAGATGGATTAACATGAATCAAGCCTGTATTTCCAAATTTCAATGAATTTTGTTCCTTGTTAGAAATAAGGTTCATAGAATCTATAATAATCTTATCAACAAGTGATCCTCCTACTATGGAATCCATCATGATCATATTCATAAAAAATAGGATGTCATAAAAAGATTATATTAGGAGTTAATCAGAAATATATTAATGAGGTAATATAGAAAAAAACAATTTTAAACCCCTATCAATATTAAATTATATTTTCCCCTTGTAATTTCCTAAAACCACATATATCTTTTCTCAGTGGGGTAATCTTAGAGGTTAGAAAAAGAATCTAAGAATATTTTCCATAGTTATTTCCATCCCCCTATTGAGTTATACTAGTAGAAGTGAAACCACTCATTATCTAACCCATCTAATGAAATGGGGATGGACTTCATCTTGATTTGATCTTTACTAATCCCTTGAGGTTTCAATGTGGTACATGCCATGTAAAACTCTTGAAAATGTTTATGTGGATCCTCACCCGACATCCCCTGAAACTTGAGAATAAGATGTATAAATCCCAATATAAGTTCATATATTGAGTAAATGTCTTGGAAACCTATATAGTTCTACTTATTCTCAAAATTAGAAGTAGTGATCTCCCTCAAGATTCTCTATTCATCCATAATTTCAATGTTTTGATTTTTTTTGTCTTTAGTAATTTTTTTTAGAGTTTCATTTTGTGATGTTTCAATTTGTTATAATTTTTAAAATTCTACCACTTTTTTATTTTTTATTTATCATTTTTAATGGTTCTAAAGTGGTATGAGTTTTCAGATTCTGATTTTTTTAATTTTTCATTAGAAATATTACAGATTTTTTATTTCTTTTAATTTTAATTTTTTTAAAAATGTTTTTATTTTTTTTAAAACCCCATTGAAGCCTCCCCAATAGTAGCACCAATTTAAAATGAGGTATTTTGTCCCATTTTTAAACATATTTAAAAAATTAAAACCCAATTACTATATTGTAGAGGAACCAAGGGTTTCTCTCAATGAGACTGCCCGTTAAGAGTTTATTTGAAATGATTTATTATTTTTTATACTTTTATTTTTTTAATTTTCTCAAATGGATTAATAAATATTTAAAATGATGTTATTCTAATTTATAATATAAGGTAATTTAAATCTAAAACAAAACAATAGTTACCAAATTTAAATAGTATATAGAAGAATGAATTTAACAGAAAGAGATGAGTGTCCAAATCTTATAGATATCCCGGATCACAATTTCGTCATTATTTGAAATTATTTTTTTAAACTCTCTCATTACATGAATTAAAATCTCAATACATGCATTTAATTTAGCTCAAAATTTCAAGTTCATCTACTGAAATTTCATTTTAACCTTTTTTTAAGAGCAAGTCAATGTGCTCAATGATCACTAATCACTAAGACACAATTACTCTACCTTTGTGCCCACAATTATTGATCGGGAAATTAAAAAATTAAACAACGAAAGTCAATTATTAAACTGCTAAATAAATTTAGTTAATAGTATTCACTCTATGAAAAAAAAATATTGGTTCTGTGTTGATCAAAAAATTGAAGATAAAATTTGAACACGAAGAAATCAATATTTTTCTCATTAAACGCAAATCTAAAAATTCAATGAACAAAAGTTTTGGAGAGAGATAAAAATAGGTGTTCAAAAAATTTAATCTCAAAATGAAATAACCATTTGACTCTAAAAGATTCAACCATAATGAAACTTATATGACCATGATTGTAAAGTGAAAAAAGAATTTTATCATCATCCAACTTTGAATTCAAATAACCTCTACATAAGTTCTTATAATTTCTTCACCCATCACTCCAATTTCAAGATTCTCTATTAGTACCATTCGTTTGTTCGCTTTGAATCTAGAATAGTACCCCCAAATTATTTTTTCTTATTTTTTGTGTTAGTTTTCTTAGTCATTTCCATAATTTATCAACTAAAATAATTTGATAATATGACATGTCATTCATCACTACATCCAGTAATGTTGCCACATATAAAAGAGAGTTTAATTTTACCTTCTCTCACTATCACTATGATTCAAGACAATCTCCATTAATAACCTCTATCAACATTCATAGACAATTCAATGTTCCAACTAGAAAAATTATTGGAACATCGTAATTATTCAACATCATAAAAATAAAAAACTCCCCAACTCATGATTCACAATGAATAACACAAACTCACATTAAATGAGCTCATAAACAAAACACCACTCGCAGGCTTCAAAACCAAACATAAATTTGAAAAATCATAATGAGTTCATAAATATGAAACATCACATTACATCATTCACAAACCAAGATTCTCAGATGTTATAAAATAAAAATTGGAAATTTCAAAATTAGAAAACTCAAAAGTTCTTCAACTTCAACTCAGTTATTCAACACTACCAAGAAAACATTGGCATTGGAAATCTTACATAATTCCCAATCATTTATCTTCCAAGAAATTCCATACTACAAAATGCTTGTTTGAGTTTCATATTCCAATCTATGATAGGAAATTCCATCCACCTCTATCACCAAATTCAGAAGTTTGAGCCAACATTAACATAAGTGGTGGAATCAAAAGTTGGAAACTGAAAAATCCATCTTCAGTCAGATTTCCATTGGGATATCGGTCAGTCGTGGCTTCTTTAGATTTGATTTCATACATCCATGAACTGTTTTGGATTAACATGGAATCTTCAGCCTAAAAATATCTACATACAGACCCGTGGGTTTGGCTCGAGTTCCTTGGGGTACGAGGGATAAATCGTCTATGTGGTCTAAGGATTGGGTGGATAATCAAATACGTGAGTTGAAATAGCCAATAAAATGGATACATAAATACATTCAGATACGTGGATTCCCCATTAAAAGCCTATATTTCGAAAATCTTTTACATGGTTCCTTCAAATACTTATATGTGAACTACTTTAAAAATTTCTACTTAGAAAATAAGCTTCATGAGCTATATATAATTTATATACATTTCTTTCTCAAAACCATTTTGAACTTCAAGAACCTAACTACTACTGTAAAATACATAATTAATTTTCTTAATATATAATTCATCAAAAATAAAATAACATTACAATTGTAAAATAATTCTTAACAAAATTAAATATTCAAATAAAATAAAAGCAAACATATTTAGTTTGTTAATTTAAAAGATGATTAAATATTAAAATAAAATCATATAATATTAATATTTGATTGATTAATTATAAAAAAATAAATAGTTAAAAATATTAAAGAGATAAATTAAAATTTGAAGTCACCATTTTTAAATTTTTTAAAGAAAATAAGTTAAATACTAAACTTCAATTAATTAATTAATTAAAAAACCAATGAAACCATAAATTTAATTATGAGAATACATAATTAAGTTAAAACTAAAAAAATTAAATTTTAAAATAATATTAAAAATTAAAATATAAACTCATTGTTTGAATAGAATTTATAGTTAAAACTTAAAAAAATTAATTAAAAATAAAAAACAATAATTTAACATTAGACATAGAATTAAGGGATTAATTATTTTAAGAGAAAACATCATCAAATGTAAATTAGTTTATTAAAACATCATTTTAGTAATTAAAACATAATTAAATTTCCTAAATTATATGCGAAAAAGTATGAAAATATGTCCACCTCTTTCATCAATTATGAAAACACCCACCATTCATCAGATATCACCAAAACACACTTATTATCAATTTCATCTTCAAGTATAATGATATAAAAACTCAGGAAAGGAATTTGAAACATCCCAAATTATTATAAATCATCTATAACATTAACTTTAATGACCAAATAATTATGAACTTTTGGAGAAAAATGAATATGAACATCGAAATTATAAAACTAGTATAAATGATCAAAACTATACACATCGATGGGGAAAATTGGAATAATTCAAGTAGATAAATACTATTTATGAAATGTATGAATGAAAAAATAAATGGGAAAGGTTATGAATTAAGTGATTAATATACCTATGTTTATAATAGAGGATGTTAAATCACATTTATTGAATTTAGGATAAGAGGTAAGGGGTTTTCACCTGAAATTCTCCTCATTGATACATGTTTTGTATTAGTAAAATAATTTCCTTTAGAAAGTGTATATATACCACCTATGTAAGTTGTTATATCATGAAATGAATTTATTAATTCTATTTAAATATCCAATTTAATTCCTCTATTTTAATAAGTTGTGATTGATTTACTACACAATCCATATGTGGGGGTTTTTCCATCTCAATTTTCATTCATTGGGACTCATGTTATAATCACCACCTATTTTATTTTGTGTGGTGCATACATTTACATGGTAGAATATTTCCATGTTACTCATTAAATTTAAGGGATTTAAATACCAATACTTTTATCCATCTCTCATATTCTTTTGATTCAAGATTTACCTTTTCGATGGTGGAAAATCATATTAGGTTTTTGTGAATTAAAAGTGTGTATAATTTACTTGAAAATAAATACCTATCTATATAATGTAATTTTGATGTAGTTGGGGAGAAATTCACCTTAGGGTAATCACCCCAAAAATTTTTGGTTGAGTATCGGCTAAATCATCACATTGATGCACAATTAGTGGGTTTAAGACTGAACACCCATAAAGACACTCCAAGGGGATATGCTTTGGAATATTCACATGCTCATAAAGAACCATGATAAAGGATTTTACCAACCATTTCTTTAGCCTGCAACTAATGCAAATTATTGAACCCAATTACTATCTTATGTGGATAGATCAACATATTAAAAGTACTCTCACCCCTACGTTTCATTAATGAGGTTACTTCATGTTATGTTATACAATAGTTTTTCAGTTTATTGAGGTATATTATCCTAAACATCCACATTATTATATTTAATCCAGAAGTATTTGATGTTGGTATTTCTCAATATACAGAAATCCATGTTTTATTCAATAAGACTTTTCTTATATAATTGTATGAAAGATATTGTTGAATATTATGATGAATGTTCTGAAAACAAATCAAGTGATGGGTGTTTCCTAGAAATATATATCCCTCCCGATGCATTAATAGGTCTAATGATACAAAGAAAGGTTTATTTTGGTGTATGAATCTTCCCATAACAGGATACGTGTCTTGGAATAAGGCCTTTAAAACATATTTTTTATGTATTTCATTATGAATCATATTAGTATAATATCAATGATTTTTTTATTCCAGGTTTTAATTTATTTTCATTGATATATCATTCCCTCAATTTTAGTTGGTTATGGATTCATTTTATTGATTTATTTTTTCCATATCATTTATTCCATGTTTATGTTATGTAAGCTTCCGTTAATTTTTTATGATTACTGGGAATATGATCTCACCCTTATTTTTTTATTTTCCTCAAGAAACTAAGAGTAGAATTATTTGTAATTTTAATGTATATAATGGAAGGAAGAATCATGTTTTTATAAAATTTTCATGTTGTATCTTATGTTTTCAAGTGTAACATACGTATGTATCAAGTATTCCAAAACCACTAAACCATTTGATCATTCTATAACTCTTGTACTTTTTTTAAATAATGTGATATAACATCAAAATATGGGTTTATAGAGTTAGGGATGTTATAGTTGGTATCATATAATGTTTACGAGAATCCTTGGGGACTATATTTAGTTGAACCAACTAATATAACACATGTAAGATTAAAATCCCACAATATTTCGAGGGAAAAAATATGTAAAACTTAATAGGAATTGAATTTTTAAATTAAATATCCTAATGTAAATATGTGTATTCCATTGTAGAAATATGGTTAATAACATGAGGAAAAGAACTTTATCAAAACTCATAGTCAATGTCGGGATATTTCCCATGAACAAGTTAATTAAGCTTGAGTTAATGCTAATTTGTTCATAACCACATTGAAACAATTGACCTAGGTTGTGAAAAATAATTTTTCCTATATAGATAATCTTGATTATACATAACATGGTGTAATTATTTTGTAACACTTCATGTGACAAAAACCTCTAGTATATAGTGGAACTATTAATTCATGGGAATCCAAATAATGGATCAAGTCTCTAGAGAATATAATTAACTATTTGGGAATTAGTGAACGTGAAAATGTTGTTACGATTGTCTATTTTCTAAAGGGAGATGCGACCAATGGTGGTCACTAATGGAAAAAACTAAAGATGAATATGAGATCAAATGCATGGGATGGGTAAATTTTTGGGTGTTATTCTATGAAAAATAATTTCCTTGTGATCAATAAGCGAAAAGTTGAATGAAATTCATCAATCTTAGACAAATGGAAGAGGAAAATGTAACATATTATGAAGATAACTTTACAAGGATTTCTAGGAACACTGTGAAATATATAGTTAGACCATAATGGAATATTGATCAATTATTTTATGGGTTAAAATCAATCCTTTTAAAGGTATTAGTCTCTAGGATATTTTCATCATATGAGGATATAGTTTCATGTTCCATTAAGATAAAAAATGATTTCTTTAGGATGTATATATTCAAAGGAAATCGGGAGATTAAGAGGAAAATTTTCCATCATTGGAATGAAAATATGGATAAGGGGAATAAAAGATGGATGGGATTTACCAAATGTGATAACTATGGGATGACACACCCTATGGTGTGCAGGATGGTAATGAGAGTTTTTTTACAACTGTGAAGAAATTGGCCATCAAACTCACTAATGTAAGGGCAAGGAAGAACCTATTGTTGTTTAATTATTTAACTATAGGTATAAGAGACATTATGTGAACCAATTCCCCAAAATTATAGTAAATTTACCTCTAAAAAGGACAAAGGATCTAGGATATGCTTTTGTAATTACAAAAACTGAATTTTATGTTCCTAATAGTGCAGTGATAAGTACTTTTATTGTTGCTTAAAATTTAGTTATTTTCTTATTTTTTCTTGATCTTTTCAATCTTTTATATCTTCCATGTTTTCTGAAAAAAATAGATACTTCCCTATCACCCTAGTAAGGGAGTTATCAATTAAGACACTAAGTGGAAGTCTTATGGAAACAAAGATATGTCAGGAAGTTCCTTTTATGATACATGGGTGTACTCTATTTATAAATGTTTTTATCATTCCAATGGTTGAATTTGTTATGATCCTTAGTATGGATTTAATTTAATCTATAATGAAAAAAATTTATTTCCAATAGAAGGATATTATGATCTACAGAGGTGATTTGGAATACCTTTTCATTAGAGGGGAAAATTCATCATCTTTTTCATGTATGTATCATCCCCCAATAGCTCTCCTTAATGAATGTCTAGGTGAATAGGAAGTTGAAAAATGATCTAAATACGAGGACTATATCCTAAGAATAGTTTATGTACACATGGTTAAAATTATCATTGATGTTTTTCCAAATTAATTTTCTAGCCATCCACAAGATTGTGAAGTTTATTTCTCTATTAAATTCATTATTGATTCATAGAAAATATCTAAAACTCCTTATAGGTTAAAACTAGTGGAGTTGGTGGAGTGTTGATATTTGAGAAGCAATTATGTGTTCCTTCTATACAAGAGTTTAAAAGAGAACTTCTAGATGAAGATTTTTTTTGAATTTATCCATACACCCAGGTAGCACATGTATAAGGATTTAAGGGGACATTTTTGGTGTGATGAAATGAAATACGAAATTTCAGAGTATGTGTCTAGATTCTTAGTATGTTAGCTAAAAAGGGCTAAAAGAAAATTTCATAAGGTATGCATGGAACCTCTGGCTATACCTATGTGGAAGTGGGAAAATTTTACAATGAACTTTTTCATTGGACTCCCAAACTCCCCAAGGAAAAATGATTCTATATGGATCATCATTGATCCTCTTACTATGTTTGATCATTTATTAATGAAAAAAGATCTACTGGTTGAGATCCTTTCACGGATCTATATCAAAAAATCATAAGACTTCATGGGGAACATTTATCAATTGTATCTTATTTTAACCATTTGTCCACATTCAAATTATAGAAGAGTGTTCCATGGGTTCTCAACACTGAGATATATCCAGGCACCACCTATAAACCCCAGGTTTCTGTGTAGTCTAAAAAAACTATTTGAACTTTGGAAGACATGTTGAGATCATTTTCTCTTTACATCCTACGTATGTAGGATATGTATCTACCTTTGGTAGAATTTTCATTCAATAATAGTTTAAATTCAAGAATCCAAATGGAACCATATGAAGTATTGTATGGAAATAGGTGTCATACTTCAACTTATTGGGATGAAATTATATAAATAAAGCTAGTTGACCCAGAGCTTATGGAGGAGACAACTGTTAATTTGTGGACTATTTAGGATCACATTAAAGTGTCCAAAACCAGATAAATTATCTATGATAATAATATAAGGAAATACATGGAATTTCATGTTGGGGATCATGTATTCTTAAAGGTTTAACCATTTAAGAGGGTTATAAAATTTGGTAAAGAGGGTAATTGAGGACCTAGGTATATTGGCCCTTTGTAAATATTTGAAAAAATATGGTTGTAGATTATCAATTGGATATGCCACTCAACCTTTCTAAAGTAAAATATGCCTTCCATGTTTCATTATTGAAGAAATATATACCAAATCCAATTCATGTTCTTACATTTTATGTATTAGAGTTGGAGCCTGACTTGTCTTATGTTGAGGAGTCTGTCTAGATTAGTGATGTGAGAGAGAATGTATTATGAAATCAGTCATATGGTGTAAGTCCTGTAGGGAAATAAAAAATTAGAAGAGGAAACACGAGAGCCTAAAGAATCTATAAGGAAGAAGTATCCACACTTTTCAATAGATTATATATATCACAATTTATATGAATAAATTATTTAAGGGTGGGGGTTGAATTTAACACCAGAGGCACTGATATATCAGGTAAATGCTACATAAAAAACTATTACACAAATTCATACTTTAAAGAACCTTTATTGATAAATTAATTTAATGTATTAATTTAACACTTTTAAATTGAATAAAATCACTTCATTCTTGAATTCAACATATCAAAATTAGAGTAGTATGAATTTTTGATCTTTTTTATGAAAAGGCCAGTTAAAAAAATTACGACCTCCAAGAAACTTGTATTTTTTATGACTTTACCATTATATAAGAATGAAATAGTAATTTATATATCCATTTATGGAATAAAATATGAATTTAAGGAATAAATTTATTAATTTTAATTTTTTTTAAAATTATAAAACTTATGGAAAAAATTTAGAACTAATTAAAATTTTACTTTCATATAAAAAAATTGTATTCAGTCTTTTTATTAAATCAAGTATTTTGAAGGGAGATTCAGTTTTGGATTTCCATCAAGGCCCCATATCCTTTACTATAAAAATAATAAGTCAATTTATGTCATTCAAATTAGTATCCAAAATATTTTTACATTATATAAAAATTTAAATCATAAAAAATTTATTTCAATAAAAATGTTTTTTACATGATTAAGTGTATTTATATTAAAACTAAATTTTCACACCCATAGAAATTTTATTTGATAAAATGATTTTCAAATTTTAAATTATAAGTGTAAATTTAGTTAAAAGTTCAATCTTAATATTTTTCATTAAAATTAATTACCAAGGTTAGAAATTAATTAACCAGGTAAAAGTAAATTAGGGTAAAAGTTATAAGTTAAAAAAATAAATAAATCACTCAAAGTCATCAAAAAAAGATTTTTTTGAGGTGAGTTTCTACCCACACTCAATTTCAACTCCTATATATTCTATTTTTTTCCTTTGATAGTTGAATAATAACCTTCCATTATTGAAAATGTAAGGGTGACTCCCAAAACAACCCTTCCCTTAACTTATAAAAGAGAAACACATTCACCACTACAAGAATTATTTAACATTCGAATTTCCTCTTGATAGTTCAAAATATTACTCTCCCTATAACCCTATACCTTGAAAATGACTCCCTGATCACTTATAGTTTGCCTAATACCTTCAAATTCAAGGTGATTTTCATGGAAAATTAAAGTACAGGGAATGAGTATTATCAACTAATCATTTTTCATTTGAATTATCTTCTTTCAAATTTATTATAGAGGTAGAATTCAGACCCTATTAGCCACCCAAATAGTTCTATCAGGTCGGGTGATATTGGACTTAGGCACGTATCCCCATATACTAAAGGCTGATGACTATCATTGAGGGTGTAAATGATTAATATGGGGCGACTATACCCTCAATGGGATGATATAATAATAATCTAGGTATAAATAAAATCATACAGTAGAAGAAAAGACTTAGCAGTCTCAAACTAGACCCACCAAAGGAGGACTCATAGTAAATACCAATAAAAAGTGGAATGGAATAAATAAACCAAACATACCACATGTATGAATTTAAAATATAGAATAGATCCATATCAGATCATACATATCAATAAAGATCAGGGTCTTCCATTGGCTGACCACAACACACATACATATATCATAAGCATACTGAAACTAAAAAGTAAAACCTAAAAAATTCTCAAGATTAGGTAATACCTCAATATCCATTGCATTCTATCAATGCCAACTCAATCTAGGATCCATCTCCCGATCCTAAACCCTTACCTAAACGTAAAAGCATAAAGTCTATACATGTACCAAACTTCTCATGTAGGATATGGCAATGAGTCTCAATAGGATACCACCCAAGTGTGCATACCCAATAAAATTTTTTAAGTAGTTATTTAATATAATTATCAATCAAATAAGTAACTCATTAAATTTAAATAAATACAAGCTTCATAGGTGCTCAACATCTACTAGCAAGCAATCACCTACTTCAACTAATGCCAAAATGTCTAAAATTGAGAGGATCCTTGGACCATGGGACAAGGTATCCAATGATGTAAAATAGACTAGGTGAACCCTTAGATTCCACCTAAAGAAAGTAACCTATAACCTCATGCCAACCAACACCTCAGGTCCCAAATCAGGTCACAAACATCCTGAAGGTATTCCCAAGAAAATAGAACCCTGATCCCTCAAACCCCTTCTTGAATAAACCCATCGGCTCAAAGACCGACATCTGGAGGAACATAAATATCTATCCTCAATTAAAAATAACTATTGTCTCATAGCACAATGTCATGAGGAATGAAGATCTCCATCCTCCTAAAATAGTCAAAACCTAACAGTCTCGATATAACAAGCCTCAATACCCAATTGATAGCCTCAGTGCTATCATCCGAATTCTCCTCACCTTTACCATGGATTTATATGGATTTCAACCCTAAACCAAATACCTAAGACACACTATTGGGGGACTCTACCCACATGAGTGGTCAAAACCACCATATCACTAGGTCAAACTATTTGCAAATGACTCCAATCTGCACTTTGGCCATCACGAGTGAGTTGAAATCACTAATTTAGTACCTAATCCACATATAACCAGAACCTCATTCCCCTATGACCTTGTCGCTTAGGTCTTATGGCCATGACATCTAATATCATTGGCCATGTCCTCAATCTGACGACCATTCCTCCCCAAACCAATATCCATAATGCCCCACTGGTGATCACATCAGCCAAGTAACTCGGGAAAAGCCCAACCGGATAACCAATGTCACCTAAATCCTAATGGCCATGCCACCTTAATTCCTTAGCCTAATCCTATCATGATACCATGGATAAAAATAGTATATAATAGAAATTTCAAATATACAATTCACATTAATTTAAAAGAAAAACATCAATTTGAAAAAATAAAATCAATTTAATTGAATTGAATATATCAATTTAAAAAAAACAACTCAATATAAAAAAAAATTATTTAAACCAACACACCCGGAATAGCCACCCATGGCATGCGATGACTTCTATCCTAGCCTAAAATTCATACATTTGGATAGGGAATTCCCAAATGATTCCCATAGGGTTATAAAATCAATTTAACATCAATAATTGGGGTCTTGAGCATCTACCCAATGGCGTGGTAAAAGGATAACCCCCCAAATAGACCTCTATAAAATTAAGAATGGTATGTACCACCAACCTTGGAGTCATAGATGTAATCACACGTGATATTAGCCCCTAACTCGAAGTAGTTTAGAATAAATTTATGATTCTATCGAACACCATGAAAATGGGGAGAAATGACTCAAACAGATTTATCACTTCATGAAGTAAGAGGAAAGGAGAAGAGAATCATGGCTGAGTAGAGACTTACTGATACGGTTCCAATGCACCTGATGAAGGATAAATCAGATCTCAAATAGTGGGGAGGGAGCACACCCTAGGGGAGGAGGAAATGCTCCCACAACCACTAGAGAGAAAGCCCATGTATAGTAGGAAGAGAGGAGGACATGGGTTTAACAGAGGGAGTGTTATTTTGGTAATTTTAATCTTTTAAAGATTCATCATGGTTAGCTCACATGGTTTTACTGAATATGTGGGAAACTTTTGGGCTATAGTGCTAAGGTACTGCCTATATCGAACTACCCACATGGCTTGCACACCGTTTTTCCAAACCAAGTGGAAAACATGCAGAAGACCTCTAAAAAAACTTTAGAGTTTCATGCGTGGAAATGAATCCCTACCCACATGGGTTTTTAAATCATGTAGCAATGAAAAAATATTCCACATGGTTTTCTGGGAGAGGCCACACAGTTTACCCCAAACCGTGCACCTTAAACTGCAACTCCTAAAACAGGCCTTTGATCCTCTAACACACCCAAAACCTTTCCAAACACCCAAGGCACTATTCAAGCATCAAAAACCATAGAAAAAATTATGTAGGGTTTACAAAAAACATTGAATTGAGTTCTGAAGCTTGAAAAGGAAATTTTCATTCTTTCCATTTAGAAAATTCAAAACAGGAGTGGTTTTCAACCAAATTCAAAAACCAAGGATGTTACAATCTCCCCACCATAACAAAGCTCATCCCCAAGATATTAAAAAATCTAGAGATGGTACCAAACATACCCATCCTAGTAAAAACTCTTTGAAAAACCCAATCTTAAGATCATAGGTCAACTATATCAAGGGATCCCCAACTTTGGAGTTACCTACCCCAGTCATATATCAACTAAAACTCTAATCAATTAGGTGGTCCATAGACCAATTATAGTACCCAAATGTACTCCCATGATGCATCGTCAATGCTACACCTCATCAGGTGATCCCATGTCATACCAGACACTAATTATATTCTTGCACCACATCGGAGTCTACCTTATGCCAACATCACACATGGCACCAATGGGGTCCTATATCTCAACAGATGCTCAAAATTATCCTAGTGCCTCGCACCTCGATCAAGTACTACATCACAATAGTGCCCAGATTCCAAATCACCTCAATTAAATCCTACATCCAATGACGCCCATATGCCAAAGAACTTCAATAAAATTATTCATCTAAATGATCCCCAGATGCCAACACACCTCAATCACCCACATCTCCTTGATTCACCGACTCCAAG
Source organism: Viscum album (assembly GCA_963277665.1). Classification (NCBI taxonomy): domain Eukaryota; kingdom Viridiplantae; phylum Streptophyta; class Magnoliopsida; order Santalales; family Viscaceae; genus Viscum; species Viscum album. The sequence continues at coordinate 1,528,138,349 of OY728138.1, read as the reverse complement.
ACCCTTAGAAATCATGCAACCAATAGTGCTCACATACAAAACCTGGTTCGACACACCTCACACACACACATATATATATATATATATATATATATCATGAACCTAAGCTAGTTTCAACCTAATAACCATCATCTAGTTAGTCCATTGACATCTCTTGTGCACCTCGTGCACCCAAAAAGAACATACCTAAAAAATAAATTCCAAGAAAGACAAAAGAAATGGCTACACCCATGGAGTACCTCTTACCATCTTCGAATCACCATCCATATCTAACCTTGGGAGTTATATGACATGAACATGGATCAAATCCTAACTACCTGAAGCCTAGCCTCTCTATAGTGATGCACCAGCCACTGACCACTGTCCTAACTGCTGGGTTATTCTATCTCAACCATGACTACCATATGTAGCTGAATCTCATCCACCATCACCTGGTACAACTCCCAGTCCAACCTATGAACTCTGAGTCTGTCCCATTCCTAGATTTCTAGATATCTAAGAAGGCTTCCTTTATAACCTCTCAAGATTTTTGACCTACCCACATGCCCAAAACTCATTTTAGGCTACTCATACTGAGTCTAGACATATAATAGAAACCCATGATAAAATAAAACCATTGATGATACACTACTAGGTAGTATGGTGGATTCCTTGGCCTAAATGTCCTACTAGAAATCATCTCGGACACACTTTCTGCAATCTACACTATTTCCACTAAAATCACATGAGGTCACAGCTCGACTCGAGTATGACATGTTTGTTAAATTTCCCTTGTCTATGATTTCCTGATTCATTTCCTATAATAATAAGGCCATCCTAAATATTTTTACTTACACTCTAATGGTGTTCCATAATCCATCCTTAAAGCACCTCACCCTTTAGGTGTCTTCGCTCACCATACCGGGCACCAAGTGAGACAATTTAGTGAACATCACTGCATAATCCATGATGGACATGTCACCCTACTGAAGGCTTAAGAACTCATGAGATCTCTCTTCCCTCAAAGTCCCTAGGAAGAAATCCTCAAAGAACCTGGCCTTAATGTCCTTTCAGGACAGTTCATCACATATTCCTACCTACACCTGCGCATATCACCAACACTTTTCTGGGTCACTGAGTATGTAAATTTCCTATTTACACTCTTCTATGGAGGAATATCTAACTTCTCAATAATTATATACATGGACTTGATCTAATTCTTAGTTGCCTAGGGACCACCCTTACCCTGAAAATGTGTTAGGTGTTGTGATTGTCACCATAGATGGATATACTCTCTATGTTCCTCTGTTGATACCCTAGATAACCCATACTAGTCTCACTCAAAGCTTCTAGTCAAGAAACAGACCAAAAGAAGTCAACTCTAGTGGCTTCCCCCCTACAATAGAACCTAAACCTGAGCCTGTACCTATTACCATAACTAAAGCTCATGGTCTACATTACCAATAGATGTCTCAGCCTACTCATGCTCTTATTCCTCTAAACCAATGCATTTCCAATGCTCTATTCAAGATGTCTAGGAGGAACACAATGAATACCATCAACATGGTCAGATAGCCCAATAACAAACATATATATTGTGAAGATGGTGAAAACAGTAATAAAAATCACATCTCATTAGCCTTACTCTCTCCCATTGTAACCATGACACATAGAATCCTGACCTCATGTCCTTCTTTCCCACCCCCAACAGATCCAAGTATCTAAATTTCTTAGGACATGACCATCATGATGTTCCCATTACATCAAACTGAAGACCTTTTCACCCAACATGGTGATCAAAATCACCCCATTTAATCATACCTACTTTCTCCTATAAGATCTAGGCCCACATCAAATATCACATTCAATATATATATATCATGGAATATTATATTTTTTAAGAAAATAGAATATCACAGGCACTTTCATATTTAAAATTAAAACATCCTATCATGTGCCTAAATAAAAGCATAACATGAAATACAACCAACACCCCTTGCCTTACCGGGATAAGGTTCCGTTATTTCCTTGCCTTAACCAACCAAAGATAACAAATCATATATCATAACAATTAACAATTCACATTCAAGTGTACCAGTAATATTGAAAATAATGTCAACTTTAAAATGAGAAAAATTGAACAACAATTCCCACCCATGGTAACTTGGCCCTTCCCCCATGTATGGGGATATAGGAACCTAAGAATGAGATATAAACCCACTTCTAACTACATCATAACCTCCATTCTACTATATCCCAAATAGTAAAACCAACAGAAAAGAAAAGCCTGTCTTGATATCATAAGTATCCATCCTTACACTACTACTAAATCCCAGTCAAGAACTTATCTGATACCACTTGTAACACCTCTGATCTAATTAGCCACTTGAATTATTCTATCGGGATGGGTTTCACTGGTCTAAGGCATGCCTCCCTACATTAAAAAGGCTTCAAACTAACAGTGAGGGTGTAAATGAGTAATATAGGAGAGAATATACCCTCAGTGGGATGATATAATAAAGGTCAGAGCATATATAATAACATATAGTAGAATAAAATACATAACAAACTCAAACTAGACCCGCCAAAGGTGGAATCACATTCAATATTAATAAATAGTGTAAGCATAAACTAAAAATTAGTGGAAATGAATAATTTAACCAAACATACAACTTTTAGAAATTTAAAATAGATCATGCATCCATATCGGGACATATAAATTAAAAAATAGGAGGGGCCACTAATGGGTGACTATAGTACACATATACATATATCATAAGAATCCTAAAAATAAAAAAGAAAACCAAACAAAAACTTCATCCGAGGTAATACATTAAGGTCCCTTGCCTTCCATCCATGCCAAATCAAACTTGGATCTAACTTTGGAGCCCGACACCTTACTTGAACATAAATTTATAAAGTCTACACATGTCTAGAAGGGACCTTATAGTGTGTGTGAAATAGTCACAATAGGATACCACCCAAGTGTGAATACCCAACAAAAGTTTTTAAGTAGGCGTGTAATATTATATTAAATAAAGGAAACAAATTATGCAATTTAAATAAATAAAATAATCCCTAGTGCTTAAAATACCACCAGGAAGAAGTCACCTACTTCATCTAATTAAATAAATGTCTCAAACGGAGAGGATATTTGGCCCATGGCCCACTGTATATCATAATTTCAAATATCCTAGGTGAACCCTCAGGTTCTAACTCAAAAATAAATAACCTGAAACCTCATTCTAATTGACACCTCATGTTCCAAATCACCCCACTGACATCCCGAAGGCACACCTAAGAAAATAGAACCCTGGTCCCTTAGACCCATTCTCAAATGCACTCGTAAACTTAAATCCCAACCGATATATGCACAAAAATATCTGTACTCAAATAAAAACCACTATCAGCTAATTGTATGATATGAAGATGAATTGAGATCTCCATCCTCTCAAAATATTCCCTGACTAATGGCCTTAAAATACCGAGCCTCAACCCCCATCAAATAGCCTCAATGAATTCCTCCAAAGGCTCCTCACCTTCCCCATTGATATTTTTAGTAAGAAACCCCAAACCTAATACCTAATCTGAACAACTAGGGCCCTCTACCCACACAAGTGGTTAAAAATACCTCATCACTGAGTCAGCATGTTTTCACACAAATCCAATCAACACATTGGCCATCATGGGCGAGTGGAAATAACCAAATTAGTACCTCAAACACATCCAACTTGGACCTCATTCCCATAAGACCTTGTTGTTCAAGCCTGATGGCCATACCATCCAATATCATAGTCCATGACCACAATATGACGACCTTTACTCACTAATTTGACTTCCATGACACTGAACTGGTGATCACATCACCCAATTAACTTGGTCCAAGCCCAACCAGACAACCAATGTTGATACAATCCTAATGGCCATGCCACCTCAATTAATAAGGTCAAGCCTGCCACAATCCCATGGATCACAATAGTATATCATATGTATTTCAAATATATGATTCACTTAAATTTAAAAGAAACAATTAAATTTAAAATAATCAATTCGATTTAGTTGAATTTAATATCTCCAATTAAAATAAATAAATCAACTTAAATAAATTAAACAAATTAAATAAACAAACCCATATAGTATAGGCACCCAAGGTGGTTGGTGACCTCTAAAACGAACTCACATGCTTAAATTTATCTAGGGAATGCACAAAGTCTTCCAATAGGGCCACACATTCAATTTAAGAGTAAGCATTAGGGTCTCACTCATATACCAAATGGTGTACTAAAATCCCCACCATGAAATTAGATACAAAAACACCAAGAAATGTACAAACCACCTACCTTGGAGTTGTAGACATAGGACTATCTTGTATTAGCCTCTAAGTCAAAGAGGTTTGGAAGAAATCAATGATTCCACTTAACACCATAAAAATGTGAAAAAATGATGAAAACGGATTTAGTGATATAGAGGTAAGAGGAAAGGATAAGAGAGTCATGGGTGAGGATAGTCTTACAAATACATTTCTAATGCACCTGAAAATGAATGAATTGAAGATCAAATTAGGGGTAGGGAGCACACCCTAAGGGAGGAGGAAAAGCTCTCACTGCGGCTAGAGAGGAATCCCACACGTGACAGGAAGAGAGAAGAAGATGCGTTTAATATGGGTAGGGTTATTTTGGTAATTTTACCCCATTAAATAGGTTTCACAGTTATAATTATTGGTTTTCCTAACCATGCAACAACTGTGCATGCTACAGTGCTGGTGTACTGTCTATATGGAACTACCAGTGCGGATTGCACAAGGTCTTCCAAAACCATATGCAAACCATGATGAAGCCCTCTGCAAAAACTACAGAGTTTCACACATTTTCATGTGTTCCTACATGAAAAGTGTTATATGCCTTTTGGTAGTATAAAAATGGGCCACACAGTTTCCTAGTAGAGGCCACACAGTTTACCCCAAACCGTGCACCTCGACCTACAACTCCCAAAATAAGCCTTTGGGCCTCTGACACACCCAAAACCATTCCAAACACCCGTGGAACTCCAAAATCATCTTAAACCTTATAAAAACATGATATGAGGTTTACATAAATCTTGTAATTAAATTTTGAATCTCGAAAAATAAATTGACATACCCACTAATTCAAAAATTCAAAATGGGAGAGGTTTTCGACCCAATTCAAAAAACACAGGACGTTACACTAGAAATACTAGTATAATGATATAATTATAATTTATATACATTAATTTTACTATATTATAATTATTTGAATTATTTATTCATATAACCCACCTAATAAGAAAAACAAAACCATTATTCATATGTTGTGTGGACTACTACCTCCCCGATATAATGTGTTTTGTTTTCATCCACCGCATTATAAGTTTGGATATAAGGATGGTATTAAAGGATAAATATGATTTCTTGGATATAATTATGGTTTTTATAATAAATTTGAGAAAATTTTAATTATATTAACAATAAATTAATAATAATTAATTTAATCATTTAAAATAAGGGTACTAAGATGATATTATTTTACTGAAAATATTTAATGTTTTCATATCCATTACTTATTATTATAATTCAAAAAACATATTTTATATAAAATTATTAAACACTAAATAATATATTTATGATTTTTTTATAATGACATTATAATAAAACCAACTCATAATCATTCATTAAATCTGTGTATGTTCATGTTAGGGTCAATTTAATCACCTACTAGAAAAATAGTTTCAATTTATTTCATGGGTGACTATAAAATATTATTTTGTGGTATAATTTGATATAAATATCTAAATAATAATTTTTTGGTTCTTTAGATGTTATATAAATTTCAAAATAATTAATTAATAAAACACACTTTGTTCATCAAATATCACCAAAACATGCTTATCATCTATTTTATCTTCAAATATAACGATGAAAAAATAAAATAAGTAATTTAAAAAATAATAAATTATTTTAAATAATTACTAAGAGTAAAATTATTGAAACATAAATAATGAAAATTTGAATAATAATGATTATGAACACCACTATTATGAAACTAGTAAAAACGATCAAATTTATAAAACTAATGTGTAAAATAGGAAGAATTCATGTAGAGAATGACTATTAAAGAAGAGTATGAATGAAAATGAAAATTAGTAAGGTTATGAATTAAGTTATTAATATATTAATGTTTATGATACATGAGGTTAAAGTACATTTTAAGAATTTATGACAAGAGGTAAGGGGTTTTCATCTCAAATTCCTCCTCCTTGGACATGTTTTATATTATATACATAATTTTATTTATATGGTGTATATATAATTACTATGTTAGATGTTATATCATGAAATTAATTTATTCGTGGCATTTGAAGATTAATTTTAGGCACTCAATTTCATGAGTTTGTGATTGAATTTATATCTAATCCATGTGTGGGGTTTTTATATCTTAATTTTCATTATTTAGGACTCATATTATAATCACCACTTATTTTCTTTTGAGTGGTGCAAGAATTTACATGGAAGAAATTTTCCATTTTACTTATGAAAATTTAAAGATTAAAAAACCTATATTGTTATCCCTCTCCTGTATTCTTTGGATTAAAGTGTTATCTTTTCAATGGTGGAAATGTCATCATGGGTTTTGTTAAAGTAAAAGTGTGAGTAATTTCTTTGAAAATACATCCCTATCAAGATATTGGTAGGTGGATACAATAGTGTAATAGATGCACCTAGGGGTTATCATCCCAAAAGGGTTTGTTTATAATATAGTCAATCATCACTCTAATACATGATGAGTGGGACTAAGACCACACACCTTTTTAGACACTCCCATGGGATATTCTTTGGAATATTCACACGCACATAAAGAACCATGATAAAATATTTTTCCTACCATTTCTTTGGTATCATTACAATGAAACTATTGAACCCAATTACTATATTACATGGATGAATCAAAAATTTAGGAGTAACGTTTCCCATATACTTCATTGATGTGGTTACATCATGTAACATTGATGCTACCCCATATTTTCAATGTTTATTAAGGGATGTTCTCTTAAACATCCACATTATTCTATTGAATGGGAATGTATTTGATGTCAAAATTTATCAATATATTAATTAACAAGTTTTGTTTAGTAATATGTTTCTTATGGAATGGTATGAATGGTCTTGATGAATCTTCTATGGAATGTATTGGACTTAATAAAGTGATGGGTGACACCCATAATTATATATCCCCTCATTGCATCGAAATGTCTCATGAGACAAAACGAGTTGGGTTGTGATCTATGCCTCTTTCCATAATTGGAAATGTTTCTTGAAATAAGGAATTTAAAATAAGTTTTTGACATCTAAAATTATGCATTCCATCAGTATGAGATCAATGATTAATATTATCCAAGTTTTCATTTATAGTCATGGATATAACATGACCTCGGTTTTAGTTGAATATGGATTCATATTGTTCATTTATTCTTACTATATCACTTATTAAATGTTTATATTGTGTGATCTTCCACTTTATGTTACCCCTACTAATAATGTGATCTCACAATTATTTTTTTTCCTTTACCTAGGAAACTAATATAAGTACTATGTGTTTTTTCAGAGATATGATATAAGGGGTAATCATGTTCTCACTGTATGATCATGGTGTATATTATTTTATAAAGTGTAATGTATTTATGTATCTAATCTTCATAGAGTATTAAACAGATTTATCCTCCATTAACTCTTATATTTTATATCAATAATGTAATATAACAATTAGCTCTGGGTTTTTGGAGTCTGAGATGTTAAAAATACTCAAAACTGAGAAAAGATGATTGGAATTTATTGATACTTTAAAAAGATAAATAATTTATTTATTATGTATAGGAATTTAGCACATGTCAACCCAAAACATAGTGTGAATAGTACGACTGAAATTTCATCACATACTCAAAATAGTTCAAACTAACTATGAGTATCATATTAATTTACAATATATTGTATTTACATACTTTATTATCCTTTTTATTTTTGTACTATCATTTAGTATTCATGTTTTAGTATTTTTAATTATTTTTTAATAAAATATTGTATTATATTTATTCTTAATTTTTGTATTAAGAGTATAAATAAAACTAGAATTTTTTTATTACAGGTTCACTTTTGTTTTTTTATCTGGGGGGAGGTGTGTTTGGAAACTTGTTGTGTGATAGGGCTCTACTTGAAGTGTAACACCCAATGATTTTAGTGTTAATTTATCATTAAATGAATCTTAATTTGAATAAGTTTTTTCAAATATAACACTGAATCAAGATGAAACATGATACATTTCATTGAGATAAATTTTAATTATTAAATATCATCATTATAACATAGCAAGTAAATTGATGGGTATAAATAGAATTTAAAACATTATGAAATCTATGTAGAATGTAGAGTTCATAGAATCAAATTTTGTAATTATTAATTATGAGGATCATGTATCTAATCTCAGAAGAGAGGTTTCACTACTAGAGTTTCCCCTAGATGATGTCCAAGCCCACCTCCATCAAGTGCAGCTTGAGAAAAATAATTTTTAGGAGAAATCCAAGCTTAGGGAAACATCTAGAAGATCCATGTTATCATATTCTTCAACCTCAAAAACTATCTCCTCTTATCTTACCATTGTATATTATGAAGATTTTTTTGAGGGGATTTGTAAGCATATGTTTGGATGATAAAAACTTGTAATTATTAATTTAGTAAATTTTATATTATTACATGAATTTTGTATTTATATAAAATTTAATTTTAAATAATTAATTTAACTTAAAAATAAATGTTTTATTTGATAAAATTTTATTTATTAAATTTAATTAATACGTATTAACCAATTGATTAATATTAATGAAATAGCAATAAAATAATTTAAGATCTATTTCTCAAATAATTGTAATTTTCTATATTATATATTTTTATTGTAATAAAATAAATTGATAAATTTTTAAGGATTATTATAAATGATCCATTATAATATATATATATATATATAAATTCATTTCAAATTATAAATTAATACAATAAAATATTAAGAACACTTAATTATTTTTAAAGATAAAATTTTTATAAAAAAATTCATTTCTATATAAGTTATGTTTGTATTTAAAAGTTATGTTTCTTATATGTGAAAAATTATTTTGATTTAATTGATTTAATTTTTGGATTTATCATATATTAATTATCTAATGGTGAATTGTTGATATTTTTCATTAAATATTTATTTTTAAATAAATAGTAAAGAATACCCTTTTAACAAATACCATGTATTTTTTGACATAATTAGGATATAAGCATGACATAAAAATTTATGAAACCTTTTTATTGAAAAATTATTTATTTAATAAGAAAAATTATACATTTATAATTATTATGTTTAATTTCAGTAACTATGTTTGACATTTTGGAACCCATGTGATATTTTTTATAAAACTTCTTTTATGAGTTATACATTTATTACATTAGAATTTAATTTTATAACTTTTAGAAATTTAATATTATAAAATGGTTTCCAAATTTAAAATAAAAATATAAAAATAATTTAATTAGTTAAATTTATTTTTTAGTTATAAAAATGAGTTTTTGAAGTTAAAAAATGAGTTATTGTGGAAAAACTAAATTAGTGTTAAAATGTTAAATCAAGGATAAAGGTCCTAAAATATATCAATCCATATCCCTTATTTGTGTGCATTAGAGGTGAATAAAATATAACTCATCCAATATCAATTATTTTAAACTATATTTTCCACTTTATTTTGAAATTGAAATGCCTTTAATATAATGTTATGAGTATTTATGAAAGTTTCACCCCTCTCACTTATAAAAGGAACCCTTCCACACCGCAATTATCCTAAAAAAAGCCTTTATCTAAAAAAATTATACCAAAATATTTCTCTAACTATCTCTCTAATGTTATAGAGTTTATTATATCTCAAAATTACCATTCTTATAAGGATTGAGGAGTTCTTCCAAGGAGTAAGGTAAAAAAGTCATAATCACTCATTTTCATTTAAATTCATTTGTTTCTTCTTATACCTAATATAAATATATTCTAATACTCATAAAATAATTAAATTATTATCATCAGTATTGTTAAAATTTATTATGTTGATGGAATGGCTCTTTTATATCTCCCTCCCAACCATTCAAAAAATGAAAACGTCGCTCGTGATACATGGGGACTACCACCTCTATGAATGATGTATTTAATTTTTCATAATAGACTTACATGGATGATTTTATGAATATATTAATTTAATAAAAAATATTTTTATGAAATTATTAATGTTATTTAATGATAAATTGGCAATCCTATTGGTAAAATTAATAATAAATGATCATTGTAAATTTATTCTCCTGAAATGAGCATACCAAGAGGAAAAATGATTTCTTTATTGTAACTAATAACCTCTTATCTTATTTTATTCACCTATTTATTCTAAATTATAATTTATAAATTTAATTAAATATAAATAATTTCATTATGCTTCTATAATTATTATATTATAATTACTTCATAATCATACCCATCAATTTATTATAGCATGTTATTGTTTGGGTTAGTTTAACCACCGACATGAAGTCCAGTATAAATTTATAGCATGGATGTAGAATTAAAATGAATTAATAATGATATTAAATATTAATTAGTAAATAATTATTTATTTTTCCTATAATGGTGATATTAATTTTTAACTCATTATTAAAATACAACCTTTTGTTCATTAAAAAAACCAAAACAAACCCATTATGTGTTTCATCATTTAGAAATGTACCTAAAACTCCAACATAAAAATTATTGATCGTTATAAAATATTATGAAAATATTATTATAGTTAAATTACTAAATTTATAATTATAAAAATTATATCAATAAAAAATAACCAACATAATTGTTATGAAACTTATATAATACGAACATGATTATTACCATTGAATAATGAAAATAAATAGTAAATAACTAATATATGTGTAGGGAATTATTATAATGGAATTTTAAAAAAGTTATTGTATATTAATAAATTTATGATATAATTTATTTACATAGTGATTTTTATTATATAATTGGTTATAATGTGTATGACCAAATAACAATCCAAGGTATGGGTTTTTGTTAACTAAATTTCCATTCATTGAGTTATGATCATTCTTCTTGAACTTTATTCTTATAAATAGAACATATTATACCTTACGATTTAATTATATTATAAATTATATTCTTTTTCTATGTATTTACATTTATATTATATAAAATACCTTTTAAATTATTCTTACTTTAAAATATGATGTTCGTAAGGGGTTTTTCCCTCAAATTCCATTCTTTCAAAAATGATTCAAATTATGTGCCTATTCCCATTTATATGGTTCATATTTTTACTATTTTAAGTACTATGTCATGATTAACTCTTTATTCATGGTATTTATAGTTTTGTTTCATATTTTCTCTTTTAATAGATTTTGATTCAAATGTTGTAAAATCTATAAAGGTTTTATCATCTCGATTTCCCTTCATTGAGACATATGTCATATTCACCACTGGTTTTTATTTTTTATAGTGTATATAATAATCATTGATATATTTATATCATAATTATACTGGAATTAAAGGTATTTAAAAATACATTTCAAATTATCTCTTTCAAGGGGGTTTTATGAAAGGGTTATCTAATTCATGAGGGTGTTTATTATCTCAATATCCTTTATTTAATTTATAATGTTTCTTCTTGAACATATTTTTTCTATGATTGTTTTTACACCATAAAATTTTATTACAATTTAAATTCTCTTACATTATAGGGAAAATTAATCATTAATTCAAATATTCATCCATGATAAATTTACTTCTTATAAAGGTATAAAATTGTTAAGAATAATTCACATCCTCTCCAATAAAACCTTTCTCCCCCATGTCCATATTATTTATTCCCCATTAATGTTAAATTTTCTTATTTTGAAGTCTAAATATATATTATTTCTTATTAACTACATATTTTTGTTTATCTCTTTTAAAAGTAATGATTTATTACTCTTTTAATGATGTGTGTTTCAATTAAGAGAATTTTTAAAAAATATTTAAAATGTTTTTTCCATTAATGATTTTATCTTTTATATTTCACTCCAAATTTTTGTACATAAATTTATTTCACTTCACAGTTCCATTATTATTAATTCATTATATATAATTATTTTAATGGTTCATCATGTAACCTTGTAAAAAGTAACTATTAAGAGTGACTCATAACTTTTTGTTTTATTAAAATGTTAAGAATTTTTTTTTCAGAAACTCATGTTATAGTTTTTATTGTATTTTAATATTCATTTTCAAAGGATATATCTCCAATGGAGTCATTTTTTATGAAAAACCCTATATAATAATTTGTGAAATACTTCTTTGGGGTGATTGAATATTTGGTATCAACCAAAATAATTCTCAAAGTCATTTTAGGTGATAACATTTGGATATGTTATGAATCTCAATTCTAATCCATAGTTTTTTCATGATATGATATAGGATTGATTTCATATAGCACACATAAGTATGAATATTGACGGTTGGGGTCGTTTATCACTCACTAATTCAATGTCTAGGTTTTTATATCTTATGAGAATATGGAATGTGGAGGTACCTTGATTTTTTCAAAATTCAATGGGTGGAAATAATTGAATTTTTTATAGATTAAAGGGTGTTCATGATTGAGTTTTCTCACAATGTGATGATTAAATATGCTTTTTTTGTGCCATAGTTCCTTATTATGCTTCATTTCCACATTTAACACATTTAAAAGTTATATTTCTATGATTATGATCCATGGATCGTGTATATTATCTCATGTTTATACACTCTTATGTCATGGTTCAGGTGTGTTAATTTGATAGTACAATTCCTTATATCATAAATTTATGAAATTTTTTAATTTTTCATATTAATTTAATTATAATTTCTATCATGCTCTTTTCTTCTCATATGTTTGTTATATAACCCTTTTATGACTCATTGATATGGTTCCCTTACTAATTGTGTAATATCACCCCTTATTATGTTTCCTTATTCCTTATAAAATTATATGCTCAATTATATGTATAAGTTAATATTATGTAGAATTTTTGTGAGTGATGTTGAAGTAATTATGAGAAATAAGATCCTTATGTAGAAATTTTACAAAGACACCAAATCATTTTATTCTAGGGTTGTGGGAGTATTTGTGATTTTAAATGTTCAAGTAAGGGAATTATTTTAAATTATATTCATGTTTATCTTGGAACACCTTGATAAGGGGGTCCTAAGGATAGAAAAATATAGATCCACTCAGTCTACTACACATTAAACTATTTTTGAATTTTTTGAAAATATAATTTATATATTAAATATTACATATCAATTTAAATGTAATGTAATGAATTATTTGTGGTGTAGATTTATTTTATAATTTTAAATTATTATAATTAAAATTAATTTTAAATTAATCTATAATTTAGATGTTGGGTCACTAAAGTGTGCTATAAATGTAGTAGTACACTACTACAAACAATATATTTTTTTTATATTTATATATACCGCTGATAAAAACCCCTTTATCAGTGCTATAAATAGTTTGAATGAAAGGAAATTTTATCAGTGATAGGATACATGATGCTAAATTTTTCCTTTTATTGGCATTCTTTAAGCGCTAATAATGGAGGCCTTTATTATCACTTTTTTTAGCACTGATAAAATTATGTTGATTTAAAGGTGTTCAAAACATCAATGATTTTTAGAGATAATAAAATAAATTTGTAGAACTATTTAAAGGGTTTATCTATAATAGTGTAATCCAACCCCAATTTTCTTTTCCCTCCCCAAGCCTTACTTGCTTGACCACCAATATTATTTTTTAATACCCTCTCCCCATGAGATCCTCTATCATTACCTCAAATTAATTCCCCTCCCCTTACACATTAACTCTCACCACTTCTTGTGATTTCACCTTCCCCCTCATCTATAACTCCTGTACTCATTCCCTTTTTTTCATTGTTTTGGTTTCCCTTCCCCTCTTATTTTTAACCCCCATAACCACCACCAAAATCATAATTGTTGTATTTTCCCCTCCCACAAAAACTATTAAACCCATCGTCCTCTTTTTTTCATCAATGTCACATCCCCTCCCATTATTGATCACCTCACCCAATATTTTAGTTTGTTACCTAAATTGTAATGATGAACCAAGAATATTTCCACTTTGATATTTTTTAGAAGTTCATTTTTATTTTTTATTATATACTACAAATCTAATTATTCTACGATATGTATACTAGTATCCCCCCATGCATTTTCACAGGACATATGTCCTTCTAAAACAAATAAAAATAACCATTATTTAAAAAATATATAAAAATATAAAATAAAGAAAATAAATTAATGCTATAATATATATTAAATAAAAAATGTTGGTAAAAAATTAATTGAGGTTACATTTCAGTGTTTTTTTGGTTCTTTTTATTGAAAAAAACAATTGAGAACATTCCAACACTGTTGTTGCTGAAGCATGGTATTTTGAAGGTGGTATTATTTCCGATGTTTTCCCTAATTTTGGGACTTAAAATCAAGATTTTGTTTTATATAAAAATATTGATTTCCACATAAAATAATTGGATAACCATATAGAGAGTATAAAAATCACAATTCCAAATCAGAAATTCTTGGACATCATATAGCCCGAATTGCCTGAAGGCCTTCATTTTTATTGGTTTTTGATAACCCCCCTTTCAAAGGATGAGGAGGAACCCTTAAAAGGCCCATAGGATCAGAGATTACATGGTATGTAGGCTTAGGATATTACATGACTCGAAGGTCTTAGGGAATCCAACCAGGCTATCTACAAGGAACTGCCTTTTCCCAGCATCTGCATCATGATAGTAGCTCTCTACCTTCGCATGCTCATCTGGCTAGGCTTCCCATGCTAGCACAGGCTGGTTCCGATGGCATAGCCATACCCTATCATTCTAACAAATCCATTTGGTTCTGCTCTGGTGATTGCACCTGTTCTGAATCCTCTTCTAGGGCTGCTCCTTTTTTTGTATTTTTTCTGGGGCAACTGCATATGGCCCAAAGGCCTTGAGGTAGCCCAAAGGCCTTAAAGGTTTCCGAAAATCCCTACTGACCTTAAGTCTTGGGTGGCCCTAAATCCTTAAGGACTCCAAGCCCAAACTGGTGGCCCAAGGTGAATAGTTCCAACTGCTACAGTACCGAATAATACCTGCTACATTAACTTCTACAATACCAGCTACAATACCGCACAGTGTATAGTTCTTCTACAATATTTCTACAGTGCCTGCTATAGTACCTGGAAATATGCCTCTATCTAGTTTTGAACCTGGGTCTTGTGGATGCACTTAAGGATACCTCACCAAGTAGGATGAGGCTCATGTGACTTGGACTTCATATAGAAACTACAATATAAAGACCAAAAAGTAAGTGTGTTGTTTGCAGAAAATGGTAGGGCATCCATAAAGGGTTATGTGCTATGTGAACCTCCTAACATGTTCATTTTGTGGGAGATCATTATTTTCTATAGGAATACCATGATTTAAAGGCTATTAGAAAGGCTTTTTATTTATGGGTGGATTGTGGTGATTTAAGGGGTGCCAAAAAAATAACATGCTATGCGAACCACATAGGGTATTACATGGTGATGGATGAATCAAAAAGGTGTTTATGGTAATTTTGATTAGTGGGTTTTTAGTTATTTCTTATCCTATATGATGGAAACCAAATCAAATCATTTAGTTGAGAGAATTTCATTAGAGAAGAACATAACTGGAAGAGTTTGGATTAGTATAAAGTGGTTCATGAAGGAGATATTCTTAGAAGGAGGTGGTTCATGAAGGAACAATGCCATGAGGAGGTTATTTGTAAAGACATTTCACAGAAGGGGTTTTCAGGGAACTTTAGATCAAAAAGAAATAAGGAGCTACAAAGATTCATCTTTCCATGAAGAGAAGGAAGTCTATGAAGAAAAGTTAGTTCATGAAGCACTGATGCTACGCAGTTCAAGGTTTCCACATAGGGATTAAGGATGTTCATGAAGGATCAAAAATAGTTTGCGAAATGAATCTCTGTAAAGAAAATGCGATGCAGTGATGTGTATTTAATCTATAGGGTAAAAATTAATCTACATGGAACACTCAGTTAGAAACTATTCTTTGATGTTTCAAATCAACAGGAGAATATTCTGAAGTATAGATACACACACATAAATATATAAATTAATGATATTTTAAATTTTAAATAGTTTTAAACTAGGATGGGAAGTGATTCCACTCTAAACATTCTAAAAACAATGTGATTTAGTTAAATTGGTGCAAAGAAACATTTCCTTTTTATTCTCCTTGGATGTATCCTAGTGTGGTTGAACTAAGTAATATTTTTGTGCCTTGTGTATTCTTTAAATTATGCTCATACATTTATATGGTAATGTGAGTTAAAAGTGTTTTGTTTAATTATGAAAAAATATTGGTAGGGGTTGTAGATGTTATATGTCATACCCTAATTCTACCCCTCTCTAAGGGTATTGAACCTATTTAGGCTAAAAAATATAATAGATAACAATTTTTGACATAAAATACTCTAAATAATAAGATGTTTTTGTTAATGAATAAACAAATAGTGCATACATATGGATGTAAATGTTATAGTTGATTAAATTTATAATTTAACTGAAAACAATTTTACTCAAGAAACTTTGAAAAGGAAATTCAATATATGTTGTATACATGTACATCAAAACTAACAGAAATAAATAAAAGATACTTTATTAGTGAATGTGTTCAACATTAATAATGTAATTTTATGTTAAAATATGAGTTATGAAAAAGGCATATTTTAATAGAAAGAAATGTGTTTTTGAAAATAAAATTTTAAAGATCTGATAATAATTTAAAAAATATATCACAAAATTGAGAACAATGATCAAGATGAGAAACGTGGGAGTCATGGATAGGCATTAAATAAAATCAAAGTAAATTTTTTCTTAAAATAAATAATATCAATTTTAAATAAGCATACGTTACGAAAATTCTAGAAAGGGAGAATCTAGTGAATCTATGGAAGAAGAAATAGGATACAGGAGATAAGTGTGTGATATATACAGGGTAGTGTAATAAGAGATTATATATCACAGGTTTGGTTAAGTGAAGGGTGGATTGATATTCTCTGTCATCACTATAATTACATTGAATTTTCGAAAAATTTGTTGTTTTTATACTAAAAACAAAATAAAAAGGTGATCTTATTCCATTTATATATTGAAAAATGATAATATAATATTAGAACAAATAATAATTATTAAAATAGAATATAATATTAGTAATGATAAATTACATTATTGTAATTTTTATTTTGAAGTAAAATATTCTTATTATCATAGAAAATTGGTTGTGATATAGATGCATTATATATAAGTATAAATAACTAAATCAATTTTGTTGTTGTTATGAGTGTGTTTCTGATGCTTTCTCTGGGGTGCGCATCTGGCTATTTGAGGAAGATATGCTGATTGTTCCCCACATTTTCAATTTCTAAAGGCGGGTGGCATCTGATGCTTATTCTGGGACGTTTTCTCCTTGATCGAAATGAGATGATGGGATGTCAGTTCCTCGACCCATGGATTCCTCATCATAACTTGTTCCCTAGTCCAGGTCTCCCTTATATATTCAGACGTTGTTCGTGAATCTCTTCCCACTGCCATGTCTTCATGGACACTGATTAATTATACTGCTTCTGTAAGGACATTCCAAGGGTTTCGGTCAGGGCAGCAACATTCAGTCAGGGGAGTAGTCACATTGGACATCACTGGCATGTCTGGACGCTGGAACAATGGTGCATCTAGGTTTATTCCCCTTATGATAGGGCTTCTCGAGGTCACAGAATCCCAAGGCATCCCACATCAAATGCGGGGAATTATATTCCATGGGCATGTCTATGAGGTTTTCCTTAGCATTCCATGTTTAACACAGGGTATGCCACAAGTTTAACATCTAGAGGAGATAGATCGGATAGATAAGAACACTGAATGGAGTGGATCAGATGGGTGAAACCCCTAGAGGGATCACTGATGCTTGGAGTAGCGAGAAAGTGGGTGACATGATTCCCACAGGATATGGCGGCCTGAGTGAGAATCAGGATGGATGTGGATTGTTGAGAGTGGATGGAGAGCGAGATGGTGCCAACACGAGGGCGACAATGGAGTTGGTATAGTGCCTTGAAGATACCTCCTACGTATCCCCATGGCAGGGAATCAATGTTTATGTAGTTCAGTGAGGCTATGGGACACCTAAAGAGGCGACCTGTATGGAGGGGACTGAGAGGAAGTTGAACCTCCAGGTTGGGAATGACCTTCCCAAAACACATATGATCAAAGGAAAGACCAGGATGAGACATGGGGGATGGGATTTAACCTTAGGGAGGTAACCTACGTACCTTTCCTTGGAAAGGGTCAAAGTCCACGTAGTTTAGGACGGGGCTTGGAATTGGGGTGTGCGTAGGGGACATCGACACATTGACATGTTGGGGCTTACGTGTGGTTAGTAGATCAAGGATGGTATGACGTGTTAGGTCGGAAGAAAAAGGGAATGATGGCAAGAGGGGGGGTGAATTGCCTTTTTAAAATTAATTAACAATTTAAAACAAATTTAAATGCAGCGGAAATAAATAGGCAATCACACAAGAAATTGATAACGGAGTTCGGCCAAAACCCGGCCTACGTCTCCGCTCCCAACTCAACCGTTGAGAGATTCCTACCGCTTGCTTTTCAATGGTTATAGCAAGAAACCCACTAGGCTTTAAGGTAGCACTAGGACCTATTACAGCTTGCTTTTATTGGTTAAGCAAGAACCCACTTGCTTTTAATGGTTTAGCAAGAACCCACTAGCCTTTTTAACGGGTGAAGGCTAGCTCACCGCAACACAAGCCTTTTAAAGGAAAAGCTTGAGAAAACCTCTTCACACCTTAGTGGTGGTGTGAAACCCAAAGAAAGGGAGATGAGAAAAGAGTTTGGGGTTTGTAGGCACAAACCCAATTTTAAGCTCAAAATAAAATAAACAATGAAAAACCGTATTGGAGGAAGACTTGGGCGCCAATTGGATGATGGAGTTGATGAGCGTGCTCTCCCAAGCTTCTTGAGTGGAGCTCCTTGGATGTGGAAGTTGTTGGAGCTCTTGGGGTTCCTTTGAAGGAAGTCGCCGGAGGTACGCCGAATGATCAACAAGGTGTCCGTGGGCTTCCGTATAGTTCCGGTAGGTGTCCAGGGCTTCCTTGGCCTTTATTTATAGGCATGGAACCCTTGGGGAGGCTTCGGAGCCGTTGGAGAGGCTAAAAGAGCCGTTGGGAGCCAAGTGGGCAGGCTGGTCAACAGCCCAACGGCTAGTTTGACTGTGTCCACCGGCTGGCCGGTGCAGGCCCACCGGTTGGCCGGTGTTTGCAAAAAGTCATTGGATTCCTGTCCAGGGGCCACCGGTCGACCGGTGCCAGAGCCACCGGCTGGCCGGTGGCAAGACAGTAGCTTGCACTATTCAGTCTGGGTGCCACCGGCTGGCCGGTGCTGAGGCCACCGGTTGGCCGGTGGTAAGGCAGTGGCTCCCTCTTGAGTGCAGGTGCCACCGGCTGGCCGGTGGTGTGCCACCGGCTGGCCGGTGGACTGATTTTCAGTCCACTTGTGTTCCTTCTTGGGCAATCTTCTTGGCAACCTTGTGCCTATCATTCATAAACACTTCAAACAATATTAGACAAAGATGAGAGTGATTGTGATCATGAAAATTAAACCTTGAGGGGTTCGAGAGGTACAACAATCTCCCCCTATTTTGATGATCACAATCACCGAAACAATTAATGTAAAATACTGAAATTAAAGGCATGCTTTAAATGATTAATTGAAAATAAATACTAAGCATGAGAGAAAAGATTCTCCCCCAATCAATCAAGAAATTTCTCCCCCTTTGTGATTATCAAAATAGAACGGGGCATAAAACTTGATTGAGGGAATACTTTGAAAAACAAGATTTGAGATTTGAAAATCAAATGAAATATTTGAAAATTGAAAGATTTGAAACAAAAATTGAATAACAGTTTGAATTGAAAGTTTTGAATCAAAAACCAATTGAAAATTTGAAATTTGAAACCAAAAGTTGAAATTGAAAGTTTGAATAAAACAAAAATTCCTTAAACAAACCTAACTCCCCCTAAATAAAGACAACTAATCACCGGGGAGCGATTTTTGAAACCGAAACAAATTTTGGCCCGGAGAGACTCGCAAGAAGGGATTTTTCAATCCAAACTTTTCTCATGGCGGGTCTTCTCCTATAAAATTCGTCTGAAAAGAAAATACTTTTGGGTTGACCATACCGGGCGTTTTTACAATTACATTCATAAATGAGGTGCCCGGGCTTCTTACAATAATTGCAAAATTTGTATTGGGAGCTCCCCCTTACAAAAATAGTAGGCGCATGGGAGGAGGAAGCTTGCTTGGAATAGCCAAGCCCTTGGGTGGTTCTAGATATTCGTTGGGAACCTAGGAGATTGTTCAAATTTTGTTCCCCTTGGGTGAATTTGGCTAGGGATTCTCTAAGGTCTTTGATGGTTGATTCCAAAGAATCAACATTTGGGAAATTTTGGATTTTGAGGGACATCTCCTCCTTCTCTTTGAGAAGTTGTTCTTTTTCGGAGGAGAGTTTTTTGAAAGACTTTTTCAAAGAAACAAATTTTGAAGAAAGTTCATGAAAACCTTTTTCTAATTGATCTCTAGCATGTGAGAGTTCTTCATATGACAAATGATTTAAAGAATTGGAATTTGAAGAGCAAGAGGAGGAAGAGGAGGAAGAGGAGGAAGATACCTCATGTTTTGCCATTAGGCATTTTTTACCTTGGTCGCTCGAGGAGAAGGAGGAGAATGAAGAGGTGGAGCTATCACTCCATGTTGCCTTTGAAGCCTTCTTCTTCACCTTTTTCTTGGCCCTTTTCTTGTGAAGTGGGCATGCGGGCACGGATTTTTCATCGGGTTCTTGCTTTTGAGCGGGTTCTTGCTTTGGAGCCTCGCTAGTACCTTCATAGGTTAGTTCTAAAAACTTCCAAATATCATGAGAAGATGTGCAAGAAGAAATACAATCAAAAACATTACGATCTAACCCACAATGTAGAGCATTCATGGCTTTGCCATCAAGCTCGAAATTTGCAATGTCTACAGGGGTCCATTGAGATTCATCTTGACAAGAGAGAGTAAAACCATGCATAACAATTCTGAAAATAGGATAGCCAATACTTTTAAGAAAAGTTGACATGCGGGTTTTCCAAAAAGTATAATCGGCTCCATCAAAGAATGGAGCACGATCCAAAGAAAATCCTTCGGGGGATTGATAGGAAGAAGCGGTAGAAGCCATCAAAAAAACAGGATCTTTAATTTGAAACCGGTTAGGGAATTATTCAAATACTCCCTCTGATACCAAATGTTAGGTCGGAAGAAAAAGGGAATGATGGCAAGAGGGGGGGTGAATTGCCTTTTTAAAATTAATTAACAATTTAAAACAAATTTAAATGCAGCGGAAATAAATAGGCAATCACACAAGAAATTGATAACGGAGTTCGGCCAAAACCCGGCCTACGTCTCCGCTCCCAACTCAACCGTTGAGAGATTCCTACCGCTTGCTTTTCAATGGTTATAGCAAGAAACCCACTAGGCTTTAAGGTAGCACTAGGACCTATTACAGCTTGCTTTTATTGGTTAAGCAAGAACCCACTTGCTTTTAATGGTTTAGCAAGAACCCACTAGCCTTTTTAACGGGTGAAGGCTAGCTCACCGCAACACAAGCCTTTTAAAGGAAAAGCTTGAGAAAACCTCTTCACACCTTAGTGGTGGTGTGAAACCCAAAGAAAGGGAGATGAGAAAAGAGTTTGGGGTTTGTAGGCACAAACCCAATTTTAAGCTCAAAATAAAATAAACAATGAAAAACCGTATTGGAGGAAGACTTGGGCGCCAATTGGATGATGGAGTTGATGAGCGTGCTCTCCCAAGCTTCTTGAGTGGAGCTCCTTGGATGTGGAAGTTGTTGGAGCTCTTGGGGTTCCTTTGAAGGAAGTCGCCGGAGGTACGCCGAATGATCAACAAGGTGTCCGTGGGCTTCCGTATAGTTCTGGTAGGTGTCCAGGGCTTCCTTGGCCTTTATTTATAGGCATGGAACCCTTGGGGAGGCTTCGGAGCCGTTGGAGAGGCTAAAAGAGCCGTTGGGAGCCAAGTGGGCAGGCTGGTCAACAGCCCAACGGCTAGTTTGACTGTGTCCACCGGCTGGCCGGTGCAGGCCCACCGGTTGGCCGGTGTTTGCAAAAAGTCATTGGATTCCTGTCCAGGGGCCACCGGTCGACCGGTGCCAGAGCCACCGGCTGGCCGGTGGCAAGACAGTAGCTTGCACTATTCAGTCTGGGTGCCACCGGCTGGCCGGTGCTGAGGCCACCGGTTGGCCGGTGGTAAGGCAGTGGCTCCCTCTTGAGTGCAGGTGCCACCGGCTGGCCGGTGGACTGATTTTCAGTCCACTTGTGTTCCTTCTTGGGCAATCTTCTTGGCAACCTTGTGCCTATCATTCATAAACACTTCAAACAATATTAGACAAAGATGAGAGTGATTGTGATCATGAAAATTAAACCTTGAGGGGTTCGAGAGGTACAACATGACGCTCTAGGGAAGACCAGATATGTGGGTCCCAATAATGGGAACTACAACAGATTACTGCTGGATAGGGTTGACAATGGTTTACCACTGGATGGGATCACAACGGATTACCGTCGATTGGGGACAGTTTAGTGTCATGCGGGACAAAAGGGGGAACATAGTTTAATGTCATACGTGACCAAGGTGGACTGATGTGGAGTGGTAGGGACTGATGTTTGTTGGGCTTGAACCTCAGGGAGGGGTCTTACGTACCCTTCCTTGTCAAGGATCAAAGTCCACATAGTTTGGAATGAAGTGTTGGTGAACCGACGTGAAGGGGGTCGGGACCAATGGATGTTGGGATTGAACCTTGGGGAGGCTTCCTACATACCCTACCTTAGCAAGGATCAAAGTCCACATAGTTCTGGATGGTGTGTTGGAGAACTGATGTGAAGGGTGTCTGGACCAATTGTTGTTGGGATTGAACCTCGGGGAGGCTTCCTACATACCTTTCCTTGGTAAGGATCATTGTCCGTGTAGTTCAGAGTGGTGTGTTGGTGAGCCAATGTGAAGGGGGTATGGACCAATGGTTGTCGGGATTGAACCTCAGAGAGGCTTCCTACATACCCTGCCTTGGAAAGGATCAAAGTCCACATAGTTTGGGACGTGGTGTGGGGTTTACATGCTAAGGTGACCTAGAGAAGATGTCATGGTCGATTCTTACTCTAAGCCCTTGTGAGTCATGCTCAGTGTGAGAAACATGAGGCAACAAAGACCTGAAGACCATGCCATGAATGGTGCATCTGTGGGAAGTGGAGTTAGACATACACATGGTTATTTTACCAAAGAGGAAATAGGGTATTAAGCGTGATTAGTATACCAAAGAGTAAAAAGGGTCTTACGCGTGGTTAGCAGCCCAAGGAGATGGTGATTGGGACTTACTCCATGATGTAGGCCCGAGTGGAGAAAAATCCTAGTGGGAGAGGGATGGGATAACGAAGTTCCTTTTGCCCCTCTTGCCTCTGGTCTTTGTAACAAAAGAAGAAAGGAGGAGTAGGGGAACTGCCTCCCAAAAGAAAGGCAAGGGGCTTACACCCAGATGGTTTCCCTTCCCCCACAGATCGACGACACTCTAGAAAAGAGGATCTCATTCCATGTGAGGAAGATTTAACTCCCGTGGGGATGAGCGGGGATGGAGAATGTCTGAGGTGGGGTAACCCACATGTGATGCATGGGGAGAGTTCATAGTTTAACTTCATGTGCCGAGGACGATGGTGCTTGAAATTTTAATTCCCTACAGCTCAGATGAGGCGAGTCCACTTAGCACACCCTAGGACTTACATGAATAATACCCGCCCACGCTTGGGGAAGGGAAGGCATGAGTAATTCCATGGCGTTGGGGTGTTGTGGAGTGATCCATTGAGGGTCCCACGTTAGTGTGTCTATGTGAAGAATAAATATCCATTGGTGTGCCTATGCGAAGAAGAATGAGGTGAAGCAATGCAACGGGAAGTTCCCCCAAGGGACTTTGAAGTTACTTCATACAATCCTAGAGGGTCATATGAGAGAAGGGTGTCTAAAATAGTTGTTTTGGGCATAAGAAGCGCCCAAAGATGATGCCCAGAAGAGGGACATCAAACACGTGAAAAAGAGCGTACACAAGGAGGGTGGGTTGAGCGTAAATGGAGCAGCTGCGTGGAAAAGGCCGGGGTGAGCGGAAAGGATTTTTTGCGTGCAATAGAGAAGGTTTGCATGCAACAGGCACACAACTGGAAAAACTGTGTGAAAACGGCCGGGTGAGAGAAAAGGATGGTGTGCACGCAATAGAGGATGTTTGCGCACAAAGGGACTGAGGTTTTTCACATAGGTGGAGGGGTTTGCATGCAATAATCCCAGTACATAAGGACTTGCGTGAGGGTCAAACCCTAGTGGTCCCGCGTGAAGGCAGACCCACGGGAGACCTGTCGCAGAAAATCCTGAACCTATAAGTTATCTTTTTTACACGTAAGTGGTGAATTCAGAGCAGAGGAGATGGTTTGGGTTCTCATCCACTTGAAGGGGATCCCTTCTATTTATAGGTTCTCAGGGTCTTTGGGTCCTCGCGGAAGTCGACCAGTGCAGAAAACCCGGTCCTGGTGTCAGTGGTGCGGCAGTTTCCGTGCTTGCATGTAAAACTCCTTCTGGTCCCACTGTTTTTCGTGCAGGAATGAGGTTTTTTGCACACCACTTGGATTTTTCATGCAACCCTTCAGTTCCTCCCAGAATTGGTTGCTGAGTCGAAATATGCCTTTGTTTTATCCAAGGATGCCCTCTTTTGGCCTTAATTAGATTTCAGCGTCTGCAAATTCCCCCCAAAAAATTGGATCTACGAGGGGACGCGAAGGTCATATTCTGAGGGAGACGTCAAGACATCCAATATCCTAAGGGTGGTTCACGTAAGACCCTTAAGGGGAGCGTAAATCATTTTTTTGCGCGTGCAGATATGCCTCTCCATGCCTATAAAAACCCTCGGAGGTTCCATGGATCGTATAGATTTTCTCATGCGATTAGTTCATAGATCCCGTGCATGGAAAATCTTCCTTGCCTTTGCATATAATCTGACCTCCATTACACGCAGTCCCCCGAATTTAGCTGTGATTTAATGCGTAGGGTCAATTTTTTTTGAGCCCCTTCCTCGGTTTTTCGTGCTGATTTCTGATTTCTAGCATGCCATACCGGCCTTTTCATGTGGGCTCCTTCAGACTTTACCGAAAGAAGATGGATGGTAATCAGGATTAAACTGAGAAAGAAGCTGCATATGCCACTCGAAGGGCCAAGATGGTCACGAACCCTGAGTTTTATGGTGCCAGAAAGTTGTATCCAACAACCAAACTCTCTTCAACATGTTGAACCCGTCCTAGAAGGAGTATGTGTTGTATGACAGCCTACCTATATGGGACTTTGGTATTTTAGAGGAGGAACCTCTTCCAGGATTCGAAGTCAATACATCGTGTTCATGGGTGACCCATGAGGATGATCTCCCCTGATATAACAATACTAACAATGGACATCCTGTTAGAGAAACAAGGCACATGGATGTTTATGTCTTGAACCCCATGACTAGAACCATCTTGAAAAATGAGCAGGTCTCCGAGGAATCTCCGGCCTATTATGCAAGTAACTTCTGATAGAGTATCATCGTTGAGACTAAAGGTTGGTTACAGGATTGATACTTGAGGTCTAGAGGCAATTTAAATGTGAATGGGCCTGGGTGTATTGGGTACACTAATCATGTGATCAGTTTGGGGTAGAACTACGACACATCATGCTGTTTGAGGTGGTGAGGACATCGCAGTTGCATTTCTACCCCCAAAAAGAACATGGGCCTGAGATGTTTACCTGGAGGTCCCCTGATACCAACACCTTCCATCTCTATTATGAGGATTTTGGAATTAGTCTTTGGGACATTTATTGTATTGGGGGTATCCCTTTAGACGGGCACCAAAACGACGAATTTTTTACGACGGAGAACATTTGGGGAGACGGGTCGTGGACACGCATCCTGACATGGAATCTGTTGGAGCTGGCCAAGGAGAGGTTGTGGGTCAAAGACTTCCTGAAGGATATTGGCTATAAAAAATGGTTCAGCCTGTTTCTACAAAAAGACATGAATATCAAGATGTCGGGGCAAGGAAGATGGTGTCTGACTGGGACATAGTTGAGAAAAAGAGGATCATATGGGAGGATCCTAGAGGTGGGGGAATATCAATCCTAGGGATTTAGTGCGAATGAAATCCGAGACCCAAATGGCAGTTATGCTGAATTTCTTGCAACCTTCCTGAGTGGGTGTCTCTTTCCAATGAGGGACACAAATATGGGAGTTCATCCTACTACATTGGTAATGACTGGGATTATGGCCGCTAATTAGAGGTTTAACTTGGGGGTCCCTATGTTGACCAGTCTGTATGCCATCCTAGGGCATATTTTGAGATGGGGTTCACCGAGGAGGATCTGTGGCCCTTTCCAAATCCCTTATGGCTGGATCACAGCTCACTGTGGAAAATAAACCTTCCCAAATGCCATTATTCCCCAGGTAATAGTCTGTGACCTTCCTTGTTGAACATTTTTGGGGTCATGTCTTTGATGCTCAAAGAAGGGGGGATAAGGATAAGGACAAAAAATCATGCAGATTTTACCTTTAGTCCATCCCCCACCCCAGTTGGCCAGATGATAGATGATGGAAAAGGCTCACTAGAGTAGAGGGAATACTTCCAGAGAATCAGAGGTGGGGTGCTTGTGGCCTGGGTCGACAGGAAGATTCATTGTGAGCCTTATATGCCATCAAGATTTTATAGGAAGTTTGGATGCCTCAAGTGGATGCTGACGAAAGTGTATACAGATTTCTGAGAGGAGAGGCATCCCTGCGTTCTTCGCCAAATGTGGCTAATGATTACAATTTACAGTTTTGGTGAAGTCATTACCTTTCCCCCAACCAGAGTTGATGCTGGAATTTTGATAAAATATGCTGAACATTGGGCTATGGCATACCATGATGGGCTCCTGCAGAAGTGAGTCTGATAGCTCAAGGTGTCCAGTGTAGAACTTGAGCAGTAAGAGAGAAGACAAGGCACTGTTAGGGAGGAAAGGCTAGGTGAATGTTAGACAACCGGGCCAATGAATGTCATAACTATAGCAGTGGGAACATCACTTGGTGTGTCGTGACCTCATTGTCCAGGGGAGAGGGGCTCATGAACAACGTCGCAGAGCGGTCAAGGAGATTTCCAAGAAACATATAAGGTACCTGCTTTAAACTTCTGATGATGCAATCTTCCTTGCGCTACGGTCAGCCTGGTTGACCCTGCGATAGTCGATGAGTACCAAATCCCTTTGACAAAAGATAATACAAGATGTAATCCAACTGCCAAAGGTCAGAATCATTCAGATTGATGAAAATGTGAACTTCAATAGTCAGCATGCATATTTGATGGCCTTGGACGCATATGAACACCATTGGGGTCAGTGTGAGGAACCACCTCTCCTGTCGAAGGTAATGCTCGACCAGGAGCATGATCAAGAAAGAATTCCATCTGAGGATGATGACAGTGATGAGATGCTAGAGGGAAGTGAGTCAGTATAAGAGGAGGGATAAGAAAGGAAATAACAAATAGGGGAATCCAAAGAGGACCTTGGGGGTGGGGGGTCTCAGGAGATAGCCCACCAAGGGATTCCTTGAGAGAGCAGTGAGATTGCAGGCTCTAACATAAAAATTGCTGAGCTAATTGAGGTATTCCTCAATCCTTATCATCTCCTTTCCTCTTTTCATCATTCATAATCATCAATTGGATTTTTTAACCTACTCAAAAATATATTGGCATAATCCAAGAATCTACATTTAGAGTGGGGGAGGACGCACCGATAGAACAAGGTGGGGAGTTGACACCCATCATTGAAATAACAAGTGCTGAAGGATCTCTAACAGTGATGGCTTCTGTAGCAACTGAAACACTGAAGGCTGATGCAATTAGATCTTGTAAGATTCACCACATAGATGCTTGTATTTGTCATTAGATTGCTTAACTAATTAGGGTGTTCATTGATTGTGTAGTAATCATAGAATTAGATCCTTGAAAGCTGTTGAATCCAGACCATCCGTGGATGACTCAATGATGAATGCACCGACCCACTCGGGACACACTTCTCAAACTGAGCCGGCCCGGGCACTTGGTGAGAAAAGGGCTATGGAAACTGGTGATATCAACACCGGGGTAGGGTCTTAAGTTGGTGGGGGTGAAATTGCTGAGGCCAAGATGAGAGAGGAAGGTCTCCCACATGTTGAAGAGCCTAATACCGTGGGAGGAATACCAGAATGAGACACTTCCACTAATCTTTTGGCTACTTTCCCCGAATATCATCCTACAAAACCTGAGGAGATCGATGAATCTGATTCGGAATTAGCCGATGAGAGTCAGATGATGTGTAATAACGGGTGGAAGTATATCAAATGCTTCCTCGATCAGCCAAAGGCAAAATAGATAAAACAGATGGGATCACTTCGCACTTGCTGTGCTTTCTTTGTGCTGGAGGGGTTGATGCTCACAATCTTCATCTAGAAGTATGTGACTTCATGGATGAGAAGATACTGGAGAACATCCAGTGATATGAAATTTCCCGATGCCAGAAAGAGTCAGGGAATACCCATGCATTCCTGAAGGTGGAGCAGGAGGTCTGACGCCTTGAAGAGAAAATGATAGAAAGGGATTCCTTCATTGCAAACTACTCAAAGCTCGTTGAGCAATTGAGGGCCTAGCTGGCAGATTCCCAGGAGTAAATAGTAGAGGTGAGTCACCAAAATAGTTATATTCAAACTGAATAGGTGAATGTATAGGATAGGACCAATGAGCTTCTCTCTGTGGCTGCTAATGAATAGAAGGATCTTAGGGGCGGGAAGTAATGCTGGAGACCAAAAACTAGAGGGTGGAAACACTGGGGCAATAAATCCAAAATTTTAATCCTTAAGGTCCCTATTTTTGTACAAACCCATAAACATATCCATTTTCATTGCTTCTTATTTTGAAATGCATGCATGAATAGATTATTTACATTCTTTTTCATTTTAATGCATTCTGACCGTAATTATGAAATAATTAGCAATCCATCCCTAAGCTCACATGGTTCGTGCCTGATGTGAGAAAACAAGAGATGGTCGTCTCATCATTTCTTTTGAATGTGGAAGTTCCAACCAAACTTCAGGCATTCGGTGTATAAATGACATACCTAGGTTTCTGAGAAGAAGAGGGGAGAGGCCTGACTAGAGAATGAAATTCCCAGAATAGTCGAGTTGTTGTTTTCCCAATGCGCTTTAGTGCATGAGCGAGGTAGTTACAGAGGTGTTAGAACCAACTCAAACATAGGGGAGTGGAAATTCTGAATCATGATACCCAAAATTTGGGATGTTGTAGGGGTGGTGAGAAATTGGAGGATAACTATTGATGGTGTTCGAAACACAACATCCCTATTACGTTAGCTTGATATGGGGATAAAAATGAGGGCCGACCACAGACCATGTTTGAAACACATGTCCTGATGCAAAATGTGATCCTTTGGTTTTTTCATAACATTAGCCCAGGTCAGTAGGCGATCCATAGGCCGAGCATCCGTACTGTTAGGGGGTTCTGTTAAATATGAAAGAAGATGAGGATCCAAATAAAGGGTACCCAAAGGGTGGATGGTGGAGTGGTTGGTAGTTCTAATGGAGTTCAACACACTTGAAATTACGCCACCGTGGTGGAAACACATTAGGTGAGAACATAGGTATGATCAGGGATCATACCTTCTTCTAAATAGGAGCTATCTAGTGAGGACCAAGAATGACATGCAGTTTTACATCGTACCAAGGATGATGATTAACGCATAGTTTAACATCGCACGGTGTAGATGATGCACATAGTTTTAAGGTCATACTGCCAGGACCGTGATTGGGGGACGAGGGGAGAAAAGGGTTAATAACCCTAGGAATGGGCCAAAGGTAAAATTCATGGGAGTCACTCCAAATCTCATAAAGGTGAGAATCAAGCCAAACATAGTTCTGGGGCATAGAGTGGTTGGAGACCAGCGTTAGTAGAGGAAATCCTCTCTGATGAGGAAACTGGCATATCCCATAGTTATTACAGGCCATCCTAAACTTGTTCAGGGTAGATCTATAGTTTAATGTCATACATTGAGGGGATGGTAACTCTGAATGGGAATGTGCGGTGCGATACATATCCCGGTGCGAATGGGGACAGTAGGATCCCATATCCTTATGTGTTCCTGAATGAGTTTAGACCACGAGGCTGAAAAGGGACAGGATTTATGAGATTCTTTGGGATGGACCTGAAGATGAGATGTATGGGCGTTCCTACGTATCCCATCAGTGTGGGAATCAATCCATACGTAGTTCTAGATGGTGTAGTCTAGTCTAACATCTTATGGAAAGGACTCGAGAAGATCTTAGTTTATGGTGATAGAACTCGAACCATGGATGGAAAAAAGTGAGGGAAACACGTGGTGTGGTAAGTATAAAACCCGATGTGAATAAATACAAATTTCCATACTACCATGTGCTCCCTGGGAAGGTTCTAGGTTGAGGGACCAAAAATGAAATTTAGGCTGGGCCAAAGGAAAAGTCAGTGGTCATTCCTATGTACCCCCTGAGGATGAGGATCAAGCCATACATAGTTCTGAATGTGGCATGATAAGGTACCGGGTCTAGGGATAATAAGGTTGTGCAGGTTTGGATTCTACACCAAAAGATGTGGCATTTGATATATCTTATTTTTCCTTTAGGATTAATGTGTTTTTTTTGTGAAGCGATGGACCTAGGATGGAGAGCCTAGGCATCACCGCAAGAATCAAGCCATATACAGGCGTTAAAAAATGGTATGGTGGGTGACCGATGCCAAACATGATTTACCCTCGAGTAAGGACATCACAATGTAGTGTCGCATCATGCGTCCAAGATGATAATGTCTCAGTTTAGTGTTATGTGATAGGACCAACCCCTGCACTTTAACATCTCACAGTACAGATGAAATAGTTTAAAGTCATGTGGGACTAGGAATCATAGTTTAAAGTCATGTGGCTTAGACATTGTTTCCGATGCTTTCGCCGGGGCGCGCATGCATCCGTCCGTGGAGGAGGAGGACGACGCTGCGCTTGTGGTCCCGTGTTCCCGCTTTCCAAAGGCGGGTGACATTCGCTCCTTACTCAGGGACGTCATCCCCTTGATCGAAACGAGATGATGGGATGTCGGTTCTTCCTTCTGTGGATTCCTCCTCAGAACTCGTCACCTAGTTCAGGTCTCCCTTATAGATTTAATACGTAGTTCTTGAAACTCTTCCCAGTGCCATGTTTCCATGGACGCCAGTTAATTACACTGCTTCTGTCGGGACATTCCAAAGGGTCCGGTCAGGGCAGCAACCTTCAGTCGGGGGAGTAGTCACGTTGAGGCATCAGTAGCGTGCCTGGATGCTGGGGAACCTGGCATGTATGTCTATTATCCCTGGTCACAGGGCTTCTCGAGGGCGTGGAAGCCCGAGGCATCCCACATCGAGCGCGGGGAATTATGTGTCATACACACATATCTGAGGTTTTCCTCAGCTTCCCATGTTTAACACAGGGTACACCGCGAGTTTAACGTCCAGCGGAGATGGATCAACCCAACCAGAGCATTTAGCTATGATAGATCGGATTGAGGGATTTCCCTTGAAGGGATGCCAATACCGGGGCCAGGCCATGGGAGGCTATGGAGAGGAGCGTACCAACATGGTCTCACCGAGATATGACGGTCCGGGCAAGAATTGGGATGGGTGATAGGTGGATGAATGGAGTGGAGGGGGAGTGAGATGGGACCATCGCAGGGGCGACGATGAAGTTGGGCTTGAGCCTTGAAGAGGCTTCCTACATATCCCCGTGGCAGGGAATCAAAGTCCGTGTAGTTCGGGATGGTGCCGGTAAACCGACGTGAAAGTAAACCTGTGGGTCCACTAGTGGTGGGCTTGAACCTTGGGAAGGTTTCCTACGTACCATTCCTTGACATGGATCAAAGTCCTCGTAGTTCGGATGATGGAATATAGTTTAACGTCATGCGGGACGATAGTGAACCCTGACGTGAATAAATGATGGGCGGTGGGTGTCGGCGAACCGACGTAAATGAGGGAACTTGGTCCAATGGGAGATGGGATTGAACCTCTGGGAGGATTCCTACGTACCATGCCTTGACATGGATCAAAGTCCTCGTAGTTCGGATTGAAAATGGGGGCTTGGCACACCAACAAGGAGACGGTCTGGGCCAATGATTGTTGGGCCTGAACCTTGGGGAGGCTTCCTACGTACCATGCCTTGACACGGATCAAAGTCCTCGTAGTTCGGGTTATGGAATACAGTTTAACGTCATGCGGGACGGGGGTGAACCGACGTGAATGAGGTCGGAACGACCGGATGGTGGGTTTGAACCTCGTAGAGGCTTCCTACGTACAATGCCTTGACATGGATCAAAGACCTCATAGTTCAGGTTAGTCACAACGTCTTGCCGTCAGACTAGAATCCAGTTTAAAGTCATGCTGGATGAAGGTATAACTAGACGTGAATGATGATGGGTGGGCTTGAACCTCAGGAAGGCTTCCTACGTACCATGCCTTGACATGGATCAAAGACCTCGTAGTTCATATGTGGCTTTGTCGGCGAACCGACGTGAAGGTGGACCTTGGTCCAATGAGTGGTGGGCTTGAACCTCTGGAAGGCTTCCTACATACCATGCCTTGACATTGATCATAGACCTCGTAGTTCAGGTGGGACTTTGTTAGCGAACCGACGTGAAGGTGGACCTTGGTCCAAGGAGTGGTGGGCTTGAACCTCTGGAAGGCTTCCTATGTACCATGCCTTGACATGGATCAAAGACCTCGTAGTTCAGGTGGGAATGGGTGTGAAGTTTAATGTCATGCGGGACAAGGGGGGCATACATTTTAAATTCATGCTGGACGAGGGTGAAACTCGACGTGAATGAAGGACCGAGCAATGTGGCTTGAACCTCATGGAGGCTTCCTACGTACCATGCCTTGACATGGATCAAATTCCTCGTAGTTCGCTGAAGGTAGGGGTCAGGGTCGGTGCTCACTCCCACGTGAGTCATGCTCGGTGTGAGAAACAAGAGGTTGCAAGGACCAGATGATCACGTCACGAAGGATGCGTCCGTGAGAAGCGAAGAGGGGCTTACGCGTTAGGTGGCCCATGGTGCTGGGACTTACTCCAGGATGGAGGCCCATAGTGCGAAAAAGCACAGCGAAAGAGGGATTCAGGACCAATGATGGGAGGTGCCTCATTCCCTATCACACCCTCCTCTAACCTTGGTAGTGGGGAAGTACGGAGATGCAGAGGTGCAGCCATCCGTTGGGGAACTAGGGTCGCCCTTCTCCTATGAACATACACCACTCCAATAAGGAGGATATCATCCCTTGTGGATGGGTGATTCCATTCCTGTGGAGACGAGTGGTGTAAATAATGTTCGAGCTGGGGGGACCCTTTGTGAGAGGCATGAGGTCGGGGCACGGTTTAACGTCATGTGTTGAGGACGTGGTGCTTGGCAGTTTAACGTCCTGTAGCTCGGACGAGGTGGGTTCACTCCACACCCCTAGGACTTACATAACTGGTACCCTCTGGTCCTTGGGGAAGGGAAGGTACCAGTAAGGCCATAGTCAAGGGGTCCACGTTAGCGTGGCTATGCGAAGAAGCAATAGTCGTTAGCGTGCCTATGCGAAGAAGCATTAGGCAAAGCAATGCTACGAGTGGTATTGTCCATGGGACTTTGAAATCACATCGTGAAAACCTAGAGGGTCGCACAGGAAGAGTAATTGCTAAGAAAAGGAGTGTGCTTCGCGAAGTGGAGTAACTTGGCCTTAGCATGGGGCATAGGTGTGAGTGGAAGGTGCTTCACAAAGTGGAACAGTGTTCGCGGAGCACTGCCTCGCGAAGAAGAGGTGCCTCGCGAAGCAGGGTCCTGCGAAGCAGTGTGCTTCGCGATGTGTAGTGATCCTGCCTTAGCATAGGGATCACTAGTATAGGTTGGGTGTTTCGCGAAGCATAAACACTCCGCGGCTGCCCGGGTTCCCTTGGGAATCCCCTTCCTTCACGAATGCCCTTGAGCTTTGCGAAGGGCATCCCTCTCGGAAGAGGGGCTCAAAACGAGACAAAGCAAAGGCGTCTCGCGAAGTAGAAGTACCTCACGGAGCTCATGATTCCCGGGGCAAAGAGTGCTTCACGATTCGGGAGAGGAGAAGCTGAAAGGTCGGATTGTCCGTCTTCGGGACTCAGGGGGAGTCCAGTATTTATAGGGAAGGGGCGCCGCGAATCAGAACTCGCGCGCCACCTTAGGTGCTTCGCGGTGCGCTCGCGAACGTCAACGTCATCCATGGAGGGTTACTGCCTCTGGAGCTTCGCGGTGGGCTCGCGAATGTCAAATGCGTTCGCGGAGAGTTACCGCCTCTGGAGCTTCGCGGCGGGCTCGCGAACGTCAAATGCGTTCGCAGAGAGTTACCGCCTCTGGAGCTTCGCGAGGCCGCGATGATCGGGGCGCTTCATGTCCGTGCTTCGCGTCGGTGCTTCGCGAGGCAGGGTGCCATCCTTCTTTTTCGTCCCTTCCTTTCGTGCCATATTTTGGCGCCAAAAAATGCCCCCCCTCAGACTTGGAGCCGCGGAGGGAAAAGGGTCAAAGTTTGAGAGAAAATTGCCAAAATTTTCGGTGGTTCGCGATGCAGCTACGCGAAGGGGGGCCCGCGGTGCTGACCGGGGCCACAGATCCGGACGCGCTGCGATGCTCCGCGCGGGTGAGGCGTGACGCAATGCTCCGTGCGTGTGAGGCGTGACACGATGCTCTGGGGTTGCCGCCTATAAATAGGGGGGTCGATCTATTTTGTCTTCACGTGACTTCATTGTCTTTTTGCACTCTCGACTTCGAGAAGCTCCGCGTACTCCGCGATAGCCCTCCGCGAATTGAGCTTTGCGGCGAACCGCGGGTCTCCGACTCCGCGTCCGCACCAAGCGAACTTCTGCTTGTCGGTCTCAGCCAGACTTTGCGGCTTGGTCTCGTGACCGATCTTCGCGATCCAGCTTCCCGATTCGGCTTCGCGGTCCAGCTTCGCGATCCGGCTGAAAAAATTCTTTTCTGAGGGCCGGAATCAAAATGGCCCGTCAAGAGGCTGTATTGGGGGTGCTTGCAGATGCTGCTCGTCGGGATGAGATGGCCAACTGTCTAGGCCTGGGGGAGATGGTCCGAAGCCACTCAGACCACACTTCTTTGATAGATCTGTTATCGGAGGGTCAGAAGGATTATCCACAGTGCAAGAAACTGCCATTGTATGGCTTCGGGCTGAGGGATGACGTCTTCATCCCTGAGGCGAGTAGGGACGAACCAGCTTGTTGGTTCAGGAGCATACCATGCCAGCACCAATGGTTCAGGGCGGCCGATGGTCACGCACAAGATAACTTCACACCCATCACCGCTGGCTGTCACTACAACCATGTGAACAATATTGACGGGAAGCCACTGCAACCGGAGACGTCTCCTCCTCTCTACCGTACCATGCTGAAGGCGGCTTTGCAGGATTCGAAGAAGGGATGGTCTGATGAGTGGGACCTGCGCCAGGGCAGAAAATTTACTGATGACTGGGCCTGGGCCTACTGGGTAGGCGCCTCATGCGAGGAGTTTGGGGCCGAGCTGAGGAGAGTGGGGTTGTATGAGGCGGCATGGGCCTCCCAATTCCACATTTACCAACCCAAGAAACTGATGCCGGAATTGCTGAGCAGATGGTCGTCTAGGACCAATACCTTTCACGTGCATAACGGGGAGGTGGGCATCAGCCTGTGGGATGTCCACCAGATTTCTGGGGTCCCGATATTGGGGTCCATGTATGACGAGTTCCTCCCCGTCATCAGCGCGTGGGAGGATATGGAGAAAATGTCGTGACTGGCGTCAGTGCTGATGGCACTTTTCCCTGGAGAGGACAAGGAGGCAGTGAGGGATGTCCACTTCAGGAGATGGTTCAAATGCTTCATGAATTTCCCAGAGAATCGAGAGTTCCCTTCGAGGCCTCGAACTTGTCCAAGGGCGACCCAATGGGGCAAGGGGCACTCGTATTGGCGGGTCTTGGAGGACAGCCAATGGAAGACTTTGGGTTTCAGTGTCAGCACTGAACAACAATCGATAGTCAGGCTGGCGGCATTCATCGCGGCTCTCATCTGTGGTTGGATCCTACCGGTGAGGGATACAAGCATGGGGGTGTGGCCCAGCTCGTTTATTATGGCGTCGATGTTGGCCATGGGGAAGCGGATCAATCTGGGGATTCTGATGCTCACCAAACTGTACAGAATGCTGCGGCACATTAGCGAGGGCAAGAAGCCGCCAAGGATATGCGTGCCCTTCCACCTCTTGTATGGGTGGATCGCAGCGCATATCAGGGGGATTTATGAGTATCCAAACCCCATTTCGCCACCGAGATCGAACTTCCGGCCCTCCATCCTGAACGCGGTCAGGAGCTTCCCCTTCAAACTAGCCATTCCGATGGTACTGAATCGGGTGTGGAGGGCGGATGAGTTTAATTTCCACCCCTTCCCATTGCCGACGGGGATACTTACTGATGATGGGAGGGGAACAGAAGAACATTGGGCTTACCTCCTGGCCTTTCGAGGTGGAGTTTTGGTGGCACGAATAGATCATGAGACACTCTGCGAACCGTACACTCCGCATCGGTTCGCGAGGCAGTTCTGGTGCCTCCAGCGGCTGACCCCACAGGTCTACTGGGAGGTGCATCACGAGGAGAAACCGTGTGTGATGAGGCAGCTGTGGCTCATGTTCACACGGGAAGATGGGAAGATGCGGATTGAATTGCCTCCATCCACCGCCGCTTTTGGATTGGTGAGGGAGTATGCCATTAGTTGGGAGGCTGCTTACCCAGGGGAGATACTGAAGCAACCAACTATTCGGGTCGGTGACGGTGGGCCTCCCCTAACCTGAGGTCGGGGTCGGAGGGCAGCTAGGGCCGCTCGCGGTAGCAGGGCTGCCATGGCGGCGTGACCCGCACCGACCGAGGGTATGGCAGCAACGGTGGATCCGGTGATTCCGGAAGAGCAGGGCCATCCGGAGGGGCAGCCACCGAGGGGATTTCGTAGGATATCTACTCAGGCTCCGT
Source organism: Viscum album (assembly GCA_963277665.1). Lineage (NCBI taxonomy): Eukaryota > Viridiplantae > Streptophyta > Magnoliopsida > Santalales > Viscaceae > Viscum > Viscum album. The sequence goes on along the minus strand of OY728138.1, from coordinate 1,528,100,967 downwards.
GGAAGCGCCTGCGTCATATCGACATGGCAGAGGATGCCGTCTTCCCGGAAGCTTGGGACATTTGGGATGTCAACCGGCAATTCCTCAGCCCACCCGAGATATGGGCCCACCTGAATCGCCTCAGGATGGAATTACCAGGCATAGGCCCAGTTCGGGATGGATTCATGGCGTCTCCGGCGGAGGCAGAACAATACCTGGACAAGCTGGAGGATTACGTCCACTCAAGTGGTGTCCCTCACCCAATGATAGACCGGGTGAGGGTACTGTTGAATCAGACGGTCCCCCCACAGTTATCGGCTGCCGATCTGAGGGAGCGCTTCCCCTTGCCGGAAGAATCAGAGGACTCCTCTCGGGAGGATGAGGCTGGAGGAGGGAGCCCGTTGGAGGAGGGCGAGGTCGGAGACCGAGGCTCAAATTCCGACGAATTCGCAGAGGCTCTCGAGGTAGAATTCCGAACTTCTTTCCTTACGATTCGTCCTTGGGTCACTATGAACTTCTCACCGATGTTTGAGCCATGCAGGAGGAACTTGTTCACATTCCTCGTTCTCGCCCCTTGGTGGGTGATGACGCGGGTCCTTCAGAACCCGCGCCTATGGCTGCGTCCAGTTCCGCATCTAGTGGGACCAGATCACCCGAGGTGGCTCCTCCGGAATCTCCAGACCTTCCAACAGTATACAGTGGGCCTCGCCTCGGGGTCCCGTCAGTACCGGCTCAAGAGCAGCGCCAGGAGGTTGATCTCCGTAAGTCTCCTTTACCGGTTCCCCTGTCGTCATATGTAGACTATTCCTGCCAACTAACGTTTATGTCCCTCTCTGTCGTACATTTCTCCGACTAGCGTGGGCTGCTGCGGCAAGACTGGTCGGGATGTCTGGTGGCGTCCCTCCTAGGGGCATGCCGGTGATGGTGGTGATAGTCCCCCTATCTCCTCAAGCTGCAACGCACATCATCACTGGCGGGACCACCAGCAGGGCCGTCCCTAAAGTCATTGAGGTGGAATCCGAGGAAGCGGATCAACCGGTCAGTCCCAGTCCTGTCGCGCCTACTTCAGTGCCAGGTGTCGTACTGGATTCAACCCCAGATGTAGATCCTGCCAAGGATTTCTTGCGGGTGTATCCCGCGTACGAGCCTGCCAATCACGCAGACTGGGACGAAATGTCCTCCGACGAGGAAGACAGCAGCATAGTCCACCGCCGGTCGTGGAAGTTGATCGTGCGCTTCATCAAGGACACCCCCAAGCGCAATGGCTGGCCGAAATGGATAGACTCCGCTCGTGGTTCCGCGAACTGTGTGCTGGGGGAGTGGATGCCCAACGTCCTCACGCACTCATCCGAGATCTTATGGCTGAGAAGATTAGGGAGCATGATCATGGGCTCAGTGTGGGCTGGAAGCGGAGGAAGGCGACCAGCATCAAGAAGCTCTAGGAGGCTGAAGGCGAGGTCCAACAGATGCAGACCCAGGCAGACGAGCTTTCAGCCTCTCTTGATGCACAATCTGAGCTGGTCTCACGGTTGAAGGCCCAGCTGGCAGAGGCAGAAGAGCATATGAGGCATACCTCTGGAAAGATGGCTGCCGTTCAAGCTGTCATAGAGAGGGCCAAATCCAGGACTGACGAACTTCGCCCCGCCGCTGCTGAGGAGGAGCGGGAGCTAAGTTAGCGGCAGCAAGCCTTGGATGCCACAAGCCAACGGGTGGCGGAGCTGTAACGCTCTTTTGACGGGGTCAACCCTTCCATGGGGGGAGTCGATCCCTGGGTATTGTAACAAACCCAAAAACCTTTTACTGGTACTTTCATGCTTCAATTTTCCTTTCATTGTTTTGAATGTCGTAGCGCGCACGATTTCCTCTGTTTGAGTCACCTTGTTACATCCCTACAATGTTTGCGGGACATTCAGCGACAATTCCCCAAGCCCACTTGGGTCGATCCCGATGTGAGAAACATAAGATAGTTGCCCTCTCATCCCACCTAACATAGGAGTGGGGATCATGCTCCGGGCATCCGGGATTCGGATTACCAGTCTGGATTTCTGAAAGACGGGAGGGGCTTGATCGGAGAAGGAACTTTTAGGATAGCTGAATTACTGTTTCTTCAGCGTGCTCTTATGCACGAACGGGGCAACGCCAGGGGCGCTGAAGTCGATCCAAACAGATGAAAATGGAAAGTGTGAATCACGATACCCAAGATTCGGAACACTGTGGGGATGTCGTGACAATAAGGGACAACCATTAACCTTGGAGGAGAAGCGGTATCCTTACTGTGTTAGCCTGTAATGGGGACAACAAATGAGGGTCGACCATTGACCATGTTCGAAACACGGGACCCTGTCACAAGTGTTGTCGATCAATCCTTCGAGACGTTGGCCCAGGACAGTTGGCGGACCATAGGTCAGACATCCATACTATTAGGGGGTCCTTGTAGACATGACTCGTCTTCCGGAACGTTGGCCCAGGATGGTAGGTGAGCCGATACAGCATGAGACCAGGCCGTTAGGGGTTCCCGTGAGACATGAAAGGGGATGAGGGTCCGAATAAGGGGCATGCAAAGCGTGGAATATGGATTGATGGTTTGTCCGAACAGAATACAACACTTAGGTAGTTACACCACCGCGGTGGGACTACACCATATGGGCGCATTGGTTTGATCATGGATCATTCCTTCTTTCAGACAAGGCCTCTCTGGCGAGGGGATCTGTCACTTCCCAATGGGATCTTGGGGCATCCTGAACTTGTTCAGGGTAGAACCGTAGTTTAGTGTCATGCGTTGAGGACACATAGACTCCTGTAGTTTAACGTCATATGATAGGACGTGGAATAAAAGGGAAGATCTCAGGGAGCGTGTGGCGCAGTAGATATGAAACCGACGTGAATGAGGACTTGGAGTCCAAATCATACCACATACCCCCGGAGGAAACTCTTCAAGTCGAGGGACCAAGAGTGAGGATGGGCTGGGCCCAAAGCAGAGTGGTCGGGCGTTCCTACTTACCCCATGAGGATGGGAATCAAGCCATACGTAGTTCTGGAAGCGCAGTTTAACGTCATGCGGGACGATGAGAAGCCTGGTCGTGTTGGTACACATCCTTCCAAAACTACTAAGCCCACATGAGTCGTGCTCGGTGTGGGAAACAAGCAGTAGTGGTTGGAATTTCCCGACACAGAAAGGGGCAGGTTAGGGAAAAGAGACGCACGGTGAATACCGACACAATGACACTAACACGATCATTTAGTGCACCTAGACGCGCGAAGAGAAAGAGCCGAGTATGATGGAATTCCACTTGAACATGAGGAAGTGGAAATGTGTGAATCATGGAGCTCGAGATTTAGATCACGATGATGGAGGCGTGATGATGGAGGACAACTGTTGACCGTGGCGGAAACCCAGCATCCTTATTGCGTTAGCCTATAATGGGGACAGACAAATGAGGGTTGACTGTCGACCATGTTCGAAACACGGGACCATGTCACAAATGTCGTCAGATATCCGTAGGGACGTTGGCTCAAAACGATTGGAGGATCCTTAGGTCCAGCATTCATGGAGAGCCCTTAAGCCTTGTATCCATGTCATCCGAGGGTCCTTTTGGACGTGGAAGATGATGAGGATCCAAATAGCGAGCTCACGAATCTTGGTCACGGGATGAGGAGGATGTCCCTGTAGAAATCCCACACATCGGGCTCTTTGTCTAAACACATCTAAATACCACAACAAGACGTATTAGATAGAGGGATAAAATTCCTTTCCCATAGGGAGATCTTAGTTTAGGGACATAGAATTTGGACCATGGATGGGAGGAGACATAAGGGGCACATGGTGCAATAAACAACCTGATGTGAATGAGGACGTAATCCCATATCACATCGTACGACCTCCTTGGGAGAGGCTTTAGGTCAAGGGACCAAAAGCGAAAGTTAGGCCAGGCCCGGGGGGAAGTGTCCGGGTGCTCCTACGTATCTCATAAGGATGAGAATCAAGCCTCACGTAGTTCTTGATGGACCTTAGACCATAAATGGGCAACAAGAGCAGGGGATGCATGGCATCAAGACCTGACGTGAAGGAGGACCTAAGCCCTACTTACCATGCGTTCTCTGAGGAAATGCTTGAGTCGAAGGACTGAACACAAAGGTTAGGTTGAGCCCACGGGGAAGTTCTCGGGCGCTCCTACGTATCTCATAAGGATGAGAATCAAGCCATACGTAGTTCTGGAGGGTGACATGGTAAGATACCAGTGCCAGGGGAAAAGGGGAGTGCGGGCGTGGCCCTTGCACTAAAAGAAGTGGAATTTGATGAATCTTGTTTGTTCTTTAAGGTGAATGGTTTTTTTGTGAAGCGACAGGCCTAGAATAGTAGGTCGTGATGTCGCCACAAGGATCAAGCCATGATGGGCGTTGACAAATGGCATGGCACGTGACCAATACCCAACGTGATGTCCTCTACAACGAGGTCACCATAATGAAGTTCCGTTTTTCGTCGTGCGTCCAGGATGATAATGTCACAGTTTAGGGTCATATGATAGGACCAAGCATGCATTTTATCGTCATGCAGTGCAGATGTAGCAGAGACGATGCTAGTTGGGAAATGTGCGTAGTGTTATAAAACACAATTGACAGAGACATGATCCCACATCAATTTCTACGCCAATTGGAGAGGGAGACCTTAGTCCAAGGGGCCTATATAGAGGTAAGAGGTGAAACAGGGAGAGAGACTGGTTCCCTAAATGGGTTGTACCCGAAGACAGGGCGTCCGGGCGGTCCTACGTATCCCATGAAGATGGGAATCAAGCCACACGTAGTTCTGAAGGGTGCCTTTTAATGTCATGCTGGACAAGGAATAGGAGGGCTAAATCTCAGAACGTGGGTGTGCGTGGTGAAGCCATTGAAAACCTGACGTGAATGAGGACATAATCCCGCACTACGCCACGCGTTCCCGTAGTTGGGGTCCTGAAGGCAGGACCAGAGAGGTGAATTTGCTGAACTCAAGCTGGACCCAAAGACAAGGGGTCTGGGCATTCCTACGTATCCTATCAAGATAGGAATCAAGCTGAACGTAGTTCCAGATGAGAATCTTAGTTTATGGTCTTAGATCTCGGACCGTGAATGGTGACAACTTACCGAGTAAGCACAGATTTCAACTCGATTCCTAAGCCCATGTGAGTCAAACTCGGTGTGGGAAACAAGTGGGGTCTCGTCATCGCAATACTTGGGGCGAGTCAAACGAGAGTTGGTAGAGCCCCGAAGTACACCTTTGACACGACTTTTTCCCCCAACGCGCGGACGTGCACGGAGGAAAAGTACCAAGAGTTATGAAACTCTACTTGGACATGATGAAGTGATGAAGGGTGTGAATTGTGCACTCGACATTTTGGGCCTAATGGGTTGGTGTGGCGATAGAGGAAAACTGTTAACCATGGTGGAGACACAGTGTCCATATCACGTTAGCCTGAGCTGGGAACAACAAACGAGCATCGACCGCTGACCATATTCGCAACACAAGATTTTATCGATTTGTTGTCTGAAACCCTCGGGGGCATTGGCCCGTAACGGTAGGAGATCCCTTGGGAGTAGTATCCAGGCCGTTCTTGGGGGTCCATCCGGGTGTGAAAGATGATGGATGCCCTGATGTAGGGATTTACAAAGCCTGGAAAGTGGGTGCGGACGTGTCCGAGTAAAGCTTAGCATTCCAGGTAATAAACCAGAGTACTCTTAGGCACATTGGTGAACCGCCGAAAAGGGATCGAAAAAACAGCTCAGTAGGGAGAGGTACATGGCGTGGTCATTACGAGACCGACGTGAATGAGGACATAGTCCCACGCCACACCATATAATCCCCTCATGGAGGAAGGATATGCCAAGGGGCCAAGATGGGATGAAGATTCCTGAGAGATGGGGATGGACCTGAATCCTGGACATTCAGGTGGTCCTACGTATCCCATGAGGATGGGAATCAAGCCACACGTAGTTCTCTAAATGTAGTTTAACGTCATACAGGACGAGAAAGGGAGTAATATACCCCTAAACAAGGGAGGTGTGCGGTATGGCGAAGAAGCCGACGTGAATGAGGACATAGTCCCACAACACACCGTACACTCCTATAAGAGAGGACCTGGGTCGTGGCCCGGAAAGGCCAAGGGGCCTGATGGTTAGGCATTGGTCAGGAAGGCCTGACCTGCTTGTAGTTTAACGTCTTGCAATGAGGACGAGGGTCGTGGACCCGAGGAGTCCAAGGGGCCTGAGGCTGGGCCTCGTAAGGAAAGGGGTACGTCATGGTACATGATCCAAACGTGAATGAGGACGTAGTCCTACACCACACCGTACACCCCGGGTAAGAGGTTGGGCGGAGGGGCCCAAGAAGGCAAAGGGGCTTACGGTCAAGCATCAGTCGGGAAGGCCTGATGGGTCTGCAGTTTAACGTCTTACATGAGGACGAGGGTCGGGGACCCGAGGAGGCCAAGGGGCCTGAGGCTGGGCCTCGTAAGGGAAGGCGTACGACATGGTACATGATCCCGACGTGAATGAGGACGTAGTCCTACACCACACCATACACCCCGATGGGGAATCAGGGCCGTGGGATCGATCTCTAGCACCACCCGTGGGGAAGTTTGTCACCTCGGGATGGGGATGAATGAATCACTGGACTCGATGTCTGGGACATCTCGGGGTGGACCCGAAGATCTAGGACACTGTTGACCATGTTCGAAACACAACGTTCCTATGGTGACCTGATATGGGAGCAACAAATGAGTGTCGACCGCTGACCAAATTCACAACGCGGGACTTGTATCGGCTTGTTGCTTGAAAACCCTTGGGGGCGTTGGCCCGTAACGGTAGGAGAGCCCTTGGGCGTAGTCTCCAGGCCATTCTTGGGGGTCCCTCTGGGTGTGAAAAATGATGGAATCCCAGTCAAGGAGTGGGTGAAGCATAGCTATATCCATCCACGAAAGAGGCAAACATCTCCAGGGGGGATGTGCAGCTGGGTCGAGGCTTGTTCGATGTGAGTTGGGGAAAAAGTGTGCACCCTGCCATGTCTTGACCCGAGGGGAAGATTTTGGATTTTGGGATGGGCCAACGGACAAAATTCCCGGGCGTTCCTACGTATCCCATTAGGATGTGAATCAAGACATACGTAGTTCTTGAAGGCCATGCAGTTTAGCGTCATGTGGTGAGGACGTGGGAGGATAGAAGAGCAGGAGTGGGCACACGGTGAGACCCTTACAATCCTTGTGCGATCAGGGTCGTATGAGAGGGGCTAAGAAAGCCTTCCCCTCGCTACACAAGGAGCCTCCGAGGAAACTATTCCCAGGGGGAATAGTGGAAGAGAAAAGCTCGGGGCTGGGCTCAAGACGAAGTGTCCGAGCGTTCCTACGTATCCCATGAAGATGGGAATCAAGCCACACGTAGTTCTTGAAGTGCAGTTTAACGTCATGCGGGACGAGGAGCATCTCATTTGGGGATATGTACGGTACGTCGAGTAATCCGGCGTGAATGAGGACATAATCCCACACCATACCGTACAATCCCGCAAGGGGGTAAGTCAAGGAAAATCAGCTTGCGGTTTAACGTCTCGCGGTGAAGATGGGGGGCCAGGGGCCCGAGGAGGCCAAGGGGCCTAAGCCTGAGCCTCGGTCAAGAAGGCCTGACCGGCTTGCAGTTTAACATCTTGCAGTAAGGATGGGGGAGATCATAGTTTAAAGTCATAGAGCTCAGACTATTTTGTAGTTTATTGTCTTGCAGGACGAAGATACAGTTTAAGGTCATGCAGGACTTTACTGTTTAGAGTCATGTTGGACCATAATGTGCAGTTTAAGGTCATGCGGGACCGTTTCACAGTTTATCATCTTGCAGGACGAAGATGCAGTTTAAGGTCATGTGGGACCATCTTGCAGTTTAGGGTCGTGCAGGACCCTTTTTCCCTAGGCAAAGTATCACTTAAGGAACTTGTCATTGGTGGGAGGGGTTATACTCTCTACATCCGTGGTCACCAAGGAGTATGCTCTATTGGGGTTAACCTTATTAATGATATAAGGCCATTCCCATTTGGGTTCTAATTTGGGCGGTTTCCTACCGGGAATCATTGGCGCTCGAAGGGCCAGTACCAGGTCGCCCTGTAGAAAAGAGTGGAGACGAACCTTCTTTTTGAAGGCCCTCGCTATCTTATCCTGATGCCTTTCTAGATTGTGCAGGGCATGGAGCTGGTTCTCGTCCAGTGCTTCTAATTCGGCTAGACGGATCTCGGCTACCTCATCTGATGTATGGTGATCATAAACTGCAGTGCGTAATGATGGCAGCTGGATCTCAATGGGTAGGACGACCTCAGCTCCATACACCAGGGAATATGGGGTCACCTGGGTAGAGTTGCGAGTCGTCGTCTTGTAAGCCCAGAGGGCGTTGGGGAGCTTGTCCGGCCAACTTTTCTTGTTCTGACCAACTATCTTCTGCAGAATGTTAGAGAGGGTTTTGTTGAACGCCTCGATCTGTCCATTCGCCTGCGCGTGGTAGCGGGAGCTATGGTTCGACCGGATATCGTACTTGGCGTACAATTTCTTTAGTTCAGCCGCTCGGAAGTTGGTACCGTTATCGGTGAGGATGGCATGAGGGACCCCAAACCAGTGGATAATATTGGAGCTCACAAAGTCAACGATGGAACGAGCCTTGACCTCTTTGAGTGGAACTGCCTCTGCCCACTTGGAGAAGAAATCTGTAGCAGTCAAGATGAACCTACACTGGCGGGCTGTTGCCGGTGGATATGGTCCCACTACATCAAGTACCCATACCGCAAATGGCCAAGAGTACTTGGTGGGGTGGAGGGGCTCCGGCGGCCGATGCTGGAAGTTGGCGTGAACTTGGCACATGTGACATCTCTTGGCATATCCAATACAATCGTGGGTCATAGAGGGCCAAAAGTACCCCAACCTCCGGATTTGATGGGACAGCTTCGGCCCAGCTTGATGGGTGCCACAAGAACCGGTGTGAACCTCTTGCATAACTTGAGGTATCTCTACTCCTTGGATGCAATGGAGGAGGACACCATCGAAACTCCGCTTATAAAGGATCTGTTCAAGACTGGGGCCGCTCTGGAGGGTAAATTGCAGTGCGCGGCGTCGGATTCGCTCGCGCTCAGCCCGGTCGTCCGGGAGGCAACCAGTTTGGAGGTACTTGACAAAAGGTTCCCTCCAGTCGAGAGTGGCTTTAACCACTGTGCCTGACAAACCCGGGACCCCTGTCGTGGAGGGTCCAGCGGTGAGATGACCTACCCGCAGGCCATCATTGTCCTCTTGGGTGACGGGGGAAATGACTCTCTGGTGTGCCACATGTATGATTAAATCATCTTGCTCGGGTTCTGTGAGCGATGCGGGCAAGCCAGCCAAGGTGTCTGCTTGACCGTTCTGTGATCGTGGGACATGGGTAACCTCTGGTCGAGAAGAGAACTGAGCCATTAGGTAGAGGGTGTACTCCAGCAACGGTGAAAGCTACGACTTCCTGACAACGTAGTCGCCATTAACCTGTTTGATTACCAGCTCAGAATCTCCTTTCACATGTAGATGGGGCACATGGATCTCAAGGGCCAACTCGAGGCCAGTGATGAGAGCCTGGTACTCTGCCTCGTTGTTCGTATAGCCTTTTGACAACAGGAATGAGTATGGCCGGACGGCCTGCGCCGGGGTAATGAAGACAATACCCAGGCCCACTCTGTTGAGCTTGGGATCGTTGAGCCTCCTACCGGTGGGGCTCCGGGAGGCGCCGTCGAAATGAATTTTCCAACACGGGACAGCATGATCGACTGAGAGGATCGTCCTATCAGGGAAATCCAGGTCCAGGGATTGATCCGCGGAGGTTGGATGGGTAACTAAAAAGTCTGCCAATGCCTGTCCCTTAATGGCCTTCTGAGGTACGAACCTGATATCAAACTGCTGGAGAATCACTGCCCACCGTGCTAGTCGGCCAGTTAGCATGGGGCGGTTCAGGATGTACTTCAGTGGGTCTACCCGGGAGACCAATTTCACCTCATGGTGCTACAGGTATTTTCGCAACTTCTGCACGGTGAATACGAGCGCAAGGCAGCTCTTTTCGACAGGGGAGTATCTGACCTCCGTATCGAGAAGCATGCGGCTGAGAGAGTAGAGACTATTCTCATTACCCTCGTTATTCTTCTGGGCGAGCAGCGCACCGAGGGATCTCTCCAGGGAGGTCACATAAAGGACCAGTGGCTTTCTGTAGATGGGTGGCATCAAGACCGGAGGTTGGAGTAGATACTGCTTGATTTCCTCGAAGGCGGTCCGACACTCCTCATCACATTCGTAGGCGGTGCCCTTCTTGATGAGCTGGGAAAAGGGCTTACACTTGCTGGCCAGATTCGCAATGAATCGGCGTATATAGGCTAAGTGGACTTAAAGGCCTCGAAGCTCCCGAATGTTGCTCGGGGGAGGCATTTGGCTGATGGCCATGATCTTCTCCGGGTCGATCTCAATACCTCGGTATCTGACAACAAAGCCCAGAAACTTCCCAGAGGTGACCCCGAAGGCACACTTCAATGGGTTCATCTTTAGGTGATGGGAACAGAGGAAACCAAACACTTTCTCAAGGTCTTTGAGATGGTCCTGGTGCTGACATGATTTGACTACAAGGTCATCCACGTAGCATTCCACCAATGTCCCGAGAATCAGTTTGAATATGCGATTCATGGCCCTCTGATAAGTGGCACCAACATTTTTCAAACCGAACGGCATAACCTGGTAGTAAAAGGTACCTTGGGGAGCCCTGAAGGAAGTGGACTCCTCGTCTTCGGGGGCCATATGGATCTGGTTGTACCCAGAATATCCATCCATGAAAGAGAGGGCTTGGAACCCGGCCGTGGCATCAATCAATAACTCCGTCACCGGGAGTGGGAAGTCATCCTTTGGGCAGTGCCGATTGAGATCGTGAAAGTCGATGCAGACTCTGATCTGCCCATTCTTCTTCCTGACTAGCATAATGTTGGCAAGCCACTTGGGGTACTGGACTTCCTTAATGAAGTTGGCTTTGATATGCTTGTCAACTTCGGCCTCAACCATAGCACAATGAGAAGGGTGCATCTTCTTGGGAGGCTGCTTAAACCCACGATGTTTTGCCGGGAGTCCCAGATGGTGAACGACTACCTGGGGATCTAGCCCTAGCATCTCATTGTAACTCCAGGAAAACACATCACGGTGTTGTTTGAGGAAATCTATGTACTGCCGCCGCTCCTCGGGGGACAGGGCTGTACTGATCAATGTGGGTTTCAGATCTGCCTCGCTACCAAGGTTCACCTTTACCAGTTCATAAACCGTGGTAGAGACGCCTTCCTCGAAGGTGGGGGGAGAATTATCCAGGTCTTCCTCCCCACCCGTGGGGGGATTTCCCACGACGGGAGATACTTCTGGGCTATCAAAACCTGAGGGGAAGATGGTACCGGCTTGGGTAGCAGCGGTCATCACATCGGGAGACTCACATTCCATTGAGACCATAGCAATGAAGGCAGTCGACCCTATCCCATCTGGCCTTTGGCCTAAGGGGCCACGTTTGATAATATCAAAGTAGTGGTGACGTGTCGGCCTGAGTCGGTGGATTCCAGCCCGGCAGAAGAGACACGTATGGCATACCGCCATTGTCATAATCTTGACATTCCGGTACCGTACAGGGGTAGGAGGTTCTGGGATGACCTGAGCCTGGTTGATGTAGGAGTATGAGGTGATTTTCCGTCGTCGCTTGGACACGGGAACATGCCTTCCTTGCGTACCCGAAACAACAAAACATTACCCCATGTCGGGGGTCGTGGCCTCCAACCGGTGGATCGGAAGTATGTAGGCGTCATCCATGCTTGCCCAGGGATAACTTGTGACCAGGGCGGGTTCATCCTCACTTACTAGGATTTTCTTATCCTTACTTTTGTAATAACCCGCATCCAGATAGCGAGCCTCACAAGAAGCGAAGGGAGACGCATCTCCTTGGAGCACGCCTACTCGACCGTTGAGTGAGTATTTGAGGCACTGGTGATACGACGAAGGGACCGCTGAATGCAGATGGAGCCATGGCCTACCCATCATTGCGTTGTAGGTGGTGTCTTGAGAGACGACCATGAACTCGGTGCTAGAAATTAAGCCACCAAACTAAGTCTTCAGGCGGATCTTGTTGACTGGGGTTTTCCCGGTCCTGTCGTACCCCTAGATTCTGAGGTCAAAGGGAGTTAAATCGCCTTCAGACAGACCCAACTTTTGCAACGTCCGAGTCGGAATTAAATTGATTCTGGAACCCATGTCAACGAGGCAGCGGCAGACATCCACACCATTGAAGTGGCTAGTGATGTACAACGGGTGAATGTGCCCTTGTATAGGAGGGTCCTCATCTTTATCGGAGAACGAGATAACCGCCTGACATTCGGCGTTTTCAATCATCTCGGTATGGAAGGCTTCTATAGCTGCTACCTCCGTATCAAACTGGAGGGGGCTCCATAGGGCCTCGGCAAGTGCCTCGCGCATTTCGGATGATAGGAAAAGGGCATCAAGGATGGAAGACCTCACCGGAAAATCGGCCAGGTGCTTCAGGACATCATACTTTCGTGCCAAATGCGAACCTCTGCTTACAGGAGGTCGTTCGGCATTTGGAGGCACAGTGGGTTCTGCCAGTTGAACCGGCGATCGGCTAGTACTGGGTACATCCGGCTGCCTACTAGTTGAAGCCTGGAGAGTAGTCGTCGGACTAGGATTGGACAGCGGAGGCTAGCCTGTAGCCGGGAAAGACTGACTGTGATACAAACGAGGTATCTCTCCCTGATCTAGTAGCACGAATGGCGGTGGAGGTAGAGCCAAGAGCGTTAGTTGGGGTTGCGCGTGCTGAGCTCTGCACTGAGCCTGCTGTATGGTCTCAGTAGAATGCATGGCTGGGCCAAAAGTGCCCACTGACGTACCTTGATGACCGGCGCGGTTGCGATTCCGCTGACGTTGATGTCAGCTGGGAACGTTGGGGAGGTTCGCCTGGCGTTCCCCCTCGTCAGGGGTCATATTGGGCTTTACCCGCTCCACGGTGTTAACTGAAGTGTACCCCTGGTTGTCGCTCGAGGAGTCATCCACCGCTGGGTGGATTCTGGGAGGAATACCCATTTCAGGGGGCATAAAGTCACCGAGAGTGCGGGATGACGACGGCACCGGCGTTGCGCGTTGCTTCTTCTTGCGTCGCCGCTGCTTTCCCTTTTGGAAATAGGTCGACTGTGAAGACAATGCGGAGGCACCGACTACTTCTTCTGAAGGTTCCGACTGCTTCAGGTGAACCCGGATGATACCATGGGCATGAACGACGGTTTTTCGAGCCATCTAGTCATCATATTTCTAGGATCCGCGGCTGGGGACCTGCTGCCACTCGCCTTCGCTATCACTGTCGATCTCTGATCCTGCAAAGAAACCCGCCACTTGTGCTGGTACTGGGCCCAACTTGACTATGTTGTTATTGACATGGTCTTGAAGCCAATCTTTAAAAAGATAGCATTGCTTGAGGGTGTGCCCCAGAATCCGATGATAAGGGCAGTAGTTGGGGTGATCGGTGAGATTTGCCTCTGTCGGCCTTCTGCACTCGGGCAGACGCACAATCCCTTGCTCTAGAGCGCTTCGGAAGTAGCCAGGGACCTGATTTTCGTTGAACAAATAAGTCGGGTTCCTTCTTTCCGGATAGGGGGCCCTGGGGGCCTGGCCCTGACGAGGGGCCGGAGGGGCCTGCAAAGGAGGCGGCACCTGATTGTCTCACCTAGGTGGCGGTGGCGCATTGCGCGGGGGAACCTATCGGTTCTGAGGCGGTCGCTGCTGGGCAGGAGCCTGTGATTGAGGTAGAGTACCTCTGCGGGGTTGCGGGGATGGTGTCGCCGACAGTAACTCCAGCTGCCTCGGGGCTTCTATTTGGGCCACCGCGGTGGGTTCAGCCCTGGCGGTCCTCCTGGCTGGGATCATAGGGGGCAAAAAATGTGCATGACTAGCCTGTTGCAGGGCTTCCTCAAGGCGCTGAGCCTTATCTGACAAATCTATGAACCCTCCAGGGTATTTATGGGTAATCAGGGAGGGTACCAGCTCCGTTTTGATGTTCCCCATACACATCGTCAGTAATTGCTCCTGAGTCAGTGGCATATCGAGGGAATACGTAAGTCCCTTCCACCAGGCGATGAAATCTACCACCCGCTCATCAGGCCTTTGCTTGCACTTGAAGAGGTCTTCAATGCTGGTCTTCCGTATGGTGGAGCTAAACTGGTACAGGAACTGCTGGCGGAGGTCCTCCCAACCGGTCACCGATCCGATAGGGAGCTGGCTGTACCAGACGAATGCTAGACCTTCCAATGTCTGTACGAAACACCGGAGTTTGGCGGCTTCTTGTTGAGTCGGGGTCCCCAGCATGGGGCCACACCTGGAAGAAAAATGTGCCAAGTGCTGTGGCGGGTCCCCTGTCCCGTTGAAGGGTGAGAAAGTGGGGTTCCCAAAACCCGGAGGTGCAGGCATATCATCCACCCACACGGGATATGGCTTGCCATCCGGTGGGACCGCCACCTACCGCGTTTCCAACGAATCGAGGCGGGCTGTGAGTGCTGCAATAAGATCATCCAGGTGGGGGTCCCTGTCTTGACGGGGATCCCTAACCACAAGTGCATTGCCAGGTTCTTCAACACGGTAGATGGCTTCGACCGCTCGTGGATCAACTGGCGGAATGACCTGCGGGGCGATTGGGGGAACCCGGACTGGGTTCTTCAGATTGACCCATCGCTCGGGGGGGTTTGGCGAGACGTATCGTGCCCTCTTGCCATACGTTCCGGCTTCTGCCCTGTCTGCGGCAGTAGCATGATCAGGGTTTCCCAGAGGCATCTCACCGGGGGGAAATTTTTACTGCCCCTGCTGCCCCGGCATGGGATCACCATAGTCGGGTCGCCGCTCTGCGGCGCGCTCAGCCAAGAGTTTGTCAACTAGCCTCTTCTACTCAGCAAGCTGCTGGCGTAACGTGGCCTTCTCATGATCTTCTTCTATTTTCTGTGCAGAGGCAGACGGGTCGGAGGGCTTGATAGTTCTGACGTGCTCCTTACCCTTTCCGGCGTTTCGACCGAGTACAAGCGACTCGGTGGGTACGGGGAGGCCTAGCAGGTTCCTCTGCTAATGGGTAACTCTCCCTGATGGGTCCAGCAGTGGCGGTACGCCCTCGGGGGGTAAGTCTCCATCAAGGAATTCAAGCTCGTCTTCCTTGTCCACTATGTCATCCATGTGGACCGCGACCCCTCTCAAGGGCATGTCCTAGATGTCGCATAGCGAATCGGGATGCCGTCGGATAGGGTCGAAGAGGAGAGCGGCATAGTTTCCCCAACCACAGACTTGCTCATGGGGGGTAGCTTCCCTGACGATCCTGCGGAGTACTTTGAAACTCTGGACGCATTTTCGTTGAAGGGTGCCCTGGCGGCCTGGCGACTCAGGGTGCTGGGCCACAAGGAGTGCGGCCGCATCGATCAGGCGGCACTGCTTGCCGATTTCATTGAAGTGCTCTTGACTTCTGGGGTACACCACCCGTTCGTAACGAAGGTGGAAGTGTGTCGCCCATAGGGTTCGAAAAAAGCACCCCACTTCTTCAGGGGTAAGGGACTCTGGTGCGCGAAAATTCAGCGTTGCCGTCGGCCAGAACTTCTCCGGGAAGTAATCTGCTGCAAGAATACTCCAGAAGCTCCTGGGTTCGGACTCGGGGTCTTGCCCTGTATTTCCCTACTCATCAACTAGGGGCGGCTGAGGGACCTGTAGCGGTATCGAGGCGGACCTATGGGATAACAAACTTGGCGGTGGAGAATACGGCGAACGGGCTGACTGGCCGCCGAATTCCGGGCCATCCTCCGAAGAGAAAGGTGACCTGGCCACGATGTCACGATACGATGGGCTGATATCCATAGCTTCCGGCATAGGAATCGCAGCTACCGACGACCGGTCATGTCGTCGCTATACCACCGTTGGCCCCCAAAATAGCTCTCCGTGATCTCTAGTATTGGTATAGGGTGCTTCTGGTGACAATGGCGGTGATTGCGCGGTCGAGACCTGCGGAATTCCCAAGATTTCTTCATCCTAGATGTACCTGAGGAGAGAGGTGGGAATCTGGTGGACCTCATATTCTGGGAGAATGAGGCTGACGCGTTTGGTTCCTGCCCCAGTCCTTGATACGGAGGATCGGGGAGAAGGTTCCATCGCTGAATCGCATTCCGCTTCAGAGTCGGAGAAGCGGGCAGGTTTGATCTCCACCCGGGCCTTCCCAGGGTTCTTCTTGTGGCGGCGATGACCCGCTCTCCTGCCCCGGGGTGGCTCTTCGGGACAGGGTTGATCCCTATCAGGCAGTCTCGGGGCGGCGCTGGCACCGTGGCGGAGAGGGCCCCCACTCGAGATAGCCGAGGTGTGAGGGGCACCAGGGAAAATGTTGAAGGGTACATGGGGAGGACCTCCATGAACAACACTCATGTAGGCGGAGCCTCTGTTGGAATCGGCAGGAGCATGGGGAGGACCTCCATTGTTGATGAGGGCGGAGCGAGGTTGACCTTCACTCCTCGAGTTGCTGGGGCGAGGAGGACCTTCACCGGTTGCAGAGAGGACGTAGGGAGGGCCCCCACGTTGGAGAATGACCGAATGGACGGTGCCTTCAGATCGGCGGTCGAGGGCAGGAGGATGGACTCCATACCCTGTATAGTGGGTGCGGGAAAGGTTTCTGCGCCGAGCGTCACTGCCGCGGGGCAGGTCTTCCTTCGGGATGGGGGTAGCACAAGGCATACCTCCATGACGAACTTCAGAGCGGGGAAGGCCCACGCTCTGTGGAGTAGTGGTACGGGGAGGGCCTCCGTACGGGGTGACATCATCGCGGGTTAGTTCGCGGCGATCACCACTTGGGCCTGCAACCCGGAGAGTCAACCCAGCCTGCCCGTGGGGCGGGTGGGGTCTCAATCTTGGTTGGGTGAAGGAGTTCCCCTGCTCAGTGTATGCAGGGGCTTCATGATGCACATCGGCGGTGGCTCGGGCCACTGTAGCTGTTGACATCGACGCGCCTGCGTGAGCGTCCTCAGCCCGGGCCTGGCGCTAACGTCGGGTCAGGTAAGCTGGTGTAGGTGGTGCAGGGGCATGGACTGCCTGCTCTTCCTGTGGAGTCGGACGGCATCGCTGACGCAGCTGGACGAGAGCTCTCGCCTGGAGCCCTTGGGTCGGGACCCTGAGCGGGCTGAGTCGGACGGCGCCTGCCTCTTCAGCATAAGGCGAGGAGTCGTCAAGGCGTTCCGTGGATAGGCTCCTGAAACGGTTGAACGTTGGGGTGGGGAGAAGGGGCTCCCTGCACGGCCTGTTAGGGCGGCGTTGACGGCGGGGCCTGGAGGCCTCCAGGTCCAAGCGGTCCATATCCCTAGTTGGGATGACCCCTTCCTCCTCGTACCTGCGCACGAGGTTGTTGATCACCCTTCGCTGGATGACCTGTGATGGGGAAAGGGGACGTGGGCGCCCCGTATTCTGCGATGTGGCAGCCGTCGTGGCGGTAGCGGCGCCATGTGGGGTGGCTGTGGCGATGTTGCCCCTGCCCCTGCATAGGCTAGGGGGTGGTGATCGCGTCTCTGTAACAGCAAACTGGTTCCTGAGAAATGAATGGATCAACTCATCAGCACTGAGAGGAAAGAGGATTGACAACCAGTGCCCCAGCGTCCTTCCATACTCCACGTCTGTAAGAAGGATCCACGCCAACACGCTACAGAACGGAGTGCCCCACGTTCTACTGCCGTGACTTCCAGTGAGTTTCACGACAGGCCTGCTATTTGCTTGGTGAGACCAGGCGCCAGATATTTGGATCCAGTGACACGCCAAACTACTGGTGTCTCGAATGACACTAATCTACATATTGAGGAGAAGAATTTCACGTCGGGTTCACCATTTCTGTTTCCGACGCATTCGTCGAGGCGTGCGCGCATCCGTCCGTGGAGGAGGAGGACGACGCTACGCTTGTGGCCCCGCGTTCCCGCTTTCCAAAGGCGGGCGACATTCGCTCCTTACTCAGGGACATCTATTCCTTGATCAAAACGGGATGATGGGATTTCGGTTCTTCCTTCTATGGATTCCTTCTCAGAACTCGTCACCTAGTCCGGGTCTCCCTCATAGATTTAATACGTAGTTCATGAAACTCTTCCCAGTGACATGTTTCCATGGACGCCGGTTAATTACACTGCTTCTGTCGGGACAGTCCAAAGGGTCCGGTCAGGGCAGCAACCTTCAGTCGGGGGAGTAGTCACGTTGAGGCATCAGTAGCATGTCTGGATGAGGGGGAACCTAGCATGTCTGTCTATTATCCCTGGTCACAGGGCTTCTCGAGGGCGTGGAAGCCCGAGGCATCCCACATCGAGCTCAGGGAATTATGTGTCATAGACACATATCTGAGGTTTTCCTCAGCTTCACGTGTTTAACATAGGGTACGCCGTGAGATTAACGTCCAGCGGAGACAGATCAACCCAACCAGAGCATTTAGCTAGGATAGATCGGATTCAGGGATTTCCCTTGAAGGGATGCCGATACCGGGGCCAGCCCATGGGCGGCTGTGGAGAGGAGCGTACCGACATGGTCTCACCGAGATATGACGTTCCGGGTGAGAATCGGGATGGGTGATAGGTGGATGAATGGAGTGGAGGGGGAGTGAGATGGGACCATCGCAGGGGCGACGGTGAAGTTGGGCTTGAGCCTTGAATAGGCTTCCTACGTATCCCCGTGGTAGGGAATCAAAGTCCGCATAGTTCGGGATGGTGCCGGTAAACTGACATAAAAGTAAACCCGTGGGTCCACTAGTGGTGGGCCTGAACCTTGGGAAGGTTTCCTATATACCATGCCTTAACATGGATCAAAGTCCTCGTAGTTCGGATGATGGAATACAGTTTAATGTCATGCGGGACGATAGTGAACCCTGCCGTGAATAAACGACGGGTGGTGGGTGTCGGTGAACCGACGTAAATGAGGGACCTTGGTCCAATGGGAGATGGGCTTGAACCTCTAGGAGGATTCCTACGTACCATGCCTTGACATGGATCAAAGTCCTCATAGTTCGGATTGAAAACGGGGGCTTGGCACACCGACAAGGAGATGCTCTGGGCCAATGATTGTTGGGCCTGATCCTCGGGGAGGCTTCCTACGTACCATGCCTTGACACGGATCAAAGTCCTCGTAGTTCGGGTTGTGGAATACAGTTTAACGTCATGCGGGATGGGGGTGAACCGACATGAATGAGGTCAGAACGACCAGATGGTGGGTTTGAACCTCGTAGAGTCTTCCTACGTACCATGCCTTGACATGGATCAAATATCTCATAGTTCGGGTTAGTCACAACATCTTGCCGTCGGACTAGAATGCAGTTTAAAGTCATGCTGGACGAAGGTAGAACTCGACGTGAATGATGATGGGTGGGCTTGAACCTCAGGAAGGCTTCCTACGTACCATGCCTTGACATGGATCAAAGACCTCGTAGTTCATATGGGGCTTTGTCAGCGAACCGACGTGAAGGTGGACCTTGGTCCAATGAGTGGTGGGCTTGATCCTCTGGAAGGCTTCCTACGTACCATTCCTTGACATGGATCAAAGACCTCGTAGTTCAGGTGGGACTTTGTCAGCGAACCGACGTGAATGTGGACCTTGGTCCAATGAGTGGTGGGCTTGAACCTCTGGAAGGCTTCCTACTTACCATGCCTTGACATGGATCAAAGACCTCGTAGTTCAGGTGGGAATGGGTGTGCAGTTTAATGTCATGGGGGAAAAGGGGGGCATACAGTTTAACGTCATGCTGGACGAGGGAAAAACTCGACGTGAATGAACGACCGAGCAATGTGGCTTGAACCTCATGGAGGCTTCCTACGTACCATGCCTTGACATGGATCAAAGTCCTCGTAGTTCACTGAAGGTAGGGGTCAGGGTCGGTGCTCACTCTAAGCCCACGTGAGTCATGCTCGGTGTGAGAAACAAGAGGTTGCAAGGACCTGACGATCACGCCGCGAAGGATGCATCCGTGAGAAGCGAAGAGGGGCTTACGCGTTAGGCAGCCCACGATGCTGGGACTTACTCCAGGATGGAGGCCCAAAGTGCGACAAAGCGTAGCGAAAGAGGGATTCAGGACCAATGATGGGAGGTTCCTTGTTCCCTATCACGCCCTACACTGACCTTGGTAGTGGGGAAGTACGGAGATGCAGAGGTGCAGCCATCCGTTGGGGAACTAGGGTCGCCCTTCTCCTATGAACATACGCCACTCCAATAAGGAGGATATCATCCCTTGTGGATGGGTGATTCCATTCCTGTGGAGATGAGTGGTGTAAAGAATGTTTGAGTTGGGGGGACCCTTCGTGAGAGGCATGAGGTCGGGTCACAATTTAACGTCATGTGTTGAGGACGTGGTGCTTGGCAGTTTAACGTCCTGTAGCTCGGACGAGGTGGGTTCACTCCGCACCCCTAGGAATTACATAACCGGTACCCTCTGGTCCTTAGGGAAGGGAAGGTACCAGTAAGGCCATAGTCAAGGGGCCCACATTAGCGTGGCTATGCGAAGAAGCAATAGCCGTTAGCGTGCCTATGTGAAGAATCATTAGGCGAAGCAACGCCACGAGTGGTATTGTCCATGGGACTTTGAAATCACATCGTGCAAACCTGGAGGGTCGCACGGGAAGAGGAATTTCTAAGCAAAGGAGTGTGCTTCGCGAAGTGGAGTGACTTGGCCTTAGCATGGGGCATAGGTGTGAGTGGAAGGTGCTTCGCGAAGTGGAACAGTGTTCGCGGAGCACTGCCTCGCGAAGAAGAGGTGCCTCGCGAAGCAGGGTCCTGCGAAGCAGTGTGCTTCACGATGTGTAGCGATCCTGCCTTAGCATAGGGATCACTAGTATGGGTTGGGTGTTTCGCGAAGCATAAATGCTCCGCGGCTGCCCGGGTTCCCTTGGGAATCCCCTTCCTTCGCGAATTCTCTTGAGCTTCGTGAAGGGCATCCCTCTTGTAAGAGGGGCTCAAAATGAGACAAAGCAAAGGCGTCTCGCGAAGTAGAAGTACCTCGCAGAGATCATGATTCCCGGGGCAAAGAGTGCTTCGTGATTCGGGAGAGGAGAATCCGAAAGGTTGGATTGTCTATCTTCGAGACTCAAGGGGAGTCCAATATTTATAGGGAAGGGGCGCCGCGAAGCAGAACTCGCACGCCGCCTCAGGTGCTTCGCGGCGCGCTCGCGAACGTCAAATGCGTTCGTGGAGAGTTACCACCTCTGGAGCATTGCGGAGGGCTCGCGAACGTCAAATGTGTTCGCGGAGAGTTACTGCGTCTGGAGCTTCGCAGCGGGCTCACGAACATCAAATGCGTTAGTGGAGAGTTACCGCCTCTGGAGCTTCGCGAGGCCGCGATGATCGGGGCGCTTCGCGTCGGTGCTTCGCGTCGGTGCTTCGCGGGGCAGCGCGCCAGCCTTCTTTTTCGTCCCTTCCTTTCGTGCCTTATTTTGGCGCCAACAGACATATACAAGAGAAACAAGACTCAAGAGGGGATGTGCATGAATTGATAAATCAAACCCAGAATGAATGAGGATGAAGTCCATATCACACCTCACACGATTCCAAGAATGAAACCTCGGGCCGAGGGGATAGAAAAGGTTAGAGAATATGGGGTATGAGGGACTAGCTCTCTTAAGGTAAGTACATGGTGCAGCTCTTGCGAACCTAACATGAATGAATACATAAGCCCATACCACACCACACAATCATAGATGAGAACTTCAGCCCGGGGGCCGAAAAGGGTTGAAGGACCTAGGATAAGGGTGTTCCCGATGACTATATACACATGACCCTTTATGTGGGTAATGCCATACCAAATCTCCTAAGCCCACATGAGCAATGATCGATGTGGGAAATAAGGAATAGGATCAGGATCTCCCTAACATATAAGTGTATGGAAATAATGGAAGAAGATCAGGCATGGTCTGTCCTGATCAGACCAAGAATCCTGTCCAAGGTGGATGAATTTTTGAAGAGGTAAAATGAAAAAAAGAATTCATGACACCCAATATTTGGGACTTATAGTGGTGGAAAAAATGATGGAGGATGGTTGTGGACCATATTCAAAACACAGAATCCATATCATGTGACCAGAAATGGGAACAAAAAATGAGCAATGACCGCTGACCATATTCGCCACTCAGGACTTGTATCAATTTGTGACTATTGATTTAGTGGTTTATCAAGAAAATACATCCTTGTATGGATACGAGCTGGTAGAGGCGGCTCAGACACAGATGTATGCTAGGGGTAAAACCCGAAAACACATATTTGAGCTAGACTCGAATAGGAACTGGTGCATAAAAACGGGCCTTTCTACACTCTTGGTTACGACACTCCCAGGGTATATACTTTGGTAAATTCACAAGATTAATATGAACCATTATTAAGGGACTAAAAAAATTCCTTAAGAATATATGTTTGAAAGTAGATCATAGATAAAATAGACTAAAGCCAATAGATTCATATGTTAAGTAAATAAAAGTTATTTATAAGTCATTAGTTTTTTCCTTGTATTACCCTTTATGTGTTACCCCTAACTTTCCATTTATTCCAGCCAATGGCCGGTGATAGGAGGACTCGTGCTAACAATCGATGTGAAGATCAATGTGATTACTATACAATTGAGATGCCCAATCCAATGGGAGTAGGAATTGCAAAACTTTTCTTTCTTCTCTCTCAACTAACTCAAGATTTGAATAGAAACATGGTTCATGAAGAACGTTAAACCCCCCTAAGAAAGAACAAGTCACTATCGATAGCTTCAAGAGACAAAGGCCTCCAACTTTTAATGGATCATACGATCCCTCAATCGCTGAAAATGGATCAACTCCATTGAAAAGATCTTCTCCATCCTTCAATGTTCTGAAAAATAGAGGGTTCTCCTGGATACTTATCATATGGAGGGTGAATATTATTAATGGTGAATGTTGATCAAAAATACAAAGCCTGATGAGGAGATCGAGGTGTTGGAATGGAAGTATTTCTGGAAGATGTTTTTCAATAAATATTTTATGCGCACCCTATGGATTAAGATGGAAAGGGACTTCCTTGAACTCAAGAAAAAAGATGGAAAATATGTTGGAGCGTACATGGAAAACATCACAAGGCTTTCACGATACGCCTCCGGATTTTTCGTTACCCCCGAATGCAAGGTTGACCACTTCTTTGGTGGGCTGAAACCTAGCCTGTAGAAAGTGCTGGCGATTCGTGACTTCGACAGCTATGAGGAAATTGTTTGATGTGCCCTCAAGGTCGAAATGGAGATAAAAGAATATCAAGGGGATCATGGGGATATGAAGCGTAAGGTGGACTTCATTTCTATTGGTCTGATGGATAAATACAAAAGTGCTACGAAGATCCAGAACCCCACTTTCCAAAGGTGCAGAAAGAAGCACCCCAAAAATTTCCTGAAGGGAATGGGGAAATGCTTTTGGTGTGTAAGTGAAGGGAACCTAGATATTAACTGTCGGTAAGAAAGACCCACGGCTATGATAGAGGATAGGAATGCTCTGTTCAAACCTCAACACAAGGTTCATTGCTACAACTGCAAAGAACCACGACATCTTGCAAATCAGTTCCCTAATCCAATGGTTTTCGAAGGCAACCAACAACCTCCAATGCAGCAAGGGAGCAATTTTTCCATCACAACTACCGAAGTGAACCCCTAACAATGAAGTAGTGATAGGTATGCTAGTTATTCATTCAATAATTGCGAACATACTTTTTTATTTAGGTTCTACGCATTCTTTTATATCTCGAAAGTTTAGTAGAACAATCCCAGCACCACCACAAATCAAGGAAGTGAAGATGTCAGTGATTATAAAAAATGGGGAAATCATTGCATCCCATGAATAAAACTCCTCCCCTATCATAATCTGTGGATTAAACTTCCCGGTGAACCTCATCATTATCTCTCTGGTTGAATTTGATGCGATTTTTTTTCATGGATTGGATTTCCTTATATAGAGCCAACATAAATCATTGGGAGAGAGAAATCACTCTCCATGTAGATAATCTACCCCTGATTCTATACAAGTGCTAGGAGGAATATGAATCTTCTTTAGATCCGTCATCTCAAGCATGGATATTACTACCCAATAAGCATGCGTATCTAGATCAGATGATTGAGTCCAGGGAAACAAACATCCTTAAAGACATGCCTATTGTGAGGGAATCTATTGAAGTGTTTCCCGAGGAATTACCTGGTCTTCCTCCTAGAAGTGATGTTGAATTCTCAATTGATCTTATACCTAGGGAATTTCCAATATCCAACACTCCATATAGAATGGTTTTTGTGGAGCTTGAGGTGCTGAATAAACAACTATAAGAGAATCTGGATGAAGGGTTTATACGCCCAAGGGCTTTACCATGGGGTGCACCAGTCCACTTCATCAAGAAGATGGATGGGTCAATGCACCTTTGCATCGATTATCGTGAGCTCAAAAAATCATGATTAAAAAAAGTATCCTCTCCAACGAATTTATGACTTATTCAATCAGATACATTAAGAAAAATACTTCCCCAAGGTGGATTTGCGGTCGGGATATTATCAAGTAAGGGTGAATAAAGAAGATATCCCCAAGACTGCTTTTTGTACAAGATACATGCACTATGAATTCATAGTAATGCCTTTCGGACTCACTAATTCTTCAGAAATATTCATTGAATTGATGAATAGAGTCTTTAGAGATTACCTTGACAAATTTGTGGTAGTCTTTATAGATGATATTCTGATATACTCCCAAACCAAGTAGGATCATGAAGAGCATCTAAGAACTGTACTAGTGACCTTGCAGAAGGAGAAGCTCTATGCAAAGTATAGCAAGTGTGATTTCTGGTTGAAGGAGGTCTCATTATTCATCTATATCATCACAAGAAATGGGATATATGTGGATCCCTCCAAAAAAGATGCAATTGAGGGATGGTCGAGGCCAACATCGGTAACAGATATCCATTGCTTTTTGGGGTAAGCTGGATATTATCAACGATTTGTGAGAAATTTCTCATGATTTTCCAACCCTCTAACCAAGATAACTTAGAAGGGAGTAAATTTTTCTTGGAGTGATGAATGCGAAGAAAGCTTCAAGGAGTTGAAAAGGAGGCTTATCACTGCGCATGTGCTCACTTTACCCACAAGTGGAGAACTTTTTGTGGTATTCAGTGATGTGTCGAAGAAGGGCCTGGGATGTTTATTTATGAAAATTGATAAAGTAATTGTCTATGCTTCAAGGTAATAGAATTTTTATGAACATAACTATCCAACACATGACCTCGAGTTGGCTGTAGTGATCTTAGCTTTGAAAATTTGGCGGCATTATCTCTTTGGGGAGAAGTGTGAAATATATATGAACCAGAAAAGCCTCAAGTATGTATTCACACAGAAAGAGTTGAACATGCACCAATGAATGTGGTTAGATTGGATCAAAGACTATGACTTCTCAATCCATTACCACCCTGGGAAAGTGAAAAAGGTGGAAGATTTCCTAAGTAGAAAGAACCCAGTGATTCTATCATTGATGATAATTGAAAATGATCCAATCTTCTTAGATTTGATGAAGATGGACATGGGAATCATAAATAATGTAAAATCATCAATACATTCACATATAATTTCTCAACCGTCACTTTTGGAATGGTTAAAGGATGCTCAAAACGATGATGTGGGAATTTAGAAAATATTTGAAGCCATCAAAAAAGGGAAATCATCAGAGTTTAATGTTAATGAAGATGGAATTGTGAGATTTAGGAAAAGACTATGTGTTCCATCAAGTCCAGAGCTGAAGAAGGAACATTTCGATGATTCACATAGTTAAAATTTCTCTATTCACCCAGGAAACAAAACGATGTATCGAGATCTTTGAGAGCATTATTGGTGGGATAATATGAATAAGGAGATAGTTGAATATACATCAAAGTTCGTGGTGTGTCAGGAATTGATGGAAGGGAGGTAGAAGTCTAAGGGGATGATGCAACCATTGCCCATACTAGAATAGAAATGGGAGAACATCACCATGGACTTTGTCACCAGACTTCCAAAGACATCCAAAGGAAACAATGAAATTTGGGTTGTTGTGGATCATCTTACAAAGGATGCACACTTCATTTCTATTTGGGAGGATTTCTCATTGGATCAAATGGCACATATATATATCAGGGAAGTGGTAAGGCTTCATGGATTAAAACTATCTATTGTGTCTAATCGAGATCCAAGATTCACCTACATGTTTTGGAAGAGTCTTTAACATACTCTGAATACTGAACTCAACTTCATTACGGCCTATCGTCCTCAAACTGATGGCCAATCTGATTGGACTATCCAAACACTTGAGGACATGTTGAGAGTGTGCTCAATGGACTTTAAAGGAGGATGGGATCAACATATTCATCTAGTTTAGTTCTCTTATAATAACAGTTTCCACTCGAGCATCCAAATGGCACCATATGAAACCCTTTTTGGGAAAAGGTGCAGAACACCAGCGTGTTGGGATGAGGTCGCTGAGCTTAAGCTGCTTGGACCAGAAATGGTCGAAGAAATGGTGAAGAAGGTGAAAACAATTCGGCATCATATCAAGGCATCCCAGATTTGATAGAAGAGTTATTCATATAACCATCAATGAGACCTTGAGTTTAAAGTTGGAGGCATGGTATTTCTACATATATCTTTGTGGAAGAAGGTCATGAGGTTTGGAATGAAAGCAAAGTTAAGTCCAAGGTACATCGGCCCCTTAGAGATTCTTGATTGTGTCATGGATGTGGCCTATCTACTAGCACTTCCACCTACCATGGACAAATTACATGATTTCTTTCATCTATCCATCTTATGTAAGTACATACTGAACCCTTCACATGTACTCTCTTCAGAGGTGGTACAGTTTTAGGATGATCTTTTTTATGAGGAGAAACTAGTAACGATCTTAGATCACAGAGAAAAATTTCTACAAAATAAGACAATGCCCCTTGTCAAGGTGTTGTGGTGAAACCACAAGTTTGAAGAAGAGATGTGGGAATCAGAGGAAATGATAAAGCATAGTTACCCAATTTTTTTTGTAAGAAAAGGAAATTTCGAGGGAAAAATTTATTAAGGGGGTAAGATTGTAATGACCCAAACATTCATTAATGGAAATCCCTATTAATCTAATTAAGTGTCTCTTTATGTAAAATGTTTATATAAAATTCCAACTTCTTTGGTTTTATGTTTTTGGATTTTAAAATACTGTTAAGAATTGTGACCATTGTTAATATAGCTGTTTAAATGTGATCACATGATTAGTATAAATATAGGGCTTTAAAAAATCCAATTTACTCAGACAAAGGAAGTGATGGCCTCATCTAGTAGAAGTTTCACATACGAAGCACATTTTTCAGAGCTCAGAAAGAAGACTGAGTCTTTGGGCTTCGCTCTTGACCAAGCCCAAGTAGAGCATTAATATTTTAATCTCGAGTTGGACCACATATGAGAGAAGTGGAAGTTGATAGAGATTACCACCCGAACAATGTTATCTGAGCCACCCAAGAGTTTTTCACCATCGCACACCATACTCTTCGGTCTTATGTGGGTGTTATAAGGGGTTATGTAACAAGACCTTAGCACTATGGTTATGTACATTATTTTTTTATATAATAATGAATATACTTTCATTTTATTATTGTTACCTTGTAAATAGTTTTTAATGGACCAATAGTATTTTTAGTTAATGATTAACTAACAAATCTATTTTGATGAATTACTGGATTTTCGAACTAAATATTATTTTAATAAAATATTATTATTATTAAATTAATTCTAATTAAATATAAATGATCGTATAATTTTATGAATGCAATTGTAATTTTTATTAAGGTTTGAAATCCATTTTTGTCAAAACTCGTGAATTTTCGATAAATGTCGGTTTTTATTTTAAAAGTGAAAATTACCATATTTAGAAAATTATTTAGATAAAATTACTATTATTTCTGGAATCAGGACATCAAAATTATCCAATGGTGAATTTTTCATAACTTTCTAAGACAGTCAAATTTTTGGGTAAAAATTAAATACTGTTTAAATATATAATGTGTTTTATGACATCATAAAAACCCAATAGTGATGTAATAAAATACGATAAACATTATGTTCAGAAAATATATGTTTTA
Organism: Viscum album; assembly: GCA_963277665.1. NCBI lineage: Eukaryota > Viridiplantae > Streptophyta > Magnoliopsida > Santalales > Viscaceae > Viscum > Viscum album. The sequence goes on along the minus strand of OY728138.1, from coordinate 1,528,072,813 downwards.
CCATAAAAATAATGTGATTTTTTATTTTTTGATTTATTTTACAAAGCTTTAGGGGACCATTCAAGACTTATTAAACATTTTGTCTTTTTGAATTGTTTTATTTTTGGAGTGTGACTCGTCTCCAAAGAAGCAACCCCATTATTTTAAGATTTTCGGACTTTTTCATTATAAAATATTTTTTCCACTCCCATTTGGCAGAAACCATGGGCAAAAACCATTGGCTGGTTTGTGGTTTTGGTTAGTTTAATGTGAGGTGTCCCAAACATAAATAATAAACAATTCTCTCTCATTTCCTATATAACCCAACCCAAGATCCCACTTCATCCTCACTCAAAGCCTTTTGAGTTCACCAAAACTCTTCCCCCCACTCTCTAGAATCCTCCCATAGTACCCCAAGCTCCAAAGAAGCCTCTCTCAAGCCTCTCTCAAGCTTTTGGAAGCACACTTCCAGGTAAGGGTTTTTCTTCCTTTCTCATTTTTGTCCAATATTCATTAAATTGTTATTCCATTTTGATTTCAATTATAAATTTTAGGGTATAGTCTCTCACCTACCCCATACTTCCCTCTTTATTTTTGAATTATGGGAGACCCCTTTTTCTCTCATTAAATGCCTCCAATGTACACCTGTTACTATGCCAAAATTCTGAAAGGAATTTCACTCTCCTCATTTACATTCAAGCAATTCTTTTGTATCATGAATAAAAATTCCATTACATTTGTTGGGACATGTATCTATATGTCCCCATTACTATCCATGTTATGTAAATATGATGAGACACCCCTTTCTCTCTCATCAACCATTTTTATGAGTTCTTATGTCAGGCTGTTATTCTGCCGAAATTGCACCGTGCTTTTCAAAGCCAAAGTCATTATGTAGTGAATACCATGACCATTTCTCTATCAATGGTATTCACCTTTCTGCACATTTACTAATTGCTTAAATAGTTTCATGTATGTATTCCATATTCGTTTATAATGGAATAAAATATTATGTTTAATGATTCATTGTTTTATGATTCATGCGGCACACTTATGCATTAAATGAAATGTTTAAGAAGGGTGTGCCCTAATAGTTCCCCAATGCATTGGGAAAAGTATAGTATCATGATACGTCATGTACAATGGGTGTATACTCATTCTAATTCAAGTGAAACAAGGTTTTTCTCATTCTTCATGTGCAATGAGGGTTTACTAATTCTGTATGTTCAATGAGCCTTGGCTCATGCTAATTCTATGTTAAGTGTTGTTGCCACATTTCCATGTTATGCTTATCATGATTTATCATGCCTTTATGTTTATGTTTCTCTTTTTCTCTATTGATATTCCTATTTTCTAACATGTATTGTATTCCTTATTTTATTCCATGATAAGCCCCTTACTAAGATTTATAGCTCAACCTTTTTTTATGCATGTCCTCAGGTTATCCCATGCAATGCTCTGTACGAAGGAATGTAGTAGTCATGTAAAGAATGTTTTCAATAAATATGTTGTTTTTAATGTTTTAAATTTTTATGTAATGATCCTAATCCCTAAAGACACTAGACCTCTCTATCTTCTATGTTGAGTCAAATTAGGTTTATGTAATAAATTATGTTTAATTGTGTAATAAAAGATTATGGTTGTCATAGGAACTATGATGGTGGAAGACCAAAACGGTGGCACACCAAATGGTGTCTCAACCTTTTCCAAATTTTATGTTTTTCTAGTTTCCTATGTTTTTCAAGTTTCAACCCACATACATTTTATTTGAGGTAAACTGAGTTTGAAGCCTTGTTTGGGCATTTTTAAGGGAATTTCAAAGAATATTAAGTATATCTTTAATATCCTAATTCTCTTGGGACTTTAAGGTATTGAAACTATGTGATATGGACCATGATCCCATGTTAATAACTTTTGAAACCATTCATCCTTTAATATAGAATCTCTCACTTCAAAGTTGGGATCTTCCCTTCCTAGTGTGTTTTCCATTCCCTCTTGGTTCATCTAAAGCCTTCGGCTCTAGCCTAGTCATGCACCTATGCTAGAGCCCTATCATACTGAGTTTTCTTGGAGTTTCCTACTACTTATGCAATCCCTTATTGGAACAAAGATGAGTTTTGGTCACCTATTGTTCCATGTAGTGATTCTTCTACTTGTCATTATTTTTGTATCATTCAGGGTGGGTGTACTAATGAATCTTTTTTAAGAATGCATGAATAATTTATTTAGACATGTAATAATTAACAACATGAAGATGATGATAAAAAGATAATAGGTATGGAATTTATGATATTTGATGATGATCACTTGTTTTATCTGCTATATTTGTTTCTTTTTTATGTTTTTTGTGGCTGTATGAATTCTAAAAATCATGGATGTTCGTGGTATTTTATTGAACACTAGTGGTGTTCTATTTTTGTTGTGATTATTTGTTAAATGGCTATAACAATAAATCTTCTTAATCATGTATAATTCGTTAAATAAATGGATTCCCCAAGAAAAAACATATTCTGTGATCACCCATGTTATTTAAATTGGAATTAAAGAACCCCTCTTGGTAAATCTGAATATGATTGGCTTAATGGCGTGGCTATGTGCTGGGTTTGGTTGGGTTTTTTACATCGTGGTGGTTGTGTGAAGTTTTTGTTGGTAACCTTGTTATGGGTATGGGGGGCGTACATGGGGTTTAGTCCTATGAATGGGGAAGGGTATGTTTTTGTAGGGGGGTTAAGATTTAATGGTGGTTTTGGGGATTTGTGTATGGGGTGATATATGTGGTGTGTTGGTATCTCAGTTTGAGAGATTGATTGATTACGGAATAGACATACTTGTTTTGAAGTTGGAATATATCTGGGAAATGTTTGGGTAGGAGGCTATAAGACTGGGTTGTCGTGACTTCATGTTTATAGGTGTGATGGGTGTGCTGTTGTTATGAAGCAAGGATGCTGAGTTTGGTTATGAGGGCATGATTTATCATGATAACGTTAAAGAATGACACTAGACATTGGCTGAATGGGGGTCGAGGAAAAAGTGGGTATGCAGTGGGACTGCAACTTAGTTTTCCTCTATTGTTTTTATGAATGGGTGTTAAAATGGATTTCCTTTCCATGGTACCTACTTCATTATTTTCCTTGGTAATGTTTAGTGGCCTTTAGCCTTTTAAAAATGGTTGCATGTATTTTTCTTGGTAGTTTCTCCTGGTAGTGCTGGAATAAATTAAAGTGTACCACTTAATTAATGAATGTAAAGTGGTTAAATAAAAAGGGGTTGGGTTTAGGATCTTGTTGTGGCTGTTTTTGTGGTTATTCATATAGGGGTAGCAAAAAAATGAAGTTCTCTATGGCTTGGTTGTTTGTTTGAAACTCATAGGTTGGGATGAGTGTTTGATTACCTATATTTATAAATTATAGATCCTTATTAATTATATACACACCCACCCTTGTTGATCACTAATTACCTAACTCCCCCATTTCATGGGGGGTGTATTTCCCAAAATCCCATTGGGAGGATGTATCGATGACTACTGACTTTTTTCCTTGCACCCTCTTTTGGGTTTTTACTGCCCAAACATATCTGGGAAAGCTGTAATGGCTTGAGGTTTACCAAAGTCCAAGATCCATCAGGTAGGTTGTGGTGTGGGTGAGGGGCATAGGTGTTTTCATGCAATGATTATTTTCTCTAGTGTCTTGGGGATGCAGCCCCGGTGTCTTCGAGAGAGAGGCGTAGTTGTTTTGGACTAGGTGTCTACAGGAAAGATGTTTGGTGTGGTTGTGGACCAGGTTTCTACGGCCCGGGATTGTGTGTGGTTTGTATCCCAGCTGTGTGCGGGTAGGTTGTGGCAGTGAGACTACATTTTGGATGATTAGTATCATCGAGCTGTAATATGTTAGGTAAGAGTAGCTAACCAGGGGGAAAGTGGTGTGGGGTACCAAAATGTTGATGTTATTATACTACTATATTGCATGACTTATGTTATTTGGTGAGTTTTCCTTGGTGAGGCTAAGTTGGTTAGTACTCCTTGATAGGTTCATTGAGGTTATACTATTATCATGATGGCATTAATATTATTATACCACTTATGCATGAGTGAATTTGGTTTCCCTATTGAGTATACTTGTATTCTCACCCTATGATATAAAACTATTTTTAGGTTTCTGGGAGGACTTTGAGGACCATGCTAGACTTTACATGGTTGGGCATTGGGATAGTTGTTGTGCTACTACTTATTTTCATTCTTTCGGTATTTTCTTTGCTGCTTTGGTTTTACTTTTTTCGTAGTATAGGTTTAAATCATGAATAAATGGATTTTGGTTTCCATTATATAGATGTCTGGTGTTGTTTTGGGTTTTTTACCATATTATCTCCCAATCTTGTTTCATTAAAAAAGGGTAATACCTTCCATTTTTGTGAGATTCTATACCCTTGGTGCTAGTCTCCCCATTAGGACCTATTGAAGGCAAGACTCAGGGGTCATTATCACACCATTATTTTAAAGAAGGAATGGTGTGCCACTTTGTTTTCCTTCCCTCATCTTGAGGAAGTTGGGCCATGACATAACTTTAGTTTACCCTTAGATAACATTGTTTCACACTTACATGACTTTAGTTTACCCATAAAAAAATTTAGTTTACCCTTACATAAATTTAGTTTACCCTTAATTAGAATTTATTTACCCATACATAACATTAGTTTACCCAAACTTAAATTTATTTTGTCCTTAGTTACCATTAGTTTACCCTTTCTTATATTTAGTTTACCCTTACATAGATTTAGTTTACCAAAACATAGATTTATTTTACTCTTACTTAACATTTTTTTACCCTTACATAATTGTGATTCACCCTTACTTAAATTTAGTTCACTCTTAATCATCCTTAGTTCACCCTTAGCATTATTTTACTCTTATTTAACATTCTTTTACTCTTATTTAAACCTTTTTACCCTTTATTTACATTCTTTTTTACCCTTTACATTCATTGGCCCTTACCTAACATTACATTACCCTTACTTAACTTTTTTACCCTTAAATAAAATTATTAATTAATAAACATGCTAGTTTTTATTTTGTCTAGTTTTTGAAAAAATATTCTTATTATAAATATATAAAAATATATTAATAGGTTCAATTTTAATGTAATTTTTTTATAAACCAATAGTATAATTTATTACAATTCTTAGTTTATTTAATTACAATATATTATTAATTTAAACTAACCTAAATGTAATATACAATTTATTATATTATATTTGTATTTTACACTAATTATATAATTATTATTATATAAATTTAATTATTTATATATATAAATTAAAATTTTAATAGAATAATTATGAATAAATAATTTATTTATATAATTAAATTTATAGAAAAAAAGGTGAATAATAATAATATTATTCAATATTAAAAAGAACATTAATAGTATTGTTAAAAAAATTAATAATTGATTAATCAAATATAAAAATTAATTAAATATAATGATTAAAATATGTAGTAAATAAATAATTACATAATTAAAAAAGTATATCACAACAATTTTGCATCACTAAATATATAACAGTACCGTTTCTCCATTTCTGCACCCAGTATAGTACTGGGTTGGGGCTCTGTTTTACACTAAAATAGAATTTTTGTGGAGATGGTCTAAATTTATAAACTCTTTATTTTCCTTCATGTTGAACTAGTTTCAATAGAATTATATACATGGATTATTCATTAATATCAAACCAAGATTAATATCCAAATTCATGGCTCCATCCCTTTTATTTAATCTTCGAACATGCAGATGTAATATTGTCTTGTCATATTCCTTCTTCTCAATCGAAGTTCCACTAACTACATTACCAATTGTTTGATAGACTAAAACATGGATACCAGCCCAAATTCATCATTGGTTACCAATGTGAAAACATCCAACTACTTAATTTTACACTACTCCACTTCTATCCAAATTCATCATCAGTATAGGTTCGATGCATAGGTTCGAGCTTGGAACACCAACTACTTCAATCATCTTATTTCTATCAGCACCTTGTGGGTTAAAATTAGTCCACCAATGAAAGACACCTTCGATTATAGAAACCTATCACTATGGATCTAGATTTAAAAGAGGCATTACATTGAGTACCTCACATGCGAAATTCATGGATTCTGAAGCTGTAGTATTTGGGATGATCAAGGCCTCATAATCTTCTAGCTCATACCTACACAAAGAACAAACCCTGAAAATGAAAATCCATAATTGAAAAATCTCATCTCCTTCAAAGGAATTTCTTTGAACTTATTAGGTGCACCCACATGAACGTGGATTTATCTACAGAAAACATAGATTCAGACATAATAGTAGATGCAAATCACTGTAGGTAATTATACGAACCAAAATAGTTTTAGGGAAACACAAGATTATTTCTTATCTCATATGATTATATAACCCACACACCACATATCTATTTATAGAGATAAAAACTTATTTGAAAAAAATAAACAATCAAAATAGAAGAAAATAAAATCCCACATATTGGTTAAATTAGGTGCTTCCCTAGTCTCCAAATCCACACACATTAAGTTGCCAATCATGAAGTCGGCAGGCCTCCATTTCCATAGTATAATATTAGTGACATTTAAGGATATACAAGTTTATTATCTAACATCAGACCTTAAAATTATTTTCATTATGAACCATGATTTTACATCATATTCGGGTGGCTGACCAACAGGTCTAAAGACTTCACCATATGCAATTATTTCCTTTTCTGTGCAGCCTTTAGTGGCATTTATGGAATTAGTTTCTTCATCTATCAGTTTTTTCCATATTACATCAGTTTTAGCTTCCTCAAAGCTAATTTTATTGGAGGTCATTGAGAGACAATAAAAATTTAGATACTCCTCCATTATTTTAATTCTATTATATAGATCTTCCAGCCTTCAAACATTTTGGGGACATATATGAGAAAATTCTTGTTCAATGTCTTTAGATATAGGAGTATGTGGTGAAGACATCAATGGTTCTTCAATTTCTCATTCCTTCATTAGTACTTATTCAACTATTTATTGATCATATAGAGTGATTCGTACCCCTCTTGAATCATCATCTTCATTCCTTTTGCATTTTTCCTTTTCATCAAATATAACATGTCTTCTGAATACAACATTCATGGTGATTGGATTATAAAAGAGATATCAAATTGCTCCGTCTCTATATCCCATAAGGACATACTTTAATCCTTTTTCCTTGAGATTTGTTCATTTTTTCTCCAAGATCCTGCCAAAGGAAATGGAACAAAAAACTCTATGATGAATTACACATAGATTGTGAGTACTCCATGCTTAATGTGGAATCTTTCCTTTTATATTTTTTTGGGGAATCTATTTAATAGATACACTTTGCACAAAGCAACTTCATCCCAAAAAGTCATGGGAACTCCATATTCCTTCAACATGCTTCTTTTCATGTTGACAATAGTGTGATTTTTTATTTCAACCACTCCATTGAGTGGTGGTTTGTAAATATGCATCCTAAGGTGCTTAATTCCATGTTGATTGAGGTACTATTGAAAAAAATCATAGGTGTACTCCCCAACTTGACCAGATTTCAATGCTTGTATGTAATGCTTGATTTGTTTTTCCCCCAACACCTTGAATTATTTAAAGACTCCAAATACTTATGAATTCACCTTTAGAGAATATATACATTTTTTCAACTATAATCATCATTAAATTTTATGAAATATGACTTCTTTACATTTGATTTTTGATTAAATGGACCACACACATTGTCGTGAACTATCTCTCATGGCACTACAATATTCTAGTTGGACTTCATTAAAAATGTATTTCTATGTTGTGTTATTATTACACAACTTTTACATTTTTGATTTGGGTTTTTAATGATAGGAATCCATTCACCAAATTTTTTATTCCTAATTATCATAAACTTTCCAAGTATAAGTTACCAAACCTAAGATTCCATATCCATTATTTATCATCAAGTACCATTGACAAATATCATCGTATGTCGGGTTGGATCATAAGCGGAAAATATGGTTCATTTCCATTGGTAAATTTTTTATCAGTCTTCCTATATCATTGAAAATAACCTTTCTTTATTTATTAGTTTTAGGAGAAAGCTTTTTTTCACCAACTGCCCAAAACAAAAGATGTTGGTATTCATGTTATGTAGATAGTAGGTGTTGGATATGAAAGCATGATTTTTCATATTTTTTCTTGATTAGAATATCTCATCATCCCTATAAAAATATTATTGATAGATCATAACGTGAAATATCACCTTGAGACCTCTCATCCAGGTTTGTGAACAAGTTCTTGTGACCTATCTTGTGGTTTCTAGTTCCAAATTCAAGATACCACATCCCATTATTTTGTGCTAATATTTATTCCATAAACACATGGGACATGCAAAAAGTATATCCTAATTTAGTGATATTTTTATCCTTGATTTCCTTCTCCATGAGTTGCTTACTCCAACATTCACTTCTATAATGTCCATATTTTTTTACAATTATTACATTGAAAGTTTCTTTTTTCCATTTCGTGATTATTGAATCCTACCATACTTTCTCTTACTCTTCCTAATGGAGTATAGTTCGAAATCCATGATGTCCTCGATATGGGATTCCTCTACCTTGTACTCCTCTTCTTGGATCAAATTCTTCTCCATGAAATCCTCTACCACAGGTTTTTCAATATGTCCCTCTTTATCCTTTTTAGATTTTTTGAGATATAACATTGATTTTAGAACTTGACCTACTCCATTGGTATTGCTCATGGGGTTCACCTTTAGTTAGTGGGATTATATAGATCTCACAAGCTCTTTGATATAGATTGTCTTTAGGGATTTAGTTTCTTTTAGGGAAATGACAATGTAATCAATCTTTGGACCAAGGGATACCAAAATTTTCTCACAAACCTTCATGTTGGAAACATTTTCTGTATTTATTCATAGTTGGTTCACCACAACTTTTACACAAGTATGAGTCTAGGAACCTATTTTAGATTATTTCATAAATAAGGATTTGAACTCACCTCATAGAGATTGATGTCATATTCGCTTCACTTTTTTAGTTCCTTTAAATGCTTTGCGAAGATTATCCCATATCCCCATTGATGATTTTGATGAAGTGATTATTTCAAAAGTTAGTTCATCACATCCTTGAAAAATGTAGTATTTTACCTTGTGGTATCACTTCAGTTCCACCAAAAGAGTGTCCTTTTAAACATCCATTATAACATTTTTCGCTTCTTTGGATTATGACTCGGTGTATCCATCCTCTACGACTTTCATAACATCTTGGGTGATGAGGAGTCCTAAAATTTGGATCCACCAATTGTCATAATTTTTCATCATTAGCTTCAATATCACAACTTGTACAAATTCATTCTCCTTGTAGAAAAATTACTTTTAATGGAAAATGATACATACTAATATCTGAAAGTCCAAAAAAAATTTCAGAGTTCCATACCCCTTTTTTGAATTGTAGACAACCAATATATTTTTTTCAAATTGAGGACTGTTAGGTTTTCCAGAATTGGAGGCCTAAAATATATAATATTAGGAAAATGGTATAGGCATGGAAGGAACACAAATTCTCAAGGGGAATATTTATTTGTTTTTACATTTAGTCAAGAAAGGATGGAGGGATAAAAAAGAGGTAAAAGTTGGATTGAAACCACTTTCCAAAAGTATTATAAAAATTTTAGAAAAGGGAAAATTGATTTTATAGAATTTCAAAAGTAGTATCACATTTTTTGGAAAATATTGAATGAACAAATATGGGGAAATAATCTCTTTCCATTGGTTTTGGGTAATAAGAACTATTTATATTCTTCCTCCTCCTTTTACTGCAGTTTGGTATCACCTTCGATAGACCTCTCAGACATAGGAAGAAATACATTCAAATCATCTGATATGAATAAAGGTGGATTTAGTAGTGACAAACGTGGATTTTTATGCAAAAGAAGATTTAGATCAATGGAGGTGGTTGTAGGAACAAAAATAACAATAGGGAAACACAAGTATATTTCTTCTCTCAGATGATCATACAATTCACAACCCACACATCTATTTATAGGGATCCAAACTTATAGAAAAAAAATCAAAAAATAGGAAAATAAAAGTCCACATATTGGTTGTAGTATGTGCCACCCAAGCCTCTAAATCCACACACGTCAAGGAAGAATACTAGAATTCTTCAAGCCTCCACTGATGTAGTAGATGGTTTGTTATATCCAAATAAATACATGTTTATTTTCCAAACACCATCCTAGGTCGTACAACCTCATTATTGGGAAACATAAAATCACCCCTTTTTCACAAAAAAACCCTACAAACAGAAAATGTAATCACCTTTTTTAAATCAATGCTCGAGTAATCTAACTTCATCATCATTTTTAGAAGATCATTTTCATGGTTAGTATGGATTCGTTGAGACTTTTTTAGGATCAATTTTCTCCATCTCTAGGCCTTTCGGGACCAACACATAGGCACTTTTGGGGGACTTTACTAAAACCATTGGCTGGTCAGAGGATTTGTCCATCCAAGTATATATGTGAGCCACCATCCTTGGTGGAATTCGATGTGGTACTTGGGTTTTCACAAAACTATCCTCTCCTCATTCCAAAGACCACTCAATTGTGGCTCCCTTTAAATGATAATGAATCAGATACAACCAAACTTTTTCTGCTGTTTTGTCATCATTAGGACTCGCTGCCTGACCACTGCTATTAGAAAGACTCTCAACACAAGGCACCATTGATTCACATTCTTCAAATAATAAACCACTATAATTTTCAAACTAGTTTGGGGAATAATCCACCATACATCACACCTGGGATACACCATAACTCTGATATAGCTTTTTGGGATCAATTTGCTCTAGCCCTAGGATTTTTAGGCCAAAAACATAGGCCCTTATGGGTTTCCATCCTAAAACCCATGGGTGATAGGAGGAATTGTCCATATAAGTTTATATGTGAGACACCATCCTTGGTGGAATCCAATGTGGGACATGGGTTTACACCCAACAACATGTCCCATATTGAACTTCTCTATAAATGAACATAGGTTGAGATCGGGAGGTTGAATTTTCCCTTCATCAATTCAAAATCTCCAAGATTGATCATCTTTAATGGTGAAAGTCAAACCTTGAATCAGTTTTCCAGCTTGGCTGAGCTCATGTCTCTTTAATGCGAGATTCCTTATTTCAAGGTAGTTTGGTGCATTCCTTAGATTTTAATTAATTTCATTTTGATTGAGTTCGGTACAGCCCCCCTTCTAATGAGTTTTCTTAAATAGAGCCCGAAAGTTCTTTATTTGGGTTCCTTTCAGCATCGATTGATTCAATTTTTCATGGTTCTGTTTCTTCAATGACGTATCCATTAGTATTTTATAATAATGGAAACAAGGCATAGGTAGGGTGAAAATATCATACACTGGGAGACTTATAAATATCATATTGGATGACTCTAAAATCTCATATTCCATGGAATGGTAAAACTTCTAAGAAATGGCATGTTTAAATGTCTTAGAAAATCTACAGAAAAATGTCATACGGTGGCTGCTGCTCAAATTTATCATGAGGCTTCCTAGAAAAATAAATCTTATAAAATTATTCTTACACTAGGAAAACTTATTATGGGAATGGTTCGCATAAAAAATAAAATTTTAAATTCATTGAAATAACATGATTTCAAAATAGATTAAATAGTTAGTTTTTTAAAATTCAATACAAAGAATAAAAAAATAGTTCTTGAAAAACTTATTTCCCTAAAATCAAGAAATTTGGACAAATAGTATTTTCAAAACACGATATTTATAAACCATATTACCAAATATTTTTCAATCTTCCCTAAAAAAAATCATAATTTTTTTCACAAATATATATTTTATTATAAAATCATGGAACAATAAAAATTTTAATTCCAATAACTAGACCCCATAAAAAATTTATAAAAAAAAATATTTTAATGAATAATTCACCAACTAAAATATCATCCCTAAGAAAATAAAAATCATTATTAAAGAAATTTTTTACATTAAGTTCCAAAAATAACATTTTGATCCCAATATTCACATAATAATCTTTTTGTCAAAAAAAAAAATGAATGATCATAAAAAATATGATCAATTAAAGATCATTTTATCATCGAAAATGAAATAATTTACCAAAATAGATGTGAAAAGGATACATAACCTAAAATAAAAATAACCTATGTTGAAAAGTTTACCATAAATTGTGGTTGGAAAAGGTAGTTAGAGGAAAATATTTCCACTTTGCATACCCTTCCACAATATTTCCCTAGCCCAAGGTCTTATAAAGATTTCCCAAAGGTTGGACCTACTAACAAAATCATGACTTTATCAATGCTAAATTTAGAAACAATAAAAGTCTTATTTATCAAAAGTTTTCATTTTAGTGTGGATAAATGGTTCTTTTATCAGTTTATTTTAGATAACAATGATAAAACAATTCCCACTTTTTAAAAGTATTCCAAAATTAAAACATTAATCCCTCATCGCTCAAGATTTCATGGAAGCCAAACACTTATAGTTCCTTTCTCAAACCCTTTGAACAAATAAACCCTAAAAACAAAAGTCGGGTTATTCATAACTTGTTTTTAAGGATTTCTTAACCAATTTTTCATGATTTATTATCAATTTTTTTTATTTTTCTTCATGTATTCTTTAACTATATAGGATCCTAAATTCTCTTTATATAAAAAATTTAATGTATGTTTACAAATGTTTATATAAAATATTGCATTAATTTTATCACTCAATATTTTGGTTGTTCATCATATAATAATATATATAATTATATATATATATATCTGTGTGTGTGTGTCTATACACACACACATATAAATTCATATATTTATAAATTTATATGTTTCATGTGTTTTTATATATTTATATGTGTATATATTTTTTTGTTTGTGTGTGTGTATTTATATCTCTCTATCAGTGTGTGTGTGTGTCTGTCACAACCCCCTCCCCCTAAAAAGATACTGCAATGAGGTGAGAGAGATGGTTACTACCGTAGTCCGTCCTCTATTAGGCGCTGAGTTTGTGACTAGCACTGATGGTATAATAAGCATGAAAATGGGAGGAATTACCCTATAATAGAAACATGCAGAAAAGAGGGATAATAAGGATAAATCAATAAACACCTTCCCAAACACACACACACACACACACACAGAGAGAGATATATGAAAACCAAGTACAATATGAAATTTCATATAGTACTAAACAACTTAAAGGAAAAAATAGAGTACAAAAAAGTTAGCACAATAATGTCCATGAATCCCAACCAGCTCCAACTAAACCTTAGGCAAGTAATATCTAACCTGATCACCAACCCTCTTCAACAGACATGAAAAATAGTTTATATATATTTAGGGTGAGTGTAAATATATACTCAATAGGATCCTCCCCAGATCCTCTCATGGAAAAGGTAATGAAGGCAAGCTAAATCATAGTAAACAATAGTGAAAATAATCCATCACTTAAAGAGGTATTCTATGTTTTCAACCTCACCATGGATATCTATCACCTAGTATCTCATAGAAGATATAATATAATATAATTATAAAATATCAAGGGTACCCCACTCCCTTTTCCAGAATGGTTTATTTCTCTGACCCAATGTCGCACGTTCTAAGAATCTATCTTCAAATGTAAGATGTCCTGAAAACCCTTGGGTTGGGAACCACAACATAAACATCAAGAATCAAATAATCATACCATCCTATAACACCATCCAAATATTAACCATATAGTTTTTGGGAGACACCAAATCTTATATGTCATGTATCAAACATCAAGTATTATACTTCAAGCCATTACATCCCATACACTGAGCAAGTGCCTCAATCCATCATATTCTATACACATCACACCTATAATAATACCTTGGATACTATGTCTTGTAATAAAAGAGTGTGAAATAATCATAATCCATCACATCCCTCGACACAAAAATATGGGAAAACTAACCATTTTGTATACCATCACAAATAACTACTAAGAGATGTGAGTACGGCTAGGTGGTAGTAATCCATCCATCCTCCCACTGTGATCTTGTGGAAAACACCCTCCCAGAGTCCACTGGGTGTTAGTTTCCCAATCTACATGAGTGGGGAAGCATATAAAATCATAGAATATACAATATATAATATATCTCAGAACCACACTATGGGAATAACCTAGTTTTAGACTCTACTGTAGCAAACCTCACTCAAACATCTAACTACCACTATACAGACTATATATCCAATAAGCACATAAGCATTTAAAATAGCTACATTAATTATTTATTTCATTAAGAAATTAAATTTTTGTTAATTAATTCATTATCCATTAACTAACCATTAACATTATTCCAAATTTCATTATGTTTATTAAAAATTAGAGTAAAGTTATGCCCTCCAAGAATAATCCAAACCAAGGACTTGGTTTATCAATATTAACATCTTTTTAGAATTGGAATTCCATCATCAACTAACCCCATGGGTTAAAAATTTATTTAATTCATTATTATCATCATTATATACCAAGGTACTCTCGGAACACCATCCTAAGCTACCACCAAAAGAAAACATTCAATCCAGAACCACTAGTTACCTCAAGTAGCAAGGAAAGGAATACTGAAAGACAAGTAAATCAACCATCAACCATTAAGTAGATTCAATTGCACATGCAAGCTCTTAGAATATCTTTAATGGGTAAAACCATATTTAACATATTACATATCTTCTTGTGTTATCCATGATACCCAAATTTATATACCAATGCATTATTCTATCATAGGGATTAGAAACTGCCACATCATCCGTCAATCATCCTAGGCATAGCAATACTTGGTTCAAAACACATCCGATCATCCATCCCCCATATCACAAATCATCCCTCAATGCTCATCCATACCAATTCACAACATAAGGATCATATCTAGATCACACCACAAGTAGTCGTAACAAAGAAGAAATTGGGAAATTGGGCCCTCAAAAAAGGCATTCAGCCTTATTGTGCAAAGGATCACTCTGGGCTCCAAAACAAGGCACCCAGGATTCCAAATAAAATGGGAAGCTTGGGCCCTAAAAACTATCTTTATCACGCAATTGGTTAATATTTCACCATGAATTAATCAATTCATTAATTAAAAAGTTCCAACTACAAGAAACCTAAGGCATCATACTATAAAAAGATATCAAACGTGAAACACTCTTAGCATTTATTCTGGTTTTAAAAACCCTAGAGAAGTACCATTCTAAATTATCATGACTTTTCACTTATTATAAACAAGAATTATCATTATTTAGGTTCATTAACCAGTTTAAATTTAAACATGGATAATTGCATCAACTTTATCATCATCAAATTATATTAACAATTGGATTCAACAAAGAAGCCTCTATATTATTAAACCAATTAACTATGAATTAATTATCGTCTTTAAAATATTTAATTTTTTACATAAATAACCACTTTCTAACAAATAAAGGCATATATATCACACTATCTAGAAAATCATGAGGCAAATTTCCACCATGGAATAAATAAAAAACATGTGATCACTATCCAATTACTTTAATCTAATTTGGTAATTATTAGGTCAGTTTCTTTACCATGAAAAGGTCTAATGTATGAAATATTTATGATTACAAATAATTAAATAAGAGATGTAATGAATCTGGTACCTAAAAATCTGTAAATGTCCTTCGCATGAGAATGGGTCACATTACGGATCTCTGATCACCTCTCCCACAAGAATTAGATCAATCTAAGGATGTCATAGCACAACTTCACCAAAAACCAACAATAAAAACCCATTAAGAACATTAGACATCATCCTCCATATAATTATGAGAAGACACAGGAGAAAATGAGATCAAAGTGGAATAAACCACTAGAAAATGAAGAAATAACACACCTTGGATCAACTCAAGTCGCCATGAATTGAAAATGGAATTCCAAGGATCAATCCCCACTGAAGGAATCTCCAAAACATTTAAGGGGGAAGTCATTTGTCACCTAGGAGAGGAAGCACTACAGACATATAGTTTGTGAAAAAACCAAGTGGATAAAACATTTTAAAATATATAGTATTGGTATTTTACCAGACATGTAACCCCTTTCACATCGTGTAATCCTCAAGGTACAGCTTCCAAGGAAAAATGTGTTTCCTTTTTATCATTTAACCCCAAAAAACATACACATCATAAAATTTCACTCCACAAGTACTGAGCCTAGATTACATGACATGTAATCTTCCTATATCCATAATTTTACTATCAAATCCGTCTAGACCCCTCACAGGCCTCCTCTAAGATCCACGAGCCTTGGACACATGCCAAGGGTTAGACCACACAAATCCAAGCTCTTATATTAGATATCTCTCAAACATTTTTTTTCCTCGAGAATCCAAACCAAACCAAAGAGAACCAAAATGGGGTTGTCTAAAAAATCACCCCACAATATACTTATCAAAGATCTAGCCAGCACAGGAGCTCAACCACATATCGTAGAGGAAAAAAAATGCACAACCATTCAATAACTACAACCAGCTCCTAAAAAAACTCCCAGGGGAGATATCTCTCAAATGAGAGTATAAACATAATAAGAACCAAGAGGAAACAATATCATAAACTAGAATGATCAACATCCACAAAAGAAAAAAATTATAATACAAGAGAAAAATATAAAACATATTGTGGGTAATGGGTGCATATCTCCAGCCCATATTCCTAGGTATTCTCTGCCACACCATCATACTACTAAAATACATGAACCAAGGGGATAGCATGCCCCTGAATCAACTTCTCCTGGTAGTTCTGGGTCTCCAAAAGACACTCCTTGAAGGTCACATCATCATCAACATCGATCTCTCCCCAATCAATAACATGATAGTCATCATGAAGATAACGATGACGCTACGATAAATGAAAAACATATTGTATCTGTCTCATATATGGGGGAAGTTTTATGTTATATTCCACATATCCAACATAATAAAAAATCTCGAAATGCCTAAAAAAGTAGTGATAAAGCTTACCCCCATGAACAAATCTTTGCTGCTCATGACGAGGCGTCACCTTCAGGAACACATGATCCCAAACATTGAACTCGAGAGGTCTCCTCCTATGATTGGCCTAGTATTTTTGATGATCATATGCTTCCTTAATCCTATCATGAATTACCTGAACTATATTTTTTGTATCCAATACCTATTCTGGTCCATGAATTTCTGCCTCTCCAACACCAATCCAACATAACAAAGAATAACAAGGTCAGCCCTACAAAGCATCAAACAACACCATAACAATGGTGGAGTGAAACTATATTTTAAGAAAAATAGACCAATAAAAGTTTCCTCATCCATGAACCCCCAAAATCCAGGACATAGAAGTGCAACATGTCTTCAAGAGTCTATATGGTCTGCTCTGTCTGACTGTCCATCTACGGATGAAAATAAGTGATATGGAATAAATAAGAACTAAAAGATTTCTGGGGACCTATCCATACCCTATAGGTAAAACAAGGATCTCAAAAAAAAGATCACCCTCAGGACTCTGTGGAGTCAAACCAAATCCTCTAGATACTACCTCGATAGAACCTCCATTAAGCCTAACTCCTTGGTCACTATAATGTGGAATAATTTCATTAAACTATCCATTATCACCCATATATAATCATAGACTTTGTAAGCTTGAGGTAAATTGATAAAAAATTCCATCAAGATGCCCCATCCCCCCAATTCCAATGGGGAACATCTAATAGCTGGAGCAAACCACTGAGAACACAATACACAGTCATCACCATCTGGTAGACCAAACATTGAGAAACAAACTCTACAACTACATGCTTCAACCCAGCCCACCAAAACAGACCGGCCAAGGATCAGTACCTCTTTTTCAAATCTAGGATGTAACACCAAAGGTGAACTATGAAACTAATAGAGAACCATATAATGCATCAATTATGGAAAGAAATACTTCAAATGTCACTCGGTTCTATATATCCTCAGACCAACCACCATGTGTATCAACAAATACAACTTGGTCTCTCCAAACCTCTACCTAAAAATCACCCAACTGAGACTCATCCACCTGTGGAACCAAAGATGACTGCATAGTCATTTGGAAAAGATAACCACTTCCCCCAAGCTACCCATTATCAAGATTCATCATTGAGAGTTCTTCCATCACTCTCTAGGAATCCCCAGTTTCACACAAGGCAACACTACTACACTTCCTACTCAACACATCAGCTACATAATTTCCCTTTCATGGAATATATGAGATTTAATATTCATAATACTGTAATAATTATATCTACTAATGCAAAAACAAGTTCCAGTCACACTGAGATAAGACATTTAATAAGATCATATGGTCAGTAAAAACAAAAAAAATGCTCAATAATGAGGTAATGTCACAAAAAAATCGAATAAAATGCCACTGCTTCCAAATCAAGATAATGGGTGGTGTAGTTATACTCATGTGGATGAAACTTTCAAGACCCCAAAGAAACAACTGATATCCACTTCATCATAACACATCCAAGGCCAATATGCGAAGCATCACGGAAATCCTCAAAATGTATCCCCTCAATTAAAAATCAAAGAAATGGAAAATTGACTAACTTTTCTATCATGTACATAAAAATATTCTTGAAACTAGTTAGTATAGAAGAAATAGAAATCACAAGCCCATAAATCACACTTTGAAAACTTCCCAAATAGCTAATCATGGTAAAGAGCCCCCAAAATGGAAAAAAATGCTATGAATGTTCCTCCTCACAGAAGAATTACACAATGATGTTGTCAATGAATTTCACCATGAATTTATCTATGAAGACTATGAACACTGAATTCATATTCCCCATGAACAAAGATAGATAATTTTTCACACTAAAAAACATCAAAACCAACTCTTAATTCTTATGATGAAAATGGAATGAAGTTTTTTTTGAATATCCTTATCCTTCACCTACTTCTGATGATATGAAAACCCAAAATCAGTCTTCCAGAACCAACTTTCTTCCTTCATATGATCAAATAAATCATCAATCCTTTAAAGAGGATAGTGGTTCTTCTCAATCACATGGATCAAGAAACAATAATCAATAAAAATCCCCAAAATACCATCAGAATTCTTCATTAACAATACTAGTGCACCCAAAGGTGACATACTCAGCCAAAAAATACCACATTTCTATAGATCATGGATTTTTAATCACAACTCTCACAACATAGAAGGCACCATTCTATATGGATATATAGAGATAGAAGACATGCCTGGTTATAGATTGATTCCAAACTCAATATCCCATTAAGGGGGTAAGGCTATAACGTCATCGAGGAAGACATTAGGATACTAATCCACAACCCTAGAAGACACCAACTATTAAACCTATTTTGAGCTCAGCATCAGACAAGACAAAAAAGAAGACAAGGATGGAACATGCCGCTGACCCATATAAGGGTCTCGCTTGCCAAAAAACACTACTATATCTCCATTAGTGTCAAAGAACACAACCTGCCAATTGAAGAAAACCATGATATCCCACACTGAATGCAAGATATCCATGATATTTATGATTTTATATGGATATATCTATAAAAATAATAAATCTCCCTAACAATAGTTCTTCCCCAGCACTAGCTCATAGTCTTTACATACTTCATATAATTCAACTCAACCTCTAACTGGCGTAGTCAACACAAAATGAATTGGAATCATCTATGCCTCATGTTACAAATCATGTATGAGGGCATGTGATATAAAGAAGCATGTTTCTACATAATCAATCATGACATGAACCCAAGTAGAAAACAATTAAAGTTTACCTCAAATGATGTATGACTTTCCTAGCACTAGAAGCGCTAAAGAATTAAGATGACTAGGACCTACTCCATAGGCACTTTGACCCTATTAACCATCACCTTCATGGCCGTGCTCTATTCTCTAAGGATTGAAAGAATCTCAGGGCTATCCCCCACTTACCCCATATCCTCTCTATTGATCCCAAAATGAAGCATCATACTATGGTTTCTTGGGCTGGAATCACATCAATGGTGGAACCTAAAGAAGAACATCTGGAACATAATGAATGATTAGAAAGTATGGGTTCCGTTTCCATTGATGACCTTGTACTCTATAAGAAAAAACACATATTAGCCTTTGGAATATGTTTGATATCCTCATCCCCCAAAGAAACAGGATGATGAGGGCTTGGACCTAAGCCCAGTTGACCAAAAACTCCTCTGTCCTGACAATTGGGAACCCCAAGCCACATGTCTACTTTCTAAGGAATCCTGAGGACTCCCCTCTCGTGATGACCTGGTTTTGTAAATCATCCTCTCAATAACCTTTTCTCTCTCCTACACCTTGATATACGTCTTCATCATAAATGGGGTGACCTAGAAATGGATCCCCAGATACAAGCCTTCTTAAAATCACCATGATTTGGCCTCCTAATATTAGAATAGGTCTTAAGCATACTGTAGAAGTGTCATGAAACGGATCTTGAACTCTTGTACAGTAGAGTTCCCTATCCGAAGGGCCACCACTACCTAGCTACTCCATGCAGTATCATCACAAAAAACAAAAACCAATGCTCCTTCTAGGAACAAATCAAATTTAAATTTATCTCATCATCCTCAAACTAGTATTTCATGACTGAATCTAAAAGTTATCCATCATACTTATGAATTCTATGGTGCTACAACTCTCTAAGATTGCACCTCCAAGTGTCATCGTCATTGACCTCTACTCTTCGGTGATTTACTAGTACATCTTGCTGAACATCTTCATTGTGAAACTGACGAATATGTCGACTTGGAGAAATTTATACAAAAATATGAAAATTTTTAGAACTGATAAACCTTGAATATGGAATACATAAAATTAATTACTTAATTATTGGATTATCTAATTAAGGTTTTAACCTATCTGGTGGTCTACCCATTTCAAACACAGATGAAAACAAGAATGATGCCTGATCCATTCCTAGGTAACTAACCTCCAAATAATATCACTTCATTTAATAGGATCAATAAACTTAAACGTTCATGCATCAGATCACAGGGGCTCTAAATACCTGTGTCTCAGCTGGTATCCTGTGTTTAAATCACTTACTAGACTTAGATGACATTGTTTCCCTACCAACCCATGAAACCTCACATGTGAATAACTTCAAACTTCATCCTATCCCACAAATGTGAACCTTTGATACCACTTTTTCATGACCCCCCCCCCACAAAGCTACCAAGATGAAGGGAGAGAGATGGTGACTACCTGAGTCTCATCTACTATAACGCCCTGACCCCTCTAGACCGGAGCCGATGCATTAATAAGTACATTGGAATGGATAGAAGGAAGGAAAACACTGAAGGAACAATCAGTTTATTAGTCTTGAAGAAACTAGATACATATATGTAACTCAGATTACATTGGAAAAGGTTACAAAACACAATACATATCAAAAACTAAAGACTGCATCAACAAGAAATCAATAAATGATCTACTCTTCATCACCTGTTGAAAGTAAAAAATGAAAGGGGTGATCTCAAATTCTTTGTAAGGGTTACAAATAAAGGAAAAATAAATCAATAATATCTGAATTGTAAACAATTTGACATAATCAAAATGGCATGGTGAACAAATGAAAAACTCACGCCATTAATAAACTGAGAATGAAACTGCATCAATAGATTGTTTCATAGTGAAAACCTCATGGAATGTAATAAATAATAATGAATAAAGATAATTATTATTAATTGGACATCATTTATCTGGAACATGATACCATAATACTGTAAAAATGGTTTAGTTCTATTGGTAGAAACCTATCTGATTTATGGAACCAAATTTGAAGGTTTTGTCACCAACTGATTTAACTCATGAAACTTACCGATGCATTGACGGGCTATAGAGGGCCCAACCCGCCTCTGCATCCAAATAATTATTTATACATAGATTCAACATGAGAGAAATATTACTTTACATTATCCATATAGAGTAGAGGATACAAATTTATAAATAATTCCACATTCAAAACAACATTAAAAATAAATATCCTATGTAAGATTGTGTACAGCTTAAATAATAATAATATCCATGATATGAAAATATAGAAATTTAAATGGAATATAATTTCAAATTAAAAGTTATCTAAAATGGTCAGTAAGTACACTACATAAGAAAGAGTAGGTGCAAAATACTCAGCAAGACACAAAGAAGTGAAAATGGAAACAAAGCTCATCACCACGTTGTATTCAATTGAGTCATATGACCAAAAGTTAATAACCCCCAAAAGAATCGTAGAATACCATGAATATAAATATAATCATGTTAAAATATATCAAATGGTTGTACAATTATAAAACATCTAAGAAATTAGAGGTGAATAATAGAAATTCCACAGAAATGAAATTGAGATGAGAAAACCCCTTACATACATTTAGGCATGGTAACGAGTGTTCTTGTGAGGGATTAGTGAGAGGTAAAGGGGTATCCCATTAATTATATGTCACAAGGGAAGTATGGGGGAGGTGAAAAAACATACCTCATCATTAGGTATTAAAAATAAAAGGGCGCAACATAGGGAAGATGGTTGAATAAAAGGGAGACAGAGGATCCCTTACCTTATGCTTGAATGTGTTCGTGATTGTTCTTAACGACCTGAATAATCAAATTTAGATTCATTAATTAATAATAAACTAACCTCAAAAATATTTAATTGATATGATATGACCTTATTAGGGTCATTAATAGCCTTTTTTATGGTTTAAGAGATTCAATTTTATTGTTTTGGTAGCATTTTCTCCTATGGTTTTCATGATCTGTTTACTTGTATTCATGAATGGATGTTTCTTTAAAATATGGTTAAACATCCAGAATTTTTAATATACATTATTAGTATAATTAAAGAGATATAAATGATCTTATAATGATTCAGGTTATATTCCATGAGGAAGACTCATTCGATGAGTAAAAAATAAACGCTTGGATTAGGCTTGGCGGTTTTGTGCACAATAAACTTTTTTTGTGTTATTATTCAACATTATGAATATGTAAGGATTACAGAACATTAATCAAGATAAAATAAATATATAATGACCTGGTTACACCATTTAAATGGTGTCATGACTAGTGTTGAAAATATCAATGCAAATTGAAAACCCGTCTTCCTTGAGTGTGATAAATTAACACATCTCGGATGGTGTTTTCATTTATTGTATAAAAGGAGGGGAAAAAGAGAGATTATGATGAAATATTCCATTAGCACTATAAAAATTCAGTACATGTAAAGTACTATAATTACTATGGAATTTGGATGAGGGTAGGTGAGAAGGTAGAACAAAATAATGGATCTTTGAAAAAGAAATTGAAAGAAAAGAGAAGAAAGGTTCACCTTCTGAGTACTCCTCCTTGAGAATCTCTTTAAGGCCTTTGTTTTTGGACTTTTGGTGAGACCAGAAGGTCTCAGATATGGATAGAGGGTTGGGGAAGAGAATTTGGCAGAATTTATACAAGGCTTGAAGCTTGAGTGGTGGGGAGGAAGAGGAGGGGGGGGGGGGAGGGGATTTCTCTATATTATAATCATTAATTTATTATTTCTCCACAATACAAGGAATAATGAGTCTTCCATGAATAATAATAGTAATATATGCATGTGAGCTCGATATTTGGGTTATTACATCACTCATGATTCTTGTCATAGTTAATTTAAATTATAATGTTTTTATACGGTAAATTAATGTATTTTACTATTCACAAAAATCAAGTATTTCAGAAAAATACCATAAATTTACCCAAACCATTTTTCGACGTGTAGAATCCAAAAATAAAGTCTAATTTTCGAAAAATAATTTTCTAAATATGATTCATTGAATGTTTAACGAAACCATTATTTAATAGAAATATATAAACACTTAAAATATTGATTTTTTAAAGGTACCTAAATTTATTTATACATTCATGTGTAGGGATACCATTCATAAGAGTCATATTACTATTAATAAGGGTAAGTTACTATTAATAAGGTTAGGTTACTATTAATAAGGGTATATTACTATTCACCTAAAGTTATTTTAATTCTATCAAGCTCTAAATATCATCCTGAACACAACCGTGTATGTTAGATTTTTAAAATTCAAATCACTAAGCTGGAAAAATTTATGTTTAATGGCTAGGTTATGGCTATCTCTTATAGGTAACAATGTTTTATTCCATAGAGGCTTAGTGATTCATGAAATACAGTCTATCTAATGAATACATTGTATTTAAGAGAAACATACCATAAAATGTTTGGGGTGCGACATTATTTCGTCCTTCAGAAATGTCATCCTCAAAATTTTTTGTATAAAGCCCACCAAAAAGATGTGGGTGGTTCGTCTTAATAACATCCTCAGGTTCCCAGGCTTCTTCCTCCATCTTCTGGTTCCTCCAAAGAACCTTTACTAGACGAGGTGCCCTATTTCTCAATACCTACTCCCTTGTTTCAAGAATCCTGATAGGCTTTTCATAGTATGAAAAATCAGGTTCTAGTTATATTTCTTCATAGGTGGGTACATGCGGTGGGTCTTGCAAGTATTTCTTCAACAATGACACATGGAACACATTATGAACTTTGGAGAGACATGGAGGAATTGCTAAATGGTAAGCTAAAACTCTGATTCTTTCCAAAATTTCAAATGGTCCCATGTACCTGAGGCTCAATTTCCATTTCATACCAAACCTTAAGACACCCTTCGAGGGAGATACTTTCAGAAAGACATGATCTTCAACTTGGAATTCCAAATCCTTTCTTCGGTTGATAGTATAACTCTTCTATATAATTTGGGCTACTTTAATACGGGCTTGGATTGTCTTCACCTTTGTCGTGGTCTCTTCAATAAGTTATGGGCATATAAGTTTTCTCTCACCAACTTCCTCCCAACAAGTTGGAGTTCAACATCTTTTTCCATATAACACTTCATTTAGAGCCATTAGAATACTAGAATGGAAATTATTGTTGTAGTAAAATTCCACCAAAGTCAAGTATTGATCGCACATACCTTGGATGTCAAGGGATCATGATCTCATCATGTCTTCCAGAATTTGAATAGTCCCTTCAGACTATCCGTTAGTTTGGGGGTGATAAGATGTACTCATACGAAGCTCTATATTCAAATCCTTCTGGAAACTTTTCTAGAGTTTTGATTTAAATAGGGTATCTCAATTGGAAAAAATCGATAGAGGTACACCATGAAGTCTTACAACTTCATTAATATAAAGTCTTTTTAGGTGCTCAAGTGGTAAATACAGTTTTATTGGAAGGAAATGTGATGATTTTGTGAGACGGTCAACAATTAACCATATTTCATCATTCCTTCTAGATGTCCTCGATATTCCAGTGACAAAATACATCGTAATGTTATCCCATTTTCACATAGAAATAGGTATAGGTTTCATCACTCCTTTGGGATGTTTTCTCCCTACCTTCACTTGTTGAAAAACTAGACACCATTACTCATAGTCATCAATTTCCCACTTCATATTATCCCACCAAAAATATTCCTTCATATCTATATACACCTTGGTGATACCCTAGTGCATAGAGAAATTTGATCTATAAGAATCATCTAATATTTCCCTTTTTAGCTCAGGTACCGATGGAACACATAACCTCTTCCCAAATTTCAGAACTCCTTCCTCAAACATAAATTCTACCAATATCCCATCCTTGACAGTATTAATTTGTTCCTGCAGATTCTTATCATCAGATAGAGATCTTTTTATCTTCTCTAATCAATATGGTTTAGCAATAATTTGAAAGAGAAAATATGTTTCCCCATCCTTAAAAATTCCCATATCCATCATTAGTAGATCCAAAAATATAGGATCTCTCTCAACCCTCATTAGAGTCATAAGTCCATGATCTTTGTTGCTTAATGCATCTGCCACCATATTCGCCTTTCCTGGGAGGTAGTGTATTGAAAAATAATAATCTTTGAGTAACTCGTTCCTTCTCCTTTTCCTCATGTTCAGTTATTTTTGTGTGAAAATCTATTTCAAACTCTTGTGGTCCGTATAAATATCACATTTATTTCCGTATATATAATGTCTCCATATTTTCAAAGAAATGATTATATCTGCTAACTCAAGATCATGAGTTGGATAATTTTTCTCATTAGTCTTCAATTGTCTTGATGCATAAACAATAACTTTATCATTTCTCATAAGGATACAACCAAGTCCATTCTTTGATGCATCACTGTATATTACAAATCCATCACTTCTAGATGGAAGAGTCAAAATTGGAGAATTGACCAATATTATTTTCAATTCCTAGAAGAATTTTGTAAATTCTTTGGTTAACACAAACTTAACTCCTTTATGTGTGATCTTGGTTAGCAGGATAGCCATTCGGGAAAAATTCTGAATGAAACGCCGATAGTAACCTGCTAAGAAAATAAAACTACATACCTCGGTTATGTTTGTTGGCGTGGGACATTATTGGATAGCCTTTTCCTTTGTAGGATCAACTAGGATTCCATTCCTTAGAGAAAATATGGCCTAGAAAAGAAACTGATTGAAGCTAGAATTCACAGTTGCTAAACTTCCCATAAAATTCATTTTTTCATAGAGTTTTTAGAATAATATACAAGTGGTCATCATGGTCTTCATAGATTTTTTGAGTATAGCAGGATATCATCGATGAATACCACAACAAAGTTATCAAGATATTACATGAAAACTATATTCATTAAATCCATGAAAACAGAGGGTGCATTAGTCAATCCAAAAGGAATTACAGTAAACTTGTAATGCCCAAGCCTCGTTCAAAATGTTGTCTTAGGAATATCTTCCTTCCTCACACACAACTGATGATATATGGATTGAAGGTAAATCTTTGAAAAGTATTGAGCTCCATGAATTTGATCAAATAAATAATCAATCCAAGTTAGAGGATACATATTCTTTATCGTAATACCATTTATTTACCAATAATCAATGCATAGCCTCATGGATCCATCTTTATTTTTGACAAAGAAAACATGGGCTCCCCATAGAGAAACACTAGGTCGAATAAATCCATTTTCACTAAATTACTCTTATTGATTCTTTATCTCCACTAATTCCACGATGGTCATTCTATATAGAGTCTTTGATATAGGTCTTGCGCCAAGAATTAAATCAATGGAAAACTCAATTTCCTACTTTGGAGGATGTCCAGGTAAATCCTCTCGAAACACGTCAATGTATTCTTGCACTATATTCTTATCTTCAATTTAAAGATTTCTTTCCTCTCCCATAGATATTAGGTTCTCTTCATCTCCAATAATTTCATTCAATAGAGCTACTGTGGGGGTATCTAGATAAGAATCAAGTGGCAAGGTCTTTGCTCTAAAAATAAGAGATTCTGCACTATTTTCGAAAAATGTATCTTTATTCTTCTTGCAATAAATCTTCGCATCATAGTTTGACAGCCAATTCATACTAGGAATTATATCAAAGTAATTCATTGGTATGATGATAAGATTAGCAACTAAATAACCTTTATGTGTCACGAGTGGGACTAGTTGACATGCCTTTGTTGCAATGATGCATCCTCTATGAGTTTTGACTGATAACTCCTTTATTAAATCAAATTAGAAATGTATAATTATCTTGGAAAACTGGGAAGATATAAATGAATGAAATGATATAGAATCAAATAAACTGTTGTCTAATTTTTAGGAAACAATTAAAATACCTACCACCACATCATTAGGAACTTCAACTTTCAGGGTTGTAATCGCATAAGCTCTCCCTTTCTCTCTTGGTTTTTTCTGAGGCATGTTTCCTTGGATTTTAGGACACTCATTTTCATAGAGTTCTATCTCTCGATAATTTTAGTAGTACATATCATCAAATTGTTTATTCCCATTTCATTCATGAGATATATGACCCTTTTCTCCACATTTATAGCAGACTCCCATGCCTTTCAAGAATTTCCCGAGATGATTCTTTCCACAATTATCATATAATGGGAATTTCTTCATTCCCATGTTATTATTTGGAACTTCAACTTTCCCATAGTTATTAGAGAACCACTTTTTATCTTGGTTTCCCTTGAACAAATGTGATCAAGAAAATTCCTTCTCTATTTTGATGGCACATGATACAATTTCATCATATGATGAAAATGTATGAGAAGCCAGTGCCCTTAGAATAATTGTCTTAAGACCTTAAAAAATATTATCAATATTTTTGGACAAGTCATGTACGTAATCTACGACATACCTAGATAGCCTTGTGAAGGTAGCCTCATACTCTACAACACTATCTTCTTCCCTTTGCTTTAAGCTAAGGAATTTCCTCTTCATTTCGGTTCGTTGCTAATGAGGGAAATATTTTTTGAATAATATTTCCTTATTAGTCATACATTCCATATCTTATATTTCTTCTTCCTCCATGGTATTCTGAATCAAGGACCACCTTTTATAAGCATCTCCTTTGAGACAATATACTGCCAATACTAACTTTAAATTTTCAGTGCATCTTAATTCCATGGATATCTTTTCAAGGTACTTGATTCATTGCTCAAAAACCGTTGGATTAGTTTTCCTACTGAATGATGGGGGATTCTGCCACGTGAAATGATCCAACACAGGTGTGGAATGGTTATTCATTACAACCTGAGTAAGTTGTCCCAAAATGGTCATGACCTGATCTGCTCCAACATTGACTGTGTTGATTTGCTTAGTGGGGAGATACCTAAATTTCCCACGAGTATTGATTCCAATTATTACATTAGATTCCATTTCTAAATAATGGAACACACTAGATTAAGGTATGAACCATAATAGATAATCTTAATATAACAAAATACTTATCATAAATTGAGATCCTACGCATGGCTAATACCATAATCAAAAAAATGGGTTTTTTTGAGGAATAATTTACATTTCAATCCTTTATAATGGATTGTAATGAAAATATGAATTATCCCAAGCATATAAATTGGAATTTTCATAACCAAGAGTGTAGAAAGGCTCGTTGTCGTGTACCAGGATACCCCGGGTCAGGCCCGAAATTCCTTTTCAGAGCTTTCACCTCTAGGTACATCTTTGCTAGAGCCCCCTCTACCTGCTCATATTGAGACTGGGATGTATTTGATAGAAAGATTCACATAATATATTCCTTAAAAAAATATCAGTACTTTCTTGTAAATTTATCCTCAAATACTATGTTAGGTATTTATTCCCAAATCTTTATTTTCTAATCTAGTTTCCATGGTTTCTGCTAAACTTTCTCTGATACCAACTGTAACACCCCGACCCCTCTAGACTGAATCCGGTGCATTACTAAGTATATTTTCATGGTTGTAAGGATTTATAATCCTGATGTAATGATCAGTTTAGTAGTATTGAAGAAACTATATACATATATGTAACTCAAATTACATTGGAAAAGGTTACAAAACACGATACATTACAAAAACTAAAGACTGCATACACAAGAACTCAATAAATGATCTCCTCTTCATTAGCTGTTGAAAGAAAAAATGAAAGGGGTGAGATCAAAAACACAATAAGGGTTTCAAATAGCGGAATCATGAATCAATAATAACCTAATTTTAATTAATTTGACATAATTAAAATGTCGTTATGAACAAATGAAAAACTCCTGCCATTAATAAACTAAGAATGAAACTGCATCCATAGATTTTTTCATAGTGAAAACCTCATGTATAGTAATAACTAATAATGAATAAAGAAAATGATTATTAATTGGATGTCATGTATCTGGAACATGATTCCATAATACTCTAAAAACAGTTTAGTTCTATGGGTAGAAACTAGTCTGATTTTTAGAAACAAACTTGAAGGGTTTGTCACCAACTGATTTGTCTCATTAGACCTATCGATGCATCGAGGGGCTGTAGCGGGCCCCACCCACCTCTGCATCTAAATAATTCTTTATAAATGAATTCAACATAAGAGAAATGTGAATTTACATTATCAATATAGAATTGAGGATACAGATTCATAAATAATTCCATAGTCAAAACAACATTCAAAATGAATACCATATGTAAGATGGTATACAACATAGAAAATAATAATATCCATGATTTGAGAATATGAAAATTTATATGGAATATAATTTCATTTGAAAAGTTATCTCAAATGGCTAGTATGTACTCTTCATTAGAAAGAGTTGGTGCACAATACTAAGAAAGTCACACTGAAGTCATATCAAGCACACACTATTACAGATTAACATGTGGATAGTTCCTACAAAAAATGTATTACAAATCATTTTGACAATTCATTGAAACAATTACAGCATGTTTTCTTGTATTTAAGTATGTGACAAGCATTTTGGACTAACATGTCACTTTTAAAATAAAAACATGCACTTTCAGTTAATCCGAACACACCATTTATTGGATTTTTGTGAGATTAATTCCTACATATCAAAAATGAATCATACATAATTTTAATAAATTATCAAGACAATATGATCTTGTTTTATGATAATTGAGTTTTTAATGTCTGTTTCAAAATAAAATGATACTTTTAAATGAAAAAGAACACTTTTAATCAATCCACCCTCAATGTGTGTCAAATTGATGTGATGTTAATTTATAGACATAAAAAATAAATCTTGGATAATATTACCGAAGAATCAAAATAATCCAAGAACATTCTTTCATATTAGAGTATGCGATGTGTTTTTTGAAAAACAAATATCACTTTTAAAATGAAAACATGAAAATTTTGTCAATATGGACACAATTTGTATCTGATTTGTGTGAGATTAATCAAAAACACACAAAATGAATCTCATATCATTGTAATAAAGTATTTTATGGTCCTAGTGCATTCACTGTAGTCACCTAAGAGGTTGGGAGAATCAGGTATCTTTAAATTTTAAATTTTCATCTGGAAAAATAAACTCCTATAACTAGTTAAGATCTAATCCTATTAATATAAACCCTTAATCATGCTTTATGAAAGTTGAAAATAAAATAAAACTTGAATTTTTACAAGTATTGAACTTAGTGTGAAATTATACTCCTTGTGTATTTTGGTTGTTAACCGAGTCCATATATTATTCCATTATAATTATAACATCAAATCATAGTGGGTAAGAAGGTGTCATCCTTCTCCTAAAATGAATAGATTCCTACTAGTTACAATTTTTTATACCATATATCACCAATTATAATGAAAATAAAACATCACCAATTGAGATAAATCTCAAATAAGTTATTATTTCTTCTACAAAAAATATAAATCGTCCTCTTTAAGATAGTAAGTGTGATGAGGGCTGATCTACTCAAATCTTGTTGAAAACATAACTTTAAAAGATACCAATTTTTCTTATATAAAAGTTCTAATTGATTTCTTCTCACTAGATGAGTATCCTTTAAGGTCAACTTATTATTAATACATAAACCTCAGGAAAACATGGTTTTGAAATATCTCCAAAAAACCAATTTCAGACTCTTATTTTTCTTCTTTACAAAGAGTCATCTATCTCATCATCCAATAATTCTATTCTTTTCCTATAATTTGATATTTAGTCTTCTATCTATTCAACATTTGTATGAGAATCGATTTTTATAATTGGGGGAAATTTCAAAAATATTCCCTAAATGTAATTATTTTAGGACATCATGATAAGTCACATATTCAATAAATGATCTATACCCCATGATTTTCCATGACCAAATTCCCCTATCCATTCATGTGGGTATGTCCCCCACATCCTCATATAGTTTTCAAAAAAACCTTTTATCTTTATTTATTCTCATCTTAGATGACATTTGATCACAACTCAAATATAATTCACTAATAAATGAATTTTAATATTTCTTAAACACCCAACAATGATTATTTCTTAATTTCCACTAAAACAAGAATAGATTTTTTCATTAAAATGATTACAACATAAAGAAGTTTTTCTTGTAAATAATTGTAAGGTAATTATCCAGGTAATACACAGTTTTTGAGTCAATCATATATAGGTCTCCTTTCATTTTCATTAATCTTATCATCTCACCTTAAATAATATCAAGGTAATTCACATGTCATTAAATAATTTATTATTACTAAAGCATTATCACCCTTTCATTATAGAAATATTTTCTAGAATTTATCATCAAATAGACATGGCTTCACTTTATTCCATCCTAATTTAGTAGTTCTCAGGGGTGATCTTGTTCTTCCTGATGTTTATATCACTATCTCTTCATTCTACTTGAATCAAAATGCATTTTTGATGTTTTAATCAATGAATACTATTTATAGAATCATTTTGTTATTTTTCCCATAGGACAATTCACTCTATAATTTCTTCAGTTTTTTAGATAACTAATACATAATTTTGGATTCAATCATATATAGATATCTTTATATGACTCACACACATATAGATTCTAATGATTTACATATAGAGTCCCAATGACTCGTATGCAGAATCCCAATGACTCACACATAGGTTGAATTTACTCTAAAGTTATTAATAGGGTGATTCAATGACTCATACCTAGATATCATGATTCATACAGAGAGATAATGACTCATACATATGTGTCGTGATTCATATGATGATTTTGTATCACTCGTATATAGTTATATAAAGAATCAGTTTCATTGTGTTCATCAATCATATGTATATGATAGTGTCTAGAGATTTTGTCGTATTGAAATCTTAATCATATTTCTAGAAAATCATATAACCTATGAAAAATCATCTCCAAACACTTTTAATCTACTCAGAAACACCCTAATAATATTCTTAAACCTTATTCCTAGAATAAAACAAGTGGTTTAAAAAAATACAATCTCCTTAAATAATTTCATGTAGAACGTCAATCTTCCCCATTAAATTTTTTTTTCTACCTTAAATCAAATCTTAAAAAACAACTCATAAAAGATTCATCAAATCATACCCAGTCACACATGAGATGCATCTTGAAACCACACCATGAGATAATGTATTGTGTTTTAGAAAAATACATCTATTAGTAAATAGAAAATATTTTTCTAAGTGACATAGATGTACTCCCACTCAATTAATACTTTCATTTTTTACTTCCATATATCTTCCCTATTTAGGAATATCCATAGCATAAATTTAAAAATTAGGTCACAATTCCATTATAATAAATATTATCTCCCCCTTTCTTAATGAGTGGTATCAGCATTTCTCCCCCTTTTACATCATAATTCAATCACTTAGAGGGGGTTTACTTCTACACTTTCTCAAGTGATAGGGGAAAGATGAACATGAAGTTTCCCCCACAAGTAATCAATCCTCTCTCTTTGAATTACCTTCATAAATATTTATTTAATATGATCATTGGTGAAAATATATTCATGTTTTCCTTCCGCAATTTTTATTATCTCTTAAAAAAATGAAATTTGATTTTAATATGATTTAGTCATGACTGTTACAAAAAAAACATTAAATGATCAATAACACTCTGATTATCACAAGAAATTTTGAGTAGCTTCTCAATATTAACCATCAAATCAACCAGAAACACTTTAATCCATAAATCAATACACAATCATGTGTATTTGCAATATACTCTACCTCAATTTCACTTAGTGCTACTAATGTTTTCTACTTTATATTCCTTCACACATAGCTATCACTAATAAATAATGTTCCAGCTGAAGTGGGCTTCCGATCAATGCAATATCCATAATAATCTATGTTTTTGTATCCCAATATGTATCCCAAAATGTATAATTCTCTGGACATATATCCAAATTGATTTAACATTCATCGTATGAGACACTTTTGGATCACTTTTAAATATTATACAAATAGTCATAAAATAAACCATATCTTGTCATGAAGTTATCAATTAGATAAGGATACTAATGAATTTCCTAAATTCCTTTTCATTGACACTATTTTCATCCTTATCTTTGGTTAGTTTTGTTTCAATGGACTTGGATGTATTGATTTTCTTACAATCCTCCATTCCAAATTTCATAAAAATTTCCTTGAATATTTTTTTGGGGTAGAAAAATATATTCATCTCTCTGAACAATTTGAAATCCTAGAAAATAAGTCATCTCACCTAACATAGACATCTCAAAATTTATTTGTATATCCTCAGAAATTAATGCACAACAAAAATATTTTCCACCTATAAAAATAATTTCATTTATATACACAAAGGCTATTCAAGTTCTTATGGTCATCTCCTTCATATAAATATTGTTATCTACATTTCCCATTGAAAATGACATGTCACTCGAGAATCCATCTAGTTTAGTATACTGGGTTCTAGGGGCATGTTTCAAGGAATATTAATATTTCTTAAGGCAGAATACCATGCTTCCATTTTTATTAAGGATAAAACCCTCATGTAGTTGAATGAAGACTTCCTCTTCTAGATCACTATTAAGGAAGGTATTTTTAAAATCTATTTTATATATCTATTAATGTATATATGATTCCATTTTCAATAACATCCTAATGGTTTCAATAATAGATACTGATGAAAATGTTTCATCAAACTCGACTCCTTATATTTGGGTTTAGAATTTGAAAACCAAATTTTCATTATTACTTGTCCGTTCTCCTTTTTGTAGAGATTATTTATAGAAAACCACTTGGTTACAATCACATTTTTCTATTCTGGTATTGAAACAAGCTCTGAATTTTATTTCTTATCAATTTGATAAAGCACTTAATTCATAACATTGATCCATTCCACATGATCAACTACCTCCAAAAACATTTTTGGTTTAAATTGTGAGATTTATACTGTATGGTTTTCCAATATAAACCTCCTTGTTATATAGATAATTGAATCATGATTTTTAATATTTTTTTCTAAATCAATTTTATTCTTTATTATATTATGTTTATGTCTCTAGTTTTTAGCTTTCTCAACTTCATCACTAATTTCATCTCAATCAACATCTAACTATATTCTATATATTTTCTACTTCTTTATCAATCTATTTTCCCAAAATCTACTTGATGTAAGATTTAGTGATCTAATCATCTTCCTTGAATACGAATTTCATTTTGTAATGATTTTTTATGTTTCTCACCTCAGAGAATTATACCAACTTATGTAATCTCTTGTTCCATCATTTGTGTCTACTTCTATTAGAAATATTGACCATGGAGGTTCCTTCTTCTACTTATTCTTTAAACTTCCACTGATTTATGACTTTGATCTCAATGAAACAAGGGATTCCAAATACATTAATGTACTGTATATTTAATTTTATTTTATACCACATATAATATAGTTTTATATGATTATTTTGTCTTAACAAACCCATATTTTTAATAAGACCTATAATGTAATTAACTTCTCTCTAGAAAAGTTTTGAAATTTTATGCTCAACTAGTATAACCCTTCCCATATCAACAGTACTCATGGTATTTCTTTCATCTGAACCACACTATTGAGGGATGTACAATGTTCCATATAGAGGTTTTATCCCTTTTTTTATAGTAAATCACAAAGTAAGTTCATGTATATTCTTTCCCATTATCTAATCTCACTTTTTAATGTAGACACCAAGATCCTTCTCAAATTTTCTTCTAAATATTTTGAACAGTTAAATATATTTTGAATTTTTTTTCATGAATTAAGAATTTGTTATTTTAGAACAATGTTCCTATTTCTCACATTTTTCATAAATTTCATCTAAGAAACCAATCTATTTTGAGTGTACATATTAGGTAATTTTATATTCACTACTTGATTATTTTATAATACCTTATTTTCCATCTCATAACTACACCTCCTTGATTGATACTTTATTACAAGTAGGTAAATGTTTGACCAGAAAGTGTAAGATATATGACCAAACATCCCACAACACCTACAATAACCAAATAATCTGAATCTTCTCCAGCCACTTTTAAATTTTTATCCTTGACATAAATAGATTTATTTAGTCTGATTTGATCTCATTTAGTTCATTCCCATCTATAAGATACTTTGATTGTAGATTACTTAATTCGACTTTTTAAAAATAATAATTTTTAATACATTTCATGATCTTCTTATTCTCAATAGATTTCTTCTTGAATCTGTTGAGTTCATTAATGAGATTAGTTTCTCATTTGAGAAACACTTCTTTAGAATCATCTTTCCTTCGATCTTCCTATCTTCAACAAATAAATTTACTTCTTGAGCTTTATGTTGTTCTCAATGCATTCCTCCAATTAAGATTTCAATACCAACTCCATATATTTCATCTCATCTTCTTCTACCTCACTACTTTAGGATTACTCATGTCTCACCACAAGATCCATGGTATTGGTAAATTTATCAATACCTTATTTATTTGATGGAAACCTTGATGAGACAAAATCCTCATCCTATTTACTCATATGGTTCCTCCCCTTTCTTCTTGGAAAAGTTTTCCTAGTTTTACTAAATTTATTTACTATTTTATATATTTTTCCAATTTATTATTTTAAAGTTTTTCATAATGTTCATCAACCTCAACTTCAGAAATTTTTTTCTGTGTAAATTTGATTGTAAAGTACCCAATGCCTCCACATTTCAAGAATTTCACGGGATATTGGGCCTTATATTGAACTTTTCATCTTCATGAATTCATAGAGAGAATATGCATGATTCTATTTTAATACTAACCAATATCATTTTCATCAAATTAAATAGATTCTTGGGGTTCTTATTCTTTCAACTTGATCTTTTTTGTGGCGTTAAAATCCTTCTCCTATTTTACATTCATTTTAATAGCAAATGTCTTCATCATTTCATAAGTAATGAGAAAATTATTTATCTCAAACAAGGTAATATATTATCTCTATATAGTTCAAATATGAAATTTTTCTATTAAAACTATCAGTGGAATTTTTGAGGAGTTTGTTCACAATGGTAGAGTCTTTAAACATTTGTCCATCACCGCTAATCATACTCACTATTTCATTGAATTTAGGGAAGTAATCATCCCTGGTTTATTATTCATCAATTTTTACATCCTCAAAGAAACTACTATATATTTTTATTTTGGATTCCTTATCTTTAACATTTCCTTTGTAACTAATCTCAAGTTTGTCCCATACTCCTTTGGCAGTTTTCAGACCCATCACTTTTGTGAACTTTTTTCTAAAAAGAGACATAAGAATGGAATTTCTAGACATTCCATAAACCTAAAAAATTAAATTATCAGGAAATATCATTATTTTAATCCTTTGAATGAATTTAAATTAGATAATTTATGCATCCATCACTTTAATATCATGAAGAAAAGGATATGGAAACATCATATTTTTCAAGAGATGAAAATTATATCCATTAATTATTGGTACAAACATTTTTGTTCAATGGGTTGATATTAACCATATTCTACCGCTAGAGGATAAAATTAAGGTAACATGGTGCTCTGATATCATTTTATTTTCATTGTGGATTGTGTAAAGACACCCAAGAGGGGTGGGTGAATCAAGTTTCTCCAACTTTTACAATTTCTTTTTGAGAAATATCCCAATCAGGTATGTTAGGATGTAATCCTCTCAATATAAAAACTCATCCTTGTATTATGAAATTAGAAAAAAAGAACAAAAGGCACCTAAGATTTTTTACAAGTCTCGAAATTGATTTGAGAGGACACTTATTTCTATAGATAATTGTTTTCCGAGTCCTTATATTATTCCATTATAACCATAAAACCAAATAAAAGTGTCTAGGGGGTATTATCCTTCACCTATAGTTCAAGGATTCTTATAGGTTATAAGTTTTTATAAAATATTCTACCAGTTATAATGAAAAACTAATAACATCAGGTGCGAAAGATATCCAACAATTTTGTGTTACTTCCACAAAAAATATAAACCATCATATTCAAACTAGTAAGTTTGATAAATATAGATTTTATCACCTATTCTAATAACCATGTCTTTCAAATATACCAATTATCTGTATATGCCAGTTCCAGTCAGTTACTAATAAAAAAACAAGACCATTGATATTTTACATATTCTAATACTTAAATATTAGGAAAACTAGTTTTTTAAATATCTCTACAAAAATCATCCCTAGTCTCATTTTTTCTTCTTTGTGGAGAGTCGAACTTCCCATCATCCCACACTTGTATTTTTTTACTCAGAGGAAGTACATCATCCTATCTTGATAACACATTTATATGATCAACATTTTTTATAATTGGGGGAAATTACACAATTGTTCCCAAAGGTAACTATTTCATGACAAGATAACAATCCCATATTCAAGAAACATCTTGTACCCCATGATTTTCCATGCAAAAAATCCCCTAATCATTCCTATGGGTCTACACCCTATGTCATCATATAGTTTCCATAAATACTCTTTTTCTTTATTTAGTCTCATTTGAGATCATCTTATATCACAAATCAAATATATTTCACAAATTAATGTATTTGAAAAGTATACAAATACCCAATAGTGATCCATTCTTCATTTACACTAAATTGTCTCAGATCCCATTTTCTTTAACCGAATAATGGTGAAAAGTATCTCATCAAACCATAGATGACCAAAATTACTTAGAAACGCAAATTTTCATAAAATTAACATCTTATTTTGAATCATAGAAATAGGAATTTCATCTGATTAAGGAATCTAGGATCAACACATATCATCCCACTTTAATTCCAGAAATGTTTTTCGAAATTTCTCATAAAACATACATAGCTTCACATTCATTTACCCTCATTTGGTTGTTATCATGGGTGATCATGTTCTTCATGATGTTTAGAAAAAAATCACTTAATTATTCTTAAATCACAATGGATTTTTTATGTTTTAATTAATGAATACTAGATCTAGCATCATTGGGTTATTTTCCCCACATGTTAATTCACTCTAGAATTTCTATTGTTTTCTAGTTGACACATACATGAATTTTGAGTCACTCATACATCAGTATAATCTGATTAATAATTTATGGGTATATTCTTGTGACTCATAAAAAGATACAAAATTACTGTTATGTAGAGTCTCAATGATTTATACTTGGGATTCCTATACTCTAAAATGACTCATTTAGTGAGTCGATGACTCATACATAGATGTCGTGACTCGTATGATGATTCAAAATCACTCATATAAATTTATAAAATAATTTGTATAAAGTGTTTCCATGAATTATATGTATATCAGAGTGTCTAGAGGATTTTTTATATTCACACTTTAAATAAAATTCTCATAAATCCTTAAACATTTGAAAACTCATCCCTGACCACTCACAATAAACTAGAAAACACCCCAAAAATATTCTCAAATATTATTCCTAGAGTAAAAAAAATCGTTGAAAATAAACCCTTTTAAAATTACATAGGTCAATTTTGTATCAAGATATTCCCATCATGTTTTCTTGGATTTGAGTTTGTGATGTATGTTTTGAACTAAAATGTCACTTTTAAATGAAAATTCATTCTTTTCGTCAATTTTTACACATCATGTGTCTGATTAATGTGTATTTAATTCATAAATCATAAATAAATCACATATTATCATCATGAGCTATTAATAAAATTTGACAGTTTTTCTTATTTTCGAGTATGTGATGTTCCCTTTAAATGAAATTTTATCTTTTAGTTAAAAACGATCAATTTTAATCATACTAACCACACCATGACTTGAGATTAATTTGTACACAAAACTAATGTATTATCAACATTATTCTTAATTTATCAAGATAATCCATGTGAATTTTAACTATTTTGAGTACATGAGCTTTGTTTTGAACTAAAATATCACTTTTAAATGAAATCACACACTTCCAGTCGTACTAGATACTCCGTGAGTTCGATTAATTTGTGGTTAATTCATACACATCACAGATGAATTATTGATCATTTTTATAAAGTATCAAGAAAATCCATGCATTTTTTAGTTTTCATTGTGTTTATGAAACATATATTGGACAAAAAATTCACATTTAAATTGAAAATAAACACATTAAGTTAATATGGACACAACATGTTATGAATTAATGTGAAGTTCATTCTTACATATAAAAAATAAATCACAGATAATTTTCCTAAAGTAAAAAATAAAATCTAAACACTTGTTCTTTATTTCTAGTGTATTATGCATGTGTGGGATTAAAATGTCACTTTTAAAATAAAACCACCCACTTAAATTTATATTAGCCACACCATGTGTAAGATTAATGCATGATTAATTCCATAAAATTAAAAATGAATCAAGACATTTTTTTATAATTTATCAAGGGATTTTGTGCATGTTTTCTAGGTTTTGAGTATATGACACACATTTTGGACTCAAAAGTCACTTTTAAAGAGAAAACATACACTTTCAGTAAATCTAGCTAGACTATTTTACAGATGAATATGAGGTTAATTATTATACTTTAAAAATAATTTAAGGGCTATTTTCATAAAGTATCATGTAAATCAATATATTTTTTTTATCATTTTTGTGTATGTGATGTTCATTTTAAATTTAAATTCCACATTTAAACCAAAAACACACACTTTCAGTCAATCCAACCAGATTGTGGGTTGGATTGATTTATGGTTAATTACTAAATGTCAAAAATAAATCAAAAATAATTTTCCTAATGTATAAATAATATAAAATAATATTTTATAGGTTTTTATTATGTGATGCATGTTTTGAACTAAATTGTCTCTTTTAAATGAAAACATGTACTTATAGTCATACCTACTACATCATGCACTAGATTGACTTAAATTTAATTTATACACCTCACAAAATAATCATGGATCCTTTTTCTAATGTATCATGATAATTAGAGAAACTTTTCTTGGTTTTGAGTTTTTGACATGTGTTTTGGTTTAAAATGCAGCTTTTAGACTAAAAACCAGCACTTTTAATCAATCTAGCTACATCATGTGCTGGATTGAAATGAGGTGAGTTTTTACATATCATAAATGAATCACATATAAATATCCTAATGTATCAAGAAAATATGAGAAATATTTCTTGGTTTTAAGAATGTGACGCATGTTTTAGAATAAAATGGAACTTCTATACAAAAAATTTGCATGTTGAGTGAATTCGGCCACACAATGTGTCAGATTGATGTGTGGTTGGTTTCTAAATGTTATAAATAAAACATAGATCATTTTTATAAATTATCAAGACAAGATGACTGTGTTTTCATATATTTGAGTATTTTAATTGTGTTTTTAATTGAAATATCACCTTTTTAAATTGAAAATATTCACTTTCAATAAATCTAGCAACACGGTGTATAAAATTTAAATGAGGATAATTCATACACATAACAAATAAATCACCAAACTTTTATTATAAACTATAAATGATGATAAATATAAAAATGAACTAATTTTTAAAAAACATGGGCTCCCAACCCCACATCTATAATATAACCATAAAATAATTTTCTAAAATGGAACCACATATATTATATTTTATTCCTAATTAGTTGAAAAAATTTAGTTATAAAGTCTCTATATAATGATAGAATTTAAAATTATAAAAAAATTAACATAATAAGAAATAGATAAACCTAGTCTTCAAGATTTTTTTGAAATAAAAAAATTACAAATTTGATTGGAAATAAAATCTTTATAATGTTTCAAATATTATGACACCATGTAAGATTCCTAATAATTTCTAAAAAGTGGACTCGATACTATCCTGGTAGTACTAGAAAATTATAAATAAACAAACACTTGATAAATATTTTAAATGAAATTACAATTACCTTAAAAAATACCTCTTCAAATATGCCAGTTTGTTGATGTAGTATGATAATTTCATAAATTTAAAAATGTAATAACCATATTCATTGTCATTTATTTTTTCGAACACTGTATAAACATTGAGAAAAATAAATAATCTAGTTTAATATATTTTCTGATAATGGAATACTATTATATATATCATAATTTATTTCTAGTTGTAGAAATCCATATGCCTCTTGTTCTAATTGGTCGTCTTCATACCATGATTAGGAAGACAAATAAACACCAACCTATTATAACAAAATTCTCCTTAAAAAATAATATAAAATGTATTATTGAAATTTTATTTATAAAATATTGAATGTACTATATTACAAATTCATAAGAAACATCATGTGTGGTCACTCTTTTGGATATCCATGATTTGAATAAAAAAATATATCTTTGATGTATAAAAATTGATCACAACGATCATCCAATGTATCATAAAAAAAGAAATAAGTAATGAAAAAATATGTACTTTTATATGATTAGATTGTAGTTTTTTAACCCTAAATTGCAGGTATTAAAAATAACATGTCATCTATTATTTTATTTTTAAATAATATGGCTACTAACTCTAATTTTTTAAAAAATTTCCTTTTCTTATTAAAAATTGTTGTGTAGAATTGACATGAGGACTAATGAGTATAAAGTTTTCATTACAGGGTTTTCCCTTTACATAGTAGCGATATATAGGCTGGTAGAATATATGAATAATATTTTATCTATACTACAAATTATAGATAAATTATTAGAAAACAAATTATTAAAATATACCCTATATATACATTCAAGGTTGATGGTCCTAGTCATTCATGCTTGATAATTTCATTTATATTTTCAAGAACTATCATGTATTTAACAGCCTCTCCATAAAATTGTTCTTCAAATTCAATATGAGTCATATTTTAATCATTGAACCTTGTATCTACATGAAATTATAAAGTTAATAAATGAAGTGGTGGAATTAGTGGGTAATGGTTCTATCAAGAAGGTCCTTTCAATTTGTTATTTGATCCTCTAGATTTTCATGACTACACCTTCCATTTCCCCTTCTCTTTATCCATCTATAATAACACACATTAGTTCATAACTTTTTTCATTATATGTAAGGGATTTTTCATATAATATAATTTTTAAATGAAACAACACATTATCATCCTGAATCTATATAAGATTAAACAACCATTCAATGAATGTTCCAATATCAAGTTCAATTGTGTAAACATCTAGATCATTAAGGAGAACATGTATCTCAGTTATTATCTATATATATATTTTAATTCCTACTCTCACATTAGATTTTAGAAATTTTTTATTATGTATATTATATCCTTGGATATTTTACACTATACCCCTAACAAAAAGGATATGGATGGGTGCTGATAGATTTAAATCAAAAACAATTTCAGTCAATTAAATTTTAGTAAATTAAATGTATCAATAGTTTTTTGATTCACTTTTAACAGAAAGACAAATGAAAAAATTAATTACCTCATGTAAGGAAGGTTTTTGATGGAAATGGAAAGCATTATAGTTGGGGGTGTGGGTATCCATATATTGTCGTTGGTTCTTCTCATTGATCCCTTCTAAGAAATTTGTATATCTAGTAGAACTATCAACTAATCTATTAGAGTATCTATTCATACATGCATATCCTATGAAAGTGTTTCCCTACATGGAATATCCTAGGTAAAATGAATGATCTTTCTTCTTAAAGGAAAATAGTTTGGTCAAATGTTGGTTTCAATTTTTACAAAAAATATTTAATTTGAAAATTTTAAAAGAAATTAACTAAACTTCACCTGTCATTAAATTGTTCTCTTTATTTATCTTTTTCTATGGAGAATAGACACACATATTTTAGTACATAATAATTAGACATAAAAAATGTATGGGTGCTTTTAATAATTAACAGTTAATCATAATTAACCCATCCAACAGTTTTATCTTAATGAATAAAGACCCCATCCAAGATTAAGTGTTCATTCTTGGACAACATGAAATGAAAAACATATTATTTTAACTCTAAATAAGAAGTTCAAATGTAGTAAAAATTGTAAAACATACTCCTAAAGTTTAAATAAAAGTAAATTTTTTAAGATATAAATGAAATGATGTTCTAAGATTGAATTCATGGTGGAATAGAAAAAATTAATCACAATAGAGAAGAAAACTTCCTTCAAACTTTAGAAAATTTCCACCATTGAATGTTATAAATAAATCAGGAAAATAATCAATATTGAAATTTTAAAGGGTATTTATGTTCTAAATTATATTAAAATAAAGTTGATAACATTTTTTAAATCCCCCTTCACAATTTCATGTATTAAAGGATGAAGCGTGTTTGTGAAATA
Source organism: Viscum album (assembly GCA_963277665.1). Classification (NCBI taxonomy): domain Eukaryota; kingdom Viridiplantae; phylum Streptophyta; class Magnoliopsida; order Santalales; family Viscaceae; genus Viscum; species Viscum album. Next base: position 1,528,028,734 of record OY728138.1, on the reverse strand, counting down.
TTTCTAGTGTGAATGAAAGTTTAGATGAAAATAGTAGTAAAGTAACACAAAAAAGTGAAAAAATGTGAAAATTTAAGAAGAAAATGGAAATTTTTTATTTTTGACAAACTATTTTTTTACAAGTTGTACATGTCTTCCCTAGAAATTACAGCACCAATTTGATAGCACAATCATTTATACAGTCAAATTTATTTGCTTATTAAACCCACATACTACTAGATAGTTTAATAAGGTTCTAACCTAAGGAAAGACAATATGAAGTGAAATCCAAACAAAAGTAATAAAAAAAAACAAAACACAAACAGTAATTAAAACAAAACTAAACACAAAAGAGTAAATTCAATATGTCAGTGGAATGAATTAATAGAAATGAATGAGTGAAACATAGTGAAATGGATAAAAAGTGTAATGAATAAAAGAATAAAACACTAATAAGAGAAATGTGAATAGATTTTAAGCTTTGGAAAATCAGGAAGATCTGAGTTCATAGAATTTATTTATGCTCCGACCTAAAAAATGAAAAGAATTTTGAAAATTTGGGAAATAAGTTGAGCTAACTTACTGTCACTTGATAATCAACTTTTTTCCATTAACTCATTAAAAAAATGATTTTTCCACCAATAGTGAGAGAAAATAAGTGATTAAATATTAGAGAAGATAACAAATAACCCTTTCCAAATTATGTGAATCGGTTTTTACATTAAAAGAAACTAATCCACTATTATATCCCATCATTACTATGAATATTGTAGAAAGAATTTTCAAGAAGAATAAAATTGAAAAATCAGAATAAATCTCTTCCTAAAAAACCTCACTTAAAATTTTCAATTTATTAGTGAGGAGAAAACTAATTTTTTCACATTATAAAAATTATTATCTCTAATTTCTTCAATCAAGAAATTATTATAGAATGGTTTATACACCATTTAAGATGATATTTTTTATAGTGTGTGTTTTTTAAGGTACTCGTCTTGGAAAATGTAATTTTTTTATGTGTATTTATCATTTCTTTATTCTATTTATTGTTAATGACTTTTATGGGACAAATATAGCTTTATATAATATTTTATTTGAGTTTGAATTCCTCTATATTTTATTATTCTGATAATATAGGCTATCTTCTAGGATGTGATAGGATTACCCTTATATGAATATTTATTGATTATTGAGGCTTATCCAATAATGTGAGTGGGATTTACATGTTGTTATACACTCCAATATTTAAACCTTTTCAAGCACATTACCTCTTATGACACTCTCCAACATTTTATGGTTGTGTAATAAATTATAGAATACCCCTTCTAATAGATTTTTATAATAGATAAATATTATTCAATATGCTAACATGATTTACCCTGTTGATATATAATAAATTTTTATCACCAATGTAAATTTTATTTAAAATTATAATAATATAAAATAATTTTCCAACACATATTAAAGTTATATTAAATTTTTAAATATTTAATAAAATATTAATCCAGATAGTGATGATGAGGTTTCGGTGTATGGTGTCTCTAATGGGTTGGGAATCAAAACAAAATACCATACTAGTATATGATGTCCTTAGATCCTAAAAATGAATCATCCCGTATTAGCACGATATTTTTTCTCAATCATTTCAAAATAAAACCCAAAATGTAATAAAATGTATGGAAAATAATATTATCAAAATTTATCATATATTATAGAGCCATACATATTAAATATCTAGTCATATAACCATATAGAATGTATATATCATTAATTACATTAGAAATCATTATATAAAGATCATAAATAAATTATTCCTTCGGTTCTACTAATAAAAACTTGTTTGTGTTGTTATAACCTCGTCTCCACAACATTGATCTATGCTGACAAATATTCACATGCATCTCTTGGGAATATACTTGGTCACTGAATCTCGATACATGGTCTGAATCTACAACATCATTTGGCTATGACTATTCCAACAAACACAGTCAAACTAAAAATATTTCATAACACCATGGATTCTTCATTCTATTTTCCAGAACACGCACTAAATATTTTCAACATAATTAGTGTATTTCTTCATCCTATCCATAAAATTTGATTATATGTGACAGTGACACCAAAAACTCATTTTACCAACTTACTTGAAAAAACCATGATGTATTTAGTAGTATGGTTCCATATATTTCCACAAAAAATATAAAGATACCCCACCATTAGAATATATAATGTATTTGGAACATGCCAATTTCATATTCAAGAAAAATCAAATAAAAACCATAACGGAAGAATTGTGGTAGATAAGGAATGAAAATAAACATCATAGATAAAAAGGAAAAATAAATATAGGAATCAGAGATAACTCATTTTGAACTCCCCAATTTCAAGTGTAAGAAACCAAATAACTTGAACTGAGGATGTATCACAAGCTGGGAAGCAGAGGAGCACTCGGGTAGGGAAAAATTGTGGTTCAATTCAGGAATGAGGAGCGTGGTCGTATGCTTCATTTGGGGAAACTCTATCCTAATATTTTTTTAAACTACTCAGATAGACTTACATAAAATGACTTATCCCAATGTTTATAATGAACCATTGGAATTAGACCCCATATACCAATGATTTTTTAAAACATCAAGCTATAGGGCGTTCATATAGATAGGCATTCTAGTAGTAATAAATTATAGAAAATGATGGAATATATGTTTAACTATTATTGGTAAAGCATAAAAAGAATTTCATGTAAATAATTTTCAAAATAAAATTTTGTTAGACCATTCTCTCATTGTTCATTTTCATCTTAATGAAATTTGATGAAACTTGAAAATAAATATTATTGACACAAATCCACATAGATAGCATGGACAAGGGACCCACTTCCCCATGTTGTTTTCCATTAAATGAGTATAATTTATTTTTTCCAGTAAAAATATATTGACTTCATAATGTGGTTTCTAGAATGGTATATTATCCCTTGTGATTTGGTTGAGTGAGTTATTATTTTTATTTTGTGAATTCCCAATGTAGTGATGATTTGTTTCAATATTAAAAGAGGAGAGGTAATCGGTGTTATTTAAATCATAATATTGAATCATGGTGTAACATCCCTCCCCTTCCCATTATCTTGAGAAGGTGGGGGATATTACTTGGCCTTAAGTGACATCCCTATGATTCTAAAGGATGGAAATAAAAGTTGAGGGATTCTGTTACAATTGAGGTACAATTTGACCTTTGAAAATAAAACAACCATCCAACAAATCATAAAAAAAATGAAACACTACTTGATGAATGATAAAATTGAAACACAACTCAAATATTTCATTATATCAAAACCATTACAATGAGTATTATAGCGGGGTACTACAAAACAACCATGTACACAGTGGAAGACTGGAAATCCATAAAAACTCAAAGATAACCACAACTCCAAAGATCCACATGCTCTGTAATCCAACTCCACCAAAATAGCCCAAGTATCATGAAGTAATACTAAATATATTTGATACTTTACCTTTTCTCATGTCCTGGTAAATAATATCTAGAAAAACACCAAAGTTCCAAAGTAGGGGTGATTACTAAAACTCAGTACGATTTCCCCAACTGATTTCCCTACTCATGCCACTAAAATACAAAAGTTATCACATTATATAAAACATTTTCTAAAATAGTTTATCTCAAAATATAATCAAGTTACATAGTAAAATATTTTTCTCAATTGACCTCAAGTTCCAAGGAAAACAACCAAACAATGTTCCCAAACCATTTCAGAAATTCCACTTTTGGCATACCACTTTCAAATCCATATATCCACACATATATACGTGAATTATTCATTATGGTATTTCCATAATAATGGTAAATTTATCATAGATATACCTATTCATCACTTGGTAATTATATCCCATGTTCCATTACATATTTTTCACTAAGCACAAATTAATATTTCAACCAATCATCATAATAAATTATGAACACACACCACCAAGTATGCACAAAAACCATGCCAATAAAATCATGAAAAAACCATTTCAGTTTCAAAACTATTTCAATAAAACAAACCTTTTAATTTAAATATTTTTTCCCATAAATCAAACATATTATTTATTTTACAATTTATATTATAAAACCATTTATAAAATCACTTTGAATAACAATTCCATAATTTCACCCAAAATCCAAAACCATAACTAAAGAAGGTTTTAACCATGATTTTCACAAAAATTTCACAATTAATTTAATCAATTTAAAACTAATACAATCATTTAAATGAATAGGAGTCAATATTGAAGCCAAAAATGTCATGATTTATGGAATCAAATGAAGAATGACACTCAAACACCAATGAATCCAAGTTGAATTTCCAAAAACCTGCCAAAGATCTCTTTCCCTATTAACAGAAAAGAAAACTATATTCATATTTGGAATCCAATATATTAATTTATCCATATAATATGAAGATATAAGTATCTGAAAGTTATAGAGATGTAAATCTAAGGAAATCCATAATGAATGACCAAGAATGATGACTTACGACAAGAATCTAGCTTTTAAAAACTAATATAAGATTCCTATAACATTTAGATCATTGGGAGAAGCTTCATTTTATTTTGGGAGAAGAAAATATTAAGTTAAGGCTACATAGGAGGAAAATAAGGGCCTTAGAGGTCAGAACTTGTGAGATCCAAAATTTTAGGATCTCACTTTTAACTCATGCATGATTTATCAAACCATGCACTAGTCGTGATTCATCTTCTACCACAGGTAGGAACATCGCATGGTTAGATCACACGATTTCCAAACCATGTGGAATCCATGCCAAATACCACTATCTCAATATTTTCCTACATATCATGGTTTCTTCTTATTACACACATGGTATGGGAAAATCATGAGCCCCTGCACTCCTTAACATTTTCCCTTATCTCACCACACATGGTTTCCTGTAGGTGTTTTACAGTTTTCCCAAACCATTCACCAATCATGAACCTATAGAAAAGACCTAAAAACAATCCCAAATTTCTCCAAAATCTCCCACACTACACCCATAAACCATAAATATATATAAATAATAAAATAAGGTTTACTTACTTAAAAATGAGGGTAATAAATTCTCCCCCCATTGGCCTTTTTGTCCCTGAAAAGTAAAAAACCATCAATGTTTTGAATGAGTTCTGGACATTTCTCTTTCATTTCCTGCTCACCTATCCATGTCTCTTTCTAGATCTTACCATGTTTCCAAAAAAACCAATCTAGACCAATGATTTTTCTATGAATGATATTCTCCTTCCTATCTACAATTCACACCGGGATTTGTACTAACTATATATCTAGCTCTAGTTCAATATGATCTCATCTGATCACATGGTCGGGATCAAGATGATACTTTTTCAAATAAGATATGTGAAACACATTGTGTACCACACTGAAATGTGGGGGAAATTCCAACTGATAAGCCACATCACCAACCTGTTTATGTATCTCAAAAGAGCCTATGTATCAAGAAGATAACTTTCCCTTCTTCCCAAAATGACGATATTCAAGCCTTGGAGTGATCCCCAAGAACACCTGATCACTCAACGTGAATTACGAAGGTTTTCAATGATGGTCCACATGTGAATTTTGATAACTCTGAGATATATCCATCCATTTAATGATCAAATAAATCTCATCTAGTGTTTCTTGGGGAAGGATCATCTCATCTAGTGAAGTCTCACCTATTTCTACCCAACAAAGTGGGGAATAACAAGGATTACCATAAAATGGATCAAAGGGAATCATATATATTGAGGAATGATATATTTTGTTATATAATAACTACACTAACGACACGTGATCTTCCCATGATCTACTAAAATCAATTACACAAGCCTACAACATGTATTCCAATGTTTGTATCATCGGTTCGTATTGGCTGTCCATCTCAGGATGATACTCCATACTCATAGTCAACTGAGTTCCATTGGATTTATTTAAGGATTTATAGAAAAGAGATTTAGTCCTTCGATCTCTATCCAACAATATTTAAACTAGTATTTCAAGTAAATTTACAAATCCTCAGATATAAATTTCTGATAAGTCATCCATTGTATAAGATTCACAAATATGGATGAAATGGGTTAAATTTTTGACTCGATCCACTATCACACAATGGAATCATTTTTCCAAACCATTCTTGGGAAGCATATTATAAAATAAAAACCTATGTTCTCCCATTTAAAAAATTGGGATAGGTAATGACTACAACATACCTACTGGTTGCTGATGTTTTTCCTTAACTTGATGATAGTTTAAGCACCATGAAATAAACTCATCCACCTTCTTTTTCATATTGACCCACCAAAATTGTTCTTTCAATTCCTTATAAATATTCTTTATTCCAGGATGAATTTCACATCTTGAATGGTGATAAGCAAGAAGAATTAGGTCCTCACAAGCCATAGGCACAACCATCCGATTTCTGCACCACAACATAGAAGTCCCATCTAGCTTCCATCCCCCAATGGTCTCCCCTCCATTAAGATTTGAATTCATCAAAGAACATTTTAAATCAGATTTTTATTCCTATTTAACCATCATTTCTATGTTAGGAACCACTAAAACTAGGATAAAAACCACAAAATTACCTCAGTATTCACATTCCACATGCATGTTGGCTACAACCGACATCAACTACCACTCATCTAAATATTCTTTTTCCAACTGACCATACGACTTTCCCCATAATGCATCTTCCATTGAATTTCCATTTCCCATTGTATACATCAAGTTAGTGTCAAACATTTTGAGATACTCCACCCATCATCATTGTCTTAGATTCAAATAACTTCATGGAAAATATGTTTCAACCACCTCTGAATTGTAAACATGATGAATTTATCACCAAGGATGCAATGACACCATGTCTTCAAAGCATGGGCTATGGCAGATATCTCCAAATCATGTGTTGATTAATTCTTCTCATGAACTCATAAATTCCTTAAGACAAAAGAAAAAACATGATCTCTTTTCATGAGAACACACCCAAACTCAAATATAGAATAATCCAAACACACTATATACCCTTGTCTTTATTCTATAAAATCAATATTGGTGTTGATGTAATGTGAACATTTAGCCCTTAAAAAGATTTATAGCATTAATCATCCCATTGGAATGGAACATTCTTCATTTTCAAAGCTATCGTAGGCGAAGTGAGTCTTGAGAATTCACGAACAATGATTTGGTAATGACCATCTAGACCATGTAAACTCTATATATTAAAGAAAATCTCTGGTGGTTTCTAAGAGATAATAGCTTCTATATTTTCTAGATCTACCAAAACAAATATTTCATAAATTACATGGATAAGGAAATGTACCACTTATATTAAAAAATCACACATTTATAATTTTTCATACAAACAATGATCCCTCAAGATTCACAAGACTATCTTTAAGTGTTGATCATGCTCAGACCTTGTCCTCGAATACACCAAGATTTCATCAATGAACACCACCAAAAAGAATATAGATATTTCTAAAATATATGATTCATCAATTCTATGAACACAAATAGTGAATTTGTAATACTGAAAGGCATTAACACATATTATAAATGGCTATAGCTTATTATGGAATATTTTTTTGGAATATCCTCCTTCCAGACTCTCAATTGGTGATATCCTGACCGTAAGTCAATTTTAGAGAACCATTGTGCACCACTCAATAGATTGAAAATATCATCAATGTGTGGAAGTTGATAAATGGTTATTCTCATAACTCATTTAAGATTATGATAATCCAAAAACAACAAAATATTTCAATACACATTTGGATGAACAAGACCAGTGCTACCCAAAAAGATATGTTCAATTGAATGGACCCTTTTATTTCCAGCTGTACGAACTGAAATTTCAATTCCCTTAATTATTTTGGTTCCATCCTATAAGACAGAAGTTAAAAAAGACTAGTCCCCAGGGGGAGATCAATAATGAGATCCACATCCCTTATAGGTGGTAACCCTATGAAATTTTTAGAAAAAACACCTAGAAACTGATCTAAAATTGCTATAAAACTACTATCCTTGATCTTTATAATATATTCCAAATTCAATGCCTCCAACTAGTAAGATATCTTTCAAACTATAGGTTCCAAAAATCCCATTGAACTTGTATTTACATTCCTTTCTCCTCGAAAGAGATGATCAATTCCATCATTAGTCTTATGACTAACCTTTCACGTATAACAATCAATGTGAGACTTGTATGTTGTTAACCAATCCATACCCATGATTATATCAACATTATCCATCTCAAGCATAGAGAAATCTCATTTTAACTCGGTTCCATCAATGGTTGTGGAACATGTTCTACACACAAGGGCTCAATATTCTTATTGAACAAGTTGAGTTTTATGTTTTATCATAGAATGAATCATCTCAACATTTAAATATAAAAAATCAATAGAACAAGAAGCAATTAAGAAATGGGATGAACCTGTATCAAAAACATATTTCATAAGGGTGGAATTCAAAAGAATCATACACCGTAGATGGTATAGACTGATCATCCAGTATAACATATTCAGCTCCATATAATTGCTTTGTTGGTGCACATTGCTCCTTGTTTTCCTGTTGAGATTAAACTGACTGAGGAGTCATGGTATTCCTAGAATCACCATGGATAACTCTATTCTAATAATGTGATTGATTCTGATACCCCCACCCCATTAAATTATATGACACTGGTGACACCAGAAAAGTGTTGAAAACACCCAACCTCAGGGAAATATGAAAATTGAACTGAATATTCCACATCCTCTTGTAATTGGTGAATTATCTTCGTGGGTTTTTACATTATCACATTATGTGGCCAAACGAACTACATTGGAAATAGTCATCTTGGCTCTTGGTTTATGGTGGAAGGCTTATTAGTCTAGATGTCGGATTTTGATTCATCCTCCCACCTTGGGAATAGGTGTCCCCCCTTCTGCATGCTCCAAGCATCATAGTTCCCACAATTTTTGATAATTATCATCATACTTTCCCCTCCCATAACTCTTGATATTTCTCATTCAACAATTGTGTCTCTGTTTCCATCTTTGTATAATCCATAATACAAACTAGATAAATCTTTGAGAAATTCCTACCTCAGCCTCGATTCATAGATTTGTTCCCTCAAGGATGCACTAATAGAAAATTTGGGTGAAATGGCACTAAATTAATGAATTTATCCACTTATTCTATTTAAAAAATATTTCCCTTTTTTAACATAAAGAATTTTGTCGTTCATTGAATTTTGAACATGTGAGGATATAATTGTTTATTGGAGAATTCTTCAAAATCATCCCAACCAAGGCCTTGATCCACTTTGGCCTACACAGATATATCCCACCATTGGAATGAATGACCCTCCATCAGATAAGTCACCATCTTGATCTTCATCTCAACTGGTTTTATGATGATATCAAAGATACAATTCATCATGTCCATCCACACCTCCACCTTTTGTAGTTCAGAATCACCCCAAAAAATGGGCGGATTCTATTTTTAGAACTATATGGAGAGACCTAATTTCCTTGGATTAACCCTGATGTTCCCTCTATTCACATCCTAAAACTCTGTCATGATACAATGAACCAGTTGTTTGTTTACATATGGCTTAGGTGAAACTCTATTCTCTGCAACTTCATTCAGTTGGATTCTACGATGCCTATCAAGTGTGATTTTTTATATAATAGAACAAAACACCATAAGTCTCTCTCTATCAACTAAAGGCCTATAATTTAAAATTACACCACATCATACTATCACAAACATTATTTCCTATATTATCTGTTTCCAAGATCAACAATTTTTGTAAAATCTCAACTTTCTTTTGAAAATAAATTAATTTTCAAAATTCCAAAACCATTCTCTTTTAAAAGTATTTCATTTGAAGAAAATTCCAACATTTTTCAAAAAACAACATATTGAAACAAATAATATTTCATTATTCAAAATGAAATATGATCTCCTAGTGGGAAGTCATTTATCTAATGCATGTCATGCTCATCTCATAGGTTAAACCCGGGACAATGGGATTTCAAATCCTATAAGTGTCTCCAAAACACTTATGTACCCAACTCCTTGGTAACATGAGGTTCAGAATAAAAAGGTTAGATATGCCTTTTTATGCACTAAATTTCAATTCCCAACAATCATTTTTCATTCTATAAATCATCCCAAGGAATAGATCATAATGAATTTCAACTCCGAGACTAACAAAACTGATGACCACTTGTTATAAAAAAATATGTTTAAGGACCTCGATTGATACCACTTGTCCCAACCGATTTTGGATTGAACCAAATTGATACCAATTGTTACATCACTCCCATTCTCATTGTCTTAAGAAGGATGGAGAATATTAATTTTCCTTTTGTGACATCCCCAAGACCCCAAAGGCAGGAAATAAATATTGAGGGCTTCATTTATAATTGGGGGATGATTTTCCATTTTAAAAGAAAATAACCAACCAACACACCATGACCAAATAAAACACTACAAGATGCATGATAAAAATTAAATACAAATCAAACATATCATTTATATAAAAACCACTAAAAATATTACCACAGTGGAATACTATTGAACAACCAAGTACATATCAAAAGACTATAAAAACAACAAAACTCAAAGATGCCCACAACTCCAAAACTCTACATGCTCCATTATCCAACTCCACCAAAATAGCTCAGGTATCATAAAGTACTACTAAATATGTTTGAAAATTTACCTTTTCCCATGTCCTGGTAAATAATATCTACAAAATCATCAAAGTGACAAAGTAGCAGTGAGTACTAAAACTTAGTAGGATTTACCCAAATAAATTCCCTACTCACACCACTATGATATAAATTTTAGCACACTATATAAAACAGTTTATATAAAAATATTTCTAAAACATTTTATATCGGTATATTAAAAAGTTTCATATTAAAATAGTTTTCTCAGATGATCTCAAGTTACAAGGAAAATAACCAAACAATGTTCTCAAACCATTCCACTTTTGATATACCCCTTTCTAATTCATATATGCACACATTTATACATACATGCCAAGTTATGCCAGTTCCATGTCATGAGAAATTTATTTTCAATATACTAATTCATTACAATGCATTTATATCCCATGTTCCATTACACCTTTGTAACCATGAACATGGTCATATTTCAAAAAATCCTCATAATGAAATATGAACACACACCAGCAAGTATTCCCAACAACCATGCCAATACAATCATTCCAAATCCATTTCAATAAAACAACCTTTTTTATTGGAAACCTCTTTCCATAAATAAAAGACATCATATATTTTAAAATAAATAATTTAAAATCATTTATCAAATCACTTTGCACAAGAATTCCAAAATTTCACCCAAAATCCCAAACCATTTCTAAATAATGTTTCCACCATTCTTTTCACACAAATTTCATAATAAATTTCATTAAATTTAATAGATTTGAATATTATAAAATTAGTTATAGGAAGTGGAGTCAAGTGTGAATCCACCTATCATGATATTTATGGAAAAAAATAAAGAACGACACTCAAACTCCAACGAAGCCAGGTTTAATCTCCAAAACAACTCGCCATAGATCTCTCTTGCTATTAAAAAAAGCCAAATATAATCATATTTGGCATCCAATATCTTATATCTATCCCCAAAAGACGTAGATCTATGAAATTGATAGAGATATAGATGTAGATATAAGGATAACCATGAATAAAGACCAAGAATGATGATGTACAACATGAATCTGGCAACAAAACACCAAGATAATCCTTTGAATTGCCTCTAGATCGATGGGATAAGAATCATTTTTCATTGGGATAAGAGAATCTTGAGTTATGTCTTCATAAGAGGAAAATAAAAGGATATTATAGGTCAAAGTGTGTGAGATCCATAATTTTAGGATCTCACTTATAACACATGCATGGTTAGTCACACAGTTAGGAAAACTGTGTGCTAGCCATGCGCTAGCTTATACCCTAAGCAGTAATCTCACAAGGTTGTATCACATGGTTTCCAAAACTGTGTTCCATCCCTGCTAAATCACTATGTCCCAAGATTTCCACACTTAGAATGGTTTATCCTTGGTAGAAAAATGGTCTGGGAAAACCTTGTGCTTCCCATGCGCCTTCTCTTTTTCCTCTGTCTCACTATGAACGATTTCCTATTGATGTTCCATAGTTTTCCCAAAACATACACCAACTGTGCACTAGTATAAAATCCCAAAAAACACATCAAAAGTTCTAAAAACTCTCCCAAACTTCACTCATAATCCTTACATACCTAAAAATCAAAAAAGAAGGGTTACTTACTTGAAATCAGGGGTTCTATACATGGATTGTTGTTTTTGATCAACCCTCTAAGTTATAGTGCTTTTATATAAGGTGTAGAATGGGAATCAGTCCAAATACTTATATGGATGGTAAATTTTTTTTTGGAATCAATTGTTTTTGTTCATCATTATAATATGAGGGTTGATTATTCCCATAGCATAAGTGAATTTATTTATGGATTTTAATTGATTTTAAATATTATATGAACTATGGTGAATTAAAGTTTCTGAATTTCATTATCTGTGATAACCTTGAACATTAAAAAGTATTACTAAAATCAGCATTTACTTCACAAATTTATTTAGATAATAATTTAAAGGTTTCTACTTTAACAGAAATCTCAACTAGGATATCGATCATAATCTGATATCATTCATAAAAGGTATAGTAATTCATGAATAATTATGTAAGTGGTTCCCAAAATAAATATATTCCATATAAGAGTCTAGATATTACACTAAGAAATATATAATTATGTTACAAAATGTTAATTTTTGAAAACATGATTCAAGTAATGCTCTGATTCACAATTAATTCCCACTATATCATAATATAACAAAGATTTGTAAAGGAACCAATTGAAAGTTTCTATTGTGTATTCACCATAAATGTCAATATTATATTGATATTAATTCATTATATGAAGACTTTATATTTATTATATAATTTTTCAAGATAATTATATGTTCACATAATAAAAAAAGTGTTGATATGAATATACACTACATATATGATATTGCATATTAAACAGTTTTAAAATAGAAATGTATGTGTATATTACATTTTAATATTACTAAGTCTACAATAAATTCATAAAACTAATTGAAAATTTTCCATATTCATGGAAGATTGTGCATGAAAAATGAATTATTCACAAACATAATTAAAATAAGCAACAATTAGAGATTCAATTCCAAAGTTTATGAAGTGATGAAATATAAAAATTTATCATGAAATTCAGTGCAAACATATTTCCATATAGTAGATACACCAAAACATTATGATATAATGGGGAAATTTATGATCTAATATGGAGAATTAGATATAATGAATTCCACATTCCTTTATACTTAAATCAACGCATACCTAAGGAGAATTAATATGTTAATGCGATATTTTGGATGAGCCGATTTACATTTGAACATGAAACTATGAGTTCGACAATACCGGAGGGTTATTAAAGATGGTAATTTGAGATTTGAGTCCTCATAATTGAAAAAAAATCAAGAGTTGTAGATTTATTCCCTTCAATGACCTAAAGAGAGGTTCTATGTGTGGGGATTACCTTGAGATATGAGCAGACCGAATGCGGAAAAATGAGTTAAACGAAATCTAAGGATGTGTGAAGATGAAAATTTGATGTTGGAGTATATGAGATGGAATAAAATCGGATTAGTTATTTCGTGTGAGAGAAATAAGTATGCGTTTGTGATAATGAATAAAAAAAATGATTAAAATTGATGACTCATAAAATTTTAAAAGGTATATAACATCAGTTATACAATAACTTACATAAAAAAAATTATTTTTTACATTAGATATATGATAACCGGTGTGAAAAGGTAGATTTACTTGCTTTACCATGATGGTTGTCATATAAATGATATGAAAAATCATATTTATCATATTGATTATTATATAACTGACATGGTAACGAAATAAACATGAATTTGTTACATCAGTTATTTATAACTAATGTGAAAAAGATGACCTAATAAAGATATTTTGTACTAGTGTAACCAAATATTGAAAATACTAAATTTTGAAAATTTTAAAGGGTATTTATGTTGTGAATTACATTAAAATACTCTTTAGAAAATTTGTTAAATAACCCCTCAACAATTTTCAGTATCAAATGATCAAGATTAGATGTGGATGATGTCTAATGTGCAATAAAATTTAGATGATAATATTACTAAAACAACACAAAAATGTGTGTAACCTAGAAGATTTCAAAAAAATAACATTTTTATTTAAAAAAATATTTTTTACAGGTTTCATAGGTCTTCCCTTATAATGGTTCAAAACATTTGATAGCACAGTGGTTTTCACACTCAAATTTAGTTATTTTTAAAACCCACTTACTATTGGATACTGTAATAAGGTTCAAACCCAAGGGAAGACAACATGATGTGAAATACAAAATAAAAATAAAAACAAACACACAAAAAACAAAATTAGTAATCAAAACAAAACTAAACACAAAATAGTAAATTCAATAATTTAGTGGAATTAATGTATTGAATTGAATGAGAGTGACATGGTGAATGAGAGGAAAAACGTAATGAATAAAATAAGATTACCCTAAGAAGAGAAAGGTGAATAGATTTTTAAATATACAAATGAATGTGTAGAAACATAATAAAAAATTACATTCATTATTATTTAATGAATAACCGATGTATCTGTCACCACATCATTATTGAGATCCACCTCATTATTAGTGGAAAAAATTTCTTTCATTTATAACTAGTACTTAGAGGTTGTTGTCATTGATTTTCTATAACGATCCTTGGCTTATGATATTTGTTTGAATAATTATCACATTCCTTAAAGTTGAAGTAGTTTTCCATAATCTGTGGGTTGATTTTAACCTTCTTTTCTTTAGTCACATTAGTGGGTTTAAATATCTATTTTTAGTATTGATTAAACTAATGCCCCTTTTTCCACATTGGAGGAATCTCTCAGTTCCCTTGAGAGAGTTTCTAGGATGCTTATTCCCACATTTTTTTTCAAGTGGGATGTTGGGTTTTCTTTCCTTCATGATATTTATCCATTGATCATCCTAAAGATAACATCATTTTGCACTTTTTATCTCCTGGCCCAAGAAACCATTGAGAGTCACCAATATCTATATTGAACTTAATAGAACAACATAGAATATCATCATAGTTATCAATGTCTCAAATATCTAAATATTTTCATTGCCTCAATTTTAACCCAGTAATGAAATGGTCCACTATAATTTCAATGTTAATCACAAAGTTAATGGTGTATCCTGTAACCCTTGTGAAGTTTTCCAAATACAACTCGATAGACTATTCTTCATTTATCTAAAACATGATTAATTTCATATAAATTTAAATATATATATTTTGGTGAAAATGTTTATTGAATAAAATTTTCATTATTCCTTCCCATTCTATGGAATCAATTTCCACTTTGGATTTCATGTTCCTGTTCGTTTTCCACCCATAATATGCTTCCACTTCAAGATGATAGATAACCAATATGAATTTATATTTTTTATCATTGGAGGATATATAATATCTAATCAATGTAGTTAATCCATTGTTCCATGATGAGGGGATCAGAAGATCCACTAAAGGCCAGTGGAATTTGTTGTATAAAGGACTCAACCATAACATTTCCTTTCTTATTAGAATGAGGGTGTTTATTATTCAAATCATTATTCATTTGAGCTAGTGAAATTCAGGGATATTCTAATATCCCACCTCCATAAGGTTAGGCATATCATTAGGTAAATCTCACATTTCTTATCACATTACCTATTGGAATGGCACCTCACATTTCCTACCATTAACTAAACTAAAAAAAGGGACGAGATTACTCAAAATAAAAATTATATAAAAAGGGTGACTTGATTGTATAGGGAATAAGTTATAAATGAAAAGTATATACTAAATTATGACTATATAGGTTTCAATATAGGTTCTCTATAGAAATTTTTTCCTATTCCTATTTCTAACCTAGTAATCCATTCAATCAATTCTATATGGTTTGTAATGAATTTTTAAAATTTCTAA
This sequence comes from Viscum album, assembly GCA_963277665.1. Lineage (NCBI taxonomy): Eukaryota > Viridiplantae > Streptophyta > Magnoliopsida > Santalales > Viscaceae > Viscum > Viscum album. The sequence continues at coordinate 1,528,012,629 of OY728138.1, read as the reverse complement.
AGCATATCCCATGGGTGTGTTAAACATGGTGTTAAATAAGGACCATTTTTTTGTACACTAGGTGATGATAAAGTTAATCCCCAATTCACCCTTTTCAAGGATATTTGTCCTAGGTATAACTGATCCATGTCCACATCCACTTACAGTATACAGATAGGGATGAAATTTCTTGGAAACCAATCGAAAATATTTCAAAATGATTTATAGATATTATACTATAATTAGAATTATCCCAAGGTTTCTCACTAGATTACACTATTATTGATCCCCAAATATAAATAGACCTTTATATAATACCAACTATGGTGACTGAACCCTTTTACATGTATTATTACATGATTTTAAATATAAATATCCAATAAACACAATCCAATGATAGTAAGACCTAGTGTATTCGGAAGACTGGGTTCATAATGCATAAAAGAACATAAAATAAAACATATTTATATTAATATTGATAATGATCTTGTTAATCAATTTGAGATCCTAAAACTATATATGATAACTTGGGGAATATAAAAACAAAATGGGTGAGCTAAAAACCTGGTAAGGGAATAAGAATAAAAATAAAGAATATCAAATGAGTCCAACGTCATATCATGATATCATAAATGAAAAGGCTCATGGGTAATAATATGGGATAATATCATACAGAATAGGAATTTATAAGACCATGGGAAAATTATAATTTGTAAGAAACATGTAACATGACATTAATATATGTCATGGCTAGTTATGAAGACAACATCACATGGTGGACATCGTTCCATTATGGATTCTGTTTACTCCCTAATATAATATATAACATATCATGACACATAAAATTACCCAATTAATTAGATCAATATCTAGGGAAAACCATAATTACATTATAATTATTATCTATACCATAAAAGAAAATAAATTATAAGGTATAAACATAAGAATTACCCATATAGAAAGAAATTGGTTTCATGATCTTTCATCATATCATAATCGAAGTATATTTCATAAATATTCCAAATATAAGAAGGAATTAAATATTTTGGAAGATAATATATGATTAAATAATAATAGGCCTAAAAATATGGTGTACATTTGGAAAAATATTAAGATAAAGGGTAGATAATTGGGTATAAAAATTAACATTCAAAACAATGTTTTAAGGAATCGGTTTATTTATTTTGGGGAAAGAGTAAGTATATAATTTTATTTGAAAACTATAAATAAACTATAATGTTATAACTAAAATATACCATTATTTAATAAAACTGGATTGGAAATAAATACTATAAATGGTCATTACATAAAAGTATTAAGATATTGAAAAGTTCAACTTAATCAGGATTGATTTTAAAGAAGTAATTTTGAGAAATGATCATAAGGAATGTATTAACCAATAAAAGGAATGGAGAGTATGTACGTTATATATGTATGATAAATATATAAATAATTTATAATAATTTAATAATATCATAGAGATATAGAAATTTATTTAGATAGAGAAAGGTCAAACCCCAAAGAAAAATGGTAGTTTATAGAGATCTCTTACATGGAGTGCTGAAGAAAGTACGTAGCGACTCATGGAGATGAAGAGGAAAACGACAAGAAAATACATTGTGGCGATATTTATAGAGTCGCCTTTTCTTCTGGGCATGTTGCTCGCCTTTACTCACGAGAATCTTGGGATCTACCCCACTGGAATCAACTTCGATCTCGACGTGCCTTCCAAGGAAAGAAAGTTTACACCAGCGGTATCGCCGAAGGGGATGGGGATTCTGTTTCCTCTAAAAACTCTGACCACAATCCAAGACCTGAGGGACTGGGAATATTTTATTGTTTCCTTCATCAAACGCAGGATCAATTTGTCTCACTCTGAGATCCTCAAGGAAATTTAGTCTTCTCAATATCGTCTTCATAAGAGGTTCATGATTCAAAATTAACAATATCAACAATTTATGAATGAAACAGAGATGGAATACAAGAAGATGTCTGAGAAGATTAGTGAAAAGTAGGAAGCGATAAAGGCTTCTTATTCAAAGAATATGGATGAAGCACAATCTTAATCATCTTAAGTGTGCAAGTCAATAATTCCGGAGATGTTCCAATCCTTCAACCAAGCTTTTGATACTCTCAGAAACCATTTTGAGTTTTCATCAACTTCTGTGAACCACTTGGCAAGAAAAGTTCCTTGATTGTTGGTGCAATAAAACACTCCTACAACATTCTTAATAGCTCTACTTATTTGACAACTCTTCTTGTCACTGGAGCATAACATACATCATACAGAAATGTCAGAGTCTGTTACATTTGAATATGGAACTCCTTCAAATATGGCTTGAAGGGAATAAGGCAATAGACCTATTTGTTTCTAAAGGTAATCAACTTGAACACTTTATCCTTTTTTACTTGAGTTTTTTCATTACCATCGGATTATAATAACATCATATATGAGGATTCCCTTGGACTCCACTACTTTCGGTTTCCTTACTGCTCTCTCTCTACTTTCTTCCTCTTCCTCTTTTTATTATAATATAAATTCAACTTTTAGTCATAGTGATCTCTTACTTTATGATCTAAAATCATTATTCACTTACACATAATATCATAAATAATAAAATTCATTTTATTTATTACTAAATTAAAAACTCTTTACATACATATTTTATTTATTATAATTTAATAATTCATATTTTCAACCATTTTAATGGGATATAATGTTTAATTTGATTTTCATGAGGGGACTTATTTCATGGTTCCATGGTCATATCACTTGTGTATAGTCATTAAAGATCATATCAAATGGGAATACAACTGAAAAGGTGAAATGAAATGATATTCATATATCCATATAAATTTTATTCGTACCAAATATACTTTTTTATTCACAAAGAGGAACAATTCACTTAGTAAAAATGATAATGTTATACGGTTAGTTTATTTATGTCGTTTTACTGACCAATGCGAACTAGATTCATTGTATTAGTATTATGTTTATATATTCATTAAAAAAAAGAAATAAATTATTATATAATCTTATAATCTTATTTAACCATAATAATAATTTTATAACCATTTTTGTAGGTGGTACAAAAAAACAAAAACACATCTTCCATGGAGGCGGTGAGGCGACATAATATGGATAATGGGTTCATTTTTATAATAAGAGGATAAGAGTAGATGATGAATGGTAGATATTCAATTACAACTATAATATGATATCCTATATATGATAACACAATTATTATTCCATTTTGGGATGAGGTAATTTTGGAGAATATATAAGAAGAAAATAATATAAAATAGGTAGGTTGAAAATATTACATCTTGAATTTCATCACAATGAAAAACTTATTAAAGTTCTTGGAATTGGTGTTTTGGTGAGACCAAAATAACTAGGAAGAGAGAAGAGGATTTGGAATTTAATTATAAATAAAGTTTCAAGATAAAAGGAATATATGGTATGAGTAGAATGAGCTTTGAGGGGTAGTATTTATAAGGGAAGGAGAGGAGTGTTTTTGAATATTATAATCATTAGATTATTATTTTGGATAAAGACTACCAATAGTGATGAATATTGAAAATATACATAGTAAATCATGCTTGTGAGTTCAAAATAATGGGTTTTTACATCATCTATAACTCAAAAATTCAATTATTTAACTTATAATGTTAAATATCATATTTTTTCATATTTCACTATTCACAAAAATTCAACTATTTTCAAAAAATATAGAAAAATTACCCTAACCATTTCTCAATGTGTATATTATAAAAAAGAAAATAATTTTTTAAAAATAATTTCTTAAATATTTGAAATTTAATTTTTAATAAATTTCACATTTATTTGAAAAATACCAATTTAAATATTATGATCAATTTTTTAACCCTTTGAAATTTTACTTAAGGTCTCATGAAATTATATTATCATTATAATAAAACATAATATTAATTTATAAACCAATTTTATGAAAATAAACATTCTTTTAAATCATTATGTTTGTTATAAATAATATATATATATATATATATATTTTAAAAATATATAAACACATATTTTATCATTTTTAAAACATTTATTTACTTGTATCATGACATAATTGTGTTATATTTTTTTTATAAAATGAAAAAAAATATTTTAGACTTCCATTGGTGGTGATACTATTCTAACGGTTGTTTTACTATTCCTAATGGTGATATAACTATTCTAATGGCTATATTACTATTCTTATAGTTAGATTACTATTCCAAAAATCAATTTTTTATTAGTCATATGGGATCCCTATATTCTATAAACACCGCATATTTCAATAATTCTTGATAGAAATTTATTTCTTCTCAAGGTTAAATATTTAAATTTTTTAAAATTCATATTCTATTACTAATATTATTTTTCATTTCAGTAGTGTTGTTTGTGAGTGAAATAATTTTGAACGATCGATATAATCAGAATCTTCTTATTATTGTTATATTATTTTATATTTTTTGTTCCACTGTAATACTTTCAATTATTATAGCCACATCAATTATCTAAATTTGGTTTTTTTATTAATATAATAAACTTTAGTTGGTCTTATCATGTGGTGTGTGTGAATTATATAATATAATATTAATAAATATGTCACAATTATATTTTCATAATGAAAATTCCATTATTAAAATTTTGTGTCCTTTCAATCATGTGTTTCGGTTGGAGGGCATCAGCAGTGTGAATAAAATTCAAATCACAGGTTGTGTAAAAAACCACATATAATCATGAATGTTTTAGAAAATGCATGTCAATTAATTTTTAATTAGCATGAATAGAAAAAAATGAATGTTCCAATGATAACTTAGTTTATTTTTTATAATTATAACGTTTTCATGTAAAAAATATGTATCAAAAGATAAAAATCCAATTAAAAACCAAGATTTTTATTAAAACTTTAGAAAATTAAAATTAGTTATTTAGTGACATATAGGAATAAACTATTTGTTAATTTAGTTTTCTATATTTCAAAAATTACACAAAGTGAATTTTTTTAATTATAACACATTTATGTTATAAACATGTATCAAATGATCAAAACTAAGAAAAAATGCTTAAATTTTCATGAAAATATAAAAAAATCTTTATCAAATTATTTTTTCATCTACAGAAATATACTAAACATAAATCTAATATGTTATTTTCATTAAATGAGTTAAAATGTTTTTTTATAATTATAACTCCTTTTATAAATGTGCATCAAATAGTCAAAATGAATAAAATGAACACTAACTTCCATGGAAATTTCACAAAATAACTGTTAACTAGCTTCTGAAATTTTAGAGAAAAACACCTAAATCTAGTCTTTGGTTATGACAAAATAATGTTAATATTTATTTTTTAAGATTAAAACTCTTTTAGGTTATAAACACACTTCATATTAAGAAATCTTATCAAATGAGCACAAACTATCATGAAATTTTCGGATAATGATCATCAATGAAGTTTTATCATGTTGGAAAATAACACACATCAATTAGATAAAAAATGAGCTATAAATGATCCAATGTGTTTCTTCTTAATTATAATTCATTTTTATGTCGCCAAAGTGTGTAAAATGAGAAAAACTAAAAAAACACTTAGATAGTGTTGGGACGGAGAGTGATGGCAAGAGGGGGGGGGGGGTGAATTGCCTTTTAAAAAAGTTTAACAATTTAAGAAAAAGTTAAAGCGCAGCGGAAATAAAAGAGGCAAGACACAAAATTGATAATGAAGTTCGGCCTAAATCCCAAGCCTACGTCTCCGCTCCCAACTCAACTGTTGAGAGATTTATATGACAACTTTCTTTTTAATGGTTGTAGCAAGAAACCCACTAGACTTTAAGGCAGCCTAGAAACCTATTACAGCTTGCTTTTTATTGTTTGTAGCAAGAAACCCACTAGCCTTCTTACAGGTGAAGGCTAGCTCACCTATGACTCAAGTCTTTTACAGGGAAGGCTTGACTAACCTCTTCACACCTTGAAGGTGGTGTGAAAACCTAAACAAAGGGAGGATGAGAGAAAGAAGGGTTTGTATGCACAAACTCAAAATAATGCTCAAAATGAGAAAACAATAAAAACCGTAAAGAGGAGAAGTCTTGGGCACCAATGGATTGATTGGTGATGATGAAGAGAGCTCCCAAGCTTCTTTGGTGGCGCTCCTTGGTTGTGGAAGTGAGTTGGAGTAGGTGGGGATCCTTGATGGAATGCGCCGGAGGTTCGCCAAATGATCAAAAAATGTTCCCGTGGGCTACTATGTTTTTTCGGGGCTTCCTGGTCCTCTATTTATAGGAGAGGAACTCCCAAATGGCCGTTGGGGGTCTTCGGAGCCGTTGGAGAGGCCTTCGGAGCCGTTGGGAGTCAAAAGTACAAGTCTCGTCAAAGCCCAACGGCTAGTTTGACTGGGCACACCGGCTGGCCGGTGGTGTCTCACCAGCTGGCCGGTGGTCCACCGGCTGGCCGGTCCTGAGCCACCGGCTGGCCGGTGCTCCAGACAGAGAGCAAGCTCTCTGCCCAGGTTCTACCGGCTGGCCGGGGAGCTCACACCGGCTGACCGGTGGCTCTGGACAGAAACCATTGCTACTGCCAGAGACCACCGGCCGGCCGGTGGGAATCCACCGGTTGGCCGGTAGACTCAGAGAGTCTACTTTCAGTCCTTCTTTGCCCAACTCCTTGGAAACCTTTTGCCTATCAACAAAAACACTTGAAAACAAGTTAGAACAAAATAATAGTGATTGTGATCTTTAAAATCCAAGAGAGAGGAGTACAACAATCTCCCCCTATTTTGATGATCACAATCACCAAAACAAGCAATGAAAAAGACTGAAGTGAAAGGCATGCTTTAAAGGATAAATTGAAAAGTAAAGCAAAGCATGAGAGAAATATTTCTCCCCCAATCAACCAAGGAAATCTCCCCCTTTGTGATTATCAAAATAGCACGGGGCATAAAATTTGATTGAAGGAAAGGATTGAAAAACAAGATAGAGTTTTTAAACCAATTGAAATTTTTGAAATTTTAATTGAAAGTTTTAAATTGAATGTTTTGAAAGAAAAACGCAAAAAGGCTTAAACGATCCTAACTCCCCCTAAATAAAAACAACAAATCACCGGGGAGAGGATTTTAGAACCGAGACAAATTTTGGTCCGGAGAGACTCGCTAAAAGGGATTTTTCAATCCAAACTTGTCTTGTGGCGGGTCTTCTCCTATGAAATTCATCATTAAAGGAAATGGTTTTGGGCCTTCCATACCGGGCATTTTTGCAGTCGCACTCATAAATTAAGTGCCCGATCTTTTTGTAATAGTTGCAAAATTTATATTGGGAGCTCCCCCTTACAAAAATAGTAGGAGCATGGGAAGAGGAAGCTTGCTTGGAATAGCCAATCCCTTGGGTGGTTCTAGATATGCATTGGGAACCAAGGAGCTTCGAAAGGTTATGTTCACCTTCAGTGAACTTAGCTAGGGATTTCCTTAAATCCTTGATTGTTGATTCCATAGAGTCAACATCGGGAAGGTTTTGGATCTTGAGGGACAAGTCTTCCTTCTCTTTGAGAAGTTGATCCTTTTCGGAAGAAAGAATTTTGAATTTTTTTTAAAGCAATAAATTTGGAAGAAAGTTCGTGAAAACCTTCCTCCAATTGATCTCTCGCATGTTGGAGATCCTCGTAAGATAAATGATTGAATGAATTGGAAGAACAAGAGGAAGAGGAGTCGGAAGAGGTTACCTCATGAAATGCCATTAGACATTTTTTACCATTGTCTTTTGAGGAGGAGGAGGATGAGGAGATAACACTCCAAGTGGCCTTGAATGCCTTTTTCTTTTCCTTTTTCTTGGCCCTTGTCTTGTGGAGTGGGCAATTGGGCTTATAATGGCCTTTCTTGCCGCACCCATAGCATATTACCTCGGGCTCGGATTTTTCGTCGAGTTCTTCCTTTCAAAACTTGCGAGATTTCTTCTTTCTGTTCTTCTTCATTAATTTGTGCATCTTGCGGGCAAGGTTCTCGATTTCTGAATCGCCGCTTGAAGAGGAAGAAGATGAGGAGGAGGAGCTTTCTTCTTTTTGAACTTTGAAGGCGATGTTATTTGGAGTTTCGATGAGTTTGCCTTCCTTTTCAACTTGCCTCCTCATGGTGATCTCGTAGGTCATGAGGGATCCGATGAGCTCTTCGACTGACATTTCTTTTAAATTATTCGCTTCTTGAATTTTCGTGACTTTCGGTGCCCATGAACTTGGTAATATCCAAAGGATCTTCTTGACCATCATCTCTGCAGAAACATCATCTCCAAGAGACTTTCTCCCATTACAAACATCAATAAAGCGAGTAAACATATCAGTAATATTTTCAGATGGATGCATGGTAAAAGACTCAAAATCTTGACGGTACATATCCAATTGAGTATCCTTAACTTTGTTGGTCCCCTCATGGGTAACCTCCAAAAGTTTCCAGATTTCATGAGATGAAGTGCATGTGGAAACTCGATTGAATTCATTACGATCAAGGCCGCAATGAAGAGCGTTCATGGCTTTACCATCAAGCTCGAAATTTTTAATATCGTCTTGAGTCCATTTGGATTCATCGAGAGAAGAGAGAGAGTAACCATGCATGACAATTCCATAAATCGGAAAACCTATACTTCTAAGAAAAGTAGACATGAGGGTTTTCCAATAGGTATAGTCGGTTCCATAAAAAAAAGGACCACAACCCAATGAATAACCTTCGGGGGTGAAAGAAGATGAAGCCATCACAATTGATCTTGAATTTGAAATCGGTTAATGTATTACACAAACACTCCCTCTGATACCAATTGTTGGGACGGAGAGTAATGGTAAGAGGGGGGATGGGGTGAATTGCCTTTTAAAAAAGTTTAACAATTTAAGAAAAAGTTAAAGCGCAGCGGAAATAAAAGAGGCAAGACACAAAATTGATAACGGAGTTCGGCCTAAATCCCAAGCCTACGTCTCCGCTCCCAACTCAACCGTTGAGAGATTTATACGGCAGCTTGCTTTTTAATGGTTGTAGCAAGAAAATCACTAGACTTTAAGACAGCCTAGAAACCTATTACTGCTTGCTTTTTATTGGTTGTAGCAAGAAACCCACTAGACTTCTTACAGGTGAAGGCTAGCTCACCTATGACTCAAGTCTTTTACAGGGAAGGCTTGACTAACCTCTTCACACCTTGAAGGTGGTGTGAAAACCCAAACAAAGAGAGGATGAGAGAAAGAAGGGTTTGTATGCACAAACACAAAATAATGCTCAAAATGATAAAACAATAAAAACCGTAAAGAGGAGAAGTCTTGGGCGCCAATGGATTGATTGGTGATGATGAAGAGCGCTCCCAAGCTTCTTTGGTGGTGCTCCTTGGTTGTGGAAGTGAGTTGGAGTAGGTGGGGATCCTTGAAGGAATGCGTCGGAGGTTCGCCAAATGATCAAAAAATGTTCCCGTGGGCTACTATGTTTTTCCGGGGCTTCCTGGTCCTCTATTTATAGGAGAGGAAGTCCCAAATGGCCGTTGGGGGTCTTCGGAGATGTTGGAGAGGCCTTCGGAGTCGTTGGGAGTCAAAAGTACAAGTCTGGTCAAAGCCCAATGGCTAGTTTGACTGGGCACACTGGCAGGTCGGTGGTGTCTCACCAGCGAGCCGGTGGTCCACCGGCTGGCCGGTCCTAAGCCACCGGCTGGCCGGTGCTCCAGACAGAGAGCAAGCTCTCTGCCCAGGTTCTACCGGCTGGCCGGGGAGCTCACACCGGCTGACCGGTGGCTCTGGACAGAAACCATTTCTACTGCCAGAGACCACCGGCCGGCCGGTGGGAATCCACCGGTTGGCCGGTAGACTCAGAGAGTCTACTTTCAGTCCTTCTTGGCCCAACTCCTTGGCAACCTTTTTCCTATCAACAAAAAACACTTGAAAACAAGTTAGAACAAAATAAGAGTGATTGTGATCATTAAAATCCAAGAGAGAGGGGTACAACAATCTCCCCCTATTTTGATGATCACAATCACCAAAACAAGAAATGAAAAAGACTGAAGTGAAAGACATGATTTAAAGGATAAATTGAAATGTAAAGCAAAGCATGAGAGAAATATTTCTCCCCCAATCAACCAATGAAATCTCCCCCTTTGTGATTATCAAAATAGCACGGGGCATAAAATTTGATTAAAGGAAAGGATTGAAAAACAAGATAGAGTTTTTAAACAAATTGAAATTTTTGAAATTTGAATTGAATGTTTTAAATTGAATGTTTTGAAAGAAAAACGCAAAAAGGCTTAAACGATCCTAACTCCCCCTAAATAAAAACAAAAAATCACCGGGGAGAGGATTTTAGAACCGAGACAAATTTTGGTCCGGAGAGACTCGCTAAAAGGGATTTTTCAATCCAAACTTGTCTTGTGGCGGGTCTTCTCCTATGAAATTCATCGTTAAAGGAAATGGTTTTGGGCCTTCCATACCGGGCATTTTTGCAGTCGCACTCGTAAATTAAGTGCCCGATCTTTTTGCAATAGTTGCAAAATTTATATTGGGAGCTCCCCCTTACAAAAATAGTAGGAGCATGGGAAGAGGAAGCTTGCTTGGAATAGCCAAGCCCTTGGGTGGTTCTAGATATGCATTGGGAACCAAGGAGCTTCGAAAGGTTATGTTCACCTTCGGTGAACTTAGCTAGGGATTTCCTTAAATCCTTGATTGTTGATTCCACAGAGTCAACATCGGGAAGGTTTTGGATCTTGAGGGACAAGTCTTCCTTCTCTTTGAGAAGTTGATCCTTTTCGGAAGAATGAATTTTGAATTTTTTTAAAGCAATAAATTTGGAAGAAAGTTCGTGAAAACCTTCCTCCAATTGATCTCTCACATGTTGGAGATCCTCGTAAGATAAATGATTGAATGAATTGGAAGAACAAGAGGAAGAGGAGTCAGAAGAGGTTACCTCATGAAATGCCATTAGACATTTTTTACCGCTGTCTTTTGAGGAGGAGGAGGATGAGGAGCTATCACTCCAAGTGGCCTTGAATGCCTTTTTCTTTTCCTTTTGCTTGGCCCTTGTCTTGTGGAGTGGGAAATTGGGCTTATAATGGCCTTTCTTGCCGCACCCATAGCATATTACCTCGGGCTCGGATTTTTCGTCGAGTTCTTCCTTTCGAGCCTTGCGAGATCTCTTCTTTCTGTTCTTATTCATCAATTTGTGCATCTTGCGGGCAAGGTTCTCGATTTCTGAATCGCCGCTTGAAGAGGAAGAATACGAGGAGGAGGAGATTTCTTCTTTTTGAACTTTGAAGGCGATGTTCTTTGGAGTTTTGATGAGTTTGCCTTCCTTTTCAGCTTGCCTCCACATGGTGATCTCGTAGGTCATGAGGGATCCGATGAGCTCTTCGACCGGCATTTCTTTTAAATTCTTCGGTTCTTGAATTGCCGTGACTTTCAGTGCCCATGAACTTGGTAAGATCCAAAGGATCTTCTTGACCATCATCTCTGCAGAAACATCATCTCCAAGAGACTTTCTCCCATTACAAACATCAGTAAAGCGAGTAAACATATCAGTAACATTTTCAGATGGATGCATGGTAAAAGACTCAAAATCTTGACGGTACATATCCAATCGAGTATCCTTAACTTTGTTGGTCCCTTAATGGGTAACCTCCAAAAGTTTCCAGATTTCATGAGATGAAGTGCATGTGGAAACTCGATTGAATTCATTACGATCAAGGCCGCAATGAAGAGTGTTCATGGCTTTTCCATCAAGCTCGAAATTTTTAATATCGGCTTGAGTCCATTTGGATTCATCGAGAGAAGAGAGAGAGTAACCATGCCTGAAAATTCTATAAATAGGATAACCTATACTTCTAAGAAAAGCAGACATGCAGGTTTTCCAATAGGTATAGTCGGTTCCATCAAAAAAAGGAGCACAACCCAATGAATAACCTTCGGGGGCGAAAGAAGATGAATCCATCACAATGGATCTTGAATTTGAAACTGGTTAAGGTATTACACAAACACTCCCTCTGATACCAATTGTTGGGACGGAGAGTGATGGCAAGAGGGGGGTGGGGGTGAATTGCCTTTTAAAAAAGTTTAACAATTTAAGAAAAAGTTAAAGCGCTACGGAAATAAAAGAGGCAAGACACAAAATTGAAAACGGAGTTCGGCCTAAATCCCAAGCCTACGTCTCCGCTCCCAACTCAACCGTTGAGAGATTTCTACGACATCTTGCTTTTTAATGGTTGTAGCAAGAAACCCACTAGACTTTAAGGCAGCCTAGAAACCTATTACATCTTGCTTTTTATTGGTTGTAGCAAGAAACCCACTAACCTTCTTACAGGTGAAGGCTAGCTCACCTATGACTCAAGTCTTTTACAGGGAAGGCTTGACTAACCTCTTCACACCTTGAAGGTGGTGTGAAAACCCAAACAAAGAGAGGATGATAGAAAGAAGAGTTTGTATGCACAAACAAAAAATAATGCTGAAAATGATAAAACAATAAAAACCGTTAAGGGGAGAAGTCTTGGACGCCAATGGATTGATTGGTGATGATGAAGAGAGCTCCCAAGCTTCTTTGGTGGTGCTCCTTGGTTTTGGAAGTGAGTTGGAGCAGGTGGGGATCCTTGAAGGAATGCGTCGGAGGTTCGCCAAATGATCAAAAAATGTTCCCGTGGGCTACTATGTTTTTCCGGGGCTTCCTGGTCCTCTATTTATAGGAGAGGAACTCCCAAATGGCCGTTGGGGGTCTTCGAAGCCGTTGGAGAGGCCTTCGGAGCCGTTGGGAGTCAAAAGTACAATTCTGGTCAAAGCCCAACGGCTAGTTTGACTGGGCACACTGGCTGGCCGGTGGTGTCTCACCAGCTGGCCGGTGGTCCACCGGCTGGCCGGTCCTGAGCCACCGGCTGGCCGGTGCTCCAGACAGAGAGCAAGCTCTCTGCCGAGGTTCTACCGGCTGATCGGGGAGCTCTCACCGGCTGACCGGGGAGCTCTCACCAGCTGACCGGTGGCTCTGGACAGAAACCATTGCTACTGCCAGAGACCACCGGCCGGCCGGTGGGAATCCACCGGTTGGCCGGTAGACTCAGAGAGTCTACTTTCAGTCCTTCTTGGCCCAACTCCTTGGCAACCTTTTTCCTATCAAAAAAAAAACACTTGAAAACAAGTTAGAACAAAATAAGAGTGATTGTGATCATTAAAATCCAAGAGAGAGGGGTACAACAATCTCCCCCTATTTTGATGATCACAATCACCAAAACAAGCAATGAAAAAGACTGAAGTGAAACTCATGCTTTAAAGGATAAATTGAAAAGTAAAGCAAATCAGGAGAGAAATATTTCTCCCCCAATCAACCAAGGAAATCTCCCCCTTTGTGATTATCAAAATAGCAAGGGGCATAAAATTTGATTGAAGGAAAGGATTGAAAAATAAGATAGAGTTTTTAAACCAATTGAAATTTTTGAAATTTGAATTGAAAGTTTTAAATTGAGAGTTTTGAAAGAAAAATGCAAAAAGGCTTAAACGATCCTAACTCCCCCTAAATAAAAACAAAAAATCACCGGGGAGAGGATTTTAGAACCGAGACAAATTTTGGTCCGGAGAGACTCGCTAAAAGGGATTTTTCAATCCAAACATGTCTTGTGGCGGGTCTTCTCCTATGAAATTCATTGTTAAAGGAAATGGTTTTGGGCCTTCCATACCGGGCATTTTTGCAGTCGCACTCGTAAATTAAGTGCCCGATCTTTTTGCAATAGTTGAAAAATTTATATTGGGAGCTCCCCCTTACAAAAATAGTAGGAGCATGGGAAGAGGAAGCTTGCTTGGAATAGCCAAGCCCTTGGGTGGTTCTAGATATGCATTGGGAACCAAGGAGCTTCGAAAGGTTATGTTCACGTTCAGTGAACTTAGCTAGGGATTTCCTTAAATCCTTGATTGTTTATTCCATAGAGTCAACATTGGGAAGGTTTTGGATCTTGAGGGACAAGTCTTCCTTCTCTTTGAGAAGTTGATCCTTTTCGGAAGAAAGAATTTTGAATTTTTTTTAAAGCAATAAATTTGGAAGAAAGTTCGTGAAAACCTTCCTCCAATTGATCTCTCGCATGTTGGAGATCCTCGTATGATAAATGATTGAATGAATTGGAAGAACAAGAGGAAGAGGAGTCGGAAGAGGTTACCTCATGAAATGCAATTAGACATTTTTTACCATTGTCTTTTGAGGAGGAGGAGGATGAGGAGCTATCACTCCAAGTGGCCTTGAATTCCTTTTTCTTTTCCTTTTGCTTGGACCTTGTCTTGTGGAGTGGGCAATTGGGCTTATAATGGCCTTTCTTGCCGCACCCATAGCATATTACCTCGGGCTCGGATTTTTCGTCGAGTTCTTCCTTTCGAGCCTTGCGAGATTTCTTCTTTCTATTCTTCTTCATGAATTTGTGCATCTTGCGGGCAAGGTTCTCGATTTCTGAATCTCCGCTTGAAGAGGAAGAAGATGAGGAGGAGGAGCTTTCTTCTTTTTGAACTTTGAAGGCGATGTTCTTTGGAGTTTCGATGAGTTTGCCTTACTTTTCAGCTTGCCTCCTCATGGTGATCTCGTAGGTCATGAGGGATCCGATGAGTTCTTTGACCGGTATTTCTTTTAAATTCTTCGCTTCTTGAATTGCCATGACTTTCGGTGCCCATGAACTTGGTAAGATCCAAAGGATCTTCTTGACCATCATCTCTGCAGAAACATCATCTCCAAGAGACTTTCTCCCATTACAAACATCAGTAAAGCGAGTAAACATATCAGTAATATTTTCAGATGGATGCATGGTAAAAGACTCAAAATCTTGACGGTACATATCTAATCGAGTATCCTTAACTTTGTTGGTCCCCTCATGGGTAACCTCCAAAAGTTTCCAGATTTCATGAGATGAATTGCATGTGGAAACTCGATTGAATTCATTACGATCAAGGCCGCAATGAAGAGCGTTCATGGCTTTTCCATCAGGCTCGAAATTTTTAATATCGGCTTGAGTCCATTTGGAGTCATCGGGAGAAGAGAGAGAGTAACCATGCATGACAATTCTATAAATAGGATAACCTATACTTCTAAGAAAAGTAGACATGCGGGTTTTCCAAGAGGTATAGTCGGTTCCATCAAAAAAAGGGGCACAACCCAATGAATAACCTTCGGGGGCGAAAGAAGATGAAGCCATCACAATGGATCTTGAATTTGAAACCGGTTAAGGTATTACACAAACACTCCCTCTTATACCAATTGTTGGGAAGGAGAGTGATAGCAAGAGGGGGGGTGAATTGCCTTTTAAAAAAGTTTAACAATTTAAGAAAAAGTTAAAGCGCAGCGGAAATAAAAGAGGCAAGACACAAAATTGATAACGGAGTTCGGCCTAAATCCCATGCCTACGTCTCCGCTCCCAACTCAACCGTTGAGATATTTATACGACAACTTGATTTTTAATGGTTGTAGCAAGAAACCCACTAGACTTTAAGGTATCCTAGAAACCTATTATAGCTTGATTTTTATTGGTTGTAGCAAGAAACCCACTAGCCTTCTTACAGGTGAAGGCTAGCTCACCTATGACTCAAGTCTTTTACAGGGAAGGCTTGACTAACCTCTTCACACCTTGAAGGTGGTGTGAAAACCCAAACAAAGAGAGGATGAGAGAAAGAAGGGTTTGTATGCACAAACACAAAATAATGCTCAAAATGATAAAAAAATAAAAACCGTAAAGAGGAGAAGTCTTGGGAGCCAATGGATTGATTGGTGATGATGAAGAGCGCTCCCAAGATTCTTTGGTGGTGCTGCTTGGTTGTGGAAGTGAGTTGGAGCAGGTGGGGATCCTTGAAGGAATGCGTCGGAGGTTCGCCAAATGATCAAAAAATGTTCCCGTGGGCTACTATGTTTTTCTGGGGCTTCCTGGTCCTCTATTTATAGGAGAGGAACTCCCAAATGGCCGTTGGGGGTCTTCGGAGCCGTTGGAGAGGCCTTCGGAGCCGTTGGGAGTCAAAAGTACAAGTCTGGTCAAAGCCCAACGGCTAGTTTGACTGGGCACACTGGCTAGCCGATGGTGTCTCACCAGCTGGCCGGTTGTCCACCGGCTGGCCGGTCCTGAGCCACCGGCTGGCCGGTGCTCCAGACAGAGAGCAAGCTCGCTGCCCAGGTTCTACCGGCTGGCCGGGGAGCTCACACTGGCTGACCGGTGGCTCTGGACAGAAACCATTGCTACTGCCAGAGACCACCGGCCGGCCGGTGGGAATCCACCGGTTGGCCGGTAGACTCAGAGAGTCTACTTTCAGTCCTTCTTGGCCCAATTCCTTGGAAACCTTTTGCCTATCAACAAAAACACTTGAAAACAAGTTAGAACAAAATAAGAGTGATTGTGATCATTAAAATCCAAGAGAGAGGGGTACAATAGATAGTTCTTTGGTAGTTGTAAAACAATGTTCTTTAAATTTGTAACCATTATAAATAAACTGAATTTAAATATAACATGTGATGTTTCCAAAATGATCCAAATTATTTTTGAAATTATAACTCCTTTTTATGTTTTAAAGATATGGTAAATAATGTAATCTAAGAAAATTGGATAATCTTATTCTACAATTTTAATACAATGAACACAGACGAATGAGTGACATATAGAAGCAATCTACACATCAATAAAACAGGTGATATTCCTAGAATGAACCAAAATTAATTTATAACTCCTAGGTGATATAAAAACATGTCAAATGATAAAAATATGATTATTACTTGGATTATTTTGAAGATTAAAAAAATTATCCGCAATTAATTTATTACCTATAACAACAAATCACACATTAATATAAAATTCAATTTTCACAGAAGATGTGTTCAATTTTCATAGAATAAAGTATATTTAAATTGATTATTATGTTTAAAACAAAAAAATATTTATCATTATTCATTTATGAATAATTATTATCCTTTTCCTTTAGAAAAAGTGAAGGGATGATTAATCAATTAAAAATATGTTTCCTAATGCATTAAAATATCAATTCTCTTTTTTTTGTGATTTTTGTATGCTGGAGTATTTTTTTTATTCACATTGATGATAAAAAGAGGGATGCAGCATTGATAATGGTAAAGATAATGTTCATGCTACCTCTTCCTTTCATGATGTATTGTAATAGGAATTTAGGAAACTGTTGATGTTCAACGTGATGAGTCTAAATTAGAACATAATTCCCAAATGCAAGATGAATCTTAGTTTTGGGAGGATCAAAATTCTTCTAAAAATTGGACGGGGAAATTTTTTTACCCTTACCTACCATTCAAGGTGAACAAGGATGGAGCTATTTCCATTAAGGGGGATGAATATATAGTAACACTATTGGGGACTTCTCAGGATGAAGTTAAAGTACTTCAAAATTAATAGGGGCAACTCATTCTTTGAATGATGTGCTAGAGTTTGGGAAAAAAATAGCATTCTTGACAATATTAATAGATCCACTAGTAGGGATATCTTTCGTGATGGATATGGGAGTGCTCATGGTTCTAAAACAATCAATGTGTGCGGGGGGGGGGATCTTTTTTGAAGGTCCCACTAGAGGGATATGATCTGATTAGAGAACTGAATCCTCTACCTTTCCATGGACCCTTACTATCAGAGGAAAACACTAAATCTCATGTGGATGATGAGACATAGAACAAACCCAAAACACAAAGGAGAGGACGACATCCATGTGGCAGGGGTGGTGGCCACAACGCCCATTGATGAAGATCTCATGTTTTATGGATATGTCTCATTTTTTAGCAGTTTCTGTTCAATTGTTTTCATATCTTATCTCCCTCTTGTATGTTTGTTTTATTTTATCGTATTAAATTTTGGGATCATGGCCTGAAACCCCATGATCTTCACCATTATGAATAATAAATCATCATGATGTTTTCAAAATGAATTAATGGATTTTTTATCATCACAATTGATTACATATTTAGAATGTTTAATACTAGAAAACTCTTACTTTAATTGTATATAATTGTCAAATTTTCCATAAGTATTGAATCTTATATAGACATGTTCTTGTTTAACCATAATGATATAATTCTTATGTTGAATACAAATCATCCTTACATAGGTTGATTAATTCAAAGTTGAATCTTACAAAAACATTAATCATCCTTAAATAGATCCAAATCATGTTTACATATATGTAAATAATATTTACTTTGACTGGGAAATATGATTATGTACATGATAATAATGATTATGAAGTGTCGAATGATCTTTAAAAAGATCATCTATTTTTTAATTTCTCATACTTTTAGTGTGAATTGCCCTTATGCAGCATAAGAAAATGATAGATATGAGAATCTAGACCTAATAAATTTTTAATTTTTAACCCTAAAATATAGATTTGTTAAACGGGATATAAAGCCACTTCAAAAACATATTAAGCCATATTAATCACTTTGAATCATGTTACACCATCTTTAAACAATTATAATAAATATTATAATAATTTCAAACTTCTATAACATTATTCTATAGTCCTTCATAAAAAATTAAATACACAGTTAGAGTATTTCAATAAGCACATTGCCTTCTTATTCGAAATGCAACATTAGCCTTTAAAAAATCATCCATCTGTATGTCCATCAATAATTTCATCGTGAAATAATTCCATGTAAACCATGTATGGATTCTTTAACTTGAATCTAGCTTCCTTTAATCATTGAACTCTATTAACACTTGTAAATGAGAACTATAAAAGTTTTCCAGTAACAAGTATAGAAGTTATCTCCTTTAATATTAGAACATCCATTATTAATTTATAGTAGACAATTATCATTCTACTATTTTAGAACTTGTCATATCCATATAAACAATCTAAATAATAATAATAATTATTCATTTTCCATGAATTCACCATTGAAGAAACTCCATTTATCTTTCACTGGTTGGGTGGATACTCACTCCATCACCTAACATCAACACACATTGACTTTATTCCAAAAATTATATTGAAAAAATATACAACCAAAATAAAAAGGGAAATTAAAATATGATAACAAATATTGTTTTTTGTATAATATAAGTTGTTGTGTACTACTCATATTGTATTGCAATAGTTTTATATGATTTTATTAGAATTAGAAATTAGTGTTGATAAACACAAGTAGTTAATCAGAGATAAATTCAAGTCTTGATAAAGGGATAACACTTTTTTTCTATCTTAGGGTGGTAAAAAGTCACTCATATTCATTAAAACTATAAAAATATTGGGTTTATGTGATAAGGATTCAAATATTAAGATTTGAGAAATTTTGTTTCTATAGTGGTGAATACCCCATGTAATAATGCTTTAACACCCATGGGTAGGCATCTCAGATACACCTATATGATGAAATCATAACAAAATTTTAATAATTGTAACCAATATATAACAAAATTATAGGTATTTTTGTATACCCATGATTTCATTTATATGTATTTATTATTATTATTATTTATTTATTTGAGTTTTATAGAGGTCCTATCAAAAAAATAATATTTTATGATTTTTAAAAGAATTAATTGTTAATATAAATGAAAATAATGACTTTGAAATTTGATTTTACAAGTCTAAAATCGCATTCATGTGAGTTTTCATGGTCCTGTGTGGGTTCCCAACAACCATGTAGTTAGGAAATGCATTCAAATAAAAAAAGAAATTATTTTAATTATTTTTAATGTGATTTAAAAGTTGATTATTTATTTTCTTCATTCAGAAGTCTCAATAATTTATCTAGGGTCTCTCAATTGGATATTTTCTTTACCCCTTCTATTCATAGTGATTTAAAATAATTTTCTTTGTGATGACTCTTGAAAATCAATTTTTTTAGAATCATTTCTCCTAACTCCTCACTATTCCCTCTTCTCTTATTTGCCTCTCTTTTCATTTCTTTTTCTTTCCTAAAATGGCCATTGAGGATACTTTTCTGGATTAATTATGTCTAAATATTGGTATTTATTGTTTTTTGGTGTGTGTATTCTCTCTTACAACCGAAAATCTTCCTATTTGGAGAAATTATATTGATTTCTCTTGTATATGTTAAGTGGTTATACCCCTCTCATTTCCGCACCAAAATCAAAAAATACTTGGGTGTTTTAAATTAGATTTTATATCTCAAGAATATTGATTTAATTATTATTTAATGGTTAATATAAGTTTTAAATTTTTATTATTGAATTATATAATTATTTTTTAAACCTCCTATAATTTTAATGGAGTTTCTATTGCTAGTTAATTTAATTATTCAAAGTCTTATTTTTATATTAAATGTGATTTAATTATGTCATTATTTTTGGTAATTATGGTTATATTTTTTTGTTGTAACGTGTTGATTATCATTGGGCCATGGGTTTTTTCTTGGATAGGTTATTTAGTGGGTATAATGATTGATATAATTAAGGATGGTCTATTTTTCTATTAATTATTTCATCATATTTCCTATAAGCTCATTAGGTCTAAGTTTTGAAATTATTTTGATAATTCATTATAGATGTTATTTTTCCCTATCTATCACCATTATTTGTGATATCACTCTAATTTGATGGTTTTATTAGTTAATATTTTTCTTCGACTATTGAATAACCCTTGTTAGTATTTTTATCCAACTAGTGGAGGTCACCCACTCCATACTTGATTAACAATGTCTTGTAATTTTTCTTATCAATACTACTAGGATGGATCCATTATTTTTAGACAAGTCATTACTAATAATTATATCCTAGTAGCTTCTTCATGATGGACTGATATGCTTGAGATGTGTCTAAACATGGGTTGAAGTTTTGTAAACACACACCCCCCTCTCCACCTTCAAATATTTTAGTACTCTTGTATTTAAAATGTTCTTAAAAAAAACTTATTGTTTTAAACTAAAACCATGTTTAAAATGGTTTATATGTGAGTGTATGTTTATTTTCATTAATTTCATACAATATTTTGTGGTTTTTTTGAGAAAGTATGGGTTTAAATTCTTGATGGTATCCTACATGGATTTTTTATCATACTAATCCTACTCCCATTGGTGTGTATATAGACCTTCTTTATAATGATTTAAGTAAATAGAAAGTGAAATCATATTTTATTGTATATACTTAGGTGTTCTTTGGGATTTATGGGGGTGGTGATTCTTGGAATGTGACAAAGGTTATGTGAAGTGTATTATATTTTTTTCAAGGTTTATTTCCATTATTTTTTGGGTATGTTCCTTTTAATAGGCCACATCGACCATCTCTAATCCTTTTCACTATACATATATTTTGGAATATCTATAAATTGAAATTAACATTTTATTTATTACCTTTTTCATAGATTATATATTATCCAATTTGATTAGTTTTTATTTTACATATGCCTTATTTTGTTGAGATTCATTTAAGATGGTTATTTTCTTTTAGCAAGGAATTCCTAACATATGAGTGATTTGGTTCAGGTATTTAGTAGATATTTATTATAAATTTTATAATTATTTAAGGCTTAAATCAATCCAAAAAGTTTATGGTCGATAACCTGAGAATGTATTTCATCCTATGGTGACCATGAACATGCATTTGAACTTGTACCATACTATATTAGGTATCAATTCAGGATGGAAAGGGTTGATTCATTGAAATCTGGTAATAGGGTCTTATTTTATTACATTATTTGGGGAATTGATGGTTTATAGGATATCACATTATCAAAAATGAAGGGGTAAGATACAAAAAGCATGAGGCCGACATTTTGAGTAATTAATGTTTAATAACCATGGGTTGTTGGGTGCGTGTATTTTTATTTGGGTGGTTTTTATTTATTTTTTACATATTTTAGTCTAAATCTAGGTTATTAAGTTTTATATTGAACTTTTATGAGTTTTTTCAAAAATAAAATCTGTTTGGGGTTGAAAATGGATTAATTCCCAGGTTTCATAGTTTTTCTATATACATTGTATACCATGATAGGGGGATTTATTCCTCACTATGGATAATATAATTTTTTTCCCAGTTAGATGCATAATCCTTGTACAATGAAATCTTAGCCATATATTGTATGAAATCATTTTTTTATAGTTCCTATTTTAATGATTTTGAATTATTTCTAAATATATTTACAAATTGCTTATGATAATTTCAGGATATTTTTATGATTCATTTATAATACTATAATAGTGTATGACTAAATTTATGAAATTTAACATTTGATTTATGTTTTTATACAGTATAAAATCATGTAAATACTGAATCATGCCTCACAAATGAGAATCAATGAATAATAGAGAGGGAGTTGTAGAAACAATTTCAATGGGTAATCCTCTTATTGATCATAATCTTATTTAATTAATAAATAAAATTATAAATAATTTGGGTAGATAAGATGAAATAGATTCAAATTTATAAATATATCATAATAATTAGTTTACTCAACAAAATCTACCTAACTTCCATGTTTAGAATAGATGTCAATAAGTATAGGAATGGATTGAGAGAATCAAATGAATTTTTTACTTCCTCTAAGAATCTATGACTTATAAAGTGAATATCACTACTTATATTCCTACATATTTTCATAAGATATATTTTTAATGTAATATTCTACTCAATTTATAGTGTTATTATAACTTATACTGAGTTTTTTCAAAAGACACCTTAAAGTGATATATTTTGGAAATGGTCTTGAGGTTTGATATTGAATCCAATGTTCTTATATTTTATCTGAACTTGTATATGAACATGGTTAATAAGGTAAGAATGTTTCAGATATAGATTTTTGGGATGATTGGTAAGAGATATTCATCATTAATAGAATATCATCGTCAAAGTTCCTCCTATTTTAAGAAGAGGAAACTTGAGGTAAAGAAAAGTGAATGTGGTATATGTATCAAGTGACTATCTCATACCATTTACTAGGTTATATCTGAGTATAAACCATTGGTATTTTATTAGGGTGGGAATAAATACATTAAAAGAAATGATTTTCATAAATCTTTTAAATATTTTTCATCAAAATGGACTCTTGGGTGATTAGAAATGATTCTCTGACCATCATGGTCAATAAGGCATTATAGTTTCTTTAACTACTTCATAGGGTTAAAAATGTTGTATTGTTCCTCCAAGGTAGGAGTGACTTATCCTTAGATTCATAAAGGATAAGTTATTCCTCTATATGAGAAGAATAAAATATATTATGGATCTTAACCGATAAGGATATTGATCACACAATTGTCACTGGTCACGGTCAAAAAAATTATTATCCATTAAAACAGCACAGGGCTAACCATAATTATTTCTCAAGGGGTGTGAGTGAAACATTTATCACTATTATAATTTACTAGTTAATATTTTTAAATTATTAATTTTATAAAATATAAACCTATGTATGTGGGTGGATTTTTGTTGTGATGTATACATTTAAATTAAATTAAAATAGATAAAACACTAGGCCTACAAGGAAAGGGGATGAACCCAAGGTTAAACACTAATAAAAATAATTATCCATTTGTCTTTACATAATATAATTTAAAATAAAATAAATAAATTTAATGTAACACTATACTCTATTGAGTTTCTATGATCCTATGAAATTTTGGAAATATCCTAGGCATGAAAATTTTAACCTCTTCCATGGTTTCATATGTGGAATACTGCACAACCATATACATTTTAGAAAACTCTACCCAACTCCATAATTTTTTATCATGTCTCAACTCCCTATATTCCATCAAATATGAAGATAACTAGAAAAATTGAGGGTGAGATAATTAATAGCAGTTATAATGAATAAATTGAGAAATTATATTGAGGATTTTGGTATCTATAGGCCTCCCCCAGGAATTGAAACCCTTGGTTTAGTAGTCCATCACTAGGGAGTTTTAAAGATAAAATTCATATAAAAAGGAAGAACATAAATAAATAATAACAGTGAAGAATGTTTAATTTCACATCACATAACAGAAATGAAATTAGATTAAATGAAATAAAATGTAGAAGTAGATTTAAAACAATCCTGTATAGGGGAATTTTTCTTGCATACCCCCATTCTATTTTATAAAAAATCATATCCCATTTTTCAATAAAACATCATCCCATGATCGATATCATCAATACTTCAATAATAATTGTTGGTTTCTATCTCCACCATTGTGGAATTTCATTTGAGTGTGATGTGCATATGAGCTGTGGAGGGTGGTGTGTGTGATGGATGTTTGGGATGGTTGTAGATGGGATGGAGTGACAGTCCTTGGGATGAAATGTTCCAATTATCCTCAAATTGGAATTGATGTATTCTTTAGTAAATGGTTCATCAATGTTTTTCATTTAAATTCTTCGCTCTGGACAATTGGAATTGGTGATTGCTTAGGAGAGATCGGTTTTCCATGTCTGGATATAGACAAGAGGGATCAAATATGGTCTTATGTATAAGGAAGATTATAATGATGGATGAAGGGTTAACTATGATAAAATTTAGGAACCATAGAGAGGAATTTCACTGATCAATCTACCTAAAACATTAATCTAAGAGATAGATGCATTTTGAAACAAATTATTTTGACCTGAGAGATGATAACATAGGTATTGATCTTTTACATGGATAAAATAACTTATATCATGGAATAATTGAATAAATTCAGGTATGGGTGTCACTTTTGGGTGATTGGTATTAGGGGATTGTTAATTGTTGACATCTAAGTCATTTTGATTTGAAATTGAGATCTTTTGAAAATGAAATGCTTGAGATGTGGTGTGTCAGTCTACAATAGATACCAGGAATTTTGGTAGGACATGTTGTAGTCATTGAAGAATTTTATTAATCTCATTGAATGTGTGGGATTTATTACTATTAGTCTTATCATTGGGAAGGGATCAAGTCCCCCACTATTTTTATCCATCATAAGGTACACAACAACCAAAAAAATTCATTCACAACATCATTAGATATTCACTAGAATACTCAAATTTCATCAGAAACTTCTATGTCATCACTTATCATATTTTTTATGATTGTATTTAAAGATTATTCATGTATAATGAGGATTATATATTTTGTCTCACTTCCTATTGTCCCTATTTGAGTTTTTATATGATGAATTCTTAACTCCCTCTAATTAGGATCTAACTTGGGATAAGTCTTATTGAAGATATATGCACTAAAACATAGAATATTGGGATCATTACACAAGAAATATGACATTTTGGAACTTCTTGAGGTCGGTATGATGTTTTGTGGTGCAATAGGGGGTGTGCATGGTCAAACGTGTAGCTGTAACACCCCAAGCTTCCACGATACGCCTCTCTTTCAATAATGCAATAGCTTGCATTGTACGCAAGTTCATGTTCTAAAACACCGGGACTAATTAAAGTAGCCGTTATGAATAGTAATAACCACTTTTTAAAATTTTAGAAATTTTATATTTCAAAATGGACTTCATTTTTGTATTCTTAATATCGAAATTAGCCTATGTTGAATTTTTGGTATTTTTCTGAGAACTTCTAATTTTTTATGAATAGTGAAAATTACTTAAAAACAACCTTTTTAATCAAAATAATTTATAGTGATAAATTATACTATTTAGTGGTTTTAAAGTATAATTAGAATATATTTTTACCATTTTATCCAATGGTGTTCATTAGAAATAATTTAACATTGAAATTGGACATAAACAATTGCCAATCTTTTGATATAAATTGTTTCTTAAAAACACGCTATTTGTTGTGACAGCGGGAATTAATTATAAAATTAATTAATGCAACTTATATGTTTGGAATTTTGTAAAATAGAAATCATTTTTGAATTCGGAATATCAATTATATCTTAGGGTGATATTTTGGCATTGTTCTGAAAAACTTCAATTTTTGATGAATAGTGAAACCACTAAGTGGTAGTTAAATAACTGATTTTTCGTTTAAATGAAATATTACCACTTCTGTGATTTGATTTTCAAAAATCCAACATACATGGTTGTAATTAAGAAGTAAAATGTGGTTCAATGAGATCAAAATAATTTTTTTGGTGAATAGTAACTTTTAAGTTCTTAATCGCGATTAGAGGTAATTAGTGTAGTTTAAGGTAAAAATATTGTTTTAATAATATGATATGATCATGAAACTTGTCCTACTCCTATTGGATGAGTCATGTCCGACCAAGAAAACCCATGGGTCAACTAGGGGACCCCATGGAGCCACTTTAGATGGAAAATGACATTAATATATATTTATTTAATGTTAAAATTAAATTGACACAAACATGAGTTGTTTTACTAAAATAGTTTTTAAGTGGGGTTACACAAGTCCACATTTTGAATATAAATATTCATTAGAAAGCTAAAAAGATTTCCTATATCATAGTATTTTTTTTATAATTTTTAGACATTAAATAAATTAAATTATTTATGACATCATTATGATGCAGCGATGATCTCATTATTTAACGATTTAAATAAAATGAGAAGATAATGCAAAATCCAAGGCTTACACTTGTCCAAAGCCTATTGGATGAGGATATTTCGAAACCTTATCACCTTAGCCTATAATTATATAAGTGTGGGACCTTTATAATCCGAAAATCATTGTGAAATAATGTAACATTTCAATCTTTCCAAAAGTGCCCCTCCTCTCCACTTATAAAAGGCCCCCACCTCTCCCACCTCATTTACACTTTCAAGCCATTTGGCTCGGCCAACCTCTGCCCAAATACTCTCCCAACTTCCCCCTCTTACTCCTAGAAGCATTACTTTGGGCAGAACTCTTCCCAAGGAAGCCTTTGGCTCAAATCAAAAAGAGTTACCCGATTTTGAGGTAATGTCTTCTCTAATGTTGTTTTGTTTTATTTTTCTTCTCCAACCCCCTAAACTCTTTTTATTCATTTCTTTTGTAACAAAACCAGTATCCTCAATATACTAGGATGTTTTTATAAGAAGTATTCTAGCTACACTTACACACACCTACATCTAATGGTTAAAGAACATACGATTTCTGTGGATGGCGAATTTCTGCCTCACGAAACGATGATTGTTCAACACTCATATAAAACTTCAAAGGTGGCCATTAAGATGTCACTATTTTTGTATATGATATATAATATGTTTATGTTTTACTTATGCTTCTGTATTTCTCATTTATGTCATACTTTATGATTTCCATTATGGGTAAAACGCGATAATTTCATTTTAGGAAGTGCGGACTACCGCCCCCTCAAAGTGATTTGAATCATTAATACCATATGTGGGATGTATAAAGGATGGAGTAAATGGTATTATACACTATATTATACTGGAATTATATTATACATTTATATAATTATGATTTAGTTCCATTAAATATGAAATTGAAATTAAAGTAGCGTTCATGCGTACGTACGGCTTACCGTCTCCATGAACGGTGCATTTCATTTCTTACCTCTAAATGTTACGTAATATTATAAATGAATGTATATACTGGATATATAAGATATATATGACATCTAAATCATGAATATAATTCTGGATATAATGGATATTCTACCACATGAACAACTTGTAATTATAAGAAGTTTATTGTTGACTCAAGTCACCAAAGATCGACAAAACGATCGTTATTAACTTGAATAATTACATAATATTCATAACATTGTAATAAGTGATATAAAAAGGATAATGAAACTGAAAATGGTTCTTAATAAGGTAGATATTAACTCTAGTTTATTATTCAGGAGGTTAAAGAACGGTTGAGTCAAGTCGGACACAAGGTAAGGGTTTACTTCACAACCTCTTCATTATCCAAGGTTGTTTATACATAATTATCTACTGGGACCTCGTTATCATCCACATCCATGTTTCTTCAAAATGTATTTCAAAACATTTTTATTATTTACAAGAATATGGGTTAAAGTCATTTATACCCTTTTTGACTTTTTATAAGAGGAATCTTTCCGCCGTTATAAAATCTTCAAAGCTTTCCTTACAAGCTTATAAGAATATTTTCAAGAAAATGTTTTGTTCTATATGGATCTTAAATGATTTCAAAAATAGAAAGAGATATTTCTCTAAAAAGTGTTTTGATTTCATCTATTTCAACAGCCTTTGATGGATTTTATGCTTATTTGAAGTTGATTTATTATAATACAAAACTTCTATATTGTATTGAAGGTTTTGTGATATGTTTGACTGTGGATGTGCTATTTTATACCATTCATAGTTTATGGTGAAATTATTGACATTTTTTATGCTAGTTTTAATACGAATGTTTATGTTATGTTTAAACCTTTTCATATGGGAATGCATTGGACTTAATATGTGACGGGTGGAGCCCGCTATAGCTCCTCGATGCATCGGCAGGTCTCATGAGACAAACTAGTGTCTTGGCACGAGGCCTTGACAAAATCTTATTTGTGGTCTTGGCACGAGGCCTTGACTACGTGGTTATGATAGTCTGGCATTATGCATTCCATCATTATGAAAGTGGTTATTGATATTGCATGTGATTATTCGACCAGTAGAATATCCATGTGAAGAAGTAATTGGCATTATCTCATTTTACTTTTGCCATATTATGTTGAAGTTCAAGTTTAAAAGGCTTTTGTTTTAGTTATACATTGCCTTAAATGTTAATGTTTATTTATTAAATCTTCCGCTATATTGTTAACCTTACTGAGCATCTGAGCTCACCCCTTTCAATGTTTTAATATTTTTCCAGGATGTGAAGAAGTATTTTATGAATGTCCTAAAGGGGTAGTCAGAAAGGGATATGATTGTGGACTATGAAGACAATGTTATTGTAGTTTGTTTAATTTTTGATGTAATGAAAGAATTATGAATGTATCTAGTGTTTCCAAGGCTACTAAACTAATCGGTCTTTCGAGACTTGATCTTTTGTGATCATGCCAATGTTACGAAGTAACGCACCGACTCTGGGTAGCTGGGGTTGGGGCGTTACAGTTGGTATCAGAGGCAGTTTAGTACTAACCTTGGAAGCTAGATGTAGATAAACTCTGATTAGAGCACATAGCCCAAAGATAGACTTTGAGGATTAGTATAGAAGAACTTCCTTGAATTTTGGTATTATAGAGATGTTATGAGTTTTCCGAGCAATACATCCCTGTCTGGATACGAGCAGGTAGAGGCGGCTCTGGCACAGATGTTCCTAGGGGTAAAACCCGAAAACACCACTTTGAGCTAGACTCGAACGAGAACTGGTGCACGACAACGAGGCTTGCTGCACTCTTGGTTACGACACTCCTGAGGGATATGCTTAGGATAACTCTTATTTTCTTTACAAACCACTATGAACGGTTATGAGTATATACTTCCTCAAATAAAACCTTTTTATGATTATGGATTATATCCATAAATAGTTCAATTTATGTAAAGTGTTTAACAAGTATGGAATTATGTATTTTGATTCATAAACTAATCTAGTTTATGCTATTGTTTAGAAATGGCGCCTAGTGGAAGGAATGGAAACCGTATCAATGCACGCACTCCATGTAGGGATTGCCCTCCTGCTCAAGATAATTATAGTGGGTCTGGTGATGCAACTGGTGCCGATCAACTTATTACCATACTGGGACAACTCACTCAGGTTATGAATAATAACCTTACTTGTATGGAGCACCCTGATCCGCAATGTGGAGGATCAATGCTAGACCGTTTCATGAGGCAACAAACACCAGCCTTCAATGGGGGTACAAATCCGTTAGTAGCTGAGCAATGGATAAACTCCTTAGAGAAAATATTCCATGCCTTGGGGAGTAGCGAAAGGGAGAAGGTTGTCATGGCAGTTTACCGCCTCACTGGAGATGCCAATCAGTGGTGGTCGCTGATTCAAAACACAAAGGAAGATGATGACGTATCGAATATGGAATGGAGGGAGTTCAAAGATCTTTTCTTAGAAAAATACTTTCCTCGTGACCATCGAGAAGATATGGAAAGGCAATTTCTGGGTCTGAGGCAGAAGGAGGATGAGAATGTCGCAAAGTATGAGGCTAACTTTACAAGGTTAGCGAGGCATGCTTCCGATTATATACGTAACCCAAGGAGTAAGATTGATCGTTTCTTTGATGGGTTAAAACCATTTCTCCGTCGAGCTTTAGTATCACAATCCTTCTCATCATACGAAGATATTGTCTCGTGTGCTATCAAGACAGAAAAGGAATTCTCTAAGTCTTATGACAACAAAGTAAAGCAAGAGAAGAAGAGAACGGTGGAACAAGAGACAGATAAAGGGAAAAAGGGAAAGAAGGATTTTCCATTATGTGTTAATTGTGGGAAGAATCACCCTGGTACTTGCCTAAAAGGAATGGGAGTTTGTTATAAATGTGGAGAAAAGGGTCACCAGGATCGTGATTGCAAGGGAAAGAATGAGGTTGTCAAAGTTGAATGCTACAATTGTAGGGAAATGGGGCATTATGCAAATGAATGTCCTAAGCGTCAAGGAAACTTACCTCAGAAAAGGCCAAGGGATCAAGGAAAATCTTATGCTGTGACTACAGTTGAAGCGGAATAATTAATGTATTGGTGCTTTTGGACTCAAGGATTATATTCTGGTTAAATAATAATGTGATATATAAAGATTACACTGCAGTACTTTTTGATTTCATTAAGGTTTTAATATGATTAAGGTAATCATATTTTTAGTATGTGACAATAAGAGAAACTTTTATTTGTTTGGGGAATCTGATGTTACAATTGATTTTGGAATTTAGAGACCTTTTAGAGAAAGTCTGTATGGAGGTATTTTGGATAACTATTAAGGTTGGAATGGATTAAGTTGAACCATGGATAGTATTTTTTAAGGTTAAATCATTTCTGAAGATTATTTTTGGAATATTATAATACTATAGTTTTAGTAAAAGGACAACCTGCAGGGTGGGGCATAACCCGTCGCGTCGGACAAAGCTGCAGGAATCGAACCCACAATCATAGTGCGACAGGCCTTTATTTCCTACCACTAGCCTACAGGAAGTCCCTGGTTATTACAAAATAGTTTTACTAATCTAAATGGTATGTGTTAACATTTGGAACCTTATATAATTAGGATAAATAGAATATTTTTGAGTTCCGTTACCATTTGGAGTAAAAGTTGGGTTTGTGGTAAAAATTTATTAACGAATGAAAGTATACATAACAAGTATGTATATTCCCTTACGTTCTTAGTAAATCTCCTAAATAAATTCCTCAACATTATAAAAGGTAACTTAAAACAAAAATGTTGTCGGTTAACTTTTCCAACTGGGGATTCAATGACCGTTTAACCAATCACAAGTTTGTGATTTTCTTGTGGTTAAACTTTCTCCTAATCTTGTTTTCTATAACTCTCCATCAGACCTTGATGGTTTGTTTCTCCTCCATATCCATATTTTCATAGAATCCTAGAATGGGCTATATCGGGTGACCTTTGTACTTATCTTGCCTTCTTTTAATGTTATATATTTATTAACCTTATTTCCGATGTGGGTTTTCCTCAAAAGTATTTTCTCTTTTCAACCTTTTATTTTCAAAGAAAAATTTCAAATTGCGAGGACGCAATTTATTGAAGGAGGGGAGAATGTAACACCCCAAGCTTCCACGATACACCTCTCTTTCAATAATGCAATAGCTTGCATTGTACGCAAGTTCAAGTTCTAATACACCGCGACTAATTAAAGTAGCCGTTATGAATAGTAATAACCACCTTTTAAAATTATAGAAATTTTATATTTCAAAATGGACTTCATTTTTGTATTCGTAATATCGAAATTAGCCTATGTTGAATTTTTGGTATTTTTCTGAGAACTTCTAATTTTTTATGAATAGTGAAAATTACTTAAAAACAACATTTTTAATCAAAATAATTTATAGTGATAAATTATACTATTTAGTGGTTTTAAAGTATAATTAGAATATATTTTTACCGTTTTATCCAATGGTGGTCATTAGAATTAATTTAACATTGAAATTGGACATAAACAGTTGCCAATCTTTTGATATAAATTGTTTCTTAAAAACACGCTATTTGTTGTGACAGTGGGAATTAATTATAAAATTAATTAATGCAACTTATATGTTTGGAATTTTGTAAAATAGACATCATTTTTTAATTTGGAATATCAATTATAGCTTAGGGTGAAATTTTGGCATTGTTCTGAAAAACTTCAATTTTTGATGAATAGTGAAACCACTAAGTGGTAGTTAAATAACTGATTTTTCGTTTAAATGAAATATTACCACTTCTGTGATTTGATTTTCAAAAATCCAACATAAATGGTTTTCATTAAGAAGTAAAATGTGGTTCAATGAGATCAAAATAATTTTTTGGTGAATAGTAACTTTTAAGTTCTTAATCGCGATTAGAGGTAATTAGTGTAGTTTAAGGTAAAAATATTGTTTTAATAATATGAGATGAGCATGACACTTGTCCTACTCCTATTGGATGAGTCATGGCCGACCAAGACAACCCATGGGTCAACTAGGGGACCCCATGGAGCCACTTTAGTTGGAAAATGACATTAATATATATTTATTTAATGTTAAAATTAAATTGACACAAACATGAGTTGTTTTAATAAAATAGTTTTTAAGTGGGCTTACACAAGTACAAATTTTGACTATAAATATTCATTAGAAAGCTAAAAAGATTTCCTACATCATAGTATTTTTTTTATAATTTTTAGACATTAAATAAATTAAATTATTTATGACATCATTATGATGCAGCGATGACCTCATTATTTAACGATTTAAATAAAATGAGAAGATAATGCAAACTCCAAGGCTTACACTTGTCCAAAGCCTATTGGATGAGGATATTTCGAAACCGTATCACCTTATCCTCTAATTATATAAGTGTGGGACCTTTATAATCCAAAAAGCATTGTGAAATAATGTAACATTTCAATCTTTCCAAAAGTGCCCCTCCTCTCCACTTATAAAAGGCCCCCACCTCTCCCACCTCATTTACACTTTCAAGAGATTTGGCTCGGCCAACCTCTGCCCAAATACTCTCCAAACTTCCCCCTCTTACTCCTAGAAGCCTTACTTTGGGCAGAACTCTTCCCAAGGAAGCCTTTGGCTCAAATCAAAAAGAGTTACCCGATTTTGAGTTAATGTCTTCTCTAATGTTGTTTTGTTTTATTTTTCTTCTCCAACCCCCTAAACTCTTTTTATTAATTTCTTTTGTAACAAAACCAGTATCCTCAATATACTAGGATGTTGTTATAAGATGTATTCGAGCTACACTTACACACACCTACATCTAATGGTTAAAGAACATACGGTTTCTGTGGATGGCGAATTTCTGCCTCACGAAACGATGATTGTTCAACACTCATATAACACCTTCAAAGGTGGCCATTAAGATGTCACTATTTTTGTATATGATATATAATATGTTTATGTTTTACTTATGCTTCTGTATTTCTCATTTATGTTATACTTTATGATTTCCATTATGGGTAAAACGCGATAATTTCATTTTAGGAAGTGCGGACTACCGCCCCCTCAAAGTGATTTGAATCGTTAATACCATATGTGGGATGTATAAAGGATGGAGTAAATGGTATTATACACTATATTATACTGGAATTATATTATACATTTATATCATTATGATTTAGTTCCATTAAATATGAAATTGAAATGAAAGTAGCGTTCATGCGTACGTACGACTTACCGTCTCCATGAACGGTGCATTTCATTTCTTACCTCTAAATGTTACGTAATATAATAAATGAATGTATATACTGGATATATAAGATATATATGACATCTAAATCATGAATATAAATCTGTATATAATAGATATTCTACCACATGAACAACTTGTAATTATAAGAAGTTTATTGTTGACTCAAGTCACCAAAGATCGACAAAACGATCGTTATTAACTTGAATAATTACATAATATTCATAACATTGTAATAAGTGATATAAAAAGGATAATGAAATTGAAAATGGTTCTTAATAAGGTAGATATTAACTCTAGTTTATTATTCAGGAGGTTAAAGAACGGTTGAGTCAAGTCGGACACAAGGTAAGGGTTTACTTCACAACCTCTTCATTATCCAAGGTTGTTTATACATAATTATCTACTGGGACCTCGTTATCATCCACATCCATGTTTCTTCAAAATGTATTTCAAAACATTTTTATTATTTACAAGAATATGGGTTAAAGTCATTTATACCCTTTTTGACTTTTTATAAGAGGAATCTTTCCGCCGTTATAAAATCTTCAAAGCTTTCCTTACAAGCTTATAAGAATATTTTCAAGAAAATGTTTTGTTTTATATGGCTCTTAAATGATTTCAAAAATAGAAAGAGATATTTCTCTAAAAAGTGTTTTGATTTCATCTATGTCAACATCCTTTGATGGATTTTATGCTTATTTGAAGTTGATTTATTATAATACAAAACTTCTATATTGTATTGAAGGTTTTGTGATATGTTTGACGGTGGATGTGCTATTTTATACCATTCATAGTTTATGGTGAAATTATTGACATTTTGTATGCTAGTTTTAATACGAATGTTTATGTTATGTTTAAACCTTTTCATATGGGAATGCATTGGACTTAATATGTGACGGGTGGAGCCCGCTATAGCTCCTCGATGCATCGGCAGGTCTCATGAGACAAACTAGTGTCTTGGCACGAGGCTTTGACAAAATCTTATTTGTGGTCTTGGCACGAGGCCTTGACTACGTGGTTATGAGAGTCTGGCATTATGCATTCCATCATTATGAAAGTGGTTATTGATATTGCATGTGATTATTCGACCAGTAGAATATCCATGTGAAGAAGTAATTGGCATTATCTCATTTTACTTTTGCCATATTATGTTGAAGTTCAAGTTTAAAAGGCTTTTGTTTTAGTTATACATTGCCTTAAATGTTAATGTTTATTTATGAAAGCTTCCGCTATATTGTTAACCTTACTGAGCATCTGAGCTCACCCCTTTCAATGTTTTAATATTTTTCCAAGATGTGAAGAAGTATTTTATGAATGACCTAAAGGGGTAGTCAGAAAGGGATATGATTGTGGACTATGAAGACAATGTTATTGTAGTTTGTTTACTTTTTGATGTAATGAAAGACTTATGAATCTATATAGTGTTTCCAAGGATACTAAACTAATCGGTCTTTCGAGACTTGATCTTTTGTGATCATGCCAATGCTACGAAGTAACGCACCGACTCTGGGTAGCTGGGGTCGGGGCGTTACATAGCTGTGTGGACGCTTGAGATGATGTGGTAGGTTTATTTCTTTGGATTTACACAATATAATGAGGTTAAATTATTTTGGGGAAAAATTCCATTATGTTGACCTCTTATCATATAGTTCAATATATGTTGAAGGAATTGAATATGTGGACTGTGGGACATGATCTCAATGGATTCATTCATCTAAGCATGTTATATTGTGTAGTTATGGTTCTTTTTACAAATTAAATTGAAGCCTTCCTTTATGAATCGATTGCTGGAAGTTGAACTAAGAAACCATTAAGAATAAATAACTCTTTCCTTAAAATATATGAAATTTTTAATTAAATAATACGATAATGTTTTCTAAAATTTATCCAAGATCCATATATCACTAGTTGATGATAAAGTATGTTGATATTCCTAGTAATACTTTTAAGGATATATATAAGCACTTTGAATATTTAGTGACTCCCACTAGGCTTAAGAATACTCATAAAATAATTATGGAACAAATGAAAAATATCATTTCTAATTATATAAACACATTTATCATGTTATTTTTGAATTATATTTGGGTTTACCCTATTTTTTATGCTTCCCTATTTACATTTCTACATAATCACTTTTCAACAGGGAGAAACCTTTAAAGTGTGATATAGTGCTTTGGTTGTTACAATTAAAAATAGAGATGATGAGAGTTTAACTTATATCATGAGGAAGTTGTTAAGTGAAAAAATCATAATTACCCTTGGTTTCAAAAAACATAATACAACCATGTTTTATGAGTCTAACTTAACATGAAATGTTTTTTTTTTATTTTTTGATGTGTGTGTTTATTATCTATTAGATTATTGTCTAATGAACTTTATGAAGTGAGATTTTATTTGAATACATCCTAAATAAATTATTATGTTGTAATGGGATATAAATTCTATAACACCCTGATATTTTAAAATGAAAAAATTATTTTTGATAGTTTATATGACATGTGACATCGAGCCTAAATGAACCCTGAAATATTATTATTAAAATATGAGCATTATTACCTAGAATTTAAATTGGTGGGTTTGAAAAATGTTCAATAATTTATAGAATATATATATATATAGTTCATACATAATATAAATTAATTGATAATTTATTTTTAAATAATCAATCAATTTTTTAGTAAATTCAGTTTATTCTTCAAAAAAATGTTTTCTCGAAAAATGGTTTTTATTTATTTTTGTGAGAAAATATTATAATTAATTTATAGAAATTCTAGAAATTTAATTTGATAAAAAATATTTCATTTTTGAAATAATCATACCAAAATTGACTTATGTTGATTTTTAGGGATTTATCTGAAATGATTTATTTTTTAGTTAATAGTGAAAACTACCAATTTTTCAAATACTATCATTTCTTTTTCATCACTATAGTGAATTAAATTTCCCATTATATTTTCGGTTTAGTTTTAAAGATAAATATGAAACATTTTATTTATAATAATATAATTAATTTCATTTTAATTAGTTTTTTTCCTGATTTTGGTATAAATCTATTTTTGTGCTTAAGAACACAATTTTCTAAAATCTATTTTTAAGTGCATAATGTTTATCCATTTCAAATAATTAAAATAAACCATAATAAGAAATTATATAAATTAAATTTATAGATTATATATCTATTTATATGAATTCAAATTCATATAACTATTTCTATTCATAGAATTAAAATAGGATCATTTATTACATGAAAATACATTTGTCTGAAAACCCGCTTTTTATCATGCTTTGTGGGATTATTATAAAAAGAGGATTAACCACGTATTGAAATTAAATTTGTTAACATAGATTCCATATTTTTAATCATCATAATTAAAATTATTTAATATGTTCATCTTAATATATTTTTTTAATTAATAGTAAAAACAGTAAAACATTATCGCTAGGGTAAATGGGTAAATTGGGTTTACCTAGAATAAAACATGCTGATAAGACAATAAATTTTCATCTTATTTCTTATTTGATGAATGAAACCCAAAAAATATCACCTAGGGATCGAAATATATTTTTTTAGGTGGCACATGTCCAGGAAAATGACCTATATAACAAATTATTTAATGAAAAAGACTAAATGTAACTATCTTACTTCTTAAAATATCTTATGTGTTCACATAGGGGAAATGAATGTTTTGACTAAATATTAATGCTTCATTAGTCCATAATAGAATTATTTTTATTTTATTAATTTATTTATAATTATTAGTAAATTTATAATTACCTTAGACTATTAGGCACCACAATATCTGTTTAATTTAAAGGAACCTAAAATAATGGATTTAAAAAACATTAAAAGTAAAACAATTTGGATAAATTAAAGTGTTCAATGAATTATGTTCATAAATTAAAAATGTAAGGTATGTTTTAATTGATTATATTTTAATTACTTTTTTTAATGATGTTATTAAATTCAAAGTAAATAAATAGTTATAAAATTTACATTAATGATATTTTATAATAAATAATATTTTATTAAATGATCTAAATTTCTAAAGATATTACCCTCATCCAAGTGATTAAGATATGAATTAAAATATATAATATGGTCTAATTTTCTTTCTATTTTCCTTTTATATTTTTAACACCACATTAATTATTTTTATATACACCTTGACCCTTGTTTTAATCATGGTTTGGTTAGGGCTTGTCTCGAGTAGTTTTTGGTGTAATTTGAAGATTTTTTGGGGGTTTTATGGGCTGCACATGTATGGGGCATGGTTTCCAAAACCATTTACCCCCCCCCCCCCCCACACCATAAAATATGTACACCCCCTGGATAGTGGGGAATTCGTGGTTGGCACATGGTTTCTCAAACCATGTGCCCACCTAAGAGAAATGTGTACCCTAGGGTTGGGGCACACATTTATGGTGCATAGTTTTTCTAACTATGTAACCCTCTCTAGGAAGTCATGTTTGGATGTTTATTTTATTTTGAATTTTAATTTTATAATCCCAAACCCCAAACCCCCTCCATCAGTTAAACCCTAGGTCAACCCCTACTCGACCCTATAAATTTTCCTCATATTTTGAGGATTTCAAGATGTATTTTGGCATATCCAAACACCTTCCATGGAAGATCAATTTGTGGTTGATCTTGTTTGATATTCTCTAGGTGAGTGAATCTCTTTTAATTTATTTCTTCTAATATATTATTCCATTATCCTAAAATTTTTATGTATTATCATTTTTTGATCGATCTAAAATTTGTTTAATTGGATCTGGATTATATGTTTGATTTTTTGATATCTGAAATCATTATTCTTTATTGGTAGATCCTATTGTGGGCGTTGTTTTTGAATCATTGATAAAAGTTAGGTGGTTCCATGATTATTTTCCATACAATCGAAACCTTGAATTTCTAGATTAAATTTAATTGAATATTTAATTTATTTAAAATAATTAATTTGTAATGATATTATCTTTAGTTCAAAATTGGCCTGAGATTTGAGAAAAACACAAATTCCAATAGAAATTGGAATTTTGGGGTGGATCTATGAAAATTGAGGGCTTGATTTGGAAATAATTTTGATTAAATTATTTGATGATGATTTTTATAAAATATATTAAATTGAAAATTGATTTGAAATGGCATGTAATGGTGAAAACCAATGATATAATTTTGAATAAAAAAAGGTGTGCAAAGAATTAAAATTGAGGAGTTGTGTTTTCAAGGGTCTTAAAATGATTTATTTCAAAAAAAATTATGTAATTTTACCTTAATTGGGATTGGATATAATTTTTCTTTAAGTGTGAGTGGATTTCATTTTCCCTTAAGTGGGAGTGGATGTAATTTTCCCTTAAGTGGGAGTTGATGTAATTTGTGATTAAGTGGGAGTGCAGTTGTTTGATTTAATTTACCTTCCTCTAAATTGCATATTTTTTTATTCATTCTAGTTGATTTATATAAACTATTTTATATAAAATGTATATTTAACCCTATTTGAAAATTGTTTTATATATCTACCATCTATTTTAATTGAAATCATGTTTTGGTTTTGATTGTATAAAATGAAATTTCATACCTTGTATTATTTTATCTGATAGAATATATGATAAATTATAATGGTATTTATTATGGAACACTTGGTGATACCTTAATAGTATTTATAGCTCACACCCATCCTTTTCCTTTTGTAATTTGTAGATATTCATATGCGATGTCCATGAAAAGGGAAAACACTACTTGGTGGTTTTGGATGTTCTTGAACCTTTAGACTATGGATTGGAGGATGATGTATCCTTTAGTATTTTTTGTTTTATCTTCTCAGATGTTGAGAACTTTTTTATTTTTCTACTTTGAGTTTGGTTATACCATTTTTGTTTCTCAAAATCTCTCCCTTTGGAGTATTGAGCATATTGACTTGTATCTTTTTTCTTACATTGTTTGTGTAAATTTTGTCCCCTTATATTCTTGTACGATTCTTGGTGATACTCACCAACACATGGGGATCAAGAATTCTATTTGGACTTTGTCAGATCGGAACCAGTTATTGTATCATGCTGACCAGGGTGCCACACACTGGTGCCCCGAGCCAGTCGGTTACGTGACCTCAAGTGTTCATCTTCATATGCTAGAGGCTACTAACTAGTAGTGGTGAAATAATATCTATAATGAGGAGACATTAAACTATTTTTTATAGTAAAACAAAAGATTAAAATAAATTAAAAAAATATATAACCATA
Organism: Viscum album; assembly: GCA_963277665.1. NCBI lineage: Eukaryota > Viridiplantae > Streptophyta > Magnoliopsida > Santalales > Viscaceae > Viscum > Viscum album. The sequence goes on along the minus strand of OY728138.1, from coordinate 1,527,972,814 downwards.
AATATAAGGAAGAAAATATCAGAAGATGTGAAAAACTAGAAATACAATATCAAAACTGAACAATAGATATGCCATGCTAATGTACGTGTCATGTTTCAAAATTCAAACTGAAAATTAAAGACACGGATAACTCTAAAATGGGTCCTATACCATGTATGGTTACATCATACATGATCCATCCCAACCCAGCCATCTAACACATGTCCCTTTCCCTTATCATATCATGTAACCATGAAATATTTTTGGTTACTGATTATGAAACCCGAGTAGGGTTGAGTAAAACTTAGTATTCCACCACCAACAGCGTCTAAAACAATATCCAATAAAAAAAATTTGACAAAATTTTATAAATAATAAATCAAAATTTATAATAAATATTAAACACATTATCAACTATCGTTTATTTAACCACATAAACCCTCAGGTTCCCATGGTCACCTATATCTCAATACCTGCTTCATCCCATGTCAAAGTCTGAACTATTCCAAACAGATATAATATCCTAGAAAATCATTGTAACCATTATTTAATTAATACATGAATACCCTTGTTACCATTAATAATTTATAACATTTTAATGCCCATGTTCCCATTATTTAATTCATACTTGAATTCCCATGTTACCATTCACAATATATACAATCTAATGACTATGTTCTCGTTCTTTAATTGACAACTGAATGACCATGTTACCATTCATAATTTCACAACTGAATGAACATGATACAATTCATGATTTTTAAATATAATTACCATGTTAGCATTCATCAACACATAATTAATTCAATAACTAACTATCCACATAAATTTTGTTACTAATTCAAAAAAAAAATAATCATACCAATACCATTTGTTAAATCACACATTAATTAATTACCACAATCTCATTATTAATTCAACAATTAGTCAGTGAATAATTCTAATTAATTAATTCCACAATAAATAAAGAACATTAATCCCTTTAATTAACTCAACAATTAATTAATCGCTAACCCATAATTAATTCAATAATTAATTATCTCAATTAATAGTCTTAATATCTCATAATGAATTCATCAGTTAATTATATTAAATTATCTATCTCAAAAATATCATAACTTATTCATCAATTTATTATCTTAAATAATATATCTCAATAACTCAAAATTATGTAACTATTTAATAGTCTCAAATCAATTATCTTGATTCTCCATAATTAATTTAATAATTAATTATTCATGATCTACAATCCCAATTTCTCTTTTACCATAATTAATTAGTTCAACAAATTAATTAATTCAATAAAAACTCACATGATAAACATATAATAGAAATTATTCAATTACATACACATAATTAAAATCAATACTATGGGATTTTAATTATATTCCTCCCACCTCGATTCATTGATGAACAATCGCCAAATGAAAATCCCCAATTTTCAGTGAAGTAATGACGTAGAATGAGATCCAGATATAAAAACTAAATCCAGATAAAAAAATCAATATCATTAAAATATAGATATATATCTCCAATACTAGATATGTATCCAAAAAAAGTAGGTATATATCTAACCATAATATTGAATAACTTCCCTTAAAGAAAGAGAGATGAATGGGAGATGAACGAAAAAGAAATCAGGATGAGATTCTCTTACCAGGAGGGGTTTAGATCATCGATCCAGGCGTTGAAACACAAAAAGGAGGTTAGGGAGCATGGAATATATCTTATAGGATCCAAAATCATGATAAATCATAATGGTTTGAATGGGGGTTTATTTTGGTTTAATTTTGGGGGTTTGGGTAATTTTAAAACTAAAAATCAGGTTAATTAAAATGACATGTATGGTTTGCTGGGTAGGGGAGCACGGTTTAACCAAATAGTGTGCCTAAAATATGATATAATTTTATAGTGTGTACAAGGTTAATTTTAGAGTGTTCATGGTTTTCCAAACCCAAACCTATCCATAAAATTCCCCTCTGTCTAGAGATGCATAGTTTGCTGGGCCAGAGCACATGATTAGGGAAAACCGTGCGCCAACCGAGTGCTTCGTGATTTCTTCTATTTCAATCAAAATTTCACCCAAACACACCCTAAATTAAGATCCAAATGACAATTACTCAACACAAGGTACAATTTTACCTATAAATGATCCTGATACATCTCTATAAATGGTCTGGATCTTACAACCCCCATCTTATAATAGCTCATCCTCGATCTTCACTCCCAAGCCTCTATGATTCTAAGTCAATAAGATTGGGCCACTGAGCCCGCGTACCTAATTCTATCTCCCATGTCTCATTCTACACATGACTATGTTTTCACAATACAAGAACTATCAACATGGACTTTCCCTGAAACACTTTCTCACAATGACCCTACACTTGTATCAAGTGATCCTCAAAGGAAGCATTTATCTCTAGATCAACATCATCCACATTGATCACATGAGAAGGGTCAAGGTGATACCTCCATAGCTTTGATACATGTAAAACATCATGCGTAGCACAATATATCTATGGAAGAATCAATTGGTATATAATAGGCAAAATTCTCTCCACAACCTCAAATGGTCCAATAAAAATGGGTGCCATCTTACCCAACCTTCATATCCTGTGGTGACCTAACCAAGGTGAAAACCAAAGGAATACACGATCACCCATTGTAAATTAAAGGATTCATTTAATTTATTTAAAAATGTGAATTTTTTCTACATTAATATGTATCCATATGTTTCAGAATCATCTATACCTACTCTAACGTCTCTCGTACGAGGCTTGGTCTCAACAACTCGGACACACCTACCTCCATCTAGAATAGAGGTGATCAGAATGCCCTATAATAGAGAGCCTTGTATGGTGTTGTATATATCATACACCGATAGCTATTGTTATATGTTAACTCAAAAAAATCTATGTGATTCCACCAAGATCCAACAAATTTAAGAACACATGCTCATATCATATCATCTAACACTAGTAGAAAAATCGTTTTTAACGTCATCAATTTGTCGTCGGTTTCTTATAAACTGACGTAAATTTTTTTTGCGGATAAGTTTTGGCGTCGGTTTTTTAAAAACCGACGCCAAAAACTAAAAAAAATTAGTTTTTGCATCGGTTTTTAAAAAAACCGACGTCAAAAAATAAAAAAGAAGTTATGAAGTCGGTTTTTTAAAAACCGACGCCAAAAAATAAAAAAAAAATTAGTTTTGGCATCGGTTTTTAAAAAAACCGACGCGAAAAAATAATGAAAAAAATGATTTGGCGTCGGTTTTTTTAAAACCGACGTGAAAAAATAAAAAAAAAGTTATGACGTCGGTTTTTATGAAAACCGACGCCAAAAATGTAAAAACAATTTAAAATCCTATAGATAATTCCCTAAGCTTTGATTTGACTGGTCATGGAGCAAAAACGGAGTTACGGATTAAACGTTATGGATGTTGGAAGTTGATCTTCTCTAAAAGAAGTGTTAATTAAGTCCAACTTTCAAAGGCCAATAACTTTTAATCCGTAACTCCGTTCTAGCTCCACGACCAGTCAAATCGAAGATTAAAAAATTTTCTAACACATGGTAATTTTTTTTTATGTTTTGACGTCGGTTTTTATAAAAACCGACGCGAAAAACAATTTATTTTTACTTTTCGCATCGGTTTTTAAAAAAAACCGACGCGAAACGTATTTTTTTATCTTTTTAGCATCGGTTTATTTAAAAACCGACGCCAAATAGTATTCACTAATACGCGGGATCAAAATTTCAATTTTTTTCACAATGCACGTTTAACTTTTTAAAATCCCGCCTATATTTTCATACAACTCAATCGAAAATATTTTCATTTACTATATATAAATCTGTTTGTCCTTCATTTATCATTTTCATCCTCTTCGATTCAATCAAGTTTTCAATGCGGCATCAATCATTAATTTGATTACGGTATATATTATATTCATTCATTTTCATTATTATTGATGTCCTTCATTTATAAAAAACTCGATTAGATTTCAAATAATGATGATTTACTTTTTTATTGTGTTAAAAATATAAAACGTTCGGATGACATTTACCAATCTTGGTGTAAGTTTAATTATCGATCGTTGTTTTTATTATCACATGAGATCTATGCTAAATATAAGAGATATGATGATAAACAACATATCATTTCATTGGAAGATCGAAAAATAATCGAAATGTGTTTGAAGTATTATGTATATTTTATATCATTTGGTGTACGTGATTTTAGCTTGTGTTTATCTTGCTTTATTTAAAACATATTGTATCAATCGATACTTTGACATGTTCAACTTCTGACGGCCATAACTTTTGATCCGTAACTCCGTTTTAGCTCCACGACCAGTCAAATCGAAGATTAGGAAATGCACTAAAACATCGAACAATAAAAATTGCTTTTTGGCGTCGGTTCTTGTAAAATCCGACGCCAAAAATATTTTATTTCCATTTACGGCGTCGGTTCTTGAAAAAAACCGACGCCGAACCTATTTTTTAAACTTTTTGGCGTCGGTTTTTAGGGAAACCGACGCCAAAAATGACGCTGATGAGTTTATTTGGCGTCAGGTTTTTACAAAACCGACAGAAAAAAGCAATTGAAATTTGTTTTTGGTGTCAGTTTACAAAAACAGACGTAAAAAGTAATATTTTTTACATCGGCGACTTCAACGTCGGTTAAAAACCGACGTGAAAAATAAAAAAAACAACGTTAAAGGCCTTTTTTCTACTAGTGTAATAGCTGAATAGCATGCTCTAACTTCCCATCTATTTGTGGGTGGAAAGAAAAACATAATAGGAACTACATACCAAGCATCATCTCTAATCCCTACCAGAAGGATGAAGTAGAGCATGAGTCATGGTATGAAACTATATTTTGTGTCACCCCGTGAAAACGGGATGTCTCATGAACATACAAATCTTGTAGCTGCTCCACTGAGAAGGTATCCCATATCATCAAGAAATGCACTACCTTTTTTAAATGATCCACAATCACCCATATAGAGTCATTATTCTATGGTTTAATTGGGAGACCCACAAAAAGTATGTTTTTATGCCATCCCACATTAAATCTAGAATTGGAAATTGTTATTGCAGACCTTTAGGTCATTGATGCTTGGCCTTCAACTGATGATAGGTGTAGCATCATGTCATGAACCCCACACCACCAAAATTTTCATTGAAGATCATGGTAAATTTTTGTCACACATAGACGTATAGCCCATTTTATGGAATTAAATTCCTATATTCTATCATCTCACATGATTATTGGCACAATAAATCTATTCTTGAAATAGATGATATTTTCATTATAAATGCTCCAATCTAAAGTTGAATCCCCACCATCAAGGATTTACATCAAGGTTGAACACTCTGGATCCTCATACAACATGTCTCTAATCGAGATCAAAAGTGTAGAATCCACTGAAACTGATCCGAGAGTAATTTTCTCCTCCCTCTCTTGGACCACAACATGCATCTCGCCCAGTATGGTATTCATCATCCACTCAACACTAGAATCCTGAACTGCATAAGTTTGAATTTTCCTACAAAAAGAATCAGAAACATTGTTTCCATTCCTGAGCATATATCCCTGCTCAAAAATTAAAAAAAAATCATATAATCAACCAATCTCCACATCCAGAGATTCTGGTATCTTTTCAAAAATATGTACTTCAATCTCTTGTGATCAGTGCACACAGAAAACTTTTCACCCAATAGATAATGCTACCAACACATAGAATCATTAAATGCTATTACTAAATCAAGGTTGTGTGTAGGGTAGTTCAGATCATGAGGCATCAACTACTAAGACCCATACACCACAGCTCGATCTCCCTGCATTAACACATCTTCATGTACAATCCAAAATGTTTCGCAATACACTGTATACTCCTCATCAAGATCGAGTAGGATCAAGATCAGTACTGACATCAAATGGTTCTTCAGCTTCTAGAAGGCATTATCACATGCTTCCAACCATTTTAACTTTATCCCTTATTTTTAAAAACTTATAAGTGGAATTTCCAATCGGTAAAAGTCTAGGATGAATCTATGATAATATCCATCCAGCCCCAAAAATATAAAAATATAAAAAACATTCTTGAGTTTATCCAAAGATACAACTACCTGAAATCTATCTCGGTCCACCGACACACCTTCCTCCAATATCATGTGACCCAATAAGTGTACCTGATAAATCCAAAACTATCAATTATATAGCATTTCATATAATCGATTCTCTCTCAGTGTACTCATGTATATTTTAAGATATTGGGAATAATCTTCATGAGTCTTGGAGTACACCATTATGTCATCCATAAACACTAAAACAAATTAATTATAATATGGATGGAAGATTATATTCATGAAGTCCATAAACACTATTGGTGCATTCGTTTACTCCAACAAAATTATGATGAACACATATAGGTAATACCTACTTTTGAAGCTAGTCCTAAATATATCATAAGTCTAAACACTCACATGACAATACCCTAATCTCAAGTCAATATTTGAGAAAACACAACCTCCCCTCAACTTTTCAAATAATTCATCAAAAAACAGAAGAGGATACCAATTATTCATAGTCATTTGGTTCATCATTCGGAAATCAACACACAAGTGTAGAATCCCACGAGCCTTCTAGGAAAACGACATTGGAGAGTTCCAAGGAGACATACTATGAGAAAAAAATCCCTTATCTTATAACTCCTACAGCTGAGTTTTGAGCTCTTGAAGCTCTATAGGTTCCATTTTTATAGTGGAATTTAAACTGGTTCAGCCCCCAGCATGAGTTCAATAGTGAATTCCACATCTTACCTAGGTGGAAGCCCTGATAAGTCTTCTAAAACACATCATAAAACTGTTCCACTACTAGGGTAAATACACTATGATTAACAGCTCCTTCATCTAGAGATAGACTTCAAACATTGGATGTGAGCTCTCCTAGTTGCTGAGTAATTGGCCCTGATCGGCCTATGTTGATATCCCACTCTCCAAAAAGAATATGTTTGTCACCCTTAGGATATGTAAAAGTTTCCATCCTGTAGAAAAAATCTATTTGGGATTAGTATGTGACTAGATCTTCCATACCCAAAATCAATTCAAAGCCTGACATGTCAAGAATATAGAGATCCCATAGAAAAAAACTCCACAACCTCGAGAGAAACCCCTTTGTAGAGACAGAGGTCCCTATAATATACTCCCAATATTTTATATATTGTCACAACCTATCTCACAAGATCCACCTCCAGGATCAAACTATTAAAAAGTTTTGTAGATATAAATTAATGAGATTCCCCGGTATCAAATGAGTCACTAGATAATGTTGAATCTATAATAATAGTACATCTCATTATCAATGGTCCAACCTTGATATCCATAAGTGTAGGCTACACCACATGAAAATTTGATGCTCATATCCTCTATGATGGAGTCAGATACCCCTAAGCTATACCACCCTGCTAAAATGGGCGATCTTTCCCAAAAGCACATTTTCCATTACCTTAACCACCTTATCCAGTATAACTCTACCTGCCAATCTGATAAGGTTTAGAATATCCCATTCCCACACTCTATAATTTTTAGCTCCACCCTCACTTCTTGTTTGTCACTGGCTCCTACATGACATCTATAGATGTCCCATCTCACCGCAAGACCGACACTCCACTAGTGGCCAAGGATAGTTACCACAATAATATCCTAACCTACTGCACTGATGAAATATCACACTTGTATGTTCAGGGGAAACTAACCCTCGTGTCTGACCACTCAGATTTCCACTTCCCTGGATAAATTTCTCATAATGGAATTTGATACTACCAGAATTCAAACCTCCTAATTGTCTAGTAGAAACTATATGTCCAGCACTGGAATCCTCCATTAGGTTCTTCTCTTATATGAGATCATGATCCACTACCTCAACAAACTTATTTAACTAAAAAAGTATAACTTGATACTTACTCTCACATTTAAGCTCATCTTGAAAACTCCTTGTCGTAGCTATCTCCTCCCCTACCAACATTGGATAAAATTTTGGAATATCTGTTAACTATCTATCAAATTCCCTCATAGACATACTCCCCTAATTAAACCGCATGAACTCATTATCTCTTTTCTACCTTAGTACCTCTGGATAGAAGTTCTCTAGGAACTTCTAAATTAATTACATCCAAAACATACCATCAGCCTATTCAGTTCATGCCTAAATTTACCATCATCACTTTGTTGGTCCTCGTAGCATATATGAATCTAACATGACCCTCCTATAAGTAGAAGTCATTAAATGGTCAGGTATCATCTTTATAGACTCAATCTAGAACTATGATACCTCGTGTCCACCATCTCCAATAAAATTCAAAGGGTGTTGAAACTAAATCTCCATTATCAAATCTGAAATGATTCTCATAACCCAACCAAGGTCTATTTCCATAAACTACCTGAAGCATGAAAATTTCTCCTGAAAAGTATCTCCCACTTCCACTCCTGGAACTATCGGTGCCTGAAGTTCCACTACTGGTAGGTTATCCCCAGCCAAGTCCCCGTATTGTCCTCTCAAAAAGCATTGTCATGGAGGCATATCACTAAAATTCCAAACATATGTCTTAGGACTCATAACACAGCCTTATCATATTTATGTAAGAGGAAGAATCACAAAAAGTCACAACATATAATTTCCCTAATCGTCGCCACATGGTCCAAAGTGAAGCGTAATCACTACCCTTAACTATCATACACCAATGTCCTAGTTAAAAAGGGTATACAAGTTCTCATTAATCAATTTTATCATTTAGATACCAAATTATTCACATTTTGTGTCATTTTTACCACATCCAATTTCATATCACGCACCATTTTCAACTCAATTTCACAAGTAAGGAAAATAGTTTAGTTCATTAACTTACCCAAAACCCATTTTCACATGTGTTCCTAAATTGATTAATGTAAAAAAATAATCATGATTTCCTAGAATGATGCTTGCATACTCAACTCTCGTGCCTTCCTAGTCCATGATTCAATTCTCAAAAAATCTCAAAAACTATTTTCAAATCACACAATAAGTGCATCACCAAAGATGAAATAATATTCAACCATAACAGAAAATAGAAATATCAAAAATCCCACCCTTGTAACTGGGATTTTTCACCCTTACATGGGTTTGTAACTCCCATGCACAATCTCATAACCAATTCCTAGGTACCCGTAATCTCCTTTCTACAATTTCCAAATAGTAAGAGAAATGAAAAGAATATAAAATTGTGCCCTAATACCACTTTTTAACATCCTGACCCAGGTGACACACACCGATACCCCGAGCTGGTCAGTTATGTGACCTCCAACATGCCTCCCCATACACTAGAGGCTGTTAACTAGTAGAGTGGGTCTAATGTTAGTATTGGGGAGACTATACCCTCTTTTTTTAGAATAAAAAACCAAAGTAAAATAAATAAAAAATAAACAAATATATAACCATATTGAGATGGATTCCAAAATTTGATGATTACCAAAACTAGAAATACCATATCAAAACTGAATAGTGGATATGACATGATAATGTATGTGTAATGTGTCAAAATTTAAACTCAAAAGTAAAGACATTGACAACTATCATGTGGGTCACAAACCACATCCAGTTCCCCCATCCATGATACATTCCAACTCATCCATCTAACTCTGGGACTTTTCCATTATCCTGTCCTGTAACCAAGAAATCTATTTTGGTACCAATCAAGCATCTCAAGTAGGTTTTGAGTAAAACTCAGTAGGAAACCACCAATGATATCTTAAACAATTTCTAGTCCAATAATTTTGTAATAATTATTATAAATAATAAAGATCAATTGATAAATAAATAGTTATCACATTATCAACAATCCTTTATTTAACGACATAAACCCCAAGATCCCCATAGACACCCATATTTCAATACCTACTTCATCCCATGATGAAGTCTAAACTATTCCTATTGGATATAATATCCCAAAATTCCAATGTTACCATTCATTAATTCATACCTGAATGTCCATGTTACAATTCATACTTTATTCAATTGAATTACCATGATCCCATTCTTTAATTCATACATGAATTACCATGTTACCATTCACACTTTATAGAATTGAACGACCATGTTCCCATTATTTAATTAATAACTAAAAAACCGTGTTACCATTCATAATTTCACAATTTAATGACCATGTTATCATTCAAAATTTAAAAATAGAATGACTATGTTACCATTCATCACCACAAAATTAATCCAACAATTAATTTTCCACCTAAATTTCATTATTAATTCAACAATTAATTTATCATGAAAACCCCATTAACTAATTCACTAATTAATTAATTACACCAATCGCATTACTAATTCCACAATTAGTCACCTCATAATTACACTTTATTAATTACCCAATAAATTAAGAACATCAATCCATTTAATTAACTCAACGACTAATTAATCACTAACCCATAATTAATTCAACATTTAATTATCTTAATTCACAATCTTAATAACTTGTAATGAATTGATCAATTAATTATCTCTAATTAGATAAATTAATATCAATTAATTAATTGATCAATTAATTATCTCAAATCAACTATCTCCTCAAATTGTAATTAATTCATCAGTTAAGTATCTCAAATAAACACTCTAGATTTTTCATAATTAATTCAAAAATTAATTAATCATGATCTATAATCCCAATATCCAAATTTTACACTTTCATTGATTAATTAATTCACTAAATTAATTAATTCAACAAATAACTTTCTTTATAAACTTATAATATAAATTTTATAATTACATATACATAATTTTAATCAATACTATGGGGTATAAATTATATACTACCTACCATGATTTTTTGATGAATGACTGCCCAACAGAAAACCCCATTTTTTAGTGGAGGAAAAATGTAATCCAAGACTCGGATCTCGAACCAAAATCAAGATCAAATAAATAGAAATAGATCTAATCTAGATGTAGATCTAAAAATATATCTAGATCCAAAAAAATTATATATATAACCAAAATTTAGAATAATTTCCCTTAAAAGGTTAGAAGAAATGTAAAATAACATGAAATAAATCGGGATGAGATCCTCTTATTGATAGGGGTGAAGATCATTGATTAGGACTTCAAAGCACCAAAAACAGAGGTTGGGAGATCTTGGAATCTGCCTGGGAGGTTCCAAGATCATTATAAATCATAATGATTCAAGTGGGGGTTGATTTTGGGTTAATTTTGTGGTTTGGGTAATTTTAAAAATAAAAATAAGGTTAATTAAAATTTCAGACACGGTTTTCTCAGCAAGGGTACATGGTGTGTCGTAAATGTGTGTTTAAACTATGTGCCTTTTTTATAGGGGTTCATGGTTTTAGAAACTATGTGAAAACAATGAAATTCCCCTCTATCTAGTGTTTTACTATTTTCTTGGCTTGATCACACAGTTAGAACACACTGTGTTCCAACTGTGTGCCAACTATGTACTACCCTCTTTCTTCTATATTTCTCAAATTTTCACCCAAACACACCCAAATGTAATACCCAAGTGAAAATTACTCAACAAAAGGTAAAATAGTACCTGTAAATAGCTCTATACAACTCAAGAAAATTATGTTATCTTACTGTAATCATGGTACTAGGGTATCTGGTTTGGTTCATGAAAAAGTGGTATAATAGGGATGGGTTTAGAATCCTTCCTTGATGTCATTATGAATTTTGGAATATCTTTTCATGACTTATGAGGTAGTTACAGGTGAGTTCATGGCCATCTCTCATCATAAAGACCTTTAAGACACTATAGGTGGTTTGGGAAAGGCTTCTTGAGAAATAATTTGATCAAATTCTAGTCTTTTCCATTCTTTTGATTTGGATAAGTTGAAATCCAAATCATGATAACTTATTTGATGGGATTAACTACTCCTTTTACTTTTTTGAGTTGATGATCTAAGCATTCTTATGATGTATTCAATGGGTTTTTGTAATGTTGTGTAGCATCATTCCTTCTGGGCAACATGTGAAATGGACCTATGATGGATATACCAGTGAACCACGGTGAGTAGATCGTGACATGAACTAAAAAATTATAGAGATTATTGTGTGTGTTTCCCAAGCTCTAGTCCATTCACTTGCACAAGTTCTCGTTTAGGATCTATTTGTTGAACTGTAGAGGGATGAATCTCATAATCATGATCAAGAGTTCATTTTCTATATTCCACCATTATTCCAAGGCTATAATGACCCTCAAGAGGTTGAGGATTTGTTGGGGAAGAAAGTGATTTTGTTTGATTCATTGGAAATTCCTTATTCAATTAAGGTGAAATGTGCCACATTCAAGATAGAAGAACATACCATGAGATGGTTGTATTTAATTATAATGGAAAAGAATCATGGGGTTTTAGAGTGTAAGAAATTTAGATATATTTTCTAGGATCTATTATCTCTATATTTTATGGTGATGGCTAAGGCTATGGAGTTTTTGAAACTCGAATAGGAAGACAGGACTATGAAAGAATTTGTGAACCTCGTTTTTAAGATTGTGTAGTTTCCACTAATGATTGAATCAAATGAGTATATTAAGACTTGATGGTTTGAGATGGTTCATCAATTGGATATATATTCTCATGTATTCTTGTTTAATCTAACTTCATATACTAATCTACTGGATAGGGAATTGATAGTTGATCATGAACTGGATGGTACGTTATGGTCGATGGGAGTTACTTTTTCTCCTAGTGTAATTTCTATGAGTCCATTTAAAAGAAAGAGGAAGTGTGACCATTTTCATGGTTGTTCCTAATAGTAATAATCCTCTAGACCTTGATTAGTTTCAAGAAGAGGCCCTTTGAATAGATTCTAGTTTGGAAAGGTTAGGAATTCGAGGCATGTTTTTACAAAGGTATAAAAGAACTATAGTTCTTATGGTATCTCAAGACACCTATAAAAATTCAGCCATTTCTTTTCTACACAGCACAGTGGAATGGTATCATCAGTAACTAAAAGTAGTATGGTGTTATAATATGTTTCAATATCTAAGGGGTTCCAGCCATAGGAATCTATAATGATTCTTCTTCACATAGTAGAAGAGTCTCCAAATAAAGTTGACAGAGGTCCAGTGACTATGAGAGGTACCATCACTATATCATCATCTTTATTCACAACTTTTTATTGAATTTTTGCATCTCATTCATTTATATATACTAATATAATGAACCTATAATATTTTCTTTGAGAGAATTTATCTTACGTTATGGGTATTACTATTCCCATAGGAAGGAAAAGTGAGTAGGGCCTCCATTGTCCTACTTGTGTCTCCTCTTTATCAGATATCAATATTTCTTTGGATTTTCTGATTCTTGAAATTAAACATATTGATTTAATTTTTAGGATAGATAGTATCATTGAAAACAAGGGCCACATTAACTATTATATTCAGAATGTCTCTTTTATTATTCCTGATGGGGTGAGCCACATCATTCCGGGAGAATGGGACCCAAGGTGAAGTAGTGTTGGACCTTTTTATCCAGATTTTGGAAAGTAATATTAGTGTTTTTTTTATCTAGATCATGATTCTAATAATTTTGATCTCCTTATAGTTTTCATTTATTTTCCCAATAATTTTGCATATAATTTTTTTGGTTTTCTACTAGTAAGAGAGGTACAATTTTCTATTGATTAAGTGTTTGGTACACAACCAATTTATACTAATTCATATCGTATGGCACCAAATGAAAGGAAAGAGTTGAGGACTTAATTAGATGATCTATTTGAGAAGGGATTTATAATCCTTAATGTGTCACCTTGGGAAGTGTCTTTTCTCTTTACTAATAAATCTGATGGAACACCTCACCTATGTGATGATTACCAAAAACTCAACCAAGTTACGATAAAGAAAATGTATTAATTCCTGCAGATTAAAAATCTATTTGACTAGTTGAAATGGTTGAAGTGGTTATAAAATATTTATCTTTAATCAAGTTATCACCAGTTGAGAAAAAATGAATTTTACATTCAGAGAACATACTTCTAGTGAAGGTATAGCAATTATGAGTATCCTGTCATTCCATTTGGTCAAAACAATGATCCTATAGTATTTATGGGTTAAATGAATAGTATATTTTTTTGTATATATTGATACATTCATCATGGTCATTATGGATGAAATCCTATTTTACTCTCATTCCTCGGAGGATCATGTGCATCATTTGAGAGAAATTCTAGAATTATTGTTAAATCAATCATTTTATTCTAAGATATCAAAATTTAAATTTCTAGATTCTTGAGAGTATATTCATGGGACATGCGTACTAGGAAAATAGAATCTTAGTTAACCTCATGAAGGTAAAAGATACTATGAAATGGGAATAACTATGAAATTTTTTCAATATTTGAAACTTATTAGGTTTAGCTTGTTATTATCATCAGTTTGTAATGGATTTCTCAATGTTGGCTTCCCTATGACCACTCTCACTCAAAAGGAGGTCATTTTTTCTTTGGATGATAAATTTCAAAGTACTTTTGTTGAGAAGAAACATATTATAACATCAGTATTGGTGTTGAATCTTCCAGATTTTGGGTAGGGCTATGTGGTCCTCTATGATGCATTATATTCGGGTTTGGGTTGTGTTCTTATAAAGGGTGATCACATAGTAGGCTATGGTTCTCAATAGATTAGGCCACACAATATGAATTATCTTAACCATGACCTATAACTCCCAACTGTGATGTATTCTCTTATGATTTGGTGACATTACATTTTTGTAGAAAGTTTTACCGTGTATTCGGACCATAAGAGAATGATTTATATCTTTTCTCAAAATGATAGGAACCTTCACCTGAGGTGTTGGGAGGAGTACCTATATTCTATTGATTTCAACATTTCCTATAACATAGGAAAATGGAATGTTGTTTCTTATGCTTTTAATTGGAAACATCTGACCCAATCCATTAAATAGTCATTCTTAGAGGGGAACTTGATGGATATTATTACATAGTTGCAAATAGAAGTTTTGGAAATATGGGTTGGGGTTTTCTTGGATAGTGTCCAGTTGACCTCCACTATTATTGGGATGATTCGAGAGGAGATGTATCTTGATGATTAATTACATGAAATTAGGAACTATCCTTATGGTGGGGAGGGCATCGGTAAGTTTTTATTCTCCATAGAGGGTATTCTATATTTTCAGAATCATTTTATTGTGCTATTATCCATGAGAAAATGTGTTGTGGGAGATATCCATAATTCTCGACGGTCTTTGAACATAGGAACACGAAATTTGTTCTATGATATGTGGTGATGATATGAGTGTCCAGGCAGGAGACATGACATCACTGATTTTTTTTTCATTTATATACTTACCAACATGTCATGGTCGAACACAAGAGACCTTCTGGTTTGCTTCAGCCACTTCTAGTGTCTACTTGGAAATATGATGAGATTTATATGATATTTTTTGTTGGGTTTCCATATACCCATATAAAATAATAACTTAATATGGGTTGTGATTGATAATATGAAATAATCAGCTCATGTTATACCTATTCATGATACAACCATAGTTGAAGAGGCCAAGATTATCTATGTGAAAGAGACTATTCATTTTCACCATGTTCCATATTCTATAGTCTCTGATAGGGATCCCCATTTTAAATATCATTTTTTGTTGAGGTCTTAAAGAGTTTATGGAATCTCAGGTTCATTTGAGTATGGAATACCAACCACAGATAGACAGATTGATAGAGAGGGATATACAAATTCTTGAGGACATGTTTCATGCTTTTATCCTCTATTCTGGTGGATCATGGGAAGAACATTTGGGAATGGTTTAGTTTTCTTAAAACTATAGTTACAAGTCTATAATAAAAATTTCTCATTTTGAGGCCTTCTATAGTAGGCCTTGGAAATCTCTATTTTTTTGGATATCAGAGAGACTTAATTTGTTGGAACATGTTTGTTTTGAGAGATGATGGTGAAGATTTAGTTAATTATTCAGAGAACATTGAAGGTGCAGTGCTGGAATAAATACATTGTTGATCATCAATTTATATTTTTGGAGTTTTCTATTGGTGATCATTCATTATTGATAGTTTCACCTCTGTTGGGTCTCTGGTGTCTTGGAAGGAAAGGGGAACGTTCCCTTCATTTTGTGGGACCTTTCGATGTTTTTGAGTAGGTGGGAAAAGTGGATTACTATTTTGAACATCCACCATAGTTGACATCAATACATAATATGTTCTATGTATCATATATTCAGAATTATATTTCTAATCCATCTCATTTCTTAAGTTGGGAGGATCTTGATGTTGACCTGGATTTTTCAATGACTATGAATCCAATCATGATTTTTGATTTTAAGAAAAAGTTACTTCATGGGAGTAAGATACCTTTGGTATGTATGTTATGGAAGTGTGGTCCTGATTTTCATAAGACTTGGGAGTGTGAGGCACTGATCAGAGAATAATGTCTTCATCTCTTTGATATAGAAACTTATTGATATGATATTTTGGGAAATAATGTTTTTATGGTGTTGATGTTATAACATCTAATAACTTTTTTAAGGTACTCCTCGAACCTGGTTTTAATTTGGATTTAGATAGATCTTCTATCGAGTTGTTTCTGGTAGAATTTGGTGTTTTTTTTGGGTTTTATAGGCTATTAATGGTTGGTTCCTAGTTTCCTAAACCGTACACCCACCTAGGAGAAACTATGCACCCCATGGTATGGGTGCATGGTTTGTCTAACTGTGTTCCATCTCTAGGAAACCGTGCATATGGTATTATTTTATTCTAAATTGGAATTTTAAAATACTATTCCCCTCAGTTTAACCCCAGGTAGACCCCCACTAATCCCTTTATGATTTTACAATCTTTATATTCTCTCAAGAAGTGGTTTTGGCTTCTCCAAACCCTTTCCTTTGTGGATATTAGTGTGGTTGATCTCGTTCGACCTCTTCTAGGTAAGTGGATATCCACTCTTTTGTTTCTTATGATATCTCCCCCATTTATCCTAATATTTTGATGTATCATCATGTCATTGATATATATAAAATCCATTTAATTGTTTTTTGATTCTTGGTTTGATTTATTGATCTTTTATTCCTTGGTTCTTCATTATTGGATCCTGTTGTAAGTGTTGTTTTCAGATATTTGATAAAAGGTAGATGGATCCATGATTCATTCCCTACAATTGAAACCTTTAGTTTTTAGATTAAATATAATTTTGTTTTGAATTGATTTAAAAACATGTATTTTTAGTAATTTTATCTTTGGATAAAAATGGGCATGATATTTGAGAAAACCCCCAATTTCAATGGAAATTTGAATTTTGGGGAGGATTTATAACAAATGAAGGCTTGATTTGCAAATCATTTTGATTAAATGATTTAATGCTGATCTTGAGAAAATGATTAACATGAAAAGTGATTTGAAATGGAATGAAATTGTGGAAATCTATGATTTGGTTTCGAATGGAAAAAGGTGAGTTGATAATTGAATTTGGGTGATTATATTTTAAATTGTTTTAAAATGATAGATTTTAAATTTTTTTCATGTAATTTTCACATAATTCAGAGGGGATATAATCTTCACTTATGTTGGAGTGGATGTAATTTTCTCTTAAGTGTGAGTGGATTTAATTTTACCTTATGTGGGATTGGATGGAATTTTTCCATAAGTGTGAGTGTAGTTTTTTGCTTAGATATACCTACCTTTGAATCGTTGAACTATTTTATTTATTCCAAGTGATTTATATAACTTCTTTTATATAAAATTTACATTTAAGAATGTTTGAATGTTGTTTGATATATCTAAAATATATTTTAATTGAATAAATTTTTTATTTTTAAATATGAAAATTGAAATTCCATGCCTTATCTTATTCATTACAATATTTTAGAAAACGATTGTATCGCTCGTGCATACGTGTGGACTACCGCCTCCACTAAATGATGTGATTCATTGTGTATTTAATTTTTAAATGGATGGTAACAAGGATAAATTAAATTAATATTTATGATATATATGATCTATAAATTATTATTTTAGGGTTAAATATTATTATCATTTATTTTATTCCATTGGTTAAAAAATGGAAACAACGTTCATGTGTAGTTACGACCTACCATCTCCATGAGAGGAGTAACTAATATTTCTATCTATAACATATATGAATCAATATAAATATATATAAAATTAATTTCTATAATATCTATATAATTATTAACAGTTTTTAGAAGATGTAACCATGATAAATGTACAAGGAGTAAGATTACTGAACCAAAACTTATTAACACATGGAGTAGAGATTTTAATAAATAATTTATAATAAATGGGTTATAAATGGATATAAGTAAATAATATATGGTATAATGTAAATTATTATGGTTATGAAATTTATTGATAATAAATATATTTTTAATATATAGGTGTTTTGAACTTGTACTATGGATATTAGACCATATGTAAGGGTTTCTGGTCTCACTTTAACTTCTCTGAGACTTATTACATATTCACCACTTATTTATTTTGTGCCATGTATACACATACCTGTTGATATTTTATATCATAAATCTATTTTTTTAAGTTTTTTAATGTTTATTTAGAATTTATTTCTTTTATGGGGGTTATGATTAAAAATTTACCAAAATGTTAAGATTTTATTTCACAATCTTCTCATTAATAAGGATTTTTCTAGCATAAGTCTCTATTGGGGAAATTATTTGATATTTTTATATTAAATAAAATATAGATTATTCTAAATTGGTATTTACTATAAATTAAAAACATTAATTTCATTTTTCACTCCTAAACTACTCAAGATACCAAAATAATGTTTTTATGGAAAGCTGGTCTTGTTTTTCAAATAGGTCGAGAATATTTTTCATTTCAATCCATGTTTCCCTTAAAATGGTTTAAAGTATATTTTTATTATTATGCAATGATTTATTAAAGACATAATTACCCATTTTTTTAATTTTACTAAATGTTCTGAAAGGTAATCTTCCTTCCATTCTCCAAATGAGGTATTTTTTGACATTTCATACAAAACTATGAAAGTAAAGTTTTTTAACTTATATGTCATATAGGGGATTTCCCACCATCATGAATAATATATTTTTTGAGGATTCTGTTAAAAATTTATATTTTTTATTTCAAATAAAATAAATTCCCTAATATTTTATAATATTTTAGTTTTAAAAGTGAATTTCAGAGGGAGAAAATCTTTTCCCACAACAATATTTTTAATGAACTATTTATGGTATTTCTAGTCATTAATTACAACAACACTTTTATTATCTACAAGAAATATGTTATAATGATACCATATTTATCCTTTCTTTGGATGATTTATGATTAGTTTTAATGGGGAAATTTTAATATTTCATATGATAGTTTTTTAATATGAATATTTATATATATTATGTATTTAATTTTTATTCTCCCCTCTCATATGATGAATACATGGAACATAGTAAATGATGGAAGGGTCCTGCTATAGCCAATCGTTGTGTCAGAAGGTCTCATGAAACAACCTAGTTTGGGTATTTGTTCAAGGACTTACCCATTTATGTATGATGTCATGTCATGATAATTTTATGTTATGTTGATGATGTTTTAAATTATGCCTTCCATAATTATGATATTAGTTATTTATGTCCATGAGATTATTTTAATAGTTATCATATCTATGAATAAGTTTCAAGTTCATTTTATTATTTATATTTCATTATTTTATCATCATTTTATCATTCAATGTTATTCATCACGATGAAGTTATTTATTAAATGGAATGTTTTTTTAGTAATTTACCATGCCATATTGATAATTAATTATTTACTCATGATAGATTCCACTGTATGTAACCCTTACTATTCATATGAGCTCACCCTTTATTTTTTTTAGTTTCCCATAGATATGATGAAAAAATCTTTAAATGAGTTTCAAGGATGTAGAATATTTACATTCACTTTTTTTTTATTTTATGTTTTTAAATTTAATGTGAGATTCAAGTTTGTATCTAGTTTACCAAGTCTATTAAACTATTCTACCCTTTGGGATGTGATTCTATATATCTAGTTCAAATATAATAAAGTAGAAACTAGATCAAGGCTACTAGGTTCAATCTCTTTATAGTTGGTATCCAAGACTGTTTAGTAGAAATCTTGTGAAATATATGTATGAAAACATATATAAGAGAAAATAAACCTATAAAAACTTTGGGGAGAAGTCTATGTATTTAAAAACATCCTAATGTTTTGGTAAGGTGTAGATTATGTGGTTTTACCATAAATAAATCCCTATCTGGAAACTAATGGTGGATGTGGATTTCACATAGATGCATATAGGTGTAATTATAGTGAAAAGAGTTGGCTTGAGTATATCACAACCATAATTCTAGCGTACAATGATTGTGCCTTACTACACACCTAGTTTTACTATCCTAGGGTATAGGCTTGGGTTAATTCACATTTTCTTTATGAACAATCATAAGGATTTGAATATATGATGATCATAGAGGACCTATTTTGAAAATACAGAGTCATGATAAAGAAAAAATATAAATATTTTTCATAATTGTGATTAATTTTACTTACACCATGATTTTTTTTGTTTCAGTCAATTGATGAAACCAGGATGAATGATGTTAACACTAAAAGAAATTTAAAATTTAGTTATTCTAAGAAACCAAATGGGATGAAAAATTATGTAAATGATATTTTTATTATTCCTATTCAGTTAGCTTGATTTTTATTTAACAAACTATACCTTAAACAAATATGGTACTCACCAAAGAGGAGAAATATTGAGTCCTCTAAGAGCTCTAGTGGAAGAGACCATAGAGGAAATAAGGCTCAAATTTCGTCACATTAGAAATGTGTAAAGAGTAACCCTGGATGATTTCTCAAAAAAAAAGGAAAATGTTTTAGGTGTTAAAATGAAGGGAATAGGGAAATGAATTCCCAATTAGTTTAATGTCTTGTGTGCGGGTAACATTATCATTATCTGATTCAATCACCTATTTTAAATGATAACTCAATTACCATGGAAGGACCTATATTATACCAATCATTAAAGTGAAAGTATTGATCTATTTGTGCATTGGGATACAAGAATTATGTTTTAGAAGTATTTTTATCATTTGTATTATGGTTATAAAAATCATGAATCAAAAGAGGATTGTGTTAATTTTTTTGAAGCGTATATGCCATCACATAAGATTAAATTAATAGTTATGGATACTATCATGGGTTTATGAATTTAATGTTGATCATAAATTCCATAGTCTTAGAAACCCCTTTTGAGGTTTTATGTGATGGGATTTTAATGTGATTAATTACATTTTGGGAGACATTTTATTAGGATGAGGTATATGTAACCCTTAGTTATGACATGAATTATTATTTGAGGAAGAATTATCTTTTCATAAGTTTAAAGGTACTAATAAATTTCTATTTTTATGTGATATTTTATGATTAAGGTTAATTTTTATATTGTTTATTATATTATTTGGGATGTTATAATAATTATATTAATATAGTTTTATAAAATGGATAACCTGCATATGAGGTGACAACCTGCCACGTAGGGCAAGGCCATAGCGCTTGAAACCACAACTGAAGGGTAATAACGGTGAAATTACTCCCACTATCATATGTGATGTCATGGTTAATATGACATTGTTTTTACTCAAACTATTTGAAATATAAATATTATGTTGAACTTCGGGTGTTAATATTACATTTTAGAGATTAACGTATAAAATTGGATAACTTTTTCTAACCATTTTAGTTTTTTAAAAAATTTAGAGACATATAGAAGGACTTTTTCTTCATTTATGGATCTTATAATATGTTAAAAGTTAATTTTAGTGCTTCAAACATGAAAAATTAATCTCGAATACTAATAATTTAGAGAAAAATATAATATTTTGATGGAAATTGATTAAAGGGTGAAATTGTAATTTTCATGCAACTATATTTCCTTATGTTCTTAGTCTAAATGGTAATGGAATTCCTCAACACTAGGAAAATTATCTTGAAAAAAAAATTATCCTTGTATCTTAATTTATGATCAATACATGGTCTTTTTCACATATCTTGGGTTTATGTATTTTTTGTCATTAACTTTATCATGATCATTCACTTAGTTATGATCAATATTCATTTCCCTTATCCATCATTACTTGGGAATTTATTTTCAACTCCATATATATATTTCCACTTCCCACTAGTGTTTTATATTTTTAAAACTAGTTTTATGACCCTCACATTTCCTTTTCCCTCATTTAAGAGGATGTTTTATTTACCCTTTTTACTATGTGGGTTTTTAACAAAGGAATTTTCAAATGTAAAATTATATATTACCAGGATCAAGTAAAATTAAAAGGATGAAATTTATCGAATATGGGGATAATGTAACACCCTAAAATTTTAAAATAAGTACCTTATGTTCAATAGTGTATACTAAATGAAACATAGAGCCTAAATGAACCATGAAATATTATTATTTAATTATTATTATTATTTCCAATATATTCAATTGATAATGATGAATATGATTAACTAATTGATGAAATATATAAAGTTTCTACTGAATTAAATATGTTGATAAATTCTTATTAAATAAATACTCAAATTTTTAGTAAATATAATTTATCCTTCAAAAATGGTATTTATTATTTTCTATGAGAAAAATTATAGTTAATTTATATAAATTTTAGAAATATTATTTAATAAAAATGATATAATTTTTGAAATTATCATACAAAAAATCAAATTATGGTAAAATTTATAGTTTTTTCTAAATTTTTTGATTTTTTAGTGAATAGTGAAAATTGACAATTTTTCAAATATTATCATTTATTTTCATTTAATAATGTTATTTAAAAGTAAAAATATATTTTTTATTTGATATTAATCTTAAATATAAACCATTTTATATATAATAACATTTTTAATTTCATTTTAATCATTGATTTTCATGATTTTGGTACATATTTATTTTTATGCTTAAATACACAGTTTTCAAAAAAATCCATTTTTAAGTGCAAAAAGTTTAAAAATTTTAAATAGTTAAAATAACACATAATAAGAAAAGATTTAAATTAAATTTATATGTCATGTATCTATTTAGATGAATTTAAAATCATATATTTATTTCAATTCATAGAATTTGTATATGGTCAACTATTTCATGAAAAATACATTTTACTGAAAAAAAACCGCTTTTCGTCAAGATTTTAAGGATTATTATAAAATGAATTTATACTATTTATAGAAATTAAATTTGGTAATATGGATTAAATATTTATAATTATAATAATTAATATTATTTAACAATATCAACTTAATATTTTTTCAAAATCAACAGTAAGAACAGTAAAAACTTATCACTATGATAAAAGGGAGAATCTTGATAAACTTAGATAAAACTATGTGATAAGGAAATAATTATTAATATTAATTATTATAGGATGAAATTAAATAAAAACATTATCACCTATTTCTTTAAATGTATTTTTTATGGGACACTTTGCTTCAAAAGTGACCTATATAATAATTTTAGTAATGAAAAAGACAACATGTCACTCTTTTTTAAATATATCTTATGTATTTACATAAGGAAAAGAGTAAGTTGTGACTAAATATTAATCTCTATTTTGGTCATAATAGAAATATTTTCAAGATAATAATTTATTGGTAATTTTTAGTAATTATATAATTACTTTAAATGTTTACACAATACTAACGCAATATTTATTTTATAAAATATAAAAAATAAATTAAATAATATTAAATGTAATATTATTTGAATGAATTATTTTTTTTTGAATTTTTTAGATAAATATAAAATTTAAGGGATGTTTTTATTTATTATATTTGAATAACTTTTATTTCTTGATGTTATTAAAGTTAAAGTAAATTAATAGTTCAATAATTAATATTCATGATATTTTATAATAAATAATATTTTTTTAAATGATATAAAATTTATAAAAATGAAATATTTTACAGATTGATTATGATATGGTTTTAAATATCAAATGTATTCATATTATGTATGAATTTTACTTTTATAATAACAATATTGACCCCTAAAGAGTAAAAATATTATTTACCATAGTGAAAACTATAATGTTAAAAGTGAGTGACCATAAAGGTAAAAGGAATAACATGTATAAAACATGTTTATTTTTTAATTTTTAGGTGAAGATAAACCATAGCTTCCCTAACATAATTTATTTACTAGTTTTTAAGGCACTTGTTTTGAGACTGACTTTCCATTATAGAATAGATTTCGTTATTTATAAAAATTCCAATCTAGCTCAATTATAAAAGGTATCTCTATATCCTCTCATATCCAATATTATAGATTCTTTTGGTTTATAAAATTCATGAAAATAATACCTTCCTCACTTCCCTTAACACATCCTGGAGGCCATATTTTAATTATAAAGGCAGTCTATGAGGTCATTATGTACAATCTTAAAGATGTTGCTCGAAGAAGAGATATAGTTATTAGCTGAGAATTTTTTATTTATGTATTATTCCACTTAAATCAAATATTTTTCAACCATGATGATATAATAAAATAATTACATCCCATATTTAAATATTTTGTAATTTTAATTTAATTCCCAATATTCAACTCCTCTTCTATCAAATAGGGAAAAAACAATTGTTTGTGTGTACGGTGGACTGCCGCCTCACAAACTGATATAATTTGTTTTCCATAACCGCATATAATGGATGGATATAGTGATAGATTTAATGATTGTATATTTTATTTATTAAATAATTATAATTCATGAATTTTAACATGAAATTTATCTACTTACCTTCTATTTTGTTGTAAAATGATAATGTCGCTTGTGCGTATATGCGGGCTACCACCTCCCTAAAGTGATGTGACTCGTTTTTCATAATATTTTGACATGAATGGTAATAAGGAAATATTTAATGAATATATATGATATAAAAATTATTCCTTAAAGGTGAAATATTATTTACCTTTATTTAATTCCATCCGTTGAAAAAATGGATAACAGCGTTCGCTCATAAACATGGCCTACCATCTCTAGGAATAGTGTAATTCATTTTTCAATCACTATCATTTATTGATTACTATAAATAAATATATAATGAATATACATAATATTTTTTTCATTATTAAAATTATGTAGATTATGAAACCCTAATAAAATTATAAGGGAATAAACTAATTAACTAAATCATACTTGAAAGATGAAGCAGTTATCCCCAAGAACAATGATTTTAATAAAGAATTATTAATAAATCACTGATAAACGGTTATAAGTAAATCATATATAGTATAATATATATGATTATGGTTCTGGAATATATTTATAATAAATATATATTTGTTATATTGGATTTTCAATCACGTACAAGGGAAATCAGACTTGATATAAGGGTTTCTTTCCTCGCTTTTACTTCCATGAGACATATTCCATATTCGCCACTTTTTTTCGGTGGTGTATATAATTATTCTTTGATATGTTATTTAATTAATCCCTTCATATTCCTGATATTTATTGTTTCATTTGAAGTTATTATTTCATGGTGGTTAAGATTAAAATGTTGCCAAAATAGTAGCAATTTATTTCACGATATCATCATTAACCAAGATTGTTTATGTTTAATACTATATTAGGGAAATTATTTGATATTTATATTTTAAATCTAATATATATTATTGTACATTTTTTATTTCTATAAATTAAAATTTTCCCTTCTATTTTCCTCTCTTTAAGTAATCATGATACTAAAATTATTTTTTTAAGAAAACCGACCTTGTTTTAACACTTAGTCGAGAATATTTTTCTATCCTATGAATATTTTACATAAAATGTTTTAAATTATATTTTAAATATAATATAATTATTTTCTATATAAATATTTACCATTTTGACTTTTATAAAATGGTTTGAAATAGAATCATCCTATCATTTTCTGAATGAGGTACTTTTTGACTTTTCTTAAAAAGTGTAAAAGGGATCATTTTTTTAAATTATATGGATTGAATAGAATTTCCCATCACAGTTACCTCTAAACGTCTTGAAGATTATTTTACAAGTTTACAATGTTATCTTTAGGGAAATTTTTTTCCCTGGTATTTTGAAAAATTGTAGTTCTGTAAGTGAATTTTGAAGTGAAAAAGGTTTTTTCCTCATGAACTTTGTAATGAACTTTTAATAGTTTTTAAATTAATAAATGGTAATAAAACATTCATTATACACTAGTAATATATTATAATGATTAATTTCTTTTCCTTTATTAGTATGGTTTATGATCAATTTGGATTGGTAAATATTAAAATTTCATATGCTAGTTTCTCAATATGAATGTTTATTTTTATTATGTATTGAATTTTTGTTATGCCATTTCATATGCTGAATGAATTAGACTTAGTAAGTGATGGGTGAGGCCAACAATATCCTCTCAATGTATCAGTAGGTCTTAAGAGAAAAAATAGTTTGGGTATTTTGCAGTGGCCTTAATCATTTATGTATGATGTCTGGGCATGTGGCTTTGGTGGTATGCTTATGAGGTCCAAAATTATGAATTCCATCATTATGAGATTTTTTTTTTAATTCCCACGTTATTATTTGAATAGTTATGATATTCATGGATATGTTTTATGCTAATGTGATTAGTTATTTTGAATTATTTGGCCTTCATTTATTCCTGCCAAATTATTTATCATGCTCAAGTTATTGATTAAAGGAAATGTGTTTTCAGTTATTTACCTTTTTATATTGATTATTCCTTATTTAGTAATGATATATTACATTATATGTTCCCCTAACTGATCACATTATCGAACCCTTTATTTTTTTCCATCCCAAAAGGTATGAATAATTAATGTTTGAATGAGTTTCAACAACGTAAAATATTTACTTTCACTATGTATAATATTTTATGTTTTCTAATGAAAAATTAAATCCTAGTATGTATCTCTTTTAAAAGACTTATAAACTATTTAGTCCTTTGGGATGTGATTCCTTTTATTTAATTCTAAAATTAATAAAATAACCATTTTCTCTAGGATAATAGGTTATGGGTATTTATAGAGTCAAACACATTTGATGATGCAATATGAATATGTATCCATCATAAATGAAGATCTATGTTTGGTGTTGTTGAAAATGAACCTAAATAACTCATAATAAAATCATTAAATTTTTTATGAATATTTCTATAAATTCCGCCTAAGACACCATGTAATAGTAGTATTTGTATACAGGTGAGATGAAGATTATTCGATCATTATAAAGACTAAAATATCTTTTTTTCTAGAAGGGTTCTGATTTTATTTTCTTTAATGTTATTTTCTTAGAGAATCAGTAGCTAAGGATTTTCAAAAAAAATCTCAAATTCTTTATTTTTTCAATTGTTATTTTTTTGATCGATGAGATTGAATATATTTTGGTATAGAAGATTCTTCATCTGATCGAGTTGATCGTGTAATTATGGGGATATGAAGATAGAGGTGTGCCAAATTCTTCAAGATAAAGGGATTTTGTGGATGTGAATATATATTTTCTGATATGGTTTATCGAGGGATTTCAAGGATAGGAAGAAATTTTATTTATTCGATATTTTTTCAAGTAACTTCATGGTATGGAAGTGGGATACCTATGATCAGGTTAAAGATAATCCATGTTAATTTTTATGAAAGTGAATACTTCTTATTAATGGGGAGTGTTTTGGTAAACAATATCCTTTAAGGATATTTGAGTTGTAACTCAATACTCAATGAATTATTGTTTTAAATTTCATTGTGTTTTTATTTCTCTCAATTCTTATTACACTTATCGAAAAACATTGATTGTCTAATAAATTTATTTCTACTGTATTCATGTTTTAAACTCTGATATATTATGATTTGATCAAAGTATGTATTATCTAATCAACATAACACTTGAGTGGGATGATTTTTTTTATACTATAATCAACCCCCACCCCCAATTTCAGTGTTTTAACTACATTAATATATCCATATCATTTGGAACCAATGGGAACTTATTGATTTTCCAAGAATATTTTATATATTTAATAAATATTCATGATCTTATTCTCTATAGAATTCTAGGTTACATTTTAAAGAAAGAAATTTTTTTACATTTCTGTTTTATCAGTTTGAATCAAAATCCATTAATTAATCTATAATTTAAAACTATATATAAAGATACTCTCAAATTTATCCCCATACATAGAGGCACTAGGATCATATGAAAGGAGTGGAAGGTGTTTTTTGGAGGGATTGGGCAATAAATTTGGTTTCCTATGTATCCCTATTAAGTAAATTAAATTCATGTAGTTTATGACATTTAAGGAAACATTTCATACCTTTTATGTCCAAATGGAATGGACCATTATAGTACCATTTGAAATTGTGTGACTAGGACCAATGACATTCCTTTTACGGTTATAAAACTATGACCAAGGTTGTGCCTTTTGAGTTCATTAAACCCTGACTGGTGGTGTTCCTTTAGGGTTCTTCGACCATGACCATATAAGTTTCTTTTAAGGTCATACATCAAGGTCCAGTTCTAATGAGTTTAAAGTTATACGAAATTGACTAATATGCGAAACTTTTATAAAAATGGTTTGGTTTTACATGAGAATACCTTTTGGGGTCACTCTAATAGATAAACCAGCTAAAGGTATTTTAGGAACCATGAGGAGTATCATGACCCATCAAATTTTAGGAACCAGTAGGTGTTTCTCAACTAATGGAATTCTAGGGAACAAAAAGGAGTATCCAAACTCAATGATTTTTTTGGAAATTAAGAGAAGGATATCATCAAAAAAATATTTAGGAAGCCTATCTAGAATTGAAGTATTTTAGGAAACTAATAGGATGATATAAAATCAAGGTATTTTATGGAATAAAGTAGATAATATTGATGTAATTCATTTTAGGAAACAAAGAGGTGTATATCAACTCAAGGGATTATTGGAAACCAATAGGATTATTTCAAATCCATAAATTTTTTAAAACAAGGGATTTATCTTGACTTAAAGTGTTTTATGACACCAAAATGAGTATCCCTACATAAGTTATTTTATTAACCAAGAGGATTATCTCACCTCAAGGTATTTTAGGTACCAAGAAGAGGATCCTAACTCAAGGAATATTTGAACCTAGATTCCACTCTAATCTTTTTCTAGTGGAAATGGGGGTTATAAGGAGGTTTATATGGGGATTATTCCTGATCTGACTAAATTATTTTAAGTATGTGAGTTTACGTAAAGGGGTGGTTTTCTTGAAGGAGGATTAGATATGAATATAAGGGATATTTCAAGAAATAGGATATCCTAGGAAAAATCTTATGTAAAGCTAAACCACTGTAAAGAGGTAAACACAGACTTTGATATTCCCCTAATTTTCCTAAGATTGAGTTTATAAAATTGGATAAGATTCAAATTTTTTTTTGAGGATTTGTGATAGGAACTACTTAATTTTTATGTATTGGGGATTTTTTTTTGATTTTCATGAAGAGTTTACACGGTCATGACATGTGGATGGAGATCTTATCTAAAGATGGAATTTTCGTGAATATCTTACATGGAGAGGAAAAGTTCATGAATAATATTAACTGAGAGAAAATGGGTGAAAAAATTATAAAAATAGGACATGGACATGAAGAATTTACATGGAGAGTACATGGACACAAGACTCTTACTTATAGGGTTCATTCCCTTATTGGAATTCGATTTGGTGTCCACCTATGGGAGTCGATCATCAAAGGCTATCTCACAAAGGTGTAGTCAAATATAAAGAAATTTATTATAGTTTTTATTTCAAAAAATTCAATTTTTTCTTATCCTCCTTAAAATTCATGTCGAGATCCCTGTTTATAGGAACACTGTCACATCTTGAGAACTTCTAGGCCTTAAATCATGTTAAATAATTCTAGTAACGTTAGTTTCAAGAAACCACTAACAAAATCCCATTTTCCGACCATATAAAAGTTAGGTGATCCATAACATTAACATGCATGAAAGGTAATCTCATTATAAGATCAAAAATGGGATATATCCACATAATTATTTCATAAATTTATAGGATTCAATTATCTGGGCAAAAAGGAGTCAGCATGTGTAATTATTTTGGAGTTGTGTAAGACATCATTATTTGACTTTAAAGAGAGTTGGGACACATAATTATTCCACAGCCAGATAGGACTCCATTATTTGACCACAAAGGGTGATGAGGATAATTTTTGGGGACAAAGTTTAGAGTAATACTCATTATATAGCCTAGATTAATGTATATACACATTAATTCAATTAATTTTTCGAATTAGGATGGCCTTTTGTGGTAATAGTGATTTCAATTTCAAATAGAAAATAATAGTAATGAATTAATTTTAGTATAGAAAGAAGATTTAAAAAATAGATGCCTGGACATGAATATTATTCAAAAGTTTTAATAAAATAAATAAATATGTATATAAATAAGTAAATGGTATTTAACATGTTTCAGTTCCTTTGGGGCCTATATGCATGATAAGAAAACCACCCACACACACACATTTTATTAACCTCAAAACATAGATACATGTAAACGATAAAGCAGTTTAGAAAGAATAAAAGAAATATAATAAAATATTGATTCCATATTAGTTTGATTGGAAAGTAAAAAAAGTATTCAAAGAGCATATAAATTTGGAGAGATTTGGTATCCAGCATTCCGGATCACTTCTCGTATAAATCTATTGAATCCATCTGATTCTAAACTAGAACACCACCGCAAAAGGTGTATTGAATCTCTTTATTACTAGATTAGTGGTGACATGATTAGGCAGATGGATGATGAACTTCTTCATAGTGTAGGGATATTCATGAATTCAAACATAAATGAAGTGGAAACTAATCTCATGTAAAATGGCAGGTCAATAACTAAATATTCTTTAATTAACATGATAAAGAACCACTAGGGGTGTCCACACCAAGAACTATAGAAAAATTAGTGGAGAAAAATAGTAGAATTTCAAAGTGATAGAGTCATAGGCGGTTTTCAATCCCCTGGACAACCACACATGCTATTATAATAACCTAGCCAAACATATCATTTGTAACACCCCAAGCTTCCACGATACTCTTCTCATTGAATAATACAGTAGCATGTGTTGTACGAAACTTGAAGTTCTAACACACACCACAACCAATCAAACTAGTCGTTATGAATAGTAATACCCACTTTTTGAAATTTTATAAATTTTACCTTTCAAAATGGACTTCATTTTTGGATTTGTAATATCGAAATTAGCTTAAGGTGAATTTTTGGTATTTTTCTGAAAACATTCAATTTCTGATGAATAGTGAAAAAAATGAGTTATAGTTTAAAACCGAATATTTATTTAAATAATTTTTTATTTTATTTAAATTTAATTAAGGTAAAAATAGATACATAATTTCTATATAAGATCAATGTAATTAATTGGAGTTATTTTAGAATAATTTTAGATATATAAAAATTTTATTGAACTTTTCATCGTCTTTTACCCACCTCCTAGGAGAATTTTCAAATTCACATAAAACTTAATTTTACCACTTCTGTGAGTGGAATTTCAAAAATCCGAGAGACATGGTTAATATCAAGGAGTAAAATGTGGTTCAATAGGATAAAAATAATTTTTGGTGAATAGTAACTTTTTACTTTTATTTACCACGGTTAAAAGTAAATAGGGTAATTTAGGGTAAAAATGATATTAATATTACACAAAAATGTGTAATAATTCTATTGGACAAGTTTATATAGACCAAAAACAACCTTAGGAATAAAATATTATCATTTAGGTCTACCTGGATTAGATTAGGACATTTATTATTATTTAATTCAAAGAAGAGTTAACAGAGTTAAAATCAAAGTTTAATTACTAAAACATTTTTAATATAGGGTTATACATAAAATAAATTCAATTGTAAATATTAATTAGAATGATAAAAAGATTTTCTACATCATGGTATTTTATTTATAATTTTTATACATTAAATAAGTTAATTTATTTATGACACAATGATGATACAGTAATTACCTAATTAATGAAATATTAAAATAATTTATATTATATATAACTAAATATATGTAATTTGAGACTTTTTGTGAATTCCATTTTCTAGGTTAATATGACATATTAGGATTGGTTATATAAATTTGTTTCGAAGTAATAATGCTGTTATGAAATTATCAAAAACAAAATACCCAATAGTGTCAAAATTGACATAAAAGAGTATTTAAAAAAAAGTTATATTATTAATTGATATTCTATTCCTAAAAATCTACGGTTCGGAAAAAGGACTTATATAATAATAGGTGTATCATTAATGGACCACTTGTGGGTCTCTTGGAGGTATATAGTTTGTTTATTAACTATATAATATAAAAATACAACGAGACATGGTAAATGTCAAACTATTTAACTAAGAGTTAAATATAAATGATAAGGTTAATTTAGTGACCCAAACCTGTCTAAAATCTGTTGGTTGAAAGGCTTTCCACCCATCCCTACCTTAGCCTCGAAATGAGTCACTTTGGAGCTATTTTAAACCGAATATGAATTTATTATAAAATAATATTTCTAGCTTTTCCAAAGGTACCCCTCACCCCTCTTATAAAAGGGCACTCCCCCTTATCTCTAATTCACACCTTCAAAGCCTTTTGGCTTGGCCAACCCATGCCCAAATATTCTCTCAACTTCCCTCACTTCAACCTAGAGTCCTTAGTTTGATCAGAAAGCTAACCTAAGGAGCCCTTTAGATCAAATAAAAAGGAAGAACCCGAATAAGAGGTAATGTTTTCACCACCCTCTTTCAAGTTCCTTTCTTCATCAACTTCTTATTTCTTTGTTATTTTCATTCTAAAATAATAACTCCAGTATCTTTTATATATTGTGATGTTATTATAAATATGGTACAACCATATTCAGTATTCTATCCATCCTTTGAATGACATGTCACCATATATCCGTACGTACGGCCTACCGTATCCACATCGTGGTGTAATTTTTATTCAATACATCATTATTTGGATGGGTATAATAATGATATGTAATTCATGTAAATAATAAATATAACATGATAATTACTCTTTATATATGATATACCATCAAATTATATATTATTTTAATAGAAAAAGAATGATATTGTCGCTCGCGCGTATGTACGGACTACCGTCTCCACGAACTCGATGAGATTCATAACAAACACGACTTATATAACACAACATATAAAAGAAAACGAGTAATTTAAACACCCGAAACAATGATAATACTAATATATTATTAACCATGTAATGTTAAAATATCATATATGATATCATATTAGTGTATATGATTCTTTTATAATTTAATAACAATTATTTCACCATTATAAAGGAGGTTAACCTACCCTCAACCAAGGAAAAGTACAAAGTAAGGGTTTATTTTACAATCTCTTCATTATCCGAGGTTGTTTATACGTAATTATCTATTGGAACCACTTTATCATTCGATTCCATGTTTCTTAAAAATTTATTTCTAATCATTCTTACTATTTTACAGACTATGGGTTAAGTCATTTATACCCTTGTTTGACTTTTTATAAGAAGTTTATAAAGGAATTTTTCTGTCTTTTTTCAAACAAGGCCCTTTTTAACCTTTTCAACAAAATTAAGGTAAGAATGTCTTTTTTTAACTTATACGGCGGGTGCGGATATTTTCTTCCGTTATAAAATCATCGAAGCTTCTCTTACACTATTATAAGGATATTTTCAAAGTAAATGTTTTATTTTATAATTATGTGACTTTTAAATGATTTCAAAAAATGAGATATTTCTCTAAAATAGTTTTGATTTCATCTATGTCAACATCCTTTGATGGATTTTAAGATTATTTGAAATTGATTTATTATGATACAAAACTTCCATATTTTATTGAAGGTTTTGTGATATGTTTAATTTTGGATGTGTTATTTTTATAACATTCATGGTTTATGGAGAAAGTATTGACATTTCGTTTGCTAGTTTTAATACAAATGTTTATGTTTTATTTAAACCTGTTCATATGTGGAATGCATTGGACTTAATAAGTGACAGGTGGAGCCTGCTATAACTCCTCGATGCATCGGTAGGTCTCATGAGACAAACTAGTGTCTTGGCATAAGGCCTTGGAATAATATTATTTGTAGTCTTGGCACAAGGCCTTGACTATGTGGTTATGATAGTCTGGCATTATGCATTCCATTATTATGAAAGTGGTTATTAATTTTTCATTTGATTATTCAACAAGTAGAATATCCATGTGAATATGTAAATGACATTATTTCATTTTTCCTTTTCCATATTATGCTGAAGTTAAATTTTAAAAGGATTTTGTTTTAGTTATACATTGCCTTAAATGTTTATGCTTATTTTTGAAAGTTTCCGCTATATTGTTATCCTTACCAAGCATCTGAGCTCACCCCTTTCAATGTTTTATTTTTCCCAGGATGTGAAGAAGTATTTAATGAATGACATTCAGGGATAGTATTAGGGGATATGTAGACAATATGTTGTTGTAGTTTTTTTTACTTTATGACGTAATGTAAACTTTATGAATGTATCTAGTGATTCCACGACTACTAAACTAATAGGTCTTTCAAGACATGATATTTTGTGATCATTCCAATGTTATGTAATAATGCACTGACTCTGGGTAACTGGGGTCAGGGCGTTACATCATCCCACAAAGCCCTGATGAACAAAAATGAAATGGTTCAAATGGGATCTGTTGAGCTGATGTATTGTAATTATCAATTGAGAAATCCAGAAATTGATGTCTTGGATAAACTCATAGCAGATTTCCAAGGTGGAAATATGGAAGAATCACAAACTAGATAATTATCACAAGATAGTGGAAGGATGTGGCCAAAGACACATGAACAACCTACAATAACAATCCAACTTAGCATAAAAATTATATTGAGCATAATATGAAATAAATATTAAATAATTTTCTTGCATGAATTGTAATAAAAATAAATGGAAGAACTATTAAACAAGGAAAATTCAACATGAAAACAAAATAAATTAAAAAATCTATACCATGTTCATTTTATATCGGAAATTTTATAGCTCCATTTTCATTGACTAGGAACAAAATTTGTTCTATATAAATATTTTTTATATTTTGATAATAATACATATTTACGCAAACTATCATCCTAGTTATTATCAGTATGTATCTTATTGAAAAATAATGTTCTAGATTCACTGATATATATAATAAAATGTAACTTAATGTCTATGTGTTTGGAAAACCATGAGAAACTAAATTTTTTACAAAAGAAAAGTTGGTTGACTTTCCAAATAAACTATTTTAACATAATTGTATAATTAGAGTTCATAAACCTAACCCAATAACCATAAAAATCATTGAATACCTCCGTCAAGGTGACGTACTCAACTTATATTTTTAAAAGATAAACCACATATTTCATTTTTACAATTACAATACATGGGTACTCTATAAGATGCGAAGACATTTTAGGTTTTTGAATTTCTGGTATCCACATTACCTACATCATTAGTGTCTATATATCTAGCAATACATACATCTCTACAAAAACATAATGGTAGGTCAGTTTTATGTGATATGTATCTATGTAACCATTTTAGAGCATGGTAATTAGGCTTCCATGGATTTTAAATGAATCTACTAAGGGTGAAAAGATAAAATGCTATGTCAAGACTAGTACAAATCATAGAGTACCACAAGTTGCCAATTGTTTTTTGAATAAGTGATCATTGATATATATGTAGTGTAGAAACAAGAATTTTGTCTAAGATAGTTTAAAGTGACGAGCAAAGGTAAAATTTACTAGATTTATGGTCACAATATATAATCATTTTGGGACAAGTATAATATTTTTTAGTATTTTCCATTATAATTTTCATTACTAAGATCTATTTTTATGATCCAAAATCATTCATTTAAAAGACACTATTCAATTGATATTTAATGGAAATAATGAGCCTCGTATTTTTTCACATTACCAACATATCATCTACATAATGTAGTATGTAAAGAATGATTTTTTTAATACATTTATAGTAAACACTTTAATCATGTTGCATATTGTTAAATGGTTTATCCTAAATAAAATAGTTAAATTTATGATACCATTGTCTAGATTCCTATTATATACCATATATGGGTTTATTAGAAAGAAAAACTTGGTTAGTTTTGAACATTATTAGATAACCATCCAGAGGTTTCATAAACAATTTCTCCTTAACGTCACCATGTAAAAAAGGTAGTTTTCATGTCTAATTGTTATATGGGAATGTTATTAAAAGTAGCGAAATAAATAAGTGTCTCAATTGAATATTTTTTAACAGTTGGTGAAAAATCCCAACATAATGAAAACCCACAATTTTAAGGTAACCCATGGAAAATAATACGGCCATTAATTTTATTTTATTCTCATTAGTGTTATATTCCTTTATTTGTAAATTAATTTACACCCAATGACTGTGGAATTAGGAAGTATATTAATAATAGAACAGGAATGGTTTTTACTCATAGTTTTTATTTCTTCTTTTGTGGAAGAGTTTTTTTATTTGGAATATCACTCATTCAATGATTTCTTATATGTTAGAGGATCACCTTGAATGAGATCCTATGAAAAAGGATGGAAAAAAGAAGCCATATCATATTGGACTAACAAATATTGAGATATAGTAACCCTTATAGTTCTATCTTGAGTCAAAAGTTAATAACGATTAACATTAGAAGAATCATAACTTTAGTTCAAATCAGAAATGGCCTCGTTTTTTGATTCACTTTGAGGAATAGGTGGGAGAGGCTCAACAACAGCCTCAAGTTGAGTTGAAGAATGAAGATTTCCATTCTCATTGTAGGATATATCATCACTTTCATGTGTTATAGGTTTTTATTTTGGAGAGTATGACTCATAAAAGAAAAAAAATCTATTGGTTTTACACCTTTGGTACCTGGGTTTGTCAACCCACAACTGATTTACCTTGACACCATTAAGTTATCCCTTGAAAAAACTCTTTAGGTTTCTTGGTTCCAAATTATTAGTTTTAATGTTGGAAAATGAATTACACCAAAATATACTTAAGTGGTTTTAGGATGGTGGTTTACCATGTAATAGTTTATTTGTGGTTTTAAACTTGTCAACAACATATTAACACCTATTAATCACGTAGACTATTTTTGTGAAAGATTCTTCCTAGAATGATTTAAGTAGGCTCGAGCATGCAATAATTATTTAGACTCACTCAAGAATATTTATATTCAATCACTTAGTAATACCATTCTGTTGGGATTTTCTCTAACTATCAGCTATCTTGTTCTACCCTCATATCGAGAGAACTAGACAATCTCAATTGACAAGTAATCTAACCCATTATTTATTCTAATAACAATTAACCTTTTTATCACTAAGTTTTCAATATGTTTTTCAGTATTTTTATGGTTTATAAAACATTATATATATTTTTGAGTATGTAAATCCATAATTTTCTAGATAATAAATCAATAAATGTTAAAAAAATTAGAACCTCCTACATGGGATGTTTCTATAGAAAGACCCAAAATCAAAATGAGTATATTCTAAGGGGAAACTAAATTTCAAAGAAGATTTTTTACAGTTGAATCTCTTTGCTTTACCCATTACACAATCTTCACAAAAAGGATGATTATAGGATTTAATGTTAGTTAATATCCCTTGTTTATTCAATTTATCTATTCCTTTGGAGATTACATGCTTCAATATCCTATGTCATAAAAATTATTATCAAAATTAATATCTTGAACACTACAAAGATAATTTTAATGGGTATTTCCATTAAATACATAAATTCCATTAATAAGGGATCCCTTAATAACAATTCTAGAAAACATGGAGATCATTAGTAATCCTCATTCAGATAAAAATACATACCCTTTTTTTCTAGAATACTAAGTGAAATTTTGTTTCTGTGATGGTCGAGGACCCAACTAACATCTAGGAGGTTGATGATAGAATTCTCATCTAATTCTATAAGAATAGAACAAATTCCTTAATCCTTAAAATTAATGTTATTTCTTAACAATACATCTTCATATTCTCTCTCAACTAACTCATGTAAGGATTCTCTATAAGGGCCCATGAAAAAGGATTTTCTGGAATCCTAAACCCACTCATTCTTTAATTCATTCCTGGATACATTTAAAACATCAGTAGTATCATAACTATAATCCACTAAATGATACTGGTCAATAGGTTCTTTAGCCAAGGGATTTTATTTAGTATTTCGACACTCAGGTATTAGGTGACTAGGCCTACCACAATTATAACACAAAAATTTTATATCCTTATAATTCTACCTTGGTTTGGTTTTGTTATTATTCTTCCCTTTATCTTTACATTTTTCATTATTTTTACCCTTGTATAATGGATTACCTTGATTAAATAAAATCTCAACCTTACCTCTGATTTTGGTTTCAGAAATTAATTCATTAAAAATTGGGTAATATTTTACCACATCTCTAGTTAGTGGGTTGCGACCATACATCATAGTTTCTACTAAATTAATATAGTAATTTTCTTGAGATATCAAAAAATTACATCTTGATATTAATCATCAACAATCAAACTAATGTTGGCTAAATAAAGCATGGTATTGCTAAATATATCCAAATATTATTTAATTGAAACACTGGTGTTTATTTTAAAAGTAAACATGTGATGTTTCTTATAAATTTTACCAATAATTAAAGCTATCATATATTTTTTCTCTAGTTTAATCCATATTTCTAAATAATTAATTTTATAATGAACTTCTCTAACCTCCTTATTACAAAAAGAAATAAGTAATGAACTATGGTCCTTAATGACAATGTCAATAGAGACATATTAATATGTTGTATAGGTTAGACCATTATCATATTAGGTAATAATTGGTGTCATTGGAAGATAAAAAGCATCAATTATCCCCTTCTGAACAAATTGGGACCTCATTTTAATTATCCCAAAATTAATTTCATTATCATCATAATTTTTTTTTAATTTTATACTTAGTTGAATCCATGTTTATCTAAAGGCTTGGACACCAATTTTTGGGGAAAAACTTATGCATACTCTACAAATAAATAGCCATTATCAACAGATATAAACTTTTATTAAATTTTGTTTTTTTGAATTTGAAAGGTATTTTGTGGTAACAGTGATTTAAATTACAAAAAGAAAAGATTAGTGGTAAATTAATTATAGTACCAAAAGAAAAATTAAAAAAATAAAAACCAGAACATGAATATTATTCAAATGGTTTGAGAAAAGAAATAAATAAAATAGTAAATAATAAGACATGATTAATCATGTTTCATTTTTTTGGGGGATACGTACATAGAAAAAACACCACACACACAAAAACATTTTATTATGTTCAGAAAAAGATATAGTTAAAATATATAGATGTCCATAGTGAATGAAATAAATGCAATAAAAGATTTATATCAAATTAATTTGAAAATAAATCAAAAAAGAATATTACAATAACATATAATTTTGGTTATCATTTCTATCATATAGTCTGAATCACTTCACGCATGTCTCTCTTAAAGCCTTATTCTTTGGGAATAGAATTCCACTATCAATAGGGGTGTTGGATTTCCTTAGTACTGGAACAACAGTTCCAATATTGGGACTATAAAGGTAACATATCTTTATAGTGATTGGAAATCAATGACCTCCACCAAAAATTAAGTAGCAACAACCCCAATGGACGGATGTATACTAGAAACCTGATCTTCTTTCAAGCACAGGATGAGTAACCTATATGGTCTTACACACTAAGAACTAGAGAAAAAAAGGGGAGGATCAGTTTAATGATGAACTGATGGAGCCACAAGGGGTGATTATTCCCCAAAAAAACTACATAGGCTAGCCTAACATACCATCTAAACAGAACATGCCAAATAGAATTGATGAACATAAATGAAAGAGAGAAAATGGGATAAGTCAAGCCGATGTAAGTATATGATCAAATTAGTTGTCCATAATCTCTGGTTAGGATAAACTCACATAAAATATCAAGCCGATGATATGAAGGAAGTGTGGGAAAGATAACAATGGTGGAGTAGGGGGAGGATGCAACACAAGAAACATTCCTAATTGATAATAAAAATTAATCCCAACTAAAATATCATGTTGAGAATGACAATAAAAAAAATTGAATGAATATTAATAAAAATAAATAGAATAACTATTTAAAAAATAAAATTCAATATGATAGCACCTTAAATTCACAAACACAATTTTTATCTATAATGTAATATTTACATGGTTGCTGGTATTCACTTATGATAAAAAGAAACATAACTTAAAGCAGTCATAAATTTTAGTATGTGTGTCTACTTAGTCTCCATAATATGTCATATGTAATCTGAAAAAGAAAATTGTGCATATAAATTTGAGGTTTTACTATATAATGTGTTTTAAAGGGAAAAAGGCTTGTGGGGGATCTAAAAATTCATTTCAAGGTTTTTCCTTCCATTTCATCAACCATGGATTAAATACATGACCAACTACCATCAGGAGGTTCTCACAACACATCACTGAATTGGGAAATTCTTTGAAGGATCCACATCCCTCAATGAATGAATATCATTAAAAACATAAAGAACCAATTTTCATCTTAAACATTGAGTAAGGTAATTCATTATCTTCATATCATCCACATAAGGATCATGTTTGTCACATAAAATTATGAAATAAATTGTTGGGTGCAAACATACTATTAATTGAATGAAGTGCATGTGACCCCACCCTCATAGGAGCAGCAATGGCACCACCACCACCAAATCTATATTTTTGTGTTTTCAAAAATCCATTTTAAGGATAAATGGTAACCATACATTTCTAAAAAACCACACAACAAGTTAAAATAAAAACAAATTCCGGATTCAAAATCATAAACACCAAACCACTAAATTAAAAATTTGAAAATACTCCTTTGATCCCTACACCACCTAAATCCACGCTCCCTGACATAGATCACCATCATCAATAAATCCACATCGTAAAAAATTATTACTATAAACAATCATCGTCAACCTAAAACCACTATATCCATTCAAACCACGATACCTAGAACCATGATAAACCATTTAATAGTCTTATCACCTTCGAATCGAACTGAAATCCATAACTACAGAAGATATTTAGAATAAAAATTACAGGAAACATCATGTGAACCATATTGATGTTGTCTTAAGGACACTGTTATAACACCAATTGTAAGTGAAGTTATCTAAATGATAGTTTTGGATTTAGGAAGTTAAATTTTTGGGTTATGGGTTAAAAAATAAAGGCATATCAATGGATCATGAGAAGATATATATTTTTAATTTTTTAGGATAACTAAAAGAATATTTTTGAAATCAGAAGCACTTTGGGTCTATCAAGGAATTAAAAATGAGTTTTCGATAACTTTTTCAAGGTGAAATCTCCCTTGACTACTCTAACTATAAAGGAGTGAGGGTAAATATTTGGTCATGTATTTTTACTCCCTAGTTATGTGTTTGGGTTATTTTCATATGTAGCATGTACTTTCATATGTATCTATCCAATTTCACTTACATGAAAATAATTACACCACCAATGAAATTGATTTGGTATCAGTGATGAATGGATTGAAATGCTTCCAGAATTAATAATTCATGGTTATGTTTTTGGATTATATTGATCATATAAATATATAGAATGTATTTTCTCAAAAATATCTGAACATCATGTAGAGATTATGGGTGGAATATTTTTAAAATTTGGATTTTGATTAAGTTTATGCCTTTGAAATTAATGTGTTGGTGACACTTATTTCATATGTCAATCTTTGGGAAAATTTCCTTCCCCCATCCACCCTTGGTGATTTCATATTGGTTTCTTGGTGATTCCTCTTCCAAATAAAATGTTTGATATTTTTCCCCTTATTTATTCTCTCATTATCCTCCTTTTCACTTTTTGTATTTTACCCTAACTAAACATGGTGTATATATTCTTATTTTTCTATGTATTTATTTAAAATATTATCTGGAGTATTTTTAAATCCATTCATTGAGATTACATGACAATCTGGGGCCTTGTGTTCCCAGAATTATTTTTTGAAATATATGAAATATATTAATATCATGTGTGTGTAGTTTTCTTAAAAAATGGAATAACTCTTGAATGGTGGCTCAGATAAAAAATCAGAAGACATCGTTTGTTTTAAAATATGTGTTTTACCATAAGCATGACATAACCTTTTTCATTGTCAGTCGTTTGTGAGAACAATTTCATGGTCACGAAATTAATAAAATAATTTTATTTATTTGTTAATTTTATTTTTCATTCACACAAAGACATGTTCCCTCTATTTAAACACAGTTATGCCTCTACCATGCATTTATCTAGATAACCTAGGGATTGATAGGATCAGTTGT
This sequence comes from Viscum album, assembly GCA_963277665.1. Taxonomy (NCBI): domain Eukaryota; kingdom Viridiplantae; phylum Streptophyta; class Magnoliopsida; order Santalales; family Viscaceae; genus Viscum; species Viscum album. The sequence continues at coordinate 1,527,930,347 of OY728138.1, read as the reverse complement.
AGATGAGATATTAGAGAATTACTGGAAGATGATGTCATATCAAATCAGTTTGAGGACCATGCACCAACAAATTTCATGGATCATATCAGTGACGAGAAAGAAGAACTGTTCTTCATCAATGATCAATCCAAAATCTAGTTAGGAAATTTTTATGTCTAAATTTATCTCATTCCTTATCCATTTTCAAATACCAATCAATTCCATGATTATGAATTTATTCTCACAATGATGGTTGATTTATTTACAGTTGATTAAACTGTTTGTTGATTATTTATTCTATGTTTATCTAAATCTACAACAATGGATCATGGAAAAATGAACAAACATTGAGGTTTGTTTCACACATATTGTGGTTTTTAGACTTTTACCCCAATTATTTACACATTCATTAGTATTATTTTCTTTGGATAACATTTTGTCAAGAACCCATTATTTTATTGTTGCACGATCATTCTTCGATGCAACAAATCAATACCACTGGTGTGGTTCATGATCGAGTGTGTGATTGAGCTGAGAATATGATTAAGGATGATTAGATCTAGATTATAATGGATTAGTGGATCCCATTCATCTCTTATTCAATAGTACGGTAGTGGATGGCACGAGTGGGAAATTCCCAGGTGGATTTGAAGCCAAAAATCTTGATCTCTTCTGATGGGAAGGTCGACCGACCCTAGAACCACAATTTCAAATGAAGATGGTGGTAGTGGAAATGTGGAGGATGATGCGGAGGAGTAACCATGTGGATCTAGAAATCTTACACTATGCGTAATATGGAATTACACGTTGTGAGGGACCCCTTATGTAGTTCTATGGTTTTCGTGAAAAGAATAAGATCACAAGTCGTGTGAACTATGCTTGAAACTCAACATGTATCTCGGAGGATACAAGGTCATGGGCATGGAAAAGTACGTGGTCACAACAAGAAGTACATGGGAATTGGTATATGTAATATAAATAGAATGGGAGATCTCTATATACTATGTATTTTGATATTTACACTCCTCATGATGCATCACCGCACAGGAAGACCAGGAGTTGGATGGACACACCATGTGACACTAGTATATGTTGTCTTCTCTGATTGAGGGTGTTTGGAGCCCTTCATTTATTTGTTTGGACCAATATCCATTGAGTTTATTCCCTTGGTCCATCCCCTTTAGTTTATAGTGTTGATTACGTCCAAATATATGGATTGTGATCCCCTCTTAAGGATGAGCCTCAAATATAGTTTGTTGTGTCCCTATATGATAACTAAGTTAGATCCTATATAATTTTATACCCACTATGGGTTTTGGGGAATTGGAATGACCTCCTATAGTAGGGAGTTAATCCTCCATTTAGCAGGCCATGTGAGTACAGTTCATGGTATCGATGGAGTATGATCGCCTACATAGTGGGTTGATCTAGATTGGGTTTTTGATGTCACCTAGTGGTCCTAGGTGCAATCCTCTATCTGCGTATCGAGGTATTCAGATACTAGTGATCTTTCTTGGGTGGGACCCAATGATCATGACCTCTTGGATGGGTGTCTTCAATGATATAATTTCTCTTGGAGTGGATTCTCCTATAACAAGCATTTCTTCGAGTAGAATATTATTAATGACAGTTTGGTTTTAACCATCTGGAGGCTTGGTGTATTTCATGAGTGTATATGGGTTTTTATTATGAATTGAAAGATATATCTTTATTATGAGCTGAATATTCTTGATGCTTCATTTTATGTGTTTTAAAGGTGTCATATTGGGTATTATGTTACTCACCCCTACATAAGCTCTTCCAGCATGTGTCATGTATTATGCAAACAACAACCCATTTTCTGGTGTGCTAGGAGGACAAGGAGATGGTGAAGTATAGCTTGAGAATGACATACCAAGGTTTCTTTCAGTTTATTTCATTAGATAAGAGTCTTTTACATTTAATCAGGTTATAATCTCCATATTTTTTATGGGGATTGTATTTCCCCCTTTATCTCTTTATGTACCTTACTATCATGATCTGATTGTGGGATCATTAATGAATGCATGGGATTGATTTATTTTTTTTAAAATTTAACATTTTATGGGCTTGGATATGTGTTAATATGTACATATAAATTAGGATAATGTCTCCCAAGAGTTTGATATGGCTACTTGGTGTCAGTCGCCAACACCACACCAATTCGAGGCAGGCTTGGGGTAGTCATGATTCAAGCCCTATTGGGTCGGAGCATGATAGTGTAGTATCAGATTTATTTTTTCTACATTAGGAAAATAGTCAGTGATATTGGTTTGAGTTTTATGGAAATAGTGTTAATTGTTCCAAGTTTTATTATTAGGATAGGGAAACTAATGTTAGTTCAATGACCGACATATCTATACACAGACTTTGATAAACTACCTTTTGACTCTGTACATATAGAAATTATTTTGAGGAAAACATTGGTGCATGCAAAATATATGAATGGGTTATAGTTTCCATTTCATTCATAATTCAGCTCCTAGATATACTTTTGGGTTGTGGTCCATCTTGTTTATTTTAGGATGCCTATAGGAGGAAAGTCAACCAGGACTCCACTACCTAATCATGAGGATGATCTTCCGAGTGATGAGGATTCAGTACATGGGTTTGTACCATAGATAGTACCTTCACGTGGTTTGCCAACTATACCACCACATATTAAGCAGTACTTAGCACTGGAAATACTAGAAAAGGATTCATGTAGGGTAAGTTTTATGCATGAGTTCCAAAGGTAGTGACATCCCATGTTTTAGGGAAAGATAGATCCATATGTGGTTGAGGACTATTTAGAGGCATTCAATTCAGTTTTTCACCTTGTGACGACACCTACAAATTAGTTGGTGGTCCTTTTGGTGAGTCTTCTTCATGGATCCGTGGGGAGATATTGGATTTTAACGATGGAGTCGCATGATGAGAAAACTCTCTCCTAGTCAAAATTCAAGAATCTCTTTATGAATTATTTTTTTCTGTCCACATTGTGATCAGTGAACATTCTAGAGATTCTATATCTACAGTTGGGTAGTATTCCCATGGAGAAGTATTCAGTGAGTTATAATAATCTCTTTTGATGCTCCTTGGATATGGTGCGGGGTATTTTCTTTAAATCTGGAACCTTTATGTAGGTATTTTTATGGGATATTAGGGCTTCAATGATATCTCTCTTCATTACCACCAATGTAGGGGTGATTGAGGGAACCTTATTGATGGAGATCATCCTAGAAGACAAGGAACCAACAATGGGTGATGTTTGTGGGAACCCAGTAGCTAGGACCACAGATGTAGGTAGAATATTAAATTCCTAGGGATATAGGTGTCCTAGATGCTTTAGGAGATAATCATAGGATAATGGATCAATGTTTTGTGGCTCTCATGATTCTTCGAGACAGGTAAGGGAAAGGTGGTGTTTCTCCTTTGACAGTCGGGTCCATCTTGTATGATATTTTCCAACACATCATATTGTTGATCGGGAGACAACTGAGGGACCATCAAGGCAGAAATAGAGTTAAGATCAGGATGGTTCACAGGGTGATGGACATGGAAGAGGGGTCGGTAGAGTAGTGGGAGGTGGTCATAGGTTTTTCCTACCACCACCATAACCCCCAAGTGGCCCATTCCTGGCTCAGAAAACTAGTGGTCAGGGATGAGTACAACATTAGGCTATGAATGCCAGTGACCCCAAGCCTCCAGGGATGATATGAGGTATGATCTGTTTCTTTTCATCCTTAACTAATTTATTTATAGGCACAAGCACGAGTCATTCCTTTTTATTACTTATCTGGTTTGGGACTTAGACATTTTATTTGATCCATTGACTTGTCCCTTGTGCTTAGAGATTTCGACTGTAGGTGAATCAAATAAATTTCTCTTCTGCCAATAGTGTGATCTAGTGCTTGAAGGAAAGAAATTCATATGGGATGTATTTATAGAAGCATTGGGTCCTTAGGAAGTAATCTTAGGTATGGACTGGATATCTACATTTCATGCTGATATTGAATATTTTAGGTGGATGATATTGTGTTTCCACTATGGAGATAAGAGGTTTTCCTTTATAGTTAAAAAGGAAACCTTGGCAGAGAAAGATGAGATTAGGCATTAAAGATTGTATCTAATTACTCACCAGTTGGAAAGCATAAATCATTGAGTATTGGATGCTATAAGATGCTAGTTTCCAATGGTGTTGGATGATTATGAGGATGTCTTTCCTGAGGATGTGTCAGGCTTACCTTTCTAGAATGATCTAGACTCTTGCATTGACTTAAACCCCTATACAACCTCAATATATACCCCATCATATTGAATTTTTCTCATATATATTTGTGATATGAGGGTGAAGTTAGTGGAATTAAAGGATAAGGACTTCCGGATACCCATTGTTTCCCCCACTCTATCCCTAGTGTTGTTTTCCAATAATGTGTACGAGATCTTGAGGTTATGTTTAGATTATTGATGCTTGAACTAGGTGACTGTGAAGAATAAGTATCCACTACCGAGGATTCACAGCCTCCATGATCAGTTGATTTGGGTGTGATGGTTCTCAAAGAATAAGCTCAGGTTAGGATATCACCGACTATGAGTACATGATGAGGATATACTGAAGAAAGAATTAGATGTCAATATGGTCATTATGAGTACTTTGTGATGCACTTAGGCATGAAAAAATCCATTGAAGGGTTCATGGTACCCATGAACCAGATCTTTCAACCTTTCTAGGACTAGATTGTGGTTGTATTCATCGATGATATCCTAGTGTAATTGGTGTTCAAGTAGGAGAATGTTTGACACTTAAAGGAATTCTTCGACACACTCAGAGAGAACCAAATTTATAGGAATCTCTTGAAGTTCCTATTTAGAATATTAGGGGTCCACTTCCTTGGACATGTCATATCATAGGTTGGATTGGCAGTGGAACCGGTGAAGGTTGACGTGATACTAGCTTGGGAGCCACCCAAGAGTGTTAGAAATGTTTAGAATTTCCTTGGGTTGTCATGGTACTATCAGAGGTTTCTAACTGATTTTTTCATAGTTGAATAACGCTTGAAAACTTTAACCTAAAATGGGAGCCTTTGGTATTGATCAAAAGGTTCCAATGGTGTTTCCAAGAGTTGAGGAAGATATTTCCACGTGCTTCTATCTTGAGATAGCTAGAGTAGGGTGTCATGTATGTAATGTTCTATGATGCATTAGGGACCAGGAATGGTTGCGTCCTGATGCATATATAAGAAGTGATTTCATATGGTTTGTTTTAGTTCAGACCACATGAGCATAACTACACAACATATGACATTTAGTAGTAAGTGATAGTATTTTCCCTGAAGATGTGGGGACATTATCTGACAAGAGAGTGGTTTATCACCTAATCTGACCACAAGAGTCTCAGATATATCTTCTCTTAGAAGGATTTTAACTTGATACAAAGGCAGTGGATAGAGTTCCTCAAAGAATATGATTTCAAGATTTTCTATACTCCTGGTAAGGGGAACATGGTGGGAGATGCTCTCATCATGAGATCTTATTGTTAGTTGTTGTTTGAGGTTTCAGAATATTTAGCCTCATTGTAGTTGTCCTTAGTGGATATGGAGGGTGCATCATATTTTCAATCGATGGTTGTTACCCCCCATCTCATTTACAACATGTTACAGAATCTTGACATGGAGATACTTATGGTCATAACTTATGTACAAAAATATCCATAGTATGTGCTCCTGATGAATATTCTAAAGGTGGAGAGAATGTTATATTTTTCAGAGGATGGGTGATGGTACCAGTGAAATTTCAACGGTGGTGATGATGGAGTTTAATAAATCCCCTTGGTCGGTATATCTATGTATAGAAAATATGTATCAAGAAATCAGAAATTAGTTTTGGTATCTAGGAATGAAGAGTTGTGTTGCTACATTTTTCTCTCGATTCTTCACCTATTAGAAAGTGAAGGCTTATAAACAAGGTTCTAGTGGGTTTCCCTCATCCTCTTGAGGCACTAGAGTGAAAATGGGATGGGATATCCATGGAATTTAAGATGGGGTTACCATGTATGTCCATGGGACATGATTTTGTCTGGGTGATCATATATGGACTCAAGAAGCATGTATGTTTAGGAGATTGGCACCATGGAGTTCCCATTATGGTCCTTTAGACCATGAATCTTGCTTCACACTGTAATTATGGAGAGGAATAAAGAGGCCTTTGGGACTCAGTTAAATTTGAATAAAACATTCCCCCCCATACTGGAGGCCAAATTGAGTAGTAAATTTAGGTCTTGGAGGGCATGTTAAGGGCTTGCATGTTGGATTTTTCCATAACTCAGAGGATCACATATCCTTGGTGGATTATTCATGCAAAAATAGATTCCATCCAACCATTGGTAAGGAACCATTCTTGGACTTTTATGGCAGACCCTTTAGGTCAACACTTTGTTGGAATTTCCTTAGTGAGTTAGCACTCATTGGCCCAATGTTTTTGAGACCTACCATATAGAAGGTGCATATCATCTAGGAGTGAATGAAGATTACATAGAGTCATCAGACATCCTATATAGACTGATGATGGGGAAATCTTGATTTTGATGGAGAGACCATGTGTTTCTGAGGGTCTCACCTCGATGTGGATTATAGAGATTTGGCCGACACATCAAGTTATTTATGAGATTCATTATCCCTTTATAGATACTGCACAGAGTTGGAAAGGTGGAATTTTGCCTAGCTCTACTTCCCCAATTGGACTGAGTGGGAGATGTCTTCCACGTGTCGCAACTGAGGAGGTACATGTATGACCAGCCACATATTATCAACTGGTGTGAGTTGGACATCGAGCATGGATTTACCTTTTCTGAGGACTCAGTGGAGATCAAGAAATGGTAGGATAGTATCCTTTATAGTTGATTAATTCCCCTATTTCATTTCTAGTGGTAGTAAGGGAATATTCATAAGAGAACGTGGGATAGGGAGTCCCAAATGTGAGCCTAGTACTGTCATCTTTTGAGTATGTTTTTAAATTTTTATGATGAAAATCCCAAACATTGGGGGAATATAGTAACTCTGACTTTTTCATGTATTGCTTTATAATATTTTATGGAGTATTTTTGGAGATAATCACTAAGAAGATGTGATATAATGAAGCCTGGTGTTCCCAAAATTAATTTTTGAAATATTATAAATATATTAATATCACATACATGTAGTTTTACAAAAAAAGTTGAATAACACCCAAATGGGGGCCCGGATCATAAATCAGAGAGCACCATTTATTTCAGAACATGGTTTTTACCCTAGGAAAAACATAACCGTTGTCAGTATCATGAGTTTGTGAAATTGTTTTCATGGGCATGAAATTGTTAATATAAATTTATTTATTTATTTATTTTATTTTTCATTGAAGTAGTGACATGTTCCCTCTATTTAAGTATAGATATTCCTTAACCATAGTTTTATCCACATAACTAACGGATTGAGAGGAGTAATTGGATAGGATCCGTTAGAGGATCATTGGAATACAACGTCGAATCAGATCAGATCAAAGAGTGTGCACCAACTGATTTCATGGATCTTGACAATGATGGAAAAAAAGAATCGTTCTTTATCAAGGATCGATCTGAACTCCTAGTAGGACATTTTTTATGTGTGATTTCATTCTGTTCCTTATCTCGTGTCCAATGTGGAATAATTCAACAAGAAATAATTGATTAAAAAATTAAGGGTTTATTTACTTATAATAGATTAAATAATTTGTTGATCATTTCCAATTCCTTAATCTAATTCTACAAAAATAGATCATGGTTGAATGAACAAAATCCAAGGTTGATTCATCACATCTTGTGGATTAGGGATTTCTCCCATGTTTCTTCGCACATTCATCGTTGATATTTTCTTTGGCCAATGGTTGGAAGAATACAAAAATTTGATTATTATGTGACCATTCATCAGTGAAATAGAACAATATCATTGGTGAAATTCATGATCGAGGGTGAGATCAAGGTGTGATAATGATAGAGGATTATTGGAGGCAGAATGGAATGAATTAGTGATTCTCATTCATCCAAGATTCAATGGTTCCACTTTAGATGACACATGTGGGCATTTCTCAAGTGGATTTGAACCCTAGAATCTTGGTCTCTAATGATGGGAAGGTTTTCCAACCCCAAATCAACAATTTCCATCAAAGACAGTGGAGGTAATGATGCATGGGATGATGTAAAAGAGAAACCAGTGGGATCTAGAAATCTAGGGTTACATGGTGTATACTCCAGAATTACATGCCATGTGGAACCCCCATGTGTGGCATCAGGGTTTCTGTAGATAGGAAAATATCACACATAGTGTCACCCATATCGCATGCCATATGACCCATATATGTGGCTCGACATGTATCTCAGATGATACATGGGCATGGGTAGGCCAAAGTACATGGACACGGGTAGTAGTACATGGGAACAATTAGAGTGAAGGAGATCCCTACACGTTTTATATTATTATATACATGTAATGTATTTTAAGATTTGCATATAATGTGTGGAAACAACAAACGTCCATACTATTTCTTAGTTAGACATTCCGTGTAACCCTAGTACACACTATATACACCTTTAAGGGAGTTTGGAGCCCTTTGTTTCTTTAGTATGGACCATTATTTGTTGAGCGGGTTCCCATGGTCCATCCCATTAAGGGTATAGTGCAGTATTACATCCACATCAATGGATTTTGATCCCATCTAAGATGAATCTCAGATAGAGTTTGTGGTGTCCCTTTACAAGACCAGAGTGTGGTCGTCTAGCATTTTATACCCTATGTAGTGTTTGTGAAATCGATGTGACCTCCATGAATAGGACATTGATACTCCATATAGTAGCCCATTTCGGTAGGGTTTGTGGTATCATTGGTGTATGATCATCTGCATCTGGGTAGATCCTAATTGGGTTTGTGATATCCCTTAGTGGTGCTGGGTGTGATTCCATATCTCAGTATTGAGGTATTCAGATACCAGTGAGCTTTCTTTTGTGGATTCAATGATCATGACCACTTGGATGTGTTTCTATGGTGATTTCATGGCTCACGGGGTGAATTCTCCAGAAATAATCATTTCATCAAGTAGAATCCTTTATCTAATAGTTTTGTTGTGACCTCCTAGTTGTCCATTGTGCATCCTAAGTATTTATGGGTTTTTGTTATGAATTGATTCATATATCTTTGTTATGAGATGACTATTATTGATTCTTAGTGTTTATTGCTTTAGAGGATCCCTAATGGGTATTGTTATACTCACTCCTATATGGTATCTACCCACATTTGTTGTATCTTATGCTGGAAATGACCCATTTGACGGTGTCCTGGGAGGACAATGAGCTATTGGAGAAAATGTAGAGCTTGATAGACTGGGGTGTTTTCTAGGTAGATGCATTTGATCATAGTTCTCTCCCTCTAAGCCACTTGGACCCTCTATTGTTTTGGATGGTCTTGTATTTTCCCCTATATTGCTTTCTGTATCTTAATGTCATACTATGATTGTGGGATCCTTGATGTTTTCATGAAATGGTTTCAGTTGTTTTACATTTCAACATTGTATGACTTGTAGATTTGTGTGTATGTGGGGGAGGTGGGGGGGGGGTACTTTAGGCTAATGCATCTCATGTGTTTGATATGCCTACTGGGAATTGGTCTCTATCCCTAGGCCTTTGAGTAGTGGGTTTGGGTTAGTCACGATTCGAGCCTCTTTGGTTTGTTTCGTGACACAGGGGGGCTAATTACATATTTTGAGCTGGTCCAAATTTAGGTATTTTGGGTTTTAAGGCATGTGGATTTTCTATCAAGCCCCCAAAACTTATTATTTAGTGAATTTTCATGATATTTTAGAAGTACTATAGCATTTTAGTAGTGTGGTTGTGGAATAAAGTATTATATTAGGGTACTATTTCAATGTTATTATTCATCAAAGATGTGATTTCTAGACATATAATGGGCCAGAGGTCTAGAGGGCCTTTAGGCCACATAGCATTTGGGGAACCATTAGAGGGCCTCCAAGCTATCTAGAATAGATTCAATCAGTAGATGTGACTATTTATGCTGATCAATGAAAAAGAAAGAGGTGGATCATATATGTGACTGACCGCTAATTGTAGGGAACAAGTTTTAATGCACAACTCAAAGCCTAAGCATATGGTACAATAGGGCAGGCTACAGAAACAACCCTGGGGAATTGGGTTGGATAACAACAATATGACAACAGGGGATATTATAGATTAGTACCTAGTTCCTTTGGGACTTCAGTTCATGTAATCTAGGACCTTCTGGTCTTATATCATTAGTCTTTCGGGTCATGTAAGGCTTCCCTCTCAACCCAGTTAAAAGGGGGGCTTATCGGAAAAATAAAATAAAAATGGAGTTGGTATGAAGGTTTTATCCCTTTATTTTCTGTTTAAAAACCCAAAATGATTTAGTGGTCTAAATTGGATTTCATGTCTTAATAATAATTATTTAATTATTTTATAATGGTTTATTTATGTTTTGAATTCTGATAATGTAATTATATATAGGTTAGTAAAATCTTCTTGTGTAATTTTAACGAGATTTATGCAGCTAATGGTTTTTAATGCTAAAAGTGCTCTTTTTATATTTTATTTTATTTAATTTTTCTATCATTGTTGTTTGTAATTCTTATTATGTATTTTTATAGTGTAATGATTTTATTATCACTGAGTCATGGGTTTTTTCTTTAAGAGGGTGTTTAGGGGTGACATGAGTGATATAATTATTAATGCATTTATTTCTGTTGGTTTCTATTTGATATTTCAAAATGATCTAGGTGTCTAAGTTATGAAATTATTGTAATAGTTCCTACTATATATGATTTCTCTTCTTCTAGAACTGTTAGTTATGATTTCATTCCGACAAATGAGTTCCATTAATTAAGATTTCACATGGACATGCAACTACATCTCATTAGGATTTTAATATCACTAGTGGGGGGAACTTGATCCAACATTGATCAAGAAATTTTAGATTCTAATTTGAATCAAAAATAGTAGGATGGATCCACTATTTCTGGATATATCATGACTTATTGGTTCCTATAAACTTCTTAGTGATCGGTTTTAGTATTTCATATGTGTCTATGAATGTGTTGATATTTTATAAACACTCTCTATTTATCTTAAAATATTTTTCTACTCTTTTATTTAAAATTTTATTGGAAAACACTTCTTGCATATTAAAGTAAACAATATTTTCAAAAGTTTTATGGGTGGGTGTATTTTTTTATTAATTTCATACGAGCATGTGTGGTTTGTTTATGGTATGATGGGCATAGAATCTGGGTGGTATCATTCTGAGAAATTTTTCTCTCACCCTATTTACATTATTTAGAGAGCTAATAAAAATTTAATGGCACTAAAAGTTTAAAATAAAATAAATATTTTCAAAAAATAATTAGAAAAAATATCTATACATTGAATGTCCAAAAAACTAGTGGAAAATTGAAATTTCAATGGTGTAAAATAACTTGAATGAACTTTGTGAATCAAGTAAACAAAATGAGACTTTTTATAGGGATGGGCCAAAATTTATAGAAAATAAACCTCCTTAAATCCCATAAATGATTAATTTTAAATAAAAAATATTTCTTAGTACATTTAAAAAAATTAACCTCATACTACATATGTTATTAATTCATATTTATTAATTTTTATAATAAAATTATTAAAATGTCAACTTTTTTTCATGGATATGGGGTTTAATTTTGTTATCATTTTATGATAATAGTGGAAAAAGGGTTATAGTTAGTTATTTTTGTAAAAGTTTTCATCATAGTTGTACTTCAACACAAGATTAGACAAGTAACTCAGGAATGTATGAAAAGTATTTCAATCCAAGTTGGGTTATCTTATCTCCATACCCAAGCTATTATGTCACAAGGCTTAATGTGTGTTCCTGATCACCATATAATGACACATGTGTTTAGGGTATCAACCATATATTTTTTGGAACCATTTCAGTATAAAAAATTATGAAATTGGTGGTGAATTTATACTAAAATTGTAGAATAGATCACCCATACATTACCCTTTCCATATTCAGTGAAAATAACATACTAAAATGAATCTCATCCAAACAAGAAATGACTAAAATAAAACCCAATCAAATATTATATAATTCATAATCCATGAAAATCATTACCATGAGATATTATTGTGATTCAGTGATTTTTCAACATATGAATTGTCTTATACGAATAGGTTTATGCTCTTTGTATCCATTAGGACTTGTTGTCTATACATGCCAGAAGTGTGAGAAAGAAAAATGGAACACTAGAAATAAATATCTTTCAAGCTTGTATTTCACATATATTATACAGACTACACATGCAACCTATTTATAGGCTACTCCCAAAAATGAAAAGACACCAAAAATGCATAGCATTTATGAAGGAAAAAAGACAATTATGAAAAAAATATTAAAGTTTTGTACCAGGAATGAAGTGGATTCTTAGAGAATAGACAACCACATGGGTAATTTATCCTTCTTTGAAAAAACTAACTAACACCCCTTATATTTTGGTTCTTATTTCTAACACTCCCCATCAAACCAAAAAATTAATCATTACAAGAATCATTCTTATTTATTTGAATGCATCTTTCAGTAGTGCCTTTGTGAAAATATCATCCACCTATTCCACTGTATGGCAATACTCCAATTTATCATTTTTTTCATAACATGGCCTCTCATAAATTGGTATCAGGTATCAATGTGGTTGCTTCTTCCATGTTGCACTGGATTTTTGGCTAGTTTAATTAATGAATTATTTTCCACATATATGATTATGGATCCCTCTTATGGATTCTTCATCTCACTTAGAATGTTTCTCAACCAAATGCCATCACAATGAGTGGATGATGCTGTTACGTACTCTGCTTCCCATGTGGATAGGGAGACCAAACTATTTTTCCATGAATTCCATGTGAAAGAAGTCATTCCAAGAAATAATTCAAATCTAGTGGTTCTTTTTCATTCTTATTGGTCCCCTCCCTAATCATTATCTAGGTATCCATTGCTACATGAGTTTTTGTGGTACTACATTGGCCTTCTGAACATTTCAAGAAATTCCTTGCTGTACTTCTTCTGAGATATATAAATTACACCATGTTATTTCTTTACATAAATGCCCAGGAAAAAATACATTAGACCTCCATCGGTCATCTCGAACTCCTTAAACATATCTTTAGTAAATTCATCAAACATTGGTTGGCTGTACCCTATAAATAAAATATCATCAACATACAAGTATGTTTCACGTATATCTCCATGATCAATCATATTGATGTAAAATGATTGCTCATAGGGATATTGGGTGAATTATTTCTCTTGAAGATAGTTGTGGATGCGTGAATTCCAAGAATGTGGAGCTTTCTTTAACCCATATAGATCTCTCCTCAGTCAATATACCTTGTGTTCCTCCCCTTGCATAAAAGATCATTCATGCTGGTCAACATAAACCTCTTCTTCACAAATTACATTCAGAAATGAATATTTAACATCCAATTGGTATATTATCCCCCTGTGATGAACAAAAAGGGAGATAACAATCCTCACAATGTCAAGGTGAGCAACATGAGTGAATAATTCTTCATAGTCCACCCTGTACTTTTATTTATATCCCTTTGATATGATTCTTCCCTTATAGAAATCGATCTCTCCATCATCATTTTATTTGATCTTGTACACCTATTTGGTGTTAATTCTTTTATTGATATTAGGAAGTATAGTTAGCTCCCACGTTTCATTTTTCTCTATGCCATGAATTTATTCTTTCATAGTGATTCTCTTGAATTCTTCAAACCTCAGAGGCTCTTGATCTGCATAGAGGAAAATAGGATACACATCTTCAGTTTTCTCATATATGTAACTTAAGTTCTTCATTTTTATATACATCATAGGTGAGGATGATCTGGCCTATTTTTTACTTGATGGAGTGCTTTCCGTAGTGATGGAATGTGATCCTAGACTTCATTCTACTATTGATGTGCCCAAGGATGGCGTTTCAAGCGTTTTCTCTTGATGATTATGCCTTTGTTCAGGATATTTTGTTCTGACAGGAACATCTTTGTTTGATTCTTCATCATTCCATTTCCAAACAACTTCCTCATTAAAGAACACATCTCTACTCACCAGTAATTTATTGGATAGTGGATTTTAGATCTTGTAGGCTTTAGACGCTTCAATATAGCTGATGAAGATGCACGTTTCTCCACAATCATCAAGATTCCTTATTCTTTCTTCTAGAAAATGAGTGTAGGTGACACACCCAAAGATTCTTAGGTGTGCCATGCTCAGTTTTTAGACACTCCATGCCTCTTGTGGTGTCAACTTTCTGATTCTCTAGGTTGGGCACTAATTGAGAAGGTAGGAAGTACATGCAACTGACTCTTCCCAAAAGCTATTTGGCGGGCCTTTCTCCTTCAGCATGGTCCTCAACATATTGAGGATGGTGCATATCAATTTTTTTGCAATTCCATTCTTTTGTGGAATGTATGATGTATTGTATTGCTTCTTAATGCCTTGTTCCCTGTAGAAATATTGAAATGAACTTGAGGTGTATTCTCCACCTCTATCAAACCTGAGTACTTTGACTTTGTGACCACTTTCTTCTTCAATACGAGCTTTGAAAATTTTAAAGATCATAAATGAGGAAGATTTTTCATTGGTGCAACACCCCTTATGATTTTTGCTAAAATTGTCCATGAGGGTAATACAGTACTTATTACCTCCAAGTGAGGGTGTTTCAAGAGGTCCACAAATATCATTGTAAACCAACTGAAGTGATTCCTTTATTGTTCTGAACATTATACTTGGGAAGGAATTCTATTGGTGCTTGCTGAGTGTACACGCCTCCCACCACGTCTAGAAATGAGACCAATAGAGACCACCATTGGCGGTCGATATTGGTCTTTAGAGACCACTTTGAGACTGGCAATGGAAGTCGCATTAGGCTTGTCACTATATGGTAGGGGTAGGGTAGGGGCTAGTGTAGTGTAGGGGGAGAGGGTTGTCCAAATGAGGGTGGGTGCTGTCCGAGGGGAGTTTTGGGGGTGGGCTCTCTAGGAGGGGGTTTTCCAAAGTGTGGTGGGATGTCCATGTGGAGGGGTTGTGAAGGTGGGGGTGGGGTTGTCTAGGGGGAGTAGGGTGGGGCTGTCCGAGGGATTTAGGGTGGGGCTTTCTAGGGGGTGGGGTGGGGGGCTATTCGGGGGGGGGGGGGGGGGGGGTTGGGGGTGGGCTGTCCGGGAGGGGGGCTCTCCAATGGGGGGTTATCTAGGTGGAGGGGTTGTGCGGGTGGGCTATTCGGGGGAGAGGGGAACTAAAAAATCGAATCCAAAAGGTCAAAAAACATTTCAATACATTGAAAATACCATCTTTTTTCCTTGAACCATAACTAGGGTGAAATATCCATATGTAAAAAATGATTTTACCAGAATCTTGGTTCACACATGCCCGCAAGGGAAGCCATCAAAAAAGAATTGAACATAAGGTTAAAAATAATGTCCCCGATCTTTATTATAATTTCTTAGAATCACATCCCGTAATTAAAATGAATTTAAGAAAGGGTAGATCATGAAATAACTCAATGAAAACACACCAGCAACACCATATCCATTCAAAGGATTATCCCCTGGATGAATATCAGAAAGTGGATCTATAAGGAAAAAAACAAAAGATCATTGGATATGAAAACATAGAACAAATGTGATGTTATGATCAATTGAAAAGAAGATGCAAAAAAATCACTTACTTAATGTGGGGGTGGGGGGGGGGTTGTCCGAGGGGAGTTTTGGGGGGTAGGTTGTCCAAGAGGGGGGGAACTATCCAAGGGGGGTTGGGAGTGGGGGCTTTCTGGTACTGGGGGTGGGGGGTCCAGGTGGAGGGGGAGGGGTGGGGTAGGGGATGTCCAGGTGGAGGGGACGATTCTGACTAATAATAAATAAAAATTCTCATGTACCAAATTAGATTTGGATTTTTTTAAACAATTTTTTTAAAAAAAGGCTTTAAACTAAAGAGTGGGAAAACAATTATACCTTTCATTAAACATGAAAATCGACTGTTTCTCCTTTAACAACCTCCCTAACCAAATAAATATCTTCTTCATGATGAACTATGGTATGTTGATCAAGTTTTTGGGAATGAAAGGGAACAATCTCGAGTTCATCATGTTCAAATAAAAACACTCCTCACCGGGACATTTTCACAACAACTTTCTAACTAGGATTCGAAGGCGAAGAAATGAAGAATACTTGTTCCTCTTGTGATTTCAAAACTAAAGGTTCCTTATAAACTCGTTCATTTATGTATAAAATATTGTTAAAATCTACCAATGTAAACTGATATTGATCGACTTTACTTCAACACACTAGATCAACCCAATTACACTTTAATAATATGTACTTCAACCTGTGTGTATATACATCTTCAATGATGTCTGTCAATTGAACATAGTAATAACCAAAATAAAAAAATGGACAAGAGATTCTACAATTTTGTGTTTCTCTTTTTTTGTCAATATCATTAATGCGAAATTGAAATCCATTTGAATCTATAGATTTATAATGATGAGCCATTATAGATGGACCCTCATCTAGTTGGATAAATTCATCCGTTAGCGTGGGGTCACCTAACTCCCTCAGGTTATGAACCAACATAATTCACATAATTCAATAATTATTTCTGAGGAAATAAATTAGTATAATACTTCACTCATAATAAAAATCAATTTATACATACAAAATTCTTGAACCAGTCATGAAATGATGCATAATGAGATTGTTGAATTTGATACTCAGTCGCACAAGATATCTCCTCTTTTATCTCATTAATGTGTTTCCCACAAATGATAAAGAAATGTTTAAATGATCAATTTATATAAACAAAACATGTAAAAGTTAAACAATAAAAGTGTTAAGACACTTAATGCCTTAATGGTGAAAGTGATGGAGTACTGAACAAGATATATCAAAGCCCTTGTATCCACTTGATGTTGTCCATATCAAATATGGTTTCTTCTCCAACTGAATAATCATGAATCTGAGATGGATTATCTAATTTTGTTCCAAAATCCATAATATAATCTTCCCCAAAATTAGTACACTCATCCATCAAATAACCATTGGATATTGTTTCCTCCAAACGAGCTCTATTGCGTACAAATCATTTCAGTGTATTTAGATACAGCTCAATAGGATACATCCACCTGAATTTCACTGGACCAGTAGAAATTACTTTATCAGTTAGGTGCATTGCCAAGTGAACCATACCATCGAAAAATGAGGGGGGAAACAGTTTCTCAAAGTGACAAAGCGTAAGTATAATTTTGTCCTGTAAAATTTTTAAATCACACATTATTTGATTTCTTAAACAAAGATGTTTAAAAAAATTACTCACCTCAATCAACAGTTGAACAACATTGGGGGATAAACAATAACAAATTGCGATTGGAATCAACTACTGAAGTAGTATGTGATTGTCATGAATTTTCAACCATTGAAATGTCCTGCTCGTAAGATTCACACACTTTGAAATATTAGAAGAGTAACCATCAGGAAGCATGAGCATCTTCAAAAAGGAATGAAATGTCTCTTTATCCTTTTCAGTCATCATATTTTGTGTAGTAAGAATATATGCCTTGTTTCCC
Organism: Viscum album; assembly: GCA_963277665.1. NCBI lineage: Eukaryota > Viridiplantae > Streptophyta > Magnoliopsida > Santalales > Viscaceae > Viscum > Viscum album. Next base: position 1,527,912,686 of record OY728138.1, on the reverse strand, counting down.
TTAGCTAACTGTAAATGAAACTGCTTCCTTAAACCTATTTCTTCCAAATAACGATGTTCATTAACATGGTCCTTTTATTTTCCACTGACACCTAAAATGATCCACAATATATTATCACAAAAAAATTCAATGTGCATGAAATTCAAATTATACCTTAGCATGTTAGTTTTCCAATAGGGGGGATTGTAAAAAATAATTTTCTTTTTCCATTTGTGATTGAACCATCTACCCGCACCACAAATATTAGGTAATGGATGAGCCACCAAATCATGAAATTCGTATACAATGTGGATGTTTTCTTCCTCAATCTGTGATAACATTTTGACTCTTGTAATTATATTTGTTTCTAAGATAAACTCACTCGAACCACCAAATGTCACTTTGTCCTTTATGAACCTATGTTGATGGGGGGGATGTATGTCACCCATGTATGTCCATTATCTAGAAGGTTTAAGCTATACAGATTTTTATCTTTTATTGCAATGAGAGAATGAAAATTCCCCTTTTGTGCTCCAGCCTGATAAATTTTCATAAGTCGGGAAGTCAATGATTGTCCTCAATAAAGCAGCTTGTAGTTTGAACTTTTCATTCGTTTCATAGTCATAAGTCATCACACCATCACCCCAAAATTCATTCGACTCATCAACCAATGGCTGAAGGTAAACATCAATCTTATCCCCCGAACTTTTCGGTCCATCAATTAGAGTGAAAAGTAAGATAAATTGTAGCTTCATACAAAGCCACAGAGGAAGATTATATGGAACCAACACACCGTGCCATGTTCTATGAGTTGGACAAACCATAGACTTGAATAGATTGAAACCATCTGATGCCAACCCCAATCGGACATTATGAACATCTTTAGCAAAGTTGGGGTGTCTCTTTTCGAAATCCTTCCATGAATGAGAGTTTGTCGGGTGGGTTAACATATCAATTTCTTGATTTCTTTCTACATGCCATATCATTAAATAAAAAACTTCATATGAAATAAAAAATCTTTTCTACCTCTTCTTTAGGGGAATGTAACTCATTTACTTTACAACAATCGGTTTTCCCTGTTTCGCATTCTGACTTTGATGAGTCTGATTTCCCCTATTCTCTTTCAACCTAGAAGTGCCAGAGACCATAAAATATCCAAATGGGAAGCTTCTTTTCTAAACAACATACAGTTGTTTACACATGCATCTATGGCCTCATATGCAAATCCTAAGTTCTATGTCAACTTACGAGCATGATAATACGACTCAGGAATCTTAGCATCAACAAGAAGAACCTTTTTCAATAACACCAACAGCATGTTGAACGATGTGTCTAACCACTGATTCAAAGTCATCAAATACAAAAACTCCATGATAAATGACAATTTATTGTAAGCAGTACATCCAGGATATAATTTTGTTTTTGCATCATCAAGTACTTCATAAAACCTCCTCGAACCACGATCTGCACCAGAGCACTGATTTGTCTCACCGGTCTCAACATTCTGGACGTCAATGCCTTCAAAAGCCGACCCACGTACCATTTCAGTAAGAATTTCATGTATTGGATCATTCATCCTCGCATCAACATCCATCTAAACTGCATCTATAATTTGAAAATGAATATATTCTTCCCCATGATGAGTCCAACTCTTATAATTTTTTAGAAATCCATTCAAGAATAAGTGCTCCCTCATGGTATCTCGTGTAAATTGATATCTTCTTGCACATTTTCTACATGGAAAACTAATAAAGTCACTTTTAAATCCTCCAGTGAACTCAATAAACTCCATAATTCCCTTGAAATATTCTCTAGACGTTTGATTTGGAAGATAAATCCAACTCTTATCCATAATAATATCTGTATAACATACATTTACACAAGACTTCATATTACATGAATTTTTTATATTAAATATATTTAAAATAATAAATCTCTAATTGCATATGGACCCCTAATAAAATAAACAATTTATATCTCTGAATAATAAACAAGAGAATAGATAATGGAATGGAAGTGAAAGCCCATGTCATCGCCACCATGTTGGTATGGTAAATCTAATGATGATTAAATATTCAAGAAACTATATTGAGAATGAATTTGGTCTATAATTCCATAGAGAATACATTTTTCATGAAAGGAATATTATAACCTGCATGGGTATGTGGTACATGAAAGAATTCATCAAATACCAATCTTGAACTATCAACCTTAGCGACTAAGTTAATGCCTACAAATAAATCTACAAATATAATTTGTGATGAAAGTGACCAAAATCAATTAGTGATAAACAATCATCTCAAACTCAGAGGAACTACATATTGTACAAATAATTTCTCATTACCTCTTGGATTCACACTGCCTTTGTTCCATGAGATGTAGTAAAGATTAACCATCAAATATAGCAATTAATCTCTAATTTATGGAAAAGTAACTAATCTATATCAAGTATAACATCAAATATATACAATTCCATAACAAAAAAACCAATATATCTTCATTTAGGTTATCAATAGATAATATGTGGGACAATGAATGTGATTCCCCATGCCGGATCATAGGGTCCAATTAAGTGTTCCTCATGGCCTCAAGCAGGTATCCTTTTATGCAAGATGTTTCGTACTAGCAGTAAGGGTCTGAATGTTAAAGAAAACGATGAACAATAACATAATAGAGTCAATAAACAATGAAAAATCATGATCCATCGCAGGTATCTCAAGTCATATAGTAAAAACCCAAATACCCCCAAAGTGTTAGGTCAATAAAAGCGTGGGAAATAACAAGAATGTGAAAAAATATTGATACATCACTCTAAATTCCATCCCAATTCTACGTCTAAAATATACAGAGTAAGTCACATTGAAACATGGAATATCATATAAAGGAACATCATATAATATTAATAATAACCTATAGTATCGAAACACATGTGATCAAAATCAAACATGGGTCACATGGGATATGCAAGCACACACATGTGGTCAAACCTCAAACATTTTCTCAGGGGGTACACACACACACATAGAGAGACATGTGATAGACTCATGAATGGTATAAATCAAATAACAGGACAACTTATAATAACAATCCAACATATACACTACATTTTATGTAACTTCCAACTTCATGTAAAGTGTGAAGTCTTCTAATACACACACTGTCAACACACATTGTTTCATTATTCTTCATGCACAAAAACCCATATACACATGAAATTCCATTTCGAAAATTTTTATTTAAACACAATATTTCTAAAATCTTCATGCATGTCAAATTTATGTTGTAAATTAACCAAAATTAAAACCTTAAAATGGAAATTAGGGCATACCTAATAACGCGACAAATTCAGAACCAAGGGGAGCCAAAGGTAGTGCTGCGAGGGAGAGGAGGGGCAGCAGAGGGGAGCCAAAGTCAGAGGCTGTGCGGTAAGGGAGGGGATGGGAGCCGACAGCAGTGGGGAGCCAGAGGAGGAGGCGGATAGGTGGCACCAGTGCTGCGAGGGAGGGGACGGGCGGTGTGGCGAGGGATCAAATGGGAAACAACGACGTCGGGAACCAGAGGCAGAGCCGGCGCGACATCCCAGGTGTAGCGAGGGAGGGGAGGAGGTACGGGGGAGGCGGAGGTGGTGTGGCAAGTGAGGGGATGGGAAGCTACGTGGTTTAGGGTTCTGGTTCGGGATTGGGGGGAGGGGATGGCAGAGATTTTTTTTGAGAAGTCTTGTGACCGCCGTTGGCGGTCGCATTAGGGCACCAATAGAAACCGCCAAAGGCGGTCGACCATGTAAGGGGACTCCAAAAAACTATTTTCTAGTAGATCACACATGATTTAGAACATCAATTTACAATAATCCACACACCATGTTGGGTGAGGATAAGAGTTTAAGGCCGATGAATTGGAGATTCCCAAAGTGTAGATGTCATCTCCATGAGTCATTCTTTATAAGTCCAAAGAGACACTCTATAGCCTTTGTGTTAATTTGTAGTAGAGACATGTGATTCTTCACCATTTTAACTTGAGCAACATGTCTCCTGTGAGCATCTCTTATAGAGAGAAAAGAGTTCTCCATGTGTGTGACGTACCCCTTCTCAAGGATTTGGCCGATACTGACGATATTAGTTTTCATGTTTACATAATACACATTATAGATGTAATTTGTCTAACCATTCTTCTAATATATTTTAATTTTACCATTGCCAATCATGGGCACCTTTGATGAGTTGTCAAAGCTCACATCGCTATGAACTTCTTCTGTGAGTTCCTCAAATAGTACTTTGTTACCACTCAAATGGATTCTTACACCCATGTTGAGATATTATACATCCAGTCATTTGCATGCCTTTTCTTGTGTGAGGAGGAGTGTGGTAACTTATTTTTCTTGGTGAGATGATTCAACATAGTAGGATCGTTCTCCTGGATCCATTTTAATCCAACACTCAAAGCCGTAATGGCCGAATTTCTTGCAATTGTGGCATTGAACGTTCTTTGTGTTTCCACAACCACATGTGAATCAGGCTCCACCATTTCCTCTTCCAAGGAAGCTGGAAATATTTTGTTGCTTTTGTTGATGGCTTGGATGATATCCACACCCACTACCTCTTGCACGATTACTAGTTCCATGACCACCACGTTGTGTATGGTCAATCTTTTGTTCTTGTAGAGTCAACTTAGACTCTAAGGCATGCTCAAGCATTGAACAAGCATTATTTTTCATTTATTGCTCATGCACTTGCAACGATCTCATGAATTCTTCAATGTACACTTTTTATAAGTCCTTTGATTCTTCAATTTCTAAAACAACAAGCTCAAACTTGGTTGTGAGATATCGAAGTGTTTTTTCAATGACACAAATGTCCATAACTTTTCCGACATTTCTTGTTAAATTGTTGACTATAACAATTAAATGTGAGAAGTCAGAGATAATCTCATCTTCATGTGTGTTTCTTCGAACCTCACTCTTTGTGTTTGAAGAAGAACCCATTTCACTCGATCAACACCATTGATGATGGTGCCAATGATATCAGAAGCTTTCTTTCTTGATGTTACTTCAACAATATTTTAAAAGGTTGATTCGTCCAATCATTGTTAGAGGAGGAACAACACCTTGTTGTATTTCTTTATTTGATTTTTGAGAGGAGACTTTTCTTCATTTGTGAAGGTGACTTCTTCATCCTTAGTTGGTACTATATACACATCGGTGAGGTTATCTCATGCGCCACCTTTCATAGTTGTCATTAGATAACTTAGGAACTTACGGCTAGATTGTGATGGTCATCTTCGGAAATTTGGGGAGTCTTTGATTACTAGCTCTAATTCTAGTTTGCTGGGTATACAAGCCAGAAATGTGTGAAAGAAAAATGGAACACCACAAAAAAATAGTTTCCATGCTTTTATTTCACATATACTATAGGGACTACACGTGCACCCTATTTATAGGCTATTCCCCAAAATGAAAAGATAACAAAAATGCATACCATTTATGAACAAACAAAAAACAAAGCTGAAACAATATTAAAGGTTTGAATGGGAAATCAAGCAAACGCTTGGAGTGTCGACAGCCACATCGGGAATTCCTCCGGCATTGAAAAAACCAAGGCGCCCCTTTTATTTTGGTTTTTATTCCTGCAGGACTTCGATGCCCTCCCTCCGGCCCCATCCCGTCGTTGGGGGAGGGGTGATTCTTCATCTCGTTTCGACCCTCCACAGGTCTCCCTCCTTACTCTACTCCAGATATACTCTCAGAGATTCTCAAAATTACAGTAGGAGAGTACCAAGGATCATCAATGGTCATCCACTCCATCCTCACACTTGGAATTTATTGAGTATTTGTATCTCTTTGGTTCCTCTCTGGTTGTACACCTTAGCTTCCAATATTTTATAGATTCATCAATGAGAAATGAGGGATTGAAAGATCATGCAATGGTTGGTTGGCTGGAGCCTCAAATTCTATATGAAGTGAGATCCCCCTACCTCCACCACGTGACTCAAGTTTCCTGTGATGGAGGATCGTGGGAAGCAGAATCACCGATGAAGATCCCTGGAGGTGATCGCAAGAAGAAAAATTATATGAGGTGTTTTATTTCTTTTCTCTTATAATGAAATTAAACACACACGACCCTCCCTATTTATAGGGATACATCCATACAACAAAAATCAAACATTGATAATAAATGTCCATGGTTGGTTACAGTAGGTATCATCCAAGCTTTCAATGCCAAGCATGTTGAAGCAGCCTTAGTTGAAGATCTCCAAGCCTCCATCGCTATAGTGGATGTTTGGCACCATCCATGGAATATGGGTTTAATATCCAACATCCCCCCTTAATCCCATATTCCATGTGACCCAGGATTTTTCCATCATATCTGGGAGGATGACCAACTAGTGTAATGACTTCAACAAAGTCAAAGCCTTCCTTTTGCGTGTAGCCTTCAATGGTGTCGATGGAATGAATCTCCTCATCCATCACTTTCTTCCACTTGTCATCAGTTTTAGCTTCGTCAAAGCTAACTGAATTGAATGTCACTAAGAGACAATACAAATTTACATACTCCTCAATTAGTTCTATTCTCTCATATATATCTGTAAGGCTTCGAACGTTTTTAGGAAGTATATGAGAGAGTTCTCGTTCGATGTCTTCAGATGTCAGAGTATGTGATGATGGCGTCAGTGGTTTTTCATTCATTCATTCCTCCAATGGTACTTCTTCAACTATTTTTTCATCCTCTAAAGTGACGCGTACCTCTCTAGAATCATCATCTTGATTCCACTTCCATATCTCCTTTTTATCAATGATAATGTCTCTACTGAATATAATCTTCTTTGTGATGGGATTATACAAACGATATCCCATTTCTCGGTCTCTGTATCCCATAAGGACACATTTCATACCTTTTTCCTCGAGCTTTGTCAGTTTTCCCTCTGGTATCCTGACGTAGGAAATAGAACCAAAAACTCTAAGATGACTCACACTTGGCTTGTGAGTACTCCAGGATTCATGCGGCATCATTGATTCAAGTTTTTTTTGTTGGGCATATATTGAGTAGATACACTGCACAAAAAGCCGCTTCAGCCCAGAATGTCATGGGCACTCCTTTGTCTTTCAACATGAATCTTTCCATGTTGAGAATGGTGTGATTTTTTCCTTTCGGCTACTCCATTGAGTTGGGGTATGTAAGCCGGTGTCAGCTGATGTTAAATTCCATGCTGCTTGAGGTACTCTTGAAAAAAATCAGAGGTGTTATCCCCACCTCGATCATATCGCAAAGTTTGTATGCGATGCTTGCCTTGATTTTAAACCAGCGCCTTAAATTCTTTGAAGACGAAAAACACTTTTGACTTCATTTTGAGGAAATATATCCATGTTTTTCTGCTATAATCATCGATAAATATAAAAAAATACCTCCTTTGTCCATCTGATTTTGGATTCAATGGACGACACACGTCGGTGTGAACTAGCTCCAGTGGTGTTGTAGCTCTCTAGTTGGCCTTCGTTGCAAAGCTGTTTCTATGTTGTTTGCTTAGAACACAGTTTTCACAAATTTTATTTGGGTGTAGAATGATAGGAGGACCATTCACCATCTTATTGCTTCATAATAATCTTAAACATTCAAAGTTTAAATGACCGAACCTGAGATGCCATAGCCAGTCTTTATCATCACGTATCATCGCCAAACACTGTGGTACGTTGGGTTGGATCATGAGCAGAAACATGCAGTTCTTTTCTATCGGTACTTTTGTGATCAACCTTCCTCTATCATCGAAAATCACCATTTGTTTATTTTGCAGGCTTGTGTGAAAGCCTTTTTCCACCAACTACCCGACGCTCAAGATGTTGGTCTTCATGTCAGGTACATAGTAGACGTCGGAGATGAAATCATTATTGTCGTCTTTTTTCTTGACTAGAATATCGCCTCTTCCATAGAAAAATACTATAGAGAGATCGCCAAATGAAATTTCACATCGAACCCGCTCATCCAGGTTCGTAAAAAAGTGCTTGTGCCCTGTCAAGTGATTGCTACCTCTAGAGTCAAGATACCACATACCTTGATTTTGTGTCGATGTTTGTGCCATCAACACATGGGACTCGTCAAAAAAATCTTCTGCTTTGACGATATGTGCCTCCTCAGTGTCATTCTCCATGGGTTTCTTATACAAACATTCATTGCTATAATATCCATATTTTTGACAATTATAGCATTGAATGTTTCTTTTGTCTACTTTTCTATTGTTGAATCCACCCCTTCTTCCTCGTCCACGTTCTCGTGGAGTATAGGTTTGATATTCACGGCCTCCTCGAGTTGGACTTCTTCCAACACGTCCTCCTCATCCTCTTCTTGGATAAAATTGTTGTCCACAGAATCCCCTGTCTCGGTTTCTTCGAGATGACCCCCCTTGCTACTTTTTAGAGTTGTTGAGATACAACTTTGATTGCAGGGCATGCTCCACTCCATTGAAATCTCTCCGGTGGTTCACCTTCAATTTTTGGGCTTGAAGAGACCCCACGAGTTCTTCAATAGAGACCATCTCAAGGTCTTTTGTTTCTTCCAGGGCAACGACTATGTATTCAAATTTTGGATCAAGGGATCGCATAATTTTCTCACATACCCTCATGTCAGCAATATCTTCTCCATTTCTTCGCAGTTGGTTCACCACAACCATTACACGATTATGATACTCAGTAACAATTTCAGAAGTTTTCATAAATAGGGATTCAATCTCACCTCACAGAGATTGAAGTCAAATCTGCTTCACTTTGTCGGCGCCCTGGAATGCTTTGCGAAGAGTATCCAAGATCTACTTCGATGATTTTGACGAAGAAATTATTTCTAATGTCACTTCGTAAAGACCTTAATAAATATTAGATTTCGCCTTGCAGTCCCGCTTTTGTTCCGCTCGAAGAGTGGCCTTTTGAACATCCGGTAGAGCAGCCTCCGCTGCTTTGGATTCCGACTCAGTGTATCTGTCCTCCATGATGTCCATGACATCTATGGTGCCATGTACCACACACATTTGGATGCACCAATTATCATAATTGTTCTTCGTCAGCTTAGGGATCATAGTTTGTGCAAATTCTTTCTCCATGGTGAGGCACTAATATTTTTGATGAAAAACAGATGCAGATATCTGGAAGAGAAGTTTTTCTTCAGGAGGTGCAAACAGCTATATATTTTTTATTTTAGCAGTGCAGATTGATGTTTTTTTATTGAATTGCACACCCCAATTTTTTTTTGAAGTTGGGACTCCAAATTATTTTATTTTATTTCATAACACATATGAGATGGGAGGAGGCAAAAAACCCAGGTGGGATTTTTTTTGAGTGACAAATGGAAGGGAGATGTGAGGGACTTGGATGAGGGGAAAAAATAATAATAATGGAGAAAAACGTGGGAATTGGAGAGAGAAGACTTTTTACCTTTTATGGGTATTGATAAATGAGAAATCAAAACTCCACTTTTGACAAAAAAAGGCAAAATAAAATAATGAAAATTTTCACACCGGATTATGAATAGTTGGATCTATTCATCTTCATCTTCAATGTCTTCTTGCTGCAGGTCGATAACACCTTAGACGAAGGTGATTTGATGGATCTCTCATTCAACTGGCATAAACACCTTCAACCTCTGTCTTCTTCCACTGCAGGTCGATAGAAACACCTTCAACCTCATCTGATACCACTGATGGAGGATCGTGGGTAGTAGAATCACTGATGCGGATCACTGGAGGTGATCGTAAGAAGAACAATTATACCGGGTGTTTTATTTATTCTCTCTTATAATGAAATACAACACACACGACCCTTTCTACTTATAGGGATACATCCATACAACAAAAATCAAACATTGATAATAAATGTCCACATTTGGTTGCAGTTGGTGTCGTCCAAGCCTTCAATGCCAAGCATGTTGAAGCAGCCTTCGTTGAAGATCTCTAAGCCTCTATCGCTATAGTGGATGTTTGGCACCGTCCATGGAATATGGGTTTAATATCCAACATCCTGGACTGCCTCTACTATTCCAGAACCCGACCGTCATCAAGCTGATCAGTAATTCCATTGGCCAATATCTCTATTATGCCTGAAGGACGAGTGACGTTTCTCATCCCATATGCCCCCTCTTATACATTGAGATCCACCTATTGAACCCAACACCGGAGTTTATCTAGATCTAAATTACTATTTAATACAGATTTAAACAATGCATTGAGTTTGAATAATGGTTCAATTTTTGGTCCAGCTACTTTTGGCAAGGTCGTGGGGCACCAAATTGTAGGCGTAATTCGGTTCGTGTGGAAGAAAACTTTACTGGCACTATTCAAAATGTGTGGGGAGGGTGATAGACTGTTGTTTTATCCTAGGAAGGAATGGAACCTCTGAAAGTGGGAGATATTGATTCCCTAACCGTAATGTGGTTAATTGTTGGATAACACCCTTACAGCTGGCGAAGTGGGGAGATCCTGTGCACCTGGCTGGGGATATTGAAAAATTGAAGCCATGTGGTGAAACTCTAACACCCATGTCCCTTCCTGCACTTGAGAGGCGAACAAAGACTGAAGAACATACTTTCCCTAACTAATGGTGACTAAGTCAGCGGGCAAAATGGTTGTATCTAAGGAACGTAAACACGAGGATAATATGGTGTACAAGGTTCCCCAACTACATTCCATCCTTGAAGTTCGAGGTGAAAATGTAGAAGCTTGCTATAAGAAGCTCCAATGGCCCGTGGGCCTTAGATTTTTTTTATTATATGATAAAACCCCTTTTAAGGAAAGAAGGGGGAGAAACCCGAACATACTTCAAGGACATAAAACATACACAACTCTAAGATCAAGAAAATAAAACTCAGACTGACACCTCGGGTCTGCCTCTCCCCAACATTAAAACATGATAATGCCTTCCACGCAATAGCCCCAATCTATTTGGGTGTTTTGGTTCGATAAAGTCCAAAATGTGAAAAACATGTTTATTAACAATTTATAACATGCAAACTGATAAACAAATAATGCTCAACTTTCAATTCTTAACATTAGGAATAAAACAAACAAGTAGTGGTTACAAAAATACACTTTTAGAGACATTTACAACTATTCAACGCTTGCACTTTTATAAGCGCTCTCTATTTATCTTAAAATATTTTCTTCTTCTTTTATTTAAAATGTTCTTGTAAAACCCTTCATGCATGTTAAAGTGAACCATATTTTCAAAAGGTGAATGGGTGGGTGTATTTTTTTTATTAATTTCACACCATCATGTGTGGTTTGTTTATGGTAGGATGGGTATAGAATCTTGGTGGTATCCTTCTAAGAAAATTTTCTCTCACCTTATATATATTCTTTAGTGAAGTAATAAAATTTTAATATCCCTAAAAGTTTAAAATAAAATAAATATTTTCAAAAAGAATTAGAAATAATATATATACATTAAATGTCCAAAAACAAGAGGAAAATTGAAATTTCAATGGTGTAAAATAACTTGAATGAACTTTGTGAATCAAGTAAATAAAATGAGACCTTTAATAGGGAAGGGCCTAAATTTATAAAAAATAATGCTCTTTAAATCCCATAAATGATTAATTTTAAATAAAAAATATTTCTCAGTACATTAAAAATTTTCTCTTAACCTCATACTACATATATTATTAATTCCTATTTATTAATTTTAATAATAAAATTATTAAAATGTCAAATTTTCTCCATATATATGGGGTTTACTTTTGTTATCTTTTATGATAATAGTGGGAAAAGGGTTATAGTTAGTTTTTTTTAATTTTTTTTATCATAGTTGTACTTCAACAGAAGATTAGACAAGTAACTTAGGCATGCATGAAAATTATTTCAATCCAAGTTGGGTCATCTTACCTCCATACCCGAGCTGGTATGTCCTAAGTTATAATGTGTGTTCCTAATCACCATATAATGACACTTGTGTTTAGGGTATCAACCATGTATTTTTTTGAACCATTTCACCATAAAAAATGATGAAATTGGGGGTGAATTTCTACTGAAATTATAGAATAGATCACCCATACATTAGTCTTTCCATGTTAAATGAAAATAACCTACTAAAATGAATCACATCCAAATAATGAATGAATAAAATAAAACCCAATCAAATACGATATAATTCATAATCCATGAAAAAAATTACCATGATATATTATTATGAGTCAGTGATTTTTCAACATATGAATCATCTTATCTGAATAGGTTTATGCTCTTTGTGTCCATTAGGACTTGTTGGCTATACAATCCAGAAGTGTGAGCAAGAAAAATAGAACACTAAAAAAAATATATTTCAAGCTTGTATTTCACATATATTATTCAGACTACACATACACCCTATTTATAGGCTATTCCCAAAAATGAAAAGACACAAAAAATGCATATAATTTATGTAGGAAAAAACACAAAGATGAAAAAAATATTAATGTTTTGTGCCGAAAATGAAGTGGATGCTTAGATCATGGACAACCACATGGGAAATGCATCCTTCTTTGAAAAAACTAACTGACGCCCCTTATATTTTGGTTCTTATTTCCAACACTCCCCTTCAGACCAAAAAATTCTTCATTACAAGCATCGTTCTTAGTTATTTGAATGAATCTTTCAGTAGTGCCTTTGTGAAAATATCATCCACATATTCCACAGTATGGTAATACTCCAAATTATCATTTTCTATATAACATGGTCTCTCATAAAATGGTATCAGGTATCAATGTGTTTGCTTCTTCCATACTACACTAGATTTTTGGTTAGTTCAATTAATAAACTATTTTCCACATATATGATTATGGATCCCTCTTATGGATTCTTCATCTCCCTTAGAAGGTTTTTCAACCAAATGCCATCACAAATAGTGGACAATGCTACTATGTACTCTACTTCCCATGTGGATAGGGCGACCACACTCTATTTTCCTGAAATCCATGTGAACGAATTCATTCCAAGAAATAATTCATATCTAGTGGTGCTTTTTCTTTCTTCTTGGTCCCCTCCCTAATCATTATCTGGGTATCCATTACTACATGAGTTTTTATGGAACTACAATTGGCCATCTTGAACTTTTCAAGATGATCCTTGGCGTACTTCTTCTGAGATATATAAATTCCACCATGTTGTTTCTTTACATAAATGCCCAGGAAAAAATACATGGGACCTCCATCGGTCATCTCGAACTCCTTAAACACGTCTTTAGTAAATTCATAGAACATTAGTTGGTTGTTCCCTATAAATATCAAATCATCAATATACAAGCATGATATAAGTATATCCCCAGGATAAATCTTCTTGATGTAAAATCCTTGCTCATATGGATATTGGGTGAAGTCGTTATCCTGAAGATAGTTATTGATGCATGCATTCCAAGAATGTGGAGCTTTCTTCAACCCATAGAGATCTTTCTTCAGTCAATATACTTTGTGTTCCTCCCCTTGCATAAAAAATCCTTCAAGATGGTTAACATAAACCTCTTCTTCTAAAATTCCATTCAGAAAATAATATTTCACCTCCAGTTGGTAGATTATCCCATTGTGATGGACAATAAGTGAGATAATCATCCTCACAGTGTCAAGGTGAGAAATATGAGCAAATAATTCTTCATAGTCCACCATATAATTCTATTTATATCCCTTTTCTATGATTCTTCCCTTATAGCGATCGATCACTCCATCAGAAATTTTCTTGTTCTTGTACACCCATTTGTGGCTAATGCTTTTATGGATATTAAGAAGTATAGTTAGATCACATGTTTCATTTTTCTCTATTGCATGAATTTCTTCTTTCATAGTGATTCTCTAGAATTATTCAAACCTTAGAGGATCTTGATTTGCATAGAGAAAAACAAGACATACCTCTTCAGTTTTCTCATAGATGTCACTTATGTTCTTTATTTTTATATACGCCATAGGTAAGGATGATTTGGACTATGTTTTACTTGATGGAGTGCTTTCAATAGTGATGGAATGTACTCCTAGACTTCATTTTACTGATGATTCGCCTGAGGAAGGTGTTACAGGAATTTTCTCATGATGATTATGCCTTTGTTCAGGATCTTTTGTTTTGACTGGAACATCTTTGTTTGATTCTTCATCATTCAATTTCCAAACTTCTTCCTCACTAAATAACACATCTCTACTCACCACTAATTTATTAGTTAGTGTATATTAGAGCTCTTAGGATTTAGACACTTTAATATAGCCTATGAAAATGCACTTTTCGCCATGATCATCAAGATTCCTTCTTCTTTATTCTGGAAATTGAGTGTAGGAGACACAACCAAAGATTCTTAGGTGCGCCATGCTCAGTTTTCAGACACTCCATACCTCTTTTGTTTTCAACTTTATGATGCTCTATGTTGGGCACTGCTTGAGCAGGTAGGCAGTACATGCAATTGCCTCTGGAAAAAAGCTATTTGGAAGGCCTTTCTCCTTCAGCATGGTCCTCAACATGTTTAGGATGGTGCGACTCTTTATTTTGAAATTCCATTCTGTTGAGGCATGTATGATGTAGTGTATTGCTTCTTAATGCCTTGTTCCCTGTAGAAATCTTGAAATGAACATGCGGTGTATTCTCCACCTCTATCAGACCTGAGTATTTTAACTTTGTGACCACCTTCTTCTTCAACATGAGCTTTGAAAATTTTAAAGATAGTAAAAGAGGAATATTTTTCATTGCTGTAATACACCTAATGTTTTTTCCTAAAATTTTCCATGAGGGTAATAAAGTACTCGTTACCTCCAAGTGAGTGTGTTTCAAGAGGTCCACAAATGCCATTGTAAACCAACTGAAGTGATTCGTTTGTTGTTTTGGACACTCCACTTGGGAAGGAATTCCTTTGTTGCTTATCGAGTGTACATGCCTCACACCACTACTAGAAATGAAACCAATAGAGACTGTCATTGGAGGTCAATATTAGTCTTTGGAGACCGCTTTGAGACCGCCAATGGCAGCCTCATTAGGCATGTCATTTTAGGGAAAGGGGTAGGGGAGGGGCTGGTGTAGTGTAGGGGGTGGGGGGCTATCCAAAGGGGGGTGAGGGCTGTCCGGAGGGAGTTTTGGGGGGGTGAGCTATATGGGAGAGGTTTGTCCAAATGGGGTGGTGGGATGCCAGGTGGAGGGGTTGTGCAGGTAGGGGTGGGGATGTCCGGGGGGAGTGGGGAGGGGCTGTCCAGGGGGGGCTGTTCGGGGGGAGTTTCGAGGGGTGGGATATTGAGGAGGGGGGTTTTCCGGGAGGGGGGGCTCTCCAATGGGGGTTGTCTAGGTGGAGGGGTTGTTCAGGTGTGGGTGGGGATGTCTGGGTGGAGAGGGAGACCTTAAAATCAAATCCAAAAGGTCCAAAAACATTTCAATACTTCGAAAATACCATATTTTTTCCTTTACCCATAACTCGGGTGAAATCACCTTAGTTAAAAAATGCTTTTACTAGAATCTTGGTTCACACATGCCTACAAGGGAAGCCCTCAAAAAAGGATCAAATATAAGGTTAACAATAGTGTCCCTAATCTTTATTCTCATTTCCTAGAATAACAACCCATAATGAAAAAGAATTTAGGAAAGGGTAGCTCATGAAAAAACTCAATGAAAACACACCAGCAACACCATATCTATTCAAAGGATCATCCCCTGGAAGAATATCAGAATGTGGATCTATAAGAAAAAAAACACAAGATCATTGGATATGAAAAAAATATAAAAAATGTGATGTTATGATCAATTGAAAAGAAGATAAAAAAGGTTCACTTACTCAATGTGTGTGTAGGGGGGGGGGGGGGGTATCCGGGGGGAGTTTTGGGGGTGGGCTGTCCGAGAGGGGGGGGGGGCTATCCAAGGGGGGTTTCGAGTGAGGGATTTCTGGTGCTAGGGGGTGGAGGCTGTCTAGGTGGAGGGGGAAGGGTTGGGGGTGGGGAATGTCAAGGTGGAGGGGATGATTTTGACTAATAATAAATAAAAATGTTTATGTACCAAATTAGATTTAGGTTGTTTAAAACAATTTTTAAAAAAAGTATTTAAACTGAGGAGCGGGAAAACAATTATACATTTCATTAAACATGAAAATTGTCCGTTTCTCCTCCAACAGCCGCTCTAACCCAATAAATATCATCTTCATGTTGAACAATGGTATGTTAATCAAGCTGTTGGGAAACCAAGAAAACAGTCTTAGGTTCATCTTGTTCAAATAAAAACACTCCTCACTATGACATTTTCACAACAACTTTCCAACTAGGATTCGAAGGCAAAGTAACGAAGAATACTTGTTCTGGTTGTGATGTCAAAATGAAAGGTTTATTATCAACTCGTTCATTTCTATGTAACATATAGTTAATATCCACCAATGTAAACTGATATTGATCGACTTTACTTCAACGCACTGGATCAACCCAATTACACTTCAACAATATGTACTTCTACCTGTGTGCGTATACAACCTCAATGATGTCTTTCAATTGACCATAGTAATAACCAAAATCAACGAATGGACAAACAATTCCATTATTTTGTGTTTCTAATTTTTCATCAACATATTTAATGTGAAATTGAAATCAATTAGCATCTATATCTTTATAACGACAAGCCGTTATAGATGGACCCTGAGCTAGTTGGATAAATTCTTCAGTTGGCGTGGGGTCACCTAACTCCCTCAGGTTATGAACCTACATAATTAACAGAATTCAATAATGATTTCTTCACAAATAAATTAGTATAATAATTCACTCATAATGGAAATCAATTTATACATACAAAATCCTTGAACAAATCATGAAATGATGCATAATGAGATTGTTGAATTTGATACTCAGTCGCACGAGACATCTCTTCTTTTAGTTCATAAATGTGTTTCATGAAAATGATAATGTGATATTTAAATGATCAACTTATATAAACAAAACATGTTAAAGTTAAACAATAAAAGTGATAAGACACGTACTGCACTAATAGTGCAACTGATGGAGTATTGAACAAGATATATCGATGCGCTTGTATCCACTTGATGTTGTCCGCATCAAATATGGTTTCTTCTCTAACTAGACCATAATGAATCTGAGATGGCTTATATAATTTTTTTTCCACACCCATAACATATTATTCACAAAAATTAGTACACTCATCCTTGAAATAAGCATTGGCTATTGATGCCTTCAGAAGAGCTTCGTTGCATACAAATAATTTCAATGTATTCAGATACCGATCAATAGGATACATCCACCTGAATTTCACTAGACCAGTAGTCATTACTTCATTAGTTAGTTTCACTATCAAGTGAACCATACCATCGAAAAATGAGGGGGGAAACAGTTTCTCAAAGTGAAAAGGCGTAAGTAAAATTATATCCTCTAAAATTTTTAAATCACACATTCTTTGATTTCTTAAACAAAGCTGCCTAATAAAATTACTCATCTCAATCAACGGTTGAACAAAATTGGGGGATAAACAATAAAAATTTATGATTGGTATCAACTGCTGATGAAGTATGTGATTGTCATGAATTTTAAACCATTTCAATGTCATGATTGTAAGATTCACACACTTTGAAATATTAGAAGAGTAACCATCAGGCACCTTAAGCATCTTCAAAATGGAAAGAAATGTCTCTTTATCCATTTTATTCATCATATATTATGCATCATGCATATATACCTAGTTTCCCTTAGATAACTGTAAATGAAACTACTTCCTTAAACCCATTTATTTTAAATCATGATGTGCATTAACATGGTCCTTTGATTTTCCACTGACGCTTAAAATGATCCACAATATATTATCACAAAAAAAATTCAATGTGAATGACATCCAAATTATGCCTTAACATGTTAGTTTTCCAATAGGGGAGATTGTAAAAAATAATTTTCTTTTTCCAATTGTGACTGCGCCATCTACCCACACCACAAATATTAGGTAATGGATGAGCCACCAAATCCTGAAAATCATATATCATGTGGATGTTTTCTTCCTCAATCTACAATAACATTTCAACTCCTGTCATGATCTTTGGTGCTATGCTAAACTGACTAGAACCACCAAATGTCACTTTGTCCGTTCTGAACCTGTGCTGAGGGGGGAGAAAACATATGTCACCCTTGTATGACCATTTTCTATAATTTTTAAGCTATATATATATATTTTACTTTTATTGAAACAAGGGAAAGAAAATTCCCCTTTAGTACTCCAACCTGATAAATTTTCATAAGATGGGAAGTCATTGATTGTCCTCAATAAAGCGGCTTGCAGTTTGAACATTTTATTCATTTCACAGTCATAAGTCATCACACCATCACCCCAAAATTCATTGAAATCATCAACCAATGGCTAAATGTAAACTTCAATCTTATCCCTCGGACTTCTAGGTTCATCAATAAGAGTGGAAAGTAATATAAATTTTAGCTTCATACAAAGCCAAAGAGAAAGATTATATGGAACCAACACCAAATGCCAAGTGCTATGAGTTGCACAAACCATAGACTTGAATGGATTGAAACCATCTGCTGCCAACCCCAATCATACATTACAAAAATCTTTAGCAAAGTCAGCGTGTCTCTTATCAAAATCCTTCCATGAACAAGAGTCTGTCAGGTGGGTTAACATATCACTTTTCTGAATTCTTTATGCTTGTCATCTCATTAAATTAGAAAATTTAGATGACATAGAAAAATCATTTCTACCTCGGATTTAGGGGAAAGTAACGCATTTACATTACAACAATTGGTTTTCCAAGTTTCACAGTCTGACTTTGATGAGTCTGATTTTCCATATTCTCTTTCCACATGGAAGTGCCACAAACTGTAAAAATATCCAACTGGGAAGTTTCTTTTCTAAACAACATACAGTTGTTTGCACATGCATATATGGTCTCATATGTAAAACCTAAGTTCTCTGTCAACTTACGAGCATGGCAATACGACACATGAATCTTTGCGTCAACAAGAAAAACATTTTTCAATAACACCAACAGCATGTCGAATGATGTGTCTGACCACTGATTCAAAGTCATCAAATACAACAACTCCATGATAAATGATAATTTATTGTAAGCAGTACATCCAGGCTATAATTCCATTTTTTCATCCTCAAGTACTTCATAAAACCTCCTCAAATCACGATCTGCACCTGATCACATATTTATCTCACCGATCTCAACATTCTGGATGGCAATGCCTTCAGGAGCCAACCCACATACCATTTCAGTAATCATTTAATGAATTGGATCATTCATCCTCGCATCAACATCCATCTGAACTGAATTTGTATTTTAACAACGAATATATTCTTCCCCATGATGAGTCCAACTCTTATAATTTTTCAGAAATCCGTTCAAGAATAGGTGCTCCCTCATGGTATCTCGTGTGAATTGATATCTATTTTCACATTTTCTACATGAAAAACTAGTAAATTCGCTTTGAAATCCTCCAATGAACTCAATAAACTGCATAATTCCCTTGAAATATTCTCTAGACGTTCGATTTGGAAGATTAATCCAACTCTTATCCATAATAATATCTGTATAACAAACATTTACCCAAGACTTCATATTAAATTCATTTTTCATATCTAATATATTTAAAATAATGACATTCCAATTTCATGTGGACCATTGATAAAATAAAAAATTTATATCTCTGAATAATAAATAATAGAATAGATAATGGAATGGATGTGAAAGCTCATGTCATCGCCGCCTTGTTGGTATGGTAAATCTAATGATGATTATATATTCAAGAAACAATATTGAGAATGAATTTGGTCTATAATTCCATAGAGCAGACATTTTTCAAGAAAATAATATTATAACCAGCATGGGTATGTGGTACATGAAAAATAATAATCAAATACCAATCTTGAACTATCAACCTTAGCAACTAAGTTAATGAATACCAATAAATCAACCAATATAATTTATGATGAAAGTAACCAAAATCAATTAGTGATACACAGTCGTCTAAAACTCAGAGAAATTGTATATTTGTACAAATAATTTCCCACTACCTCTTGGATTCACACCGCCCTTATTCTATCAGATGCAGTAAAGATTAACCATCAAATATAGAAATCAATCTTGAATTTATGGAAAACTAAAAAATCTATATCAAAGATAACATCATATATATACAATTCAATAAAAAAATACAAATATATCTTCATTTATGTTATAAATAGAGAATATGTGGGACAATGAATGTGATTCCCCATGTTGGATCACAGGGTCCAATAAAGTGTTCCTCATGGCCTCAAGGAGGTATCCTTTTATGCATGATGTTTGTTACTAGCAGTACGGGTCTGGATGTTAAATAAAAGAATAAACAATAACATAATAGAGTCAACAAACAATAAAAAATCATAATCCATGGTAGGTATCTCAAGTCATATAGTAAAAACCCAAATTCACCCAAAGTGTTTGGTCAATAAAAGTGTGGTAAATAACAAGAATGTGAAAAAATATTGATACATCACTCTAAATTCCATCCCAATTCTACCTCTAAAATATACACAGTAAGTCACATTGAAACATGGAATATCATATAAAGTAACATCATATAATATTAATAATAACCTATATTATCGAAATACATGTGATCAAACTCAAACATGGGTCTCATGGGCTATGAAAGCACACACATGTATTCAAACCTCAAACATTTTCTCATGGGGTACACACACACACATAGAGAGAGAGACATGCGATGAACTCAAGAATGGTATAAATCAAATAATAACACAACTTATAATATCAATCCAACATATACACTACATTGTATGTAACTTCTAACTTCATGTAAAGTGTGAAGTCCTCTCATAGACACACTGTCAACACATATTGTTTCATAATTCTTCATGCACACAAACCCATATACACATGAAATTCCATTTCCACACTTTTTATTCACACACAATATTCATATAATCTTCATGCATGTCAAATTTATGTTGTAAATTTCCCAGAATTAAAACCTTAAAATGGAAATTAGGGCATACCTCATAGCGCGACAAATTCAGAACCGAGGGGAGCTGAAGTCGAAGGCTTTTCGGTAAGGGAGAGGACGGGCGCCGACGATGGTGGGAAGATAGAGGAGTAGGCGGTGAGGTGGCGACAATGCTGCGAGGGAGGGGACGGGCGGTGCGGCGTGGGATCAGATGGGCGACGACGACATCGGGAACCGAAGGCGAAGCCGACGCGGCGTCGTGGGTGCAGTGAGGGAGGGGAGGTGGTGCTGGGGAGCCAGCGGCGGTGCGGCAAGGGAGGGGACGAGCAGCTGCGGGGGGTAGGGTTCAGGTTTGGGATCGGGTGGAGGTGGGGGGGGGGGCGAATTTTTTTTTGAGAAGTCTTGCGACCGCCGTTGGCGGTCGCTATAGGGCACCAATAGCAACCCCCAATGGATGTCGCCCATGTAAGGGGCCTCCAAAAACCCATTTTCTAGTAGAGCACACGTGATTTAGAACTTCAATTGCCCGTAAGCCACACACCATGTTGGATGAGGATAAGAGTTTAAGGCCGTTGAATTGGAGATGCCCAAGGCGTAGATGTCATCTCCATGAGTCATTCTTCATAAGTCCAAAGAGACACTCCTTAGCCTTTGTGGTAATATGCAGCAGAGTCATGCGATTCTTCGTCATTTGGACTTGAGCAACAAGTATCCTGTGAGCATCTCTTATTGGGAGAAAAGAGTTCCCCATGTGTATGACATACTCTTCTCAAGGAGTTGGACGATACTGACGATATAAGTTTTCATGTTTGGTATGTAATACAAATTATAGATGTAATTCATCTCACAATTCTTCTAATAGATTTTAATTTTACCTTTGTCAATTATAGGCACCTTTGATGAGTCGTCAAATCTCACATTGCCTTGAACTTCTACTGTGAGTTCCTCGAATAGTACTTTGTTACCACTCAAATGGCTTCTTGCACCCATGTCGAGATATTATACATCTAGTCGTTTACATGCCTTTTCTTGTGCGAGGAGTGTGGTAACTTATTGTTCTTGGTGAGATGCTTCAGCATAGTTGGATCGTTCGCCTGGATCCATTTTTCTCCAACACTCAGAGCCATAATGGCCGAATTTCTTTCAATTGTGGCATTGAACATTCTTTGCGATTCCACAACCACGTGTCAATTAGCCTCCACCATTTCCTATTCCAAGGAAGCTAGTAATATTTTGTTGCATTTGTTGATGGCTTGGATGATATCCACACCTACTACCTCTTGCACGATTACTAGTGCCATGGTCACCACGTTGTGTATGGTCATTCTTTTGTTCCTATAGAGTCAACTTAGACTCTAAGGCATGCTCAAGCGTTGAACAAACATTCTTTTGCATTTGTTGCTCATGCACTTGCAACGATCACATCAATTTTTCAATGTACAATTTTTACAAGTCCTTCGATTCTTCGATTTCCAAAACAGCATGCACAAACTTGATTGTGAGATATCAAAGTGTTTTTTCAATGACATGAATGTCCTTAACTTTTTCAACATTTGTTTTTTAATTGTTGACTATACCAATTAAATGTGTGTAGTCAGAGATACTCTCATCTTCGTGTGCGTTGCTTCGAACTTCCCTCATAGTTTTTGAAGACGAACTCGCTTCACTCGATCAACATCGTTGAAGATGGTGCCAATGATATCGCAATCTTGACTGCTTGTTGTTTCTTTAACAATCTTTTCAAAGGTTGATTCATCCAATCCTTGATAGAGGAGGAACAACACCTTGTTGTCTTTTTTTCTTTGATTTTTGAGAGCAGTTTTTTCTTCATTTGTGAAGGTGGATTCTTCATCCTTAGTTGGTACTATATACACATCGATGAGGATCTCTCATGCATCACCTTTCATAGTTGTCATTAGACAACTTAGGAACTTATGACTAATTGTGATGGTCATCTTCGGATATTTGGGGAATCTTTTATTGCTGGCTCCGGTACCAGTTTGTTGGGTAAATGTGAGAAGGAAAAATGGAACACCACAGAAAAATAGTTTTCATGCTTGTATTTCACATATATTATACCGACTACACATGCACACTATTTATAGGCTATTCCCCAAAATGAAAAGATAAAAAAATGCATAGCATTTACGAATGAACAAAAAACAAAGCTGAAACAATATTAATGGTTTGCATGGGAAATAAAGAAAACGCTTGGAGCATGGACAGCCTCGTCGGGAATTCCTCCGGCTTTGAAAAAACCAAGATGCCCCTTTTATTTTGGCTTTTATTCCCGCAGGACTTCGATGCCCTCCCTCCGGCCCCATCCCGCCATTGGGGGAGGGGTGCTTCTTCATCTCGTTTCGGCCCTCCTCAAGTGCCCCACTCCTTACTCTACTCCAGATATACTATCAGAGTTTCTCAAAATTGCAGTAGGAGAGTACCAAGGATCGTCAATGGTCATCCGATCCTTCCTCACACTTGGAATTTATTGAGTATTTGTATCTCTTTGGTTCCTCTCTGGTTGTACACCTTAGCTTCCAATATTTTATAGATTCATCAACGAGAAATGAGGAATTGAAAGATCGTGCAGCGGTTGGTTGGTTGGAGCCTCGAATTCTATATGAATTGAGATCCCCCTACCTCCACCGCGGGACTCAAGTTTCCTGGCCTGCCTCTACTATTCCAGAACTCGACCGTCATCAAGCTCATCAGTAATTCCATTGGCCAATATCTCTATTATGCTTGAAGGACGAGTGGCGTTTCTCATCCCATCTGCCCCCGCTTATGCGTTGAGATCAACCTGTTGAACCCACCACCGGAGGTTATCTAGATCTAAATTACTGTTTAATACATATTTAAACAACGCATTGAGTTTGAATCATGGATCAATTTTTGTTCCTGCTACTTTTGGCAAGGCCATGGGGCACCAAATTGTAGGCGTAATTCGGTTTGTGTGGAAGCAAACTCTACTGGAACTATTCAAACAGTGTGGGAGATATTGATTGCCTAATCGTAATGTGGTTACACTACTAGAAAAACAGGTATTTGCGACGGGGCATTTGCGACGGGATCCTGTCGCAAATGGCTTTTTGCAACGGGGGCCCATCGCAAATAGCCCGTTGCTGAAAACGGCGTCGCAACAACACTTATTTGCGACGGGCCCGTCGCTAAAGCCTTTTTTTGCGACGGTCATTCTCCCTGTCGCAAATAGTATTCCGTATTTTTGTAAAAAACTTTTAAAATAGTTTTTGCGACGGTACCGCCGCAAAAACTATTTTTTAAAAAAAATAAAAAACTATTAATAATAATAGTATTTGCGACGGGTCCCGTCGCAAAAACTATTTTTAAAAAAAATAAAAAACTATTAACAATACTAGTATTTGCGACGGGCATAGTATCCCTTCGCAAATACTATAAAAAAATAAAAAAAATAAATTATTAATAAATTATTTTAATTAATATAATAATAGAATTATAATTGACAAATAAAAATAATTAATTATTTTAATTAATATAATAATAATAGAATTATATTTCAAAAATAAAAAATAATAGAATATTAATAAATGATTTAATTAATACTATAATATTAGAATTATAATTAATAAATAAAAAAAATATTAATAAGTTATTTTAATTAATATAAAAATAATAGAATTATTTTACATTCAAATATTAAAATAATTCAAGTATTAAAAAAAATATATTTAAATTATAATATTATAAAATTTTAATATATATATATATTTTAATATTATAAAATATAAATAATATTATTATTCATATTAATATTGTTATTTAAAAATATAATATTATTAATATTTTATAATGAGACAAAAACTATGAATAGAAAAAAAAATATTTTGATTTCCCAAATTTTATAACATAAATACAAACTCTAATCTGAAGGAGAGGGGGGGGGGAGGTGGGGGATCTGAAGATGGTGGTGGAGGAAACTCCATCCCTAAAGCATGAGTGAGTCGACGCATGTACTCCATCTGCTCCTGATGCTGCTGTTGCCACCGACTCGTCTGCTCCTCGTACAACTGCTGCTGGCGTCGACGCTCCTCCTCATGCTGCTGACGCATCTGCTCCTGCTCCTGTCAGAGACTCTCTATCTATGCAGTCTGAGATCACAACTGATCCTCATACTGTGTAGTAGAAGAAGATGCACGATCTCCTCTCGAGCTGGACGCCGACATCGCATCACTGCCATAATAATCTCCAGGAGTCAGTCGAGAGCCGATACCAACTACCCGGCCCTTCTCGAAGGCATACTGGGTGGCCTGCATCCATGTCGCCTCATCAAAATGACGGGCAGTTGTCTGATCTGATGACTCGGCCTGACTCTCAGGCCGGGCCTGTGACGCTGCGGCCTCATATGACTCCTATAGTTGCAATTTAAAATTAAAATTGTGAATATATTATATGCAGTTAATTTTTAAACTTGAAAACAAATAATACTGACCACGATGTGATGCTGACGATCACCTCTGAGCTCCCTAGTAGCAGGATCACTATGCATCCTCCGATATACTTCGTACTCTGTAATATCGGGGTGCTCGACAACCTCTAAGAATAAAAAATAAACTGTTAATATTTATAGTTATATAAAATATTTATAAATAATGTACGTACCAGATGCTGTCTATGAGTACTGAAAGAACGACTCCCAGCTCGATGAGTCACCTCCCGTCTCCCCCGATTCTGCCTCCCCACCGATGATCTCCTCTGAAAGGCACCACTCAACCAGTGCGCACATAATCGATCCCATACATGGGATGAAATATACTCTGGTCGGTGTGCTCTACATGACTCCTCAAAATCTGACACTCCTGCTTTCTTCTTCGCAGCTTTTCTTAAATTGTGCAAAAACTGACGAAGGCGATCACACATGGCCACCTCCCATGCCTCGTGGATGGTGTCACGCATGGTATCCTCAATCGGATACCATAAAACCTACAAATAAATCAAAATATCCAGTTAGAAATGAAATAATTTTCAAAATAAAAATTATTTATTTACGTACGTACCAACCAATGGCCGAACATGGCCTGCTGCACATCAATGAGAATCTGCTCCCATGTGGTCCATGGCTGAGAGAAATAGTTGCGCAAAATAGCGCTGCCCTGTCCAACTGCTATATGCAGAAAACTGAAAAAATAATAAACATTTATTATGTGAATAGATTAATGAAATCTTAGTCAAATCCACAGGTTATCACACAGGTTATCACACCTCCGTGTGCGTGGATCAAACGCAAGACGTGGATGTTGCTCAGGGACGGGGTTAGGAATCATCAATCGTGCAAGACCGTGCCCCCTCCGCATACTCCCTGGAGCGCCTGCAGGCTGAGGGTCATCTGTCAGCAACGCATCCGCATCAAAAGTCAGGTCAGCATCCGCCAACTCACGAAATGTGGCCTCATCCATCTGAAACAGAAAAT
Organism: Viscum album; assembly: GCA_963277665.1. Taxonomy (NCBI): domain Eukaryota; kingdom Viridiplantae; phylum Streptophyta; class Magnoliopsida; order Santalales; family Viscaceae; genus Viscum; species Viscum album. The sequence continues at coordinate 1,527,886,358 of OY728138.1, read as the reverse complement.
GTTAATGTTAGCAAATAATTGATAATTACTATTATATATACATATATACATATATACATATATACATATTATGATTGTATATAAATACCATGGAATGCTATCAGTGTTCATCTTCATCATCATCTTCATATATGTCAATGTCATCTTCATATTCCTCCTCAACATCATCGATATCCATTCAAGTTACAGTTGCTTCATCTCTTACCATTTCAAATTCATATGTGACATCATTAACATCATCGTCATCATTGAATCTTAAATGTGGGGTGTCGTCATCGATACTCATGTCTCTTTGAAAAAAAGATTGATTTTGAGTACTCTCTTGAAAAACTTTAATTCTTTGCACATCAGTGAAAGCACATTCACTTTGACTAAACTGATTGTCTCAAATTTTGATTTTTATTATACTCCACCAATCAGTCAAGTCTCTTGATGTTGCACAGTACTTTGCATAGTAAACTTGATATGCCTGTTGAGCCAATAATAATGGTTCATTTACTGCGAGAACACTTTTACATTTAATATCGATGATTCCATGAGTCGGATGAACACGCACGCCTCTCTCTGTATCCAACCACCGACATTTGAACATGGTTATTTAATGTTGTCCAAGATAACAGAGTTCAATGATTTCATCAAGTATGCCATAAAAGTCAACTTCATTTTCTCGATGATGAGATCCTCTCAAGCTAACTCCACTGTTAATTGTTTTTTTCGATTCCCCATATGCATGTGTGTGGAATCGAAATCCATTCACCACATATGCATTATAAGTTTTAACAAGTTTGGAAGGTGGGTTACTCAATACACACAGCCGTTTGTCAATTTTATCAGCATGTCGAGACACCTGCAAATTTTTGAAATAATTATCAATATAGTAAACTATACATTGAATGAGTTGCTAAAGGATAAAGAATTTATGTTACCAGTTTTTGAAACCACTGAGAGAAATTTTTCAGTCGACGTTCTTCGAGAGCAGCTGCTGTAATTTGTGGAATTTTTTTTTGATATGATTATCATACAACCTATAAAAACCAAAGTTATTTACTGTAACATAAATGATAGAATAAGTGATATAAACACTTACAGTACAACTGATGTCATCTCTTCACAGTTTATCAGAACATACGTATGAGCTCTCTGATGTTCATCATCTGAAAGACAGCGTTCATAAACTCCACCAAAACCAAGCTCTGACTGGTTGAAAATAGATAATTGACTGTCGATTTCATCAATATTCCTCTCGTTCCGTCCCATTCGGTTGTGTTTTGAAGGATACTCAGATTCAAAATAATGGGAGCAGAAAAAAGATATTTCCTCTTGCAAATAACCTTCTGCAATAGATCCTTCAACAGATGCTTTGTTACGTACTTTTCTTTTCAATTTTTGCATGCATCTTTCAAATGGGTACATCCATCGAAACTGTACCGGACCTCCACATTTGGATTCATATGGAAAATGTAACATCAAATGTTCCATTGAGTCGAAAAAAGACGACGGAAATATTTTTTCCAGTTTACATATAATTACAACAACATCTTTTTCAAGTTTTCCTAGAGCATCATAATCTGCCGTAGCCGCACAAATTTCCCGAAAAAAATGAGACATGTCTGTTATGAAATCCCAAATCACAGAATTCAACAGGCCTCTTAATCCAATGTGTAGAAGTCTATCCATTATAACATGACAATCATGAATTTTTAATCCAGTAATATGACCATTCTTTACACATCTACCCAAATTAGAAGCACAGCCATCTGGAAGTCTCAAATATGCAATCCACTGACAAAATAATAAACGGTTATCTTTTGATAGTGTATAAGCTTCTTTTGGTTTCAGTAACCTTTCTGTTCTGACAGTCCCAAATAGTTCCAATTCTGGACGCCTGCAAATTTGGGCAAGATCTAAACGTGCATTTACATTGTCTTTGCTCTTTCCTGGCATATCCAAAACTGTATGAAACAAATTATCAAAACAGTTCTTCTCAATATGCATGACATCTAACATGTGTCAGACCAAAAGATCAGACCAATATGGAAAATCCAAAAATATGCTACGTTTAATCCAATTGTCTTCTTTCCCAAAACCAGAAATTTTCTGTTGGTATTTTTTGGGAAAAAAAGTGATGGGAGGTAATGAAAATACAACTAATTTTAACTCCGAACCTGATAGCATTTTTGGAGGTCCATCCCTTTCAACTGTTCCTTTTCTGAAATGAGATCTGTTTCTGCGAAAAGGATGATCAGCTGGAAGAAATCTGCGATGAAAGTCAAAATAACAAGGTTTCTTTCCATGAATGAGCATAAATGCTTTGTTCTCTCCCATACAGTAAGGACATGATTTCTGACCATGTGTACTCCAGCCAGATAACATCCCATAAGCCAGGAAGTCACTTATTGTCCACATCAATGCTGCTCTCAGTATAAAATTCTGTTTCGTTGCAACATCATATGTACTGACACCAGTACTCCACAATAAATTTAATCCATCAATCAATGGCTTCAAATAAACATCAATATTTTTCTTCGAATGTCCTGGAATTAGTAAAGTCAAAAAGATACATGGCTCCTTCATCAACATCCATGGAGGTAAATTGTACGGAGTTAAAAAAATAGGCCAACATGAATATTGACTACCATAAGATCCAAACGGACAAAAACCATCAGTGGAAAGGCCCAGTCGAACATTTCTAGCTTCTAAAGCAAAGGATGGATGCACTCTATCAAAATGTTTCCATGAATCACCATCGGCTGGATGATTCAAGCTTTTATCGGTTGAAATATTCTCTTTATGCCATGACATCATTGTCGCTATATTCTTAGACATGAATAAACGCTGAAGTCTGGATGTAAGCGGAAAATATCTCCACTGTTTTACAGGAATCAAACCAGACTTCCCGTGTTGTCCTTCTTTATATCTTAGTTTCCCACATGTAGGACAACTATCCAACGACTCATTTTCCCCAGAATATAAAATACAGTCATTTGAACATGCATGAATCTTCTGACAAGTAAGTCCCAAATTTCGAACCAGCCTCTTACTCTCATAGTAATTTGCAGGTAAAACATTTCCTTCGGGTAATAGTGTTTTCAGCAAAGAAAATATCTGGTCAAAACAGGTGTTTGACATTCCGTTATCTGATTTGATAGCCATAAATTTTGCAACTGCTTCTAATTTGCTCATCTTGCAGCCAGGATATAATGCATCCTCAGTAGATTTCAACAACTCATAAAATTCAGACGGTGCCAACTCAGGATTTGAAGCTATATCAGCCGGAGTTTCTGTATGTTGAACAGATAATCCTGCAACATCATGTACTAAATCTTGAAACCGGGATGGATCCGGAATCAAGTTGGTATCACCTGCTCTGGAACTGCGTTCACCGTGTTGATACCAAAAAACATAATTTGGTTGAAAACCAAAACACAAGAGGTGTTCTCCCACTTTGTCAAACGTGTCAAACATTCTCAATGCACATTTTCTGCAAAGGCATTTTATTTTTCCTTCTGAAACAAATTCTGAATTTGATGCCGCAAATGATAAAAAAATCTCCATACCCTCAACATATACTAGATTTAAACCAGAACCGTTTGGATTTCTACGTTGATTTATCCATATGCGGTCACCTAATAATGATTGTTGACGACCTCGTTGTTCTATATTTCTCTATAAAATATAAAAGCATTACTGGTTTTGAATAATTTGTTAGAAAAAACACTCTAGTAAAGATTGAATATATTGAGAATAAAGCAAAACATGTTACAAATATTGATAATTTTAATATTATATTGATTTTTTTTACTTTAATAATACTAATATAATTTTTTCATAAACATTAATTATATAATAATAACATTATTACATTATTAGTATATTTTATTATTAATATTAAAATAACATAATTTTTTATATTATATACAATTCTCCTTTCATCTGTGTGTTTAACATTCTGTCTCCACATGTAATATTTGCATTCACTTTCACCTCTCCATTGGCGAGTAGGTTGATAATTTTGAAAAAGAATGTGAATATTACATGTGGAGACAGAAAACACACAGATGAAAAGAGAATTGTATATAATATAGAAAATTATATTATTTTAATATTAATAATAAAATATACAAATAATGTACTAATGTTATTAATCGTAAATATTGGTAATTATTCCAAATTATTGGTAATTATTTCTAATTATTGGCAATTATTTCTAATTATTGGTAATTATTGGTAACTATTGGTAATTATTGGTAATTATTACTAATTATTGGTAATTATTACTAATTATTGGTAATTATTACTAATTATTGGTAATTATTACTAATTATTGGTAATTATTACTAATTATTGGTAATTATTACTAATTATTGATAATTATTGGTAATTATTGGTAAGTATTGTTAATTATTGGTAATTATTTGTAATTATTACTAATTATTACGAATTATTGGTAATTATTACTAATTATTACTAATTATTGGTAATTAGTACTAATTATTGGTAATTATTACTAATTATTGGTAATTAATACTAATTATTGGTAATTAATACTAATTATTGGTAATTAAAACTAATTATTGGTAATTAATACTAATTATTGGTAATTATTACTAATTATTGTTAATTATTACTAATTATTGGTAATTATTACTAATTATTGGTAATTATTACTAATTATTGGTAATTATTACTAATTATTGGTAATTATTACTAATTATTGGTAATTATTACTAATTATTGGTAATTATTAATAATTATTACTAATTATTGGTAATTATTACTAATTATTACTAATTATTGGTAATTAATACCAATTATGTGTAATTAAAACCAATTATTGGTAACTAATACCAATTATTGGTAATTATTGGTAATTAATACTAATTATTGGTAATTATTGGTAATTATTGGTAGTTATTGGTAATTATTGGTAAATATTGTTAATTATTACTAATTATTGGTAATTATTACTAATTATTGGTAATTAATACTAATTATTGGTAATTAATACTAATTATTGGTAATTAATACTAATTATTGGTAATTAATAATAATTATTACTAATTATTGGTAATTATTACTAATTATTGGTAATTATTACTAATTATTGTTAATTAATACTAATTATTTGTAATTAATACTAATTATTCCTAATTATGACTAATTATTACTAATTATTAGTAATTATTGTTAATTATTGTTAATTATAACTAATTATTACTAATTATTAGTAATTATTACTAATTATTAGTAATTATTACTAATTATTAGTAATTATTACTAATTATTAGTAATTATTTCTAATTATTAGTAATTATTACTAATTATGAGTAATTATTACTAATTATTAATAATTATTACTAATTATAGGTAATTATTAATATTTATTAGTAATTATTACTAATTATTGGGAATTATTAGTAATTATTACCAATTATTGGTAATTATTGGCAATTATTACTAATTATTGGCAATTATTACTAATTATTGGCAATTATTGGCAATTATTGGCAATTATTGTTAATTATTACTAATTATTGGTAATTATTGGCAATTATTGGTAATTATTGGAAATTATTGTTAATTATTGGTATGTATTGTTAATTATTACTAATTATTGGTAATTATTGGTAATTATTACTAATTATTGTTAATTATTATTAATTATTACTAATTATTGGTAATTATTACTAATTATTACTAATTATTGGTAATTATTACTAATTATTGGTAATTATTCCTAATTCTTACTAATTATTGGTAATTATTTCTAATTATTGGTGATTAATACTAATTATAGGTAATTATTACTAATTATTGGTAATTAATACTAATTATTGGGAATTAATACTAATTATTGGTAATTAATACTAATTAATACTAATTATTACTAATTATTGGTAATTATTCCTAATTTTTCCAAATTTTTCCTAATTTTTCTTAAATTTTCCTAAATTTTCCTAATTTTTGGTAATTATTGCTAATTATTACTAATTATTACTAATTATTGGTAATTATTAGTAATTATTGGTAATTATTGGTAATTATTGGTAATTATTGGTAATTATTCCTAATTATTACGAATTATTCCTAATTATTACTAATTATTCCTAATTATTACTAATTATTACTAATTATTACTAATTATTACTAATTATTACTAATTATAACTAATTATTACTAATTATTCCTAATTATTACTAATTATTCCTAATTATTACTAATTATTCCTAATTATTGGTAATTATTGGTAATTATTACTAATTATTACTAATTATTGGTAATTATTGGTAATTATTACTAATTATTACTAATTATTGTTAATTATTGGTAATTATTCCAAATTATTGGTAAGTATTACTAATTATTGGTAATTATTACTACTTATTGGTAATTATTACTAATTATTGGTAATTATTACTAATTATTGATAATTATTACTAATTATTTGTAATTATTACTAATTATTACTAATTATTCTTAATTATTGATAATTATTGATAATTGTTCCTAATTATTAGTAATTAAATGAATAATTATCAATAATTAGGAATAATTACCAATAATTACAAATAATAACATTATTAATATATTTTATTATTAATATTAAAATAATATAATTTTCTAATTTATATACAATTCTCCTTTCATCTGTGCGTTTTCTATCTCCACATACAAATAATACATGTGAAGACAGCAAACACACAGATGAAACGAGAATTGTATATATATAAAAAATTATATTATTTTAATATTAATAATAAAATAGACTAATAATGTAATAATGTTATTATTCCTAATTATTGGTATTTATTACTAATTATTAATATTTATTCTTAATTATTGAAAATTATTACTAATTATTCCTAATTACCATTAACTATGAACAATACTAATAATTTAAATTTATTAAGTAATAAAACAATGAAAACATAATTAAATTACAACTAATTAAGAATAATTGAAACTAATAAAAAATTAAAAAAAAAATTAAATTAAATTGAACATAAATACCTTGAAAATTGATCTGCTCTGATCGTTCTTCAAAGCTTTAATATCATCTCCGGAGAAAAAAATTAAACTGGAAAAAAACTGAACTCTAGAAATTTAATTTTGAGAGAAGGAGAAGATAGAGAATGAGAATGAAATGAAAAAAACGGATGGGGGTATTTATAGGTTAGATTATTTGCGACGGGTATCCCGTCGCAAATAGTATTATTTGCGACGGTACCCGTCGCAAATACCTTAGAAAACATTTATTACGGTCAACGGGTAAATAGTTATTTGCGACGGGGGAATATTCCCGTCGCAAATACCTTTTACCGCCGTCGGTTATTTGCGACGGGAATATTCCCCCATCGCAAATAAGTTTCCCGCGATTTGGCACGCAAACCGCGCCAGTCCTTTTGCGACGGGGAAAGCTGTCCCGTCGCAAAAGGCTACTTATTTGCGACGGGAAAATAACCCCGTCGTAAATGCCCTTTTTTCCCGTAGTGTTACTTGTTGGCTTACACCCCCACAGCCGGCGAAGTGGGGAGATCCTGTGCACCAGGCTGGGGATATAGAATAAGGGAAGCCGTATGGTGAAACTCTGTCACCCATGTCCCTTCCTGCACTTGAGAGGCGATCAAGGACTGAAGACCATACTTACGTAGCTGCATTGTTACTCTCAACCCTTCCATCTCAAGCAAGTAAAGTGGAGGCCGCATTCGCTCACGATGTAAAGGCTATTATAACTTGCCCCAACTAACGGTGACTAAGTCAGCGGGCAAAATGGTTGTATCTAAGAACCAAAACACGAGGAGAATAAGTTGTACAAGGTTCCCCAACTACATTCCATCCTTGAAGTTCCAGGTGCAAATGTAGAAGCTTGCTGTAAGAAGGGGAGTGATGACTTCAATGGAAAATCCCAAGGTGGTGTTTCACGCCCCTCTCACTTTTCTGCTGCGATGGTAGATATCTTTGATTTTTTTGGCAAGACCTCAATTGAAGAATGTGACCAAACAACATGTTGCGGGGAGCGTCCCTATGCGAGGGACCGTCCCCACGCAATAGCCCGAATCTATTTGAGTGTTTTGGTTCGATAAATTCCAAAATGTGAAAGCGATGTTTATTAACAGTTTATAACATGCAAACTGATAAACAAATAATGCTCAACTTGCATTTCATAACATTAGGAATAAAACAAACAAGTAGTGGTTACAACAATACACTTGTAGAGACATTTACAACTATTCAATGCTTGCACTTTTTTCTCATTAAACAACAGAAACGAGGCAGAGTAAAACAATTCTAGAATTACATACATATCCTTAATCAAATAGCAAACACGAATAATAAAGCATCAACTATGAAACCGGACCAACACAAAAGCCCAAACATCTTCTAATAAACCATTTCAATTCCAAAATAGAATTCAAATTAATAATCAAGAAGCAACGTACGGTATACATGTCGAATAAAATAAAGAAATTGAAAGAAGTAAAAGGACAAACAAATTTACTTGCTTCGGCCATATGACTACATGCACGGGGCAGGATGATCATGGGTTTTCACTATGAAAGGAAATAGTTACCAGAGCCAACAACAGGCACGAACAAAAAAAGGATAACGAACGAACGAGCGCACAGAGCAGAATAAATAAGCAGGTTGCCGAAAACATCAAAAAATAGACAAGATAAAACACATACGGGGCTGAGACCCTCTTACCAGGGCTCGGTCTCACCTTCGTCGAAGAAGAAACTCATTAAAAGCGTTGAAATTTCCGTTGTTGCATCTAAGTCATCAAGGTCCATCATCAACATGATTGTCCATGCTATCCAGCGTATTTATCCCTGATCTAGAACCCTCAAGCGGCGGCGGTCGACTACTTCAACATCGAACAGATGCCATTTCGGCTTAACTACTCAGCTTGGTCCATATTTGAGGGACCGATGTCGCTGCGTACAAGGGACGCGCACCACTCCCCCATCTTCTCCACGAACTAGGTGGAAAACCCTATGACGAAAAATCAAACTTCCTGGCTAATAAACTGGCCAAACTGAGGGATGCTCACCCTCCCTCCTGTAGCGAACCAGGAAACCCACTTACAGGTCTCACACCTTATTGCTGCACCTCTCGATCTAGGAATCCTCTGCCAAAAAAATGGAGCAGGCAAGGGCAAATAGATTGACGGTAAAGGATGGCATGACTGAAACCAACGAACAGAAAGGCGGGACACGTGGACGGCTAGGATGTCCTGGCGGTTCCACAATGAAACAAAATCTCACAACAGAAAAAGGTATGTAAAACATGCATTTAATTAATAATAATAAAATGAATTACAGATTCACAAATCCCCACCTAGAAAATTAAATGCATGAACAGTTTTAATATGCTACATCACACTCTCCATCGTGGAAAATAAACCTAAATCACATGATGATTCTGCACCATCTACACTATCATCAACTTGGGCATATCCTTAATAGGAAACAACCTACAGGGTATGAACCAAACAGTCCCCCTACCATATATCTACGAGGCACATGTCACCCGAAATGGAATAATATCTATAAACAACAACTAAACAAGCTCAGAATTAAACAATTCTAAACAACTGCAAGATAAAAGGTTATACATGCACTTACCTGAGCTGCACGCTGAGACGATGCCAACAAGGAAATCATGGACCAACAAATCACATGCCAACAGGTCTACAAACCAACTCATATGTGCCTGCAGAACTCAAATAAACATATTCGTATCCATCCTCACAAAAAACATGGCAAAACAATGCTCAGAGAAATTCACATAGAATATAACTCAGTACAAAACTGTGCAATTAAGCAAAGAGCAGCAAAAGAGAGAGAAACAGAGAGGACGTGCATAGTAAATGAAACAACCCTAAAGAGGTCTCCACCTGAACCCACAAAGACATATAGGACTAAAGGACCAAGAAAATATAGCTTTAAAAACCAGGACACGCCGCCTTGACTTTTGATTCAAGGCACCGAAAGTTCCTAAACAAATGGGTTCAAAATCTCCACCATAGAAGGTGTCCACCTAAACAAGTGCCCAAAACGAGACATCCTCACACAAATGGGAAACTTAATGGACACATGCAAGTAGTCCCATCATTCTAAAATAGATCTAAGACGTGAAAACAAAGGCTGGGAGCCAACCATAATCTTGGGGAAAACAAGCCACTAAAGGGCCACCCATCCTTGTCTAGACTTACTAACGGAACACAGTACCTAAAAAACCAAACAAAGCTGCTAAACAGGCCCGAAAAGTAATCAAAGAATCTTGTTGGCCAGCCAAGCGACAAACAACAACACTGCACCCATAAGCTACCCAAACCTAAACACCGAACTTGCAACGGGACCATACTCGGAACAAATAGTCCAAAAGAATGGAGATGAACACATTAGAGCTAACATAAGCTCATCTCCTAGGAAAAAGGCAGACACTAGAGACTCAGGTTCCTTCCAAGAAAAACCAGCTCTCAAACAAAGGCTAACCTCACACAAAACCCATTCCTACCCTGAAACTATAGACACACATAGGTAGAAACTACCAAGAGGCATATTTGAGGTACATATAAGAAAAGGAAATAGTGAAACAATGAGGAATCAAACTATCAACGATAGAATAAAATTACAGCCTAAGAGAGTTAAAGACCTAGCAGAACTAAAAAAATCAAAGCATGCTACAATAGGTAAAAGCCACTAACAAAACATTTGAAAGAAACGACCAATTGATTTCAAATATTAACAAATTAAAACTTAAACCCATATAGGATCTGATACCACTTTGTTGCGGGGAGCACCCCTATGTGAGAGACGGTCCTCACAGAATAGCCCAAATCTATTTGGGTGTTTTGGTTCGTTAAATTCTAAAATGTAGAAATGAGGTTTATTAATAGTTTATAACAAGAAAAATGATAAAAAAATAATAATTTTCAACTTGCAATTCTTAACATTGGAAGAAAACAAACAAGCGGTGGTTACAAAAACACACTGGTAGTGGCATTTAAAACTTTTCAATGCCTGCACTTTTTTGTAATTAAACAACAGAAACGAGGCAGAGTAAAACAATTCCAGAATGACATACATATCCAGAATCAAACAGAAATAAGGAATAATATAGCAGTTGCTATGAAACTGGACCAACACAAAATCCCAACCAATTTCTAATAAACCAATTCAATTCAAAATTAGAATTCCAATTAATATTCAAGAAGCATCGTTCAACGGTATAAAGGTCGAATAAAATGATTAAATTGAAAGCAGTAAAAGGACAAACAGATTTACGTGCTTCGCCATAGGTCTACGTGCATGGGGCAGGATCATCATGGATTTTCACTATGCAAGGAAATAGTTACAAGAGCTAACAAGAGGTGCGAACATACACAATAAAACAAATAAACAAGCTACTAAAGAATTCAAAAAATTGACATGATAAAACACATATAGGACCGAGACCCTCTTATTAGGGATTGGTCTCACCTTCGTCTAAGAAGAAACTCGTTAATAGGGATTAAATTTCCGATGATGCATCTAGGTCATCAAGGTCTGTCATCCACATGATTGTCGCTGCTATCCAGTATATTCATCATAGATTTGGAACCCTCAAGCGGCGACGGTCGGCTACATCAACATCGAAAAGCTCCCATTCCAACTGAGCTACTCTGCTTGGTCCATATTTAAGGGACCCCTATCGCCACCTAGAAGGGATGCGCACCACTCCCCCATATTCTCCATGAACCAGGATGAAAACCCAATAGAGGTAGATCAAAATTCCCGGCCAAGAAACTTTCCAAACTGAGGGAAGCTCAACCTCTCTTTTGCGGAGAACCAGGAAACCCACCTACAAGTCTCACATCTTCTCGGTGAACCTCTCAATCGAAGAATCCCCTGCCAAAAAAATAGAGCACAAAAGGGAAAATAGATTGATGGTAAAGGATGACCTAACTAAAACCAACAAACATAAATGGGGGACACATGGACATCTAGGAATGTCCCGGCGGTTCCACAGTGTAACAAAATATCACAACAAAAAAGGTATATAAAACATGCATTTAATTATCCATAATAAAATGAATTTCAAATTCACACAATAGATACCAAAATCAAGATGACATCTGAGGATGAATCCAACGTGAATCTACAAAGACAACCTAGAGGCCTCAATAATGAACTCGTGTAATGGATAGATGTTGAGGTTGAGTTAATTCATGAAAAAATAAAACCAAGTTTCTTCTCCTATGATGATTATCTTGTAGCCATAGTTTCTTTACCACCAACATTAATGAAAATAACCATCTCTATAAACTTGGAATTATGAGTCTGTCATGGAAATATCATTCTGATCCCCCTAGTTTCGGTTGGCGGTGCCGGTAGATGTTGTTCCTAGTGGTAATATTTTTTTCTCCTTTGTTATCTTTTGTGTTGAGGTTTTTGTTGATTTGAATTTCGTTGTTGTAAGGTTTCCTACTGAATCCATTAAATTGTATTTCTTCACAATTTTAAAAATGAAATTAGAGATAGAATTTGAACTCATACTAGGTACAAAATTTATGTGTAACAAAAATGAGGAGAGATTGTCAATATTCACCTTTACATGGAACATGCCTGAAGAGGAAACATAACAAGCCCAAAACAACAATAGAATCCACCTCACATAACCCATGGTCATCTTCTGAGTATCAACTGAATAGAAAACAACATGAATCACATAGTAAAAATCAATAAAACATGTTTGGATTGTCTTGATACTTTAAAATAATTACCTCTGATTCATTTTTGATGTCCAGGCATAATCTAACACACAGTGTGGCTGTTATCTCTCAAAGTTCATGTTTTCATCTGAAATGAAATATTTTTTGTCACAACACACATTACATAGTCAAAACCAATAAAATAAACTTTGATTGTATCGATACTTTAAGAAATGATCTTTGATTACATTTGTATGTGTATGAATTAATTACACATCAATCTGAGACATGGTGTGACCTGATTAACCAAAGTTGCATGTTTTTAGTTGAAAATTGAAATTTTATGGTAAAACACATGTCATGTAATCAAAATTAAGAAAATGAACTCATATTTGATTGATATTTTTGTAAAATGATCCATTATTCATTTATGAAATTTTTTAATTAACCTCAAATAAATTCGATAAATGGTGTTGTCAGTATGACTAAAAGTACGTGTTTTCATTTAAAAATGATATTTTAGTTCATAACATGTGTCACATACACAAAATAAACTAAACACACTTGGATTATCTTTATATTTTAAAAAAATATACGTAATTTATTTTTCATGAGTAGGAGTAAATCATTTTTCAATTGGAAATGTGGTTGGGCTAGTATGACTAAAAGTGTTTGATTTCATTTAAAAGTGAAATTTTCGTTTTAAACATGTGTCATATAATCAAAACTAATAAAACTGCATAAATATTTTTGGATACTTTAATATAATGATTCGATATTCATTTCTTATGATTTGGAATCAATGAAATGTAAATCTGATGCACAATGTTTCCAATATGTCTCAAAGTGCATGTTTTAATTATAAAAGTAACATTTTATCTCTCAACATGCATCACATGGTAAAAAATGCGAATATACTCTAGAATTGTTTTTATACTTTAGTAAAATGATCCATGATTCATTTATTATGTATCTGAATCAGATTCACACCAATCTAACAATTTTAATGTCTTATATAACTAAAACTTTATGTTTTCAGTATAAAAGTAATATTTTTTCTCACAACACACATTACATAGTCAAAACCAAGAAAACACAGTCATATTGTCTTGATACATTAGTATAATGATCTATGATTCATTTTAGATGTGTATGAACTAAACACACATCAATATTAAACATGATGTGGTTATATTTAATGAAATTGAATGTTTTTTGTTTGAAAGTAATAATTTGGTAAAAAACAATCTCACATACACAAAATTGAGAAAATGTGCTAAAATCTTTCTTGATACTTTATTAAAATATTCCATGATTAATTTTTTAAATATATAAATTAACATCATGTTAATATGGAAAATAGAGTTTTTAGTAAGTCCGATAATGTGTATTTTTATATAAAAATAGAATTGTATTTTAAAACATGCATTATATACTCAAAACTAAGAAAATGCAGTCAAATTGTATTGATATTTTAGAAAAAATATCGATGATTAATTTGTAACATGTAATAATTAACGTCACGTTATTTTAACATTGAGTGTGGCTGGTATGTCTGCAAGTGTATCATCCCACGTTTTTTAAAGGAAAGATTATGTTCGATAATGTACACGAGACGCAACACCGAGTTTAAACGAACAACATAATTTTGTTATTATGTGACTTTTATATCCTTGCCAATAAATTAGATATAATAAATAGTATTAAATTAATTATCAAATATAAAATGGTGATACTCATTATTAATTAATTATTATATAATTTGAAAATAAAAACTTAATTTTTAGTAAAGTAATTTTAATCTTCAAAAAATTACATTATCTTCAAAAACCATTTTATTTCTTTTCATTAGCTAAAATTAAAATTAATTTTGGTAATTATTGGACAATTTATTTTAAAAAATAAAATTAATTTTTGGTTTTAACTTTTCAAAATTATCATATAGGGAATTTTTTAGATTTTTCTAAAAAGTTTTATTTTTTAGTGAATAATGAATGTACATATTTTTATGGAAAAACTTATTTTATTTTCATGTATTTAAAAACTAAAAATATAATTTATATTATTTTTGAAATTTATTTTGTACTTATTATTTGAAATAATTAAATCATGTTTATTAAACGGATTTTATACTTGAATTTAGTCTAAAAACAATTTATGTTTTAAAAGATCATTTTTTCAAAGAACTATTTTTCGTTTCATTTTTTCCGTTTAATTTTAAATTTAATGCTACAAAATTTGTGTTTTAAATTATGAAAAATTGATTCCATATTTCTAATCAACTGGTATAGAATTAATAAATTGTTCACTTTTATTTTTGTATAATATGATTAATAACCGTAGTATTGTTTTCACTATTATAAAGGGTAAATTGGGTTATTGAGGGTAAAAAATGATAAGGGGAAAGTAAATGACACTAAAAGATTCCCAAATTTTATTGGATTCATAATATTCATCCATAATCATTAAAGGTTCAGATATATGCCCATTTATCCATTATAAAGTGATTATAACCCTTATAGTATTTTATATAAAGAAATGTCAAACATGTCACTATCTTGTTTTTAAGAAGTATACTATTTTTAATATGGTGTTATACAAAATATAAGTTCGACTATAAATAGTGTTAGGAAGGATAATCAAACTATATTAATCATGGTAATTTATTTGTAACTTTTAGTGAAGAAATAACTACTTTAAATTGTTGAACAACACTGATGGAGTATTCATTTAATTAATGGGAAAAAATAAAATCAAAGATATTAAAAGTATTAAATTAAATATAATATGAAATAATTAATATAATCCAATAATTTAATAGAAGGATTTAAAATTTTAGGTTTGTATTAAAATATTTTGATACAAATTATATTGTTTTATTGATATTTTCAAAATTCAAATAAATTAATTGTGTCAAAATTGACATTAATGATTTTTGAAAATAAATAATATTTTATTAAATGATATAAAATTACTAAAAATGATAAATTTGGTAAACATATTGGGATAAGGTTGAAAAATTCATCCATGATTCATTACATGGGTCTTTTGGCTTTTTATTGTTACTACACTAACCCTAAAAAAGTAAAAAACAATGGTGTTAAGATAAGAGTAAAAGAGATTAAATAATGGTTAAAACCAAAAATATAAGGGTATATACTTAGTCCAAACATATTTAATTTTTAATATATGAGGGTATTTGGACCCATATTCATCTTATCTTCGAAATTACTTAATTTTTAGTGTTTTGTAATTGAGAATTAATTTATATTAAAATAATATTTTGAGAAATTCCAAGAGTGCCGCTCCCCTATCTTATAAAGGGAACCTCATATTATCATTAATTCACAATTCAAAAACCATTTGTTTTATCTAATATATAACAAAATACCCTCATAGAATCCATAATCTCATTATAGAGTATTATTTTATGCCTCACATCAACCTTAGTGGTCTTAAGGTGTTGAGAAAAGGAGTTGTCTGAAGTAGAGGTGCCATTTTTAATCAGGTGTTTTTGTTTTATTTCTTCTTCCAACTCCTTAAAATATTCTTCAAACATGATAGAATAATAAATAAAATATCCTCCATATACTGAGATGTTATTATTTTTGTTACATGACCACATCCATCTCATCTTCTATCAAATGAGAAAAGAATTCCTCATCCGTGTGTATGACGTACTACCACCTCACGAACCGATGCAATTCATTTTCTATGACCATCTCTCAAGACTGGTTATAATGATGGGATTAATGTTTATATATTATATTTAATAAATAATTCTCACTCTGAAAATTTAATATATCATTTACATTATACCCTTTCCATGTTTCAAAAACTATAATGTCGTTCGTGCGTACGCGTGGACTACAGCCTCCACGAAGCTATGTGATTCGTTTTTCATCACCACATCACAAGGAATGTTATATATAAGTAAATTAAAATCATTAATATTATATTTATGATATTATGATAATTATGGATAGATAAAATAATACATAGCATTTTTACATAATGGTTATTGAAAGATGGAAACGTTACTCATGTGTATGTATGACCTGCTATCTTCATGGTTGTAGCATAGTTCATTTTTCATATCAATATTTAATGGATGGATTTTAAAGTACAATTTATGTATAAAAATATTATACATTTAATTATTATTATTCTTCATATGATGGACTAATGACCACTTTGACTATAAACGTCATACCAAAGTCATTTTGGACTCAAGCATCGAATATCGTCAAAACATTTGACGTGAACTTAAATAATACAGTAATTGTAATAAAATGGTAATATGTGATATGTAATGAATAATAAAAATAAAAAAGGTCATCAATAATGTAAATAATCACCATAAGTTTATTATTCTGGATGATAAAGGACATATGTGACAAATCAAACTCGATGTAAGAGACTTTCTTTTAAAAACCATCTTTTAAAAGTTCCTCTTTCAACTCCTTTTACAAAACTCAAAAGGAAGGTTTATCTAACTTATACGAAATGAGAAAAATTTCCTTATTTCATGATACATTAATTTTTTGAATATTTATTTATACAATTATAAGATCATTTCTAGGAATTGTTTTTCATTTATAAGTGCTCATTTTTTAAATAACTGTTTTCATAATGGAAATTTTATTTTCTTTAAAATTGTTTTTAACGGTATTTTTTTAAAGAAAACCAATTATTCCATTGTTCTGGGTATTTTGGTTTTAAAATTGTTTTCAAAATGAAATGTTATTTTTTATATTCAAAAGTGTTTTACATTTGGTATTATATGTGTTTTTAAGAGGTTTTATGATGAAAAGAGAAAACATAAGATGTTTTATTCATGCTTTGGTACTTGATCATTATATGTGAAATGGTTGATCCAAATATGGCTTATAAGAAGGGTTGATCGCCAATATATCTCATGTGTAAGCCCGATATATCTTATATGAAGGGTTGATCCCCATTATAGCTAATGAAAAAATCGGTGAGGCTAATATAGCTTATATGGAGGGTTAAGCCCCATTCTAGATCACGAAAAATGGGTGATCTTGATATCACTTATATGAAAGGTGAGACCCAATATATCTATTTAATGAATTGGATAATGATTATGTTACCCAAATAATTATATTGTAATTCGGTAGTATAATTATTTCTATTGCAAGGGTTTTGAAAGTGATTTATGAATATAATTCTCTAAGTTATCGAAAAAAGGTTTTAAATTACTTGCCATGGGTTTTAAAATATTTATTTGAGAAAAACACGTGTTTTTATTTTTCCTTGGATTTTTTTTCTTCAAACAAAAAAATAACATTGATGATAAAGGTAAATGTTATATGAGTTTTATTGTTTTTCACTGGACTAATGGTTCTCATTCTTTTTATATCCCATACTGAGATTTTTGTTCTCATCCCATATTTTTAAAATGTTTTCCATGGTATTTTAAGGAAGATTAGGGACAATGACGTGTTCAAGATCATATTTGTGAATATATTTCATGAAAATAGAACATGTATTATTTTAAATTTTTTTCCTTTTTTGGAAAAAATGGATATTGAGTATAATTTTCCCCTTGTAATGTATGAGTTTACTATGTATGAGTTTTTTGTAATTCACTAAAACACTAAACATAAAATATATTTGTGAAAAAAAGTTATTTAGAGTTTTAAAATAACTTTAATAAGTAATTTTTATGTTTATTTCCTTATAGAAAGTGTGTTTTTTCATTTTACAGTTATATTTTAGTTTAAAATGCATTTTACATAGTCAAAAATTGATCAAACATACTCAAATTGTATTATTAAATTATAAAAATGAAACATAAATCATTTTTGATGTGTAGGAATAAACCTCACATCAATCCGACACCCTATTTAGTTTTTATGACTCAATGTGTGTGTTTTTAGTATCAAAGCGAAATTAAAGCTCAAAATTTGCATCACATAGTCAAAACATATAAAACATACTCAAATTATCTTAATACTTTAGGAAGATTATTGATATTTTTTTAGAAAATAACCCTTAGTTAATTTGACACATGGTGTGGTTTGCATGGATAAATGTTTATGTTTTGATTTTAAAAGTTACATTTTTTCCAAAATGCACATAAGACACTCAAAATCAAGAAAAAGTGTTAGGATTTTATTGATAATTTATGATAGTGATTCTTGATTCATTTTTGATGTGTAAAAATAAATTTAAGGTCACTCAAAAAAAATAGTGTGGATTTTAAAACTTAAAATGTGTTCTTTAATTTAAAAATTGTATTTTTCCCCAAAATGCACATTACTTTGTAATACTCGAGACACTACTAAAGCATCTAAATGATATATCTTACAAATATTGTAAAAATACACCGAATAAAGAGCCTTTTTTCATAAATTTATTTTATATATATATTTATTAATTTTAAATTGTTCAAACTAACTTTATTTTTGAATTCAATATATCAAAATTAACATAGTATGAATTTTTGAGCTTTTTCTGAAAATGTCAATTTTAGTCGAAAAATACAGTCTTCATGAAACTTGAAATTTTTACTAATTTAACTTTATATAAGAATGACCTAGGAATTAATAAAAAATTAAGTAAAAAATATGAATTTAAGGAATAAAATTACACATTTAAAAATATTCTTTTAACATAGAAAACCTATGGTAGAAATTTTTAGAACTAATTAAAATGTTACTTTAATATAAAAAAACTATTTTTGATATTTTTGGTGAATCATGAATTTTCAAGGGATATTTGGTTTTTTTTTGAATTAAGATCTCCATACCCTCTATTTCATTAATAAAAAATCAATCCAAGACATTAAATCAGTATCCAAAATAATTTTAAATTACATATAAATTTATATCTTAGAAATGTTACTTCTCTAAAAATGGTTTTTATGGAATTATGTAAATTTATTTTAAAATTAATTTTCGCATGCTTTGAAATTTTATTTGATAAATTTATTTTAAAATTTTAAATCAGAAGTATCAAATTAGAAAAAAAATTCAATCTTAAAAATTGACATTAAAATTAATTACTAAGGATAGAAATTAATTACCAAGGTAAAAGTCAATTAGGGTAAAAGTTAAAAGTTAAAATCAAACAATACCGCTAAATAACTCAATGTTTTCTCAAAATATTGCAGATGAGGTGAATTTTGACCCAAAAATGGCCTTTTATAATTGATGTGTAACCTTTCATTATTGAAAATGTAAGGGTTTCCCCCAAAACTACACTTTCCATCAGTTATAAATGGGAATCAATTTCACCACTGGAATACTCACTTATCTATAGAATTACCTTGAGAAACACTAAAATTTTAATCTCACTATAACCCTCTCCCGGGAAAAAAATCCCTTGTGCACTGATATTTACCCTAATCCCTTCAAATTCATCAATATTTCTAATGAAAATTCAAGTCCATCGTGTATGTATTATCAATTAATTACATTTCTTATTAATTATCCTCTTTCAAATTTATTCTATCCACACTATTATCAAGATATTATTATAATTTATATACTTTAATTTTACTATATTTTGTTCATTATCATTATTTATTCGTATTCCCCATATATTAAGAAAAACCAATCCGTTGTTCATGCATTGCGTGGGCGACCGCCTCTATGGAAATCAGGGTTCCTTTTCCTTCAACACCTCAAAAGGATGAATATAAGGATGGTACTAATGGATAAATTTAATTTTTTTGATATAATTATGGTTTTTATATGAAAAATTTAATATATTATTAATTATATGAGAAAAAAATCATCATTAATTTAATTTCTTAAAATAAGCGCACTAAGAGGGTAATCTTTTTTTTTTCAAATTGTGTAGTATTTTCTTAGAAATTATTAGTTCTTATAGTTCCTCCCAAATCTAATATATCACTCTAATAGACACTAAATAATATAATTATGCTTATGGTATAATTATATTAAAACAAAATCACCTCATAATCATTCATTAAATTCGGGTATGTTCATGTTTTGGTCTATTTAACTACATACTTGAACAATGCTATGAATTTATATCATGGATGACTATAAAAACTTATTTGCTGGTATAATATGATATAAATGTATAAATAATGTTTTTTTATTCGATATATGTTATACCAATATCCAATTCATTGAAAGTGATCCTTTTTGTATTGTTGTTAAACAAATTTATAAAATTAATACACAATTATTGTAGTAAATCATAACTAAGTTTGTATCCCAACAAGACTTCCCTTTAAGAGTTTATTTATCATAGTTTATTTTTTTTTCAATTATATATATTTTTAATTATTTTCAATGGGATTACTAAAGTTGTTGAAGAAAGTTATTCTAATTTCTAAAACAAAGGAATTGAATGAAAAAACAAAACAACAATAACCAAAATAATAGAGTAGAAAGTAGCAAAAATGTAATTGAAGAGAGGAGTGTTAAAATCCAAAAATCTCTGGATTCAAACTTTCTTCATCACTTCAAATAATTTACCAACAACTCTATCAATGAAGGAATTAAAATATCAATGAAGGTATTTAATTGGGCTCAAAATGTCAAGTTCATCAACAAAAATATCAGTTTTAACTTTCTTTTGATAGGATCTATTCAACACACTCAACAATCATTGACCACCAAGACACCATTATACTCCCATTGTGCTCACAATTATCAATTGAGAATTGATACTTTTTTAAATGAAAATATTTAAACACGTAACTAGACAGAGTTATAAGTATGCACTCTATGAATAACACACTTCGATCACCTATGTGTATATCAAAAAACGGAAGAGAAAAGAAGAACATATAGTGAAAAAAATTTGATCATTAAATTTTAATTAAAAAATTCAACTTAAAAAATGTTACAGAGAGAGATAATTCTAGATGGTTAAGAAATTTAGGATTGAAAAGAAATCACCATTTGAATCTATAAGTTCGGTCCATAAGTAAACTTATATAGAAATTATCATGAATGGTAGAAATACATCAATCTTCATCCACCTCAAATCTCAGAATATCTCAACAGAAGATCTTTTGTTTTCTACTCCCATCACACTGCTTTTGAAAAATCATTGTCAGTATGTAGAGACCCAAATCTTGTCGTACATTGACATTACATTACATTTTCGGAATACTTAGTACATAACAAAAACACACACACAAGGATCGTAATAGTTTAGTGTCTTTGGAAACTCGGAATATAATCTTCTAATCCTGGTGAAAGATCTTCAACATCTCCCATAAAGATCTTCCTTTTTTTAATACCTAAAACCTTTCTTTATATCATGGGGAAAAGAAAACATAAAAGGGCGAGCTCAAATGCTCAGTAAGGGTAGACAAAAGAAATAACAATCACATCATATACATAAGCACATAACTTTTGGAAATCTTAACCTGTGAAAGAGATCATAATTTCAGAACCTGGGATAACTCATGGCAGTGAAATGTAATCACAATAATCATAACTTAAAACATTAAAAATTGTGGCATACACACATAATCATAGAGAATCATTTCTTGTTAGTCAAGACTCATTGCCAAGACTATCTTAGTGGACAAAGTCCCTTTCTGAACCGAGTCACCCTCGTTTCAGTCCTGTTTCACTGAACCGGTATAACCTACCATTCCAGCCATGTCTATCTCATGAAATATAAAATCTTTACCCAATTCATTGGAGGGAGATATAGGTCCCACCCATCTCATAATGATACCATTCTTATGTGTGCCACAAAATCATAAATCATACATCATTTCATAACCCATGTAATACAAATGGGAATCTTAAACATCATGACATCATAAAAGAATTCATATAAGATAAAGGAATTCATAAAAATAATTCCATCACAACATAGTCAAATCAATGTAATAATATGGATAGAAACAGAACCCTTTATTATCTTAGATGGAAAATAATTTTGATAAAACACTTGAAATGAATTCTTGAGGAAAATATCCTTTCTTCTTCAAAATCAATTTTTTTTCACAAAACATCATGCAATTTTAAAAGAAAGATATTTTATTGAAAATAGTCATGAAATATTTTGGAGGAAGCTTCATGAAAATAAGGCTTTATAAAACCGTAAAAATCCGTTCGTGTCGTTTAAGTTAGAAAAACATTTTTCTCGTACTTTTGTCGGAAAAGTCAAAAAGTACCTCGTACGAAAAACCACAAAAGATTCCTTTCATATATTTTACTAAAAACACACCGAAGGGTAAAATTGGATATAAACTATTGTATAATGATATAAATATTACATATTGAGGAAACATGGATGTGGATGATAAAATACACCCCAGTAAATACCAAAGTATAAACAATCTCGGATAAAAATGAGATTGTGATATTTCCCTTACCTTAGGTCCGATTTGCTTCGTAAGTGTCCGAAAATCCTGTATAATGATTTAAATAATGTCATTGACTTATTACAGAATTATATTCTTTGTTATTATATCATATATGGTTCACTTATGTCTTTATATTACCCGTTCTTTTGTAAATTCATGTTAAAGTAGCGTTTTGGGTAAAATCATCTCATTTGTCGTTCGTGTTTTAACTTGTAATTATTCATATGATTACTTAGATAATGATTACTTAATTCCAGAATATAAAACATGATTTATATATAATATATATTCATAATATATATATATATAATAGATCAGTAAATGGAAAGAAATACACCGTTCATGGAGACGGTAGACCATTCGTACGCATGAACGCTGTTTTCGTTTCCTTATTGAGTCGAATGGAATTAAATAGATGACATAACTATATATACACATAAATACAGTAGCTTTATAATGTCATATATTTCATTATTATTGCTTATATATACTTTATAATCATTCTTAAATGGTTAACATGGAGAATGAATCTCACAGCGTCGTGGAGACGGTAGTCCGTACGTACGCACGAGCGATGATATCGTTCCCATGGCCGTGGAATTGTGTTGAAGTGTATGTATAATATTTCAGTATCAATATCACTTTATAATAATTATATATAGTTACTCATTACACCATTATACCCATCCTTGTAAGGTGATGGTGGAAAATAGATTACACCACGGCGTGGAGATGGTATTCCGTACGTACGCACGCGCGATGATTTCATTTTTCCGTAGGATGGATAGAAGGTGAATTAGGGTTGTTTCATATTTATAATAACATATCAGTATGTAAGTAATACTTATGTTATTACTTTGTCATGAAACAACTAAAGAAGAAGAAGTTGAAGAAGAAAGAAATTGAAAAGATCGGTAATGGATATTACCTCTTCTTTTAAACGCCTCTTTGAATCCTCCACATAGGGAACTAAGATTGGTCTTTGAAGAAGACCAGGAACTCTAGGAGTATACTAGGGATGTGGAGAAGAGAATTTGGCAGGGTTTGTCCGAGCTTTAAAGCTCAAAGTTGTGTGAGGAAGAGAGGTAGGAGGTGCCCTTTTATAAGGGAGGAGAGGGGCACCTTTGGAATAACTAAAAATATTATTTTATTATAAAGTCATGTTCGGTTTTAAATAGATCCAAATTGATTTATTTAGAGGATAAGGTGGGGATGGGTCGAAATCCTCTCATACAATAGAATTTAGACAAGTTTAGGTTCCTATTTTAACCTTATCATTTAGATTTAACATTAAGTTAAATAATTTTACTTTTACCGTGTCTTATTGTGCTCTTACACTATAAGGTTAATAAACTTACTATAAGAAGACAAAAGAACCCCAAGTTGTTTATTATTAATATATATAACCTTATCTAAGTCATTTGGCCGAACCTTAGATTTTTAGGAATAAAATAACAATTAATAATATAATATTTATTTTAAAAACTATTTTATGTCAATTTTGACACTATTTAGTAATTGATTTTTGTGAAATTCATAACAGAATGATAAGTTCGAAAAAAGAAAATTAAATCAATACTAACATGTCATATTAACCTATAAAATTAGTTGAATTCATAAAAAGTCTTAAATTACATTTATTTTGGTATTTATAACATCAATTATGTCAATATTTCATTAATAAGATAATTTCTGCATCATCGTTGTGTCATAAATAAATTAAATTATTTGATGTCTAAAAATTACAAATAAAATACCATTATGTAGGAAAGTTTTTTAGATTTCTAATTAATATTTAAAATCGAATTTATCTTATGTATAACCCTATATTAAAAATGTTTTAGTAAATAAACATTGATTTTAACTCTTTTAACTCTTCTTTGAATTAAATAATAATAAATGTCCTAATCTAATCCAAGTGGGCCTAAATGGTCATATTTTATTCCTGATCTTGTTTTCGGTCTAATTACATTTATCAAATAGAATTTGGACATGTGTTATGGTAATAATAATATCATTTTTACCCTTAATTACTCTATTTACTGTTAACCGTGGTAAATAAAAGTAAAAAGTTACTATTCACCAAAAATTATTTTCATCTCATTGAACCACATTTTTCTTACTGACATCAACCGTGTGCTTTGGATTTTTGAAATTCAACTCACAAAAGCGGTAAAATTAAGTTTTATGAAAAATTCAGTTTTTTTTAACTACCACTTAGTGGTTTCACTATTCATCAAAAATTGAAAGTTTTCAGAAAAATACCAAAAATTAGGCCTAAGATATATTTGATATTATGAACTCAAAAATGATTTCTATTTTACCAAATTCAAAACATATCAGTTGCATTAATTAATTTAAAAATTAATTCCCATCGTCAAAACAAAAGGCGTGTTTTTAAGAGATAATAACTATCAAACGATTGACACTTGTTTATAACTGGTTTAAATGTGAAATTACATCCAATGAACAACATTGTATTAAATTGTAAAAATATATTCTAAATCTACTTTAAAACCACTCAAATTAATAATTTATCACTATTAATTATTTCGATTGAAAAAGTTGTTTTTACTTAAAATTTAGTAATTTTCACTATTCATCAAAATGTGAAAGCTATCCGAAAATTACCAAAATTTCACCCTAAACTAATTTCGATATTCCGGATCCAAAAATGAAGTCCATTTTGAAAAATAAAATTTACAAAATTTCAAAAAGTGGTTATTACTATTCATAACGGCTAGTTTTAACAATATTTTAATAGCATATCATTGTTTAGTGAAATTCGGTATTGCGTACTACACACGCTATCAAGGAAGGTCGCGATTGCGTGTAATGAAAGGAAATTCAAGGATGCGTGTTGTGCAAGCTCCTTTTGGTGTAGCGTACAACACAAGAAATTAATGAAATTAAAAAGAATATTTTTCATAAAATCTCGGGGTGTTACATTCTACCCCCCTTAAAATGAATTTCGCCCTCAAAATTCGTCGGGGTTATAAATGGTTTACTATTCGAAAGTTTCTTTAATCGAAACCCACATCTAAAAAGGAATACCAAAACCAATCTTTAAAAACAAAAGTATGAACTATAACGGTTACCCAAATAAACTAATCACTGGGTTTCCACATAGGTGAAAATATGGATATGGAAGAAAAATCTAACCATCATGTTCTGATGGAGAGTGGTAGAGAACATGGCTATGGAAAAGCCAACAATCACAAATCCATAAATTTGTGACGATCTAAGGTACCATATGATTAATCAGATATAAGAGCACTAAGATAACATTTTTGGTTTTCAAGATCATTTCCCTAAAGTTGATGAAATTGGAATTAGAAGAAATACTTTCGTGATTTTGGTATAGTCTCACCGTTTGTCGTTCTTTAGACAATTTCCACTTCATCTCTTAAAGAAATGAAGTTGAATTTGTCATTCGTGATGTGTTAGCAGATCATGTGATAGAATGATGGGTCATTCCATCTCTTTCAAACAAAAGGTTAGCAAAAGTTATAAGTCCATCTTATGGTTAATCGTATATGGTTCCAAAAATGAACTTATACATCATATATAATACCGCTTAATAAAATAAAACTAGTTTCTACTAACCAGGGACTTCCTGTAGGCCAGTGGTAGGCGATAAAGGCCAGTCGCACTTCGGTTGTGGGTTCGATTCCCACAACCTTGTCCAACGCGATGGGCTGTCGCCCGTCCTGCAGGTTGTCCTTTTTCTAAAGCTATATTAGTATAACATCCCTTCAATAATATCGAAAAACGTTTTATCCTAACTTATTTCCAACATAATCCATTCTAATATTTAGGGTTATCTAAAATACTTCGGTCCAATCTCATAGTATAAAGAAAATGATTACTTGAAATGTCATAGAACAATCACCTGAATGCCATCATTTATCCCCCATATATCATAAGATATATCTTGTTGGTCAAATTACAAACATGTGAATACCTTAATCATGTATTCTCTTGAATAATGAATACCCATTGAACCTTAGTTAAAACATGAATGCAGTTAAAAGTTAACACTTTCTATATACCAAAATCCTTAAAATTCTATATACTCAAACCATGATATCACTTAGTCCTTATATCAATCACAAGCTCATGAATATTGTTAAACATTTCATTTTCTCGTTTTCCCTTC
Source organism: Viscum album (assembly GCA_963277665.1). Lineage (NCBI taxonomy): Eukaryota > Viridiplantae > Streptophyta > Magnoliopsida > Santalales > Viscaceae > Viscum > Viscum album. The sequence continues at coordinate 1,527,859,169 of OY728138.1, read as the reverse complement.
ATTATGCGCATATCATCTTATTTCCAAAAATATCTCAATCACTTTGAATACCACATTAGACCAATACATAAATATTCCAATACTCCATGATACAACATTATTTTGGAATCCCATTACATAAACACTTAATCATTCCACCACAATGTTGTCATATTCAACATCGCCAATAGTGATCGCATGTGACTTCTCTTTGTCCTTTTCCTTAAGTGGTTGCTCATGTTGATCATCACTAACCCTTGGATTAGGGCATTTATTAGCATAATTCCCCATTTCCTTACACTTGAAGAATTGAAGTGTTGGTGGTGCGTTCTCTGCAGTGTTTGCTTTATTCACATCATTAGAAACCCTTTTTCCATTACTTCGACACTTAGCTGCTCGATGACCTTCTATTCCACACTTAAAACATTTTCTAGGCCTCTTTAAATCAATTCCCACCATGCTTCTTTCCACACTTTGTGCATAAGGAAACATTCATCTTCTTTTCACCATTATTCTAATATTTCTCCTTGAACTCCATCTTTCGTTTCTTGTCAAAACCATGAGATGGATATGTAACACCAACTTCCATTTCTACCTTGATAGCACAACACAAAATTTCTTCATAGCTACTGAAGTCTCTTATAGATAATTCCCTTCGAAGACTTGGTTTTAAGCCACTGAAAAATCGATCAACTTTACTTTCAAGTTGGATGATAATGCCAGATGCATACCTTGCAAGTCTTGTAAAATTTGCTTCGTATATACCAACAGATTCATCATCCTTTTGCTTCAGTTCAAGAAACTCCTTCTCCATCTTTGTTTGAAGAATACGAGGGAAGTACTTATTGAAAAATAAGTTCTTGAACTCGTCCCATTCCATGGGCTCAATTTCATCTCTTTGCCTCGTATTCTTGATAAGATTCCAACATTGATCAGCTTCACCTTCCAAACGATATACTGCTAAGATGACTTTATCATGTTCAGAACATTGAAGAACTGAAAACATCTTTTCAGTGGTACTAATCTATTGTTCAGCAACAAGTGGATCGGAAGACCCACTGAAAGAAGGTGGGCATTGCCTCATGAAGGACTCAATAGAATATTGTTCCCTTCTCTGCTCATTTGGAAGTCCAGAATGATTCATAGCTTGTGTAAGTATAGAAATAAGATTTTGCACTCCATCTCCCATAACATTTGTTTGTTCAGGAGGACAATCATTGCATTGTCCATTGCATTGATCAACACGGTTCCTTCGGGTTCCAGCCATCGTCTAAAACCCAAAAAGAATAGGGTGAGAGGCAAAATCATGATATGGAAAACAACATAATAAAGGGGGAGTACCCTCAATATCTAACATCTTAGGTTAAATTCTAAGATCGTTAGCGCAATTCTAGGACTATAACCTATACGTATACTTAACGTTAGAGACATCCCTAGACATACCTTAGAAATATCTCTAGGAATCTCACTAAAGTTATCGCATCCTAGTTTCCAAAGGTGGACTAAACATTTCCTCTAATACCAACTGTAGAGACCCGAAGGTTGTCGTACATTGACATTACATTACATTTGCGGAATACTTAGTACATAACAAAAACACACACACAAGGATCGTAATAGTTTAGTGTCTTTGGAAACTCGGAATATAACCATCTAATCCTGGTGAATGATCTTCAACATCTCCCATAAAGATCTTCCTTTTTTTATACCTAAAACATTTCTTTATATCCTGGGGAAAAGAAAACATAAAAGGGTGAGCTCAAATGCTCAGTAAGGGTAGACAAAAGAAATAACAATCACATCATATACATAAGCACATAAATTTTGGAAATCTTAACCTGTGAAAGAGATCATAATTTCATAACCTGGGATAACTCGTGGTAGTGAAATGTAATCACAATAATCATAACTTAAAACATTAAACTTTGTGTCACACACACATAATCATAGAGAATCATTTCTTGTTAGTCAAGACTCATTGCCAAGACTATCTTAGTGGACAAAGTCCCTTTCTGAACTGAGTCACCCTCGTTTCAGTCCTGTTTCACTGAACCGGTATAACCTACCATTCCAGCCATGTCTATCTCATGAGATATAAAATCTTTACCCAATGCATTGGAGGGAGATATAGGTCCCACCCATCTCATAATGATACCATTCTTATGTGTGCCACAAAATCATAAATCATATATCATTTCATAACCCATGTAATACAAATGGGAATCTTAAACATCATGACATCATAAAAGAATTCATATAAGATAAAGGAATTCATAAAAATAATTCCATCACAACATAGTCAAATCAATGTAAAAATATGGATAGAAACAGAACCCTTTATTATCTTAGATAGAAAATAATTTTGATAAAAAACTTGAAATAAATTCTTGAGGAAAATATCATTTCTTCTTCAAAATCAATTTCTATTCACAAAACATCATGAAATTTTAAAAGAAAGAGATTTTATTGAAAATAGTCATGAAATATTTTGGAGGAATATTCATGAAAATAAGGCTTTATAAAACCGTAAAAATCCGTTCGTTCTGTTTAAGTTAAAAAAAACATTCTTCTCGTACTTTTGTCGGAAAAGTCAAAAAGTACCTCGTATGAAAAACGACAAAAGATTCATTTCATATCTTTTACTAAAAACACACCGAAGGGTAAAATTGGATATAAACTATTGTATTAGGATATAAATATTACATATTGAGGAAACATGGATGTGGATGATAAAATACACCCCAGTAAATACCAATGTATAAACAATCTCGGATAAAAATGAGATTGTGATATTTCCCTTACCTTAGGTCCGATTTGCTTCGTAAGTGTCTGAACCTCCTGTATAATGATTTAAATAATGTCATTGACTTATTACAGAATTATATTCTTTTTTATTATATCATATATGGTTCACTTATGTCTTTATATTACCCATTCTTTTGTAAATTCATGTTAAAGTAGTGTTTTGGGTAAAATCATCTCATTTGTCGTTCGTGTTTTAACTTGTAATTATTCATATGATTACTTAGATAATGATTACTTAATTCCAGAATATAAAACATGATTTATATATAATATATATTCAGAATATATATATATATATAATAGATCAGTAAATGGAAAAAAATACACTGTTCATGGAGACGGTAGACCGTTCGTACGCATGAACGCTGTTTTCGTTTCCTTATTGAGTCGAATGGAATTAAATAGATGACATAAATATATATACACATAATTCCAGTAGCTTTATAATGTCATATATTTCATTATTATTTCTTATATATACTTTATAATCATTCTTAAATGGTTAACATGGAGAATGAATCTCATCGCGTCGTGGAGACGGTAGACCGTACGTACGCACGAGCGATGATATCGTTCCCATGGTCGTGGAATTGTGTTGAAGTGTATGTATACTATTTCAGTATCAATATCACTTTATAATAATTATATATAGTTACTCATTACACCATTATACCCATCCTTGTAAGGTGATGGTGGAAAATAGATTACACCACGGCGTGGAGACGGTATTCCGTACGTACGCACGCGCGGTGATTTCATTTTTCCGTAGGATGGATAGAAGGTGAATTAGAGTTTTTTCATATTTATAATAACATATAATTATGTAATTAATACTTATGTTATTACTTTATCATGATACAACTAAAGAAGAAGAAGTTGAAGAAGAAAGAAATTGAAAAGATCGGTAATGGATATTACCTCTTCTTTTAAACGCCTCTTTGAATCCTCCACTTAGGGAACTAAGATTGTTCTTTGAAGAAGACCAGGACGTCTAGGATTATTCTAGGGAAGTGGAGAAGAGAATTTGGAAGGGTTTTTCCGAGCTTTAAAGCTCAAAGTTGTGTGAGGAAGAGAGGTAGGAGGTGCCCTTTTATAAGGGAGGAGAGGGGCACCTTTGGAATAACTAAAAATATTATTTTATTATAAAGTCATGCTCGGTTTTAAATAGATCCAAATTGATTTATTTAGAGGATAAGGTGGGGATGGGTCGAAATCCTCTCATCCAATAGAATTTAGACAAGTTTAGGTTCCTATTTTAACCTTATCATTTAGATTTGACATTAAGTTAAATAATTTTACTTTTACCGTGTCTTCTTGTGCTCTTACACTATAAGGTTAATACACATACTATAAGAAGCCAAACGAACCCCAAGTTGTTTATTATTAATATATATAACCTTATCTAAGTCATTTGGCCGAACCATATATTATTAGGAATAAAATAACAATTAATAATATAATATTTGTTTTAAAAACTATTTTATGTCAATTTTGACACTATTTAGTAATTGATTTTTGTGAAATTCATAACAGAATGATAAGTTCAAATAAAGCTAATTAAATCAATAATAACATGTCATATTAACCTATATAATTAGTGGAATTCATAAAAAGTCTTAAATTACATTTATTTTGGTATTTATAACATCAATTATGTCAATATTTCATTAATAAGATAATTTCTACATCATCTTTATGTCATAAATAAATTAAATTATTTGATGTCTAAAAATTACAAATAAAATACCATTATTTAGGAAAGCTTTTTAGCTTTCTAATTAATATTTAAAATCGAATTTATCTTATGTATAACCCTATATTAAAAATGTTTTAGTAAATAAACATTGATTTTAACTCTTTTAACTCTTCTTTGAATTAAATAATAATAAATGTCCTAATCTAATCCAAGTGGGCCTAAATGGTCATATTTTATTCCTAATCTTGTTTTTGGTCGAATTACACTTATCCAATAGAATTTGGACATGTGTTAGGGTAATAATAATATCATTTTTACCCTTAATTACCCTATTTACTGTTAACCGTGGTAAATAAAAGTAAAAAGGTACTATTCACCAAAAATTATTTTCATCTCATTGAATCACATTTTACTTACTGACATCAACCGTGTCCTTTGGATTTTTTAAACTCAACTCACAAAAGCGGTAAAATTAAGTTTTATGAAAAATTCAGTTTTTTTTAACTACCACTTAGTGGTTTCACTATTCATCATAAATTGAAAGTTTTCAGAAAAATACCAAAAATTAGGCCTAAGATATATTTGATATTATGAACTCAAAAATGATTTCTATTTTACCAAATTCAAAACATATCAGTTGCATTAATTAATTTAAAAATTAATTCCCGTCGTCAAAACAAAAGGCGTGTTTTTAAGAGATAATAACTATCAAAAGATTGACACTTGTTTATAACTGGTTTAAATGTGAAATTACATCCAATGACCAACATTGTATTAAATTGTAAAAATATATTCTAAATATACTTTAAAACCACTCAAATTAATAATTTATCACTACTAATTATTTCGATTGAAAAAGTTGTTTTTACTTAAAATTTAGTAATTTTCACTATTCATCAAAATGTGAAAGCTGTCCGAAAATTACCAAAATTTCACCCTAAACTAATTTCGATATTCCGGATCCAAAAATGAAGTCCATTTTGAAAAATAAAATTTACAAAATTGCAAAAAGTGGTTATTACTATTCATAACGGCTAGTTTTAATAATATTTTAATAGCATATCGTTGTTTAGTGAAATTCGGTATTGCGTACTACACACGCTATCAAGGAAGGTCGCGATTGCGTGTAATGAAAGTCAATTCAAGGATGCGTGTTGTGCAAGCTCCTTTTGGTGTAGCGTACAACACAAGACATTAATGAAATTAAAAAGAATATTTTTCATAAAATCTCGGGGTGTTACACAGTACCTCTCTGTTGTCTCTTCAAATTCAGAATAATACCCCATTTTTTACAATTGTTTGTTTTACTTTTATTATTCATTTATATAATTTATCCCTTGACATAATTTGGTAAAATGACATTTAGATCATCACGACATCTTGTAATGTTTGCACTCAGAAAAGAGAGATTATTTTTCGTTTTGGTCACCATAATTGTGATTTTAGAAAATATCTTTCAACAACCTCCACCCACATTTATCGGAAATTTATTTTTTCATTTAGTACATTTATTATATTTTCATAGTTTTTCGACTTCATCATAAATTACATACCTGTAGCTCAAACTTCATAATGAGAATCACAAACTCACATGAAATGATCTCATGAATAAAATGAAAAAAATCACTCTTAGGATTCCAAACAAAATAGGAAATAGAAAAATCATAAAAACTGCATTAATATGAAACATCCCAACTATAGAATTCAAGAACAATTATCCCCATATATCATAAGATTGAACCTAGAAATTATCAGAACCATTATACTCAATACGTCTACAACCAATTTCGACTTCAACTCGACTATTCTTCAGGTGATTCTCAAACTATATTATTATAAGAAAATCCATCACCCTTGTGGGTACACTCCCTAGTTTGGTAGTCTTATTTTTTGAAAACAACTGGTGCACAACTTCCTTGGTTTTTAGCCAACTCAACCGACCCAACAACCTTTATGGATGAGGAGATGGCAGTGAGACATGTTTCTTAAGGGTAGATGAGCTACCCCAACCACAAGAGTAATGTTTGGTTGTTTTTTTCATCTATATAATTGGATATAATCCCATAATTTTTAAAGTTGTAGTGGTGTGGTGTAATACTTTGATGTGATCCACAGAAGAGAGAATATAAGGGACCCCCTATTTCTCCTGTGGATGAAGGAAAATCTTCCAAACCACATTAAATTTTGTGTTCATATTTTTTTTTCTCATCCTTTTATGTGATTTTCATTGCCACTCATCTCCACTGCATGCTAAGAAGTTGTATCTGAGGGAAGGAGTTCAAAATGGCGAGGTGACGATGAGTTTTCTAGTGACCGAAAAATTGAAAGTGGTCAGAAAACGTTTTTGAGCCTATGATCACGAAGAGGACTACGAGTTGATTCCAACTGTATAAGAAGAATTGAAAATGTAGTTGAAATGATCCCTATAGAGTCGGTCAAAATTCCGGTCAAACTAAGTGTGAACAGTAACCCATGCCAGATATGTTGATACTGTTCACTCCGCCAGAAAATTTTCTAGTGATATTCTGATAGCTACTCCGGCATGACATGTCAGTGAAACGTCATTGCCACATCATCGGACAATCATAGCCATTGACACACTTTTGGTCATATTTTTCTCAATCAGTGTCTGATTTCGACGATGGCCGATGGCAGAACACTTCCAAAATTTGATATTGGGAAGATTGATGGTTGGAACAATTTTGTCTTGTTGAAAAGCATAGGGAAAGATATTCTTGTGCAGAAGGGTATGATAAGACCATTTATCGGAGAAAATTTTGAGAGAACTTGTGACACTGATTGTTAAGAACTCGAGATGTGGGTAATCAGAACAATTCGACTGTGTCTCGAGAATGACGTAAAGTACATGGTTTTGGATGAGACCTCATGAAGGATATCTGAAAGACATTAGAGCAGCGATATATCGAGAAGTTTCTCACCAACAAATTATTCCTAATGAAAAATTTGTACCAATTTCTCATCAATGATGGAACAAATTTTTGGGATCACACCAATGAATTCATTAAAATTCAGATACAATTATTGGGGCTCAGTGTGAAGGTTGTAGAAAAATATAAAACACATTTTCTTTAGTCATCTCTACCATGTTCATTTTACAGACTTGTGACTACATTGCTCATGGGGAAGGAAACATTGAAGCTGGATGAGGTGATGAAATCACTTCACAATTCAGTGGCATTATGAAGACCTATGATGCATTCAGGTAAGAAAATCCGGGAGGTGCAAGATGATAAACATGGGAGGAGACGATATCAGAAGTTAGGAGGAAAATAATGGTGGCCAAAATCGAGGGGACATGATCCTATAAAAATCATGTGTTTTATGTGTGAGAAAAAGGGTAACTATAAAAGTGAATGTGGATAGTGAAAACAGTACATTGCTAGGAAAGAGAAAGATGAAGAGAAGGTTGCAATCATCACTGAATTATTGGTAGATGATGAACTTTTCATGAAAATAGGAAGCTCAAACTCAAATGGGAGAGTTGAATGGGGAGAAGTGTAGTTTCATTACTACAAAAGAAATGAAAACATGAAATGGGAATTTTATTTTTAAAAAAGAAAGAATAAGCAGGCTCAAAATCCAAAGGAAGACGGATGAGTTTTGGATTCGGGGTGTTCGGAAAACATATGTATGATGAAAGGTGAGTTTCATAACTTTTATTAATTGTAAGATTTGGTGAGACTTGATGATAGGTCAACATGCGAGGTCCAAGAAGTAGGGACAGTGAACTTGAAGACACCCGATAGAGTAATACATAAACTGAATGACATGAAATTCATTCTGAGGATGGGACAAAACATGTTATCATTAAGTAGGATCGATGAGAGATGATACAATATTTCTGTAGTAGGAGGAGTGTTGGATGTATCACATGGGGATATAACAATGATTATTGAAAAAGAGTCCCAAGGGTTGTATCATTTTAGGGGGACCACATTCAGCTTGACATCGATTGAAGATAGTGGAACTGCCACATCATCTAGTGAGAAGAAGTTTGTTTGATATGCTGACAAAGTTTTTAACACCTGTAAGGAGACTGTAATCCTAGATTATACCCCAAATTAGTCATTATGGGGAGACATGGGGGGGAAACTAACTTATTTGAGAGTCTTATTTTTCGGTAACAACTGCTGTGCAGCTTCCTTGGTTGGTATCCAACCCAGCCGACACAACAGCCTTCGTGGATTAGTAGTATGCAGCATGATATGTTTCTCAAGGGTAGATGAGCTACCCAAACCACCAGAGGAATGTTTGGTTTTTTTGTTCATATATAAAATGGGATGTAGTCCCTTGATTTGTAAGGCTATAGTGGTGTGGTTTAATCCTCCGATGTGATCCAGGGAAGATAGAATATAGAGAACCCCCCATTTCTCCTGTGGATGTAGGAAAGTTTTCTAAACCGCCCTAAATTGGTTGTCTATCTGTTTTATCCTCTTTTGTGTCTTTTTTGTTTCTATGCACTTCTACTGTACCCTTACAATCCCTATTAGCGATTTGAGTTTTATTTTACAAGATTCGTCGGACAAGGTCTTCCTCTTCTTCCACTAGATACATATGTTCGAGACAACATTAACATTAGTGGCAGAGTCAGAAGATGGAAAATAAAAAATCCATCTTCGATGGGATTTCCTTCATCTAGTTTCTTCATAAAACCTCAAACAATATTACTTATTTGTTGAATTAGGGAACATTCTCATCCGTGTTGGCCTCCCTCATCATCACCAACTTCAGATTTTCTCTTTAGTCCAGTTTGAATCCTCAGTTCATCGGAAATGGGTGATCATTAGTGCTATCACTCATCGACATCTGTCATCTTCCATGAAAGATTTCTAGTGGAAGTCCATACTCATAAAATAAATGGTGGTATTGTTGATCTTGATCAATATAAACACATGATCAAGATTCTAACTTAGGTTTCGTCTCCTTCTTCATCTATCAATATCAGCATTGAACCTAAACTTCTTAACAAAGCTTTATGGTCAGACCAATCCCCTTAGACAGCTCAAATAGATACCTCGAAGGCAGTGGTGATGCATCAACCAATGAGCATGGTTCTTCAATATGGTTGAAGGGATATCAGTTGGCTATGTCTTCGTCATACAGGATTTCATACTTAGGAAATCTTTTGGTTTGTCTTCGATTCTTCAGCAATGAAATATCTAAGTACATACCCACATGTTTGTCTCAAGTTCCCTCGAGTTGTAGGGATAAATCAACTACATGGTTGAAGGATTAGTTGAATATTCAGATATGTGAGTTGATCTATCCAATAAATTGGATATGTGAATGCAATTAGATATGTAGATTCCCCCCCCCCCAACTTTTCCAGGTGGTTCCTTCATATTTGGGTATATGAACTGCCCATAAAAGGGTTATATAGAAAATCAGCTAAGTCATATTTATAAAAATTAAATATTTGGCCTACTCAAAAGTAAAATAAAAATAAAATTGTAAAATGTTTATTAATGAGACTACATATTTAAGTAAAATAAAATCAAAAATATTTTTTCATTAAAAGAATAAATTTTTAAAAATTAAAAACAAATTGTATAAAATAATTAATTGATTAATTAATTATAAAAAAATGATATAAAAGATATGAATTGAAATTAGAAGTCACTAATTATTATATTATTTAATGAAAAAAATTAAATACTAAACATCAATTAATTAATTAAAATAAAATAAGAAAAAGTAAATGATAAATCGAATTAACAGAATACATAATTAAGAAAAACACTAAATATAATATTTTAAAGGAATTTTCAAAATTAAAACATAAACACAATGTTTGAACAAATATTATAGTGAAAATTTAATGGACATTAATTAAAAATTAAAAAAATTAATTTAACATTAAACATAGAAATATCAATTTATTTATTTTAACATAAAACATTATAAAAAATAAATTAATCAACTAAAACACTATTTTAGTTGTTAAGAAATAATTAAATTAATGAAATTATGTGAAATAATAGTATCAAAATATTAATATAAAAATTCTCCCCACACTAGGATTTTTCATGTCCTCAAGAAAACAATGATCCACATTCAATGGAGATAATTGAATATTAATTTTGAAATATTTGATGACCACAAAAAAATGTTTTCAGATTGGTTTCCCGCATTGATTTTAATCAATAATTCAATATATTTACCCCCAAGAAATTAAATATTTTTATTGTGAAAAGAAACTCCTATTTTACAATGATGTTTGACCTTGAAAATTTAAAAACATATTAAAGACACTTCAATTTGTATTCAACTGAATATCCAAACATCTCTTTACCTCTATGAGAATAGACTCACATAATTAGCAATGAAATAATTTAGGCAGCCTTTTGGATGAGAAAAATAAATAAATTAAAAGGATGTATAAAAAACTCATTCATCTTATTAAATAATAATAAAATAGTTCAACCTGGATTAGGATTTTTCTTCATAATTAATTTGAATTCATATTTTTATTGTGTATATCAATATTATAAAATTAATGGTAAATTATAATTGTATAACATTCACATAATATTTTACCAAAGTAAACCTCTTTTCAAGAGGGAAATGATAAATTGTTTTACCTGACTAAACCCAAGAGGTATTATAGAATTAACCACATTAAAGGAGCTACCCAATATTGAAACTTTTGCAAAAATATAACTAGTAAAAATGATTCATTGAAATTTAAGAAACAATAAAATGTGAATATTTTAGGGGTTTTTTATGGGTTCACATTTTCATAAAATTTAGTACATTGAAAGACCCTCCCCCCACAACAAAACTCAACATTGTACCTAATGTTTAGTCCACTGTGGATAAATGTGTAGATTCAATTTTAAATTTCATGATATATTTAGAAATTCAAGAGATAAGAAACATATTCAAAGGTTTATAATAAATATCAATGTTTTTTCCCAACAGACCCAAATAAATAAAACCTCAAAATATGCGCTAAATTTTTACTTATGGGTTAACAACTGAAAAATTTATTTCAAGTGTATGGTGTGTATACTAGTACATGTTCAAGATAGTGTTCAAAAATATTTTCATCAAAGCTTGAAAGTATTAATAGTAATTTATATTCACAAACATCCAAACTAATAGAAATAATGACCATGTTTTTCATCTAATTTAAAAATGCTAATTCTATAAAGTTTCAACTTTTTTAACCAATTAACAGAAAAGTGGCATCACCATCAGGAAGATTTTAGAAAGGCATGAAAATGAGTATAGTTTTAACATAAAATCCCCCTAAATAGAAACTTTTTTTCTTTAAATCCACGACAACCCCTACCTTTCTTAACTATGATAAAGTTCCTCTGCATAGATTGAAATCTCCTAAAAATGAATTTAGATTGACATGAGATACCATAAATATCAAATCAAGTAAAATATAACTGATGTTTAGAAATCAATGGGGTTAATATATGTTTCTTTAGGTTGTTTCTTCTCTCAATCAATTTAGGTTGTAAAACATCTACTTTAGTAGAAAGATAAAGTGTAGAGAATCCCCAAGTGGATTATTTATGGTGAGAAACATGAACATAATCAATCCCTAAAGATCAATTTATTCAATTCAAATAAAAAATAAGAAGCAAAACTAATATCCAAACACTACTAAAGGCTGTACCTTCCCCCACACTTATTCCAAAAAAGTAAGGGAACAAACTACCTAGATTATTCAATATTATTCACTTCCCAATGATGGAAACTCCCCTGGATGTTACTTATTACCTTTATGAAATAGATTTAGTTTATGTCCATTAACGTTGAATGTAACATCCTTCTCAGGATCTCAAATACATACAACACCAAAATGGAAAACATGAGTTGAAATAAATGGTCTATCCCATTTAGAAAAAAGTTTCCCAACCAAAAGCTTCAACAAGAAATTGTATAAAAATCGTTATCTCTAATATTAAAATCTTTATTATGAATAATCCTATCATGAATATCCTTTGTTTTCTCCTTAAAAATCATACCATTTTTATAGTCATTGTTCCTTATTTACTATAACTCTTATAAAAAATCGTTTTATTTTCCCACTACATACATACTCAAGTTGTGTGATTTGATATCCAAAAGCGCATTATGTTATAACTCAATGGGAAAATGAAAATCTCTTCCAAAAACAATCCTATAAGGTGGAATCCCTATTGGAGTCTTATAGGTAGTCCTATACACCCAAAGAGAATCCTCAAGACTTAATTTCCAATCTTTCCTATTTGGGTTAATATTTTTATCAATAATTTTCTCAATCTCTCTATTTTACACATATTCTATAGAATTTTTTAATTTTGATAGCACGTAGACACTTTACAACTAACCCCATAACTTTTAATCAAATCCTCCAATGTCTTATTACAAAAATGTGTTCCTTGGTTCATGATAATAAACCTTGGCATCCAAAATCCAAAAAACCATCTCTTGACAAACTGGAACACCGCCCTAGAATCATTATACCTAGAGGGAATAACTTAAATCCACTACGAAACGTAGTCCACTGTATGTTGGATATTGTAATATCCAAAGGAATTAGGGGAAGGACCCATAAAATAAATTCTCCAAACATCAAATACATCACTAAACAATAAAGGTTGTTGTGGATCTCATGTATTTTAGAAATGTTTCCTTGGAATTGGAAAGCAAAAAAAGTCCAAAAAAATTACATGATAATATTTGAAAATGGTAGGTCAAAATAAACATGAATCAAGCACCATTTTAGTAGTTATATATGGCTCAAAGAGTCCACCATAACTCAAACTATGAGAAAATTTCAGAACTAAATAAATTTTAGAATTCCAGATATATATTCTAAAAATTTGATAACTTCCTAATTTCTATAAGTAAGGATGAACCTAAACATATTTCCTTGACTAAAAAAAAGTTTAGAAAACTATTTATTTGGAAACCCGTGAGGAACAACATCAGCAGCAAAGTAATTAAAAATATTTAAAAACCAAATCCTCATTTTAATAGCATAGGAATACAACTTCTCCCAAGAAAAAATCTATAATATGTTCAAAAAATGATTTATGTTTAAGAGATTAAGTAGGTATCATACTCAAATGATTAGATATAGTGTTATTAATTCCTCTAATATCATGTATCTGAATATAAAATTACATAATTAATAGGATCAATCTAACCAACCATGGATTCAATCATTTATTTTTCATGAGATATCTAATTTCAAAATGGTCAATGATAATCAGAACATTAGATCCCAAAGATAGCTATTAAAATTATCCAGGGAAAACACAATAACTTACAATTAATTTTCTGTTGTAGAATAATTGGAATGGGTAGAAACTAGTGTCAAGACGCCATCCACACAATGTGTACCCCTCCTGGGACGACAATGTGAGAAGGGAGATAATGACCCCCGAGTCTCACCTCCAGTAGGCCCCCGGTTGGAGACTAGCACCGAGGGTATAATAAACTCACAAATGGGAGGCATTGCCCTTTAAGAGAACACATGCAGAAGAGAGAGATAAGATACACACCAATCAACTCCAACTCAGACTGAAATATAACGAAAACCCAAGTACACATATGAAATTCCATGAAAAAGTACTACAACTGAAAGGGGAAAAACTGCAAGTACCCAAAAGAAAGTAAAAACAGCAGTAACCACAAGCCTGAACAGCTCCTGCAACCACAAGCTAGTAGAAACCATCTTGATCTCCAAACTGCTCCAAGTTACCTGAAAACAGTTTATATATACATAGGGTGAATATAAACGTATACTCAGTAGGATCCTCCCTGAAGCCTCTCATGCCAAAGTAAAGAAAGCATGCTAAAGCACAGTGAAAAACAAGTGAAACTAACTCGTCACCTAAAGAGGTATAATAAGTTCCCAACCTCACCATAGATACTCTCACCAAGTAATGCATACATGAATATATCATATAATAGAGAATATAAAGGGTACTCTACTACTACATCCCCACCAGTTTTCCGCTTTTCCCCAACATCGCACGTCCTAAACATCTCTCTCCAAAATGGCTTGCCTGCAGACACCTGGGCGAAGAACCACAATATGCACCTCGTTCACCAAAAAGGCTTTCCCGATGACACCTGGGTGAAGCACCACACCATCCTCACAACCAAAAGTAACAAGGTAGTTTTTGGGAGCCACCACAGCTTGTATAACGTGTATCATACGTCGGGTATTATACCTTAAGCCATTACAGCCCATACATTGAGTAAGGATCCTCAAGCCATCACACCCTATACACATTACACCTATAGTAGTTCACATGATACTATATCTAGAATATATGTGATTGAATAACCACAAGCCATTACAGCCCTCTACACACATATATGGGGAAAACTAACTGTTATTCCTAACGACACAAGTATCTACCAAGAGAAGAGAGCGGGCCCAAATGAGGTAGTCATCCATTCATCCTCCCACCAGAATGTTGGGGAAAACACCCCCCAGGGCTCAGAATCCCCGGGGGGTAAGTTTCCCTTACTGACAGGGCATAGTAACGTATAGAAACACAAAAAGTACAAATATACTATAAGTCACAACCACACTATGGGCATAACCAAGTCTTAAACACAACTTTAGCTAAAGTCTCTTGGACTATGGGCTGCCACATCTAAGACTAGGTATTCTACAAGCACACAACCATTTCAATAACTTTATTAGATTATTTCATTATGTTTTTATGAGTTCCACATTAACTTAATTAAGTCTTTAAACATTAATTAACCATGAAAAATCCCACATTAGACTTCATTAGCAACACACCCAAAGTCCACTATCCCTTTAAAAATTATAACCACATAATTATGTTCTAGAAAATTCCAACCCCATGGGTTAACACCATTTATTCACATATTCATTACAGAATTACTTTCCCATATTCCTAGGCATTCTAGAAATGCATTATTTGCTACTAAACACAAGGGGGCTCAACACGGTGAGTAGATGTACTACCCGTCAAGTCCTTGCCGCCTATAGAAAGAGTGTAGACCCATTCCCCCTTGAGGATCTAAACACGAAAAGAACGTGGTATAACCTGCATGTCTTCACCTCTTTCGGGAGAAGGGTAAGCAAGACCAGCTACCTTGAGAAGTGGGGAAAAGTAAAGTAGATAAACAACCAAAGAAACAGCAAGCAACCAACAATCACATCCAACCCATTCCATTAACCCCGGTGTCCTCCCCGACACCCACATGCATAAACCGATACATCTTGCCACTCTAGGCGTCATCTTCTGCCACAACCAAAAGGCCTCTATACCCCCCATATATCACAACAACCATCTAGGATCACATCACTGCATAAGCAGTAGGAAAGCAAACATCACATCAATGGGGCTTTTGGCCCTTTAAAAATCTGGAGGGTAACTCCGAAACCTTCAAGGAATTATCAAACAATCATTATTTATTCCATCATGAATTAACATATTTCTAAATTGATGGTTCCAACATCAGGAAACCTATCCAGTAAGCTATCACACAAGATTAAACATACTTACTACTCCAATTTTATTAACATAAAATTGCAACAAGAACTAGATTTGTTTTCATGACTATTTATCTTTAGCCAGACAATTATCAATTAACCCTGATGTACGTTATTTACCGATTTTCATCAGGAACAAACAACTAAGCAAAGAAAGCATAGATATCACACTATCTAGCAAAACAAGAGGAAATAACATACGATCGATAAAAATTTATTTATCCGGTTAAAATATTTATTATATCAATTCCATTTTTCATCTAGGGGGATTAAACATGCTTACAATACAGTTGCATGTAAAATAAAGAGAAGCAACGAATCCCCTACCTCAAAGGTTTTTGACGAAAATCCCAAAAAACGAAGAACACACAAGAAATCCAGGTTGATTCTCCATAATCCTCCTTAGATATATTCTTCTAGCATGATCACGACCAAATATCATCATATTTGTCATCCACACACTTTGATCTACCCTTAACGAGCATAGATCTAAGAAACCGAGGGAAGAGGAGAAGTAGATCCAAGTGGGTCTAAGAAACCGAACAAGAACGATCACATACATCAAGAAACTAGCTTCGATTAGCCATGATAAGCCTTCAGATCACCACCAAAACTCTTGGGAGAGGTTCTCCTACCTTCAAGGGAGGGTAATATTGAGTTATGGCCGCTTCGGATCTTAAATGAGCAAGTTATAGGTGAAACGGTTGAGATCCATAATTTTAGTATCTAACTTAAGTACACGCATGGTTTGCTCACATAGTTAGACAAATTGTGCACTAACCTTGGGGTCTCTACTATCTCATCAAACACTCCTCGCATGGTTAGGCCACATGGTTAGACAAACTGTGCTCTAACCATGCATTAGCCACTTCCTCAAGCATTAACTACGCACGGTATGGCCACACGGTTTAGACAAACCATGTGCAGCCCATGCAAAAGCTACTGCCCTTTAGTTTTCCTCAAAGATTCACCCAAACACACACCCAAGTCACTACTCCAAAACGAGGTTAGTTAGAGACATCAAAAGTACCTGATGATGTAATGTGACGTTACAGTTCACAGATGTCTACCGTCAAAACGGTTCACCGAAAATGAATATTTTGGCAGAGCGTTGGGGATAAGTTACCTTGACCTCCTAAAACGCCTCTAACACCGCATTTTCACAAAGTAATGGACCGGAGAGGTCCGATACATTACATCAGATACCTCTCAAAACATTATCGTCCTCGAGAATCCAAAACCCACCTAAAGTTAAAATAAAACAGGGTCTGAACAACCACCCATCGAGATACCTCTTAAAAGAGAGCAATCCACAAAAGCAAAAAAGGGAGAAATCTCATAAACATGAATGTTTCATAACCACATAAGCTACATAGATACATGGAATGAGTAAAACATCAAACAACTACATGTGCTGAGCGTGCATATGTGACTCACGTTCCCATGTACTCTCCTCCAATCCACCGTGTCTCCACAAGACATGAACTAAGGGGATAGAATGCCCGCACAACACCTTCTCCTTGTAGTCTTGGATCTCCACAGGTCGCTCCTCGAAGGTTGCATCATTATCAACATCGATTGCTTCCCAATTGATGATGTGATAGTCATCATGAAGATAACGTCGGAGCTATGATGCATGGAAAACATCATGTATCTGACTCATCTGTTGGGGAAGTTCTACTCGATACGCCATAGCTCCAACATGAGCTAACACCTCGAAAGGCCCAACAAACCGGGGAGAAAGCTTACTTCCACGACCAAACCTCCGCTACCCACGACAGGGAGTCACATTCAGAAACACATGATCCCCAACATTAAACTCTAAGGGTCTCCTTCTTTGATCGACATATGATTTCTGACGATCTTGTGCTATCTTCATCCTCTCGCGAATCACCGGAACCATCTCTGCTGTATTCTGCACTAGTTTCGATCTGATAATTGCTGACTCTCCGACCCCAGTCTAGCACATTGGAGAATGGAAAATCCGGCCATACAAGGCTTTAAACGGTGCCATACCGATGGTGGAGTGAAAATTATTTTTGTAAGAGAACTCCACCAAGGGTAAGTGCCTCATCCGTGATCCTACAAAATCAAGAACACAAGAGCATAACATGTCTTCATGAGTCTGGATGGTTCACTCTATCTGACCATCCGATTGAAGATGAAAAGAAGTGCTAAAGAATAGTTGAGAACCAAAATCATGTTGGAGATCTCTCCACACCCAGGAGGTAAAATGAGGATCTCGATCAGAAATGATCATCCTAGGGACTCCATGAAGTCTTACCACCTCCTCTAGATACTTCCCCAAAAAAATTCCACTGAGATTGACTCCTTGATTGTTATAATGTGGGACAATTTTGTTAAACGATCCACTACCACCCAAATAGCATCATGTCCTCACGAAGATTGAGGTAAACCAGTAACAAAGTCCATTGAGATGTCCTCCCACTTCCAATAATGAATCTCGAATGGCTGGAGAAGACCACCAGGAACACGGTGTTTAGACTTCACCTTCTGGCAGACTAAATATCAAGACACAAACTCTACAACCGCACGCTTCAGCCCAAGCCACAAAAACCGACTTCTTAAGGGTCGGTACATCTTTGTCACACCATGATGTACCACTAAAGGTGAACTATGGGACTCTCTGAGAACCATCTCGCGCATTGAAAAAGGGAAAAAAGCATTCCATGATACAAAGCTCGGTGTTGTTCATCCCCGGTCCAACTATCAGGGGCCTCACCACAAAAAACTCGGTCTCTCCAAAACTCCACCTCTAGATCTCCCAACTGGGACTCTTCCATATTCTGCATCAGGGATGACTGGCACGTCATCTGAAAAAGACATCCTCTACTCCCAACTTCTCCCATATCAAGATGTAATGCTGACAGTTCTTCCATTACTCTCCAGGAATCAACAAATTCACTCACAACAACACTACGTGACTTTTGTCTCAACGCATCAGCTATAACATTCTCTTTCCAAGGTGTATATGATATTTCAAAGTCTTATTCCTGCAATAAATCCATCCACCGATGATGTCGTAAGTTCAAGTCATGCTGGGAGAAAACATACCTCAAACTCTTATGATCAGTGAAAACCATATGGTGATGACCAATGAGGTAATATCTCCACAACTTCAGAGAAAACACCACGACTTACAACACAAGATCATGGGTGGAATAGTTGCTTTCATGGGGATGCAACTGCTAAGAGCCATAAGATACAACTAACATCTTCTGCATAAGAACACATCCTAATCCCAGATGAGATGCATTGTAGAAAAAATCAACCTGAACTCCTTTAGCTAGAAGACAAAGGACTGGAGCACTTACTAACTTCTCCTTTAGATACTTGAAATCTGCCTGACACTGATCAGTCCATATGAATGCCTGATCCTTCCTAGACAAAGATGTTAGAGGGGTCGCAACTCGTGAGAAATTGGCTACGAACTTCTTTTAGTAGCCTGCGAGACCAAGGAAACTTCTCACCTCTGACATTGTCTTAGGGGCTTCCCAAGACACAACTGCTTCTATCTTTGATGGATCCATGGCTAATCTCTATTGGGACACAACATTCCCCAAGAAACAGACTTCTCGAGCCCAAAACTCACACTTAGATAGCTTCCCAAATAGATGATTTTGACAAAGGACTCCCAAAACGGCTTATAGATGCTCTTCATCCTCCTCTTCATATTTGAAGTACACAAGGATGTCGTTAATGAAAACTACCACAGACTTGTCCAGGAATTCACGGAACACAGCATTCATCAATCCTATGAATATAGCTGGAACATTCATCATGCCAAACGACATTACAATTAACTCATAATTCCCATGACAACAACGGAAAGCAATCTCTGGGATACCCTCATCATTCACACGCATCTGATGGTGTCCTGACCGCAAGTCTATCTTTGAGAACCAACTTTCACCATTTAGTTGATCGAATAAGTCATCAATCCATGGAATAGGATAGAAATTCTTTATTGTCACTTTTTTTAAGAGACGATAATCGACACAGAACCGAAAGCTTATGTTGTCCTTCTTTACAAAACAAACTGGTGCATCCCACGGTGACACACTTGGCCGAACAAAACCGCACTTTAACAGACCATCAAACTTTATACGTAGCTCTCGTAACTCAGAAGGGGCCATCCTATATGGATACACAGAGATAGGAGACACTCCTGGCTGTAGCTCGATCCCAAACATGATCTCTCACGAGGGGGTACTGCTACTACCTCTTCTGGAAAGACATTAGGGTACTCCTCTACGACCCTAGGAAACACCAACTGCTGAACCTCTGAAGAACTTAGCATCATCTCATCCATCATGGATGATAAGGATGAAACACGCCTATAACCCATATGAGGATCTCTCTCACCAACAAACACCACTTGCTCTCCATCAGCACCAAGGAAAACAACCTTCTTCCAGAAGCAATCCATGATATCCTACACCGAATACAACCAATCTATGCTGAGGATGACATCATATGGTCGAATATTTAAACATAGGAAATATCCTCAAGAGAGGTGTTGCCCCAACACTAGCTCACAGTCTCTACATACTTCAAACAAGTCATCTCGACCTTTAACTAGCATAGTCTATGCCAAGGGCACTGTAAGCCTCTCTACCTGAAGTCCCAAAGCATGGAAAAGGGTAGGTGATTTGAAGGAGTGTGTCACTCCTGAATCAAACAAGGCATACACCAAGGTAGAAAATAAGAAAAGGGTACCTTGAACGACATCTGGCTCACCTGGTGCTGACAATGCTAGAGCATAGAGTTGACCACGACCTCCTACATGACCTCTATGACACTTATGGCGACCACCACCACAGCCGCACTCTGCTCTCTGAGGACATGGAGCGTCATGGAGCTGAACTCTACCTGCCCCATCTACCCTCTGATGATCTAAAGCTGGTGCAACTAGTTGCTGCTACCTCGACTGGAACTGCCTCAACGGAGGAACCTGAAGCGTAACACCTGGTGCACGATGACCGCTCTAAACGGTCGGGCACTCCCACTACTGATGAACATGACCACCCCAAGGAAAAAATAATTTGATCATTTGGCATAAGCCTAAGAGTTTCTACCTTTGGAGAAATGAGATGAGAAGGGCTGGGACCTACCCCCAGCTAAACATAAACTCTTCTGCCCTGAAAACCGGGAACCCCAGACCATAGCTCTTCTTCGTGAGGGATTATGAAGATCCCCCTCTCATGATGATCCGGTCCTGGACAAAGTCCTATTGACAACCTCTGTCCTCACTAGCACCTCAAAATATGTTTTCAGCATAAATGGGGTGACCTGGCATTGGATCTCTGGATGCAAAGCCTCCTCAAAATGCCTCGCCCTGGCCTCCTCATCTAGTAACAGGTCTGAAGCATATCGTAAAAGGTTCCCGAAATGGATTCCAAACTCTCCAACAGTAGAGATCCCATGTCGAAGGGTAAGAAGCTCATGGAAACTGTATGCCTTCACAGTCAAAGAAATTAACTCGACTCTAAACTTGTCTCAAAACTCCTCCCGTGAGATCGCTGACTCCTCACGATCCCCGAGGTTCAAGAACCACCACTACCTTCCTGCTCCACATAGCATCATCACAGCTAAGGACACCCAGTGCTCCTTCCGATCATGGATCGAACTGAAGCCTATCTAAACCTCCTCCAACCAGTCTTCCGTGACTGCATCTAAAATGGAGCCCTCGTACTTCTGCAGACTCTGGCGCTGAAACTCTTGGAGTGTCTTCCTCCAAGTGTCATCATTTTCAACGTCGACACTGAAGCGATCTACTGGAACATCCTACTAGACATTTTCTGCGCAAACATGACGAGGACGTAGACCTGGAGCCATACCTGTAAAATAAAAAATGTTAGAGTTCCTAAACCTGGAATGTGGAAGACTCAACATTAATTAATTAATTGGTTTCTTTTATTAATTTTTGGTTAACCTATCCAAAGGTCTACCCATTAAAACACAGGAACAAAGAAGAATGATGCATGTTCCTTTCCTAGGTCTCTACCCTGAAACTAGTATCACCCTGTTTAGTAGCCATTGTAAACTTAAAGGTCCGTACATCAGATCATAGGGGGCCCTAAATGCCTATTTCTTAGCTGGCCTCTAGTGTTTACCTCACTTACTAAACATGAATGACACCGTGGCCCTACAAACCCATGCAACCTCACATGTGTCTAACTCCAAACTCTATCTATCCCTGAACCGGCCTCTGATAACACTCTATCACGACTCCCTCCACACAAAGTGTACCCCTCCTAGGCCGACAATGTGAGAAGGGAGATAATGACCCCTGAGTCCTGCCTCTAGTAGGCCTCGGGTTGGCGACTAGCACCGAGGGTATAATAAACTCGAAAATGGGAGGCATTACCCTCTAAGAGAACACATGCGGAAGAGAGAGATAGGATAGAAAAAAATCAACTCCAAATTGGATAGAAATATAACGAAAACCCATGTACACATATGAAATTCCATGCAAAAGTACTACAACTGAAAGTGGAAAAACTGCAAGTACCCAAAAGAAAGTAAAAACAGCAGTAACCACAAGCTTGAACAGATCATGCAACTACAAGCTAGTAGAAACCATCTTGATTTACAACCTGCTCCAAGTGACATGTAAAACATTTTATATATACAAAGGTTTAGTATAACAGTATACTCTATAGGATCCTCCCCAAAGACTCTCGTGCAAAAGTAAAGAAAGCATGATAAAGCACAGTGAACAACAAGTGAAACTAACTCGTCACCTAAATAGGTATACTAAGTTCCCAACCTCACCATGGATACTCTCACAAATTAATGCATACAAGAAAATATCATATAATAAATAATATCAAGGGTACCCAACTACTACTTCCCCACTGGTTTTTCGCTTTTCCCCAACGTCGCACGTCCTATGAATCTCTCTCCAAAAAGGCTTTCCCACACACACCTGGGCGAAGCACCACAATATGCACCTCGTTCACCACAAAATTATTTCCCACAGACACCTGGGTGAAGCACTACACCATCCTCACAACCAAAAGTAACCATGTAGTTTTCAGGAGCCACCACAGCTCACATAACGTGTATCATACGTCGGGTATAATACCTCAAGCCATTAAAGCCCATACGCCGAGTAAGGATCCTCAAGCCATCACAACCTATACACGTTACACCTATAGTAGTATATATGATACTGCATCTAGAATATATGTGAGTGAATAACCACAATCCATTACAGTATCTACACACATATACGGGAAAAACTAATCGTTTTACCTAATGGCCAAAGTATCTACCAAGGGAAGAGAGCGGGGCCAAAGGGGGTAGTCAGCCATTCATCCTCCCACCAGAATTTTGGCGAAAACACCCCCATGGCTTAGAATCCCCAAGGTGTTATTTTCCCTTACTGATAAGGTGGAGTAGCGTATAGAAACACAAAACGTATATAAATACTACAACTCACAACCACACTATGGGCATAATATAGTCTTAGACACAACTGCAGCTAACATCTCTCGGACTTCGGGATGCCACATCTAAGACTAGGTATCCTATAAGCACACAACCATTTCAAGATCTTTACTACATTATTTCATTCCCTTTTTATCTGATCCACTTTACATTAATTAAGCCTTTAAACATTAATTAACCATGAACAATCCCATATTAGACTTCATTAGAAACACACCCAAAGTCACCTATCCCTTTAATAATTATAACCTCATCATTATGTTCCAGAAAACTCCAACCCCATGGGTTAAAACCATTTAGTACAATATTCATTAAAGAATTACTTTCCTATATTCCCATGCATTCTAGAAAAGAATTATATGTTACTAAACACAAGGGGGATCAACACGGTGAGTAGATGTACTACCCTTTGAGTCTTTCTACATATAGAAAGAGCGTAGACCCTTTCCCCCTTGTGAAGCTAAAAAAGTAAAGCAGGTGGCATACCCCGCATGTCTTCACCTCTTTCAGGAGAAGGGTAAGCAAGACCAGCTGCCTTGAGCAATGGGGAAAAATAAAGCAGATAAACAACCAAAGAACTACCAAGAAACCAACAATCACATCCATCCCATTCCATCAACCCGGGTGTCCTCCCCGACACCCACATGCATAAACCGATGCATCTCACCACTCTAGGCATCATCCATTACAACAACCAAAAGGCCTCTATGCCCCCCCCATATATGCCAACAACCATCCAGGATCACATCACATCACAAGCAGCAGGAAAGAAAACATCCCATCAATTGGGCTCTTGGCCCTTTAAAAATCAAGAGGGTAACTAATAACCCTTCATGGAATTGTCAAACAATCATTATTCAATCCATATTGAATTAAAAGATATCTAAATTGTTGGTTCCAACATCGAGAAACCTATCTTGTAAGCTACCACAAAAGATTAAACATGCTTACTACTCTAATTTGATTAACATCAAATTTCAACAAGAACCGGATTCATTTTCATGCCTCTTTATCTTTATCCAAACAATTATCTATTAATCCTGGTTTATGTTCTTTACCGATTTTCATCAGGAACAAACAGCTAAGAAAAGAAAGCATAGTTATCACACTATATAGAAAAACAAGAGGAAATAACATACGATTGATAAAAAATTATTTTTCCAGTTAAAATATTTATTATTTAAATTCCATTTGTCATATAGAAGGATTAAACATGTTAATAATACAGTTTCACGTAAAAGAAAGAGAAACAATGAATCCCCTACCTCAATGGGTTTTGATGAAAACCCCAACAAACGAAGAACACACAAGAAATCCGGGTTGATTCTCCAGAATCCTCCTTATATATCTTCTCCTTGAAATATAAAGACCAAAGCTCATCATATTTTTCTTCCACATACTTAGATCTACCCATAACGGGTGTAGATCTAGGAAACCAAGGGAAGAGGAGAAGTATATCCAAGTGGGTCTAAGAAACCGAACAATAACGATCACATACCTCAAGAAACCGGCTTCGATTTCCCAATAGAAGCCTTCAAATTGCCTCCAAAATGCTTTGGAGAGGTTCTCATACCTTCAAGGGAGGGTAATCCTGAGTTATGGCTACTTAGGAGCTTAAACGAGAAAGTTAGAGGCGAAATAGTTGAGATCCACAATTTTAGGATCTCACTTAAGTGCTCGCATGGTTTGCTCACACGGTTAGACAAACCGCACGCTAACCATGTGATCTCTACTGCCTCATCAAACACTCCTCTCATGGTTAGGCCGCATGGTTAGAAAAACCATGCGCTAACCATGCATTATCCACATCCTCTAGCATTAACTACGCATAGTATGGCCGCACAGTTTTTACAAACCATGCGCAACCCGTGCAAAAGCTACTGCCCTTTAGTTTTCCTTAAAGATTCACCCAAATACACCCCCAAGTCACTACTCCAAAACGAGGGTAGTTAGAAACATCAATAGTGCCTAAAGACGTAATGTGACGTTATGGTTCACAACTTTCTACCATCGAAACGGTTCACCGAAAACGAAGATTTCGACAAAGCGTTGGGGATATGTTACCTTGACCTCCCGGAACGCCTCTAATACCGCATTTTCAAAAAGTAATGGACTGGAGAGGTCTGATACATTACAACTAGAGTCTTATAAACATAAGAAATGGCATGTGATTTCTTATCCACTCTTCTCACAATAATAGTCCCTAAAGATAACACTAAAGCATCAATTATCAGCTCAAAAGGAATGCATGAATTATGTGGTTAATCTATTTCTGGGGACACAAGTTTCGATTTAAGTTCATTAAAAGTCCTCTTTACACTTCTCATCAATGTTAAAAGGATTTATTTCTATAAAATTGTTGTTAATAGAAAATTAGTTAAGAAAATGTATTTTATAAAGATAACATAAAAAACAATGTGTCAACTAAAAGATCTTATATCCTTCAAAATATTAGGAAAAGGTAATTAAGAGATAATATCAACCTTATACTTTTACACTCAAATTAAATTCTTGGACACTTCATGGGAAATCACAATTCCACTTTCAACCAAAAAATGACATTTTTCAATGATCAAAACAAGGACCCTCTTAACACTCACTCTACGAAAAGCACCTAAAATCAACATGAATCTCTCAAAAAATGGACCATATACTATAAATTCATCCATAAACACTTTCATTAATTCCATAATTAATTTATAAAAATGCTAAGGATGCATATTTGGAAGGTGGTATGAGCATTACATAGTTCAAAAGAAAATATCCTATAAGTAAAGGTATAAAAATGTCATGTATTATTTTTTTTATCCAATCTCTATAGAGCTATGTGAATATAGAAGTACCAAAAAATACAAAATATGAATAAATAATAGGACTTACCATCCAACATTTCAAGGATTTGATCCAGAAAATGGAAAGTGGTTCTTATTAGTCACAAATTTTATCATCCTATAATCAATGCCTACCCTGTACTTGTTGGGTAATCTAGTAGGCACTAACTAGCCAAATTTATTCTTAACAACAATGAACAATTCCTTTTTAGGAATAACATAAAATTTAATTAACTTCCAACTATTATAAATGGGGTATATAATACCCAAAACCAATAAGGTATTCACATATTTATTAACCACTTCCAGAAGAACATGGTTTAATCACCATTGAAATTGACCATCAGGTTTATAATTTTCCTCTAAGAAAATCCTATTCATGATTACTAAAGGATTTTTTATTGGAAAATCATCTTAATAATGAACTATGGATTTCCAATAATCCCTAAGGACATCAAAAAGTTTATTTTCTTGCCCACAAGAAAAACGACATGCAATTATAATATGTATTTTTTGTTCATCTTCTAAGTAGGAATATTTCAAAATTTTAGGAAAAGGTTTAAGTTCAAGTGTTGATGGGTTTTCCTATTTATAAAAAAATAGGTTTTTGGGTTCGTTGACTTTTTTTGAAGCCTCTAACTCATCAAAAATAATAAAATAATTACAAAATCCTATGATAATAGAACACTTATTTTCATATAGTGAAATTGACTTTAAAATTATTCTCTATTGAAAAATTTTGCATCAAAATTTTCAGATTGAAGTTCAATAATATGAGGTGAATTTTTAATTAAAATTTTAGGATAATTTAAGTCATTTTAGTATAATTTAATCAATTTAAGAAATTTTATGTTCAATTTTACTCAAAAAATTCGAATATTCGGATGTAGTGAATGTTTTAAAAGTTTCAAAAAGATCCTCAATATTTTTTGTATCATTTATAAAAAAACATCATTTATTTTGAGTTAAGAAATTCGGAAATATAATGAAATTTTTCCAAAATGGGATTGATTTTCAAATTCATCACTATATCAGAATTCAGAATTTTTAGTTTTAATACCTTCTTCAGTGGACAAGGGATCATTTTCAAGAGAATCTTGGGGTTGGTTATATTGAATAAAATAAGGAAACAATGATAGAGAAATCCAGTAAATCATGTTAAGTTGGTGCACTAAATGACTTTAGAAATGGTGTTTAGTTGATTTTATGATATGGAAATTAACAATATTTCCTCCAAACTCTCATGAAAGTGTCCCATTAGAAACAATGATAACTGATTTAGCAGCAAGAATGGAATTCCAAATATACATAGGGAATGTGAACAAAATCTACAATCCACTATATCTAACACCTAAAATTCAGTAGGGAATACTAAATCCTTCACCCATACCAACTCATCCTCGATGACTACAACTAGATTAGATAAGCATCTATTAGTTAGCTAGATAATGATACTGGAATCTTTAACCTTTTAAACCTTAATAGATGAGAATACATTATAAGGTATAAAATTTAGGGAGTCTCATAAATCTAACATTTCATATTCAATCTAATGATTACTAATTACACAAGGAATAGAAAAGGTACTTGGATAATTACATTTAATAGGAAGGGAATATTGGTTTATGGAAGAAACATTCATTCCCAAGTTAACATTCTTAGCTCCCTTGAACCTTGTATTGGGAGTGAACATATCCTTAAGAAGACTGGAGGATCAATCAATTTATTTAACAAAATATAACAAATGGATATTAAACTAGACTTTCCTAAAAGTTTCAATAACATCCTTGCCTATTTTAGTTTTGAAATTGGTTTTGAAAAGTGGGCTACCCAAATGATAATACAATAACTCCTTATAAATTTTCTGACTATCTTCTATATTTTTTTCCATTTTTAAGAGCCCATTAGATTTAAAATATCACTGTAGGTTCTTTGAATTTGGATTTATTTATTTTTAGTTTATTTTTATTATTCAACTGGTGTGTGGAAAACATGTTATTAAAATGTTTTAGTAGGTTCTATAAAATATTTAGTAGGTTTGACAATAGTTTTTATAGGTGGTTTTGTGACTTCTTCATGTGATTTTAATGTAGTTTTAGAAGTATTACTATCTTTTTTAGGTTATCATTCATTGTTTTAATCTTGGGTGTTTTGAATATTAGTTCCACATCTCATGATTATTTCACTAAAATTTTAAATTCCTCTCGGGTTCACTTCTGATTGTGATAGAAAATTACCACTTCATTGATTTTTTAGACCAATGAGTTCTGTTGATAGATTACACATTCATATAACCATGTTTTTTGAAACATATATTATTTTTTATAAATGTCTTATTGTTTTTTAACTAGTTCTTATAGATGGGATTCATTTATTTGATTAACTTATTGTCTTGGGTTTTCTTGATTCTGAAATATTGTAAAATTACCACCAGTTTGGTTTCCATATTGATCTTGATTATACCTATGATGTTGATTAAATTTTTACGGATAAAATTTCTTTTTAGTTGATCACTATGTATAAACATATTTTTATGTCAGTTATTCCATCCTTGGTTGAAATTTTCATTAGATTAGTAAGGCATATATTGGAAATTATAGTAGGGAAATTAGACAATCGGGTTATTCTAGAAAGGTTTTCTAGGAAGGATCCAATTACATGATTTAGGTCCCTCTTACAATAGAAGAGATTGATAATTAAAATGATCAATAGAATAATAAATTCAAAAGTGAGTCTGGATAGGAGAGATATTATGAAGGGATATATCTAGTTAGCATCTGTCTCATCATGCTAGAAATATTAGTTAGTTGATTCTATATTTGGCTATTTTTAGAATTTTAATTAGACACTTCCATAGCTATATTAACATGAATAAATCCTCTTGTACCGAATTGATATGGATTTTGGGCCATATTAGAAAT
Organism: Viscum album; assembly: GCA_963277665.1. Taxonomy (NCBI): domain Eukaryota; kingdom Viridiplantae; phylum Streptophyta; class Magnoliopsida; order Santalales; family Viscaceae; genus Viscum; species Viscum album. The sequence goes on along the minus strand of OY728138.1, from coordinate 1,527,829,955 downwards.
AAGGTTCCTAATATCTATTAGATTCTTATCTACAAGTTGTCCTCTTGTCACACCATCCATCATGCTTCTATCCATCAAAACCATGCCCTCATAAAAATTTTGTATTACGATTTGAATAGAAATATGGTTATGAGGGTAGTTATAACTAAACCATTTAAACCTATACTAATATTCTTATAATTTTTACCTTATAACTGCCTAATCCAACATATATCTTTCCTCAGTGAGCTTGTCCTAGATGTTGGGAAAAAAATTTATAAGATAGTTTTACTTAGTTGGATCCAATTCCATATTTATATAGACTAGGAGTAGTGAAACTGGTACTTATCTACCCCATCTAAAGAAAAGGGGAAGGAATTTATTTTTATATGATATTTACTAATCCCTTTAGGTTCCATGATGATATTCACAATGTGAAACTCTTGTAAATGTTTATGTGGGTCCTCACACAATATCGCATGAAACATGGGAAGATGATGTATCATGGTTGATCTCATTTAAAATCCCAGGGAAATGTCTAGGTATCCAAATTAATAATTTTGAATCCCAAAATCAGGAGCATTGAGATCCCTCAAGGTTCTTTATTCAATAATAATTTCAATTTTTTGAATGTTTTAATGGGATTTTTTTGGTTGTTTATTTTTGAGAGGTTTAAATTTTTTATAAATTTTCAAATTCTAGCAATTATTTATTTTTTAAAAAAATTTACAGTTCTTAAGTGGTAGGAGTTTTCAGTTTCTAAATTTTTCATGCTATCATATGACACAAAAAAATTTGTTTCTTTCTTAGAATTTCATTTCTCTATATTTTTTTTATTTTTTTGAAACCCTTTCGAAGAATCACTGGAAAAAGATCGAATTGAAAATAAGGAATATTATTCTATTTTTAAACAACTTTTAAAAATTAATACCTATTTTTTTTAATAGAGAATAACCAAGGTTTTCACTCAATGAGACTTCCATTTAGGAGTTTTTTTTATCATGATTAATTAATTTTCTGTCTAATTTTATATTTTTAAAATTATTTTAAAGATGATTACTAAATATGTAAAAGGATTTTATTCTAATTTATAAAAAAATGAATTGAAAACAAAAAAAATATAACAAAATTGAAATAATATAAAAAATAATGAAGTTAACAAAAAAGATGAGGGGCCAAATATTGTATAATTTCATGAATCAAGATTTATTAATATCTTGAAATTATTTATTAAAAAATTTCTAAATAAATGAATTAAAATATCAATGCCTGAATTTCATTTGGCTTGAAATTTCAATTTCATCAACTAAAATCCAAGTTTTAACCTTCTTTTTTTAGGATCAAATCAAGGTGCTCAACTATTGACAAGAACTAAGACATAATTGTGCTCCCATTATGATCAAAATTATTTATTTAGAATTGAGAAATTTAAAAAAATAAATTCAATCATTAAACCCTATCGAAACCGATTTAACAGTCTACACTCTGCGAATATCACACTTTGATTGGCTATGTGTCAATCAAAAAATAGAAGGGAAAACAGAATATTTGGTGATTTTTATCATTAAATTTTAATAGAAAAATTAAAAATAAAAATGTTATAGTGAGATAATAGTAGTTTTTCAAGAAATTTATGCTTAGAAAGAAATCATCATTTGAATATATAATATTTTACCACTAGGAAACATTGCTAGGCATGATTGTGAAGTGAAAAAAGCATTTGATCTTCATCCACCTAATATGTATCATTAAATCTATATAAGCTCCTATTTTTTATTCTCCCATCGCTCTACTTATGATAATATATTTCAGTAGAAGTCTATTTTCTTCTTCTAAACAAGATTAACCCCCCTTCTTTTTTTCTAATTATATATGTCAATTGTCTTATTGATTTCCAAAATTTATCCCCTAACTTAATTTGGTAATATTTTATGTCAATCCACACTACATATAATAATTTCTTCATGAAAAAAGAAGATTTTAATTTTACCATCACTATCACTATGATTCTAGAATATCTCTGTCAATAACCTTTGTCTACTTTCATAGACAATTCAGTGTTCCAGCGGGAAAACTTATTATCACAACATAATTAGTAAACTTAATCAAAATTTATAAACCCACAACTCAAGATTCATAATGAACCACACAAACTCAAATGCATTGATCTCCAGAACAATTAACAAAATAACTCTCAGGCTTCAAAACCACACATGCATTTGAACAATAATAATGAGTGCATCAATATGCAACATCAAAATTGCAGCATTCAGAAACAAAAAATCCAAGTATGTTGTAAAATAAACTTGGTTTTTCACTTTTTCAGAACATACCTACACTATTGTGATGGAGGCTATGAAACTTTAAAATTTAAAAAATTATGTGTTTTTCGTTGGTGTATTAGGTGACACATATTTCAACCAATATGTGTACTTTTATGTTTCCTATATTTTTATCATTTGTTTTGCATGTTCTTGATTCACTATAAATAAGGTGTGTTTAAGAATTATAATAATAATTTCGAGTTGAAGAAATAAATACCAAGATTTACACATTATGTTTATTATGATAAACTCCATAGATATTCATTCAAGATGTTGTGTTTTCCACTACAATATCCACCTTCAGTGTTACCAAGGGTTTGAATGTGAGTAGTGTCAAGAGAAGGGCTTATGAGATCTGATTCAAGTTTTTCTATAAAAAACTACCTTTAGTGGTATCAGAGCATTCAAAGGTGTTTATACCTAGGTTCAAGAGTTTCGTTGAAGGTTATATCAAACTTCATCAAATGGGGGAAGATGAAGACTATTGTTTCTACATATTCCAAATCAAGAGGTTTCCATTTTTTTATTCCTACTTTGATTTTCCCTTTTCTTTACAATTTTTCAAATAGGTGGTGTTCTTTTCCCATTTCTTTGCCACATTCTGTAAAATTTCAATTTTCTTTTTATTCCAAACTAGTCTTCCCCTCCATCCTGTCATCATGAATACACCACAAAATCTCCATTTTATTAAAAAAATTACTCCATGTCATTTATTTGTCATCATCACACATCTTTATATAAAAACAAAAAATTATCTCTATTCATTTCTATTACTATAGAAATTTTTTTCATTTTCAATTCCTAAAAAAAAATATTTCCAACTATACTTATGAAAATAAAACTACCAGTCTTCAATTCTGAAAAAATTAAGTCTGTGATTCTGAAAAAAATTTATGTCTTCACTATCTGAAAAAATTCTGCACTTTTGAAAAAAATAGCAGTCTTGATTTATGAAAAATTTACCAAACTACAAAAATGAACTAGAAGACCATTGTAGCTATCCTTTATTTCCATTCATTATCAGCCATACATTTCCTTGCACTATTTATTCACAAATGGATTTATTGGAGTCTGAATTCTGTTTCTTTGATGATCTCATGGATTTCTCTCCGGACATCGGCGATGATAACAGACACTATAACCAGTAAGTACAACTTTATCTTTTCCCTCCCTATATCTTCTCTCGAAGCTGAATCAATTGTTTTCATATAAAGAAATAGAATAACTATAGTGGATATGGAGTGAATATTCCTTCCCAAAATTTGATAGCTTTGTCAGCATTCTATTCGATGGACCATATCTTGGTTCAGGATTCCTAATGTGTCGAAGCCCCTATGTAAACTCTCCTGGAGAAGTAAAGTGATGCCTCCTTCTAGTGTGTTTGATTCCCGATGAAGGCTGGGATCAAAGGGGGAAATTCCGAATATCATACGTCAAAGGATTTTGTGTACAATAATTTGATCAATGAATATGATTGTGGTGTGGAAGAATCCCAAATCTATGAGTTTTTAGGTATAGAAATTATATTACATGAATACAAACAAATGGAAGACATTAAATATGGTGAAGTCATTATATATATTGGTCAATCACACATATAAGATAAAAATTCACAGGCCAAGGGGAGAACATGTTTAAAGGGGGATTTTAGAAAATATACTTGGTTTTCTTCTTGTTCGTCACCTAATTTCACTATTGTGATATAGGCTGGGAAACATCAAAATTGGAAAGTTGACATTTTTGGCATTGGGGGAATAGGATACTCATACTGCAACCAATATGTGGACTTTTATTTTTCCTTTATTTTGAATATTTGTTTTAGTGTGTGATTGTATCCCTATAAATAGGGTGTGCTTATGCATTGTAATAATAATTCCAGGTTGAAGAAATAAATACAAGTATTTCCGCTGTAAGTTTATTGTGATCACCTCTAGTGATATGCATCTGCACGGTTGTGTTTGTCACTGAAAAATCCACCTTTATTGTTTGAATGTGAGAAGTATCGAGACAAGGTATTGTGAAATCTTCTTCAGCTTTCTCTACCAAAAACCACCTTGAATGAAATCATAAAATCAAACATGGAAAAAATCAAAAAGTTAATACTCAACTATTTTACAACCAACTTCAACTTTAACTTGGTCATTTAGCACAACCAAGCCAACATTAGCATTAGAAATATTATATAATGACCAAAGATGAATCATCCAAGATTTTCCATCATCCTTGATACTAATTTTAGTTTTAATTTCTATGCTTCAATATGAAATCTCATTATCGTCTCCCACTATATTCAGAAGTTCAAGTCAACCTCAACATCACTAGCAACATTAGAAGTCAGAAACTCAAAATTCCATCTTCGGTTTTCTTTCTATCATATACACTATATTTTTTCATTTATTAGTAAAAGAAAATAAATGATTTAATAATTCATAAAATAAAATAAAAGGAATGATATGATTTTTATTTCTTGTTATTTTTTTGGATATGAAATTTAGTAAAAGAAAAGAAATGACTTTCTTTTTTATCCTTCTTGTTTGACGACAATTTTTGAAAGAAAAGAAAAGAAAATATATTGGTGAAAATGAAACTAATATCCTTTGTTAAAAAATAAAACAAATACATAATATTAAAGAGCATACTTTCCCAAGATAAAAAACCACCATAGATTAGATGCCCATGGATAGCACACCTACCACCATGTATGCCCAACATTGATAAATTATATTAAATAACACAATTAACCCTTTTTTGAGAAAATGGGTTTTGATTATTTATTTTATGAAAAATAAAATAATTATAATTTTGATTACAGTAAATAATTATATTTTGTATCTCAAAAAATTGGTAAATATTAAACTACGAACAAATATTAATAAAAACATTAAAATTAAAAAAATTATTGAAACAATATTATTAACAAATTAATTTCAATAAAATTTTATATAATAATTGTTTTTGTTTTTTTAATTGATTTATCTATTACATTATTCATAATTTAAAAATTAATGGATTCAACCAGCTAAATATTAATAACTAAAATTTCAGACAAAAATTTTATTTCTCCCTTAGAGTGTATTCCATTTTATTTACTATTATTTATAAAATTATCTTTAAAATATTCATATTATATATTGAAAAAAATATAATATTTATTTTATGAATTTAATATAATAATATAAATGGTCGGTCATATTCAACAAATTATATCAATATTATTATTTAATTCAATAAATCATTAATTTAATTCATAATCTCACTCATTGTTATAAATCATAAATTTTGTAATATTACCCAATATTAAATCTATTATAAACCTACTAATTATAATATAATTCAAAATAATTAATAAAAATTTGATCTTCTGAAATTATCAAAAATATTTAAATCAATATAACTTGTATACCATGAAATAATTACATGTTTTTCATTATAATGCATGGTTTTTTCATATACACCTTTCAATCTGTATGACTATTTGTATATGCATTATATAAATATCTGAAAAATAATGTATTCATAATTTAAATAGTAATCATGTATTGTAACAACAAAAATAATTTTCAAATTTAAATCATTAATCTAAAACACAACCGATTGTAAATCAATATCAGCATCAAACATAAACTTCTTCCAAATGTTTCATGGCCAGCCTAGTCCCCTTATATAGCTCGAATAGAGTCCTCAAAGGAAAAAATGATGCATCGACCGATGAACATGGTTATTCAAAATGTTCAGAGCGATCTCTGTCAGTCGTGACTTCTCTATACATGATTTCATACTCTTAGGAACTATTTTGGTTTATCTCTGATTATTCAGCAATGAAATATCTAAATATATACCCACACGTTTGGATCAAGTTCCCTCAAGTATTAGGGATAAATCAGCTACATGGTTCAAGGATTGGTTAGATAATAAGATATGTGAGTTGATGTAGAAAATAAAATTGATACGTGAATATAATAAGATATGTGGATGGATTCCCCCTTCAAATCCGCTATATGGAAAATTTTCTATGTTGTTCCTTCAGATTTAGGTATATGAACTTTGCATAAAATGTTTAAATACCAAATCAGCTCTGTGATCTTTTTAAAAATTATATATGTGGCCTAATCAAAACCATTTTGAACATACAGAACCTAACTGCCAATACAAATTGAAATCATGATAAAATCACTGAACAAAAAATTCATTAAAAATAAAACAAAATTACGGTCGTAAAATAATTATTAATGAAACTAAATTTTAAAATAAATAAAATCTAAACTAACTTTTTTAAAGGAATAAATTACTAAAAATTAATAACAAATTGTATAAAATAATTAATTATAAATATAAATAAATAATAGAAAATATAAAAGAGATGGATTGAAATTAAAATTCACTAATTATTAAATTACTTATGAAAAAGAAATTAAATTCTAAAAATCAATAAATAAATTAATAAAAAATATAAAAAAAGAAAAGATAAATTGAATTAACTAAATACATAATTAAATAAAAATCCTAAAATTAATATTTTAAAGGAATATTCAAAATTAAAATATAAACATATTGTTTGAATAAAAATTACAGTTAAAATGTAAAATAGTTTAATTATAAAATAAATTTAATATTAAACATAGAAATATGAGTTTAATTTTTTTAACATAAAACATTATCAAAAGTAAATAAATCAATTAAAACACCATTTTAGTAGTTAAGACATAATTACATTAAATAAATTATATGTTGAAATTGTATAAAATACCGGTACATCAAATTTCCCAACACTAAGATTTTTTTTGTCCTCAAGCAAATAGTGATCCAAATGTAATGGAATGAAATGAATATTAAATATGAAATATTGGATGCCCACAAAATTGTCTTTTTAAAATTAATTTTTCCCTTGTATTTTCATCATGAAATTTATATATTTACCCTCAAGAAATTAAATATTTAATCGTGAAAAACCAACTCCTAATTTTTAAAGATGATTGTCCATGAATATTTGAAAATGGATTAAACCCACTTCAATTGGAATTCAATTGAATATCAAAACATCTCTTTACCTCTAGGATAATAGACTCACTTAAGTAGCAATCAAATAATTTGGGAACTCTATTGGGATGAGAAAACATAATAAATTAAAAGGATGTAAAAATAATTCATTCATCAGCTTAAATAATAAAAAAATAGTTCATCTTGGATTAGGATTTTCATTTCATAATTAATTTGAATACATATGTTTAGTTTGTAAATAAATATTAAAAAATTCACGGACAATGATAATTGTGTAACATTAACATAATATTTTAAAAAATTAAACCTCTTTTTAAGAGGGAAATGAAAAATTGTTTTACCCCACATAATCCAAGGGGTATCAAAGAATTTACCCTCTTTAAAGGACGTAAAAAGTATTCAAAATTATGAAAAAAATTAAATACTTAAAATGATTCACTGAAACATGAGAAACTGCCATATTTGAAAAAATTTAGTGGTTTTTTGATGGGTTCACATTGTCATACATGTTAGTATATTGATAGACCCATCCCCACACAATAAAACTCAATATTATCCCTAATGTTGAATCCAATTTGAAGAAACATGTAGATTCAATTTTAAAGGTCATTATAGTTGTGTAAATTCAATAGATAAAAAACATGTTCAATGGGTTATAAGAAATATCAATGTAGTTTTCCCACAAAACACAAATAAATAAAAACTCACTACATGCATTAAAATTTTAATTTCTAGTTACCACATCAAAAATGTATTTCAAGAGTATAGTGTGTGATCTAGAAAATTCTTAAGAAAGTGTTCAAATATATTTCTATCAAATCATATAAATCTTAATAGTAATACACAACAAAAAACATACAAACTTTTAGAAATAATGATCATGATTTCCTTCTAATTTCAGGATGCTAATAGTCTTAAATTTCAACTTTTTTTAACCAATTATGTGAAAAGTGTTAGAAAAATCAAGTATATTTTAGACATTCATGTAAATGAGTACAATTTTAACAATAAAATTCCCCTGAAACAATAAATTCCCCCTTAAATCTACAACAACCTCCCTTCTTTACTATGATAAAGTTCATGTAGATATATTGAAAGATCCTAACAATGAATTTAGTTTAACATAATATCTCATAAATATCCAACAAAGTAAAATATAACTGATGTTTATAAATCAAGGGGGTTAATATAAGTTTCTTGAGGTTGTATCTTCTCTAAATCAATGTTGATTGTAAAACATATTCTTTAGTAGGAAGGTAATATGGAGGGAAACCCCAAGTGGATTATTTATGGTGAAGAACATGAAAATCATAATTAAATCAAGATCAATTTATTCACTACAAATCAACAATAAGAATAATAAAATAAAATCATAACACTAATAAAGGATAGTACCTTCCTCCACACTTATTCCAAATAAAAAATCAAGGGAACAAACAACCTAGATTATTCAATAGTATTCAGCTTGAAATGATATGAACTCCCCCCACAGGTTCTTTATTAACTTCCTAAAAAGGTTTTAGCATATTTACATTAATGGTGAATGTAAAATCCAACTCAGGTTCTCAAATATGTAAACACCAAAATGGAAAACATGAGTTAGAATAAATGGCCTATCCCATTTTGAAGAAAAGTTTCCAAGGAAAAGCTTAATCCAAGAATTTTGCACCACACCTTATCTCCAATATAAAACTCTTTATTATGAATCATAATATCATGAAAAACCATGTTTTTATCCTTAAAAATCCTTCCATTATCATAGGAATTGTTCTTTAATTCATCCAACTCCTACAATCATAGCTTCCTTTCTTTTAAACCCACATACGTATTCAAGTTGCTTGATTTGAATACCCGAAGTGATTTATGTTATAAATCCATATGAAAATTAAAATATCTTCTAAAAACAATCCTATAATGTGGAATACCTATTGGAGTATTATAGGTTGTCCTATATGCCCATAAAGCTTCCTCAAGACTTTAGCTCCAGATTTTCCTATTCTGGTTAAAATTTTTATTAAGAACACTCTTAATCTATTTATTCGACTTATCATCTATTCCATTTGTTTGAGTATGATAGAGTATAGAAACTTCATGACTAACCCCACATCTTTTAATCAATTCCTCATAATTCCTAAAAAAAGTGTTCCTTGGTTCATGATAATAAACCTAGGCATCCCAAATATAAAAAACTAATTTCTCTTGATAAACTAGGACATCACCCTAGAGTAATTATAGATAGAGGGAATAAATTCAACCCACTATGAAACATAGTCCAATATAAGTAGAATGTAAGAATATCCAAAGGAATTAAGGAAAGGGACCATAAAATCAATTCCCCAAACATAAAATACATTACAATACAATAAAGGTTGTTGTGGATCTAATGTATTTTGGAAATTCTTATTTGCAATTTGAAAACATTATAAGTAAAAAAATACATGATAATATTGGAAAATGTTAGGCCAAAATTGAACTAAATAAATAAGCATTCTAGTAGTTCTCTATGGAACAAAGTGACCACCACAACTAAGAATATAAAAAAATTAATAACTGAAGAAATTTTAGAATTCGGTATATATGTAATAAAAAATTGACAACTTCTCAATTTTCACAAGAATGGATCATCCTAAACAAATTTCTTTGACTCACAAAGAACTTTATAAAGCAATTTATTTGGAAAAACAGTGATGAAATATTTCAACATCTAAGTAATCTAAAATATTTGAAAACCAAATCCTCATATCAATAACATAGGAATACAACTTATACCTTGGAAGAAACTCTATAATATGTTCAAAAAATAATTTATATTGAATAAATTAAGTAGTTATCCTTATAAAATGATTGGAAATAATGTTATCAATTCCTTTCATATCCTAGATCTCCCAACAAAATTACTAAAGCAATAAGATTGATCTAACCATCCATGGATTTGATTATTTCTTTTTGATGAGATATCTAATAGGAGAATGGAGAGTGATAATCACAACTTTAAATCCCAAAAGATAGAAAGAAAAATAGCTAAAAATTAATTTTTTAATTTAGAGTAATTAGAATGGGTAGCATCTGGAGTCTTAGAATTATAAGAGATGACATGTGATTTCCTCTCCGCTATTTTCACAAAAACAACCCCTAAAGATAATTTTGAAGCATTAATCATCAGCTCAAACGGAAAAAAAATTAAGTGGTTGAACTATTAGTGGGGACATAAGTTTCTATTTGAGTTTATTAAAAGGCCTCTTTACACTTCTCATAAAATTTAAAAGGCTTTATTTATATAATAGAGTTGTCAAAGGAAAATCAGTTAAGCTAATACATTTTATGAATTTATATATAAAAACCAATGTGTCCATGACAAGATCAAAAACCTATTTGATCCATTTATGAATCAATTAACATAATGTATTTCTCAATATGGATAAAACAAAAAAACAAGACCATATGAAACAACATTCAAGAAAACCTATTTGACCCAATTCATAAAACACTTTTACAACACAAAAGACACTCCTATTTAGAAATCCCACTTTAAACACCCCAACTTTTCAATAAAAACTTGTATTACATTAAACATTAAGAAAGTCAAAAAAATCAATTCAGTGGAATTTTTTTAAACATAAACCAAATAATATTCACAATTTAAATGTAATCCATGAAAAAATTACTTAAATAGAGACACCTAACTTAGGATCAATTCCAATCTCATTGCCTTCAATGAAAACTAATTGGAATAGTTAGAAAAATGTCTGACACACATAATACATAAGAAAACAAACCAAATCCTCCATTAAAACCCTATGATCATTAACCTACACCTTTTAGGGTTACACACTTCGTTGAAAATGGGTGAACAACTAAGAGAAGGGGGAAATGAAGAAGAAATTAATAAGAAAGAGGATTAACTCAAGAAAAAAAACCTTGGATAGAAGGAAAATCCACCAAAAAGGATAGGGGGAATATTTCAAGACAAGTAATGGGGATGTAAACAATGGAAGAAGGAAAAAAGGGCCAAGAGTATAAAAATAGATACGGTAAAATGGAAAAAATTCACATTTATATTGTTATGAATAGGTAACAAAGTTTGACCACATAGTTGAAAAAAATCAACCATACATGGGCTACTGATTGCCCAAGCACTAGATGAACAATTCCTTCTTAGAACTCGTGGGTTGTAAAACAATTCCCAAACAATTTAAAATACCTCTATCACCCCTCATAGGTTTATCCGCATGGTTAGAAAATCTTTGTGACAATTATGCATCTTGGTTTTCCTTCCCCAAAAATGGGTTTTTTCAATGACCAACATCTATAACCTCTAAAGGTAAAACAAAAAGCAAGTAAGACTCAAAATTTTTTATATCGACAACCTTTTGGGTTTCAAACTCATATTAATGTGATACTTAAAAAAAATCATTGAATCATCTTTGACCTGTAGTAATTAACCATTCATCAACCCGAAACATGGTGTATTCTGTATGGCTAAGAGTGTGCCTTTTAAGTTTAATAATGAAATTTTAGCCCAAAAACATCACATACTCAAAACTAATAAAATTATCTCAAATTGTCTTGATATTTTATTAAAATTATTAATAATTCATTTTTAGAATCTAGAAATTTACAATATTCTAATCCGGTGCACAGTGTGTCCGGTAAGATTTAAAGTGCATGATTTATGTTGATGAGTGACATCATAGTCCAAACCACAATTCACATAAAAAATAGTAGGAAAAAATCATATATTATTGCAACACATTAGGAAAATGATCCATGATTCATTTATGAAATAAAAAAATTAATCACATGTTAATCCAACACATGGTGGGGATAGTATGAATAAAAGTGTGTGTTTATAGTTTAAAAATGAAATATATTTTAGTTTGAAACATGTTTCACATAATCAAAACAAATATAATAATTATGGTTTATTTTGATACCTTATAATATTTTTTATTTATGTACTATTTTATCTCTTTAATTTATGTATTATTTTTTATCACCTATATTGTCCAATTTATTTAGGTTAAATTTCTGTAATACTGTATAATATTTTGTTTTGATTGATTGATTTATTTAATATTATGAAAAGAAACATTGTTTCTTATTATAGGTAAAAGTTTCATTTCCATTGAGTTGGGATTAACCCTGGAGAAGGTCTCCTATGAGGTAGATACTTTTTAATTTTGGATATTTTAATTATTTGAAAAGAGCGGTACATATAAAAAGTAATGTTAATTTATTAGAATGTTTCAAAGTAAATTTATTTGTATTCAAATGGTATAATGTAAATATATTATTTATTTTAAGAAAATATTTTAATTAATGAAATATAATTTTTTTGGATTGATATCAGCTACTATAGTGTTTAGTTCATGCAGAACCCTATTACAATAGATTATATGGCCCTTATAAGTGATTGTTTTAGCATTGATAGAATGTGATTTTATCAGTGCCAATAACGAGGGTGGTTATCACCATTTTAAGTGCTCATAAATGCCAAATTTCTATAATAATACTTTCATTATTAGTGCTTTCAAAATTATGGTAAAATTTATTTTAAAATTGATAAATCCTCTAACTATAGTAGTGTAACAATTTATTTGGGTCATTTTCAAGAAAAAATTTATTCTTAAATTTTTGATAAATTAAAATTAATTAAAACTAAATAAATCAATTTAAAATTTAATATAAATTTTTTAATCAATTAAAATTTAAAAAATATATTTTAATTTAAAAAATTTAATTCTCATTATAAAGATAATTAGATATGAATTGGAAAAATTATGAAATGTAAACATTACATTTTGTTATTTTGTTATTTCAGTTTATATGTGATATTTTCAACCAAAGTAATATTTGATTATATAAAATTTAAATCAAAATTATGATATTGTTACAAGACTTGGTTCAATTTTTTTTTGAAATTTTGAAACTATTAATAAATTTATTCATGGTGTCAGGTATTGTTTTTATCGTAATTTTTTCAGTTATTCCGTAGAAAACTTGAAATGTTTTCACACGTTATATGAGATGAAAAATCAATTCAAGAAATCATTTGGGGATTATTACACATCCTATAAGAAGCATCTTGAATCTCCCAATTTGGGGTTCCTGTCTTATTGGGTGTTCCATCGTACAAGAGTGCTTTTAGGGATTGAGGGTATACTGATTTTGTTCCAATAATTATGGGTATATGGTTCTCAGCTCAACATATAATTTTATTAGAAAAATAGGTATTCATAAAAGGGAAAAATTAGGTAGCTACTTTTACCAGTTGCCAATAATATAGCTTTTGTGATCTCCTATGGTGGCTACAATGTTTAAAAAAATCCCAATACATCCTCACACTCCCTACCTAAAAATACTATCATTACTATAGATTCCACTATACCTAGAACCAACCTTTATCAGTGATAAATAAAAATACTGATAAAGGGGTACCATATAAAAAATATTTTAAATATAAAAATTTATATATTAATTAGTTTTTTATAATAATAAATAAATATAAATTTATATTATTATAATATATATATATATATATTCATTTGTAATTTTGTTTTTAATAAATTTAAATTGAATCTAGTTGGGGTTAGGCCCCTTTATAATATATTTCAATAAAAATTATATAAGTTATAATATATCAAATTAGGTGTATTTTTATTAAGTTATGTATAGTTTATGACAGATAATTATTTTATTGTCTTACCTTTCTTGTTTTAGGACTCCATAACATGTGGTGGGGATTATGTCAATTCAAAAGTTACTAAATGAGTTGTATAGTGAATTCCAAATTGATTATTACTATGTTAATCCAACTGGAATAGGGTTTCCAATTAATTTTTTATTAGTGTGTTTTGTTTATAAATATATTTGAGGCATTTAGTTTTTATGAGTTCATAATAAAAATACATGTTTTCTTATTCTTAATTATATTTCATTAGGAAGTTTATTTTTGTCTTATTCATGTACTTTAAAATATATTTTAATGAAAATATTTTGGTGATTGAAATATTTTTTAATATTTATTTAATTTTAATAAATGTCTTATAAATGTGGGATTTTACTATTCATGTCTGTATTTTAATGTCGAACTTTTAAGATATTTATTTTTGAGAAATTCTACTTTTGAGTAGAAATAAGTTTTAAATTATTTTGTTAAATAGTTTTGAAAATGAAACATAATGATTAAATGGGTAGACATGACCTATTTTATGAGTTATGTTATGAAATGAAATTTAAAAGTATGGTTAATTATTTTTTAAAAAAATGGGGATTTTTTTGGATAAGATGAATTAACTTATGATTTTATTTCTTAAAGGGTAATATTTTAATTGTTTGGTTTTTTCAACAATAGAGGGGATTTTGATTATATCACCTTTATTTTAGCATTCATTGGAAACCATTAGGTTTAAATTATTCAAAAAAAATCTAGTCATATTTTATAAAATACATTGTTTAATTGACTCTCTATTTTTTGGAGATAGTAAAAACTTACATTCCATGAGAATTTATATAATAACATGAATTATTTTAAATACAACCCAATAAAACTAATAAGTGGACGATAACCATACATAATATGATACACTACAATGATATCAAACTATAATATTTTTCAATGTATTAGATAACGTAGGCTTTATATATTTACACACACACATAAATAATTATATATTTACAAAAATATTTCTTTTACATATCTATGTATATATAGATTTTTCACACATTCTATATATATATTTATTTTTTTAAAAATATGAATATTTTTAAATAAATAGGATGGATTTGAATCAAAAATGGATTGATATCAATCACATGACAAAAAATTATGAAGATGAGGTCAAAGAATTCATCAATTCAGAAATAGTGGTTACATATGACCCTTATCAAATAATTTTTTTCACATTTATATTGTTTTTATTCAAGAAAAAAGTTTCTAGAGGAGTTGTAAGAACACTTAACCTATCATAGAATATAATGATTTTATAATGTTATAATAAACATGGAGAATAGATAAATGTTGCTAGTGATTGGGATAAAACATCTATTTATGAATCATTTGATATTATTACATGTGTAAATGATGATGGAAATCATATTGATAAAATGAAAATGGTAATTTAAGATGAATTCTGTGATTTCCCAAAGTTATTTGAGAAGTTTTTTCTATACAAAGATACCATTTCATACCTGTTTTACTAAATATACAATATTTTTAGTCATACCAAAGCCATATAATTTTAAAGTTGGTAGTGGATAGAGTAACACTGTCTTTCTAGATTTACTTTATCTCTTGAATGATATACTACTAAAATATAATGATCTTACTTTTCAAATATTTAACACCAAATGAATTATATATTCATTGGGTGCGATCTTTTAAAGAATAAATTTTTACCCAAATGATTGTATATTTGTTTACAAGGTCCATGAATCACTTAAAAAGTACCTTAAGTGTGGTGAAACTCAATAAAATAAAGGCAAATCAAGTCGTTCAAAATATTTATAGTAATTTTCAATCATTTCAAGGTTTCTATTCCTATATAGATGTGATGATATTGTGAGGAATGTAATGTTTCATGAAGAAAAATGAATCCATGATTGAAAAAATTACCACCTTTAAAACTCACCTTAGTGGATGAAAATTGATCGTGAATATCTTGAATGTGGAATTGTGTCAAGAATCCTTTGTCATGTACTCTCTACAAATAGAATGAATCGTTTTATTTTAAAGGGTTCACTCATAATATATGATCCGTTATGTGGGTAAATTATAGTATGACACCATGGCTATTCATAGTACACACACATATTATTTTCTCTCTATTAATTTCTTGTCCAAAACATCTAGGTACTGATATTGATGGTTATTTGGCTCTATTGATCGAAGATATAAAATTCATATGGGATTCAAGAGTTATGTTATATAATTCTCATAGAAATAAATATTTTACAATGAGAGACAAGTTGTATGAGATTATAAATTACCTTCATTCATATGTAAATTTATCAAGATATATTATTAAAGGAATGATAGGATGTATCATTTGTGATGAATGTAAACACTCATTTTGGTTGAAACATTCCTAAAACACTCTATTTCTAGGAAATTTCAAATTTTTACCATGATGAGATAAATATCATTTATAGAAGAAAATATTTGATAAGAATTAAGGAGTAGGTCAAACATCATCTCCATTAATGCGTGACCAATAGTTTGATGATGTATTAGATATCTTCACTGTATTTGGGAAACCCTTTTTGAAAAATCATATGAAAATGGGTGAGATAAGGACATCTGTTTTTCTTTAATTATCTTTCTAGAATTGTTTATATATCATAAATTTTATTGATGTTATGCATATTGAAAATAATTATTTGATAATTCCATTTACATTTAATTAAATCTACCTAGAAACATTAAATATGAAATTAAGTTTTTTTTGATATAATTTAAGGGTATGTGAGAAGATTTGTTTCTAGTGAAGGGTGAAAGACTGAATTTTATTCCTCAAATAACTTACACTCTTTCTAGGAAAGGGTGATTTAAATTTTTTAACTTACCAGAAGGAATAAAATCTTCATAGGGGTATTCATAAAATATAAAAAATATTGTTTTGGTGATTGATTTGATGATAAGGGGCCGAAAATAACATGGTTATCATGTATTGATGAATGATTTAATGATCACAACATTTAATTTTATTCTACCTAAAAATTTATGTCATGCATTAACCATGATTTGATTCTCTTTAAAAGATCTATGCATTAAAGATATAGACTCATATATGTCTAAAACATTGGAAAAAGTATATCATTTAAAGTGGAAGCATAGATATTATTCTCATCACTATTATTTGATATAATGGTTGACTTGGTTAGAGATATCTGATTATGTGGTAATTTACATTACATATGGATCGAAAATATTCAATGGAATATAGAGATTTTTAATGGGTAAATCAAAAATTAAAGTCGAATACAATATTTTATTATATTATGATATATTGTTTAGGAATTCATTGAATTATATACAGACTACCTATCTGATGTGAAAAACATTTATCTCCCAAAATCACATCATTTTGAAGGCCATGTGGGTGAATTATTTTTTGGAAGTGATGTTGTATAAATTTTTGTCATAGAGAGGAAGATGGATCAACTTTATGTTTTGATAATAATATATAGGTTTCCCTTTTTTTTTGAAACCCAAAAAGTAATTCTTAGGCATTTAAATCCAATAAGGGATGAAATATGGATATTAAACACACATAATCAATAGTTTATAGGTCGATTATAAGACAATGTTCTTGAGGAGTTATCTAGAAAACCGAATTCAATTTTATAATGACCTAGATGGATAATTACAGGAACAAACATATAAGTATTTTCTTATATTGGTTATGTAATTAAAAATTATTTATTCTATATAAAGGAATGGGTTGAATGCAATATGTGGAAAAATAGTGGAGTTAATAGGGAGGAATAAGTTATCCATGAAAGCAGTATCAAGGGAAAAAAAATCAATTTACATGAATATTCCATGGATTGAATCTTTAAAAAAATCTGGGGATTGATTTATACAAAAGTTTAAGTATTGATTTTTCGATGAAAATGGGTTGATAATAGGGATGTAGTTAAAATTTCTTTATTAGGATTAATGGAAGTGAATTTTAGTAAGGAAGAGTACAAGGAAAAACTATTGTTATGGGAATCACATATAGTACTAGTATTTTTTGTCCCAGATATAGAAAACAAGAATTAATCAATTGTTCTCTTATTGACTAAAACCACTGCAGGGTTAAGTGAAAATTCTATCGAGGTTGACTCTTTCATTTGGATATATAAATAATTTTTAGATGGTCTCAGTATAGTTAATGTCTTTTATACAAGATGGGAAAGAAGTGGATTTGAATACTCGTTAAAGGGGATAAATATCATCATCCTTTAAATAAAAAAAGTGAGTTCAATGATCATGTTAATGTTTTTTTATTATACAATTCATTTCTTTATAATTATATATTATCATTATTGTATTTACATAATATAATTACAATGTTTAACTTCTTCTTTAGAAAATGGATTCTATGAATACTAATTTTACAAATCCAAATGAATAATATATTAATAATGTTGAAAATGATGAAATTATAGAAGGTTAACAATTTATGGTTGAAAAAACACAGTGGAATCATAGTGTGAGAGTCTTAAAAAAATTATTAAGGTGAAAAGGAAGGGGATAAAATTTGAGGTTGGACGGAATGAATATAGCCATCGTTTGGACCCCAACAAATCCATTTTTATTAGTTACATTGGGATCAATAATTTAATGCACATATTGATTTATGTAGATACATGGAAAGATGTTGTTCCTATATTGAAGACAATAATATAGGAATACATTAGGGTAATATTATTATTAACTATTAATTATCCCTTATAGAGTACATTTACATTAAATTATTTTTAAATTGATATTCATATTAATGGTTATAATAAATTATCATAATACCTTATAGACACTTCTTATGAATCATTAACTAATGGAGGTTGACTGGATTGTAAACCCTCAACCACCAGCTATATATACTGACATGATAATCCAAGATTCATGGAATTATTTCTATATCCATCATGAGGGGGTATCATTTTAGGAATAATATAATTGGTAATACTTTTTTTACATTATGTGAATTTATCTCTTTGATTAAAAATTGTTTATTTATAAAGGAAAAATAAGTGATGAAAATAAGAAATGTGCATCCAAACCAATGTACCCCTACCATAAATCTAGAATGGGGTACACTTCACAGAAAAAATGGAATATATTTAAATCTAGTAAAAATTTTATGTGATATGAAACAAAAACATAATTATGTTTCTTTTATATATATATATTGATGAATTAGAATCTAAAGTCACTTCCTTCCCATGTATTATGTTATGGAAGGAAGATCGTGTAAATAAAAAGGGACAAATAGTAGATGAAAACACACAAAAAGTGAAGGAATCATGTATAGGTGTGAATTAACAAGAATTTCTTTTCTACATTATAATAGTATTACATAAAATAAATACATAGTTTCCTATATTTTCCAATTGGTTAATATATTAGAATCATCATTTTTGGTACCCAATGAATGAATCCTTTTAGTGGATTTGAATTTTCTAGGATAGGATGGTTGTCTCAGAGGTTTTCAGTTTAGAGTGTCTTCTCAAGCATATTTTTAGGGAGAAAAGATGCCTGGGAGTGAAATGAGGGAATAAAATATTTATAATCATATTTTTTTAAAAGATAAAGATACATGGAAGTATTGTTTGTTAGAACAATTTATGTGAATAGATCAAAGAGAAGAAATAGCATGATATAAACAACTATATAATGACCCCTTATCTTTTATGATTGAAATTACTTTAAAATTATTTCGTTACCCTAGGTAATTTAGTTTACCATAACATTTTATACTAAATGTGAATCAGAATAATTTTGAAACATTTCTTTTACTAAATTATATAGTGTGAAATTGATTGTGATTTATATCTATCAACACCCACCCATTTCATTTTTATGAGGGGTACAATGTATAATATTCAAGGAGATATTATATATAATGAAAAACATAAAAAATATCCCATTAGATTATGGATTAATGTGGCTAATGGGAAAGGTTCAAAGCTACCCATTCCCATTAATGATCTCAATGTTCACTTATTTAAAAATTCCATTTGAACTTTCATACTATGGATATTTTATTTTAGAATGATACATGATGATAGTTAGATATGTCATTTATAGTTTATTCTATATAAAAAACATTTAAAAATAATGAAAAAATTTTAATTGAGGAATTTTATTATAGAAGGGGAAATATAATGGGAAAGTGAAGGTCGATTCAAGATAATCTGGAGGATAAACCAAAAAATTGAAGGAACCTTCCGATAGTACCTTAAACTAAACAATTCCACCACCCAATTTACTAATATTACAAGTTTATGTGAATATAATGTTCAAAGATCAAAATATTAACTATATTTAATTTGAATAAAAAATTTAAAGAGATCACATTAGAGAAATTATTGGTCTTGAGAGAGTAAGTGAAATTCTCAAGAATGAATGAATTGGATCCTCTATTGTGAATGTATACATGTGCTAAAATTTTATAACATGTTTATCCAACAATTAATTTACTATTTTAACATTAATTAAATAATATTAATTTTTATTATATGTGTATATATCAATAATATGTGAAGGGAAACCCCTGTGGAGAAAATTTAGACTCGTTAGTGCTCATATCACTTCTTTATAATTATTTTCAATGGGATAAGATGGAATATACAAGAAATCAGATCTAGAAGTCCTAGAGTTTGAATATAAAATAAAAGGTAACTTGATATTATTAATACCTATAATAAAAGGCTAAAAATACATAATATAACTATACAAACAATATTTTTCTTTTTTCCATTACTTATTCCTTTTTATTTTTTAGGATTCACTAAGTGCTTATTAAAATTAGTTTCGATACTCTTAATATTTAATTTTTGTATCCAAAACATGGTTATATAAAAAATAGTCCACATGTGATATCCCTTATAAATTTATTAAACACTATATTCAAAATTTTATAAACAAACTTCCAATTAAACATTTTATATTATGTTTTAATTAATTTTTTTTATGATAGAGTTGTTTTCACATATTCTCAAAATCTTGGTATAAGTATGACTAATGTGTACAAGAATCCTATGGATCACTTCAATTGGAAAAGTATTAGATTATATATAATAATAATTCACTATAAAAAATATATCAAACCAGATTAATTATTTTTATCGAATTTAATATTTTATATGAAGGAATGTATTGACAATATTAGTGGTTATTAAATTATAAATTTATGAATGATATTATATTTCATCGAAAAAAATAATTCCAAAGTGGTATTTTTTACGTTCAATACAATTTCATTTAAAATATTTATTAATAATTTGGTTATCTATATTTTTTATTACATTCAATACCATTGATTGTCAAGGTTTTCAAAATAGGAATTTTATTTTTTAGAAATGAGTGTGAATATTACATAGTGTTAGAATGTTTTTAGACATCATGAAGAGTTTTTTTCCTATCAAGAATATAAATTTTGTATTTCATAAATATGGTGAAGAATTTTTTTATCCAATACCTATTTAGTTTATTTTATTATCATTTTAAATTAGAACATTATAGAGATACCCTCCAATCAAAATGATTCCAACTTACAAGAAATAAGATAGAATATATAGTGTTTTATTTTAGAAATTTATAATACAATTATGTTATAGATGTGATATTGGCAGCGCACATTATTTCAAAAGTTGTTTATTTCACTATTTGGGGTTATTTCCACTTTTAGGGTTTTAAAACAATAAAACACATATGTAATGGTCAAAACCTAGAAAAAAACTTTTCATTAATATTAAGTCATAGGATATTGTACTTTAAAATATTTATGAAATATTTGATTATATGTAATTTAAATCCAACATGAGTTGTGGTCAGAATGTCTAAATAAGAAATTCTTAAATATATTACGTCATTAAAATCATATGACAATGGGTAAAATCCTAACAAATGATCTTTTATTTGTAGAAAATCTTAATATAATGAACACTAGTTTATTTTTGAAATTTTGTCATAAGAACCATATCAGTATGAGTTTCAGTTTGCTTGAGAAAAAAAAAATCAATTTGGGTGTTTTAAATCTCTAAAAATTGTGTCTATAAGTAGAAATAGAAAAAAAACCAAAATTGAAGTGAAATAATTATAAAATTATCACTTAATTATTTTTTATATATACGAATAAAAAAAACATAGATATTACATGTGGTGATCTTAGAAATAATAAATAACTAATTTTAAAATATTTTTAGTCTTTAAAAATATGTAGAATGGGGTCAACCACAATAAAATGAATAAATAATTTCATCAATTATTAGGAATATTATTGATTATATATTTTTTGAAATGTGGAAACAAAATTCACATCAATAAATATTTAAATACGATGGATAAAACCATTTAAACATAAAAATATTACTTCATGTAAACTCTATTATATCATAATTCATCATTATTATTCTTCCCTCCCAGATCACTAAATCTTTCATCCATATAGGGAATAAAAAAAATCCTTAGTCTATTAATATTCCTCATATTGATGATAAATTTAGTGGTCTTGTAGTGGAGAAAATCTATGAGGACTTCAAAACTAATATAGTTTACATGGAGTTTGATTATAGAGGGTAATGATTATAGCATTAAATAAAGACCCTTAACTTCATCTAGAGACCTTTTTCTCTTCATGGGAAACAATTAGTCAAAGAAAAATCAATTCTCAACGAAGGATTTGGTAAGGATGACACACACAAGTATTATTTAATGTTTTCTAAATATAGTTTATTATTTTTTCAATTTTTATGTTATGTTGTGATTTAATGAATTTCTATTTTGTTCTAATCCCATTAAATAACATGTCGGTGATAAAAGGTTTTATTTTATTAATATACAATCTAGTTATTGTATTTACTACATTGTGTGATTTGATTATGCATCTATCACTTATATAAATTTATGCTTACTCTCTTTGGGGAACTTTTATAATTGTTTCCCACTCCCTTCATGATTTTCTAAATCAATTTAAGTCTATTTATTCCTATCAAAATAACATTTTAGATCCCAATATGCGTCACATACATAAAACTAATCAAACATGGTCATTTTTTCTTCACACTTATGAAAAATTTTCCACGATTCCTTTTTTATTTTTTTTATTTAACTACATGTTATTCATAAACACTATGAGGCTGATATGGATAAAAGTGAATGTTTTCATTTGAAATTTACATTTTAGTTCAAAACACTCATCATATACTCAAAACTAAGAAAACACACAATGATTTTCTTGATACATTACGTAAATAATATCCACATCATTTTTTAAATATAGGAATCAACTATAAGTTAATCAAATATACATTATGTTTGGTGCGACTCAAAGTTTGTGTTATCAGTAAAAAAATAAATTTTAGAAGAAAACATGAATCACATATTCAAAAACAATAAAAAATTCTCTGATTGTCTTGATACTTTAAAATAATCATCTCTAATTAATTTTTTATGTGTAGGAATTAACTGTGCATTAATATGATAGAAAGTGTGGATGATATCTGTCAAAGTCCATGTTTTTATTGTAAAAGAAACATTCTTTTGTCACAATACACATTACATAGTAAATAAAATAAAATAAAATTTTATTTTTTTTATACTATAAGAAATTATCATTGATTACTTTGTGATGTGTATGAATTAATTACACATTAATATGATGCACGATGTTGCCTAATTAACATAAGGTGCATGTTTTTAGTTGAAAATTGAAATTTTAGGGTAAAACACATTTCATGTAACAAAAAAAGTGAAAATTAACTAATATTTTTTTATACTTTTGGAAAATTATCCATTTTTTATTTGTGAAATGATGTAGGTGTCCTCAAATATATTCGATAAATGGTGTTATTAGTATGACTAAAAGTGTGTGTTTTTATTTCAAAATGATATTTTAGTTCATAACATGTTTCACATACTCAAAATATAGTAAAAGCAATTTTACTATCATTATATTATAGAAAAAAATATCTAATTCACTATTTAAGAGTATGAATAAATCGTATGTCAATCATAAAAATGGTGTGGAAAGTATGACTGAAAGTGCATATTTTCAGTTTCAAACGTGTGTCACATACTAGAAAATAATAAAATATGATCAATTTATCTTGATAATTTATAAAAATGAGACATATTTCATTTTTTGTTTATAAGAGTCAACTATAAGTCAATATGACACATGATATTGCTGGTATGACTAAAAGTATGTGTTTTCATTTAAAATTGAAATTTTAGATTAAAAAATTCTCCATATACTCAAAAATAATAAAACATTCTCATATTATCATAATAATTTATAATAAATATCTATGAATAATTTTTTGAAGTGTATTAATTAACCACACATAAATATAGCACACAATATGTCCCGTATAAATAAAAGTATGTTTTTTTATTTTAAAGCATAATTTTAGTTTAAAACATGATTCCCATTGTAAAAAATAATAAAAATCCATTTAATTTTCTGTATAATTTAATATAATGTTCTGATGTACATTTTGTATGATTTGGAATCAATGAAATGTCAATCTGATACACAATGTGTGCGGTATAACTCAAAGTGCATGTTTTAATTATGAAGGTAAAATTTTATCACACAACATGTATCGCATGGTAAAAATTGAAAAAATACTGTAGTATTTTTTATACATTAGTAAAATGATACATTATTCATTTATGATGTATAAGAACAAACTTCACATCAATCTAACAAATGGTGTGTATGATATAACTAAAAGTTAACGTTTTTATTATAAAAGTAACATTTTTTCTCAAAACACACATTATATAGTCAGAACCAAGAAAACACCCTCACATGGTCTTGATACAATAGTATAATGATCTATGATTTATTTTATATGTGTAGGAATTAACTGCACATCAATATGACACATGGTGTGTTCTTATTAAAGGAAAGTGAACGTTTTTTGTTTAAAAGTAATAACTTCATAAAAAACGCATTTCACATACCCAGAACAGAGAAAATATGCTCAATTTTTTTTTGATAATTTATAAAAAAAACCTATGATTCATTTTTTAAATTTATAAATTAACTTCATGTCAATATGAAAAATAGTTTTTTCTTTAAGGCTGATAATGTGTATTTTTATATAAAAATATTTTTGTTGTTCAAAACACGCATCACATGCTCCAATCTAAGAAAATGCTATGAAATTGTATTGATATTCTAGAAAAGAGAATAATGATTCATTTATAACATGTAATAATTGAACTCAATTTATATTAACATATAGTGTGGTTGGTATGTCTGTAAGTGAAAAATCCTAGGTTTTTAAAAGGAAAGACTTTGTTCGATAGCGTACAAGATACACAACACCGAGTTTAAAGGAACAACTATATTTTGTTATTATCTGACCATTATAACATTACCGTTAAATTATAAAGAGGAACTAATATTAGCAGAATTGTGAAATATAAAATGGGGGTTCTCATTATGAATTTACTGTTAAATAATTAGAAAATAATAACTAATTTTTTAGTAAAGTCATTTTAAACTTCTAAAAAATACATTAACTTCAAAAATCATTTTTATTACTTTTTATTAACTAATATTATAATTTTCTAGAATTTTTGGAAAATATATTTTAAAAAACAAAATTCGTTTTTGGTTTTGTCATATGACAATTATCCTATGGTGAAATTTTGTGTTTTTTCTAAAAAGTTTCATTTTTCAGTTAATAGTGAAAAATAAGATTTTTATTGAAAATATTATTCTATTTTCATGTATTTACAAACTAAATATATATTATAGATCAGTTTTAAGATTTTATTTTTTTCCATTTTATTTAAAATAATCAAATTATGGGGTTTTAATTGGATTTTATACTTTAATTTAGTAAAAAAATTTAGGTTTTAAAAAGGAAATCTTTTGAAAAAATGTTTTTTAATACGCTTTTTCAGTTTAATTTGAAATTTAATTCTGAAAATTTTGTGTTTGAAATTTTGAAAAATGGATACCATAATTTGAATTAGGAGGTATAGATTTGATAAATATTACCCTTTTATTTTTGTATAATATGAATAAAATTATAGTAATTTTTATTGCAAAAGTAAAGGGTAAATTGGGTAATTGAGGGTAAAATAATGATAAGGGGATAGAAAATGGCAATAACAATTACCAAAATTGTATTGGATTCAAAACATTAATCCTTAATCATTAAAGGTTATTATATATGCATATTTTTCCCCATTTGGATGTGATTGTAACCCTTATAATATTTTAATTTAAGAAAAGACAAACAAGCTGCAATCTGGTTTTTAATAAGTATAATATTTTTAATATGGTATTATGTAAAATATATTTTAGGCTATAAATAGTATTCTAAAATATAATAGATTTATCTTCCTCATGGTAATTTATTTATAATTTTTAGTGAGGAAGTAATTTGGTTAAATTCTTGCGCAACACTGATGCCGAAATCATTTAATTAATGGTAAAAAATATAATAAATGATATTAAAAATATTAAATTAAATGTAATATGAAATAATTTATGTAATCCACCAATTTTATAGTATACTTTGACATGTTAGGTATGTATTAAAATATTATGTTTCAAATTATATTGTATTATTCATATTTTTAAAAGTAAAATAAATAAATACTGTCAAAATTAGCATTAATGATTTTTTAAAATAAATAATATATTAATAAATGATATAAGATTACTAAAAATAATAAATTTGGTCAAATAATTGGGATAAGGATGAAAATTGAATCCATGATTCATAAAATAATGATTCATTTTATGGGTCTTTTGGTATTTTATAGTAACCTTATTAACCATTAAAAAGTAAAAATTCATGTTGTCAAGGTAAGAGTTGAAGAGATTAAATAATGGTTAAAACAAAAAATATAATGGTAGAAATTTTTTCAAAAATATCTATTTTGTAATATATTAGGTAATTTCTACCCACACTCATCTATTCTTTGAAATAACTCACTTTGGTGTGTTTTGGAATTGAATTTTATTTATATTAAATTAATATTTTGAGAAAATTCAAGAGCGCCCCTCCCAAATCCTATAAAGGAAACTTCTTATTTTAATTTATTCACACTTAAAAACCCATTTAGTTCAGAAAATATGTAACCAAATACCTTAATATAATCCATCCTTTCACTCTAGAGTATTATTTTAGGGGGATAATCAACATTAGTGGTCTTGAGGTGTTATGAAGAGGAGGTTGTATGAAGAAGTGCTATCATTTTTAATATAGTTTTTTTATTTTATTTCTTCATCCAACACATTAAAATTTTATTCATTAATGAAAAAATAATAGCTTCAGTATCCTATATATATTTTGATGTTATTATGTTTGTAAAATGACCACATCTATCCCCTATTCCATCAAATGGGAAAAGAATTCATCCTTTGTGTGTATGACAGACTACCACCTCGCGAACTGATGCAATTCATTTTCCATCACTATCTATCAAGTATTGTTATAATGATAGGATTAATGTTTATATATTATATTTAATATATATTTTTCATTCTTAAAATGTAATCTATAATTTATGTACTGATGCATCCATACACCAAAAATGATAATATCGTTCCTGCGTATGTGTGGGCTCCAACTCCACGAAGCAATGTGATTCAATTTTAATCACCGTTTCACATGGAATGATATATATAAGTAAATTTAAGGAATTAATATTATATTTATTATATTATAATAATTATGTAAATATAAAAAAATACTTACCATATTTACATAATGATCATTGAAAGATGGAAATGTTACTCGTGCGTATGTATGACCCACTGTCTTCATGATTGTAACATAATTCATTTTTCATATCCATATTTAATGGATGTATTTTTAAGTATAATTGATGTATAAAAATGATATATATTTAAATATTATTATTCTTAATATGATTCACTAATTACCACTTTGACTATAGACCTCATCCCAATTTCATTTTTCTCGCAAGTACCGAATATCATCAAAACATATGATGTGAAGTTAAATAACTAATTAATTGTTATAACATGGTAATAAGTGATATAAAATGATAAATAATCCTAAACAATGTTATCAATATAGTAACTAATTATCATAAGTCTATTATTCAAGAATATAAATGACATACGTGATAAACCGGACTCGATGTAAGAGACTTTCCTTTAAAAAACCTCTTTTAGAAGTTTCTCTTTCAAATCTTTTTACAAAAGTAAAAAGGAATGTTTTTATAAATTATACAAAATGAGATAAATTTCATAATTTCATGAGGAATTAATGTTTTGATGATTTATTTTCAAGATTATAAGATCATTTACAAAGAAAATGTTTTCATTTATATGTGCCCAATTTTTTAAAACAAAATATGTGTTTTCAAAATAGAAATTTTATTTTCAAAAAAATTGTTTTAATGGTTTTATCTTCAAAGAAAAAACCTTTCCCCTTTTTCTATATTTTTTTTATTGAAAATGGTTTTCAAAATGAACTTAATTTTTATATTCTTCATTTTTTTCATTTGGGTTTTAAAGTGCTGTTAAATGGATTTATGATGAAAAGTGAAAGCATAAAATGTTTTATTAATAATTTTGTACTTTAACATTATATGTGATATTGGTGTGCCCTATACAGCTAATAAAATGTTTGATCCACATTTTAGCTCATGGGTGAGCCCGATATAGCTTATACAAAGGGTTGAGCCCAATTATATCCCATGAAAAAATGGGTGAGACCGATATACCTTATACGATGGGTTATGCCCCATTATAGAACCTGAAAAACAGGTGAGCCCAATATAGCTTATATAAAGGGGGATCCACATTATATCTTCTTAATTCATTGGGTAACTATTATATTACCCAAATAATTATATTGGAATTTGGCCGTATGGTTATTCCAATTTCAATTATTTTGATAGTATTTTGTGAATATAATGCTCTTAGTTATCGAAAAAAGGTTTTATATTTATTACTATAGGTTTTAAAGGATTTTTTTAATAAAAAATAACATTTTATTCATGTGAAATTTTTTATTTCATACAATAAAATATCATTAATTGTAAAGGTAAATGTTATACGTGTTTTCTTATTTTCACTGGACTAATGGTTTTCATTCTTTTTATATCCCTTACTAAGATTTCTATGCACATCCCACAATTTTAAAATGTTCTTCATAGGATTTTAAGGAAGATTAGGTACAATGATAAGGTAAAGATAAAATTTGTGAAGATATTTCATGAAAATATAACATGTTTTATTTTAAAATGGTTTCATTTGGTACAAAAAATGGATACTGAGTATAATTATCCACTGGTAATGTTTGAGTTTTCTATGTAATAGTTGTTACTAATTATATAAAACACTGTACATAGAAGATATTTGGGGAAAAAGTGATTTACTATTTTAAAATAACTTTAATATTTATCGTTTATGGTAATTTCCTTATAGAGAGTGTGTGTTTTCATTTATGAGTTATAATTGAGTTCCAAATGCGTATCACATACTCAAAATTGTTCAAGCATTCTCAAATTATGTTGATAAATTACGAAATTGAAAACTAAATCATTTTGGATGTGCACGAATCAACCTCATATCAATATGATACACTATGTAGGTTTTATGAATCAATGTGAGGGTTTTTAGTATAAAAGTTACATTTAAGTTCGAAACATGTATCGCATAGTCAAAACATAGAAATAATTCTTAAATTTTCTTAATACATTAGTATGAATATTGATAATTCATTTTTTATAAGTAGTAATTAACCCACTAGTTAATTTTATATATAGTGTGGTCATTATAGATAAAAAATTATGTTTTAATTTTAAATGTTACATTTTTTTCCTAAACACACACCACACTCTCAAAACCAAGAAAACATGATCAGATTTTCATGATACTTTAGGAAATTGATTATTCATTCAATTATTATGTGTAAAAATAAATTTTACGTGAATCTAAAAAATTGTGTGGCTTTTATAACTTAAATTGTGTTCTTTCATTTAAAAATGACATTTTTCTCAAAACACACCTCACTTTATAATACCCAAGACAGTACTAGAGCATATAAATGTTATACCTCAAAACCATTGTACAAATGAGTACTTCAAAGAACCTTTATTCATTAATTTATTAAATATATTAATATATTAATTTTAAATTTATCAAAATATCTTCATTTTTTAATTCAATATGTCAAAATTATCAGAGAATGATTTTTTTAGCTTTTTCTGAAAAAGTCGAGTTTTAGTTGAAAAATGTAGTCTTCATGAAACATGTAATTTGTATTACCTTACCATTATATAAGAATGTCCTAGTAATTTATAAAATTAATTTAGTAAAAAATATGAATTTAAGCACTAATATTAGTAATTTAACAATATTTTTTGATCTTAGAAAACCTATGATAAACTTTTTGAGAACTAGTTAAAATGTTATATTAATATAAAAAATCATTTTCAGTCTTTTCAGTGAATGAGAAATTTTCAAGGGATATTCGTTTTTGGAATGAATTAAAATATTCATATACTTTATTTTATTATTAAAAAATTAATCCAAGAAATTAAATTTGTATCCAAAATAATTTTTCATTATATAGAAATTTAATTTATAAAAATGTTATTTCTCTAAAAATAGTATTTACGTGATTATGCATTTTATAAATCATTTTTTCTGATCATAGAAAATTTATTCAATAAATTTATTTTAATATTTAAAATTATAAGTATAAATTAGATAAAATTTAATTATTAATCTTTGATATTAAAATTACTAAGCATAGAACTTAATTACCAAGGTAAAAGTAAATTAGGGTAAAAGTTAATAGTTAAAAAAAGAAAAACCCCTAAATCACTCAAATTGTTCTCAAAATAGAGTATATGAGGTGATTTTTACCCAAAATAAATTTCAACTCATATTTTATCCATTTTATAGGATTTTACACTTGAATTGCAACCTTTCAATATTAAAACTATAAGGGTTACACCCAAAACTACACTTCCCTTCACATATAAAAGAGAAACAATTTCACCACATCAAAACTCACTTGTCTTTAGAATTATCACTTGAAACACTAAAATTTTAATTTAACTATAAACATATCCCAGGAAAAAAATCCACTAAGAACTCATATTTACCCTAATCCCTTCAAATTCAAGAGACATCCAAAGAAAATTCATGTCCCTGACATAAGAATTATCTAGTACTTTCTTTTCTTACTAATAATCCTCTTTCAAATTTATTCTATCCACACTAGTATCATGAAATCATTATCATTTATATACATTATTGTGACTATATTATAGTCATTATCATTATTTATTCATATAACTATCCATTAAGAAAAACTATACAATTGTTCGTGTGTTTTGCGGAGTACTGCCTCCATGATATAAAATATTTCCTTTTCCTTCACCATGTTAAAGGGTTGAATATAAGGATTTTTCTAAAGGATAATAATTATTATTTTTCATATAATTATGGTATTTTATAAATAATTTAAGAACCTGATAAATGATATTACCTAAAAACAATCATCGTTAATTTAATTTTTTTTAAAAAGTATACTAAGAATATAATCTTTTATTCAAATTTTGTAATGTTTTCTTATAAATTATTAGTTATTATAATTCCTCAAAAATATAATATATCACACTAATAGACACTAAATAATATAATTATGCTTATGGTAAAATTATATTATAACAAAAATGCCTCATAATCATTCATTAAATCAGGTTATATTCATGTTTGGGTTGGTTGAACTATATACACGAAAAATGCTAGGAATTTATATCGTGTATGCATATAAAATCTTATTTAATGGTATAATATGATATAAATGTATAGATAATTATTTTTTAGTTTTATAGATGTTATATCAATATCCAATTAATTGAAAATGAGTATTTTTGTATTGTTGTTAAACATATTTCACAAATTACTACCTAAACACTATAGTTGGTCATAACAAAGTTGGTATACCTATAAGACTTCCATTAAGAATTTTATTTTCATGATTTATTTTTATTTTTAAGTGTATTATTTTTTTAGTTTAATTTTTTTAAATATTTTCAAATGGAATAAAAAAGATGTAGAAGGATGTTAGACTAATTTTTAAAACAAAGGAATTGAATGAAAAAACAAAACAACAATAACCATACTGAAATAGTATAAAGAAGAAGGAAGGTAATAGAAATAGAAGAGTGGTAAAATCTAGTAGATCTCTAGGATCAAGCTTTCTTTGTCACATGAAATTATTTACTACAAAATCTTTCAATGATGGAATTAAAATATCAATTTATGTATTTCATTTGGCCAAAATTTCAACGTCATCAATGAAAATATCAGTTTTAACCTTATTATTTTAGGTGCTAGTCACAACGATCCAAAATCATTGAGCACCAATACCCAATTGTTCTCCCATTGTGCTTACAATTCCTTATTGAGAATTTATAATTTTTTTTAAAATGTATATATTTAAACCCATAACCAGACTTGTTTATATGTATACACTCCATGAAGAACACACTTTGATCGGCTATGCATTGGTTAAAAAATTTAAGAGAGAAAAAGAACCCAAAGTGAAAAAAATTATGATCATTAAATATTAATTGAAAAATTAAACATAAAATGGTTCTTGAGATATATAAAATGAGTTGGTTAATAAATTTATGAATTAAAAGAAATCACTATCTAAATATATAAGATATGTACATATGGAAACTAACCTAGAAATGATCATGAAGTGCAGAATCCATTGATCGTCATCCACCACAAAAGTCAAAATAACACTACATAACATCATCTTTTTTCCACTACTAGCACTTTGTTTAAAAACAAATTTGGTATCTATATGTTGTCCTCTTTGAATCCAAAATAATAACCCTTTTTTCTAATTGTTTGTTTCACTTATCTTATTTATTTATATAATTTATCTACCAACATAATTTGGTAAAATGAAATATCAATCATTACTACATATAATAATGTTTCTATGACTTTATAATTAAGGTCTTTCTCCTCTCCCACCAAATTCATATGTTTGAGTCAACCATATCATCAGTGGTGGAGTCGGAAGTTAGAAAGTCAAAAATCCATCTTTGATGGGATTTCCTTCATATAGTTATTAAAAAAAACCTCAGTAAGTATCATTTATTAGTCTAATTAGGGAACATTATAATATGTTTCAACCTCCATAATCATCATCGGATTTATATTTCATCTTTAGTTCAGTTTGAATCCTCAATTCATTTGAAATGGGTGATCATCTGTGGTGGCACTCATCGACATCAGTAATCCTTTTTAACACATTTCTGATGGTTGTATATCCTCATCAAATAAATGGTTGTATCGCTGATCTTGATCAATATCAGCACATGATCGGGATTCAAACGTGGGTGTCATATCCTTCCTCTTCTATCTTTATCATCATCGAATTTAAACTTTTTCACAAAGCATCATGGTCAGCCCAATCCCTTTATACAGATCGAATAGAGGCCTCATAGTTAGTGGTG
Source organism: Viscum album (assembly GCA_963277665.1). Lineage (NCBI taxonomy): Eukaryota > Viridiplantae > Streptophyta > Magnoliopsida > Santalales > Viscaceae > Viscum > Viscum album. The sequence continues at coordinate 1,527,796,445 of OY728138.1, read as the reverse complement.
ATGCATCAACTAATGAGTTTGGTTCTTCATGATGGTTGAAGGGATATCAACTTGTCGTATATTCTTTATACATTATTTCATACTCAAGAATTATTTCAGTTTATCTCTGATTATTCATTAATGAAATATCTAAATATATACCCATAGGTTTGGATCGAGTTCCCTCAAGTAGTAGGGATAAATTGACTACATGGTCTAAGTATCAGATAATCAGATATATGAGTTGAGGTAGCCAATAAAAAGAATACATGAATGAAATTAGATATGTGGATTTCCCCTTCAAATCCGCTATGTGGTTCTTTCATATTTGGGTATATGAACTGCCCATAAAATGGTTGCATAGAAAATCATCTATGTGATCTTTATAAAAACTAGAGATGTGGCCTGATCAAAAGTAAAATAAAATTACAATTGTAAAATAATTCTTAATGAAAATACATATTTAAATAAAATAAAATAAAAACTAATTTTTTATTAAAAGAATAAATTATTAAAAATTAAAAACAAATTGTACAAAATAAATAAATAAATAATTAATTATCAAAATAAATAAATAATAAAAAATATAAAAGAGGCGGATTGAAATTAAAAGTCACTAATTGTTATATTATTTAAAGAAAAAAAATTAAATACTAAATTCAATTAATTAATTAAAATAAAATAATAAAAAAGAAAGGACAAATTGAATTAACAGAATACATAATTAAACAAAAATACTAAACATAATATTTTAAAGTAATATTAAAAAATAAAAATATAAACACAATGTTTGAAAAAAATTATAGTAAAAATTTAAAGGATATTAATAAATATAATAAATTAACATTAAACATAGAAATATCAATTTAATTATTTAAAAATAAAACATTATAAAAAGTAAATTAATCAATTAAAAAACTATTTTAGTAGTTATGATATAATTAAAATGAACAGATTACGTGGAAAAATAGTATCAAAATAACACTACATCAAATTTCCCCACACTAAGATATTTCTTGTCCTCAAGAAAACAATGATCCAAATTCAATAGAATGAAATGAAACATAAATTTGAAATATTGGATGACCCTGAAAAAATGGATTTCAAATTTATTTTCCCCCTTGTATTTTCATCAAGAAATTAATATATTTACCCTCAAGAAATTAAATATTTTCTAGTGAAAAACAAACTCTTATTTTACAAAGATGTTTGACCATGAAACTTTGAAAATAGATTGAACCCACTTAAATTTGTATTCAACTAAATTTCCAAATGTCTCTTTACCTCTAGGAGAATAGAATCAGATAATTAAAAATCAAATAATTTAGGCACACTATTTTGATGTTAAAACATAACAAATTAACTGGATGTATAAATAACTCATACGTTAGCTTAAATAATAAAAGAAATAGTTCATCCTGTATTTGGATTTTCAATTCATAATTCATTTGAATTCATATTTTTAGTGTGTAAATAAATATTAAAAAATTCATGTACAATGGTAATTATATAACATCCATACAATATTTTACCTATGTAAACCCCTGTTCAAGATAGAAATGAAAAATTGTTTTACCCAACTAAATCCAAGGGGTATTTGATAATTATCTTCTTTAGAGAAGACAAAAAATAATCAAACATATGAATAAAATTTAAGTACAAAAAATGATTCAGTGGAATTTAAGAAACAATCAAATTTGATATTTTTAGGGGTTTTTGATGGATTCACATTGTTGTACAATTTAGCATATTGAAAGATTCTCCCCCACACACCAAAACTCAACATTTTCCCTAATGTTTAATCTAATGTAGAAAAACATATAAATTAAAATTTAATGTTCATGATAGATTTGGAAATTCAATAGATAAGAAACTAGTTTAATGGTTTATAAGAAATATCAATGTAGTTTTCTATCAAAACAAAAATAAATTAAAACCCAAAACATGCCAAATTTTTTTTGTTATGGGTTACCACTTTAAATATTAATTTCAAGAGTATGGTGTGTAAACTTTTACATTTTCAAGATAATTTTGAAAAATATTTCCACCAAATCATGAAATGTTTAACAATAATACATAATCACAAACATCCAAACTAATAAAAATAATGACCATGTTTTTCATCTAAATTCAGAATAGAAATACTATTAAATTTCAATTTTTAACCAATTATTTTAAATGAAGAAGAATCATCAAGAATATTTTAGAAAAGCATGAAAATGAGTATGATTTTAACAAAAAAACTCCTCGGAAATAGAAACTTGGTTTCCATTAAATTAACTACACCCTCCCTACCTTTCATAACTATGATAGATTTCCACTGGATATATTTAAGGCTTCTATAAATAAATTTAGATTAACATGAGATATCATAAATATAAAATTAAGTAAAATATAACCGATGTTATGAAATCTATGGGGTTAATAGAAGTTTCTTCAGGTGGTAACTTCACTAAATCAATGTAGGTCGTAAAAAATAATCTTCAGTAGAATAATAAAGTAGAGAGAATCCCCAAGTGGCTTATTTTTGGTGAAAAAACATGAACATCATCATTCTGTCAAGCTCAATATATTCAATTGAAATCAACAAAAATAAAAAATAATCCTAACACTAATAAATATTAGTACCTTCCCCTACATTTAATCTAAAAAAACAAAAAAAGTAAGATGAAAAACTACCTAGATTATTCAATAGTATTCATCTTCCAATGACAGAAACTCCCCCAGACATTCCTTTTTACCTTCATTAAAAATTTTTAGTCTATGATTGTTAACATTAAATGTAACATCCTTCTCAGGCTGTCAAATATTCACAACACCAAAATGGAAAATATGAGTGAAAATAAATGGTTATCCCATTTAGAAAAAAAATTAACAAGGAAAATATTCATCCAAAAATTATATAAAAAAACCTTATCTCTAATATGAAACTCTTTATTCTGATGATATCATGAACAACCATGGTTTTTTCCTTAAAAATCATACCATTATTATAGTCATTGTTTCTTATTTACTATAAATCCTAAGGAAAAACTTCTTTCTTTTTCCACCTGTAGATATATTCATGTTGTATGATTTGAAATCCCAAAGATATTTATGTTATAAACCAATTGAAAAATGAAAATATCTTCCAAAAACAATCCTCTAAGGTGAAATACCTATTGGGGTCTTATGGGTAGTCCTATATACCCAAAGATAATCCTCAAACCTTAAGCTCTAGTCTTTACTATTTGGGTTAATAGTTTTCTCAATAATTATAACAATTTATCTTTTTGACACATCATCTATAGCATTTTTTATGGATGATAGATTGTAGATAGTTTATGACTAACCCAATAACTTTTAATCAAATCCCCCAAAGACCTATTATAAAAATGCGTTCCTTGGTTCAGGATAATAAACCATGCATCCCAAATATAAAAAAAATATCTTGAAAAAAATGGGAAACCACACTATAATAATTATACTTAGAGGGAATAAGATCAATCCACTATGATACATAGTCCACTATAAGTATGATGTTGGAATATCCAATGAGGGAAAGGGACCATAAAATCTATTCCCCAAACATCAAATACATCACACAAAAATATAGTTTTTTGTGGATCTCATGTATTTTTCAAATGTTTCCTTGGAATTAAAAAGCATCACAAGTCAAAAAAGCACATGATAATATTGGATAATGGTTGGCCAAAATAGGCATGAATCAAGAACCTTTTTAGTAGTTCTATACAACTCAAAGTGTCCACCATAACTCAAACTATGGGAAAATTTTAGAACTATTGAAATTATAGAATTCATTATATATATTCTAAAAATTTGATAACTTTCAAATTTCTAGAAGTAAGGATCATCCTAAACATATTTCCCTGACTCAAAAATAAATTTAGAAAGCTATTTATTGTGAAACCAATGAGGACAAACTTCAAAAAAAAAGTAATTCAAAATATTTGAAAACCAAATCCCCTAATAAATAGAACAAGAATACAAATTCTCCCTAGACAAAAACTCAAAAATATGTTCAGAAAATGATTTATGTTGAAGAAATTATGTAGTTATCTTAATAAGATGATATGCCATAGTATTCTCAATTCCTTTCTTTTCATGGATCTCTCTATCAAACAACTTATGTAATAAGATCCATCTAACCCACCATGGATTCAATTATTTCTTTTTCATGATATATCTAATAGAATAATGGTTAGTGATAATCTCAACTGTAGATCCCAAAAGATAACTCCTAAAATTATCAAGGGAACACACAATAACTAACAATTGATTTTATATTTTGGAGTAATTAGAATGGATATCATCTAGAATCTTAGAATCATAATAAATGACATGTGATTTCCTCTCCACTATTTTCACAATAATAGACCCTAAAGATAACATTGAAGCATTTGTCATAAGCACTTAAGGAATGATTTAATTAGGTGGTTCAACTATTGGTGGGGACACAAGATTCTATCTAAGTTCATTAAAAGGCATCTTTACACTTCTCATACATGATAAAAGGATTTCTTTCTATAAAAGTATTGTCAATGGAAAATTATTTAAGCTAATTTATTTTATGAATATAATATAGAAAAAAATGAGTCTACTAAAAGATATAAGATCCTTCAAAATATTAGGAAAATTTTATAAAGAAATAATATCTTCTTTATACTTTTACAATCAAATTTCATTCTTGGATACTTCATGAACAAACACAATTCCACGTTCAACTATAAAATGACATATTGAAATGTTTAAAATAGGGTTCATCTTAATACTCACTCTAAGAAAAGCTCCTAAAATCACTAGGAATCTCTCAAAAAATGGACCATACACTATAAATAAATCTATAAACACTTTTATTGATTCCATAATAAATTATCAAAAATTCAAAGGATGCATATTAGATGGTGGTATGAGCATTACATAGTCCAAAACAAAATATCCTAAACATAATGGTACAGAAATAACATGTAATTGTTTTTTTATCCAAGCCCTCTAGAGATATGTGAATCTAGAAGTATCCAAAAAAACCAACAATGAAGAAATAATTATACTGACTAGCCAAAATATCAAGGATTTGATCTATAAAATTCATGGGAAAGTGGTACTTCATCATCACCAAGTTTAGCCTCCTATAATCAATGCATACCCTCCACTTATTGGGTAATCTTGTAGACACTAACTCACCAAATTCATTCTTAACAACTACGAATCATCCCTTTTTAGTTATAGTTGTAAATGTATTTACCCACCAACTAATAAAAATGGGGTATATAATACCAAAAACCAATAAGGTAGTCACCAAATTCTTAAGTACTTAACGAAGAATAAGGTTCAATATCCTTTGAAATTGTCTATAAGGTTTACAATTGTCCTCTAAGAAAATCTTATGCATGCACACTAAAGGACTGATTCTTGGAAAATCATCTTAATAATGAACTATGGATTTCCTATTATCCCTAAGTAGGTCTAAAATTTTGTTTTATTGCACCCTGAACAACCCACTTGCAATTATAAAAGAGAATTTTGTTCATCTTCTATGTAGGAATATTTCAAATTTTAAGAAAAGGATAAAGTTCAAGTGTGGATGGGTTTTCCTATTTATAAAAAATAGGTTTTTTGGTTTGTTGAATTTATTTTCAGCCTATAACTAATCTAATAGAATAAAATAATTACAAACACCTAGGATAGAAGAATAATTATTTTCAAGTAGTGAAATTGAATTTACAATTATTCTCTATTGCAAAAAAATTCATCATCAACAAAATTTTCAGATTCAAGTTAAACAATATGAGATGAGTATTCAATGATTGTTTTAGCCTAATTTCAGTTAGTTTTAGTATTATTTAATCAATTTAAACCATTTCAGGTTTAGTTTCAGTCAAAAAAATTAGAATATTCATCTATAGTGAATGTTTCAAAAGACCAGTAATTCCCTCATCATATTTTGTACCATTTATAGAAAAAACATCATTCAATTAGGGTTCAAAAATTCTAAAATAAAATGAAATTTTACAAAAAATGGATTAATTTTCACATTCATCACTATATCCGATTTAATAATTTTTATTTTCAATACCTTCTTCAGTGAACATGGGAACATTTAAAAGAGAATCTTGACGTTTGTTATCTTGAATAAAATAATGAATGAATTCTAAAGAAAGCTATTCAATCAAGTTAACTTGGTTTTCAAAATGATCTTATATTGGGTGTTTAATTGATTTGATGATATGTAAATTAACCATATTTCCTCCAAACTCTAAATAAATTGTCCCTTTAGAAACATTGAGAATTGATTTAGAAGCAAGAATGGACTTCTAAATATAAATAGTGAATGTGAACTAAATCTATAATCCACTATATCTAACTCATATAATTCCGAAGGGAATACTAAATCTTTCACCCATACCAAATCATCCTCATTGACACCAATAAGTTTAGCTAAGCTTGTATTATCTTGGTGGACAATGATGACAAAATCTTTAATCTATTCAACCTTCATAGACGAGAATACATAATAAATCATCACATTTATGGAGTCTCATAAATATAAAATTTCATCTTCAAACTAATAATTACCAATTTAACAAGGAATAAAAAAGTTACTTGGATCCTTGCTTTTAGTAGGGATGGGATGTTGGTTCATAGAAGAAACATTCCTTCCCATGTTAACATTCTCTACTCCCTTTAACCTTGTATTGTGAGTGTACATACCTTTAAGAAGACTAGCATATCATGAGATATTTTTAAAAAAATATAATAGAGGGATGCTAACTTTGACTTTCCTAAATGTTTCTAGAACTTCCTGGTCTATTTTAGTTTCAACATTATTTTTGACAGGAGGGATACCCAAAGGATAATACAATAAATCCTTATAAATTTTCAGATAATATTGTATAATTTTTCTATTTTAATATCCCATTATATTTGTAATATTACTGTAGGCTATTTAAATTTAGATTTATTATTTTTTAATTTGTTTTCATTTTTTAACTGGTGGGTGGAAAACTTGTTCTTTAAATGTTTGAGCAGGTTCTATAAAAGTTTCAGTCTGTTTGACAACAGTTTTTACTGGTGATTTTGTGACTTCTTCATGTGATTTGAATGTATTTTTAGAGGTATAAATTTATTTTTTATGTTATCATTCACTGTTTTCATATTTTTTGTTTTGAATATCAGTTCCACCTCTCAAGATTATTTCACTAAAATTTTAAATTCCTCCTAGGTTCAATTATTATTATGATGGAAAGTTTAGAATTCATTTATTTTTCAAACCAATGAGTTCAGTTTCCAGTATACCCATTTAAATAACCATGGTTTGTATAAAGAAATATGCTTTTTGAGAAATATCTTCTTTTCTTATAACTTGTTCTTATATTTGAGATTAATTTCATTAATTAACTTCTTGTCATGAGTTTTTTTTATTCTGAAAGTTTATGAAATTCTCATAGGTTTGGTTTCCATATTGATCTTGATTATACCTAGGATTTTGAAAAACATTTGAGGCTGGAAATTTCTTTTTCGATTATTACTAGATAGAAACCTATTTGTTTCCAGTTATTCCATCCTTGGTTGAAATTTTTGTTAGTTTGGTAAGGCCTTGATTGAAAATTCTGGTTGTGGAATTGGACGTTTGGGTTATTATGGAATGGTTTTCTAAGAAGTACCAAATAATAAGATTTAGGTCCCTCTTACAATAGGGGATATTGATTATTAAAATGATCTGTAGTAGAGTAAATTCCAAGGTGCATATTCATATTATATAACCGTTCATGTTGAGATTGTGAATGGATATATCTAGTCAATATCTATCTCATTATGCTAGAAATATTACATAGCTGATTATCTATTTAGATATTTTTAGAATTGTAATTAGACACTTCCATATCTAGATTAACATGAATAAATCATCTAGTACCGAATTGCTTTGAATTTTAGGCAATATTAGAAATAATATTCTTAACATATATTGGATTCTTAACAATATGTGATCCTCCTACTTCACCATCCATCATTCCATTATCCATAAAAACCATTCCCTCATAAAAATTGTGTTTTACTATTTGATAAAAAATATGGTGATTAGGGTAGTTGGAACTGAACTTTTTAAACCCCTCCCAATATTCATTAAATTTTCTCCATATAACTTACTCATCCCATAAATATCATTCCTCACCGAGATAATCATAGATGTTTGGAAAAAAGTTTATAAGATTATTTTTATTTAGTAAGATCTAATTACATATTGAGTTTGACTAGGAGTAGTGAGATCAGTCCTTATTTACCCCAACTAAAGAAAAGGGGAAGGCCGTCATCTTGATCCGACCATTACTAACCCTTTAGGTTTTATGGTGATACACACAATGGGAAAATCTTATAAATGTTTTCCTGGATCATCACCGAATATCCCCTGAAACATAAGAAGATGATGTATCAAGTTTAATGTCATTTCAAATCATGGGGAAATATCTTGGTATCCAAATTAGTAAGTTAGAATATCAAAATTAGGAGTATTGAGATCCCTCAAGGTTCTTTCTTCAAAAATAATTTTAATGTTTGGAATGTTTTCTGTTTTTATGAATTTTGTTGTTGTTTATTTTATGTGATGCTTAAATTTTTTATAAGTTTTAAAATTCTATAATTTTTTTTTATTTTTTAAGAAAAATTCTGGTTCTTAGGTGGTAAGAGTTTTTAGTTTTGGAATTTTCAAAGTTATATTTTGATATACAACCATTTTATTTTTCTTTCTCAGAAGTTAATTTTTTTTTACTTTTTTTTAATTTTTTTAAAAACATTTTGAAGAATAGTTAGAAAAGGATCCAATTGAAAATGAGTAATATTTTTCTATTTTTATAAAACTTTAAAAAATTAAAACCTAATTGCTACAATAGAGTAGAACCAAGTTTTTCACTCAATGAGACTTCCATTTAGGAGTTTTTTTATCATAATTAATTTTTATTTTTCATATTTTATATTTTTTAAATTATAATAAAAAGGATTAATAAATATGTAAAAGGATGTTATCATAATTTATAAAAAAAATAATTGACAGAAAAAAACAATAGTAAAAAAATTTAAATAATATTAAGAAGCATGAATTTAACAAAAAGGAAGGAGTGGAAAAATATTATTGAATTTCTTTGATCAATATTTCTTCATTTATTGAAAATATATGTGGAAAAATATTTTAATGAATGAATTAAAATCCCAATTCATAAATTCCATTTTGCTTGAAATTTCAATTTCATCAACTAAAAAACCAGTTTTAACTTTCTTTTGTTAGGATCAGGTCATGGTGCTCAACGATATCTGAGTACAATGAAATAATATTTCTCCCATTTTGATTACAATTCTTGATTGAGAATTTAAAAATTTAAACAAAGAAATTCAATCTCTAAACCCCTAACCAAGATGATTTAATATTATGCACTCAATAAATATCACACTTTGATCAGCTATATATCGATCAAAAAAGAGAAGAGAAAAAAAGAACATTAGGTGAATTTTTTATCTCATTAAATGTTAATAAAAAAATTCAACATAAAACTGTTCTACAGGGAGATAACAGTAGTTATTCAGGAAATTAAAGCTCAGAAAGAAATCATCATTTGACTCTATACGATTTGACCAATATAGAACTTAGTTGGGGATAATTAAAAAACATATAAATAATTTGATCATCATCCACCTTAGAAGAATCATTGACTCTATATAAGTTCTTCTACTTTCTTCTCTCATTACTATACATATGATACCATCTTTCAATATCGGTATACTGTCCGCTTAAAATCTAGTTCAACCCTCTTCTTTTTATTCCAATCATGTGGGTCAATTGTCTTATTGATTTCTAGAATTTATCCACCAACTTAATTTGATAAAATGTCATGTTAGTAAACACTACATCCAATAATGTTTTTATATAAAAATAATATTTTAATTTTACCATCACAATCAATAGCATTCTAGAAAATCTCTATCAACAACCTCTAGCCACTTTCATAGGCAATTCGGTGTTCCTCTGGGCACACTTATTTGCACATTATAATTAGTCAACTTTATCATAAGTTATAAACCCACAACTTAATATTCCTAATGAATCCCACAAACTCACATGCATTTAGCTCTTTAACAATGAATAAAAGAACTCTCAAGATTCAAAACCACATATTCTATTGAACAATCATAATGAGTACATCAATATGCAGCATCGTAGCTGCAACATTCAAAAACCAAAATTTCAAGACTACTACAAAATAAATTTGGTTTTCCTCTTTATTGGAACCATAAAACACTATTTCAATAGAGACTAGGAAACTTCAAAATATTAATATTTATGTGTTTAATATTAAAGTATTATGTGACACATATTGAAACCAATATTTGGACTTCTATTTTTCTTCTGTTTTGATCATTTGTTTTTGTGTTTTCTTGAATCCCTATAAATCGTGTGTGTTTATTAATTATAATAATAATTTTGAGTTGAAGAAATAAACACAAACATTTCCACTTCACATTTATTGTGATCACCTCCAGTGATCTACATCTAAGATGTTTTTTTCCACTATAATATCCACCTTTAGTATTATCAAAGGGTTTGAAGGAGAGTAGTGTCGAGAGAAGGGATTGTGAGATCTTCTTCTAATTTCATTGACAAAAACCACTTTTAGTGGTATAAAAACATTCGAAGGTGCTTCTACCTATGTGAAATAGTTTTGTCTGTGGTTATATAGAAATTCATCCAATGGCGTAAGATGATGAATAATGTTCATATATATTCCATGTCATGAGGTTTCCATTTTTGATTTATTACCACTTTGATTTCACCTTTTCTTTAACATTTATAAAAATGGTAGTGTTATTTTCCAAAACTTGCATGCCACTTTCAACATAATTTCAATGTAATTTTTATTCCAAAATTTTCTCCCCCTCCCTCCTCTCACCATCAATACCCGATGATATATCAATTTTATGGAAACAAAAAAACACTCCATGTCATTTCTTTGTCACCATCGTACCTCTTCATATATACACACAAAACAATGTCCCTTCATTTCTATTGCTGAAAAAAATAATTGTCATCTGTAAATCACTAAAAAATATTTTGATCTCTAATTCTGAAAATAAAACTATCAGTATTCAATTCTGAAAAAAATTAAGTCTTTGATTCTAAAAAAAAATTGATGTATGAAGTATCTGATAAAATATCACTTTTGAAAAAAAATAGCAATCTTGAATTATGAAAAAATTTCAAGACTTAAAAAAACACTCTAGAAGACCGTTGTTGTAGTCCTAAATGGCTTCTGATTATCTTCTACACATCGCCTTAAACAATTTCTTCACAAATTGATTTATTAGAGAGTGATTTTTTTCTTCGATAATCTTCTTGACTTCTCTCTGGACACCGACAATGATGGCAGATGCTATAACACCTAGGCTTTAACTTCATCTTTATGGTCCTCATCTCTTCTCTCAAAGATAAATCAATAGTATAATCCTAAATCTATAGAAGAACTGGTGTAGTTGTCTAGTGCAAACACATTCCCAAAATATGATACCTTCGTCATCATTTTATTCTATGGACCATCCATTGCTTCAGGATTCCTAAAGCGTTAGAGCACCTATGTTAGCTCTCTTGGAGAAGAATAGTGATGCCTCTTTCCAGTGAATCTAAGTCCTAATGTAGACTAGGAGTAAGAGGGAAATTCCAAATATCTTGAATCAATGTATTTTTTAGACAAGAGGTTTATCCAAGAATATGAGTACGGTTTAGAAGAATCGCAAATATAGGTGTTTATAGGTATAAAAGTATATTACATGAGTAAAAAAAAGAAATATATTGACTATGGTGAAGTCATTTCATTTGTTGGTTTTCCACACAGATATGATGCAAATTCATAGTCCATGAGGAAAAAAGTTTAAAGGGGGATTTTAGAAAATAAGCTTGGTTTTCCTATTATTCAGCACCTACCTTCACTATTGCGATGGAGGATGGGATACTTCAAAATTGGAAACTTGATGTTTTTGGAATTGGAGGATTAGGTCGCACCTACTGCAACTAATATGAAGATTTTTTATTTTTTCTATTTTTTTATTGTTTATTTTTATGTGTGATTATATCCCTATAATTAAGGCGTGTTTATGCATTGTGATAATAATTCTGAGTTGAAAAAATAAATACTATTATTTCTGCTACAAGGTTATTGCGATCGCCTCTAGTGATCTACATCAGCATGGTTTTTTTCCCCAACAAAATCCACCTTTTTTGCTTGAATGTGAGAATTATTGAGAGAAGGGACTATGAGATCTTCTTCATATTTCAGTACTAAAAACCACCTTGAAAGACATCATAAACTCAAAAAATGGAAATAATCAAACTGTGAATACTCAGCTGTTCTACAACCAACATCTTCTTTAACTTGGTGATTTAGCACATCCAAGATAACATTCACATCAGAAATATCAAATGATTACAAAACATGAATATTCCAAGATAGTCCATTATCCTCAATTGTTATTTGAGTTTGAATTTATATGCTTTAATAGGAAATATCATTATCCTATCCCACTAGATTTGGTAGTTCGAGGAAACCTTAAAATCACTGGTGGTATTAGAAGTCAAAAACTCAAAATTCCATCTTTGGTGAAATTTCAAACATTTTCACTATGTTTGATAATTTTATAATTAAAAAATTGAAATGATTTCATAATTAATAAATGAAAATAAAAGGAATGAAATGATTTTGTTTTATCTTCATTTTTTGGATGTGAAATTTAAAAAACAAAAAGAAATGAGAGTTTTTTCTATTCATCTTGTTTGATGATAGTTTTTGAAAGAAAATAAATGAAATTATTTTGGTGAAAATAAAAAAGACAATCTTTTTAAAAAAAATAACACATATACATAAGATTAAAGATCATACTTTCCCAAGATAAAAAACCACCATATATTAGATTCCCATGGATTACCCACCTACCACCATGTCTACCCATCATCGATAAATTATATTAAATGACACAAATAACCCGTTTTGAAAAAATGAGTTTCTTTTAGTTTTTTTATAATAAATAAAAAATCATAATTTTGATTTTTGTCAATCCTTATCTTTTATATCACAGAAATTTTGGTAGAAATTAAACTAAGAACTTATATTAATAAAATTTTAAAATTAAAAAAATTAATGAAATAAATATATTAACCAATTCATTTCATAAAAATTTCGATATAATATTTGTTATTTGATAATTGATTTATCTAAAACATAATTTATAATTTAAAAATTAATGGAGTTCAACTAGCTTAAAAATAATAACTGAAATTTCAAGCAAAAAATTATCTTTCTCCCTTACAGTGTATTTCATTTTATTTACTATTGTTTATAATTATGTTTACAATATTAAAATTATATATTCAATAAAAATATATTATTTCTTGTATTAATTTATTATAATAATACAAATGGATGGTCATATTCAACAAACTATATTAATATTAATATTTAATTAAATAGTCCATTAATATAACTCATGATATCAATTATTTGTATAAATCATAAATTTTTCAATATTACACAAAAAATTAATATACCATAAACCTACAAATTGAAATATAATTAAAAATAAATAATAAAAATTTGATCTTGTGAAAATTTCAATAATATATAAATCAATATAAGCTGCATAGTAAGAAATAATTACATGTTTTCCATTTCAATGCGTTTTTTTTCTTATACAATTTGCAATATATATGACTATTTATATGTGCATTACATAAATCTGTAAAAATAATGTATTCATAATTTTAATAGTAATCATGTATTAAAAAAACAAAAATAAGTTTCAAATTTTAATCATTAATCTAAAACAAAAATGATTTTTAATAAATACTAGCATCGAACCTAAACTTCTTCACAAAGCTTCATGGTCAGATCAATCCCCTTACAAAACTCGATTAGAGGCCTTGAAGGTAGTGGTGATGCATCAACCGATGATATTAGTTCTTCAAAATGGTCGGAGTAAATTCGTTTAGCTGTGACTCTTCATACTTGATTTCAAACTCTTAGGAACTCTTTTGGATTATCCCTGATTCTTCATCAATGAAATATCTAATATATAACCACAGGGTTGGCTCGAGTTCCATGAAGTTGTAGGGATAAATTGGCAACATGGTCAAATGATTGGTTGGATAATTAGATACGTGAGTCGATGTAGCCAAAAAATGGATACATGGATGAAATAAGTTATGTGGATGGATTACCCCGTCAAATCCATTATGTGAAAAATCTTCTATGGTGTTCTTTCAAATTTGGGTATATGAACTTCCCATAAAATGGTTACATAGAAAATCAGGTATGTGATCATTATAAAAATTAGATATGTGGCTTCGTCAAAACCATTTTGATCTTAGAGAACCTAACTCACAATACAAATTGAAAACATGAAAAAAATCACTGAAAAGATAATTCATCAAAAATAAAATAAAATAACTATTGTAAAATAATCTTAATAAAAATACATTTTTAAATAAAATAAAATATAAACTAGTTTTTTATAAAAATAATTAATTAATAAAAATTAATAAAAAATTGAATAAAATAATTAATTTATTAAATAATTATCAACATAAAGAAATAATAGAAAATATAAAAGAAATGAATTGAAATTAAAAGTAACTAATTATTAAATTATTTAAATAAAATAATTTAAATTCTAAATTAAATAAATAAATTAATAAAAATAAGAAAAATGAAAAGATAAATTGAATTAACAAAATATATAATTAAAAGAATTTTAAATTTAATACTTTAAAGGAATATTCAAAATTAAAATATAAACACAAAGTTAGAATAAAAATTATTATTAAAATTTAAAATACAATAATTAAAATAAATAATTTAACATTAAACATAGAAATATGTGATTAGTTATTTTAACATAAAACATTATCGAAAGTAAATTAATCAATTAAAACACCATTTTAGTAGTTAATACATAATCAAATTAAAAAAAATATGTGAAAAAATAGTATCAAAATACCACCACATAAAAGTCCCCTACACTAATATTTTTCATGTCCTAAAAAAAACAATTATCCAAATTAAATGGATTGAAATGAATGTTAAATATAAAATATTGGATTCCCACAAAAAACTATTTTCAAATTAATTTTACTCATTATATTTTCACCATGCAATGAATATATTTACCGTCATTAAATTTAATATTTTCTAGTGAAAATAGAATAATATTTTATAAAGATTATTGACCATGAATATTTGAAAATGGATTAATCATGCTTCAATTTTTTCCAAATGAATGTCCAAACATCTCTTTAGCTCGAGGTGAATAGAGTCACATAAGTAGAAATCAAATAATTTAGGCACTCTATTTGGATAAGAAAACATAATAAATTTAAAGGATATATAAATAAATCATTCATCAACATAAATAATAAAATAAATAGTTCATCCTAGATTAGGATTTTCATTTCCTAATTCATTTGAATTCATTTTTTACTATGTAAAACAATATTAAAAAATTCAAGGACAATAATGATTGTATAACATTTAAACAATATTTAACTAAATTAAACCTCTATTTAGGAGTGAAATGAAAAATTGTTTTACCCTACATAATCCAAGGGGTATAAAAAAATTAACCTATTTAAAAGATCTAAAAAGTATTCAAAATTATGAAAATAGTAACTACAAAAAATGATTCACTATAACATGAGAAACAATCAAATTTGAAAAAATTTAGTGGTTTTCTAATTGGTTCACATTTTCATACATGTTAACATATTGAAAGAACCTTCTCACACTCTAAAACACAACATTGTCCCTAATGTAGATTCCAATGTATAGAAACACGTAGAAATAAATTTTAAAGGTAAAGATATATTTGGAAATTCAATAGATAATAAACATGTTGAAAGGGTTATATGAAATCTTAGTGTAGTTTCCCCAGAAAACACAAGTAAAAAAAACTCAAAACATATACAAAATATTTTCCTAGTGGTTACTACATCATAAATTTATTTCAAGAGTATAGTGTGTTAACTAGTATATGTTTAAGAAAGTGTTAAAAAATATTTTCATCAAATCATAAAAATATTAACAAAAATACACAATAAAAAACTTACAAACTAATAGAAATAATGACCATGCTTTTTTTCTAATTTCAGAATTAAAATACTCTTAAATTTCAACTTTTTTAACCAGTTATGTGAAAAGTGGTAGTTACAGTAAGTAGATTTTAGAAATGAATGAAAATGAGTATAATTTTAATGAAAAACTCCCCTAAAAAAACTTGTTTCCCTTCAATCCCCAACAACCCTCAACCCCTTAATAACTGTGATAAAGTTCTTATGGATAGATTTAAATATCCTAAAAATGAATTTAGATTAACATGATATCTCAAAACATTTTAATATCAGGTAAATTATTAGTGATGTTAAGATATCAATGGGGTTAATATAAGTTTCTTAAGGGTTTATCTTCTCTAAATCAATGTAGATTGTAAAACATCTGCTTCAGTAGGAGGATAATGTAAAGAGTAGCTCCAAGTGGATTATTTATGGTGAAAAATATAAACATCATCATTCCATAAAGCTCAATTTATTCACTACAAATCAACTATAGGAAAAAACAAAAAATCCAAACACTACTAAATGATAGTACTTTCCCCCACACTTATTCCAAAAAAACAAAACATTTATGGAATGAACATCATAGATTGTTCAATAGTATTCAACTTCCAATGATAGGAACTCCTCCCCCAGATGTTTCTTATTACCTTCCTAAAAAAGTTTTAGCTGATGTCCTTAATGGTGAATGTAAAATTATTTTGAGGATTTCAAATAAGCGCAACACCAAAAGGGAAAACATGAGTTACAATAAATGGTCTATCCCATTTGGAAAAAAATTTTAAAAGGAAAAGCTTCAGCTATGAATTGTATAAAAACCAATTATCTCTAATTTAAAAATCTTTATACTGAATCATCATATCATGAATAGCCTTGGGTTTCTCCTTGAAAAAAATACCATTATAATAATCTTTGTTCCTTATCCCCTCCAACTCCTACAAACATAACATCCTTTATTTTGAAACTACAGACATATTCAAGTTGCATGATTTAAAATCTCAAAGAGGTTTATGTAATCACTCCATAGGAAAATTAAAATCTCTTAAAAAATCATATAATGGTAAATCCTTATCGGATTCTTTTAGGTATTTATATATGCCCAAAGTGCATCCTCAAGCCTTAAGTTGCATTCATTCCTATTCGGGTTATTAGTTTTCTAAAGAGTTTTCTCAATCTCTTTATTCAACACTTTATATATACCATTTGTTTGAGGATGATAGTGTATAAACACTTTATGTATAACCTCATATATTTTAATCAAATCCTTCAATATCCTAGTACAAAAATGTTTTTCTTTTGTTCATGATAACAAAACTTAGCATCACAAATCTAAAAAAAAATCTATTGATAAACTAGGACACAACCCTAGAATCATTATACTAAGGGGGAATAAATTCAATCCACTATGATAAATATTACACTATATATAGGATATAGTAGTATCCGAAATAATTAGGGGAAGGTCCTATAAAATCAATTCCCCAAACCTCAAATACATCACAAAACAATAAATTTTTTTGTGTATATCATGTATTTTGGAAATGTTTCCTTGGAATTGGAAGGTATCAAAATTCCAAAAACACATTGATAATTTTTGAAAATGGAATTCCAAAATAGAACCGAATCAGTAACTATTATATTAGTTCTCTAGGTCTCAATGTTTCCACCACAACTAAGACAATGGAAATAATTTATAACTGGAGAAATTATAGAATTCGGGATATATATCCTAAAAATTTGATAACTTCTCAATTTCCAAAAGTAATGATAATCCTAAACAAATTTATCTGACTCATAAATAATTTTGAAAAGGATATTGATCGAAAAACCATTGAGGAAAAATTTCAACAGCTAAGTAACTCAAAATATCAGATAAACAAATCCTCATATCAATATCATAAAAATACAACTTATCCTTTGGAGAAAACTCTATAATATGTTCAAAAAATTATTTATGTATAAGAAATTAAGTAGGTATCCTACTCAAATAATTGAACATAATGTTATTAATTCCTTTCATATCTTAGATCTATATATCAAATTACTAAAAAAAATACATCTATCCAACCAAGGATTTGATTATTTATTTTTCACGAGATATCTAATTACTGAATGGGGAGTGATAATCCCAACTTTAGATCCCAAAAGATAAAAAACACAATAGCTATCAATTAATTTTCTATTGTAGATTAATTAGAATGGGTAGCATCTAGAGACTTAGAATCATAATAGATGACATGTGATTTCCTATCCAATATTTTCATAAGAAGATACCCTAAATATAATATGGAAGAATCAATCATCAGATCAAAAGGAAAACCCTAATTAGGTGGTTTAACTATTGGTGGGGACACAAGTTTCTATTTGAGTTCATTTAAAGGCCTCCTTACACTTCTCATCAAAATTAAAAGGATTTATTTCTGTAAAAGTGTTTTCAATGGAAAAATAGTTAAGCTAATGTCTTTTATGAATCTCCTATAATAACCAATTTGTCCACGAAATGATCTAAAACATATTTGATCCATTTATTAACTAGTTAAGATTATGTACCTATCAATATATATTATACAAACAAATAATTCCAAATTACACAACATGCCATAAAACCAATTTTATCCAATTCATCAAACACATGGAGTGCACCCAAGTCACTCCCATTTAGAAAACCTACTTTAAATAGGCCAAATTTCCAATATAAAACATCTGTCATGTAAAACATGGAATTAATCAAACAAAAATCAATTCAATGGAATTTTTTTAAACATAAAACAAATATTATTCACAATTTAATTTTATACCATAGAAAATGACCTTAAATAGAAAAACCTATATCAAGATCAATTTTAATCTCATTTCCTTCGATGAAAACCACATAGATTAGGTAGGAAAAGGACTCACACACCTTATCCATTAGAAAAAAACAAATCCCCCATTAAAACCCTAGGATCATCCAACGCCACATTTTAGGGTTACAATCTTCCATGAAAATTGATGAACAAGAAAGATAAGGGGGAAAGAAGAACAAACTAAGAAAATAGGATTACCCCAATAAAAAACACCTTGTATATAAGGAGAAAACACAAAAAAACGATAGGGGATTAGCTTTAAAGCCAAAGAGAGGGGATGTGGATAGTTAGAGGAGTAAACAAGGACCAAGAGAATAAAAATAGATTGGGTAAAATGGAAAAAATAAACAATTAAAATGTTTTGTATAGGTCAAATAATTTGGCCACATGGTTGGAAAAAACATTAAATAACCATACATGGGTGACTAATTGCACAAAAAATAGATATAAAGTTCCTTCCTGGACTTCATGAGTTTAAAACCCATTCCAAAACCTTCTAAAATACGTCTATCACCCCTCACATGTTTAGCCACACGGTTAGGAAATCTCAGCGCTAACTGTGCACCTTGGTTTGCCTTCCCCAAAATTGGGGTTTTCAATGACCAATATCCAAAACATACAAAGGTAAAAAAACATTTATAAGACTGAAAATTTATCATTCAAATGAAATTTCAGGTTTCATTCTCATATTATTGTGATAATTTAGAAAAACTGTCCTTGAATCATATTTGAGCTTTAGGAATTAACCTTGCATCAATCTAACATATGGTGTGTTTTGTATAACTTAGAGTGTGTATTTTATGTTTAAAAGTGAATTTTTTAGTAAAAATAATAAACAGATACTCAAAAATAATAAAATTATCTCAAATTTCAATGATATTTTATTTAAATTATTAATAATTCATTTTTAAAATATATGAATTAACCTATATGCCAATATGACGCACATCGTGGCTGGTAAGATTTAAAGTGCATGTTTTATGTTTATAAATGACATCTTAGTCCAATCCAAAAGTCACATACTCAACAATAAGAAAAAATATTATATTATTTCAATATATTAGGAAAAATATCCATGATTAATTTGGGAAATAAAGAAATTAATCACATGTTAATCCAACAAATGGTGGGGTCAGTATGAATGAAAGTGTGTATTTATAGTTAAAAAATGACATAAATTTTAGTGTGAAACATGTTTCACATAATCAAAACAAATAAAATACTGATGGATTGTTTTGAAACTTTTTAATTTGTTTTATTTATGTATTATTTTATCCCTTTAATTATGTACTATTTTTTATCACTTATATAATCCATTTAATTTATTTTTTATTTATGTAATACTGTATAATATTTAGTTTTGATTGATTGATTTATTTAATATTACTAAAATAAACATTATTTTTTATTGTATCTAAAATTTTCCTTTTCGTGGAGTTCGGTTTAACAATTGGGAAGGTCTCCTATGAGTTGGATACTTTTAAAGTTTGGAAATTTTAATTTTTTACAATGAATGGTTGATGGAAAAAGTAATGGTAATTTATTATAATGTTTCAATGAAAATTTGTTTTTATTCAAATGGTATATTGTAAAAATATTATTTTTTAGGAAAATATTTTAATTAATTAAATATATATTTTTTGTACTGATATCAACTAATCTCATGTTTTGTTCATGTTTAACCCTTTTAAAATTGTAAATGTGGCCTTTATTATTGAAAGTTTTAACAACGATAGAAGGGAATTTTATCAGTTTCAATTAAGAGGGGTTTTATCAATATTATTCAATGTTGATAAATTCCAAATGCCTATAATAGTTCTTGTATCATCAGTGCTTTAAAAATTATGATAAAGGTGATTTTCAAATTAATAAATCCTCTAACTATAGTAGTGTAACAATTTTTTGGTCATATTTGATAAAAATTTTATTCTTATTTTTTTGAAAATATTAAAATTATTAAAACTAAATAAGTGATTTTAATATTTAATATAAAATTATCAATCAATTAAATCTTAAATAAAATATTTTATTTATAATGAAAGTCTAATTCTCACTATAGAGACAATTAGATATAAATTGGATTTTTTTTAATGTCAACATTACATTATGTTTTTTTATTTCTTTTAATATTTGATATTTTTGACATAATTAATTATAAATTATAGAAATGTTGAATAAAAATTATGATATTTCTATATGATTTCATTCAATTATTTGGTAATTTTTAAATTTACTAAATAATTTATTCAGGGTTTCATGTATTATTATTATCACAATTGTTTTATGTCTTTTGAAGAAATCTTGAAATGTTTTCACGCATTATATGAGATGAAAAATCAATTCATGAAATCATTTGGGAAGTATTACACAACTTACAAGAAGCATCATGAATCTCTCAATCTAGGTTTTATATCTTATTGGCTATTCCATTTCATTTTGGTTCCTTTAGGTCTTGAGGGTCCATCGATTTTTTTCAAATAATTCTGGGTATATGGTTTTGAGCTCAATATAGAAACTATAGTACTAAAATAAGTATTTAGAAAAGGGATAATTTAGGTATATTTTTTTGGCAGTCGCCAATAATATAGCTTTTTCTATCTCCTATGTTTGCTGCAAAGTTTAAAAAATCCCCTTACATCCTCACATCCCTTAACTCAAAATACTATCACTACTATATATTCCACTATATCCAGCACCACCCTCTATGAGTGATAAATAAAAATACTGATAATGGGGTACTATAAAACAATATTTCAAATATAAATATTTATATATTCTTAAATATTATTCTTATAATAATATATATATATTTATATTATTACAATATATTTATATATATTCATTTGTAAAATTTTTATCATAAATTTAAATTTAATTATATTAGGGGTAGGCCCCTTTATAATATATTTAAATACATATTAGATAAGTTACAATATATCAAATTGTGTGTATTTTGATTGAGTAATGTATATTTTATGACTTATAATTATCTTAGTGACATACCTTTCTTGCTTTAGAATTCCAAAATATGTTATGGGGATCTCGTTTCATGTTTCTTCAGTGGTCCTTCGATGTTCATATGAATCACGACTCTCCTTCTATGGTGGTTTGGATAAGTTTTCCTATGATTCCACTACCATTTCAAAATCCTTCGATAATCCGTATGTTGGGAAATCTAGTGGGTCGTTATCTATTATCTGATAGCCGTACTGAGGCTGTTTTCCATCCGGTGAATCCTCGGGTTTGTGTTGAGGTTGATTCCTCTAGAACCCCTTTTGATTTTGCCTGGATCACAATTGGTGATGAATACTGTTACAAGAAGAAGGTTATTTATAAGAACTGGACCAATTTCTATAGCTCTTTCAAGAGGCTGGGACACTCGGTTGAGGTTTTCCGTAGTGGTCCTTCAGCAAGGTTGAGGGAGGAGCACTGTAGGAAAGGTGATCCTGTGAGCTCATATGTCGATGTTAGAAACAAAGCTGTGGGAGATGATATGAAGATGGGCAGGGGCTCAACCCTGGCAGGTCCTAGTAAAAGAAGGGAGGTCTCCTGTGTTCCTGGTGCGGTTGTGGAGAGTAAAACAACATGGACCAACAAGGATGATTTAAAAAATGTTGGTGTTTATTATGGATTAATGGTAGATTTGAGTTCATAGCAGACTGGGGTTGAAAGGGTATCAAATACAGAAGAAGTGGTTGTCATGACAGGTGATAGGATTTCTACAAGTTTGGACCCTTTGGCTACTCCTTTTATTTCCTTTGAGCAACAGGTTCAATGGATTGTCTGAGGCTTTTTTGGATAAAGAAATGGAGGTGGAAGAAAATGCAGGGAAGGGGGATGAAATGGTGGTCTTGGAGAAACAGCGGGCAGAAGCCTTGGGAGATGAACTGGCTAGGAAGGGTATTGAGCTTGTGGAGATTCAACCAGTGGATGATCTGTGGTAGAAGCATGTTTTCCTAAGCATGGGGAAAAATGCCATCTTGGACATGAGTGGTTCTATGGTGGAAGGTGCAGAACAGAGGTTTGGAATTCCCCGGGCTGGAGGTTCATGGATGGAGGCACATGTCATGGTGGTGGAGAATTTTCCTATGGAAGAGGAACTTCATCCTTTGAGAGAGAATATAATGCCAGACCAAAGGGGTGGCATCAGTGTTGAATAGCCTGGAGTGGGGAATATAAACTCTAGGAAGGGAAAGGAGATCCTGAGTGCCCTGGTTGGCCGTTATTTCAGTGAGATTGTTCAAAATGGTATTCAGAAAGAAAATGCAGATAAGGGGTGATTGGCTGCAACCTCAACAAGGAGATCAAGGAAGGATTATTCCTATCTTCCGCGACCAATGCGGATCAGGTCTACCTCAGAAAAGAATAACCAGGTGGTTCTTGTAGTTAAGAAGGGCAGCGGGACCAAGAAGTCTCCACTAGACATGGCTCCCCTAGAACAACTTAGAAATCGTGTTCAAAGTGTGAGTTTTTGGAGGAGCCCAGAGTGGGAATCAGCCATAGGGGAAGAGAAATCCAGTTTTGGTTGTGGTGATGACTATGGTTATTATGATATATAAATCTCTGTTTGTGGTGTTCTTTTCTATTTTTTTGCTACGGCTTTGTATGTTGGGCACCAGGCACCCTTAAGTCGGCTTTAAAAAAAATATTAGCATTAGTTAATGATGTTTCATTATGAAGTGAATTATTATCTTATTCAAGTATTTTAAAATTTGTTATAATTAATATTTCTAGGTGATTGAAATTTTTTTTAATCATTATTCAATTTCAAAAAATGTTTTATAAATATGGGCTTGTACTTTTCAACTGTGTATTTTAATGACCAACTTTTAAGATATTTCTTTTTTGAAAACTGCTACTTTTGAGTAAAAATAATATTTAAATTATTTGATTATATGGTTTTAAAAATGAAACATAATTCATAAAGGGGTAAATGTGGCCTATTTTATGAGTTATATAATGAAATTAAATCTAAATGTCGGGTAAATTGGTTTTTATAAAAATGAGTTTTTTCTTGGATAAGATGAATTAAATTATGATTTTATTTCTTAAAGGGTAATATTTTAATTGTTTGATTTTTTCAACAATAGGGGTGATTTTGATTGTATCACCTTTATTTTAGCTTTCATTAGAAACCATTATGTTTAAATTATTCCAAAAAATGTTCATTTTTTATATAATCCAATGTTTCGTTGAGTCTCTATTTGTTTTGTATAATGACATGAAGTATTTGAAATACAAACCATGAAAAATAATTAGTGGATGATAACCATACATACTGTGATACACTAAAATGATATCAAAATAAAATATTTTTCAATTTATTAGAAAACATAGGCTTTATATATTTACACACACAAACAGAAAATTATATATTTAAAAAAATATTTAATTTTTTTTAAATATCTATTTATATATACATTATATGGATACCTTCTACGTATTTTTTCAATGTATTAATATTTTCAATTAAATAGGTAGTATATGAATAAAAATATATGGATATCAATAATATGATAAAAACTTATGAGGATGAGGTCAAATAGATCATCAAGTCTGAAATAGAGGATGTATATGACCCTTTTGAAATCATTTGTTCACCTTTATATTGTTGTTATTCAGAAAAAATTATAGAGGTGTTGGAAGAACACTTGACCTACAATTGGATATATTGATATTAAAAATTTTGGTCTAAACATGATGAATAGCTAAATGTAACAATTGATTGTGATAACACTTCTATTTATGGATCATTTGATATTATTACATGTGTAAATGATGATGGAAATCATACTAAGAAAACGAAAATGGTAACTAATGACGACCTTCAAGATTTTCCAAAGTTATTTTAGAAGTTTTTTCTATACAATGATTCCATTTAATGAATTTTTTACTAAATATAGAATATTTTCAATAATACCAAAGACATATAATTTTAATGCTAGTAGTGGATGGATTAACACTGGATTTATTGAATTACTTTATCCATTGAATGATATAATACTAAAATATAATGAGCTTCCTTGTCAAAAATATAACATTAAACAAATTATATATTCAATGGGTGATATTTTTTAAAGAATACATGTTTACCCCAATGATTGTATATTGGTTCTCAAGGTCCATAAATCACATGAAAAATACCCTATGTGTGGTGAAACTCAGTACAAGTAAGATGAATCTAGTCCTTCAAAATTTCTATGGTACTTTTCAATCATTCCAAGGTTTAGATTCTTATAAGGAATTGATGAGAATGCGAGGAAAGTAATGTTTCATGCATATAAATGTATTCAATATGGGAAAATTTATCACCTAGAAAACTCAACTTAGTGGAAAAAAATTGATCATCAATATCTTGAATTTGGAAATGTGTTGAGAAACCATTGACTTGTACTTTCTATAAATGGAATGAATCCTTTTATTTTATATTGTGCACTCATAGTATTTGATATGTTATGTTAGTATATTTTAATATGACACCATGGTTATCCATGTTACACGCATATAATATGTTCTCTCTATTAATATCAAGACCAAAACAACTAGGTACAAATATTTATGTTTATTGGGATCTATTTATAGAAGATATGAAATTCATATGGGATTCAAGAGTTACGTTATATAATGGTCCTAGAAATAAATATTTTAACATGATAGCCATGTTTTATGAGATTATAAATAAATTTCATACCTATGTAAATTTATCTAGATATGAAATTAAAGGAATGATATGATGTATCATTTATGATGAAGGTAAAGACTCGGTTAGGCCGAAACATACCACGAAGAATATATTTACAGGACATTGCAAATTTTTACCATGATGAGGTAAATATCGTTCATGGAATAAACCATTCGATGGGAATTTAGGATAATTTACAACATTATCTCCACTAATGGGTGACGAATAGTTTGATAAAGTATAGAATGTTTTCAATGCCTTTGGAAAACCCTTTTTGAAAATTCTTATGAAAATAGACGAGATAAGGACATTTGTTTTTCTTTAATTATGATAAATGAATTTTTTATATATCATAAATTTAATTGATGTTATGCATGTTAAAAAAATGTATGTGATAGTGCTATTGAAATTTTATTAAATCTACCTTGAAAAATAAAATATGGAATTAAGTTTAGGTTGGACATAATTTATGGGTATATGAGAATATTTGGTTCTTATGAAGGGTGAAATACTAAATTTTATTCCTCTAATGACTTACACTCTTTAAATGAAAGAGTGATTTCAATTTTTTAACTTTCTAGAAGGCATAAAATCTCCATAGGGGTATCCATAAAATATCAAAAATATTTTTCTGTTGATTTATTTTAAGTTAGGGGACCTAAAATCACATAGTTGTCATGTATTGATGAAATATTTAATGCTCATGACCTTTCATTGCATTCAACATAAAAATTTATTACACACATTAACCAAGATTTTATTCTTTTTGAAGTATATATGCATTAATATTATAGACTCATATAAGTCTCAAACGTTGGAAAAAAAATCTATCATTTTAAGTGGATGTATAGCTATTATTCTCATCACCATTCTTTAATATAATAGTTGACATGGTTAGATATATATGATTATGTGATCATGTACATTACATATGAATGTACCAAATTCAATGACATATGAATATTTAGAAAGGGTAAATCATAAATTAAAGATGAATAAAATTTTTATTATAGACTGTTATGTTGTTAAGGAATTCATTGAACTATATATAGACTAACTATCCAATGTTCATAACATTTATCTCCCAAAATATCATTAGAGTGAGCACCTTATGGGTGAATGATTTTTTGGATGGGATATTGTAACAATTTCCATCATATAGAGGTTGAAGGATCACCTTTATGTTTTAGATAATAATATATAGGTTTCCTTATTTTTTGAAACACACAAAGAAATTATTAGGTAATTAAATACATTAAGGGATTAAATATGGATATTCAATACACATAATCAATAGTTTACAGGATGATTATGAGACCATTTTTTAAGGAGTTTTCTAGAAAACCAAATTCAACTTTATAATGACATAGACGACTACCTACAAGAACAAACATACATGTATTATCTTATAATGGTAACGCAATTAAAAATTATATGTTTTATATAAAAGAATGGGATAAATGTAATTTGTTTCTAAATAGTGGAGTTAATATTGAGGTATAAGTGATTCATGGTTGTGGTATTAAGAAAAATAATCCTATTTACATGAATATTCCATGCTTTGAATCATCCAACAAGTTTGGGAGTTGAACTCTACAAATGTCCAAGTGTTCATTTTTTGATGAAAATGGGTTGATAAAAGGGTTATAGTTAAAATTTAGGTATTTGGATTCATGAATGTGAATTCTAGTATTGGAAGGTACAAGGAAAAACTATTTATATGGGAATCGCTTACAATACAAGTATTTTATGTCCTAGATATTGAAAATAAGAATTACTCAATTGTTCTCTTATTCACTAAAACTACTGTAGGGTTAAATGAAAATTCCAGTCAGGATGACTCTTTCATTAGGATATATAAATCAAATTTAAATGGTCTTAGTATAGAATATGTCTTGTATTCCAAATGTGAAAAAACAATTGGATTTTGATACTCGATAGAGGGGATAAATCTCTTCAACCTTTAAATAAAAATGTGAGCTCAATAATCATGTTAGTGTTTTTTATTATAAAATTCATTTCCTTATAATAGTATATGATCACTATTGTATTTAAAAAATCTAATTTAAACGTTTAAATATTTTTGTAGATAATGGAGTCTCTGTATACTAATGTTATGAATCCAAATGAATAATATATTAATAATGTTGAAACTGAGGAAATGATAAAATGTGAACAACATATGGTTAAAAAAACATAGCGGAATCATAGTGTGAGAGTCTCAAAAATATCATTAAGGTGATAATCAAGGGAATAAATTTTGAGGTTGGATGTAATGTATATAGCCATCATTTTTCCCCTACAGATCAATTTTTATTAGTTACATTGGTATCACTAATTTAATGCACATGTCGATTGATGTAGATACATGGCATAATATTATGCCTATATTGTAGACAATAATATATGAATACATTAGGGTAACATTATGATTGAATCTCAATTATCCCTTATATTGTACATTTACATTAAATTACTATCAAATTTATATTCATATTGATGGTCATTATAAATGAACATAATTTCTTATAAACAATTCTTATGAATCATTATCTAATGGAGGTTCACTGGAATGTAAACCCTCACCCACCAACAATATATACAGATATGATAATTCAAGAATCATGGAATTATTTCTTTAGAAAACATGAGGGGGATCATTTTAGATATATTATAATTGGTAATACTTTATTTCACATTATGGTCATTTATCACTTTGATCAAAAATTGTTAATTTATAATGAAAAAAGGAGCGATGAAAATAACCAATGTGCATCCAAACCAATGTACCCCTACTATAAATATAGAATGGGGTACACATCACATGAAAAATTGGAATATTCATAAATATAGTAAATCATTTATGCGATATGAAATAACAACATAATTATGTTCATTTTTATATATAGATTGATGAATCAGAATATAAAGTCACTTCCTTCCCATTTATTATGTTATCGAAGGAAGATAATGTAAATAAATATGGAAAAATAGTTGATTAACACTCATAAAAAGTATGGGAATCATGTGTTGGTATGAAATAATAATAATTTTTTTCTATAATATTATAGTATTATATAAAATGAATACATTTTTACTACATTTTTTTAACTAGTTAAGATATCAGAATCAACATATTTGGTAACCAATGAATGAATACTTTTAGTGGGTTTCAATTGTCAAGAACAAGATGGTTGTGTTAGTGGTAATGGTTTTATAGTGTCTTATCAAGCATATTTTTAGAAAAAAAAGATGTTTTGGGGTGAAATGTGGGAATAAAATTCATATATTCAAATATTTTTTTTAAAGAAAATTATACAGGTAAGTCTGATATATTAGACTGGTTTATGTGAATAGATGAAAGAGAAGAAATAAAACAATAGAATCAACTATATTAAGACCCCCTATATTTGTCTATTAGAATTTATCTCATAGGCTTTCCTTAAATGAGGTAATTTATTTTCCAATAACATTTTATTTTAAATGTGAATCAAACAACTATTGATACATATCTTGTATTAAATTCTATAGTTTTAAATTGATTGTGATTTATATATATCAACACACACCGATTTCCTTTTAATCAGTGGTACAAATTATAATATCCAAGGAGATACTCTATATAATAAAAACATCCAAAACATCCCATGAGTGTAGGGATTCATGTGGCTAATGAAACAAGTTCAAAGGTCCTCATTCCCTTTGATGATCTTAATGTTCTCTTTGTCAAACATTCCTTTGGAACTTTCATATCATGATTGTTTTATTTTATAAGGATACCTGATGATAATTAGGAATGCTATTTATAGTTTATTCTATATGAAAACAATTTCAAATTAATGAAACATGATGAATTGAGTAATTTAATTATAGATGGGGAAATAGAATGGGAAATGGAATGTCGATTCAAGATAGTCTAGAGGATCATCTAATAAATTTAAAGAACCATCTAATAGTACACTTACCCAACCAATTCCACTACCAAATTTACTAACATTACAAGTTCATGTGAAAATAAAGTTAAAATATCAAAATATGAACTATATTTAATTTTAAGAAAACATTTCTGGATATCCCATTACAGACATGTTTGGTTTGGAGAGGGTGAATGAAATTCTCAAGCATGAATAGATTGGATCCTCGATTTTGAATGTATATAAGGGGTACATTTTCGTAATATGTTTATCCAAAAATTAATTTAAAATTTTAATTATATTTAAATACTATTCATATTTTCTATAGGCATATATATCATTAATATGCTATGGAAAACCCCTATGAATAAAAATTTAGACTCATTAGTCCACATATCACTTTTAAAAAATACTTTTCAATGGGATAAGCTAGAATAAAAAAAATATCTTGTAGTCCTAGATTTTGAATATAAACTAACAGATGACATGATATTCTTAATACCTAAAATATAAGTCAAAAACTACATAATCTAATAATATATAAAATATTTTCATTTTTTCCATTACTTATTCCTTTTTAATTTTTTAGAATGCACTAGGTGATCATTGCAATTAGTTTGGATAATAATAAAATTTACTTTTTTAGATCCAAAACATAGGTATCTAAAAATTAGTCCACATGTGATCTCCATTATAAATTTATAAAACACTATATTAAAAATTTTACTTATAAACATCCAATTTACATTTTATATTATGTTTTTATTAATTTTTTTATGATAGGGTAGTGCTTAGATATTGTTATAATCAGGGTATGTGGATGACCAATGTGAAAAAGAATCCTATATATCACTTCAATTGGATAAGTATTATAATATATATAAAAATATTTCACTATCAAAAAATATATCAAACCAAAATAATTATTTGTATCAATGTATATATTGTATCTGAACTAATGTATTTACAATAGTGATGGTTATTAAAATATAAATTTATAAAATATATTATATTTCATTGATAAAACAGAATCCCAAGATGGTATTTTTTAAGTTCAATAAAATTGAAATTAAAATATTTATAAACAATTTTGTAATCTATAATTTTCAATTACTTTCAATACAATTGATTGTTAATGTTTTCAAAAGAGAAATTCAATTAGTTAAGAAATGTGTGGGCATCTTACATAGTGTTACAATGTTTTTAGACTTCATAAAGAGTTGATTTCCTATCAAGATTATAAATTTTCTATTTCATAAATGTGGTGAAGATTTTGTTTATCTAATACTTATTTAGTTTATTTTATTATCATTTTAAATTAGGGCATTGGAGAGAGACTTTATAATCAAAATGATTCCATCTTACTAAGAATAATATAGAATATACAGAGTTTTATTTGAGAAATTTATAATAAAATTATGTTATAGATGTGATATTGGGAGCTCACATTATTTCAAAAGTTTTTTATTTCACTATTGGGGATCATTTACACTTTTAGGATATTAAAATAAAAAAACATATATGTAATGGTAAAGACCTAGAAAATAACTTCTAATTAATGTGAAATATTAGGATAATTGCCTTTGAAATATTTATGAAATATTTGATTAGATGGAATATCAATCCAACATGTGTTGTCGTAAGAATGAAAAAATAAATAATTTTAAAAGATAAGAAAGTCATTAAAATCATACGCCAGGGGGTAAAATCCAAGAAAATGAACTCTTATTACCACAAAATATTAAGAAAATGAAAACTAGTTTATTTTTGAAATTTATGAATAAGAACCACATCAGTCCGAGTTTTAGTTTTCTCAATAAGACAAAAAAATTAAATTTTGTTGTTTTAAATATAAAAAATGTGTGTGTATAAGTAGATATAGGAGAAATACATTGTATTGAAGTGAAATTATAAGAAAATGACATTTTAATTATTTTATATATATATGAATTGAAGACACATAAATATAACATGTGTTGTGATTAGAATCACTAAATAAGTAGTTTTAAATTATATTTAAGTCTTTAAAAACATGTATCATGGGGTTAAAACCAATAAAATTAATTTAAAATTTCATAAATTATTAGGAATATAATTCATTATTTATTTTGGAAATGTAGAATGAAACTTCACATCAATAAAAATTTTAATATGCTGGATAAAACCAGTTCCCCTTAAAAATCTTACTTCTTGTAAACTCTATTAGTTTATAATTCATCATTATTATGCTTCCCTCATGGATCAATAAATCTGTCATCTATATAAGGAATAAAAAATTACATATTATGTAAATATTAGTTATATTGATGATAAATTTAGTGGTATATGAGTAAAGTAAATCAATGAGGAATTCAAATCTAATAGATTTTAAATGGAGTTTGATTCTAAAGAGGAAATGATTACATCCTTTAAGAAAGACCCTTAACATCATATGGAGACCTTTTTCCTCTTCATAGTAAAAAATTATTATCAAAAAATAATTTCTATAAGAAGGTTTTAGTAAGGATGACACACATAAGTATTACATAATTTTTTCTCAATGAAGTTCATTATTTATTAGATTTTTTATGTTAAGTTGTGATTTAATGAATTCTAATTTAGTTCTAATCCCATTTAATAGGATGCAGGTGATAAAAGTTTTTGTTTTATTCATACACAATCAAGTTATTCGATTTAATACATTATATGATTTGGTCATGTAACTATCACTTATATAAATTTATGGCTACACCCTTTGGAGAAATTTTATAATTGTTTCCCGCTCTCTTTATGATTTTCAAAAGAAATTTGAGTCTATTTATTCCTCTCAAAATAAAATTTTATCTCACAACATGTGTAACATACATAAAACCAAGTGAACATAGTCATATTTTCTTCACAATTCAGAAAACTTTTCCATGATTCATTTTTTATGTGTAGGATTTAACTACACGTCAATCTTATACACGGTGGGGCCGATATGACTGAAAGTGAATGTTTTCATTTGAAATTAACATTTTAGTTCAAAACGCTCATCACATACTCAAAAATAATAAAACACACTCTTATTGTTTTGATATATTTGGTAAATAATATGTAATTATTTTTTTACATATAATAATGAATTGTATGTTAATCTAATAGACATTATTTTTGGTGATACTCAAAGCTTGTGTTATCAGTATAAAAGAAATATTTTAGAACACAACATGCATCAAATATTAAAACCCAATAAAACATGATCTGATTTTAGTTATACTTTAAAATAATTATCTCTGATACATTTTTTATGTGTAGGAATCAACTGCACATTAACATGACACACAATTTGGACAATATCTCTTAAATTGCATGTTTTCATTGTAAAAGAAACATTTTTTGTGTCACAACACAAATTACATAGTAAAAAAAATAAGCATTGATTTTATTAATACTTTAGTAAATGATCTTTGATTCATTTTTGATGCGCATGAATTAATTACACATCAATCTGACGCATGATGTTGCCTAATTTACCAAAGGTGAATGTTTTTTGTTGAAAATTTAATGTTTATGGAAAAAAACAAGTCATGTAATAAAAATCATCAAACTAAACTTTTATTTTCATTATACTTATGGAAAATGATCCATTATTTATTTCTAAAATGTTGTAATTAACATCAAATCTATTCAATAAATGGTGTTTTCAGTATGACTAAAAGTGCATGTTTTCATTGAAATTTGATATTTTAGTTCATAACACGTGTCAAAAAATAAAAATAAATTAAACACAATTTTATTATCATTACATTTTAGAAAATTTATCTTTAATTAATTATTCATGAGTATGAATAAATTGTATGTCAATTAGACTTTTGGTCTGGCCAATATGACTGAAAGCACATGTTTTCATTTAAAAGTGAAATTTTAGTTTCAAACATGTGTCACATAATAAAAAATAATAAAATATGATAAATTTATCGTGATAATTTATGAAAATTAACCATATTTCATTTTTTATTTGTAATTGGAAACCATATGTAAATCTGACACTTGATGTGGCTAGTATGTATGAAAGTATTTGAATTCATTTAAAATTGACATTTTAGTTCAAAACATTCACCTCATACTCAATAATAATAAAAAATTATCTGGTTATCTTAATAATTTATAATAAAGATATACGACTAGTGTTTTAATGTTAAGGAATTAACCACACATTAATCTCACACACTATGTGTCTGGTATAAATAAAAGTGTGTGTTTTCATTTTAAAGTGGAATTTTAGTTCAAAACAAAAGTCACATACTCAAAAATAATAAAAATCCATAGAATTTTCTTGATAATTTAATATAATTATCCTATGTTCATTTGGAATTATTTTTAATCAATGAAATGTTAGCCTAATACACAGTGTGACTGATATAAATCATTGTGCATGTTTTAATTATAAAGGAAACGTTTTATATCCCACATGGTAAAAACTAATAAAATATTATATGACTATTTTTATAAATTTTAAAAATGATCCATTATTAATTTATGATTTATAAGAATCAACTTCACATCAATCCAACAAATGGTGTGGCTGATATAACTAAAATTTTAGGTTTTTAGTATAAAAGTAACAATTTTCTCACAACACACATTATGCAGTAAAAACCAAGAAAAGACACTCATATTGTCTTGAAACATTAGTTTAATGATATATTATTAATTTTATATGTTTAGGAATTATCATTAAATCAATCTGACACATTGTGGGGTCATATTGAATGAAAGTGAATGTTTTTTGTTTAAAAGTAATAGTTTCATAAAAAATGCATGTCACATACACAAAACTAATTAAATGTGCTCAAATTTTTCTCGATTATTTATTAAAATGATACATGGTTTATTTTTTAAATTTATAAATTAACCTCAATCCAATCTAACAAAATGTGTTTTCAACAAGGCTGATAATCTGTATTATTATATAAAAATAGTATTTTAGTACAAAACACACATCACATACTCAAAACTAAGAAAATGTACTCAAATTGTATTGATATTTTAGAAAAGAGATCGTTGATTAATTTGTAACATATATGAATTAACCTCATTTTATCTTAAAATAGTGTGTGGCTGGTATGTCTATAAATGTAACATCATTAGTTTTTAAAAGTAAAGACCATGATCGATGGCGTGCAAGATACACAACACTGAGTGTAAATGAACAACTGCATTTTATCATTATGTGACCATTATAACCATACCATTAAATTATAGAGAATTAATTTTTTTAACTAAATTTAGAAATATAAAATTGCGTTTCTCATTAATGATTTATTATTAAATAATTAGAAAATAATTTCTTAATTTTTAGTAAAGTTGTTTTAATCATCTAAAAAATACATTTTCTTCAAAAATAATTTTTATCACGTTTCATTAACAAATATTATAATTTATTTCAGGAATTTATGGAAAAATTATTTAAATAATTAAAATTCGATTTTGGTTTTATCATATCAAAATTAGCCTATGGTGAAATTTTGAGTTTTTTCAAAATATAATATTTTTCAGTGAATGGTGAAAATAAAGATTTTTATTGAAAATATTATATTATTTTAAAGTATTTAAAAACTAAAGATCTATTTTAGATTAATTTTCAAATTTATATTTTTTCTTTATATTTAATATAATTCAATTATGGGGTCTTCAATTTCTTTTATACTTGAATTTAGTATAAAAACATTTTACATTTTAAAAGGACTTTTTTTCCAAAAAAATGTTTTTCGTTATAATTTCTTAGTTTAAATTTAAATTTAATGCCATAAATTTTGTGTTTAAAATTTTGAAAAATGGATTCCATATTTGAAATAAGGAGGCCTATATTTGATAAATATTAAACTATTAGTTTTATACAATATGAAGAATAATTTTAGTAATGTTTATTACTATGGTAAATGGTAAATTGGGTAATTAAGGGTAAAAAATGATAAGGGGAGAGAAAATGACAATAACAATTACAAAATTTTTATTAAATTCTTAATATTCATCCATAAAAATTCAAGGTTCTTATATATGCATATTTTTTCCTTTAGGATGTGATTGTAACACTTATAATATTTTATTTAATGAAAGTTCAAACATTTAACAATCTTATTTTTAATAAGTATAATATTTTTAATATGGTGTTATATATAAGATATGTTCGACAAGAAATAGTCTTCTAAAATATAATAGATTAATCTTCATCATGGTAATTTATTTATAATATTTAGTGAAGAAATAATTTTGTTATATTCTTTCACAACATTAATGTCGTAATCATTTAATTAATGGGAAGAAATAAAATAAATGATATTAAAAATATTAAATTCAATATAATATGAAATAATTAATGTAATCCATGAATTTTATAGTATAATTTTACTTGTTAGGTATGTATTAAAATATTTTTTTACAAATTATCTTCCTTTATTAACATTTCTAAAATTCAAATAAATGAATAGTGTCAAAATTGACATTAATGATTTTTTAAAATAAATACTATATTATTAAATGATATAAAATTACTAGAAACATAAATTTGGCCAATTTATTGATATAACATTAAAAATTTCATCCATGATTCATAATATCATGATTCATTTTATGGAACTTTTGGATTTTTATTGTAACCTTATTAACCATTAAATTGTAAAATTCTTTGTTGTCAAGGTTATAGTTTAAGGGATTAAATAGTGGTTAAAACCAAATATATAAGGGTCGATATTTGGTCCAAAAATATAATTATTTTAATATATGCGGTTATTCTGACCCATACTCATCTCTTCTCTGAAATAACTCACTTCAGAGTGTTTTGGAATTGAATTTTATTTATATTAAATTAATATTTTGAGAAATTCCAAGAGTGCCCCTCCACTATCCTATAAAGGGAACCTCTTCTTCTCATTTATTAAGACTTAAAAACCCATTTGGTTTTAAAAATATCTAACCAAATACCTTTATATAATCCATCCTCTAATTATAGAGTATAATTTTAGGATGAAAATCAAATTTAATGGTCCTAAGGTGTTAAACAATGGAGGTTTTCTTAAGAAGTGGTGTCTTCATTAATCTAGTGTTTTTATTTTAGGTCTTCATCCAACAAAATCAATTAATATTAAAGAATGATAAATTATTAACTTTAATATAAACAATATATTGTGATTTTATTATGTTTTTGACATGACCAAATATATCTTCTCTTCCATCAAATGGGAAAGGAATTCATCGTTCAGGTGTACGGTGGACTACAACCTCGTGAACTGATACAATTAATTTTATATCACATTCTCTCAATACTAGTTATAATGATAGTATTAATGTTTATATATTATATTTAATACATATTTATGATTCTGAAAATTAAATTTATCATTTATGATCAAAACCTTCCATGCACACAAAATGATAATATCTTTCGTGCATACGTGTATACTACCACCTCTAGGAAGAAATGTGATTCGATTTTCATCACCCTATCACATGGAATGATATATATAAGTAAATTTAAAGAATTAATATTATATTTATGAAATTATAAAAATTATTTAAAGATAAAATAAAACTTACTATCTTTACATAATGATCATTGAAAGATAGAAATGTTACTCATTCCTATGTAAGAACCACTGTCTTCATAATAGAAACACAGTATTTTTCATATCCATATTTAATGGATGGATTTTAAATGTATAATTGAGGTATAAAAATGAGATATATTTTAATATTATTATTATTGAGATGATGTACTAACGACCACATTGACTATAGACATCATACCAAAGTCATTTTGGTTACAAGTACTGAGTATTTTCAAAAAATCTAACGTGAACTTAAATAATTAAGTAATTGATATAACATAGTAATAAGTGATATAAATGGAATAATAAGACATAAAAAGGTTATCAAGAATGTAACTAATTAACACACGTTTGTTACATAGGATGAAAAATGACATGCACGACAAATTGGACTCTATGTAAGAGACTTTATTTTAAAAAATCCTCTTTCAAAAGTTCATATTCCAACTCTTTTTTCAAAAGTAAAAAAGGAATGTTTTTCAATATTAAACTGCATGAGTGAAATTTCAAAATTCCATGATGGGTTAATGTTTTTATGATTTATTTTCAATATTAAAATATTATTTTCAAATAAAATGTTTTCATTTATAAGTGCATAATTTTTTTAAATCAAATTAAGTGATTTCAAAATGGAAATTTTATTTTCTTAAAAAATGATTTTAATGGTATTTTCTTCAAAGATATCCCATTTCCCCTTGTTATGGGTATTTTTGTATTGAAAATGGTTTTAAAAATGAAATGGGTTTTTTATATCCAATGTGTTTTTCATTTTGGTATTAAAGTGTTTTTAAAAGTTTTTCGGATGAAAAGAGAAAGCATAAAATGTTTTATTCATTATTTGGTACATGATCATTATATGTGAAATGGGTAAGCCTAATATAGCTTATAATAAGGGTTAATCCCCATTATATCTCATTAAAAATGGGTGTGACTAATATACCTTATACGAAGGGGTGAGCCCCATTATAGCTTATGAACAACTGGTGAGCCAGAAATAGATTATATGAAAGGTGATCCACATTATTTCTCTTTAATGCATGGATAATTATCATATTAACCAAATAATTATTTTTTAAATTGATAATATAGTTAATCCTATTGAAATGGTTTTGAAACTATTTTATTAATATAATGATCTTAGTTAACGAAAAAGGTTTTATATATCTTACTATAGGGTTTAAAGGATTTATTTGATAAAAACACATGTTTTTTTCATGTGAAATTTTTTATTCCATAAAATGGAATAACAATGATAGTAATGGTAAATGTTATAGGTGTTTTCTTATTTTTACCAGACTAATGGTTTTCATTATTTTTATGTACCTTACTATGATTTTTATGCTCATCACACATTTTTAAAATGTTTTTCATTGGATTTTTAGGATGATTAGGGACAGTGGTGAGGTCAAGATAAAATTTGTGAACATATTTCATGAAAATAGAACATGTTTTATTTTAAAAAGGTTTCATTTAGTATAAAAAATGGATAGCAATAATAATTATCCACTTGTAATGTGGGTGTTTACTATGTAATAGCTTTTCTAAATTCATTAAAACAAAATATATAAAAGATATTTGGGAAAAAAGTGATTCATAGTTTTAAAATAACTTTAATATGGATCATTTAAGGTTGATTCCTTACAGAAATTGTGTCTTTTCATTTAAGAGTTATATTTATGTTCAAAATGCATATCACATACTCAAAAGAGATCAAATTTACTTGAATTGTGTTGATATTTTATGAAAATGAAAACTAAATAATTTTTATTGTGGAGGAATCAACCTCATATAAATCTGATAGCCTATGTATTTTTTATTACTCAATGTACCTGATTTTAGTATAAAAGTGACATTTAAGTTCAAAACATTCATCACATAGTCAAAACATGGAAAACATTATAAAATTGTCTTAATACATTAGGAATAATATTGATAATTCATTTTTTTATATGTAGGAATTAACCCCAAGTTAATTTGACACATGGTGTGTTCATTATGAATAAAACATTAGGTTTTAGTTTTAAAAGTTACATTTTTTCTTAAATACACACCACACAATCAAAACAAACAAAACATGCTAGGATTGTCTTCATACATTAACAAAATGATTATTGATTCATTTTTAATTTGTAATATTAAATTTTATATCAATCCAATAGATTGTGTGGCTGTTATAACTAAAAGTGTGCACTTTCATTTAAAAATGATATTTTTCCCATAACACACCTCACTTTTTTATACCCAATACACTACTAAAGCATATAAATGTTATATCTCAAAAATATTGTATAAATGTTCCCTTTAACGATATTTTATTCATGAATTCATTTAATATATTAATTTATTAATTTTAAATTTATCAAAATTTCTTCATTTTTGAATTAAATATATCAAAATTATAATAGTATAATTTTTTAGCTTTTTCTGAAAAAGGATGTTTTAGTTGAAAATTACAGTCTTCATGAAAATGGTAATTTGTATTACTTTACCATTATATAAGAATTTCCAAGGAAATTATAAAAAGAATGTGTAAAAAATATCAATTTAAAGAATAAATTTATACATTTAACAATATTCTTTGAACATAGAAACCCTATGTTATACATTTTTAGAACTAATTAAAATATTACTTTAATATAAAAAAAAATTATTTTCAGTCTTTTCGGTGAATGATGAATTTTTAAGGGATATTCATTTTTGGATTGGACTACAAGAATCATATCCTTTATTTATTTAATAAATAATCAATCCACAACATTAAATCAGTATCCAAAATAATTTTTCATTATATATTAATTTTAATCGTTAAATGTTATTTATCTAAACACAGTTTTATGTGATTATGCATATTTTTTTAAATTTATTTTAACACGCTCAGAAATTTTATTAGATAAAATTATTTTAAAATTTGAAATTATAATTATTAAATAATAAAAAATTTCAATTGTAATCTTTGACATTAAAAGTAATTACTAAGGTAAAAGTAAATTAGGGTAAAAGTTAAAAGTTTAAAACAAAAAATACACCTAAATCACTCAAATATTTCTCAATATTGAGTGAATGAGGTGATTTTTGACCCAAAATAAAATTCCTATAATATTACTTTTCATTTTATGTCCTTTGAAACTTTAATTTTAACATTTCATTATTGAAAATGTAAGGGTTACCCCTAAAACTACACTTCCCTT
Source organism: Viscum album (assembly GCA_963277665.1). Lineage (NCBI taxonomy): Eukaryota > Viridiplantae > Streptophyta > Magnoliopsida > Santalales > Viscaceae > Viscum > Viscum album. The sequence goes on along the minus strand of OY728138.1, from coordinate 1,527,756,130 downwards.
CACTTGTAAAAGGGAAACAATTTCACTACATCAAGGATAAATTATCTTTAGAATTATCAATTGAAACAATAAAACATTAATCTCACTATATACCTATCCCATTAATAGAATACCTTGGTCACTCATATTTACCGTAATCCCTTCACGTTAAAGGCGACATCCAAATAAAATTTATGTCCCTGATGTGAGTATTATCAACTACATACATTTATTATTAAATATCCTATTTCAAATTTATTATAGCCAAACTAATATCATGATATAATTATAATATATATTAATTAATTTCACTATATTAGTTTCATTGTCATTATTTATTTGTATACCCATCCATTATGAAAAACAAAATCGTTGTTCATGTGTTGTGTGGTCTACAACCTATATGACATAACATATTTACTTTTCCTTCACTGCCTTAAAATGTTGAATATAATGATGGAACTAAAAAATTAATATGATATTATTTTATATAATTATGGTTTATTATGAACAATTTAAGGACCTATTAATGATATAACCAATAAACAATAATTGTTATGTTCATTTTTTAAAATAAGTGTTGTAAGAGGATAATATTTTATTCAAATTGTGTAATGTTTTCATATCCATTATTAGTTCTTATAATTACTTAGAAATATAATATATCACAGTATTAGACACTAAATAATATAATTATGCTTATGGAAAATTTTATTACAACAAAACTGCCTCAAAATCCATCATTAAATCAGGGTATGTTCATGTTTGGGTTGTTTTAACAACATAATAAAACAATGAAAGGAATTTATATCATAGATGTCTATAAAAACTTATTTACTAGTTTAATATGATATAAATGTATAAATAATTAGTTTGTTTGTTCTATAGATGTTATATCAATATCCTATACATTGAAAATAAGGATTTTTGTATTGTTTATATACCTCTTTCAAAAAGTTAAACCTAATTATTATAGTAGATCATAACCATGATTGTATCCCAAAAGGTTACCCTTTAGAATTTTATTTTTCATAATTTATTATGTTTTAATTATTTACAAATGGATTACTGATGCTATAGAAGGATTTTATTCTAATTTCTAAAACAGTGGAATTTAATGAAAAAACAAAACAACAATAAAAATAATTGAAATAGTAGCAAGAATAAGGAAGGTAATATAAGGATAGGAGTGGTAAAATCCAGTAGATATCCATGATCAAAATTTAGTAATCACTTGAAACTATTTACTGAAAACTCTCTCAATTAAGGAACTAAAATCTCAAGACATGTATTTAATTTGGATAAAAATGTCAAGATCATCATATAAAATATCAGTTATTTCCTTATTTTGTTAGGATCTAGTCAAGGCGCTCAACAATCATTGAGCACCAAGACACAATTGTGTACCCATCGTGCTCATAATTATCAATTGAGAATTGTGAAATTCATAAAAAACTGTCAATTATTAAACCCCTAACCATATTTGGTTATAAGTCTATACTCAATGAATAACACACTTCGATTGAATATGTGCCGATCAAAAAATTGAAGAGAAAAGAAGAACACAAAGTGAAATTTTTTGATCATTAAATGTTAACAGACAAATTAAACATAATAAAGGTTTTGTAGATAGATAAAAGTAGATTGTTAATAAATTTATGCTTGAAAAGAAATCACAATTTGAATATTTAAGATATGTACATGAGGAAACTTATCCAGAAATGATCATGAAGTGCAGAAATCCATTGATCATCATTCACATAAAAAGTCATAATAGATCTATAAAATATCATCTATTTTCTACTCCCATCACTCTGCATTCGAAAATCTTTGTTAATACCTATTTGTTGTACTCTTTGAATCTAGAATAATAACCACTTATTTTTTCCAATTATTTAGTTCAAATTTATTACTCATTTCTGGAATTTATCCACCAATATAATTTGGTAAAATGATAAGTTGATCATCACTACATCCAATAATGTTTCCAAGATTCGATTGGAAAGGTCTTTCTCCTCTCCCACTAGATTCATATTTTTGAGCCAACCATAACATCAGTGGAGGAGTTAGAAGTTGGAAAATCAAAAATCCGTCTACTAAGGGTTTCCTTCATATAGTTTCTCTGAAAAAACCTCATCCAATATTAGTTATCAGTCAAATTAGTGAACATTATCATCAGTGTTAGCCTCTATCATCATCATCAGCTTTAGATTTCCTCTTTAGTTCCGTTTGAATCCTTAGATCATCAGAAATGTGTGATCATCAGTGGTGGCGCTCATCGACATCAATCATCTTCTTTAACACAATGCTGATGGAAGTCCATCCTCATCAAATAAATGATGGGATTGTTGATCTTTATCAATATCAACACATGATCAAGATTCAAACTTGGGTTTCATCTTCTTCCTCATCTATCAATATTATCATGAAACCTTAACACCTTCACAAAGGTTCATGTTCGGCCCAATCCCAATACACATTTTGAATAGAGGCCTTAGAGGTAGCGACATTGGAACGACTGATGAGAATAGTTCCTTAAGATGGTCAAAGGGATATCATTCGGCCACAACATTATCATACATGATTTCATACGCAAGAACAATTTTGGTTTATCTTTGATTCTTTAGCAATAAAATATCTAATTACATTCCCAAAGGTTTTTCTTGAGTTCCCTCAAGTAGTAGGGATAAATTTGATACATGGTCGAAGGATCGGTTGGATAATCAGATATGTGAGTTCATGTAGCCTATAAAATGGATATGTGAACGCAATCAGATAAGTGGATCCCCCTTCAAATCCTCTATGTTGTTCTTTCATATTTGGGTATATGAACTGCCCATAAAATGGTTACATAGGAAATCAGCCATGTGATCTGTGTAAAAATTAGATATATAGCCTACTCATAAATAAAATAAAGTCACAAATGTAAAATAATTATTAATGAAACCACATATTTAAATTAAATAAAAACCAAAAAAATATTTATCAAAAGAATAAATTATAAAAAATTCAAAAAAAATTGCATAAAATAATTAATTTTATAATTAATTATCAAAAATAAAGAAATAATAAAAAATATAAAAGACATGAATTGAAATTAAAATTCACTAAATAATATATTATTTAAATAAAAAATTAAATAAAATAAATAAATAAATAAATTAATATAAAATCAGAAAAAGGAAATGATTAATTGAATTAAAAGAATACATAAATAAACAAGAATAATGCACTTAATATTTTAATGTATTATTCAAAATTAAAATATAAACGCAAAGTTTGAAAAAAAATATAGTTAAAATTTAAATCAAATTAAATAAAAATAAAAATAATTAATTTAACACTAAACATAGAAATATCATTATAATTATTTTAACATAAAACAATATCAAAAGTAAAATAATAAATTAAAACAACATTTTAGTAGTTATGAAATAATTAAATTAAATAAATTATATAGAAAAATAGTATCAAAATATCACTATTTCAAATTCCCCCATGCAAATATTTTTATTTTCCCTAAGAAAAAAATTATCCAAATTCAATGGAATAAAATTAATCTTAAATTTGAAATATTGGATGATCATTAAAAAATGGTTTTCAGATTGAATTCCCCCCTATATTTTCAATATGAAATTAATATATGTATCTTCAAGAAATTAAATATTGTCTAGTGATAATACAACTCATATTTTACTAATATGTTTGACCATGAAGAATTTAAAACATATTAAACCCACATAAATTTTTATTCAAATGAATGTCCAAACATCTTTTTACCTCCAAGACAATAAACTCACAGAATTAGCAATCAAATAATTTTGGAACCCTATTTGGATGAGAAAACTTAACAAATTAAAAGGATGTATAAATATATCATTCATCAGATTAAATAATAAAATAAATAGTTTATCCTATATTAGAATTTTCATTTCATAATTCATTTCAATGAATATTTTTAGTGCGTAAATCAGAATTCAAAAATTCAGGGATAATGAAAACTGTATAACATTAACACAAAATAAAGTAAACCAATTTTCAAGAAGGAAATGAAAAATTGTTTTACTCAACTAAATCAAATGGGTATGAATAATTAACCTTTTCAAAGGATCCACACTATATTCAAACATATGGAAAAAAATTTAACTACTAAAAATTATTCATTGAAATTTAAGAAACAATCAAAATTTCAAATTTTTAGGGGTTTTTTATGGTTTCACATTTTTGTACAATTTATCATAATGAAAGACCCTGACCCACACCAAAAATAAACATTATATCTAATGTTTAATCCAATGTTTTGAAAAAAATAGATTCAGTTTTAATGATCATGATAGATTTCAAAATTTAATTAATAAGAAACATTTTCAACAGTTTATAAGATATATCAATATAGCTTTCTCAAAAAATCCAAATAAATAAAATCTCAAAACATGAAAAAAAAATTTACTTAAGAGTAACCACTTCATAAATTTATTTCTAGAGTATGGTTTCTAAACTATTACATGTTCAAGATAGTGTTCAAAATTATTTCCATCAAAGTTTGAAAATTTTAATAGTAATACCCAAACAAAAACATCCAAACTAATAGAAATAATGACCATATTTTTCGTCTAATTTCATATTTCTAGTACACATAAATTTCAACATTTTTTTACCAATAAAATGAAAAGTGTAGCCACATCAAGAAGATTTTAGAAAATCATGAAAATGATTAAAATTTTAATGAAAAACTCCCCTGAAATAGAAACATGTTTTTCTTTAAATCCACAACAACCCATTCCTTTCTTAATGATGATAAATCTTCTCTAGATATATTGAAAGATACTATACTAAATTTAGATTAACATGAGATATCATAAGTATAAAATCATTTAAAATATAACTGATGTTTAGAATTCAATGATGTTAATTGATGTTTCTTTAGGATGTAGCTTCTCTAAATCAATTTAGAGTGTAAAAAATTTGCTTCAGTTGAAAGATAAAGTGGAGAGAATCCCTATGTGGATTACTTATGGTGAAAAAAATGAACATCATCATTCCATCAAGCTCAATTTATTCACTTTAAATCAATAATAAAAAAATAAAATCACGAGACTACTTAAAGTTAGTAACTTCCCCCACACTTATTCTGAAAAATTGTAAGGGAACAAACTACCTTGATTATTCAATTGTATTTACCTTCCTAAGATAGAAACACCCTTAGAGGTTCCTTATTACCTTTCTGAAATAGTTTTAGTCTATGTCCATTAATATTGAATGTAACATCCTTCTCAGGATCTAAAATATTTACCACACCAAAATGGAAAACATGAGTCAAAATAAATGTTCTATGATATTAATAAAAAAATTTACCACAGAACAAAATTAGCTATAAATTTTATAGAAAAACTGTATCTCTAATATGAATCCATTAATTCTAAATCATCCTATTATGAACAACCTTGTTTTTCTCCTTAAAAATCCTACCATTTTCATAAGAATTTCTCCTCTTTTCCACATCTTCCTATAGAAAAAACTTCTTGTTTTCCAACTATAGACATATTCAAGTTGCATGATTTGATATCCCAAAAGGATTTATGTTATATGTCCATAGGAAAATGAAAATATCTTCCAAAAAAATCCTATAAGGTGGATACTTTATTGGATACATACGGGTAGTTCTATATGATTTAATTGAATTCTAAAGCTTTAAGATCTAGTCTTTCTTATTTCTCTTAATAATTTTCTCATGAAAGTTTCTCAATCTCTCTATGTGAAACTTCATATATAGTGTTTTTTAAGGATGATAGAGTGTAGGCACTTTATAACTGACCCCATAACTTTTAAGCAAATCCTTCAAAGTCTTATTACAAAAATGTGTTCCTTGGTTCGTGATAATAAACCTTGGCATCCAAAATCTAAAAAACAAACTACTCTTGACAAATTGGGAAACAACCCTAGTATAATTATACAAAGAGGGAATTACTTCAAACCACTATGAGACCAAGTCCACTATAAGCAGGATGTAGGAATATATGAAGGAATTAGTTAAAGGGCCCAAAAAATCCATTCTCCAAATATCAAATACATTACAAAACAATAAATGTTTTTTTGGATCTCATGTATATTAGAAATGTTTCCATGTAATTAGGAAGAATCACAAGTCCAAAAAATGAACATGATAATATTGCAAAATGTTCGGCTAAAATAGACCTAAATCAAGCAAATTTCTAGTAGTTCTCTATGTCTCAAAGTGTCCACTACAACTCAAACTATGGGAAAATATTAGAACTAAAGAAATTTTTGAATTCATGATATATATCCTAAAAATTTGATAACATCCCAATTTTCAAATGTAAGGATCATACTAAACATATTTCCTTGACTCAAAAATAAGTTTTGAATAATATTGATTGGGAAACCAGTGAGGAAAAATTTCAAAATCTTAGTAATTCAAAACATTTTAAAAACAAAGCCTCATATAAATAGAAAATAAATACAAATTATTCCTAGGAAAAACTCTCTTATATGTTAAAAAATGATTTATGTTAAAGAAATTAAGTAGGTATACTACTCAAATGATTGGACATAGTGTTATTAATTCCATTTATAGTTGGATCTCTATATCAAATTATATAAGTAATAAGATCTATCTAACCAGCCATGTATTTTTTTACTTATTTTTCCTGATATATCTAATAGTATAATGTTTATTGATAATCACAACTTTAGATACCAAAATACAGCTCCTAAAATTATTAAGGGAAAACACAATATCATAAAATTAATTTTCTCTTTCTGAGTAACTCGAATAGGCAGCATCTAGAGTCTTAGTATCAAAGGAAATGACATGTGATTTCCTCTCCACTCTTTTCAAAATAATAGACACTAAAGATAACATTAAATCATTAGTCATCATCTCAAAAGGAATCCTGAGTTCTATGGTTGAACTATTAGTGGGGAAACATGTTTCTATTTAAGTTTATTAAAAGACATCTCTACACTTCTCAACCAAGGTAAAATGATTTATTTCTATAAAATTGCTGTCTTTGGAAAATATTTTAAGATGACGTATTTTATGAATCCAATATAAAAACCAATCTGTCCACTAAAAGATATAATATCCTTCAAAATATTAGGAAAAGTTAATGAAGAGATAATATCAACCTTATACTTTTCCACCCGAATTCCATTCCTGGAAACTTCATGACCAAGAACAATTCCACATTCTACAACAAAATGACATTTTAAATGTTCAAAACAATCTTCCTTTTAATATACAATTTAAAAAAACTCATAAAATCATTAGGAAGCTCTAAAAAATGGACAATACAATATAAATTCATCGATAAACCCTTTAATTAATTCCATAATAAATTTATAAAAATGATAAGGATGCATATTTGAAAGGTGGTATGAGAATTAAATAGTCCAAAAGAAAAGACCCAATATGTAAAGGTATAAAAATGACGTTTAATAGTTTTTTGTATCTTAGACCTCTAAAGCTATGTGAATCTAGAATTAATCAAAAATCCCATCTATGAAATAATAATAGGACTTCCCGTATAAACTTTCAATGATTTAATCATAAAAATCAAAGGCAAAGTGGTCCTTCCTGGTCACTATGTTTAGCCTCATATAATAAATGCATACCCTCCACTTATTGCGTAATCTAGTAGGTACTTACTCACCAAATTCATTCTTTACAACATTTAATCATACCTTTTTAGATATAATTTGAAATGTAATTACCCACCATATATCCAAAATGGGGAATATAATACCCACAAATAATAAGTTATTCACTTCCTTATTAACATATTTAAGAATTTTAGGGTTTATTCTCCCTTGAAATTTTCTCTCAGGTTTAAAATTTTTCTCTAGGAAAATACTATGCATGCACACTAAATGACTGATTCTTGGAAAATCATATTAATAAAAAACTAAGGATTTCTTATTATCCATAAGAGTATCAAATATTTTATTTTATTTCTCACCATACAACCCACATTAAATTATAATAGGGAATTTGTGTTCGTCTTCTAAGTTGTAATATTTCAAATTTTTAGGAAAAGGATTAAGTTCAAGTGTGTATGAGTTTTCCAATTTATAAAAAATAGGTTATTGGGTTCGTTGAATTTATTTTCAGTCTCTAACTCTACTAAAAGACTAAAATAATTACAAAATCTTAGGCTAGAAGAATAATTATTTTCATGTAGTGAAATTGACTTTACAATTATTCTCTCTGGAAAAAAATTTTCATCTTCAACAGAATATTCAAGTTCAACAATATAGGTGAGTTCTGAATGAAAATTTTAGCATAATTTAAGTCTTATTTAGTATAATTTAATAAATTTCATCCATTTTAGGTTCAATTTTAGTAAAACAATTAGAGTATTCTGCTATATTGATTGTTTTAATATTTTCAGAAATATCATCATCATTTTTTGAACCATTTATAGAAAAAAAATCATTCATTTTATGTTTAAAAATTCTAAAATAGAAGGATTTTTTTTTTTCAAAAATGGATTTATTTTCACATTCATCACTATGTCAGATTTCATATTTTATAGTTTCAGTACGTTCTTCAGTGAACAGGGCTTATTTCCAAGAGAATATAGAGGTTAATTATTTTGAATAAAATAAGGAAACAATTATAGAGAAAACTAGTCAATCATGATAACTTGGTACACAAAATGATCTTAGATATGGAGTTTAATTGATTTGGTGATATGAAAATTAACCATATTTCCTCCAAAATCTAAAGAATGTGTCCCATTAGAAACATTGATAATTGATTTAGAATCTAGAATGGAATTTCAAATATAAATTGTGAATGTGACCTAAATCTAGAATCCACTATATCTAACTCAAAAAATTCAGTAGAGAATAATAAATCTTTCACCAATACCAACTCATCCTCAATGAATCCAACTAGCTTATCTATGATTTTATTGGATAGCTGGATAATGATACTGGAATCCTTATGCTCTTCAACATTCATAGATGAAAATACCGAATAAGGCAGCACATTTATAGAGTTTCATAAATCCAACATTTCATCTTCAAATTAATGATTACTAATTATACATGGAATATAAAAGTTACATGGATCCTTGCATTTAATAGGGAGGGAATGTGGGATTATATAAGAAACATTCACTCCCAAGTTTACATTCTCAGATCCCTTGAACATTGTATTTTGAGTTCACATATCCTTAACAAGAGCATCATAAAAACCCATATATTTTAAAAAAATCTAATAAAGGGATGTTAACCTGAAAATTCCTAAAAGTTTCAAGAACATCCTTGTATATTTCAGTTTTGACATTTTTTTGACATGAGGGCTACCCAAAGTAGAATACAATAACAACTTATAAATTTTCAGATCAACATCTAAATTTTTTCCGTTATTAAGATCCCATTAGATTTATAATATCACTATAGCTTCTTTCAATTTGGATTTATCTTTTTAGTGGATTTTTAGTTTTCAACTGATGTTTGGAGAATAGGTTTTTCAAATGTTTCGGCAAGCTTTATAAAAGTTTCAGTAGGTTTGAAAATAGTTTTTATAGGTAGTTTTGGGAATTCTTCACGTGATTTGATAGTATTTTTAGAAGTTAAATATCTTTTTCAGGTTAACATTCATTGTTTTCATCTTTGGTGTTTTGAATATCAATTCCACCTATTAATATTATTTGACTAAAATATTAAATTCCGCTCAAATTCACTTTATATTGTGAGGGAAAATAACCACTTCTTCGATTTTTCAGACCAATTAGTTCAGTTTATAGTTTAACTCTTTGAGTAACCATGTTTTGTAGAAACACATATTATTATTTGGAAATATCTTATTTTTTTCAAACTAGTTCCTCAAGATGGGACTCATTTCTTTGATTAACCTGTTGTCTGGGGTTTTCTTGATTCTGAAATTTTTTGTAATTCCCACCATTTCAGTTTCCATATTGATCTTGATTATAATTTTTATGTAGATTAATATCTAGAGGCTTTAAATTCATTTTCAGTTGATTAGTTTTCCTAAACCTATTTTTATGTTAGTTACTCCATACTTGGTTAAAGTTTTCATTAGATTGTTAAGGTCGAGGCTGAAAATTCTGGTTCGGAAATTGGATGCCTGTGTTATTATGGATTGTTTTTCTAGGAATGATCCAATTACAAGATTTTGGTCCCTATTTCAATTGAAGAGACTCATCATTAAAATGAAATGTAGTAGAATAAATTCCAAAGAACATCTGAATAGTATAGACTAGTTCTAGTTGAGATAGTTAAGGGATATATCTATTCAACATCTCTCTCATTATGCTAGAAATATTACTCAGGTGATTTTCTATTTAGATATTTTTATAAATTTTAGTTGACATTTCCACAGCTAGATTAAAATGAATCAATCCACTCTTACCGAATTGCTATGAATTTTTGTCCATATTAGAAATAAGGTTCCTAACTTCTATTGGATTCTTATAAACAAGTGATCCTCCTGCTGCACCATACATCATCATCCTATCCATAAAAACCATGACCTCATAAAAATGTAATATTAAGATTTGATCAAAAATATAGCGATGAGGGTAGTTAGAACTTAACTTTTTAAACCTCCTCAAATTTTCATATAAGTTTATCTTTATAACTGCCTCATCCCATAGATATATTTTCCCAGTGAGATAGTCTTAGATCTTGGGAAAATAATTTATAAGATGATTTTATTTAGTTGGATCCAATTCCATACTGAGGTAGAATAGGATGAGTGAAACCAGTCTTTATCTACCTCATCTAAATAAAAGGGGAAGTCCCTCATCTTGATCTGATATTTAAAAACCCCTTTAGGTTTTACGGTGATACACACAAATAGACAAATCTAGAAAATTGTTATGTGGGTCCTCACCAAATATCCCATAAAACATGGAATGATGATTTATTAAGCTTGATCTCATTTCAAATCCGGTGGAAATGTCTAGGAATCCAAAGTAGTAATTTTGAATCTCAAAATCAAGAGAATTATGATCCTTCAAGGTTTTTAGCAATAATTTCAATGTTTTGAATGTTTTTTGGTTTTATCATAATTTTTTGGGTAGTTTATTTTTGTGTAGTTTCAATTTTTTATATGTTTTCAAATACGAGAAATATTTGTTTTAATTTTTTTTTGTTCTTAGGTGGAAGGATCTTTCAGTTTTTTAATTTTTCATGTTATCTCTAGACATACAACAATTTATTTTCATTCTCAGAATTTTATTTTTTTAACTTGTTTAATTTTTTTTAAAACCCTTTAGAATAATCCCTAGAAAAATAACCAATTATAAATGAATAATATTGTTCCATTTTTAAACAAATTTAAAAAATTGAAACCTAATTACTACAATAGTGCAGAACCAAGGTTTTCTCTTAATGAGACTTCTCTTTAGGAGTTTTTTTATCATGATTAATCATTTTTTATAATTTTATATTTTTTTATATTATTTTTAAAAGGATTAAAAAATATGTTAAATGATGGTATTATAATTTCTAAAACCAATGAATTTAATGAAAAAACAATAGTAACAAAATTTGAAATTATATTAAGAAGCATCCAACTAACAAAAAGAGAGGACTATCCAAATCTTGTAGAATTTCTTGGATCAATATTTCTTCACCGCTTGAAATTATTTACTGAAAAATCTATGAATGAATGAATTAAAATCTCAATAAATGAAATTCATTTGGCTTGAAATTTCAATTTCATCAATTCTAATCCAAGTTTTAACCATATTTTGTTAGGATCCAGTCGAGGTGCTAAATAATTGTCGAGAACTAAGATATAATGGTGCTCTTATTGTGATAACAATTATTGATTGATAATTGAGAAATTTAAACAAATAAATCCAATATTTAAAACCCTAACCAAACTGAGTTAACATTATACACTCCATGAATATCATTCTTTGATCGGTTATGTTTCGTTCAAAAGATGGAAGAGAAAAAAGGATAATTAGGGGGATTTTTTTTTCATTAAATGCCATTGTAAAAATTAAATGTAAAAATATTATAGAGATAGATAATAGTAGTTGTTAATGAAATTTAAGCTAAAAAAGAAATAATTATTTGAATCTATATGATTTTACCACCAGGAATCTTAGCTAGACATGATTGTAAAGCATAGAAAGAATTTCATCTTCATCCACCTTTGAAGTATCATAAACTCTATATAAGTTCTTTTGTTTTCTTCTCCCATCACTCTACTAATGAGAATCTCTTTCATTATTAGTATATTTTCAGCTTCGAAACTATATTAACCCCTCTTCTTTTTTTCCAATTATGTGTGTCAATGGTCTTATTGATTTCCATAATTTATCCATTGACTTAATTTGGTAAAATTTTATTTTAGTGAACCCTATATCCAATAATGTTTTAAAAAAGAAATGAGATTTTAATTTTATCATCACTATCACTATGAATCTAGAGAATCTCTATCAATAACCTATAGCAACTTTCATAAAAAATTCAGTGTTCCAACGGGCACACTTATTATCACATCTTAATTAATAACCTTTCTCAAAATTTATAAACCAACAACTGAATATTCATTATGAACCACACAAACTCACATTCACTGAGCTCTTGAATAATTAATAAAATCACTATCAAGCTTAAAAACCACATTGTAATTTAACCAATCATAATGAGTGCATCAATATAAAACACTACAGTTGGAGAATTTGGAAACAAAGACTCTATGTCTTCTAGAAAATAATATTGGTTTTCCTATTTCTTAGAACCTACCTACAATGTTATGACAGAGGATGGGAAACTTTAAAATTGGAAACATGGTGTGTTTCTCACTGGAGGATTAGGTGACACTTATTGCAACCAATATATGGACTTTTAGTTTTCCTCTATTTGATCATTTGTTTTTTGTTTGTTCTTGAATCTTAATAAATAGGGTGTGTTTATGAATTATAATAATACTTTCTAGTTGATAAAATTGATACCAATATTTCAAATTCAGGTTTATTATGATCACCTTCAATGATCAACATCAAAGATGTTGTTTTTTCCATTACAATATCAACATTTAGTGTTATCGAAGGGTTTGAAGCTGATAAGTGTCGAGAAAAGGGATTGTGAGATATACTTCTGGTTTCACTTCCAAGAACCACTTTTAGTGGTAGCAGAGCATTCAATGGTATTTCTATATTTCTGAAAGAGTTTTGTTGGAGGTTCAACTACACTTCATTAGATGGAGGGAGAATATGAAAATTTTTCCTACATATTCCAAATCTTGAGTTTTCCATTTTTTTTTATTCCAACTTTTATTTTACTTTTTATTTTCCATTTTCCAAAATAGTTGTGTTCTTTTCCCAATTTCCATGATACATTTGGCATAATTTGAAAGTGGTTTTTATTCTAAAAGGGTTTCCCCCTCCCTCCTCTCATCATCAATAATTTACGAGATCTCCATATTATTAAAAATATATACTCCATGTCATTTTTTTCATTATCGCACCACTTCATATACACACAAAAAATTTTATCTATTCATTTATATTAAAGAAATATATAATTTTCTACAAATCCAAAAAAATTCATATGTAATTTTGAAAATAAAACTATCAGTCTTTAATTGTGAAAAAATGAATTTTGTGAGTCTGAAAAAAAAATGATGTCTGCACCATCCAAAAAATACTACACTTTAGAAAAAAATAGTTGTCTTGAATTGTGAAAAAATTACTAGACTGCAAAAAATACACCAGAAGACTGTTGTGGAAGTACTCGTTTGGATCTAATTATCAACCATATATTACCATGGACCATTTCTTCACAAATGAATTTCTTGGAGACCAAATTATGTTTCTTCAATGATCTCATGGACTTCTCTATGGAAATCAATAATGACTACAGTTGTTGTAACCACCATATTCAACCTCGATCTTTCTCCTCACTATATCTTCTCTTGAAGTTGAATCAACAATCTTCACATGAGTCCATAGAAGAACTAGAGTTTCTATCTAGTTCATACACCTTCTCAAAAGGCAATACCTTCATCAGTATTCTATTCGGTGGACCATCCGTTGGTTCAGGATTCCTAAAGCGTTGATGCCCCTATATCGGCTCTCCTAGCAGAGAACAGTGACACATCCTTCCAGAGCATCTGAGTCCTGATCAAGGTAGGGAGAAGGGGGGGGGGGGGGGGGGGTAGGGTATTCCAAATATCTTAATTCAAAGGATTTTTTGGATAACAATTTTATCAAAGAATATTTGCATGGTGTGGAAGAATCCCAAATCTAAGAGGTTTTTGGTAAAAAAACTATATCACATGAGTACCAACAAAAACAAGTCATTAACTATGGTTAAGTCATTGCATTTGTTGATCATTCACACAGATATGTTGGAAATTCGTGGGTTATGAAGAAAAAAAGTTTAAAGATGTATTTTTCAAAATAAACATGGTTTTAATCTTGGCCGAAACCTACCTACACTATTGCGATGGAGCTTGGGAAACATCAAAATTGGCCACATGAAATTTTTGAAATTGGAGGATTAGGCATCACCTACTGCAACCAATATGTGGAATTGTTTCCTTTTATATTGATCTTTTTTGTGTGTGTTATTGTATCCCTATAAATTGGGTGTTTTTATGAATTGTAATAATAATTTCAAGTTGAAGAAATAAATACCAGTATTTTAACTGCAGGTTTATTGCGATCACATCCAATAATATATGTCTTCATGGTTGTGTTTATTACTAAAAAATCCATGTTTAGTGTTTGAATGTGAGAAATATTTAGAGAAGGGATTGCGAGATCTTCTTCAGCTTTCACTGCCAAAAACTACATTGATGACTTCATAGACATGAACATGGAAACAATAAAAATGTGAATAATCAATTGTTCTTCAACCAAATTTGGATTCAACTTAGTCATTTAGCACAACCAAGCCAAAATTCACATCAGAAATCTCATATAATTCCCAAACATGATTCATCCAAGATAGTTCATCCTCCTTGATACAGATTTAAGTTTGAATTTCTATAATTAAATAGGAAAGCTCATTTTCCTCTCCCATTGGATTCAGAATTTTCAGGCAACCTTGACATTACTAGAGACATTAGAAGTCAGAAACTCAAAAATCCATCTTTAGTTAGCTTTCGATCATATCGACAATGTTTGATCCTTTATTAGTAAATAAAATAAATGATTTCATAATTCATAAAATAAAATAAAAGAAAAGAAAATATTTTGATTTCTATTTTTTGATGTGAAATTTAGTAAAAGAAAAGAAATGATATTCATTTCTCTCTATCCTGTTTGATGACAATTTTTGAAACAAAATAAAAGAAATTATTTTTGTAAAAATGAAAAAATAAACATTGTTAAAAAATAACACACATATATAAGATTAATGATCATACTTTCCAAAGATAAAAAACCACCATAGATTAGATGCCCATGGATAGAACACCTACCACCATGTCTGCCCAACATCGATAAATTATATTAAAGGACACAAATAACCCTTTATTAAAAAATGTGTTTCTATTATTTTTTTATTAAAAATCAAATAAAAATAAAATTTATTTTAGTCAATCTATAAATTTTGTATCACAAATATTTGGTAAACATCGAATTATGAGCATATATTAATACAAATTTTAAAATTAAAAAGAATTTATGAAACAAATATACTAATCAATTCATTTCATAAAAATTTCGATATATTTTTTATTCTTGTTTTTTGATAATTTATTAATCTAGAAAAATTGATAATTTAAAAATTAATGGATTTCAAAAAATCTGAAAATTAATAACTGAAATTTCGGACACAAAATTATTTTTCTCCCTTACAATGTATTTCATTTTATTTACTATTTTTTAGAAAATTATCTTTAGAATATTAATATTATATATTTAATAAAAATATAATATTTATTTTATGAATTTATTATAATAATACAAATGGCTAGTCATATTCCACAAATTATATTAACATTAATATTTTATTAAATAAATCATTAATATAGTTTATATTCTCACTTATTTGTTTAAATCTTAAATTTTTTAATATTACCTAATAATAAATCTATTATAAAAATAAAAATTTAAATATAATAATAAATAATTAAAAAAATTTGATCTTTTGAGATCTTCAATAATATATAAATCAATATAACATGTATACTTATAAATTATTACATGTTTTCCATTACAATGCACTTTTTACTTATACACTTTTCAAATGTATGTTCATTACCTAAATCTCTAAAATATAATGTATTCATAATTTATATAGCAGTCATGTATTGTAATAACAAAAATAAGTTTCAAATACAAACCATTAATCTAAAACAGAGTTGATTATAAGTTAATTTATCATTCAAAAAAAATATAAAAATTGAAAAAATGAAATAGTTACAAAAACAATACATATAATCCAGATGTTGTGGATAGGGGAAGATGAAGTTGTAATATTGAAGACAGGATGTTGAAAAATAATGGGTGGATGTTAAAATTAATCAATTTGAGAGTATGAAGGAAGAAAAATATCAGCTGATTATGATGAAATGCAGGAAGGGGAACAAAATCGCAACTTAACGGAATACCTGTAGAAGTGGTGGAGGAATTGGAAGGTGTCAAGTTGAATAAGAATGGATAAATAAATAAAGGTATAATATGGTAAATTTAAAAAATATCACAAATGGATTTATGATTTCCATCTGAATGGTCTCGATTTTGTGATGGTTCTAAATGAGGGGTTGAAGAGAAAGTTTCTACCCATTTATGCACCAAATATTTGTATCATTGAGTGTGACCTTGCAAAATGACAAAAACTAATTTCAATACACCCAAATAATTTTACTTCCTCCCAAATCTACCCTGCCAAAGCAGCTCCCAGTGTTTTTAGAAAAACCCCATTCGGTCAAAATTATCAATTAGATTTGGAAACAAGCTATTCCACATCGGCCCCCCTCAGAATCAATGGCTTAAAATTTCTTCTTTAGTTTGTTCAGAAACCTATATTCATTAGAAATTGGTGATCATTGGATGTAGCACTCATAGACATCAGTTTTCTTCCTCAAAAAACTTTTGATAGATGTCCATCCTCATCAAATAAATGGAAGTATCATCAATCCTGATCAATATTAACGCACGATCAGGATTTGAACACGAGTGTTGTCTCCTTAGTTGGACATAATTAGTGACGGTAAACAAAACCAATATTAGAATCCCATATTATTCATAAAGCTTCATGGTCACCCCAATCCTCTTCCATAAGTTGGATGGTGGCCTTGATGGTAGTGACGATGCATTAACCAACAAGATTGGTTCTTTAAGATGGTTGGTGGGATATCGGACATGATCTCGATTATTCACAACTACTTCAGAAACATTTGTTTGGATCAAGTTCCCTCGAGTTGTAGGGATAAATCAATTATATTATTGAATTTGTTCTGTACGTAAATACATTGGCCAATGAGTGCATTGATAATCACGAGATAATAATGAAGAGAAAAAATTATAAAATAAACAACACCATATGTAATGTGGAAAAACCCCCAAAATTAAAGGGGTAAAAAACTGCATGAAAAATAGAAGGATCACGATGGGTAAATGTGGGTACACACTTCGTCACTATTACAAGGTAAAACTCTTGTAAAATATATCTTAAATAGTTATTTAAACTACCTCCTAAAATACCATATATATTGAAAGGAGACGACACTGTTGATTGTGAGTTCTAAATCCATGGGAAACCACTACCTTTTATTTGCATTCTTTACCCCCTACTCCTCCTATGCTGCAGCTTAGATGATGGGGTTTTCCACCCACCTCATCTGCTTTCACCACCCCATTGACAGGGGGAATCCTAAAAAAATGATTACGACACATCTCCAACATTGAGATTTGATTGAGAACTAATCACATTTCTGCATATCCTTTCTATCTTCCAAATCATTATACTCACATCTCTGTGAGGATGCTTGAGAATCTGCACCATCTAAACTTATCCGAGTCAACCTCATTTATTAGGGAATGTGATAGATTTTATTTAGTATGATTTTTTAGATGTCCACCCTTCCTTCCTCCACCACATATTAGAAATAGTGATATTTTACCCCAATGATCTTCATTCTATAATGAAAATATGGATTCCTTCCAATGTGCAATGCACTATAACCGTCACAAAAAATGAAATTTTCTCATGTTTGTTCCTGATCTCCTCCAAAAATATTCTCATCCAAATCAACTATTTACAATCCCATGTAGATGAAATGTACTTCACCTCTGTCGTGGATAAATCCATAACTAACTGTAACTTTGAAATCCAACTCACAACTCCTCCTACAAGAGTAAACACATAACCTGTAGTGGATTTTCACTGGTCAAAATCACCTCCAAAATATGATTCAATATAGCATCTAATAGTGAAATGTGATCCTCCATAATATAATTCTTTATTTGAGGTATCCATGATATATCTCAAGATCCTCTTTATTGTGCTCCAATTCTCCTTTCCTGGATTCACAATGTACTAAATAACTAGTCCGAATGCATGTTCAATATCTGGTCTAGTACATACCATAGTGAACAACAGACTACCCACTACTATTGTATACAGTACTAAAGAAATTTCTATCCTCTATTCATCTTTTTCAGGCCTTATCATTGATGATAACATAAAATTAATGGGAAGAGGGGTGGATATTGTATTACAGTCATACATGTTAAAGCATTTCAAGACTCCATATTTGTAATTCTTTTGTGATAGCCAAAGCTTCCCATTATTTATTTCTCGGTAAATCTACATCCCAAGAATCTTGACTGTTAGTCCCAAGTCATTCATATCAAACTCCCTAGATAACTAATCCTTCATCTCCTATATCTGATCATTGTTATGACCTGCAATTAACATGTCATCCAAATATAATAGAAGAATAATGAAATCATTACCATTCAAACCCATGAAATATTAAAAAGGATCTGAATGAATTCTGTTGTATCCAAGGCTCATGATATGGGAATCAAATCTCTTATACCACACCTCGAAAACTGTTTGAGATTGTAAATAGGTTTTTTAACATGTAAATCATGTTCTATTTTCCTTCTTCTGATAAATATTCCGATTGGAGCATATTGATCTCTTTATTAAGATCACCATGGAGAAAATAAGTCTTCATATACAGCTACTCAGGATGTAAACTGTTTGTTTCAAACATTTCTAAAACTAACAGAATAGTAATTAGTCTATCCATAGGCAAAAATATTCTATTGAAATCAATACCTTTCTTATGGGCATATCCTTTGACCACCAGTCAGGCATGATATCTTTCCACCTGGTCCTTTTAATAATGTTTAATCTTAAAGACCCATTTGTTTCCAATATATGTCCTTCCATGAGGTAATAGAACAGGATCCCAAGTCTTGTTCTTGTGTAAGGCTTCAAGTTCCTCCTGCATCGCCACTATCCATGAGGATACATATGGACATTGGGTCATCTCCCTAAAATAATACGGCTCTCCATCCTCCATCAATAAGAAATATGCAATATTTCCCTCTGTCACATAGTCTGAGTGCTATAATGGTGCTCTTTTCTCCTAAGTTGACCATTGTGGTCCAAACTAAACTAGCTCATGATCTCATTTTTATGTATTTCCTCATAGGAACGAGTTTCTTCCATTGATTTTTCATCTATTTTGACTATTTTAGTATCTATATTCTTCTTATTTTTTTCCCTATCAATTGTAATTTGTACCTTGTCTTCTTCAAAAATGACATCTCTACTAATGAAAAGTTTTTGGGTAGCGGGGTCCTTGAAACAATACCACATCACACCATCATTATTCCCCAAGAAGATACATTTCCTGTATCTTGAATCCAACTTTGATCTCTCTTGTTCACTAAACAATGCATATACTATAATACCACAAGTATGTAACTGAGAATAGTTAGTTTTTTTTACTAGTCCATATCTCCATCTATGTCTTCAGATCAATATCCATTAAAGGGGATCTATTCATCACATAACAGACAATATTCAATGCTTCTACGCAAAATGTTTTAGAAATTTCTACTATCTTAAATATCACTCTTGTTGTATCTAATAGGGTTATCTTCTTATGCTCTTCCACTCCATTCTACCGAGGAGGGAATGGCACCATAAACATTCTCTTTATTTCTTCCTATTGACAAAAAATAGTAAACTCCTCACTTGAATATTATCCACTACTCCCAGTCCTCACACACATGATATTATTTCCAAATTCAATATTCATTCATGCTTTGAATTTTTTTAGGACTTTAAAAATATCTATTTTCATATTGATTGGGTACACCCAACATCTATTGGTAAAATCATCTATGCAGGATACTAAGTGCCTTGATCCTCCAAAGGATATAACTAATGCTTTCCAAACATCGGAATGGATCAACTCTAAGATCACTTTTCTTCATGATAACGATGTCCAAAACTTTAACCTGTGTTTATTACTCAAAACAAAATTCTCAAAAAATGTTAAGGATACCTTTGTAAGAAAAGGAATAAACTTCTAATCTAAAATTATCTTCAAGCCTCGTTCTGACATATGGCCAAGCTTAGGATGCCATAACATCATCAATTATTCCATTGAGGTAATTGATGCAAAAACTATATTTACCTCCTTGTATGTTTCATCCATAAGAACATACACGTTCTTTGAAATCTTATATGACTTCTTTACCCCAAGCGTACCCTTCATAATTCTCATTACTCCATTAAGTGCATGTTTTTCATCAGATGCCATCAAATTATCCCAATGAAAATATTCTCTTTTTCAAACCCATCACAAGGCGTACTCCTTGGATGGTTCGAACAATACCATCATGCATATTCAGTTTAATGGTACCAACTCCAACAACCTTCAGTGTGTGATCATTCCCCATGTACAAAAGTCCTTCAGGGATAGTATCATACTGGTCAAACCATTCTCATCGATATGTCATGTTCTATGTTGCTCCCTTGTCAATTATCAATGCATCGTTGAGATGCTTCCTACTACCAACAGTCATTTATGCTTCATTGACTAATATATCTTCACTTCCAGAAGTACTTTACACATTTCTATCAATGTCAGGATTCTAGATCCTACGAGAACCATGATCCAACATCACATCTTCTAGTCTTTTTCAATTTTCAGTTTACGATTATCCTTCTGTAGAACAACTTTCATATTTATTTTCTACAACAAAAAATTATTCTGGTTGAATTTTTCCTTCTCGAATTTCACCACCATTTGGACACGACATTTGTCTAGAGCATTCTATATTTCCCAATGGTGTACTAAATAATCTCAACAAATTTTTTATAATGTGACAGATCTATTTGAGTTGAAATTATATTATACTTAAATCTATGAGAAATATTATTACCTGAACATGTGAACAACACCGAGCTATAACCTTCCATTAATACCACTTTTTAGGACTCTAAATTTATTTCCCCATAGGTGTAGTGATAATCATGAAATAAAAATGAAGTTCAAAAATGGAGAAATAAATGGTACTAGGTATAACATGGAGAAACTCCCCAAAATGAAAGGTATAAAAAACCACTAGAAAAATAGAAGGATCATAATGAGTAAAAGTGGGTATACACTCACTCAACATTACACGGAGAAAACCCTCACAAAATATCTCTTGAATAGGTGGGTAAAACTACCTCATGAAATACCACATATACTGAATGGAGATGATGTTTCTGATTTTGAGTGCATAATCCATGAGAAGACATTTCCTTTTATAGGCAAGCTTCACCCACTGATCCTCCCACATTATAGGTCAAAAGGTGGGGTTAGATACCCACCTCATCTTCCTTTACCACCCCTTGGATAAAAAGGGGGCAGTGTCCTAGAGAAAAAATGCTAACAACAGAAGGTTCTAGTGGATAATCTGATATGTGAGTTGATATTGCCAATAAAATGGATACATAAATTCAATCGAATACATGGATTTCCCCTTCAAATCTTATACCTGAAAAATATTATATGTATTTTTTTTATATTCTGATATGTGAACAACTTTGGCTGTGTAACTAATCATCTTCACGAGCTATATAAAAATTTCATACATGTTTGGAATATCCAGTACCTAACTACTACTATAAATTGAAAGGAAAATAAAATTATAGAATAAATAACTTATCAAAAATAAAATAAAATTAAAATTGTAAAATAATTATTAACGAAACTACATATTTAAATAAAATAAAATCAATACTATTTATTTTTTTTAAAATAATAATCAATTGAAAATTGAAATAATACCAATAATAAAATTATTTGATTGATTAATTATCAAAATAATGAAATAATAAAATATATAAAAGTGATAAATTGAAATTAAAAGTCACTATTTATTAACTTAGTTCATGAAAAAAAATACTGAACATTCATTAATTAATTAATAAAATTCAAGAAAAGGGAAAATATAAATTGAATTAACAGACTACATAATTGAAGAAAATTAAAAAAAATAATATTTTAAATGAAATTTCAAAATTAAAATATAAAGTAAAATTTTGAACAAAAATAATAGTTTAATTGTAACCAACATTAATTAAAAATATTAATCATTAATTTAGCATTAAACATAGAATTACGAGTTTAATTATTTTAGTAGAAAACATCATAAAAAGTAATTTTATCTGTTAAAACACCATTTTAGTAATTAATAAAAATAATTCAATAAAAGAAATTATGTGAAAAAATAGTTTCAAAATAGCTCCACATCATTCATCAATTAGGAAAACACCATCTATTCACTAAATATCACCAAAACATGCTTATTATCGAATTCATGTTCAAGGATAGAGATATAAACACCAATGAAAGGAGTTTGAAATAATGAAAATTATTATAAATCATCCACAACCTAAAATTTAATGAACTAGTAATTATAAACTTTTTAAGAATAATGAATATGAACACTATTATTATGAAACTAGTAGAAACCATCAAAACTATAAAAATCAATGTGGAAAATCAGTAGAATTCATGTACAAAATGACTATTTGTGAAGGGTATATGTGAAAATAGAAATGGGAAAGGTTATTAATTAAGTTATTAAGATAGATTTGTTTATAATATGAGCGGATAATGTAAATTTGTGGGATCCAAGGCAAGAGGTAAGAGTTTTTCATCACAAATTATTCTCCATAACACATGTTTTGTATTATATAACTAATTTAATTTATATGGTGTATATATACCACCTTTGTAATATGTTATTTCATGAAATAAATTTGTTCTTAGTATTTTAATATCAAGATTAATTCTTATCATTCATGAGGTTCTGATTTAATTACTACTCAATTCATATGTGGTGTTTTTTATTGTTAATCTTCATTCTTTTTGACTCATGTTATAATAACCACTTTTTTTTGTGTGGTCTATAAATTTCCATGGAATATTTTTTCTATGTTAATAATGAAATTTTAGGTATTTAAAATACTATCTTGTTATCCATCACTATTATTCTTTGGATTCTTGAGTTACCTTTTTTCATGGTGGACAACCCATATTAAGTTATGGTAAAGTCAAATTATGTATAATTGCTTTGAAAATACATCCCTATATAGATACTAAAAAGTGGATGCAGGTGTGGAATAAATGCAACTATGGGAAATCACTCTAAAAAGGGTGGTTGTCCATTGATATTAACATGGGATATTCTTGGGAATACACACACACTCTTAAAGAATCATGATAAATGATTTTTTGTGCCATTATGTTAGCATCTTATTAATGAGAACTATTGAACCCAATTACTATATTCCATGGATTGATCATGAATTATAAGTACCATCACCCATATGTTTTATTAATAAGGATACTTCTTGTTTTTCTATCCTATAGTTTCAAATTTTATTAAGGGATATTATCTTAGACATTTACAATATTCTATTGAATTGGGAAAGATTTTTTGTTGGTAAATCATAATATATAGAAAACCATGTTATATTCAATAAGAGGTTTCATAGGAATTGTATGAAAGGTGTTGATGAATTTTATAGATAATGTACTGGACTAAATCAAATGATGGGTTTGGCCCTAAATTATATATCCCCTTAATGGATCGACTGGTTATATGTGACAAAAAAGGATGGTCTTTTTTATAATCCTATTCACATAATAGGATAATAGTCCTGGAATTAGTCATTGACAACAAGTTTTTGATGTCTAGTATTTTGAATTATATTATTATAAGATCAATGATTATTATTATACATGTTTTTATTCATTTTCATGGATTTACCATGCCTTAAATTTTAGTTGATTATTGATTCCATGTTGTTCATTCATTATTTCTATATCACTTATTCCATTTTTATGCTACGTAATCTTATACTATATGTTACCTCGTACTGGGAATTTGATCTCACCCTTGTTCTTTTCCTCTCCTTATGAAACCTAGAGGAAGATTATGTATATTTTTTTAAGGTTATATTGGAATGGATAATCATTTTATCACAAAAAGTTCATGTTGTATCTATTGTTTTCAAGTGTAATGTATGTATGTATATTTTGTTTTAGGACTACTAAATTATTTAATCCTTCAGGAACTCTTTTACTTTGTATAAATAATCTAATATAACTTCCAAATCTGGGTATTTAGAGTTTGTTATGTTATAGTTGGTATAATAGTAATTTTACTCACAACCTTGACAACTAGATTTAGATAATCCCAGTAAGATAAAAAAGTACAACGAAAATCCCTTGCGATTTCTAGGGAACACACTAGAAAAAATAGCTGGAATTGTATTTCTCAATTCAATAAACTGAGTGAATTATGAGTATGAAATTGAATAAAGATGAAAATAATGGGAGGAATAAGAACTTCATCACCACCCATAGTCAGTGTAGGGATATTCCCCATGAAAGAGTTAATGAATATGGAGTTAAGGCTAATCAGTACCTAACCACATTGAATCATTTGAATTGGGTTATTTAAAATAATCTGACCCATATAGATAATAATGCTAATACACAATATTTTGTAACTCTATTATATCACATCATATGAAAATATCCTCTAAGATCCAGTGGAACCACTAATCTATTAGTGTCAATACAATGAATCAATCACCTAGAGAAGATATTTCTCTCTTTGGGAACTAGTGAAAGGTAAAATTTCATCATTTTGGTCTATCATCTGATGAGATATATAGACCAATGGTGTTCAGTAATTCAAAACACTAAAGCAGATGATGAGATATATTCATGGAATGTGTAAATTTCTAGGAGAAATTATATGAAAAATGCATTCCTTGTAATAAATGAGAAGAAATAGAAACAAAATTTCTAATTTTTAGACAAAAGTATGAGGATAATGTTGTATATTTTGAGGAAAATTTTATAGGGTTTTCTAGGAATAAAACATACTATGTATGCATACCATAATTCGGGACTGATTATTTTTGCATGATCGGTTAAAATCAGGTGTTTCAAAGGTGTTGGTCTCTTATAACATTTCATTATATGAGGATATATTCACAAGTTCCATTAAAAAAATAAATGGTTTATCAAGATGTATGTTTTTAAAGGAAATTTGGAGAATAAGAGGCCGACTGAGAATCATGAGAAGAACAATGTGGCTAAAGGTAAAAAGGATGGATGATATTTAACACATTTTATAATAGTGGAAACAAATAACCTATGGTGTTCAGGAAGGGAAACCGAGTTCTTTACCATTACAATGAAAAATGACATTAAGATCACCAATTTTAGGGAAAAGAAGAACTTATTTATGATTAATGATTTAACTGTTGGGAGAAGGGACATTATTTGAATTAATTTCCCAAAATTCATGAAATTTGGTTTTCTAAAAGGGAAAGGGATCAATGCCAATCTTAGAAAGTTTCCATAATTAAAATAAAAGTCATTAACAATTCATTGATTTGTACTTTGATAGTTTCCTCAAAGATATATAATATTTTATTTTAATCTTGTTATTTTCACTATTTTATATCTTTCATGTTTTCCAAAAACATTAGATACTTACCTATCACTCTATTAAGGGAGTTATTAATTAAGACACCACGTGAAAGTCTTATAGAATCAAAGATGTGTCAGGAAATTCCTTTTAGTATGCATGACAATACCCTATTGGTAAATTTTCTTATCATATCTATGGAGAAATTAGATATGATCCTTCATATGTATTTAAGTTCGATTTATAATGAAAAACATTATTTCCAAAATAAGGAGATTATGATTCTCAATAGTGAGGTGGAATATCTTATCACTATTTGGGAAACTTCATCATCTATGTCATGTACAGATCCTCCCTCACTAGCTATTTTTAATGAATTTATGGGTGAAGAGAAAGTTCAAACATGACCTATAGACAAAGAAGGTATCTAAAGATTAAAGAATGTACCCATGGTATACAATTTTATTGATTTTTTATAGAAGAATTACCATGTCATCCACGAGAGTGTGAAGTCGAGTTCTTTATTAAAAAAATTCATGATTCAAGGCCATTATCTATAAATCCATATATGATAGAACAACTTGATCTAGGGGTGGGGGGTTTGATATTTCTAAAGAGGTTATGTGTTCCATATATACCATATTTCAAAAAGGGAACTACAAGATGAAGAAAAAAATGTCAATTTATCTGTACTCCCTAGTAGCACATGTTTGGGGATTTAAGAGAACATTTTTGGTGGGATAGCATGAAGAAGGAAATAGTAGAATATTTTTCGAGATTATTATTATTGCAGTAGGTAACTTATTGAATAAAACATCATAAGGAATTCATGAATCCTCCACATATACCTATATAAAAGTGGGAAAATATTATGATGTGATTTATCACTAGACTCCCAAATACTCCAATAAAGAACGATTCTATATGGGGAATTGTTGATCGTCTTACTAAGTTTGTTAATTTATTATTGATAATAGATGATCTTCCAGTTCAAATTTTTTCCCAGATCTATATCAATAAATTTATAACACTTCATGGGGAACCTCTATCAATTGTATCAGATTTTGACCCCAAATTCAAAATGAAATGTTACAAGTGTCCTTAAAGGGATATCAACACTGAGATATGTTTAAGAACTACCTATCGTCCCCAGAATGATGGGTAGCCTAAAATAACTATTAAAAATTTCAAGGCCATGTTGAGATCATTTTCTATTTGTTTCCATGGTATATGGAATTAGTATATAACTTTGGTGGAATTTTCATACAATAGTGGTTTCCATTAGATCATCATGAATTATATAGAAAGATATGTCACACTCCAACCAGTTGGGAATGAGTTTGATAAATAAATCAATTTGTCCTATAGATTGTAGAGGACACAAATATTAATGTGTAGACTATTTAGGATCACATTATAGTGGTCCAAAGAAGATAAATGATCTATGATGATAATTGAAGTAAGGACATGAAATTTCATATTTGGGATCACGTATTCTTGAATGTTTCACCATGAAGGGAGTTTTAAGATTTTTTTAAAAGGGTAATTTATGACCTAGGTACATTGGGCCTTTTGAAATATTAGAAAAAATAATGCTTGTAGCTTACTAATTTACTATAATATCAAACCTTTCTAAAGTATACGATGTCCTTCATGTTTCATTATTGAGCAAGTACATGTCAGATCCAATTCATATTCTCACGTATCATGAAATAGAGATGATACCTGGCATGTATTATAATGAGGTGTCTATCTATATTGTTGACATGAGAGAGAAATTACAATGAAATAAGACAACTTTTTTGGTAAAAGTCATTTAGAGAAATAAAAAATTAAAAGGGGAGACCTGGGAACCTAAAGAATCAATAAGGAAGGAGTATCTATATTTTTTAAATAGATAATATAAACCCCAATTTCTAGGAATAAATTATTTAACGGTGGGGGATAATGTAATACCTAAGACACTACTGTAACAGGTAAATGATATACTCGAAAACTATTGCAAAAATGTGCCATTTAAAGAACCGTTACTCATAAATTTATTTAATAGAATAATTTAATACTTTTAAATTGAATGAGATAACTTCATGATTGAATTCAACATATCAAAATTATTTTATTATGATTTTTATAGATTTTTCTGAAAAGGATGGGTTTTAATGAAAAATACAGTCACTAAGAATCATTTAATTTGTACGATTTTACCATTATATAAGAATGAACTATGAGGTTATAAAACATTTTATGTAATAAAATATGAGTTTAAGGAATAAATTTATACATATTAATTTTTTTGAACTTATAAAACATATGGAAAACGTTTTTTAACTAATTAAAAAGTTATCTTAATATAAAAAAAATAATTTTTGGCCATTTTTTAAATCAAGTATTTTCAAGGGAGAATCAGTTTTGGATTGCCTTGAAAGAATCATATTATTTATTTAATTTATAATAAATCAATTTAGTCCATTAAAATAAGTATCCAGAAATATTTTTATATTATATGTAAATTTAAATCTTAAAACATTATTTATCTATTAATGTTTTTTACAAGATTGAGTGTATTTATTTAAAAATAATTTTTTCATGGCTTTATAAATTTTATTTGATAAAATTATTTTATGATTTTAAATTATAAGTGTAATATCAGTAAATTTCAATCTTAATATTCTTCATTAATATTAAATACTATGGTTAAAAATTATTTACCAAGGTAGAAGTAAATTATGGTAAAAGTTAAAAGTTAAAACAAAAAACACCTAAATCACTCAAAAATCCTCTAGAAATTGGTTTTGAGGTGTGTATCATCCCAAAATCAATTTAAAATCCTATATTTTCCATTTTTCATTTTATAGTTGAATAGTAAACTTACATTATTGAAAATTTAAGGGTTACACCCAAAACTACCCTTACCTTCACTTATAAAGGGCTAAAACCTTCATCGCTTCAAGAATTGGTTAACATTTGAATTAATTCATAGAAATAAAAAAATTTACTTTCTATAGAAACATATACCATGAAAATAATCTCATGTTCCTTCACCTCATTACAACGTTGGACATAATGGTGGTATTAAAAGTTATATATGATTTTTATTATTATTAAGGTTTCTTATGAAAAATGTAATATCCTATTAATGATATGAAAAATCAATAAAAATCATTAATTTAATCATTTAAAATAATAATACCAAGGGGGTAATTTTTATACAAATTTTCTAATGTTTTTATATTCAATAATCAACATTATAATTCCACAAAAATATGATATATCTCATTAAAAAATAGTAATTAATATAATTAGGCTTCGTTTATAAATATATTACAATTAAATCATCCCATAGTCATTCATTAAATCAGGGTATGTTCATGTTTGAGTCATTTTAACCACTTGAAAAAATATTTTGAATTTATATCATGCATGACTATAAAATAATATTTTATTTTATAATTTAATATAAATGTTTAGATATTTTTTTATTTAGATGTTATATAATTATAAAATTCATTAATTAAGGAAACACCCTCCGTTCGTCAAATATCACCAAAACATGCATATAATCGATTTCATATTCAAGGATAAAGGTTAAAAATCATGGAATGAAATTGAAACATAATAAGTTATTGTAAATAATCCCTGAAATTAAATTTAATGATCTAGTAATGATATAATTTTAATATGAATGAATATTAACACTAATATTATGAAACTAGTACAAACAATCAAAACTATAAACCCTGATTTGAAAAATAAAAAGAGTTAATATAGAGAATGACTATTTATGAAGAGTATAAATTAAAATGGAAATGATTAAGGTTATGAATTAAGTTGATAATGCTTCTTTGTCTATGTTATAAGAGGTTAAATTACTTTTTTGGAAGTCAGGAAAATAGATAAGGGTTTTTAATCTGAAATTCCCCTTCTCAAGAGATGATTTGTATTATACACTTAATTTTCAGTATGTGGTATATATAAACTACCTATATAAGACTTTATGTTATTAAATTAATTTATTCACTCTATTTTATGATCTATTTTATTTCCTATATTTCAATAGGTTTTGAATGAATTTTTACCCAATCTATATGTGTGTTTTCCGTCTCAAATTTCATTCTTTGGAACTCATGTTACAATCACCAATTATTTTCTTATTTGTGGTGACTAAATTTAAATGGAATAATTTTTCCATGTTACTCATGAAAATTAAAAGATTTAAAATCCTGTATTTTTATCCCTATCTCATATTATTTTAATTTAAGAATTACATTTTCCATAGTGGAAAATTAATCCTATGTTTTGGTAATGTAAAAGTTTGTATAATTTCATAGAAAATAAATCCCTCTTTAGATACTTGAAAGTGGATATAGTAGTAGTACAAATGCACCAAGGGAAAAAAACCCAAAAATAGTTAGTTTATAATTATCTCAATAATCACTTTTATGCATGATGAGTGGGCCTAAGACTGCACACCTGGAAAGACTCTCTCGAGGGATATGATTTAGACTATTCATATGCACTAAAAGAACCATGATAAAGGATTTTTCCAACCATTTCATTGGTATCATAACAATGAAAACCATTGAACCAAATTACTATCTTCCATGTATGAATAAACACATTATGTGTACTCTTACCCATATATTTTTCATAGATGTAGTTACATTATGTAACTTTTTTATTACCCCACAGTTTCAATGTGGATTAAGGGATGTTCTCTTAGACATCAACATTATTTTAGTGAATGGGGAATTATTTGATATATGTATTTCTCAATATATGGTTAGATATGTTTTATTTAGTAATATTTTTCTTATGGAATGGTATGAATGTTCTTGATGACTCTTATGTGGAATTAATTGGACTTAATCAGGTGATGGGAGAGGACTATAATTATATATCCCCTCAATGAATCGATAGATCTCATGAAACAAATCGTATTTGGTTTTGGTCTATTCCTCGTTCCGAAACAAAAACGTTGTCATGGAACAAGGAAATGATTGAATGCTTTTAATTTCTAGTAATATTCATTCCATCAATATGAGATCAATGATTATTTTTATCCTTTTTTTCATTTATTTTCATTGATATAGAATGAACTCACTTTTAGTTTTCTATAGATTCACATTTCTCATTTAATATAACTATATCACTTATTCTAGGTTTATGTTATGTAATATTATACTTTTATTACCCCTTAAATATAATCTAATCTCAGACATATTTATTTTCATTTCCCTAAGAAACCAATTGGAGGACTATATATAATTTTTAGAGATATCATGGAAGGTATAATCATGTTCTCGAAATATGATAATGTTCTCTCTTATATTTTAAAGTGTAATTTATATATGTATATGATATTCTAGGACTATTAAACTATTTTATCCTTTATGAACTCTTTTAGTTTATACTAATAGTTTAACATAAATATCTTCTTTGGGATCCTAGAGTACGAGATGTTATAACATAATTAAAACTTAGAAAAAACCCATTATTTATTGATAATTTAAGAAGATATATAATTTATTTATTATTTTTATTAACTAACATCATGTTAATGTGACACATGGTGTAACCAATATGAATAAAAGTCCATCATATACTCAAAAGAGTGAAAGGGATATTGAATGTCTTATTACATTGCAATATGTTTTATTTATGTGTTGTGTTATACATTTTATTTTTGTATTATTATTTAGTATTCATGTTTTACAATTTTTAATTATTTTTTATTAATGAAATATTGTATCATATTATGATTAATTATTTTATATTACTAATAAAATAAGAATTATTTCATTTGTAGGTACACTTTTGTTTTGTTTTTTTTTGAGTTGGGGGGAGGTGTGTTCAAAAACTGGTAGTGTGATAGGAAAGTATAGTAAGTATATCAACCCAATATTTTAGTATTAATATCTCATTAAATAAATATGTATTTGGATATGTTTTTTCCAATGAAAAAGTTAACCAAGATGAAAAAAGATACATTTTGTTGATATATATTTTAATTATTAAATATGATTATTATAATATATCAAGTTAATTGATGGGTATAAATAGATGTTACCAAGTTATTAAATATAGGTAGAAATAAGATTCATTGGGATCAAATAGTATAATTATTCATTATTAGGATCATGTATCTATGCTTGGAATGGTGGTTGCTTCACTGGGGTTTTCCCAACATAAATCTCAAGCCTACCTCCATCAAGTGTAGCTTGATAGAAATAATTTGTGGGAGAAATTAATGATCATGGAAATATCTAGGTGATCAAGGATAACTGAGTCTCCAACATCAACAACCATAACCTCTTATCATTTCCTTATATCTTATGTATAATTTTTTGGGGATTTGTAAGTAGAAGTTAGGATGATATAAACTTGTAATTACTAATGTAATAAATTTTATATTACTCATGTATTTTGTATTTCTATAAAATTTACTTTTAAGGAATGTATTTAACTGAATAATAAATTTTTTATTCAATAAAACTTTATTGATTAAATTTAAATAAAACTTATTAAAAAATTTATTATTCTTAAATAAATAGAAAACTATATTTATTATCTATTTCTAGAAGAATTTTAATTTCCATTTCTATATATTTGCATCTTTATAAGATAAATTGATCACTTTTAATGGGTTATTATAAATGGATAATAGTGAAAAAAAATATAAACACTCATTTCAAATTAGTAATTAATAAAAAAAATATAAATAAAAATTAATGATTTTTAAAGACCAGTTTTCTAAAAAACCAATTTATTGTCTATATAAATTATGTTTTTATTTAAAAGATAAATTTATCATATCTAGAAAATTATTTCGTAAAAATTGATTTTATTTTTGGATTCATCATATAAAAATTATTTAATGGTAAATTGTTGATATTTTGTTTGTAAATATATATTTTTATATGAATAGTACAAAATATATTTTTCACAAATACCAAGACTTTTAGGACATCATTAGGCTATATGCATGACTTAAAAATTTATGAATCATTTAGACTGATCAAATATTTATTTAATAACTAAAATTATAAATTTAAATATATTATGTTTAATTTTGGAAACTATGTTTGAAATTTTTCAGACCAAGTTATATTTTTTGTTCAACTATTTTTTAGTTATATATTTTTTACATTAGAATTAGTTTTTATCAACAGTCGAAATTTAATGTTTGAAAATGGTTTAAATATTTTGAATAATAATATCCAAACTATTTAATAAGGCAAATTTATTTTTTATTTATAAAAATAAGTTTGTCGAGGTTAAAAAATGAGTTATTGTGGTGAAAATAAATTATAGTAAAAAGATAAATCAAGGAGAAAGGTCCTAAAATATCTCCACACTTATCAATTGTTTTTTTATGAGAGGTGAATAAAAAAACTCATCCCATCTCTATATTTTTTAACTTTTTTCACTTTCCTTTGAAATTGACAAACCTTTAATATAATGTTATGAGTATTTACGGAAGTGTCACTCCTCTCACTTATCAAAAATACCTTCAATACCCCAATTATCTTAACACCACAAAAATTTTACCTCATTTTTTTAAAAACTATATGTTATACTATATATCCCATGTTATATAGGTTATGATATCCTTAAAATACCATTATTAGAAGGCTCAAGGAGTCTCCACGAGAAGTAAGGTAAAAAATTGCAATCAATCTTTTTTTCATTTCAATTTCTTTATTTCTTCTTATATCATATAATTCGATTATAATAATACTAAAATAATTACATCTGTATAATTAGTATAGATAAATATTAGTATTTTTATGGAATAACCATTTCATACCTCGCTCCCAACCAATCAAAAAATTAAATCATTGCTCGTGTTACAAGAAAAATACCACCAAAATGATCGATGCATTCGATTTTTCATCACAAACATACATGGATGGTTTTAAGAATATACTTAATGAATAAAAATTAATTTTTATGAAAATATTAAGTTTCATTAAATATAAATTTGGAATCCTATTGATAATATTACCAATAAATTATCATTATAAATTTAATCATAAAAAATGAGCTTACCAAGAGGAAAAATTATATCTTCATTGTAACTAATTTCTTATCATCTTATATTCTGGATATATATTTTCTAAATTATATATATATTTTTTTAATAAAATATAAATAATTTTATTATTCTTCTATAATTAAGATATTATAATTACTTCATAACCATACCCATCCATTGATTATAACATGTCCTTGTTTGGGTCAGTTTAACCACCTATATAAAATAAGGAATAAATTTATATCATGGATGTTAATTGTAAATTAATTTATAATAATATTAAATAGTAATAATTAAATAATTGTTTTATTTTTTCTTTAATGGTAATATAATTTTATCACTAATTATTATGATACCACATTTTTTACATTAAAAAAATTACCAAAACAAGCCCATTATGGGTTCCACAATTAGGAACCATACCTAAAATAACAATTGAATAAACATTTAACATTATAAAAAGATTAAGAAAATATTGTTCTAGTGACATTAAAAATTTTAAAATTATGAGCTTTGTAAAAAAAACTAACCAACATCGTTGTTAAGAAACATGTACAAAATGAACGGAATTATTACAATTTGATGATGAAAATAAACTATAAATAGCTAATATATTGGTCGGGAATAATTAAAAAAGATGCTTATAAAAAGAAATATATATGAGTAATATTTTCAGAATATTTATTGAAATAGTTATTTTTATTATAGAATAGGTAAGAAAACCTATGACCAAACAACAATCCAAGGTAATGATTTTGGTTAACTTAATTTCCATTCTTTGAGTTATGATCATTTTTCTTGAACTTTATTCTTATAAGTAGGAAAATTATACACTATTATTGAATTATATT
Organism: Viscum album; assembly: GCA_963277665.1. NCBI lineage: Eukaryota > Viridiplantae > Streptophyta > Magnoliopsida > Santalales > Viscaceae > Viscum > Viscum album. The sequence continues at coordinate 1,527,721,328 of OY728138.1, read as the reverse complement.
TTATGTAATATTATTTATCAATGGATTTACATTGTTTCATATAAAATCCTTTTTAAATAATTCTAACTCCAAAAATATGATGTTTGTAATATTTTCCCCTCAAATTCCCTTCTTTGAGGAATGATTTGAATTGTGTGTATATTTCCATGTATATGGTTTATATGTTGAATCTATGAAGAATTATAAAATTATTCACTATTTATTCATGTTATTTATAGTTTTGTTTCATATTTTACTATTCAATATATTTTAATTTTAAGGTTGAAAAATTTATAAAGGTTTTCTCATATCCATTTCCCTCCTTTGAAACATATGTCATATTAACCAATTATTTTTCTTCTTATATTTTATATACTAATCATTGATATAATTATATCAAATTTTTATTTAAATTAAAGGGATATACAAATTAGAATGTAGTAATCTACTATGAGAAATTTATTTCATATAATTCTAAAACATTGTTATGAATAATTCACATCCTCTCTAATAAACTATTTCTCTCCCATGTCCATATTATTTCTTCCCGTCAATGTTAATTTTTTATTTTTAATTATAAATACATATTATTTCATTTGATCTTCATATTTTTCTTGAACTATTTTCAAAATAATGCTTTATTACTCTTTTAATGATGTGGGTTCCAATTAATATGATTTTTAAAAAATATTAAAATGGATATTTATTTTCATGATTGTATATTTTATATTCAACTCCACATCTATCAAATTAAAATTTATCTCCATTCTAGGTTCCATTATTGCTATTTATTTTTATATAAATAATTAAATGGTTAATCATGTAAACTTCTCAAATGTAACTTTTAAAAGTGACTCATAACATTATCTTTAACAAAAATGTCATGAAATGGTTTACAAAAACTCCTTTTATATATTTTCATCCATTTTAATATTTATTTAAAAAGGACCTATCTCTTATGGATTTATGTTTTATAAAAAACCATTTAATTTAATTTGTGAAATACTTTTTTTGGGTGATTTAATTTTTGGTATCAACAAATAAAAATTCCTGAATTTATTTTTTGTGATACCATTTAGAAATGTTTTGAAGGTCATTTCTAATCCATAGGGTTTTCATGATACATTATATGATTGATTTTATATGGTAATCATATGAATGAATGTTTATGGTTGGGGTCCTATATCACCCTATAATTCATTGGATGATGTTTTATATCTCATGAAACAATTGAATGTGAACATACATGGATTTTTTCAAAACATAATGGTTGAAAATAATTGATTTTTTTTACAACATAAAGGGTGGTAATGAATAATTTTTCTCATAGTGTAATGATTCCCAATTATTTTTTTTGTTCAATATTTCTTTATTATGCTTCATTTCTATGTTTTACCATATTTATATGTTATATTTATAATATTATTATCTAAGGATCATGTTTATTGACTCATGTTTTTATAATCTTATACCACAACAAATGTATATTAATTTTAGATAACATGTATTTCTATCATAAATTGTGGAAAATTATTAATATTACATATTATTTTTATCACATATTTATCTCATTATATTTTTCATTACTACAATGTATTTTAAATGTAACAGCACACTAATGAAACCAATATTTTTTATCAAAACCTGATATAGCACTCATAATATTTCCCTTTATCAAAGATATAAATAGTGTGGATAAATGGAGATTTAATTAATGCTAGAATACATTCTGATAAATTTCCCATTTTTATCATTTTTAAACTCAATTGAACGAGGTATTTATAATAAATATTTTAGAATAGATAAATGAAATTTAATATTTGTGTTCTAATAACATCAATTCTTGATTGGAGCTAATGGAATATATTTTTAGTACTTTTAAAAGGGCTTATATATCATAGTTTAATCAACCATCAATTTACTCCTCCCTCCCTAAGACCCACTCTATTGAAAACCACCACTATTGTTGAATAGCCTATCCCCCAGGGATACTCTGTCACTACCTCATATGGATATCCCACCCCATAAACTCACAACCCTCACAACTTATCGTGATCACACCTTCCCCCTAATTTATAAACCCCAATGCCATTCCTATATTTTTTTATTTTCTATTTTCCCTTCCCTGCTTATTTATAGCCCCCATCTCCATGCCCAAATTCATCACTTGTGTGGTTTCCCCTCCCCATAAAATTGCTAACCCCATCGCCAACTAATTGTCATCGATTTAACATCACCTCTCACTAGTGATCACCTAACTGACTGTTTTTTATTTTTATCCTACATTTTATGGTTCTACTACTAATATTTCCACTTTTATATTTTTTAGAAGTTCATTTTTTATTATTTATTTTATACTACAAATCCATTTATTATATAGTAAGTAATTCCTCCCATTCATTTTTTTGTGACATAAAAAAATAAAAATAAACATTATTTATAATAAATATATATATATATATAATATTGAAAGAGAAATGATTGAGAGAATATATATTAATTAAAATAATATAATAGATGAATTTTTTGAAAGAGGATAAACTAAAGATTAATATTTTTTTATTAAGGAATCAATAATGAGTTCATACACATTATTGTAAATTTATTTAGTTGATTGGTTTTATAAGTTATTTCAAGAAAATCTCACTAAAGAAACTTTGGATATACAATTCATGATTTGTTACATACATGTACATCAAAACTAAAGGAATTAAATAAATGATAATTTTCAAGGGAATATGTTAGAAATTAATATTGTAATTGGAAGTTTATATATGAGCTATGAAAAAACTTATTATAATAGGAAAAATATGTTTTTGAAAATAAAATAAGTAATATATGATAATTGTTTACAAAGGAAACATAAAATTAGGAATGTAAATTAATACTAGTAACATGTGAGTCATGGAAAACAATTTAATAAAATAAAAGTAAATCTTTTTAATAAAATAAATAAGATCAATTTTAAATAATCATAGCTTTGGGAGATTATGTTAATTGGGAAGTCAAGGACTCCTTGGAAGAAGAGAAAGGATGCAGAAGATTGGTGTATGATATATGTAGCGTAGTGGAATAATAGATGATATTTTGTAAATTTATACATCGTAGGTGTAGTTGTTGTAATGTGTGGATTTATATTTTCTATCTGCAATGTAATTACACTGAATTTTCAAAAACATTTGTTGTTTTGGGATAAAAAAAACAAGTGATATTATTCAATTTATATTGAAAAAATATAATAATATTAGAACACATAAAAAATTAATAAAACATAAAATAATAGCATCAATGATAGATTACCATATTGAACTTGTTATTTTTAAGTAAAATTATCTTATTATTATACCAAATCCTTTATAATACGTATGAGTAATACATAAATATAGATAATGGAATCAATTTTTTTGTTGTTATGAGTGATGAAAAAAAATTAACCATTAATGAAAAGGAATAATGGAATAATAACCTACATGAGTGAGGAGATCATAATAAAATTATACGATCATATCGAGAGTATATACATTTAAAGTAGAAAACTTATGACAATAAATTATTAATATTTGATTGGACGACATATATAGTGTCATAACCCCTCCCTCCAAAGATTCCACACCTATTTTAGTAATTAGAGAATATAGATAATGATGCTTGAAGCCATCCACAATGGGATATGGAATGGTGACAAGTAATGAGGGTATATCACACACATAAATTGGAGGCATTACCCTATAATATTTGAGTAGAAAAGAGATAATATGGAAACAGATAACAAGTACTAATAAAAAATAGTAAATCTAGATCTCAATACATGCATATAATTTTATACAATAGATCAATAGTAAAGAAAAATACAAGTACCAATAGATAAACTCCATAGTGGTCAGAAATCCCAAATAGATCCCAAACAACCACAATCTAGTAATGTCTATCCTGATCACCAACCAACTCCTGCTGAACATAAAATTGTTTTATATATACATAGGGTGAGCATACCATGTATACTCTGTAGGATCCTCCCTAGATCCACTTGATAATATTATACCTAAATCATACTAAATCCTAGTGAACAAAAATTAAAGCTAACATATCAAATAAATAGGTATGAAAAGTTCTCCTCCTTAGTATGGATATATCCCCCAATGTATCACAAGAATTTTGACATAAAATATAATATAAAAAAGAAGATACTTTGATACTAATTCCCCACTAGTTTGTTTCTCTTACATAATTTCATATGTTAGGAACCATCTCTATCTAAAATCAATTCATCAAAAAGAAAAATGGAATAAATTATAATAACAAGCATCTTGTGAATCAAATCATCTCATCATCACATACCACATCTCCAGATAGAAACAGAGTATTTTCTAGAAGCCACAACAACCCCTATACAATGTATTATACCTCAATCCATTATAACCTACACACGTCATGCCTATAATAATACATAGGATACTATATCCAAAGATACATGTTTGTTAAAAAACCACAATAAATTAATACCCTCTATACATATATAATATTAAGGTAACCATCGTGAATACCAACACGTAATATTACCAAGAAAAGATAGTATGATTAGAGTTGGTAGTCAACCATCAATTTCATGCCAACTTAGATATTGGGGAAAATACCCACCTCAGGAGTCTACTAGGTGTTAGTAACCTCATCGACATGGGTGGGGTATCATAATAAATCACATAAAATACATTTTATAATATATCCCGCTACCATAGTATAGGTAATAACCTAGTATGAGGCTCAACAAAAACTGTTATCTGTCAGACACCTGAATGCCACCACTAAGAAAGAGTTATCCTATTACCATAAAATAATTCAAGATATTCATTTTATTAATTATTAACTTTTTACTGTTTCAATTTATGTTAATTAATTTATTATCCATTAATTAAAATTATTTCATTCAAATTACATTAACGACCAAGATAAATTCTATTCCCTCATGTATAATCTAACTAATTCCACAGTTCCTCATGATTATGAACATTTTCATTACATTCATGCATCAATCCCATGGGTTCAAACATTTATTATTCATTATCATTATGAAATTCCATGTACTCTATGTTACATACAGGATACTATAAACACGTTTCATAAAACAAGCCCAACCAGCTGCCTCTATAAGTGGGGAAAGGAATACATTTATACAAGCAACTCATCCATACAACCATTAAAGAAAATAATTATTAGACAAGAGTCTCTATTTTTATCACAAAAATGGGAATAACTAGCTTCAACCATTCCAATTAGTCCTATATCCATCCCTAACACTACCATGAATATCACCATGAATCCCACCATATCAGGAATGTAATTCTACCACAAACCTTGAAATTACTACTTATGTCTCATCAACTATAATTCATTATAAGCTAACATTAAATTTCATATCAAGGATCACATCATAGAAATCACATAAGATATAAAGGAAACAAAAAAGTCAATAAGGAATCTAAGCCTAAAAACCCAAGGCATCCTTCCATTAAAAGAAAATAGGAATACTCAGCCCCAGACATTTACTATTATTAAACAACTAATTATATAGCATTTTGAATTAATATATTCATTTACCATATGTTAAAACCAAAAAAACCTAACAAATCAATTATAAAAGATTCAAATTATTTAAACATACATTCAAGTATAACTTTTGGTTTCAAAAAACATTATGGAAGAACAATTCCATTAACATGACATTATTATTTCATGAACAAGAATTTTTATATCCACATTATTTATCCAATTACACTAAAAAATGGAAGAAAAATTTCAATTAAACATTAATTACATTAATTTTATTCAATCATAAAGAAAAATACATTCAAAAAATACTATTTAATTATTTATCCAATAACACTATTGGATTTACATTATTTAACCATTCTAATCATATCTATCATGCTAAGCTATAGAAAAAAAATACAAAAGATATCCAAAACATAAACATATATATCATTCTATCTAGTATAACAAGAGGAAAACTTTCATCACGGGGAAAGAATATCAAATCATAAAAACCATAAGCAAAGTTCATTTTTTAAACCAATTTAAACTTTATTAATGTTAATTTTAATATCACCCAAAGAGATTAATAATGATAACATTATGATTGAGCATAAAAACAAAGAGATGTAATGAATCCCTTACCTCATGTATTTGAACATTCATGGATAAAAAAACTAATCCCAAACCTCTGATCACCATCATCATAAATATTCTACAACCCACAATTATTCTAATCCACAACTATTTAAAAAAAATAAAAATAAATATATGAGAAAAAATGAGATCACCCACCAATTCATAACAAGATAAAATAATAGGAAAGGAAAATGATTAAAGAAGAATCCTCAAGAGAAAGAGGGAAAACACACCTTGGATCAGTATAGATCGAAAGAAGGTATCCATTAATCATTTCCTAATAAAAGGGATTCAAAATTTTAGGAAGAAACACCTCTGGATTCCTAGAATTGTGAATGAATCATATGTTTTCTTAGAAAACTAAGGGTGTCATTATATTTATAGGCACACTGCCATATTCAGACTCACAACATGAATGATTAATTCACATTGTGAACAGACTGAGAATTAAAACTCACTAAAAAATGTATCTCCACGATCCAATAAACATGGATCAATTAATCTCACGAAATTCTTGTTTATATCATGAGTTTTCAATGAAAGATTCATTTCAGTCGATCCATTACCCTTTCCCTCATGAATCAACGGTTCACATCTTGAATCCCACATAAAAATTTCCCTTCTCAGGACTCAAATTACAATGTAGGATATTAGCCAAACTCCCACATTGTGAACTATACTTCACATCTTGAACTTATATTAATTGTAGATTCCATCTCCCAAACTCCAGTGATACCTCTCTTGGATTCCTCCAAGCATCATAGACTTCAAAAATACAAAAATGAACTGTCTAGAAGGATCTGATCCTTTATATATAATACTTAGTAATTAATTATCATCATTAATAATTAAAAAAATATAGAGAAGGAAAATAAATGGTTTCATCAAAATAACCACCCCCTAGGATACTTCTCAATAATCTCATAATCATAATAGATCAACCACCTAACTCATATGATCAAAACAAAGAAACATGCAACACCAAAAACCATATCCTAAACACACTCCTAGGGTTGATACCTCTAAAAAATGGGAAAGACCAAAAAAATCATCAAAGAATATAAAACCATATCATAGATCAGATAAAGATCAACAATAAAAAAGAGAAATACTACAAGAGAATAAATAAACAAAAAAACTAATGATACATAGAACACAACTTTGAATCAGGTTCTCAAGTACTCTCCTTCACACTATTGTATCTCTATTAGGAATGAACCATTGGAATAACACACCTATATAACATATTATCTTGGTAGTCCAAGATAACCACAAGTCACTCCATAAAGGTGACATCTTCATTAATGTTAATCTCACTCCAATCAATAATGTGAGAGTTTTCAGGAAGATGATAAAGAAGCTATGAAGAATGGAATACATCATACATCTAGCTCATGTGTAGGTAAAGTGATATCTGATATATAAAATCCCTAATATGAGACAACACATTGAAACCCCCAACAAATTGAGGAGAAATCTTACTCCCACAACCAAGCATTCTAGACCCAAAATGAGGATAATATTTTATAAAAGCATAGTATCTAACATAGAAATCTACATATTTTATCCTATGATATTTATATCAATTTTTATGATCTTGTATTGTCTTAAGACTCTCATGAATCACCTGAACCTCAAAAATATTGGATGCATGTGCCTCATATGTCATCATGTTTCTTGATACTTTTCTCTATTTAACAATCTGTCTGCTGATTAAAAGTATTTATAAGGAACAAAAGTGAACTAAAATAATGGTGGAGTCCTCTTCACACCCTTGATGTAAAATAACTATCACAATAATAGATAATATTCATTGATACTCCATGGGGTCTCACTACCTCCTCTAGATAATACCTTGATAAAACCTATACTAAGATTAATTCCATGATTGCTAAGAAATGAGATGATTTTATCAACTGTTCCATTATAACCCATGTAGAATCATACCCTTCCTATGATCAAGGTAAACTGGTAATAAAGAGGAAATAAATTTCCTACCAATTCCACATATGATAATCTAATGGATAGAGAAAACCACTAGAAACATGGTGTTCAATTCCCACCATCTTGAATAACAAATTTATATACATGATATCCACAACCAAAAACATGAACCCAGGACACCAAAACTAACCACTTAGAGAATGGAGCATCTTCATCACACCAGGATTTAATAAATTGTTTAAAATATCTAAATCATAAGGAACTACCTCAAATATCACACAATGAATGAATATCCACATTCATAAAAAAACCCGATGTTTTTTATCATTAGATAAACCATCAGGGGCATCATGACAAACAACCTAATCTCTCTAGAACTCTACCTCAGAATCCCACAACAAGGCATCCTCCACCTACGACATAGAATTTTACTACACCATCATATAATAAAAAAATCATATTTCACTATCCTATCCCATATCAAGATTTATCAGTGATATTTCTTCCATCACTATCCAAGAATCTCCAAACTCACACATGAAATCATTGCTCAACATCCTACTCAGCGCATCAGCTAAAATATTAAACTTACCTGATGTATATGTAATATATTATTCTAATTCCAATAAAAATTTCATTCACTATCATTTTATCAAGTTATGTTAATGCTGGGAGAATACATACGTCAGGATATTTTGATCGGTGAAACCCGAAAATGGTCATTGCTAAGTTAATGTCACCATAACTTCAAGTAAAACATGATTGTTCTTAACTTGAGATCATGGGTGGAATAGACATTCTCATGGATGCATAATTGTTGAGACCCATAAATAAGTTTTTGATATTTACTTGATTAATACATTACATAATCCAATATTTGAAGAGTCACAAAAAACCACAAACTGAACTCCATATTGTGGAAAATAAAGAAAAGGAGTGTTGAACAACCTCTCCTTTAGATACTACAATGTTTTGTAATACTTGTCAGTCCAAAATAAATCCTGATTATTTATGGTAAAAGATGTCATAGAAGTCACAATCCAAGAGAATTTGGTTACAAAACACCTATAATAGTTTCAAGAACAAGGAAACTTTATACCACTTCCATGGTCATGGTGGATTCTTAATAAATGTCTTCCCTAACCTTTATAGGATCCTTGGATTATATACACTTTGAAAAAACAATCCCATGAAATAAACATCACATTATTAGATCTAACACTTAGGTAGATTCTTGAATATATTATGATGATTAAGAACTCCCATAAGTTCCTACAGATGCTCTACATGCTCTTCCTCCGATGTGGTGTAGCACTGATTTCATTAATGAAAACTACCATGAACCAATCTTGTAACTCTCTAAGAACAGTGTTCATCAAAACCATGAACATTTCTATAGATTTCATCAGACCAAATAGAATTATTAAGTACATGTAATTCTCATAATTACATCATAAATCATTCTTCAGAATATCCTCATCCTTCACCCATATTTGATGATATCCCAACCATAGATTGATCATTGAAAACCATCTAAACCCTTTAAGTTGATCGAATAAATCAACAATACATGGAAGAGGATATAGATGATTCCTTTTCACCTAATTAAATAAATTATTATAGATATAGATATGTAGGTTTTCATATGAATTTTTTATGAATAGAACCAATGCACCCCTAGGTTACACACTAAGACAAATAAAAAATCGTTTCAAAAAATCATCGTTCTATACCCACGACTCCAAAAACACAGAAGGATTCATCATTTATAGATACATACAGATTTAAATAGTTTATAGATGAAGCTATACCACAAATATAATCTCTAATAAAGGGTTTAACACAACAAAATCCTCTTGAAAGGCATTGAAGTTCTCTTCCATAGCCTTAGGAAAAACTGTTGGCGGAATGTATAATGAAATCAACATCAGCTCTGTCTAAAACATCTAAGTGTATTTATCACTAATGAAAATGGAATACTCCCTATCAAAATCATTGTGAAAAATATTGCTCCAAAATAAATACAAAGAATTCCACCCCAAATACATCCAGTCCATGTTGAGGATGATGTTGTATGGATTTATATACAAATACAAGAAGTCTCCCCAAAAGAGGTTCTTCCTTAGTACTAGCTCACTATCTTAAAATACTTTATAAAAATAATATTAAAATATAACTAGCATAGTCAAGGCCAAGGGAACTAAAATACTCTCTAACTAATTACCTAAAGCATAAATTAGGGTAGGTGATGTGATGGAGTGTGTAGCTCCATAAAAAAATAAAGCGGGTACCCATTTTGAAAACAAGCAAAGTGTCTGTGAATATTGTCTAGATCACTTGGAATGAAAACACTAGCACCTCAAGTTTCCCTCAACCTATCTAGTCTTAATGGTGACCACATCCATAGATAAATTTTTCTCTCTAAGGTGTATCATCTTGGTGATTTCTCGTACCCACCTCCCATACCCTCCCCTCTACAAGTCAAAATCTATATCACCATACCACTACTACCTCAGATGAAATATCCTGAATAGAGGAACCTGAAGTAGAAAACCATCGAAAAATTATCTTCTAGAAAATGTAAAAAACTCTTATTTTCAATGAATTCGTACTCCACATAATAAAAAAGAGTCTAATAATCACTTTATAGATTTTTTTAGAGCCTCCACCCCCATATAAACGAGATAATGAGGACTGGAAACCACCCTATACTATCTAAAATCTCACAAGTCTAAGGAAAAGGGAACCTAAAACACTTATCTAGTACATGAGGAATATTATAGACTCCCCTATTAGGAAGATCTTGTTGTAAACTATATCATATCAATAAACTTTACTCTCCCATCACTATGAGATATGCTAATAATATAAACAGGTTCACTTGGATCTAGATCTCTTAATGAAAACACGCCTTGAAATTCCTCACCCTGGCCTCATCATATAGTGATACGTCTAAATCATTTCAGAGAAGGGTCTCGAAATGGTTCCCAAACTCTCTAAAGTAAGATCTACCCCATTGAAGGTTAATTATCATCTAGAAAATTTATGTCTTCATGGTTGATAAAAGAAACTCTACTTAAAAGAAATCTCAAAACATCATCCATGAGACGACTCACTCCCCAAGATCCCTAAGGAACAAGAACCACCACTATCATTCTACTCAATGCATTATCATCACCTCCAAAATATTTCTCATTTTAATGAATGAATCAATCTAAAGGTTATCTCCACCTCCTCTAACCAATCCTTTGTCATTTAGTCCAAATTGAAGCTCTCAAACTTCTATGGACTCTAGAACTAAAACCCTCCGAGTTCCCTTCTATAAGTGTCTTAATCATTGACCTCCATCCATACCTAAAAAATAAAAAAACTATTAGGGATTGTTAAACATGTAACATGGAATATTTTAGAATAATTAATTATTTAATGTTCAAATTAATCCCAAGGTACATCCATTACAAACATTGTCACAAAGAAGAATGATGCATGATCTTTTTGGAGGAATTTTACCATGAAACAATTACCAATTTACTCAATAGGCCTAGTGAGCATAAAGGTTCATGCAGTAGATCATTAGGGGGGTCTAAATACATGTTTCCTTGTCCTCATACTTTTTTTACATCACATAATAAACTCAGAAAACATTGTTTCCCTAAAACCCATGTAGTCCTCATGAATGCCTACCTCTGACCTCTATCATATCTCTCAACCTAACCATATGATACCACTTTGACACAACATCCTACCACAAAAGAAACCCCTATAGTCCATAAATTACTGAGTCAAGATAATGGCACCTGAGGCACCCCTCAAATAGGATATGGGTTGGAGATGATCACCAATGGTATATCATACACACAAATGGGAGGAATTACCCTCTATGATTTGATAATATGAAAGATAAGATAGAAACACCCAACAACTCATTATCATAAAAAAGTAAAGAGTGATCCCAATAAATTCATGAAATTTCTTACAATAGAAAAATAGTAACAGAAACTACAAGTACCAAAGGATAAACTCAAAATCGACCAAAAAACCCAAACAACTCCTAAATAACGTCAAGAATGTAATGTTCATCTTGATCACCAACCGTATCTCATTGAAATTAGAAAAGTTTATATATTCATAGGTTGATCATAATACGTATACTCAGTACCATCCACCCGAGAATCTCTCAAGTAAAATATAAAGAAATAATTCTAAATCCCAATGAACAACAAGTGAATATAACTAATCACCTAAATAGGTATACTAAGTTCCCATCCTAACTATGGATATATCTCACCAAATTTTTCATAAAAATAGACATATAATATAATATCTAAAATAAGGTAGCATTCTGCCACTTCCCCGACTAGATTTCCACTTTCCCCGAGTCATTTGTCTTGATCCACCTCTATCCAAAAGTAAGTCAACCTGAAGACAATTGAGATAAAGTATCATAACATAAATCATGTGCATCAAGTCATATCATTATCACATACCAAATATCTAGATAGAGAGTTGGTTGTTTCCGGTAGCCACCACAACCTGTATGTCTTTTATTATACATCAAGACATTACAACTCATATATTCCAGACCTATAATAATTGATAGGATACTATATATAGAGACACATGTTCGTGAAATAATTATAATATAATATATTCCTATAGAAACATATATGGGAATGTTAACCATCATTCATACTGGTATATAATACTACTAAGAGAAGAGATTAGGGCCATAGGGGTAAGTTTTTCATCTGTTCATTCCCAACCTGGATATTAGAGAAAATACCCTCCCAAAGTTTACTGGGTGTCAGTTTCCATTACTCCATGGGTGAGGTAGAATATGAAATCACATAAAATATATGTATAATATATCTTTCAACCACACTATGGAAAATGACCTAGTCTTAGGATCAGCTGCTGCTATCGTCTCTCGGACACCTAACTACCATCCTTAAGAACTAAATATCCTATAAACAAACACGAATTCAAGGTGATTCATTTAATTAATTATTTCATTTTATAATTTCAATTTATGTTAATTAGTTCTGTATCCATTAATTATCATTATTTCATTCACATTTCATTAACTACTAAGTGATGTTCTTGCATAATCTAACCGATTAAAAAATTCCTTATGACTATCAATGTTTTTATTTCATTCAAGCACCAACCCATGGGTTTAAATTTTTTTATTCATTATCATTCAATAATTTTAGGTACTTTAGGAAACATCCTAATCTACCATAAAAGAGATACTTAAACTAAGCACAACCTGATGCCTCATTAAATGGGGAAATAAATGAAAGTAAACAAGAAATAAATCCATCTAATATTTAACAAAGAACATTATCAAAGAAGAATTCTAACTTTTAGCACAATAATGGGAATTCCTAGATTCGACCCTTTCCCTCAATCCCTATGTGACCTCTAGTACCACCAAGCATATCACCATGCATCCTAAAATATTAAGCACCAAGTACTTCTATAAACCCATGCCTCTATTCTCATTTATTATCAACCATGAGTCATAAAAATATCACATCACATCATATAATAAGTATCACATCAGAAAAATCACTCATTGTAGTAAGGAAACAAAAAATAAATCAACAAGACATCATGGCCCTAAAAACCAAGGCATCCAACTTTTAAAAGAAAACATGAATTATCAACCCCAAACATTTATCTTTATCAAACAAATAGTTATTTACCATATTAAATTAATTAATTAATTTATCAAAGTTTACAACCATGTACAACCAATGTCATCATTTGTAAAGGATTCAAATTATTTAAACATGCTTTCAATAAATACTTTAACATTCATCCTACATGAAGGAAGAACAATTCCATTAACATGATTCTTTATTATTATTTCATCACCAATTAGTTCCATCTATATGTTCATTATCTAATTCCATTAACATATCAAATAACAATTCCAATTAAAAATGACTCAAGAATTACATTATTTTTCATTAATCGTAAGATTGTTACGTTTAATCAATACACATTAAGTCATTTTCCAATAACAATAGAAGATTTATGTTCTATAACCATTTTCATAATATAAATCACATTAAACTATAGAATAAACAAACATGTAAACCAAATCATTAGCCTAGATAGCACAAAATCTAGTAAAACATGAGGAACACTGTTGTCATAGTGGAAAAACATGCAATCATGAAAACCATAAACCAAGTTCATTTTTTAATCTGGTTAAATAATTATCAAGGTTAATTCCAAAATCAGGTGAAGATATTAAACATGAAAATGTTATGATTTCATATAGAAACAAGTATAATTAGTGAATCCCTTACCTCAAAAAATTAAACATTAATGAATGAGAGAAAAACAATAAGCATAAGCCTTTGATCGCCTATCCTAAAAGGAAAATGCAACCACAAAATAATGTCACACCAAAACCATGAGAAAAAGTATAAAATAAATCCAGAAGAAAAAAATTCTATCATCCTCCATAGTATGGAAAGATAAAATCAGAGGAAATAAAACTGATCATAGAAGAGACCATAATTAAAAGAGGGAAAACTCACCCCAGATCACCATAGATAAAACATCATAATATGAGGCTCAATACCTATCAAAATTTCTCTTAAACACCCTGATGAAGCACTTGTAGATACCTATAGTTTAGGAATAATCATAGAGTTTCTTAGAAAATTGAAGGTGTGATTAGATTTATATGTACACTTCCAGACACATATTTTTAGTGAAAATGTGTTATTCACATTGTGAATAACCTTATTTTTATGAATCAATGAAAAATAAGTCAACACAAATCTAATAAACCTGGATCAATTCACATCATGATATCCTTGTTCATTTCATTTGTTTTTTGTGACATATTCATCGAAACCCATCCTCCACCCTTTTATGTCATGAACTGATGGTTAACATCTTGAATCACACCATTTGAATTTCTGTTCTCAATTTGTTAATTCCTATTTGGGATATGACCCAAACTCCCAAATTGTGAACTATAGTTTTCATCATGAACATATCTTATGTCTAGATTCTAGCACCCAAACTCTACTAATTCTTTACATATAGGATGCCAAAATATACAGTGAAAAAGCATAATATCAATGAGTAGAAACACATATTCCATAATAATAATATGTTTATTTCTTCATAACAACATTTTCGACATAGTTAAAACAATTACACAACATATACAATAAATATAGTTAATGTAATGTACTGAAATTGATTTAATATATATTAGTATTATATAATCATATGTATATCCTATTAATAGTAAACTATATGCTTATTTATTTTCATGTATTGGTAAAAATAATATTCTAGTGATTAAATAATTATGATAGTGAATATAATCTGCTAGGAGTGAATGAAATCACATATTCAACATGTTAAAATCATACACAGTCTATATAGTGAACACATCATACTAATGTTATGGGAAACAAATATATAGGTTGATAATAGTGAATTTTAACACACATTTAACATGCTAGCATTCTAGTTAGAGTAAAATAATTTCCAATTATTTTTAGATGAAAAAATAGAGTATTAGAAATAAATATTCTAAAACCACTAACGAACCATACAATGACTCATCATATAATCTCTAAAGTATTTTAATATATTATATTTTTTATAAATCATTGAAAAAATATATATATATATATCATAATATATATAATGTAATATAATATATATATATATATAACACAATATATATGAATATATATATATATATAAGAATATATATACAGGCATTCATACATATATAGATATATAGATATATATAAGAATATATACACATTGGAAATTGTTTACATACAACATATTTGATTGAAAAATTGGTACAAAAATATTGTAATATTCATATACTATAATGGAAAATTCATTACCCATCCCAACTATAGGAAATAACACTAATATTGACATAATAATTATTTTTTATCTCCAGTTATATCCTCATTTTTTTCATCACTACAAGATTTAAAAAACCTCATCGAATAACCAAAAATGTTTTTTGTATCTAAAATAACCACCCTCATATTAACCAAAATATTATCAAAGGATAATATTATATTTAGTCATATTCTTTCATAATATATAATGTTGGAGATTGTGAAAATATTTTGAATGTCAATTAAAAAATAAGATAAAATATATTTTAAAATTTTAGTAAAATTAGTAATTGTAGAAGCTAAAAAATAAAAATAACCTTTACAAATATTATCAACGACCTACAACAACAACAAAGTGGTGAATGTGTAAAAGAATAAAAAAAACATACAAATTATGTCAACCCCCTAAATATATTATTCTATTTGGGTTATTATCCATGACGCCATAAATATAAAGTATAGATAATACTGAGATAAACTAAATACAAAGAGATATATTCCTTTGATTATACATAGAATGAAAATTATACAAAAAAGATATCACAATATAAAGAAAGTATCACATAACTTTTTTATTCTTTTTTTAATTAATTTAGAAAAATGCCCAACAATTGGTTTATAATACACCATGAAAATAATGTAAATTCATTGAAGTATTTAATGACATGTTTTAATAGTCGGAATGTTATAACCATACACCTTAATTTATATTTTAAAAATTAAATTAAATAACCATGACCATAGAATCACAGTTGCTTAATGGGTCTTGAAGGACACCTTCATTGATGAATTGGGAATCATGGAACACAAAAATAAAATGAACCAAAGAATTTTATAGTGCTCATAAGGGATCTATTATAAAAACATTGTATACATGTTATGATAAGTATGAAGATTATATGGTGTCTTCTATTTTATAACAAAACGTTGATGAGATATTTATAGACAGTGAATTTCATGATAATGAAATAATTGATATTTAAATACAACCAAAATGTACACATGAAAGATTAATTTGTAAAATATTGACTGCTATGAACTAAAATAATGTAACTCATGTATTTATTAAATAACTAATAAGGATTAATGATGTGATGAAAAACATAAAAGGGGTTAGACAAAGGTTGAAGTGTAATAAATATAGTGGAATAATGGTTGAAGTAAAATATAATATTTAATAATATTCCATGATACAAAATGAAACGACTTACATTTTTAAAGAAAATATAAAGAGGAAATATATGCTGAAGGGAGAGGTTTTTACAACCAAAAAAGGTTGGAAGATGATGTAAATACTCGTGATGATATATGTTTTTATAAATATGACGTTATTTAAAATTTAAAGGCCACAGAAAACCTCTTATGTCATCAGAACATATGAAGAATGTTATAGTAGTAATTTATATAGAAAATAGGGAAATTTTATATTAGGTTTTGGAATCCATATTTTTAAACCCAAACTATAAGATTCCAACCTTTTATGGAGAGGTCTCAAGATTTTTTAGGTACCCTTTTTCCTTATTTTGAGTATATCAAGTTTTGTTTTTACCTTGTAGAATGTTTTGGGGAAATTAGAGAATTTTAGAAGGAAGTGTAGTAGTGCATGGGTGGCACATGTTTTTCCCAAACCATGCACCCATCCCAGCAAATCATGTGAACCCAAATAGAAGGGATTCACATGGACAACACAAATTTTGTCAAATTCTATTCCCACTTAATAGTAACCATGAAAATCCCCTAGGTGTGGCACGTAGTTAGAATAAATTATAAACCTCATACATGAAACGTTGCATGTGGATATTTAATCCACAAAAAATTCATTAAAAATTTCTGGAACCCACGTATTATATCCCAAAACCCCCTATGCAACCCTAAATCATTTTACATCATTTTTTGAGGCTCTAGGATGGATTATATGGCATTCCATCATCAATTATTAATGAAGCAAATCCCGGATTTAATATCTTTACCCTTCCTAGTAAAAGATTCACACCCATGTGGGTTTTTCTATCCCATCTCTAATTTCAGATAAAAATAGATGGGTTTCCACCATTGGTGATGGTTTTAGATAAAGGATTAATATATTGTGATTATTTTTATCATGGATCTAGGTATTGGATCTAGATATCATTCATCATCATGATTTTGGTTGTTCTTATTCAATTGGTATTTTCTATTGGTGAGAAGTTGTAAGCAATTTTGAGTTTGGTGGTTAATACTACAAATCCCATTGTCTTGATTTAATTACATGTATGTAATTATGAAATTTCAATTTTTGTGATTTTTCAATTTCATTAATGAATAAATTGGTTTATTTTTATTTTAATTTTATAATTATTTGGGTAAAATAAGGGAAATTGAAATTAGTGGAATTTGACTAATTAATTGGTTAATTAATTAATGGATTATTATTATTGTGAAATTGATGATTTATTAGGATTGTGTAATGGGCCAATTAACATGATTATAAATTAATTTACCATGAGTATTATGAGATTGTTTGATTAACCAAAATGATTTAATGGTGAATTAGTTATATTATTCCACATAATTAAGTTTAAGAACCAAGTTTGTTGTGGTAAATTGTGATGGTACCATGATGTGAAATGTTCGAAAAGAGGATTAATTTTGATTAATATTAATTTAAGTTATATATGTGATATATGTGTGATTGATTGATATATGAGTGTGGGACATAGAAATATGATTCAAAATCCCATATGTGATTGACAGATATGCGTGGTTGGTAAATATAATGTTACTTTAAAATACCATGAAGATAAAAAGGTTATGGGACACCTATTGATGCTTCCAATAACAAAAAAGTGATATACATGGAATTATAGGTCCAAAATGATGGAATTGGATGATGGTTCTATGTGGTCATGATATGAATTGAAATGAAATAGGTAATGAAATCCCATTTCTTTTAAGTAATTTTTTGAATTGAATATGTGATGTGGTTCAAACTTAAGCATGGGATGAAGAAGGTATTTATGGTTTAGGTGTCCTTGGGAACCCGTGAAGTTATGTGGTTAAATAAAAAATAATTGATTACGTAATTTGGTAACCTTATTTCTTGTATTTTATTTTTTATACAACTCCATACACTGCTATTAATTGGATATTGTTTTAGTCATAATTGGTGGTGGCCTACTGAGTTTTACACACACCAAACTCGATATGTCTGATCAGTTCCAAGATATACTTCATGTTTGTATGACAAGATAAGGGAAATATCCCTATGTGAGATGGATGATATGTCTTGGAGCATGGTTGAGAGATCCCGAAATGGTATTAGAACACACTTGGGAGATTCCAGTGTCTTTATTCTTGGTTTTTCAATAGATAATTAACATTATTTTAGAATTTCATATCTAATGCATAAGTTTTTGATATTGTATTTCTCTTTTGGTGATCATGTGATGTTGGTATTATTTTATTACCATTATATATTTGGGATAATTTTTATTTATTTTCTATAATTTTTCTGATTTCATAAAGTGGGTATAGTCTGCCCATGACTGATATTAGACCACAGCTGCTATTTAGTAGCCTTTGGTACATGGGGAGGTGAACCATAGGTTGTGTGGAAAATTGTCTTGGAGAACTGGCATGTGGAACCTAGTTTGGGATGTTAAAAAGTGGTATTATAGGGAGTTTTATTTTATTTTAATTTTTATCTTACTATTTAGGAAAGATTGACGAGAAAATTGGGTGAGTGAAGCCTTGGTTATGAGAACATAAATAGGATTAGCTAAACCAGGTATGATGGTAAAATCCAAGTCCTCCAGGTGGGATTATTTTTACTAATGCATGGTGTTATTGTTGATTCCATTTCATCTTGAGTGATGCACTTATTGTGTGATTTAATTATAATTTTTTAATTTTCTGATATTTTACTCACTTCATAGAATGGTATGAGAGTTGAGTATGGATGCATAATTCTTGGCATTCGAGATTATTATTGTAACATGAATCATTTTTTGGCACACACAGAAAAGTTGTTTTGGGTAATTTGTTATAATTGAAATGTTTCTCCTTTCTTGTGTAATTGAAATGAAAATAGTGTCTGATGTGAAATTAAAAGTTATAAAATGATGAAAAATGTGGAAAATGGGTGTATAATAGGGAAAATGAATAATGAGAATGTATTTACCCTTTATAATCATGAACTAAATATAGGATGGTTAAGGGCAGTGATAACACCTCAGTTTTTACTATATGGTGGGGTTTGGAGGAATGAATTATTATTGATTATTACGAATCATTTTCACATGAATGTTTTAAATTTGTGTTATGTTTCCTAAGAATCATATTTATAATTATAGAGATATACCTCTATGATGATGCTTGGTGAGAGGATGATGAGAGGATATGGATAGAGGTGATATACTAGAAGTGGAACCTGAGGCATTAATATTTTCCAAGAAGTTCGAGAGTTGTTCCATGGGAACATTACTAGGTTTATGCAGATTATGGAAATAGAACTAGGATGGGATGTGAAGAGTATATTGGACTTGACATGGATGTTTTAGTTGCAACACCCTCTAAAATTTAACAGAGAGGGTGGAACTGAGGAATTTGAGTCTTTTATTGATTATTTCTAGATGATACTTGACCACTTGGAGTCTCCTAGTGAGAAGTGAGTTAGACTGGCTACCTAAATGTTACATGGTCAGGTGAAGCATTGGAGGAACATTGAGATGCTAGATGGAAAGATGGTGAATATAGATTGAAATGTCATCTAGGAGATGTTGTTTGATCCCCTATACACTAAGATGCTCAGTTAGAAGAGTGGAAGCCAATTTTATGAGGCAGAATTAGGGGATTATGTCTTTTATAGACTATTCTAGTCACATTATAGATTTTTTGTTGTTTTCTATTGAGTTAGAAGGAGATGAGGATATGGTGGTGAAATAATTTTACGATGGGATTAAATGTGATATTATGTCATAGGTAAATATATTTCCACTGAAAAAATTTTAGAGGTGGTGAATCAGGCTCTCATTTCTATGTGGAACCTGAAGGAGGCTTCTAGTGGAGGATATGATGCTTCTGTAGGATGGTCAGAAGGTATGAATTATTAGACCAAGAAGCATTTTTATGAATATATTAACAAGGTCAATGGAAATAAGAATTTCTAGTGGGATTAATAGTTATATAGGATCTTACTCGAGTCACTTGTCACTGATGTGGTTGGTTGGTTCACTTTCATTGACAGTTCCCCAAACCACTGGTAGAGTTCCGGGCATTCAATTGTATGGAACACCTAAAAAGGTTATACAGGAGCCCATGGAAGATGGGTGGTGAGGGAGAAACTCTGAAAAACAACAGTATGGAAAAGGGGAATTACACAATATACATTTCATCTAGTTATAGTTCTACTAGTTTTAATGCTCGAGGTAGTGGATGTTGTGCTTATGGGAAAGAGAGTGCGTATCAGCAGAGTGGTTAAAATCAGCGAACTCAAATTGCATCACAAAAAAGTGGGGCAAGAAAATTTCATGATGTCCATCCAACACTTTTGGATAATGAGGCATGACCATCAATAGTTAAAGGTACTATTATTATAACTTATACACTTTATAGTTCCTTATTTGATTCTGGTGCCTCTCATTCTATTATATCTATACAAATTTTGAACATGTTGAGTCTGGAAATGGAGTTTGTGAGTGAGGATATAAGGATTGATACACCATTGGTAGTGTAATTGTGATACATCTATTTTTGAAAAGGGAGTTCTCTCAAGGCTGGGGAGTATTTATTTGAGTAGGGATCTTTACATCTTGACATTTTAGGATTTGACCTAATTATGGGTATGTGATGGTTATTAGTATATCAAGCCCACATTTATTTCTATCATATGAGATTTAATTTTACATCTCGTAAGGGTAAACATTATTTTCACCATGGAGTATGGGATATCAAGGAAGGTAACACATGTCCATTTCCCCAAAAACAAGGAGAGTTCAATTCCCAAGTTCAATTATGTTTCAAAATGAAGGGGGTGTAAAGCATGATGTCTTTTCACCCATAGTGAAATGGTTTCAGGATATGTTATATAAAGACATATCATGGCTTCCAAATAAGATATATATGAAGTTTATAGTTGATCTGATGCATAGGAATAATCCTGTTTCTATTCCATTATACATAATGGAACCACTAAATATTCAAGGGCATAAGACTCAACTAGAAGGTTTGATGGTTAAAGGGTTTATCTATCCAAGTACGTCACCTTTGGGTTCTTTAATTTTGTTTTCAAAGAAGGATGATGGGACTCTATGCTTAGGTGTTTATTACTAGAAGTTTAATTGAATGTCTATGATAAACCAGTATCCTCTTAAGCATATTGATGAACTATTTGAATAGTTGAGAGGAGTTTTTTTCTCTCTAAGATCCACTTGAGATCAGGGTATCATCAGTTGAGAGTTAGACATTTAGATATACTGATGATTTCTTTCAAAATTAGTTATGGACTACATGAGTTCTTTTTGATTCTATTTGGGATTTAAAATATACCAACAATTTTTATGGCCTTAATTAATATAATCTTACATCTATACATGGACCAGTTTATGGTATTGTTTATGGATGGAATATTGGTGTACTCCAAGACTCATGATGATCATTCCCAACATTTTGACATCATTCTAAGTGAACTGATAGAGAATCATCTATATTACATTCTATGTATGTGTCAATTGTGGATTTATTAGGTACACTACATGGGTCACATCATCTTAGAGGAAGGTGTGTCTGTAGGCCTAGAAAAGGTACATGTAGCTGTTTCTTAGAAGTTACCCAACAATGTTTTTGATATCGATATATTTTATGGGTTGGAAGGTTATTATCGAAGGTTCTTCTATGATTTTTCCCACTTGGTAGATCTTCTTTAATGCTTTACCAATAAGGGGATACAATTTGAATAGTCTGGAAGATGTGAGAATTCTTCCGAAGTGATAAAGAGGCATTTGACAATAAAACCAATACTGATCCTACTAGAGCCATGTGAGAAGTATATAGTGTTTTGTGATGATTCTAGGGTCATCCTTGGAGCAGTGTTGATTTAGGTAGATTGAGTTGTTGTATATAGGTCTCGATAGTTGAGGCCACATAAACCAAATTTCCACACACATGACCTCGAGTAATCTTTAGATGTTTATGTCTTCATTAGTTTGCAACATTATCATTTGGGTGAGAAGTTTATAGTGTATATTGATCATAATAGTATAAAGTAAATATATTATTAGTGAGATTTGAATCTATGATATCAAATGTGGGTTGAGTATATACAGTCTATTGATTTTTAACTAGCATATATGCTCAGGAAGAGAAATAGGTTTGCTGATACTTTATGTAGAAAATATTACACTCAGGAAGTTTCAGAGCATAGTGGTGAGTAGAAGATGATAACTTTACTGGATGAGATTCTTGTTTTTGTTTAAGATATATTGGGGAATATGAATATCATACCAGTTTTAGTGGAGTATACACTTTTTTTCTGGATTAGAGGGAGACAGTATGAGGATATGGAATCTTTTTCCCTTAGGGAAAGACTTGAATGTAGTGAGTAAACTTTAGATTGGGGAATAAATGAGGATGAGGTAATCTATTTGATGAATCATGTTTTTTTACCTAAAAACAAGCATGAGGAGATGATGTGTGAATTTCATGCCTCACGGTGGGTGGTGCATACTGGTGTGACCAAAATGTACACTCCGAATGTTTGTATAATGTTATATCATATAGTGTGCTATCATTATTTACTGCTTGTGGTTCTTCTTTCGTAATGGAATAATCAATGGCCATCCATTCAAGATGATGAATAATTCCCTCCATTTAAATATTATATTTTCTCCATTTAATTCATGAATGACTCATTGAATATTATAAAATCTTGACAGTATAACTTCAAATTGAATACATGATTACTAGTCCAAATCAGATAATTTCCACATTAAATTCTATTTACATGAGTCTAAAAATAAATAATTGCACGTGGGTGAAATTTTAAATTTAATAGTGTCATGAAATTAAATAAGAAATATCAAGTAATATTTTAATTTCTAAATTCATGAATTATAATTTGATAATTTTAAAAACCCTATCAAAAATAAAATTTTAATATTCACTATAACTATAGGAAAATTATGAAAATTATATTTAATATTTCATTAATTTAAAATATAACAAAAATTTTCATGGGATAGAATTTAATATATTTTACACATATATTATTTAATGTGATTTAATGAATATGTAAATTTTATTTAATTATGAATATTTTAGAAAAACCTAGTTTTTACTAACATTTACAAAAAAATCACATAATTATTAATTAATATTTTAATTTATAAATTTATGAATTAAAAATATACAATTTAACTAAAACTTAAGAAAAAATATTAAAATTTTAATATTCATAACACTTGTGGGAAAATTGTGAAAATTATGAAAATTAAATTTAATATTTCATCTAATGAAAATATAATAAAACTTTTATGGGATGAATTTTATTATATTTTTAATGTATTATTTAATGTGGTTTAAGGAATATGTAAATTTTATTTCAATAATAATGTTGTGTAAAAACCTCAATTTTTAATAAAATTTAAAAACATCATAATTAAATAATTATTTTTTTAAATGAAAATTATAGATATATAAATATTTTTCAATTATTAAAATTGAAACAAGTTCATGTATTATTTATTGTGATTTTACTAAATATGTAATTTTTATTTAATTAGGAAGGTTGTGGAAAAATAGAATTTTAAAAAAAATCCAAAAATCACAACTAAGGAATTAAAGATCTGTAATAAACACATTTATTGGATGAAGATGATGAAGGTATAAAAAAAGTGAATCAAGTCTTAAACGCATGAAAACATATATGGTTTTTTTAAAATATACTGTAAGATATTTTATTAAAAAGAAGTGTTTTAACCGCCACTCTAATACCTAAAGTTAGATATTCTAAAATATTTAATTCCAAAATCGATAAATTTATTTATTGAAAAAGAAACATTCACTTACCTCCTTCCACTATAAAACTCATTAAAATTGATCGATCAAAACATGTATTCCTTCTTCACACTTTACGGGGGATGTATAGGGTGTATGTTCCCATGTCCCCACTGAGTGAATGCGGGTTATATTTATAGTGTGTTCTACTATCCATAACCCACCCCAATTTACTCCAAATATAAAAGTGTTAATTTATATAAATTAATTTCCACTAATTAAAAATATTATGGAAAAAAATTTAATACATTAAATCCATAGCCAATAATTTTTTTATATTAATTTTTTTACCATATTAATTTTATGCAATATAATTTACTATCCAATAATATAATATATTATTAATTAATTCATAAACCATTTGTTACAATATAGTCTCAAAATTCTATGTAAATGAACATAGGTCATGCTCAAGTGGTTCAATTTTCTCCTCATCCCCTAAAAATATACAAGGGCAATCACCTTTAATGATGAAATTCAAACATTCATTCAGCTTTTTAACTC
Source organism: Viscum album (assembly GCA_963277665.1). Classification (NCBI taxonomy): domain Eukaryota; kingdom Viridiplantae; phylum Streptophyta; class Magnoliopsida; order Santalales; family Viscaceae; genus Viscum; species Viscum album. The sequence goes on along the minus strand of OY728138.1, from coordinate 1,527,695,805 downwards.
AACTGATATTATCTCACTTTGATGGAATATTCCTTTTTTTTTGAAAAATCTTGGTGTCTTCCTTATATTTGACATGATTTAATTTTGATGAAATTCTGTCAAATCTATATTAGACTGAGTTTTATTTGATTAAGAAAAAAAGTTCTTAAGTTGATTTCCCTTCAAATTCGATTAGTTCTTGGTTTCATTATTACATTGCTTAAATTAATTTTCACATGTATTTTACAAGAATATAAATCAGGTGGGGTGAAAACCACATTTGTGGGAGACTTGCAACAGGATGGGATACATTTTTTTCAAATTAAAATTCTACTAACACTTTTACATAAAAAATGTTTTGATTTATTATTATTATTGAAATTCGATTTTGGTTTGTGATCTTGTGTGTTGTATTCCTGTGGGCCACGTCTTTTTTTGAATGATTCTTTTACATTGGGGTCTTGTTGTGTGGTTCCATGTGGTCATGCTTATATGGGGATCTCCGGATCACTATACCATGTTCGAGCATGTCCTCTGGCTGGGATGTTTATGGGTGGATTCCCATACAGCTTCATCTTTTCTTATAATCGTTGATCAACCCAAATCGGATCCCTCTGGAGTTTTGCAATTATGTTTTCTTGATGATCTATATCTTATTGCTGGCTTCTAATTTTCACCAACAACGGGACCATGCCATCTCATGGTTTTTTTAGCTCTAATTCTTGATCCCTCCATTCATGCTCCTTCCTATGCATTCCCTCCACTCCTGTTATGCTTGAATGTCTATCATATCACCTACCTCACCATTATCTATGGAATTATCTCTTCATTTTCCTCTACATGGTTGTTTGGTTTCCTTCAAATTTTGTTTAGAGATGTAGTTTTGAGTGAGGATAAATTCCAGCGGTTCCCCTCTTCCAAACATTTATATTATCCTTATTTTTTTCATCATCCCATGCGGAGAGTTCTACACATGAAAGTTCTTTTTGGAACTTGTCCTCTTTAGGATTATACATCTGTGGTAGTGATGGTTCTCTATCATAAGATCTAAAATTTAGACTTGTGATCTTGTTTCTTTTATTCTCTGGGAATGTGTTGTATTTTTTTCTTTATATTCTTTTTGTGGAGTTGGTTTGTGTGAGTTCATCCTGTCTAAGGGTTAATTTTAACAACTATGAGATACCTCTCACCACTAGCTCCTAGACCGATGGGGTCCCTATTCTCAGATAGATTCTGTGAACCACATGTGTTGTCTCTCTAATTTAATCTTCAATATTGTATGCTATTTCTTGTTTTTCATAATAATAAATCAGGTATTGGTTTTCCTTTCATTCATGTAGGCTCAAAGGGATTCTAAAAATTTAAATCCCTTGTATTATTTAAATTTCCACATTTCTTTTTATTGTATGTTCGTTTCTATAATCATTCTTTTTTTTCTTATTTACATATTATTTTAGAACCATTTTTTTCCATTTCCATAGTTTCAAAATTTGTGTTGATTTGGTTTTGTGATGTCCAGTATGAACCGCTCCACCCACAACAATTAGCATCAGACACTTTATTTCATGTTAAAAATGTCCCATGTTAAGATAAAAGTTGATAAGTTTAATGGAGAAAATTATTTTAACCTGTGGAGAGTTAATATGAGGGAACTTCTCATCAAAAATGGACTCACAACCACTCTATTAGGTCCTAAAAAACCTATTGTTACTATTTACACTGACAAACAATCATCTACCACCATTGTTGATATTTTATTTAATGTTCTTGAGAAATCACGCAGTATGTTGTTTTTCACCTTAGGTGATAAGGCCTTGTGTTAATTCATGCATGCGACTATGTACAATTAATGATATATGGATGAAACTTGAAATTTTTTATATGGATAAGTCGTTTATAGATAATTTTTACAATGAAATGTGACTTTATACTTTTAAGATAAACCATGGTTCTTCAATTCATGTTCATCTTGATGATTTTAATAATGTTTTTCTTGACCTGGATAATATAGATGTTAAAATAAGTGATGAAGATCACTCCATTATCTTGTTGACTTCACTATATTATTAATTTAAATATTTAAAATATTTTATGGTGTATGGTAGAGAATCCATCACCCTGTAATAGGTTAAATTGGATGTGTTGTCTCGAAAATATCAAACACATGGTTTGAAGGATGATTTTAGTGGAGTGAAATACGAGGCTCAATTAATGCATGTGAGGGGTCAAATACCAAATAGTAATAATAAATAATGGAAATATATAAATCAGTTTAAGAACATTCTATGTTTTTAGTGTTTTAATACTGTCTATATTAAAGGATATTGTCTCATATTTAATAATAAAGATAGTGTGTCCTAGACTAATATGGTATGTCCTAAGTTCCCACTGTGGATGTTATTTAGTTTTTTCCAAGTAGTAGACCATTAATAATAATTGGGTGTAGATTTTATGATTATATCTTCTGAGATCCTATTATTGGCACTCATTGTGTTTTTATGGTATCCAAGTTAGAAGAGAGTGTGTATTTGGGCAGGTCTAAATCATTTGGTCTTAGGTGGAGATATTTATCCAGTTAGCATTTTATTCTCTAGTTGTTGTGTATTTCTACTTATTTTACTACTGTAATATTTTTATCATTGTTGATTTTTCATCTGCATTGTATTTTAACTATTAGGAAAGGTATTGTTTAGTTACATGATGGTGTTTGGATGCAATGTTCAAACTCAGGTAATATGTGGTTAAGCAATATTTCTAAACATTGTTTCTTAGTCTAGTGTAAATTTTGATTGTGATTAATTTGTATGATTTAAGTAAATGGGTAATATAGGTAGAACATCTGCCACTTTCAGCAAATTCTAGGTGGTATTCATGATGGGTGGATATTTTGTAGACTTAGGTATTTCAATTTATGAAAATATACCAAAACTAATCAATAGTCTAGGTTTGATAGTTTTTAAGAACATTATCTATATGTTGTTTTATTTTATTTGGGAATGGTGGAGATTTTTTAAATTGGGTTTTGAAATTAGAATTATCTTTTATGTATTCCATGAAAAAATATTTCATTTTATTTTAATTATGAAAATTATATTTTGGTTTCTCCTCCTCTGTGATTTTTCCTATGATATCTATTCATTTGGGTCTTTCTTGTTTATTTAATTTCATTTGGTTGGTTTCATTCAGATCTATTTTTATGGGGTCCTCTTTCCTAATAGACCTTGTTCAAGAATGTAATATTTCTAGTGTATTTATGGTCACATTCCTATGCTTCTTCAGATTTTCTCCTAGCAATTAATCTACCAAAACCAGACCACTCAATTATGTATATGTTGAGTTTTGTTAATGATATATATTCCCTTTGTTGGATTCTAGTTTCTTCCTCCCTAACATACATTTTGTTTCATGGTTTTTCTATATCTAGTTATCTATCCTTCCATGAATGTTCCACCATGAACATATATTCGTCACCTTCAATTCCTAATAGCCCATCATCTCACTTGCCTTGCTATTTTTTCTATCCATTCAACTTGATTTTATTCTTCATGGTTTTTTGGTTTCATTTAGATTCCATTCAATGGGATAGTTTGGAGAGATAATGATAAGATTTGGTGGTGATCCCTTACACCACCTTCATAGTCTCCCTATTATTATCATTGTATTTGGGGGAAAACTTGACCCTTGATAGATCTATCTGGACTGCATCTGTTTCAAGATTCTACTACCATGGAAGTAATTCTTCTCAATAAAAATAGTTTAAATATGTCCTTTTGATATTTTTCCTTTTATTATGTTGATATTTCCTTTTATTTTTTTATATATGGACAATGTGTGGGGTTGTAAGGCATGAGTCCTTCTAGTTTGAGGGTGTATGTAACCATCATTAGTCTAGGGTTCACTACTACCTCCTAGAGTGATGAGTTCCTTACACTCAAATGGCTTTTATGGTCTATGTGTGTTGTTTCTCTTCATTCATATTCTATTTTATATTATTATTTCTTGTTTTTCAAAATAATAAATATGGGGGTGGTGTTCTTGTTGTGTATTTAGGATCAAGAAGATTAGAATCACATAAATATATTGTGTTCTTTACTTTTATACATTTCCTTTTATTTTATGTAAATTTCTATATACTTGATTTAGTTTACTATTTACTTAGGATTTTCATGAAATTTTTGTTTCTTAGTCTTAGTTTCTATTTCTCTATTGGTTGTGGGTTTTGGGGTTTATTATAATCCCCTCCACCCCCAATAGGATGGCTCTTAAATATCTTATGTGATGGCTTGAAAAACCTCTTATGATATATCATGTTTAATGGTCTTATGATAGTCTGCTAAATTATCATATGAGGGATCCACATAAAAATTATTACAAGAAATGGTTGAAAATTTTTATTATGGTCATTGCGACTCAAATTTATTATAGGTATTCCTGAAAAAATAAATCTTATGAAATTATTCTTACTCACTGTAAACTTCTAATAGGAATGTTACACATAACAATAAAATTATTTTAAAACTAAAATGATACTTCACAAAATATGACATCATGAATTTTTATACTTCAATATAGTGAATCAAAAATTAGTTCCCTCAAAACATATTTCCCTAAAAACTTAAATCTTTGATAAATAATACCTCGAAGACATGATATCAAAAAAATAAATTCTTAAAAAAAGTAAACATCACTAAATAAATGCATAATTTTTTCCAAAAGTATATATTTAATTATTAAATCATGTAACATTTAAAATATTAATTCAATAATTGTACCCATTTAAAACATTTATAAAAATAATATTTCAATGAAAATTTCACCAAACAACTAAAATATTTATACATAGAGCCTATAAAAATTATAGTAATGAAAATTTGGTCAATTAATTTCTTAAAATTCATATTTTTATACAAATATTGATGAAAAAAAATTGTCACCAAATGAACAATAATCAAAATATTATCTATTAAATCTCATTTTATCCCAAAAAAAGAAATAATTTTACAAAATTGATGTGGAAAACATATATCAAGTCAAATCCAAATAAAATTCCCCAAATTTAACACATTTCTTTTCATCAAGAAATTAATTAAAAATTTATTGGAATCAAATTAATCTTAAAGATAAAAAATTATAATGTCAACAATGGAGTGGTTTTCAAAAATTGTTTCCCCCCATAGAATCTCCAATGTAAAATGCATAATTTATCTTCATAAGGAAAAACGTTTTGGTCAAAATTTGGAGTCTTATTTTCAAAAAATTATTTAATTTCATGATTATTAATGTAATTAAAAAAACATTACCTTACATTAAATTATTATCCAAATTTCTCTATTTATTCCATGGTAAAGAGACATAAATATTTTAACATAGAAAAATTTGACATAACTGAATGGTTGGGTGCTTTTAATAATTAATAAAGAAGCATATTTAACCCATCCAATGGTTTTATCTTCAATAATTAAGAAAAAAACTGATTATGAGTTTATTATGAGACCACATGAATGATACACTTATCTATTTAACTCCAAATAAGCTGTTCAAATGTAATTAAAATTCTAAAAGTCACTCTCAATGTTTATCTAAAAGAAAATGTTTTAAGAGTTAAATGAAAATTTATTCCATGTTTTATTCCATGGTTTAAATGAAAATAATAACCACCACATAGTATAAAAAAACTGTCAACCTTAAGAAATTTTTTCACGCATTGAAAGTGATAAATAAAGGTTGAAAACAATCATTTTTAAAAAATCTAAAGGGTATTTCTGATGTTAAATTCATTAAAATATAGTTTTTTAAATTTTTAAAGACCCCTAACCCACACTTTAAAATCATACTTTTTCATAATGTTGAACTCAAAAGTTGGTTATACATTTAAATAGTTTAATCTCATAATGATTTTTGATTTGGAAGAACAGAAACAGGTGCAAGGGTTATAATAATCTCAAACATACAATTTTCAACAATTTTTATCACATATATGTAACATGTTTAAATTATACATTATTATTTTTAAAATAATATAAGGAAATAATTATTTTCAATGAGGATTTGAAAAACCATATGTTTATTAGTTAATAAAATCACATACTCTTTTATAATAAATTCAAACACTCAAAAAAAACATTGAAAAAAATACAATGTGCTAAGAAAGGATTTATATTTTTTTTATACTAATTCTTAATAACCTTGATTTAAGAAAACAAAACACCAAATAGTGAAAATATTTTCACTTAAAATTCATTTTAAAATTACCCCCCCCCCACACAGACACTTAGTTTCCATCCATGAGAATATTTCCAAAAAAAATTACAAAAAAAGTTAATTCAAATTTTATAAGATTCGTTAAACAGTTTAAACCACCATAAAAAATTCAAATCAGAATAAGGGAATTTGAAAAGTTACTACCCTGAAATTTTTTTCCTTGGTGATAAAAATAATGACTACTCTCCTTTGATACTTGAATCTTCACGTAGTTTGTTCTATAAAGGTAACAAGAATAAATGAATAATCAAATATTAAATATAATTAATGAAGAAAAAAGTAGAATCAATTTAAATGGGAGAGGTTGTGGAATGTAAATCATCCCAATGATAAAATAATTTCAACATGGAAAAGAGTGATCATGGTACATCCCATTGAAATAATACGAGCTGAACATAACTGAAGTGATGGGTATTTATTTTCAAAAACAAAATAGTAAAAGATTAAAAACTACGGGTTTCCTCCCATGAAATACTATGGTTAGATTCTTCAGCTAGAACATCCCACTATAATCATACCATAATCACTTCAAAGAAGTGTTCACTCATTGGTTGAGTCTTAATTCTTATCTAAAAAATCCAAAACATTAATTGTGGAGTATTTTATTGATACTATAGTAAACAAAGGCCTTAAAAAAATTCCTAAAACATCAGGGCATAATATATTATCCACTATTTGAATTTATAAAAGATCATAAACAACATCTGAAATTGGTAAAAATCAGAAAAAAATCCCTTCAATTCTCATAAATAAGATTACAGTTTTTTCTCACACATAGTTCTTCAAAAAACATAGAAAGATGTGCACAATCATTTAAAATATTGGTTCCCATTTGAAGAACTCAAATTTTGGGACGAAAATTTAATGTTTAGAGGCCAAAAATGACCAAAATGAAGTAATCTATTCAAAAATATATTGAAAATCACTATGCACAACATTAATCACATTTTTTGAGAGGTTATAAAGAAATAAAACTAGTTAATGATGAAAAATATCTTCTTTTTGAGTAGCAGAATCTAAAATAGAATTATAACCAGTTTTATAAAAATTCAATTAATCAATATTATGTGGGAAACACTTGTAAATAATATTATAGAACCTAAAATAAGGGGTTTTTAGGTTTAAAATTTTATTTGGTTCTTTGGAATATGTTTTTTTATAAAAATTTTATTTTTAGTGTCGGCCAACAGCCTGAGTGAAACTTTTTATGTAGAAAAATTGTTTATGTTTAAGCACTTCAATATTATTATCAATAATTAACCTAAGTATTCTATTAATACTACCTAACTTTTTTTTTGTGGAATAATATTCAATATAATTGAATCTAATGGGTTCATAAACTACACATTTAATTATTTCATCATCATGACCACAATTTTCCATCATTATTTATACATTAAAACTTCTTCAAAAACACTTATTATTTTAAAACTCACCTCTAGTGCATAATCCTTAAAAAATAAAACATTTCTTGATATTAAAAAACATAAATGTTCATTTTACACTTTAAATCATCTATAATATCCCCACCTATGACTAGGAGTTTCCTTATTAGAATGATATGAACTTTTTTCACACTAAATTTCTAGAATAAGGAAATCAGAGGGTAATGTGAAATTACCTACATTGACTAATAGGTCATGCACCCATAAAATGGGATAAATTAATGAGATATCTACCAACTAAAGAGAAAAAAAATATATTTTATATCCCTTATTTATAAATATTAAAATAAAAAATCAAGCTAAAAATAACATCTTAGTCCCATAAGAATTTATGCTCCTTACTTCCTCCTAATACATTGAATGAAAAATCTCCTAGGGTCCTATAATTATGGAGGCAAATTATTTTATAGGATAACACTACAATCCTCGGTTCACATAATGGTGTCAATTTCCACCCATTTTATTTTATTAGGAAAAAACCTTTTGATAAATTTGATATATGATTGAATATTTTTAAGGCTTCATAAAATATAATTTTTGATTAAAACTTTTAAAATTTAATGAAATTTCATGTGATTAATTTCAAAAATTATTAAATTAACTTTCATGGGAACATAAATTAGAGGGGAATAGTATTGTAAAGAAATTTTTTTATTCTACTTCACCTCAAGTATAGTATTCTTCTTACATTCCCTGATTAATTATTATTTTATTTTTCTTTAATCCTTATCTGTTTGAAGTGAAGAATTATTAATTATCTTAGTTGGAACTTATTGTCCACTATTCTATATTTTAATATTTAGTTTCAATTAAAACCTCAAGATCATCTTCTATATCCCACTACATAACATATTCACTTTTTTACAAACTTGATTATAACCGTGATTTTTTTTAGGATTAACCATAGCAGTGCTTTAAAATTTTTCATTTCCCCTAGAACATAGTTGATGGTTCCGGGCATATAAAAAGTGCTTATTAGGGTCGATCCAAACTCATAAATTTTCAAATTCGATGGATCATCACCTATTATATGAGAAATAAATACCATGACAAAGGGAAGATCTTTTCACTTTAAATTTATTATTAATTTAAATATATCAGAAACAAGAATAACTAATCTTGGAATCCTTCTTTGATGTAGTTTTCAATATTTTGAAAAAACCATGATGGTCAACCATCATTTATATTGAATTATCCATGTGAAGAATCCATCTAGTGGTGATACACATGTTCTCTTATGAACTCAGAACAACACTGATGGATTATCGCATGCAAGCACATCAAATCCATTGCCTTGCAATGTGTATCTTGATCATTGTATTGATTAATTTAGGCTTAATGAATTTTCAATGCACTATCATTCATGAGATGATGGTGGAGGAAAGATAACATCTAGATCATTATTTATTCATGAGAGAGAGCTCTAAATTTCATTGTGCACAATGATTCTCAATTTCGATCAAAACATACACAATAAACATAATCAACAATTTATAGAGGTAGGGTTAGGGTTAAAAAATTATATAATCTCAAAAAAATCCTTGAGTAAAATATTAAACCTTATATGACCCCATGAAATGAAATAATAATAATAATACTTTTATTTTCTTTTGTCTTGCACTAACTAGAATAATGATAAATATTATTCTACCAGATTGAAATTTATTATTTATCACCAGACACAATTTTGGTCTTCTAGTCCTCTTCATGAATTATAAATAAATATTATATATCTATATGTACTTGAAGATTACTATTTAGAAACTAATCGATAAACCTAATTGAAAGATTTTAATTTTATAGCTTTGGAAACCACATACGAGCGCACACTTTGTAATATAATCCCTTTATTTAAAAATCATATCAAGTAAGTTTCACATCCATGTAATAAACCTATATTCTTGATATCTATTTTAGTTATTATCAGAAATAAACTTTTCATTACATCAGAAACATGTAATATAATTTTATACTTCCATTTCAATCAAAGGGATGATATATATACTTCAATCAATAGGTATGGGTCAAATACTCCCTCAACTTATTAATCAATAACATGTAATTCATGATGCACCCAATGTAACGTAATTCTCGTAAACACACAACATCGTGGTTTTGGAAAGTAAAAATAAATGTGTGATTCATGAAATACAATAATAATAATATTCAATTATAGGAACCATTACACACACTTGAAAATAGGAATATTTGAAGAAAAAAAACATGAGTAATTATTACTGGCATGTCTGTTCTCATAATCTCTCATCTTAGAGATTACCAAGTGAAAACTTGTTGAGATGAAGTCTCATTTGCTTATGAGTAATCAAACCTAAAATTAAACATACAATGTTCCCAATTATATAATTACATATGACCATAGAACAAGGTTTAATAATATTATCATGGCATTTGAAGGTTCTCATCATAGTAGGGAACTATTATTCCCTTATCAATGTGATAGATACTCTATGGCATTAATATATTATATTAATGCATAACAATGACCAATATGTCCTAGGATGTTTAAATTAACATTAAATTTGTTGAATATACATGCAATCAAAATTAAAAATAGTTGGTTCTAAAACACAATCTCCAATAATATGTTTCTAGTAAGTTGGATCATTTTTAATTCTACAGTATGAATCCTAAAATTTATATCTTTTTAAAGTAACCAATTTCATCTATTTTTTTTGAATTAGGACCATTAAATCCCCATTATATATTGAATAATAATCCCCATAATTGTTTTGAAATTGGTATTTATGTTTTGGGAATCTAATGGAAATAGAATATTTAAGTAGTCTATTTATTCCATGATTGGGTAGGTTGATTCCTATAGCCTTGATTAATGTTATTTGAGAAGGGATCACCATTAGAATGAATTCTGACACAATAACCAATAATTTTTTCATTTTTAGAGAGCTGAGAAGGAATATTAATGTTGGGGAAACAAGATCCAGTGTGCCCATACATGTTATGATGTCAACATTGTTCTCTTAGTGATTTTTTATCTATAGTTGACTGAGGGTGGATCTCACTCCAATGGATGTTTATCTACCCATAACGTTTAATTTTTGAATTTCGATCAAGTATATAAAATATTTTCATAATATAAATAGTTGGAATATCATAAAAAACACCAAGTAATTAGTGGTCTAATATGTTTTTATGGTATAAACCAAGGCCATTATAGAATATTCCCATTAAGTGGTGGGGAGATAGATGGTGGTCAAGACGCTTCATATGTAAAGCAATGAATACATATTATATTTCATGAAATATTTTTCCATTATAATAAACAAACCTTAGTTATTGTTTCCTCACATCATTCGTGGTGTTTGTGGGATTACTCTTTATAAAAATGAAATGGAAACTTCTTCCCATGTGTTAGAAATTTACTCATATAAATTATAGAACCATCTTATAACCGTACTATTCAAGAAAACATCACACTATCAACTTAATATCCTCCTCATTAAGATCATATAGAGTTAAGTTTTGAAATAAAATATAAAAGTCATTAATGAACTCAAGTGAATACTCATTGGTATGACCATTAAAAGAGGGTAACATAGAGATACCTAATTTCTTTTTTTAAGAGTTATTAGACCTTGAGGAAAACCATATATCTGATGGGTTTCCTAAAATTTTGGTAATTTATAAGTACTTAATTCTATAAATATCTTCATTATTATTTCTAGTTTGAGGATAAATAAATTTTTTATTTTTATTTATGTTCTCAACTCTCTAAATTTTCAAATTTTTCATTTCAGTTATCCTCTCTTTCTTTAGGACAGGGAAGTGTTGTTAAATTTCTAGTATTAAATTTTATAGATGAGATATTTAAAATGACCTAGTGTGTATGGAAATTTATTTAGAAACAATAATAAAAAACTAAACTGTAAGAAAAGAAAAGAAAATATCAAAAAATGAATAGTTTTATTTTTAATAAACATTTTTTAATTTTGTGTTTGTTTTTTACTGGTCGTACACACCCTCACTAGAAATGATGCCAAATATTTTGAAAAAATAGTAGTTCACACACTAAAATGTATTTATTTACAAACATATTTATTTATAGATAGTGAAATTAGGGTCAAACCCATAGGATGACACTATGGTGTGAAATCCAGACAAAAGTAAAAAAAACCCAAATATTAATCAAAACAAAGATAAACACAAAGCTATAAATTCAAGAAGTTAGTGGAATTAATGTATAGAAATGAATGGGGGAAATAATATGAAAGGGATGAAAAGAGAAATGAAGAAAATAATAAATCTTTGATAAGATAAATAAAATTTATTTTTTACTCATGAAAAGTGGATCGATCTAAGTTGATAGAATAAATTTATGTGACAAACTCAAAATTGATCATAATTATATAATAGTTTTGAAACGATGAAGTTAAACCACGTCAGTATCACTTGATGATCAAATTTTTTTCCAAAAACATAATAAAAAAACTGAGTTTCAACTAATATTAAAGTAAAAAGTGTGATTAAATCTTGGAGAAGATAAGAAATATCCTTTTCAAAATTAATTACTTTAGTAGTTGCTTTAAAGGAAATGAATTCATTGTTACCACGAATTTTTATTTAGAATAGTGTAGGGAGAATTATCAAGAAGAGTAAAATATAGAAATTAGAAGAAAATGTTCACACTACCGCTCTTTCTAATAAACATCATTTCAATTTTTAAATTTATTTGAGAGGTCATTGGTAGCCATGAAGTGGGAGGCAGGTTGGGTAGGATTCACACTCCCTCCATCAGCCACCAATCTGGTCTCGTGTCTGAGTCAGCTCTTGATTCTGAGAGGGAACATGATGATTCTGAAGGTATGTTTGAGGATGATTTTTGGGTTTAACTTGCGGTTCTCATTTAACTATAAAAGTGATCTATGGGTATGTTTTGACTCATGTCTGCAATGGTGGATCCCCTTGGGCAGGTTGTCTTGCCTGTGGTTCTTCTTCGGTTTCTCAATTTTTCTTTAAAAGTGTTTTTGAAATAAAAAATTTAATTTTCTATCTATAAATTTATTTGAGAGGAGTAAATTGGTATTTTTCATAGAAATAAAATCTAGTTTATACTATCAGGAAATCATTAGAGGATAAAAAATGGTTGTGAAAGATAATACAGGTAGAAAAAGAGACATAAATGAAAACCTTAATAGTAGATATTTCAACTCATTTTAAACCATTTTCCAAACCATTTTACTTACACATGTTTCTTGAAGCAATAATATATATAGAATTCATCTAGATACTATAGGAATATAAGTAATGAAAAATAAAATCCTTCTATATCTAGATTTATCTTCTTCTCCACCTCTATCATCCTCTAGTATCCTTCCCTTAAGTGATACCCCCTTTCATATTGTCCAACTATGTCCCATAGTGAATGAATAATTATCCTCCAAAAATGAGTGTGTTCATCTATATTTGATTCGATATTTTTTCCACCTATTTAATTTTTATAATTTAACAAATTGTATTTCACTAATAACTTTTCAATTAATTCTTATGTCATTTCCCCTATACATTAACAAAAATTCATACCCAACTATTCCACTTGATTATGGTAATTCACTTATTATTATCCATTTATTATCATTATTTTTATAATTACACTTATAAATGACCTTAATTAAATTTATAAACTCTTTGGCTTCCTTCTTTCTGAACTAACATGAACAGAATAGTATGCATGGATTCTTCATTAGTACCAAACCAACCTTGACATCCAAATTCTTGGCTCTAGTCTTTTTAGCCAAGCTTTGATCATGTACGTGTGATGTGATCTTGTCATCTTCCCTAGTCTATGTCAAAGCACCACTTACTCCATTTACTATCACTGAACAAACTAAAACATGGATGCAATCCCAGAGTCATCTCAGGTTACCCATGTGAACTCATTGATGGCTAGGGTGGTAAATTATTACTTTACACAATATTTATGCATGAAGCATGAATACATTATATTTACTCTCTTTATATCCAAACTAAAACAGCCTGGAAATGATATTGATATTTATTTGGATCCATTGATAGAATAAATTAAATTGATTTGGGATTCAAGTGTTAAATAGAATTTTTATAGATGGTTCCCTATAACCAAATTAATTTTTACATTTGATTAACTGTATATTCAAGGTATTGAATACTAATAAATATATTATTAAAAAATGAGAGGCTCTCTAACCACGGGGATATCATAGAAGAAGTGTTGAAATTATTTCACTTGAAATAAATGAAGGGGTGGGGTTTGTGAAGGACAAGGTCACATACATCATGATGGAAGACATGACAATGATGTCAGTTCCCTTAATCTCAACCATTATGGTTCTTAATGCTTCCAGTGTCAATGAGTTTGGGTCCCTTGAATCCAAAGAGGTTCAAGTAAGGATGGAGCCATTATTTAATATAACTATCATCATATTTTTTTAACTTTAGTTTTTTCTTCAATGTTTGTAGTAATTATTATAATTAAGGGTTGAAACTATTAAGGGTTTATTTGTGGATGATGTGTGTGCTAACATGAATACTCTTCAGACATATACAAAACTAGGATTGAAGTTGAGAAAAAAATCTGTGGTTGTTTTCATAGTTATAATTTGATATATAATTAATTATGGGTATCCACACACACTTCTAATAATCCTTCACTAGTACAAGTAGAGTCTTCATCAATGCTATAAATCACTATTATCAATGCAAAAAATGATGTTTTAAGTGCCTTTAGTAGCCATAAATTTTTATCATCACTAAAAAAATGACTTATAATGGCCACCTTTATCCACACTAAAAAAATTGATAAATGGTCCTTTATCAGTGTGTATTCTAGCACTGATAAAGGTATACATTATTAGAATGTTTTTAGTACTAAAAAGTACCATTTTATCAATGCTAGAATTAGTATTGACAAATATGATCTTTATGAGCATGACACCTAGTGATGATAAAGGTTAATACCTAATGTTGTAGAGTACTAGAAGCTATTTAAAAAGAATTATCCAGAAGATGATAAGAAACATAAAAAATTGAAATTAAAGTAAAAAATATCACATTCAATATATAAAAATTTAAATTTACATTGTACAATCATTTCAATACAAATATCACATAAGTTGTCTTCAATACAATACAATTACATTAATGAAAAATTCACCAACAAGAAATAATAATTATATCCAATACAAATATCAAAATCTTGTATAAATCCTTCCCTAATAGTAAAATTATCCTTGTATAAGATTATTATGATCCTATAACAAAAAAATATTATTTTTATAATAGTACATAAAAATAAAATTAAATTGAAATTGAAATGTTATATAAACATTAATAAATTTGAATATGAATGATATGTGGTTACTTTATACAAGTAAAAAATTGAATAATCGGTTATTTTTCTAAAATATTTTTACAATTCGAGCATGTTGTATCATTTTTTACTATTGGAAGTGTGTTGTAAGCTAAAATATTACCTACATATTGAAAACATACACTTGGAGTAATATCGTCCACATTATCTATCAAATTGGCATCTGGTTGATTCTTAAACACAAAAAATGAACTAAGGGCAATTTTCATTATGTATCAATATAATTCAAGCTTGTTGATTTGTTTTTGAGTATGTGAAAAACATTTTGAACTTATATATCGATTTTAAATGAAAATACACACTTTCGGTCATATAGGCTTAATGAAGTTTCAAATTGATTTGTGTTTAATTCTTATACATAAAAATGTATTATAGATATTTTTATTAAAATATCAAGAAAGTACAAGTATTTCCCCCATTTTTATTATGTGGCATGTATTTTGAACTAAAATTTTATTTTTAAATGAAAACATTCACTTTCGTTCATATCGATCACACCATTTTTTTGATTTACATGAGGTTAATTCCTATACATAAAAAAATAAATCATTCATATTTTTAATAACTTTTATTGAAAATACAAGTGCATTTCATAAAATTTAAGTATGTCACACACATTTTGGATTAAAATTTCATGTCTAAACTGAAAACATGCACTTTTAGTCAATCTGACCACACTGTGTTTCCGATTGATGTACGATTAATTACCACACATTAATATTGGATCGAAGATCATTTTACAAAAGTATTGAGAAAATTTGAGTCGGTTTTATTAGTTTGGAATCTATGACACGTGCTATGATCTAAAATGGTACTTTTATTCTAAAAATATACACTTTGAGGAAAACCAACCACACCATGTATCATATTGATGTGAGTTTAATTCTTATACAGTAAAAATGAACCATGAACCATTTTACTAAAGTATAAAGATAATTAAAATTTAGTGTCTCGATTTTGAGTATGTGATGTGCATTTTGAACTTATATGTCTCCTTTAAATGAAAAAGTTGACTATTAGTCATTAAATTCACATCGTGTGTTAGTTTAACATGAGGTAAATTTACATACATAAAAAATAAATCAAAGATTATTTTACTAAATTATAAATAAAATTAGATATTGTTTTCATGGTACTGAGTATGTAATGTGTGTTATGAATTAAAATGTCACTTTTGAATGAAAACATGAACTTTCAATCACATCGGTCACAACCCCTACTATATTATTATACAATTAATTAATACACTAAGAAAACGAATAATTGATCATTTTTATAAAGTATCTAAACAATACGAGTGAATTTTATGGGATTATAGTATGTGACACACATTCTGGAGTAAATGTTACTTTTATACTAATAACATACACTTTCAGTCAATCTTTTCCTACCATGTGTCAGATTGACACTAGGTTAATTACATTACATAAGACATGACTAACATATTTTTTAATAATTTTTCAAGAAGATCCAATAATGTTTTATCAGTTTTGAGTATGTGACAAAAATTTTGAACTAAAATGTCAATTTTTAAAGAAAACATACACTTTGAGTCACATCAAGAACACGATATGTTGGATTAATGTGTGGGAAATTCCTACACTTAAAAAATGAATTGGATATAATTTTACTAATTCATAAAGATAATTAAAGTGTGTTTTCTTGGATTTATGTTTATAATGTTCATTTTGGACTAAAATTCCACTTTTAAAATAAAAACATGCACTTTTAGTCAATCTGGAAGCACTGTTTATTGTATTGTTTTGAGATTAATTCCCACATATCAAAAAATAATCAAAAATCATTTTACTAAAGTATCAAGAAAATAAAAGGATTTTTTTTGTTGAATTTGAGTGTGAAATGAAATTTTCAAACTAAAATGTCACTTTTAAATGAAAACAGACACATTTTTTCAATATATCCAGAATGTGTGTCAGACTAATATGAAGATAATTATTACACATAAAAGGTATATCACATATCATTTTATTGAGGAATCAATGCTGTCAAATATTTTTTTTTACTATTTGAGTTTGTGATATGTGTTTGGAAAAACTGTCGCTTTTAAAATGAAAACATGAACATTCAGTAAATATGGACACACTGCGTATCAAATTGAAATGATGTTAATTCCTACAAATCAAAAATAAAACTCATATCATTTTATTAAAGTATTTTTTAGTCCAATTGGGTCATGTGTAGACACTTAATAGGGGGTGAATCAGGAGTCTTTAACCGTTAAATTTTCATTTCAAAAAACAAACACCTAACAATACTCAGGATCAAATACTTTAAATAAAAACAATCAATATTTTTTATTAATGTAAAAAAATTAAATAACACAATCTATACAAGAATATTTAAAATGAAAATCCATAGTGTGAGAGTCTACTCCTTATGGGAGTCAGTTTTTTTCCCCGTGTATAAATTATTCTAATATAATCCTAATATATAATTATTATGGGTAGGAAGGTATCATCCTTCAACTAAAGTTCATAGTTTCCTACTAGTTTCAATTTTTCATACTAGATATCAACAATTGTAATGAAAAAATATCACCAATTGATATATATCTCTTCTAATCTTGTCTTCCTTCAACATTAAATATAAACCTTGCTCTTCAAGCTAGTATGTGTGATGAATTTTGATCAATTCACATATTCTTGAAACCTTGACTTAATATGATATCAATTGTTTGTAGATAAAAGTTATAGTTAGTTCCTTCTCACCACATATAGATCATTGAAGGTATTATTTTTAATAATACTTAATGTTCAAGAAAATAATTTTTCCAAATTTCACCATAAAAAACTATTTTCAATCTCATATTTTTTATTCATTATAAAGAGTAAATATTTTCATCATCCAGTAATTTTTTTATTTTTATATGATTTTATATTTACCCATATCTCAATTAGATATTTTTTATGATCATTTTTTATAATTGGGAGACATTTAACAATATTACACAATGGTAAATATTTTAAGACATCCTAACAAACATATTTAAGAAATAATCTATACGTCATGATTTTTCTTGAGAAAAATCTCATAAAACTTTATGGGGGTATATCCCCTACATCCTCATATAGTTTTAAAAAATACCCTTTCTCTTTATTTCTTCTCATATTAGTTCATCTTTAATCACAACTCAAAGATGATTCACAAATAAATGTATTTTAATATTTCATAAATACCCAACAAATATTACTTTTTAATTTACACTAAATTAACCATAGATTTTGTTTTTATTAAAATTCTTGTAGGCAATCATATATTGGTCACCTTTCATGACTCATACATAGAGATATTCTGATGAGTCATACATATACTCCCAATGAATCATATGCAGAGTCTTGATGACTTTTACTTAGGTTGAATTTACTCTTAAATGACTTATACGATTATTCAATGGCTCATACGCATATGTCATGACTCATACGATGATTCAATGACTCATACACATATGTAATGATTCATATGATGATTCTAAATCACTTGATTTTAGTTATAGAATGAATCATTTGATGTGTGTCCCTAAATTATAAGTAGATCAAGGTGTTTAGAGCCTTAAACATATTCTCATTTTAATCATAATTCTAGAAAATCAAATAACCTATGAAAACTCATCTTTCGACACTTATAATCAACTCAAAAACACACTAAACATATTATTAAACATCATTACTAGAATCAAACAAGTTATTGAAAAAAAATACAATAAGTTAAAACAATTTCATTGGGAACATTAATCTCCACATTTTGTTTTTTCTAACCTTCATTCAACTCTTGAAAAAACACAAATCAGACAAGAGTCATAAAATCACATCTTATCTCACATGAGATGAATATTGACAACACACCATGATATAATGTAGTGTTTTTGAGAAAAATACACCCTTTAGTGAAAAGAAAATATTTTTCCATGTGACATAGATGAACTCCCCTAAATTCATGGTTTTATTTTTTACTTCCATGTATCTCCCAGATTTAGAAATATACATAGATTCATATTTACAATTAGTGAAAAATACCCATTTAAAAAATATTATCTCCCCCTTTGATAAAGAGTTGTTTCACCATTTCACCACCTTTGATAGAATAATTTAATACCTTATGGGTGTCTAATTCTACACTTTCTCAAGTGATAGGGGTGAGATGAAAATGAAGTTGCAACCTCAATTATTCAAACCACCATCTCAGCATTCACTTCATAAATATTTATTCAATATGATCATTGGTGTAAAGATATTCAAGTTTCACATCCCAATTTTCCACTTTCTATTTAATAAAATTATATTTGATTGCTTCGATCATGGGTGTTTCACATAATTCATTGAATGATCAATAATAGTATGATTGTCACACGAAATTTTGAGTAGGTTCTCAACATCAACCTTCAAATCAACCATATACACTTATATCCATAACTTCTATATACAATCATGGGTTGTTGAAATATAAACTACCATAATTTCACTCAATGCTAATAAAGTTTTCTTTTTTATATGCCAACTAATATATCTCTCACTATAAAATAATGCATCTCCTGAAGTGGAATTTAAATGTGTGAAATATAAAATAAAATCTACGTCTGTGTGTCCCTAAAAATGGGACACAATTTTTCATTCCCTTATCATATCTCAGGATTATTGTAACTTCAATCATATGAGACACTTCTGGATCACTTCAAAGTCTTTTAAAAGGAGTTATAAAACAAATTGTATCTTTTCTTGAAGCTATCATGTAGAGAAGACTGATAATTATTTTCCTAAATTCTTTATGGTTGAAACTATTTTCATCCTTATCCTTGGTTAGTTTTGTTTTAATAGTCTTGTGTGTGGAAATTTTCTTACAATAAACCATTCAAAATTTATTCAAAAATTCCTGGGAAAATTTTTCTTGGGATATAAAAAATAATAATTTCTTTGAATAATTTGAAAATATAGAAAATATGTCATCTCACCCAAAATAGAAATATCAAATTTTCTTTTCATCTCCTTATAAAATAATTCACAAAGATACTCTTTTCCACCTATAAAAATAATTTCATCTATATACAAAATGGTTATTCAAGTTCTTATAGTCAGATTCTTCACAAAGATATTATTACCAACCTTTCCCTTTTGAATTACATGACCCTAAAACATCCATCCATCCTACCATACAGGAGTCTAGAGGTATATTTCAATACATATAAATATTTATTAATCTTTCATATCATGCTTCCATTTTTATCAATGATAAAATCCTTAGGGGTTTCAATGATTAATTCCTATTCTAGATCACTATCAAGGAAGGTAGATATAAATTCCACTTGATATATCTATTAATGTATATATACTACCATCTTCAATAAAATCATAATAATTTCAAATGAAGAAACTAATAAAAATGTTTCATTAAAATAAATTCATTCAATTTGAGATTCACCTTTTATAAACACTATATTGTTCCTTGTCACTTATCCTTTATATTGATTTTATTTATAAAACCCATATTGGTTCCAATCAAATATTTGAGCTCAAGTATTGGAAACAGCTCCCAATTTGTGTTCTTTTCAATTTTATCAGGTGTGTAATTTAGAACATCAGTCCATTACTCAATCTTAACTAACTCAAAAGTAGTTTGTGGTTTAAATTGTGAGATGAGAGTAGTTTTTTCCAATATCAACATCCTTCTTATTTAGATAGGTGAATCATGATTTCTAATAATCGTTTATAAATCAACAAGTTTCTCTAATCTAGGTAGTATTTATATATAAGTTTTAGAATTCTCATATTCAATAATAATTTCATCTAAGTGAAATCTAACTATATTCAACATATTTGTTAAGTATTCATCAATATGTTTTTATGACATGTACTTGCTTCTAGCTTCAGTGACTCATCATCAATCTCAACTAGGTCTTATTATTTATGCTTATTTTCCATGGCTCTCACATCATAGAATTATAAAAACCTATTTAATCTCTTTTAACATCAGTTATATCCAATTATATTAGAAATATAGACAATGAAGGTTCATTATTATACTTTTTCATTAGACTTGCACCGATTTAGGAATTTTATCCTCATGAAACAATTGATTACAAAGAAATTAAAGTACTTTATAGTCAAATTTATTTTATAACTCATTTTATAGGGTTTTATATGAGTATTTGGTATTAACAGGAAGATTTTTTGCATTTTAATTGTAGTGACAATATCGTATCTATAGAAAAATATGGATGTTTGTGCCCAACTAGTATAACCCTTCCCATATCATCAATAATCTTGGTTTTTTTAATTATACCATAGTGCTAAGGTGTGTATAGTGTTCAATATAAATGTTTCATACCACATTTTTTCTCATAAATCTCAAATAATGTTCATGTATATTGTTTCCCATTATTTAATATCACTTTCTGATGTAGACATCAGGCTCCTACTGAAATTTTCTACTAAATATTTTCAGATATTGAATATATTTTGAATTTTAGTTCATAAATAAGACATTAGTAATCATAGTGTAGTCATCAATAAATATTAGAAATTAGATATCCCCATTGGTTGAGTTTTTTCTCTTTGGACCACATAAATATGAATGAATGAATTGTATTTGTCTAATAGACTAAATTTACACTCTTTTTGTGACCCTTAAAATTTCTTCTCCATTTGAAAAGTGTCCCACACTGTGTCTCTATCTATTTTGATTTGAGGATGTTCTCTCACTATGTCATGATTTTAAATATTTCTCATATTTATTTGGAAAAGGTTTCCAATACTTCTATGTCAATGATTATTCTTATCCTTATCACTCAAGTCGCATCAGTTGGATGGGTCACCCATTTGAAATAGCTTTCTACAAGTTATGTCACATCTTGTAATGACCCTTCCAATTTTGGAATTCATGATGATGGATTAATTATTTTGAAAGATGAATCCAATCCCATTATCAAATAATTGGATGAAACATAATATATTTTGTTTCATCCCTTAAAAAAATTCACATGCTTACATTAGAGCATCTTTGAACCAATTTCATCTATTTCAATACCTTTTATTTTTAAAGAACTACCATTTCCAAATGTTATTAATCCTACCACATGTTATTTTAGCTTTATTAGGATTTTAGCATCCATGGTCATCTTTGAGGAACAACTATTATCAAGGATCTTTATATTTATTCTCGTACAAGATTTCAAAATAATATCAACAATAAGATATCTTTATTCATTAATTTTATTTTGAAATTGTTTTTCCATTATTTATAACATTTTTCAGGTATACTTTCCATACACTTATTAGCATTGTGTACATGTTTCTCACATATTTCATAAATTTATTCTAAAAAACCAAATATATTTGGAGTATACATATTATGAGATTTTATATTCACTACTTTCTTCTTTTGTGATACTTTATTTTCCTTCTCATAAATACCCCCCTTGGATCGTACTTTCTTTCAGGTAGTGAAATATTTTTCCAGAAATTGTAAGATATATTAAAAACATCTCACAACACTTTTAATAACCTTATAGTTTGAATCTTATCGAATGATTTATATTATGTCAAGAAAACTAATTTCCAGAATTTAGATTCTTTCATAAATATTTTATTTGATCTTTCATAATTTAGAAATATAATTTCTTTAATGGAGTTATAATTTATTTCCTTGATATGGGAGAAGTTTTTTCCCCACCTTTCATGGCCAAAAATTTTCCTGGATTATAATTAATACAAATATTGATAGTAAAAACATATTTATAGTCAAATTTTTTAATTACAAATTTTACTTGATTTCTTATGTAGATTCTCTAGCAACTAGAATTTTTATCCTCAAATTAAATATATTTTTTAAATTCGATTTGATCCAATTTAGTTCAATCAAAACTTCAAGATATGTTTATTTTATCTTACTTAATTAATCTTTTTAATAGACATTTTTTATCAAGACATTTCATGATCTTCTCATTATCAGTATCTTTGAGCATGAATATTTAGAGTTTTCAATGTGCCCAGTTTATATTTTGAGAAAAAAATCTTTAGAATCATCTTTAATTCCTTATCCATTATTGAATGAATAAATTAACTTCTTGAAATTTTCTTTCATATCAAGATATGCCTCCAATTTAGATTTTAATATGTGTTTCACATATTCCATATCATCATCTTCTCCCTCACTACATGAGGATTAATCATGTCTCACCACATGATTCATGAAATTTTTGAATTTAATAATAGATTCGTTATTTGATTGTATACTTCAAGAGAGAACACGCTCTTCAAATTTACTCATCAGTTTCCTTCTCTTTCTTTGTGTAAATTAATTCTTGGATTCACTAGATTTATTTACTATTTTTACTGTTTTCCCCCATTTGTTATTTTAATGATTTATCAACATGTTCATCCTCCTCAACCTCATAACTATTATTCCTTGAAAGCATAACTATAATGTATCTTATACTGCCACATTTAATATATTTCAATAGATATTAAGCCTTATATTTACATTTTAAATTTCTATTAATTCTAGGAATATGAGGTATGATTCTCTTTTATTCCCCACCCATATCATCATCCTCAAATTTGTTAGATGCTTCAGGTTCTTCTGTATTCAACCTAATCTTTCTCGTGTATTCAAAATCCATATCTTATTTTACAATATTTTTAAAAGAAATTATATTTATCATTTTATAGGAAATGATAATATTATATAGCTCATCCAGAAAAAGATTCCCTCCTATATAAATCCACAATATATGAATTTTTTAGAGTAAACCAATTAGTGAAATTTATCATGAGTTTCTTCACAATGGTATATTGTTTAAAAATTTCTCCATAGCCTCTAATATTAATCAGTATTACATTGACTATAGAGAATTAATCATTAATGGTTTCCTCTTCACCCATTTCTACATCCTAAAACCATATTCTATCAAATCATAGTTTGGATTCTTTAAGTTTAACTTTTACATTAGGACTACTCTAATGTTTATGAAAAACCTTGTTGGTAGTTGTTAATCCCATCACTTTATTAATTTTTTTCACAAGAAGGAATAAGAATGGAATTTATAGATTTTCTATAAACCAGAATATTTATTTTCTCAGGAAATGTCATTAATTTGTTCAATTTAATCGGTAGAAATATAACTACTAATGAATCCAACATTTCAAGAATAAGAGACAATGTATCTAAAAGCATATTGTTTTTTTATCCATGAAAATTATTTACCTCAAAGTTTGGTACACATATGTGGTTCATTGGGTTGATATTAGCCATATTACACTACTATAGGATCTAATAATGGTAACACAATGCTTTGGAATAATTTTATAGTCCTAGTGGATTGGGTGCAGACACCTGAGAGTTGGGGTAAATTAGTAGTCTCTATCTTTTACAATTTCTTCTTCAGAGACAAACCCCTATAGTAGGTTTGAATATGATCCCCTCAATATAAACGGTCATAATTTCGTGGAGAAATTATAAAATAAAATAACACAAGGAACTAAATATTTTTTACACGTTTCGACATCGATGTGAGATCCTACTTCTTATTGATGATAGTTGTTATCCTTGTCCACCGATTATTCCATTATAATTATAAAACCAAATCATAGTGGGTTGGGAAGTATTATCCTTCACCCACAGTTCCTGGATTCCTATTGGTTATAAGTTTTTATACTAGATTATACCAATTATAATGTAAAAGTAACAAAACCAGTTGAGAAATACCTCCAACAGGTTTGTGTTACTTCAGTAACAAATGCAAACCTTCTTATTCAGACCAATAAGTGTGATTAATGTATATTTGAGCACCTCTTCTTAGAACCACAACACAAAAGTTACCAATCATGTATGGATATAAGTCCCTGTAAGTTACTACTAAATATAACTAGATCCTTGAAGTTATACTTCTTCATAACATTGAAAGATTAATAAAATTTAATTTTTAATTATCTATAGAAAAACTAACTCTAGTATCAGTTTTTCTTCTTCATAGAAAGTCGAACTTATCATCATCCCCAACTCTTAATTGTCTTCTAGGAGGTGTTATTTATTTATATATTGATACCACATTTATATGACTAATAGTTTCTATAATTGGTGTTCATTACACAATATTCCCAAAAATTAAATATTTTATGAAAACTGAATAATCCTGATATTTCGGAAACATGTGTAACCATTCATGTGGGTCTATCATCTATGTCACCATATAGTTTCTATAAGTACCCTTTCTATTTATTTCATATATTCTTATCTCATCTTCAATCATAAATAAAATATAATTCTTTTTTTAATGGTTGGGGATGAATCATCATTTATTATTAATTCAAAGCAAAGACCCCTTCAACGCATTCTTTTACCCTGGGTTAATTCAATCAGTAATTTCCCAGGTTTTCCAGTTGAAACATACATGTCATTGTAGTCACTTATACATTGGTATCCATTGATAAATCATTTAGTGATATCTTCTTAGGAATCATACAAAGAGGACTAATTATTTTTATGGAGATTCTCATAAACTTATACCTAGGTTTATTTTACTCTGAAATGACTCATAGAGTGAGTCAATGATTTATATAACGATGTCATGATTCATATGATTCTTAAATATCACTCATATTCAATATATAATGACTGTTAAAATCTTTTTACATGACTCATATGATGATAAAAGTGTCTATGTACTTTTTATTATTATCACTTTAAACATAGTTCCAACAAATAACTGAACCAATGAAAACTCATCTCCGACCAATTATATTCAACTCAAAACACACATAACATATTCTCAAATATTATACCTTTATTCTGGAAAATTATTGAAAAAATATCATTTGTAACCTTACAGCTTTGGATCCATTGAAATGATTCCCTAAGCCGGTCAGTTACATGTCCTAAAGCACACCTCCCAGTATTCTAGAGGCTGTCGACTAACAATGAGGGCCTAATGATTGAACGATGGAGAGACTATACACTAATGACCAGAGTAATACAATATTATAAGAGATAATAAATCAATCAATAAAAAACATAATTACTATATATAAAACACCAAGCACCAAAATATAATAGAATAAACTGAATAAGGATGTGGCCAAGGCATACTATACAATAATGCATGCATGTACAGAAGGTGAAACTATAAATGAGGGGAAAACATACAGAAGTTGACACCCTAATAGTTTTTTTTAAAAAAAATCCAAACATATCTCCATGAGCCTCATAATATATGGATCAATCAATTTCTTCTAACTCTTTTGTAGTAAGTGTACATCACAAAAATAGTCAAACGAACCTAAACCTACAATCATGAGTTTTTTCGAGGGATCCCAGTGAAATAGAGGCCAAAAGGGTGTGAAAATTATCTATAGGCTACAACCAACAATGTCTAATGATATTAGATTAATTAATATAAAATATATGAGTGTGAAAGTATGATAGGTGATGCTATAAATAAATAAAATTAAACAAGTCAACTCAGGTTTCTCAAGGAAACCTAGTTGACCATAAATTCTTTGGCCTAATCCAGAATATCCTGAACAATGGTTAACCTATATACTTATAATTTATTTGAATATACCTATAAATTTGTTTTTGGGTGTATAATTTTCTAGGTGTATTCCCATGGGGACATAATAGGAACATCATAAGGGCCGCATTTAATCATGTACGAAACCCAACATGTTCTTGGGATTGTCGGATGTCTCATTAAATCTGATAAACTAGCATTCCTTAGATATTTAAATAATAGACACTATGTTTCTTAATCAAAAGTCTTATTGGACCCATGAAATGTAATGAGTAATGAGGATTCCCAAGTATCACTCTAGGAGCACTGTTATTACCCAGAACTATAAGAATCCACAAAAGGTGATCTATAAAGTGGAATCCCAAGTATCACTCTCAGTACAGTATAATGGTGCAACCCACAGATTCTATCCCCAGTACACTACATTGGGGACCAATTATCACACAAGGTAGGGTATACTAACATTGACCACCAAACCCATCCATGATAAACCACTAGGGAGTCAGGTATCACTCATGGGCATAATAATGTCAACTTATGAGCTTTTCCAAAGAATTACAACATGATAATCCAAGTATCTCTGAAGGAACATATGGCATAGACAACATATCCCATCCTTGGTATACCACATAGGGAACCCGATATCACTCATTGGTAGAGTAAAACACTTGCCTAGTGATCCTATCCAAAGGACTCTAATAATGAATCCAAGTATCACTCTTAATGTAATATAAATAAAGTAACATATGAGACACTCCTTGGAATTTAACAATGAGGAAACCAAGTATTTCTAAATTGGTACAAATAATCTCTAAAAAACTATGATCCCATTCAAGGAATTTAGTAATGATGAACCCATGTATTGATCAAGGAATACAGAATTCATTTAATCATTTACGTTCAATTACAAAATAGGCCATATTCATAAACAGGTTATCAAAACTCACGTATAAAAAAGACAGTCATGACTATTATTCATTTCAATTATAATAGTAAGGTACGTGCCATTAAACATTTCATTCATCATCTTTATCATCTCATGTCTATTAACCCCTTTTTTATCATAGAAGTCAGTTCACCCCAATGGTTGTCTTATTATAAAAATGGGTTAAGGAAAAAAAACCATATAATTTGATACCATTATAAAACAATTTAATTAGTGTTAATTTAACACACCTTTAGGTGATTAAAAACAATTCATGGTGGTATAATTATAATAATTTAAAATAATTTCTAAGAAGGGTAATTACATTACCTAGATGAAGCATATTTCATGACATAAAAGTGAAACATCTAGTGCGGATGATTTGAGTCAAGGTGAAGACCCTCAAATGGTAAAATTTTAAAGAACAATGGCTAAAAAATTCGTGAATAATATTTACACTTTCAAATTAATATTTAGGAGGCGTAGCATGGAAATACCAACAAGACATAATGATGTATTTTATAAATCAATAAAACTCAAGTGAAAATATAAATACCAACTACCTTATTCCAAGAAGGCCCTACTTATCCATTATCATATTGTAATTCATTCCAAATATAAGGAAATTAGAATATTTTAAAAATTCCTTGAAAATAATGTGGATTAACTCGCAAAAAATAATGTTGAAGATGAAGACAGAAAAAAAAATAAACCAATAAGAGTTAAGAACATAGCACTATGAAATCAATGATACTGATACAAATCAAGAAGAACACTAGAAAAAGGGATATCTCAAGAAACCTAAAAGAGGGAAAGGAGGCTATGTCGAGCCTAGGCACATTCTTGTGTGGGGAAAAATAAGTGGTCAAGCCCTTATCTCCATTTTTAAAAATAATACCTTGTATGATACACGTTTTGTATTCTCCAAGGTTATCCCATGGGGTTTTTCATGCTACAACCACCAAGATACATCCCATGAAATGAATCTACATTTTATATTAAATATAAGATGTGAATTTTTAGCTAGAAATATTTTTAGCACCCTAACCATCTATTCTTAGTATAGTGTTCTCCTAACCCACGAGACTTTCACCAAATCATAAACCACATCCAAAAAAAACTTTTCATGACATTCAAAATGATGGAACCTCATCCTAATTCCTAAAACATTGGGAAGATCATCATCCATCATAAGCAACTCAAATTCCATTTGAAGTTCCATTTGGATCAAAACTATGGAATGCTACATCCTTTAACAATTTCATAGGTCACCATAGTATCAAGATTTTCCAAGAATGTTTGCTATGTTTTTAGAATATAATGTGTGTTTTGAACTAAAACGTAATATTTAAATGAAAATTCACTCCTTCAATCAACATGGACACACCATGTATCAGATTGATGTGTAGTAAATTCTAACACATCAAAAATAAATTAAATATTATTATCTAAAACTATCAATAAAATATGAGTGTTTTTCTTATTTTTAGTATGTAATGTATCATTTAAGTGAAAATGTGACTTTTAAATTAAAAAAAAATCAGTCATACTAACCATACCATGCATCAGATTAAATTGAGATTAATTCATACACAAAAAAATAATTATCAATATTCTTCCTTTATTATCAAGATAATCAGAATTAATTTGATTATTTATGAGTATATGTTCTTTGTTATGAACTAACATATCACTTTAAATGAAAACACAAACTTTTAGTCATAACGATCCCATTATGATTTGGATTGATGTGTGGTTAAATCCTACACATCATACATGAACCATGGATCATTTTCATAAAGTATCAAGATAATCAAAGTGCATTTTCTTTTCATTGAGTCTATGAAATGAATTTTGAACTAAAATGTCGCCTTTAAATTGAAAATATGAAAACTCAAACAGTCTAGCCACAACTTGTGTTAAATTTATTTCAGTTTATAATCTATATATTTAAAAATTCATATATTATTTTCTTAAATTATCAATACAATCATAGATTTTTTTTCTATGTTTTGGAAATGTGATGCAGGTGTTGGATTAAAATGTAACTTTTAAACTGAAACCATACACTTCCTTCCACATTAGACACACCATGTGCTAAATTACTGCATGGTTAATTCATAGACATTATAAATAAATCATGAATGTTTTACCAAATGTATAAAGGTAATTCAGGCATTTTTCTTGGTTTTGAGTATATGATACAAATTTTGGACAAAAATTTCACTTTTAAATAGAAAACATACAATTTTAATCAAAATTATCAGGAATTTTTTTAAACTAATGTAAAGTTAATTCTTATACATTAAAAATCAATTAAATTTAATTTTCCTAGTGTATCCTGAAAATAAACATGCATTTTATTTTTTTGACTATATGATGGGTTTTTTGGATTAAAATGCCACTTTAAACAGAAAACACAAACTTTTAGTCAATCTTTCCACATTGTGTGATGTGAATTTAATTATTACATGTCAAAAATAAATCACAAATAATTTTCCAAAAGTAATAGTAAAATACAAGAATGTTTTATATGTTTTGAGTATGTAATACATGTTTTAAACTAAAATGTATCTTTTAAATAAAAACAAGCACATTCAATCGTACCAGCTACACTATGCACTAGATTCACTTGAAGTTAATTTATACACATCAAAATTTAATTATTGATATTTTTCCAAAAGTAGCAAGAATGTTAGATTAAATTTTATTGGTTTTGAGTTTATGACATGTGTTTTGGTTTAAAATTATATTTTTAAATTAAAGGCACGAAATTTTAACCAATATAGACACACAATGGGTCAAATTGATGTAAGTAGAATTGTTACACATCTAAAACGAATAACATATTGGTTTCATAAAGTATCAAGACAATATGAAATTTTTTTTCTTGGTTTTGAGAATGTAAACCATGTTTAAACTAAAATGAAACATTTATAATGAAAAAAACACATTGACTAAATTCAGCCACACCATGTGTTAGATTGATGTCTGGTTGATTCATGCATGTAAAAAATAAAAAAAGGATCGTTTTCATAATGTATCTAGACAATATGAACGTTTTTTCTCATATTTTAGTATTTAAAATGTGGTTTGAACTAATATATAACATTTTTAAACTAAAAACAAACACTTTTAGTCTATTTAGTCACATAAAGTATAATATTGATATGAGGATAATTTCTAAAAATAAAAAATGAACCATAAATATTTTTCATAAATTATAAATTATTATAAATTTAAAAAATGAACAATTTTTTTAATAACATGGGATCTCAATCTCACATCCATAATATAACTATACAATCTTTTTTTAAATGGAACTCTATATATTTCATCTTATTCCTAATGAAGTGAATAACTTTCAATTATAATGTCTCCCTATAATGATCTACTTTCAAATGATAAGAAAATTAACTTAATAAGAAATAGATAAAAATGTTATATGATATCACTTCTTCAAATGTTTGAAAACATTATGAAACCATTTAAGATTCCCACTCATTTAAAAAAATTCCACTTCCAATTTCAAATATTTGGATAGGAGACAGTCTTGGTAGTATTGGAAAACTATATGTAAACAAACACTTAATAAATATTTTAAATGAAATTGTAATTACATTAAAAATAAATCTCTAGGGATTCTAGTTTATTGACATAATATGATATTTTCATAAATTTAAAAATGTAATAACTATAGTGGATTTAATTAATTTATTTCATAATCTATAGAAACACTGATAAAAATAAATAATCCATTTTAAAAAATGTTTTTATAATGAAAGGTTATTTTAAATACCATAACATATTTCCAGTGGTAGAAATCTATAGGCTTCTTATGCGCATTGGTCTTATTTCGACTAAAATACTTTTTATTATTATTTTCAAAACACTATTAGGAAATGTGAGAAACCCAAGGTCACTTTGAATCCCACAAACACCACCCTATAATAATAAAATTCTAAATATGAAATAATATAAAACATATTATATGAAGTTAATTTGTACAATATTAAATTTACAATCTTAAAAATTATAAATAAACATCACGTGTGGTCACTTTCATTGATATCCATACTTTGTATCTAAAAAATATATATTTGAGGCATCAAAATTGTTCACAATTATCATCCAGTGCATCTTAAAAAACAAAAATTGACAATTAATAAAAACATGAAAATATATTTTAAATGATTAAATTGTAGAGTTTTTCCCCATAATTGTGGGTATTAATAATATGTTATCAATTATTTTCATTTCAAATGATACTACTACTAGCTCTTGTTATTTTAAAATTTCACCTTCTTCTAATAAATTTTTTTGCATATAAGTGACATGAGGGCTAATGAATCCAAATTTTTATTTTGCAGGGTCTTCCATTTACATAGTAGTGATATATACTCCTGTTATAAATATGAATTGTATTTTAAATTAACAACAATGGTAGATAAATCATTAGAAATATAAATTATGAAAATATACACCAATTATACATTCATGGTAACAGTTCATAGAAATTAATTCTTAATAATATCATCTATATTATAAAAAAGAATCATGTTTGTAATATCCACTCCATAAATTTATTCTTCAATTTAAGTGTAGGTCATAATTTGATCTTTGAACCTTGTTTTTTATGAACTTATAATGTAAATAAATGAAGTGGTGGAATTAGTAGGAAAAGGTCCTCTAATAAGGTCCTTTCAATTTATTGGTTGATCCTCAATATTTTCTTGACATGACCTTAAATTTCCCCTTATATTACACAATCTATATTAACACACCTTAGTTTAGATATTTTTATTAAATTTTATGGGTTTTCATTTAAAATAAATTCTAAAGAGAATTCCTCGTTATCATGATGAATATTTATAAGATTAAAAAACCATTATATGATAGTTACAATAGAAAGTTAAATCATGTAAACATCCATATCATCAAGGGGAATAGGTAGCTCCATTCTTGTCTCATAATCTATTTTAATTCATACTCTCACAATATATTTTGTAATTTGTTTATTATGTTGATTATATCCTAGGATATTTTACACTCTACCCCTCACAAAAAAGAGATGGGTGGGTGATGATTGATATATATCACAATCAATTTCGCTCTATAGAATTTTAGTATAAGAAAGGCATCATTATATATTTTATTCACATTTAATAGATAATGTGATGAAAAAATAAATTACATCAAGTTAATCATTCCTTTGATGAAAATAGAATGCCTCAAAGCTTTGGTGTGGGTATTCATGTATTGGTGTTGTTTCTTCTCATTTACCCCGTAAAAGAAATTAGTATATCAAATTCAACTATCAACTAATATATTAGAGAATGTATTCATTCCTGAATTCATTTAATTTTCTCATTTTTGTACCCATGTATCTTTTCTTTCTCAAAATATCCTCAAGGTGACACTCCCATACTTGCACCATGAATAAGAAGATATTATTTTGGCCACGTAAAATTACCTAAAATTCATTATTCATTGGGTACATATGATGAGAATTATTATTTCTAAACTAAATAAAATAAATAGGAAAATAATTATTCATTTTTATGTAATACTGTTTCAATTAATTTTTTTTATTATGTAAAACTTACACATGATTCATATAATTTTTTTGTTTCATTTATTATTTTATCATTTTTATTTTCTCGGACCTCCTTCCATAGAACATAATGTGGGTTGGAAGTGGCTAAATATTATGATTTATAAATATAAATATATATATAAGAAATAAAATTGTGTTGTTTCTTAATATCGCAGAAAAGTTTTATTATATATTAAAAATATATACCACTTTTTAAGTAAAGCATACCCATCCTTTCTTTATATTAGGGGTATTATGGTTTCAATAAAGGTTTCTTATTTTAAGTACTCCTTTTATATTTCACAAATTAATAATCTTAAATCAAAGTAAATAATACATTTAATTTTAAATAAAATAGTACCAATTACAATGTTCCAGAAATTATTCCTCCTCAAGAGGACCAATTAAAGAATCCCATTTTTTATTAGTTTGTCATTGTGTGTGTGTATCAAGTTGATGGGATATTATTTTACCCTCTCCATCCCAAATATTATTATTCATAAGAAGTGTATAGATGTCTACATGAACCTTTATATGGAAAATTAATATGAATTTCACTAGAAAATAATCTTATATAAATGCACTCTATAAGAGATCATGAATAGTAAGTAAATGTTTCATAATTTTATTTTTTGGTAAAAGAGAAATTATATCATATTTATACCCTAAAAAATTCCCAAATCATTTTCATCAATGTAGGAAAAACAATAGTTAATGTATCTATATCAATTATAAAATGATCCCAAGTAGTATACCCAATGTAACAAATGAAAATGTCCTTACTGGGTTCAATAGGTTATCTATGTGAATTCTATCCAACCTCAAATTTTAATCCTTTGCTTATCACCTTACAAAATTTTGTTAAGAATATCACACAATTATTTTACAATATTTTTTCAGCTATATTTTATTTGAATTTTGAAATTTCCTCTTTTTCAATATTGTTAATATACTATTTCTGGGGATTGATAGCTTCATAATGTGGAGAAACCATAATCTTTAGTGTTTTTCCTCTCTCTCTCTCATGTGATTTCTTGATCTCAAACACTTAATTTTGTAACTGATAATTCCATTATAGTTATTTATATTTAAAATTTTGACCTTTAAAGCTGTGGTATTATGAGACCAAATGAAGTGAATGTGTTTAATAAATGAAGAGAACTTCTTGGATCAAATGGTGGCAATAATGAAAATAAAAAGATCGTGGTACAATACTCTACATCATGTCATCGAAATCTATAGAAAAAATATATTGATTAATGATAATGACCATATTGTAGCACAAAAGATCTTACTTCCTCTATTATAATCATGATGAAAATCACAAAATGCATTATATAGTAAAATATAAGTTCTTATAAACTTTGGTAAGGCCATACCACATAGTGAATAACTGTAATAAAAAAATTATACACTATAGTCATCCAAGATGTATCTTAAGGGTCACACAATAGCTACCTAGAAATCAATAAAACCTCAAAAATATCATATGAAACTCTATGTCTGAGCAGAAATCTCTACACCATGAAGTTCACCTCTATGGTGCAGTGAAGTATACCATGCTGTAAGGAGCTTCGATCTAGAATAGTCAAAAAAACATTTATTTCTTAATCTAAAATCCATGATTCATCTCATTAATGGATCAACTCAACACAAGTCTCCCCCATATCATATTATGACTAAAAATAGAGGACATGATGAAATGGAATAAAAAATCACTCATGTTGAAAAACTCTTCAATAATATCAAATATTCCCTCACGCCAAATATCTAGTGATATCAAAGAGTCCGATTAGAGAACCAATTCTCAATTATAAAATCTGGAAGTCTCTTATCCCTATCTCAACCTCTTTACTCCAAATTTTATCAATCCTTATTTGGAGATAAACGAGGGGATTTTAATGGTATTGTACAAAGAAAATATTTCTCTTCTCATCACACCTTCTATAATGAGTTTCTTGCTACAACTAGAAAACAAAAAGGGATTGGGTGCTTACTACCATTGAAGTAAGGGATGATTGGTTTCTATCTACTTTTTTAAAAACTAAATGGAGGTATCCATTTCTTAATCATCATAAAAAATAATAGAATAATATATTCCTTAAAACCCAATAGTAGGAGGCATATGGGATCTCATTGAGCTATCGCTGAACTCTTTTATCAAACCATGTTTTCTATCGAGATCTATTTTCTCATTAAATAATCATAAATTGATATTAAAATTTAAATAAATTTTATTTTTCATTTTCCATTGTGGATAACTTCTTAATTTAATTTAACCTTAATTTTATAATACATATCAAATTTATTTCTTTATCACTTTATCATATTGATTTTTTTGAATTTTTCCTTTGAATTTCTTATTTTTATTTTTAAATTTCAATTCATCCCCTTATTTTCATTATACTCCATACGAAACCTGGTAAAAAAGTAGATTTTATTATTTTTTAAAACAAACTATGTTTTATGATTTTCTAAAAAATATTATTCTCAAAATTGTTTTCATTATAAAACCAAAATATTGTCTTCAATATTAATATATTTCAAATTATTATTTTATATTGGAATCTTCCTCTAATACACATGGTCATTTCGTTGATAAAAAAATCACTCTTATTAGAATACCCATGTCAATTTTTCTATGAAGCATTGGATATACTATTTTAAAAATGGGTTTGCATGGTTATAACACTACAGCAGAACCAGAAGATAAATAAAACCCCCAAGATATTACTTCTTTTGAATTAGATTGTTGAATAATGAATTCCTTACATTATGCTATTTACCAAAACTGATTGTAATCATATATATACTTGAAAATCGACCACAAACATTGGAAATTGTAATAAATTACTCATTAATGAACAGACAAATTCAAAGAGACTAAACATGATTTTTATAAATATTATTTGGAAATTTCGAGTACATATTAAAATGAATCTATTTATGATATGTTTACTTAGTTTACAAATATATTAAATGGATGGAAGTCTCGTGGTGATGAATTTACTATTGAAACATTAGTTAAGAATATTCTCTGGATTTTACTTATCTCATGGAACCAAATGTGACAGCTATACTAGAAGTGAATGATATCAATATTATGCCTCTCATGGAACTAATCGAATCACTTATGAAATATAAAACATACATGAAGTCTCAATATAATAAATAATATATGGAATCAATTTAATCTAAAGAAGTGAAAATAACCGTTGCTTTTAAATATATTAACGATGATTATTCATCTAAAATTGAGACCAGTGATGAGCTTTGGATAAATAAATTGAACGAACTGGTGAATAAAATGACCATAACTCAATGTAAAAAAATCGAAAAAACAAATTCAAATACCATAAGTGACATACAATGAAAGAATGAAAAAGGGACACATCAAGCTAGATTTCCCATTTTGAAAATTATGATTAAATATAGTATGAAATGATTAAATCTCCTAACGTTTCAACTTGGAGTGCTAGTGATAACTATATGGAATCAAAAATCACCAAATCATCTAGTGATTCATGTACTAAGTGCCTAAAGTAACATCTAGAGGTAGAGCATGAGGATAGTTCTCCTGTTTCTTAGGGTTCCCCATCTTCTTCTCATTTTTACTCCTCTTATATCTCTACTAATCATAAAATGATCTGAAAAATTTTGATGAAGAAATAATTTATAAATAAAAATAATAATATAGAGAAATAAAATCAATTTTTTAATGAAGAAAATTTTCTTTTTAATGAAAATGATATTTTTTGTAATGAAAAAATATTATTTGGTTCTGAAATTAAAAGAGCATCCAAACATCGAGAATTTAAAATTCAAAATCAATGAAAATAAAAATACCCATTCTCAATTCAATTTAGGTGAATATAATCTAAATAATATTTTGGGTTCGCAAACATATAAGAAAGAAAATTCTTAAATTGGGTTTTCAAATTCAAATAATATTTCTCAAAAAAAATGGCAAGGAAAACTACTATAGATTCATCCATTAACATCACTAAAAATAGGCTATATCAGTGATATGAAATCACCGACTACCAAATAGATGTTAAAATCCAACCATTATTAGTGTTAAAAAATAACTAATAAAAAATTGAATAAAAATATTTTTTTCGTGCACCACAACACCCCCTTTTTCAGCGCTCGTGAAACCCTTTATCAGTTCTTTGCACTCCCCAACCAACCATCACACACCGCTAACCCCTACTCAGCACTCACGAACACCAACCCCCATTCCTCTATTAAGTCAAAAGTATTCTTTTTTTACTTTTATGTATTTTTTTTGGATATCCAAATCCTTTTTCTCAAATAAAGGATTTACATTGAATACGATTTCTATGTCAATCGTACTGACTCTGTTAATCATACTGACTCTTTCAATCGAACTAAATTTGCCTATCATACTAACTATTTCTATTGTACTGACTCAGTCTATCGTACTGACTCTATCTACCATAATGACTATGTTCATCATACCCACATTGTGTATCGTACTCACTTTGCATCATATCAATACATTGCACTATGTAATATTAATCTTACTCATGTTTTAGTCTCATCTCATGCATGATTTTATACTTTTTATTAAAAAACTTGTTCCATATAAATCATACTCAGGTTATCATTTTCATATATATTTTGTTTTAACCAAAATGATGTCATGGAGTTTGTTATTAACTAATAAAAACGATGTCATTTTTTCTGTTTCAATATGATGGTTACCCTGCCAGGTGTCCAAGTCCCTCAAATTTTTCCGGAGAAATATGACCATTGGAGAAAATATAATCATTGGAACCTGAGTCCTATAAATAAGAGTTCATTTAAAACATAGAAAATATTAAGACTTTGATCAAATCAAGTTCTAGAGAGAGATGTTGTGACTTCTCTCTTGCTTCATGCGAAAGCCTTGGAATTAAAAAATGTGAATGGATCATTCTTAGATTTTTTATTTCACTTAGTGTTTTGTTTTTACTTGTGTGATCGATCAGGTGATAAAGATCGAGGGATTCCGGGGATAGGAATACATGCTGACGATCATTGTATCGAGGGTCTTTAATTTCTTGAAGAACAGAGGTATTGTTTAACATCTTAATCAAGGGATTTTAGGGATAGGAAAACAGTTGTACTAATAATCGTATCAAGGGATTACCAAGGTGCTGGTAAGAAAAACCTTTTATCCTAGGTGAAAGGATACCCTTCTCTTTGGGATAAAATAATTTTAATAATTTTACTTTCTATTGATGTTTGTATTAGAAAGGTAATGGTATTGTTTCCGCTTTCTTTTCAAATTCATTTAAATTGTAATTATTTAAATTAAAATTCTTATAAAACATATTGTATTAATAGATTCTATATGATGTATGGTAGAATATTTGTCTTTTGTAATTCTCGGTTCACTGTATTCAATTAGAATACAGTTGTTTTAAATTAATTATAGTATTACATCATATCCTATCTGTTAGATCTAAGACCATTTTGGAAAATTGTATTGATTGTGAATTGTATTAGTTTAAGACCTCTTAAACCGATTTATTTCTTAAGTATTCAAATACAATGTTTTAAAAATTACAATTCACCCCCTGTTGTATTGTTCCATCTAATATACATAAACATCTATATTATGATCCAACATCCTCAGCACTAGAATAAACCCCCCAAATACCTTCTTGTGGTGGGAATTTATCATATGACACCCGTTATGCGTTTCAATTCCATTTACCACTACTAATCATATTTTGTTTTATATTTTATAATATCTCTATTTATGTGTATATATTTAAAACTATGTGATATAAATACACACACTTATATTTATTTTAAAATATAATATAATAATATTAAATTATATGTATTAGAATATAAATATAAATATAAATATAAGTATAAGTATAAGTATATATGTTTATTAATACACATAAATATGTATATAAAAACTTTATATATATATATATATATTTTTATAATAATATATTTAATTGTATATTTTTATAATGCTTATAAATGGTTAGATATTATTTTAAACAAAATAGATAACAATTAATTTCATATGATATATATAATTATGTTTAAATTAATTTTTAAAATATGTCAATATATAGAGATATAAATTTTATACATGACATATATATTTATATTCATATGTATTTACATATATATTTATACTTATTTAAATGTAATTTGGTTTTTAGGTATAATTTTTTTCTTATGTATTTATAAATATTTACTGTAAATACATTTATTTACCAGATTTTATGATAACGATATATCAACAAAAATACATTTATATATGATGTATATCCATATATTGATACACGTACAAATACAAACATATTTACACATAGGTACACATTAATATTTCTCACATACACATACAAATATTTACATATATATTTATTTATTTACAATATATTCTAATATGCATATAAATATATATTTTTGTATTAACACACACATGTTTATATAATAAATATTAATTTTATAGGTATATATATATATATTAATAAATTTTTATATGGTAAATAAAATGGATATTTTTTTTAATTTAAATAAAATGAATAATAAGTATTTATTTCCATTTTATATATATATTTAAAAATAAAATTTCATTTAAATATGTTTAAATATGTGATTATACAATTGATTTATTATAAGTAAATATTTGAAAATATGAATATTTTTAATTATAAATAAAACTAAATTATGAAAAGAAATAAAATTTTGAAACCATAATATCTAATTAAATGTTATCTCAAGGGCTAAATTTAGTCTCTATTGAAAAGGGGAAATGGTTCTCTTAAACAAAGCTAAAATACAATCGAATATTTAAAAAAATTCATTATCCAAACTAAAAACTAAATTTTGGAGTCTATCTAGGAATTTTTACATATAATATATAGTTAAACTAGAACCTTAGATCAACACTACATAGATCTCTTCGTTGGATTTTATTTGATATGTCGTAGAGCCCAACCAGACACCCAGAACAAAAGGTTTGGTCTTTTTATTTTCAAGTCTTGTTTTTAACTTATCATAGATCGTTTATTAATTAATTTAATTTTTATATCATCTAATTGTTATTAAATAACTTTACTAGATAATAACTATCAAATTATTAGTTAAAATTATTTTTTAATTATTTTATAATCGAATTTTCCCTAAATATCTTATATATTAATTGTAAATGCCTATTTTTCTTTATCTAAATCATATTTGAAAAAATATATTATATTAATATAAATTTAGATATAATTATATATTAATATAATATTTTAAAAAAAATTTCCTTGAAAATATATCTTTTATCAGTTCTAGTAAACAATCACTAACAAAGACCCTCCTTATCATCACCTTTTCACTTATAATGATAAAGGCTCCACTTTATCAACACTTTTTTATAGCACTGAAAAAGGCCAGACATTATAAATTATTTTTTATTAACGTTGATAAATGGACCCATTTGTAATTTTTTTTCTATTAGCACTGATAAAGGCCCCTCTTTATCAGTATTTTTTAGAGCTCATAAAGACCCCCATTTATCAGTCTTAAGTGCCGATAAATGACCCCTTTATCATCACTTTTTATAGTGCTGATAAAGAGGGCCTTTATTAGTGATTTTAGAAAGCACTGATAAATCCTAATGTTGATAACCTCCAAATTTCGAGTACTGTCATGTTATCAAAATAAATTAGGAAAATATTTTCAAAAATTTGGGCACCTTATTTATGGGTGTGATTATAAAAGCGCTAGATATGGGAGACCTAAATCTATTTAACAATATTCTCATATTTCTAATAAAAAAATCCCAACAAAAAATATCGGGTTTATAAAACCTTATTAGCTAACATTGTAGTCCCCAAGTTCACATGAGTACTAAAAGGAACTCTCAATTTATAATTTTCATTACTATTCCAGCATGATAAATGATCATATTATATGGTGGCTTCTCTATAAAATCGGTCTATATAACTCTTTAATTGTTTGATCTATTATTACCTCTTAAAATATTTTTTTAATTAACTAATTGAGATGGATGCTCACCATTTTACGTTACGAGAAGTTTATCTCATAGAGGACAAGTTTTTATTTGGTTTACTTTTTCATTCGCTATTTATCCTTATTTCTCTATATCTCTCTCTATATCTATCTTTTGTGTGTGTATTCTTATTCATAAAAGGTGAGGGGTTGTCTTTAAAGAAACATTTTTTCACGTATATACTTTTTCTTGAATTTGATTTCAATTTTTATTTCTTTTTATCTTGAATCCTTTTAGAATATTTGTTAATTTTTTTTATTTTTTTTGAATATTATTTTTTATTCTCTTTTCTACTCTCTTGAGATCTAATTGAAATATTATATTTTATCTTGAAATTTAATTTTATATTTCTAATTAATTTTTTATAAATTCACCCCCATTTTAAATTTCAATCTTATCATAATTTTTTAAAACCTTGAGATTCAATCATATTTCTTGTAATTATTTTTTATTATATTTTGAATAATATAAAAATAACTATTTTTATTGAAATTTAAATTGTTCTTAAAATTTTTTATATATATTTGATTTATTATTGATTCATTATTGTTTATATTTTTGGTATCTCTATAGGGGAAGAAAATGTTGAACTATTTACTCTTGATATATTATTTTATTTTAATTATATATGATAATTAATTAGGGGGATATTATTATAGCTCTATCTATCATGTGTTTTTATGATAAAAAACACTCAATTTTGTGTGAAATATTTTTATTTTAGTTATTTATGGTTAAAATGTTGATATATGATGCTACGTAATTATGAGACCAAATATGGTGAATATTCTGAAGTCATGAATAGATGTTATTAGGCCAACTTCATGCAATAAAGTAAATAAAAATATCATGGTTCAACAGTCTCCACCATTACATATAATGATGTATAACTGAAACTATGAAATAATGAAGAAAAACTATATCGTACTGTAATTCAGTCTAAATTCCACTTTGAGAATCATGGTGAAAATAAAATAGTTCACATTTAAGTCAAATCAAAGTTCTTATAAAATCATGTAAGTTCATGTCTTGAGGTTAATGACTATACCATAAAACATATTCACTAGAGTAATCTATAGTGAAACTTAAGGGCCACACCAAAATTATCTCAAAATTAGCAGAACTTGTAAAAGATATTGTCAGACCCCACATTTTATCTCAAAGACCAACAACAAAAAGTACACATTCATGATGCAATGATGTCTACGATGCTTTTTTGAGATTAAATATATAATAATAATACTAAAATTTATTTCTAAGACTAAAAGTTTTTTATTTGAGTCATTAATGACGTGAATTGACCCTGTGATCCTCCACTCCAATGAAGGCTATAAATAAGAGGGCATTGGTGGCTTGTAATAAAAAGCCTCTAAAGTGAAAAAACACTTCAATGAAAATAAATATTCCTTCATACTAAATCTCTAGTGACAACAATGAGTCCCCTCAATGATCTATCTATCAATTATTAATTATAATGGTCTATCATCCCAACCACTCTATCTATCTCTTCTAAATGTTATTATTCCTTCTTGAGAGATAAGATAGTGGATTTGTAAAGGCTTTTCAGTAAAGAGTAGTTCACTTCACATACTACCTTCTATAATGGGGTTGTAGCTACAACTAGTGAAAATAAAGGGATATGGGTTCTTATTTCCATTTATGTAAGGGAGGGTTTTTTTACTTCCTACTTCCATAAAAAAGAAATCGAGGGTGTGGTTTATTGATCTTTATTAAAAACATAGGAATAAGATAAACCTCTCAACCAGAGGGAGGATATATAGGGGATCACACAGAGCTATTAATGAACTCCTCTAAAAAATAATGTTTTCCAACTATTTATATTTACAAATTTCATGATCTAATATCAATATTCATAATTTCATAAATTTGATTCATCTGTTTTCCACTGTTCTTACCCACTTAATTAACTTTGACATTAATATAATAATAAATATCAAATTTATCACTTTATCTCTTCATCATATTGATTATTTTTTGAATTTACCTTTTCATTTATTGTTTTTATTTTTAAAAGGAAATTCACCCCCCTCCCTATTTCCATTATACTCTAACTAATATGTATAAGTAGTTAAAAATTTAATTTAGATTACACAAATATAATAGTAAACACATAACATTATTATAGAACACATTGACTATTAAAAAATACATTAACATATTACATAACGTTATTTTCTTCCTTCAATGTTTGGAGTGATGTGGACCCTCTATTGAGTATATAAATCCCCTAATTTTGGACCCCTTTTACATAAAATATGTCTTCTACATTTGGAACACTTCGATATGATTGTGATATCTCAATGAAAGGGCCATCCTAAATGAAATTTTCATTTTAATTCATAGTTATTTTAGTTAGAAAAAAATTATTGAATTTGTATTCATAGGATCTAGGACATAAAATACTTGTAATACTTATTATTCAATTATTAATAATTTATCACTATACCCTTCCTTAGTAAAATTCACATTGATGAATCCCAATTCACTGATTTTAACATCACTCTGTTTATCAACCAAATTTACTTAAAAAATGACACTTAAATATTGTATAATATAATTCCAATAATTAATCAATGGTTATAAAATATGATATATTCACATATATTGGATTTCTATTCTTAGTACCAGATACATACATTGATTCCGCTACATACGTAAATCATCTATTTTCATCATTCACTACTTATATAATTCCATTGTATAGAATATATAACTATTAATTACATTTACATTATAAGATAATATTTGAATACTTGATCCTCCAGAAAGCCATCAATTTCATTCAAAAATTGAATTCATATTTATGGATATATCATTAAAAATATTCATAAAAAACCTATAAATAGTTTATTATTCATATTTATTATTTATATTTCATCCCTCGAGGAATTCGAATGCCCGTGAATTTCTTTATAGGTTTCAACTTATAGAGAACCCTATATACTATTATATAAAATGTAAAGGTGAGTCTGCTTCCATCCAGTAATGAAAATTGCAACAATTTCTATTATAGATGTTCCTTCACCCACATGGTTCCCATTGTGATGAGATTTTAGAATGCCAATGTTATAGACATCAGATATGTAGTTGGTATCTAAATCAATGAATTCCTATGAAATATATCACCCTATAATAAAAACTTCTTTTTTACTACAATTTTTGATATACCCATTTAAAATATACATACACCGTTAAATTGTTTACATCTATCTATAATGTGAAATTTTACATAGTTAACCATCGATTGGAGCATTATATCAATGCAAAACAATGGGAATAACATCTTCAATTCACGTATGACTATCAAAAACTGACTCGTAATAGGTTATTGGTGACCAGTATCATATTACACATGGGTTTTCAGATATGTTGTGCTGCAAGTAAATGATAAGGGAAGCTGGCCTATTTATGATT
This sequence comes from Viscum album, assembly GCA_963277665.1. NCBI lineage: Eukaryota > Viridiplantae > Streptophyta > Magnoliopsida > Santalales > Viscaceae > Viscum > Viscum album. Next base: position 1,527,651,221 of record OY728138.1, on the reverse strand, counting down.
TGGAAGATGTGTATTTACTTTTACATAAGTGAATATGATAAATTATAATCAGGTGTGGGAACATCGAGTGTAGTATGGTATGTGCTATTCATGATGAGGTGTGGGGTAATGTGAATATATGATGTCACATAAACAATGTGGTCTTTTAAATATATGGATTTGAAACATAATAAAAACAATGGATGTTGAGGCCATATATACCAGGGATTTAGGATCATAAAAAATAAGGGTCCTTTATACCATAAAACAAGGAATTTCGAGTGACATATGAATTGTAATGGACTAACTATGAAGTAGGTCAACCCTAGGAGGGTGCATGTCTAATCCTTACTGATCTACATCTATGTGAGTTGCTATGATTTTTTATAACATCTATGACCTAAAATAAATTATTAATATTTTTATCATAATTTTAATTTATATAAGAATTTTGTATATTAGAAATTAATTTTATTTTATTTTTTATATTAATTTAATAAATTATATTATATTCATATAATATAGTTGGATATACAGTCGTATGTGTTGATTTCAAATATTAAAAATATTAAAATATAATTATTATTAATATTATATATATATGTATATATAATATTATATATATTTATATAATTAGAAATTTATTGAAAATATTTTCCATTTAAATGTAATTTTTAATATTTATTCATTTTAATTTTAATATTATTAATTATTAATTTTTTTTGTAATTTATATAATTAATATTAATTATTACATTTCAAATATTACTATAATTTATTTATTATTATATTTTCATTTTTTATTCATTTTTGATATTTTTTTATTTAATATTATATATTAATTTTGATATTAATTTTTTATTTAACATTTGTTCATTTTTAATATTTTTTCAATTTATATAATTAAATTTAGCTTTTTATCAATGTTTAAGTTAACACCAATAAACCATGCCTCTATCGTCACTAAATTTTTCACTCACATCTATTTTGAGAATCCCAAAAAATATTATTTCCCATGAACTAGAGACAAAATCACCATTGATGCACTCAAATTTATTTATTCATGAAACCTACTTACTACACGTTATTTGATATAGTGTCTAACCCAAGGTAATAAAGTGTTGTTTAAAATCTGAACCAAGGTAGAAAACAAAAAACCTAAACCATAATCAAAACAAACCAAATTAAAAAATATAGTAAATTCCACAAGTTGGTGGAATGAATGTGTGTAAATGAATGAGATAAACATGGTGAATGATCTGAAAAGTTCAACAAATAAAAAAAGACAACATTTAGTAGATAAAGGAAAAAATATTTTGAACTAAGGAAAATAAGACCAATTTGATTTGATAGGAAATTTATTTCTAAACCCACTAGAAGTTGAATAGAATTGTCTAAAATATATGAAAGAATGTATTTATACCACATACTTTTCACTCTAGAATCAACTTTGTTTCATTAACTCACACTAAGAACTGATTTTCAAACTAATACATAGATAGGAAGAGTGATTCCATCATTGAGAAGATAATAATCAACCTTTTCCAAATTAAGTACATTATTTTTTTACTTTAAAGAAAATTAATGGACTATCATCACTTATTGATACTTAGAATAGTGTATAAAGAATGATCTCGAAGAATAAAATTGACAATAAAAAACTAAATTTTCAACTATCTACTCTTCTTAGTATCCCTCACTTCAATTTTTCAATTTATTAGCTAGGAGTGAATTTATTTTTTTCAAGAAAATAAAATTTTTATAAATAAATTATTTAGTTGATACACCGTTATAGAATAGAAACAAAAGGCAGGGAAATAAAACTTAGGAAGAAAACAAGACAATAATGAAAACTCTATGAAAGAATAGCGAAAATTTAAAATCATTTTAAACAAATTTACCTAATGATTTTAGTTACACATGATTATCGAAACAATAATATACAAGGAATTCATCTTGAAACAATAGGAATAGAAGATGTACGAAAATAAAAAAGAGTTATCCCCATAAAGATCACTCTTCTACTCTAGCTCTTTATTCCCCAAGTCACATATCCTCATGTGTTTCCTCCTAGCCTCTCATCCAGCTCTATCTCATATTGAGTCAGTAATCATTCCCCAAAAATGTGTGTGGTAATCTCTCATTTTTTAGTAATTTTCTTCCATGGACATAATTTTTTTAATTTCACATGTGGGTCGTCACTGGAAGTATTCTCATCACTTAATCCATTTTCCACTATTACTATCAATTTAAAAAAAATTACCTAACTGACTCTTCTGCCTTCATATGTTGTTAAATGATCCATTTTCACCCATTTTTTACTCATCGTTTTTTTAAATTCCACCTAGTTGGAACCTACAAAAAATATTTGAACTATTCATACATGTTTTTCAAAAAGCAGTTTCAACATACTAGTATGTATGGATTCTTTATTAAAACCAAACCAATATTAACATCAAAATTATTAACTCTAACCGTTTTATTCAATATTTGAACATGAAAATGTGATAAAATATTTTGATCATCATTCTTCTTAGTTAAATCTTCACTTCCTTACACTAACTTAAGATGCTCAACAGACTCAAACAAAGATTCCAGACTTGATTCAACTCTAGTTACCCGTGTTAACTCCATTAACTACTAAATATTTCATTACAACTCTTCAATATAAATTTGGCTTCAGGACCGCTTCGATTCATAGGGATGAGATTGGAACAAAAAATTCATCAATTATATTGTTTTTATCAGCAACCCGTAGCATTACTTGTCTACCAAGGACACCGACATTATACAACAGAGATCTATTATTCTTGGTCAATATTTCAATGATGCATTAAATTCAGCACCTTGTGTGAGTCATTAATTGATATTAATTATCTAACATTTAGGATAATTGAGGCTATTGGAGTTGGTTCCCTAGAACAAACCTCTATGTACGTTTTTATTATCTGTATTCTTTTCTTTAAAATATTGATAATCTTCTTATCACATCATGATTTCTCTTCTACGCGACATGGTATGTGATAATGTTCAAAGACTGACTGTTGCACTGAAAGGTTGTAACATTTCCCCACTTTGGAGAGACCCAAAAAGTTACATGAAAGTATACATAAATATATATTCTATAGACAAATAATGTAATTTTATGGGAAACAAATTATATATATTATCACGTGTGGAGAGTCATAAGACTTTGACACACCTTCTTATAGTCTATAACCATAGTCATTTCCAGTTCCTGAGATTATGAGAACATAACCGCTAGTTGAAAATACACTTTTAAATGTGTCATTTGATGTTTCATTCTATTGATGTGGGTATTAATACTTATCCTTTAAGATTACTATTAATCAAAAACATTAGTCACCTACATGGATGTACTGGAGAAACCTGTGACGACATATGTTCGTGATAATGTAAGATATGTTTGGTTCATCCTGAGTAGTATTTCATTTATTAATAATACGATAATAGATTTTTTTTGCTTATATCATTTAATAAATTTGTTATCTTATGAATTTGTATGGGACTTAAACGGCCTAAATAAATCCATGGAAATGATGTTCTATGGTCTGGTTTATTTATGGAATGTTAAATAAAGAGACATAGAGCATATGGGTTGGTGACATCGACATGAAACCTCTTTGATTAGAGATATCATGAAAAAGAGATTATATTACCCAATAAGTTTTCCTATGAGGTTTAATGTAGTTGAGATATCATCTTCTTTCTCTATGTATTTCATGGGGAATTATTGGATTTTAACTTTGGCCTTTGGGAAGCTCCACCCAATGTAACTGAGAAAGTGTTCAAGAAGGTCACACAACAAGTATATATCCATAACCTCATATTTGTAATAATATTATACATGATTTAACATGTTGAATGAATATTATTCTCATACATGGTTTAATAATTATTAATGATTTCATTACCTCATATATTCCATCACTAGTAATTCAAGATGTTATTTTGTGGGTAGAATATATAATAAATATTAATTTTCTATTTTATGAATATAATATTTATTTATTTATTGATGAATAATGAAATGATATTTATTTATTTATTAAATAAATTGTAATTAATCAATGCCTAAAAAATATTGTGGAGTATTAGAGGAATGAATTTAATGGTTTAGTGGAAATAATATATATTAAATAAAATTTGAATAAATAAAATTTAGTTAATTTTCTAGTTTTGTACATTTCATGAAATAATAATATTATCATTATAATAGACAATATGTCATGTAGTGATTAAAGAAATAATTTGGGCATATGTTCTGTTATTATTTTCAAATCGTAGAACAATTTAAACCCATGTATTCTATTTCCAACGTTAATGATATTCATTTGGGTTGTGCACAATGACAATTATAATATATATCAAACCTAATAGAGAACATAAAAAGAATACTCAAGAAAAAAGTGTCATCCTCCTTCACCAACCCTTTAATTTATTGAGAGATCATGCTGAAACCTTCTTGGAATCGATTATTATTTCAATCAAGGATGAACGGTGAAAGATTTAGTTTTTATTAGAATCCAGTTTTTATTTGAGGTATGAATCCTTTACCTTAAAATTAATCCTTTTATTAATGAATAGTACATAATGAGTACAGATCTATGTGGTCTAAAATGATGAACCCCAGGAGAATACCCTCTTACAATGGGAGTACAACCAGGTGGGAGAGAGAGAAAAATTGAGAATTAAATGTAGGATCTTCTTGTGTTAATTCATGAAGCAGAAAAGTTTGCTTCATGGTTCACCTCATGCCAAGTGTGAAACAATGTATTGGATTCATAAATAGGTTTCTCGAATCCCTATATGAGATAAATAATAGACCAAGACACCTTAACCTGTCCCTGTAAAGAGTGAAGGATAATCACTGAATCGTTCTCCACATAAGTTAGGTTAATGTTGTTGCTACATCACATCTCCAACCCATCCCTCATAGCACAATCACCCACCATTAAAGTGTCACCTAGACCATATGAAGCACTGAAGGTGATAATGAATGAGCCTTCCAGATCGTATACCAATCCTCCTCCATGCATAAAACCATTACAGCATGACCCTTCAACATTAAGTTTGAATCCAATAGGTGGATATTTCCAACAGATCTAGCACACTTGTGTGGAATCACCCTCTCTGCTGGATGAATCACCAAATGCATGCATGATGTTATAGAGAGGGTGGATGACCCCATGAAATAGAGAAGAGTCTCTATCTTGGATGCTAAAATCCAGGCTCTGGTAGACAACATCATACTAGACGCAACTACCTCCTTAGGGTATGAACTGTTTTGTGCATCCCACAAGCACCAGCATCCCAATAGTAGTGAAATAACTCTTACCTGATGTTCAGGAAAGTGTTCATTGATGCTACAAACTAGATGTAGAGAAATGACTATCCATTCGAGTCGTTATTCAAAACAATATATAAGCCACCCACCAGTCCCCACATGTAGGTGTCCCAATCACCTTTGAAAAATAAATGAGAAACAAAATATTCCTGTGGGTGGCTACAAAAGTTACAATTAGAAGCTATCTGAGTACCCTTGTGCCGCATATTCTCATTTATTGGAATAACTAAATTTTGGATCCTCAAAAATAAAAAATTAATCTTATCAGAAAACTTTTTACACCATAGAAGCTAGCCCTATGGATCATGATTTGAAGAGACATTCACTACATTGTGGTGCGCTTTGGAAGAAAAAACACCGATAACAGTAGCCCTGAAAATCAAAATTTTATTCACATTATTCATGTGAATATTCTTACAAATATCCTTCTTCAGTTCATTAATAACTAAATTAATAAATAAGGGATAAAAAATTTCATTCTTGAAAGTAATATTAGGATTCAGACACCTAGGAATGTTGATAAGTACACTGGCCTAATTATGCCTCTAGAATCCAATCTCCCCTAATCCAATAATTCATCACGAGTTGGTCTATATAATCGGTGTATGATCCTTGATTTTATTCCCATAGCTAGAACTCTTCCATTTGTTGACCTTCTGTCTCGAGCATACTTATTTTTGATGAAACATCCAATAATAGTTTCTACTTCCACAACTTCCCAAGGTAATTTGGCTTTCATTCTATGCATCATGATTGTGACGTCTCTGAGATTACTTCCACCTACATCATAGGTTTTTAAAAAGTATACCTCTGAGACCAAATGAAACCTCCCATTAGAGTGTACATCTCTAATGAAATCTAGTATAAGTTTCTCAATCTCCCTGATCATATCTTTGAGCACCATGCAAGCTGATAACACATGTATAAGAATGGAGGACAAAACATGATTTACCATTGTGATCCTACCATAAAATTAAATAAAGTGATTCTTCCAATTATTAACCTTGCTAGAAATGATGTCAAAGAATCCCTCATAATTATGAATACGAATCCTCCCAAAAGATACCAGATTCCTTATATATTCCATGGGGAAATTCCTCTTTTAGATACCTAAGATGTACTCAATAATAGAGACTCATCTTAGAGTGTAAGAATAGGAAGAAGGATACAAATTTTATGATAACCAACCCACTAACCACCCCACTTATAGTAATCCTTCATTAATTTATTAAAACGATGAAGATATATCCTAATACCATTTATAAAAAACAACATGTCATCCACAAAATGAATTTAATACATACCTATATAATCACTCATACTACAAAAAGGCCCAATCTCTCCACTGAGAATACTTTGGTTTAAATACCTAGTTAGAGAATATTGGTCCTTGATAAAAAGAGTGGTGGAAAGAAGGTCACCTTGTCTCATTCGTCTAATCATATTTTGGAATCTCTTCCTTCCCATGAAAGAGATAGGCTGCATGGTTACCTCTAATCGTGTGGGGATGGAAAGAGGAACAAGTTGGGTGCATGGTTTTCTCAAACCCTACATCAGGGGATGGATGCCTGTGTGAGTATATCAGAAGAATATAGAAGAGGTTTTTTGTATGGTTAACTCATGGTTTCCCATACTATGCATCCTAACCGTGTGGCTGCACTCCTTAAGTAGTGAGTCAAGCATGTTTAGAACATGGATTGGATAACCCTATGCCCCTAAAATTTTGGGTAAAATAAACGTTTCTCCTTAAATTCTATTAAAATTAGCCCTATCCTTCTATTACTCATTTTTTCAAGCGGTGGACCTCTATTTTAATGTTAGAGCTCCCTTGTAAACCTAAATCTAATACTGATGATAACCCTCAAATCTAGTGCCTGATCCTACTTCTATTGGTCTCATTGGATATCCATCAGTAAGTACTCGATTCCAATTACATCATTATCTATTTCTCTTTCGTTAATTAGAGTTATCGAGGTGCAGGTTCATATTCCCTATTTCTATGGTGTTGATAAACTGTTCTATTTTCTCTCAATATGGACCAAATAAAGTGTTGATATGGGACAATGATAGTTTTATGAGTTTGGGGTAGGTGGTCTACTAATTATGAATTCGTGTCTTGATGTTTTATAATATGTGATATTTTCCACATGTCGGTATCACTATGTGTTTCCCCTAATTGGTATCTTCCTTGATTTTATTATCACAGTTGGAACTGAATGACTTGTTAAAACCAAAATATATTTTTTTTGATATTTTTACACTTTGTGTGATCCCTCCCTTGGGGTGTTCCTTATATATTCCTCATTGTCCTTCCTGCATTGATACCCAAACACCTTGGTGTGTTTGGTTTTACTCATAAATGGTAATACCATGTTGATAGCTGATGAAGGCAGTGAAATATCACAATTAAGGACCTTAAAGATTATAATGAATACTGAGTGAATCTAATGTTATAGGTAAGTCCACACCACCTAATTAAATGAGAAAATGATTACCCTTTTGACATTATTAAATATAAATGAATTACAAATTATGAATTGGATCGTATTGAAAAAAATTCTCACTTACCACCATTGATGTATGAACACAATGAACCATCAAAATTATGGTAATTAGGAATGATGTCCCTTATGCTTGTTATGTTTAAATGGAAATGACGTGTCTTCTGCTTTATAATAAATGGGCATGATGACCCTTTAAAATTTTATATGGATACGTGCATGATCTCCCATTATATAAATGTGATACCATGCATGAAGGCACTTTGTATATAAATGATATGGGAATGGTGTCCCTATATTGTGACACAGTAATGGAATCCCTACAAGGGATGTCGGCCATGGTGACTCTAAAATGTGATACTGGGCATGGTGTCCCCTACTATTGTGATACTGGGCATGGAAATCCTATATTGTGATACTAGGTATAGAGTCCACCACTATTGTGATACCAGTGATGGAGACCCTATAATGTGATATTGGACATGGTGTATCTTACTACTATGATACTAGGCATTGCACCCAATGATACTTTTATAAATATTTCATCACATGTCGAAGTAGGTAGTGTCATAATTCCTTCAGGAACCAATGACAACCCATTTATAGTTTTTATTCCTTCTATAAATTATTATATACACACACTGCCATGTTGTACACATGGACGTGATATTTATAGACGTCATTGGTGGAGGCCTACTGTACTTATATCACACCCTATTCGGGACACTAATAGTACTCTATCAGACTATATACTTGTAGGTGCAGATAAGGTCAAGCATACTATTATGGATGCATGATATCTTGCATGACTGAAGATGGTATCTTGGTATCCAATGATTAGGATGAATCTTAGGATGCTTGGATAGATTTTGGCCTTTTTGTTATTTTTTATAGCATGTACCATGTACTACCATGTATAATTGTTTACTAAATTTTGTAGAGATATAACATCATCATTATCATCTTTATATGGTTCATTTTACTACTTCTGATTATTATTGATATTTTTTTATTGTTTATATCTTCATCTGTTATGGCGGGTTACTGGTCCCATCAGTATAATGTCTAATTCTTCTTTATTTTTCGTTATTGATATTATTCCAGTATTTATCTTATATTACTTATCCGATATGCTCCACTCTTTTAATGTGGGAAAATCATCCCCATGGAAACACATTAGTCCCTCATTTCTAGTCGGAATCTTTTAGAATACAAGGAGGTGCATGCCATGTGGCCAACCGAGCTCAGGGCACCTATGACAGGAACCTGGGTCTGGGACATCACAAAGTTGTATCAGAGGATTTCATTTCATACATTACAATTTTTTAGAAAATATATATTAGATTATGAATTCCTTGGAATTTGAATATAAGATGTTCCTGAGAGTAGATAACCCACTTTCCAGGAAAACCCATATTTCTTGGAATAAGGTATTTTTTCTATATTATGCTTATTATAGTATATTTGTTTCCACCATAGGGTGATGCACTTGAATTGCGATGTTAATACAATTATAATTGATTTTTTACTTTTCATCAATGGCTCGATGAGATGAGGGAAAGGAATCATTGATCATATATCATTTTCGGAACCTTTTAGAAAATTCACAAGACAAGAATATGCCATGTCTTATAAAATAATTGTGTTGATTTTATTTCCAATAATTTTCATTAGTGCTTTGTCTATTCTAAATAGAATTTTTATATTATAATGATACTAATAAGGAATTGAGAAAACATATTTGGTAAATAGAGTTCTGACCATAACCTAAATATTTTTTCCCTTATTTGGCTATAATAGTCCACTATGAAATATTGAGTCATGAACCTTTAGTCACATGGACTCGAACGTGTTGTGGTATAGATTAAATGTATTCCAAAATTCACCTAATAAAGTGTATGGGACCTTATGATTAAAAATTTGTGAACCATTTGGTTTAACCATCGAAATATATTGTTAATGTAAATTTGAAATTGGAACTAAAGTTGAAAAAGAAAAATATAGAGCCTGACCAAGTATTAATCGTAGTAGTGGGTAGTATGTAGTGTCTATATGTTCTATATAAATGTTTATATCTCCCAGAACTAACTCTCTGAGTAGAAATAGGGGAGAGACTGTGAATTAGAAAGGCCTATAACTATCCTTTTGGTGTATAATAAATGTTATTATTGTCGAATCCTTAATAAGGTGTGTGTTTGGAATTTGTAAACTCATTCCATCATGAAATTCTATTATCATATTCTAAGAGTGAGGTGAAGACCATGCTCCAGAGGTGGTGGGCCCTGAGATTCTGATTAAATACCTAGTAGTGACTCATGTGGTACCTATTCATATTCCCAATTCAAGTGATGATGCTCAGTTTCAATGATATTTCTTACAACATATACAGATTATATAGGGTGCTCTGTGCTATTCCCCTTCTATAGGAGAGTTGAATCAGGAGTTTCAATAGCATAATCCACCCACATTTTTGGGGTTTAGATAAACACAAGCTCTAGAGTTATTTCTCAAGTTTTTATGTCTTTATTTAGGCATTTAGAGACACCTCATGAGAAGAAATTGGAACTATCTAATTACGTGCTTCACAGATTCTCCCAACACTAGTTGAAAATTAAAAATCAGACTGGGTAGTATCAAGAAGTGATGTGGAGGGACTTCCATTAAAACTTCTTTGATACCCCAAGGATGATCAATATATTTAGTTCATAAACTTATATTAGGGTTCGATGAATGTTATGGACTATCCAGCTTGTTTTACCAAGTTTCAACACTTTTTCCCTATCTATACTGCTAATGAGCCATTGAAGGTTAGACGATTCGAGGATGACCTTCGAGATCCTATTAATTATTAGGAAAATGATTTCTTATTGACCACCATATATGATATATTGAACCGTGTCCTTATCATCGAGTGAAACCTAAGGGAAGAAGTTGGTGTGAGAAAGGGTGATTCAAAATCCAAACATGGTAGTTATTCGACTAGTGGTCCAAATAAACACTTTCAGACTGCGCATGTGACCAGCAACATCCATTTTACACCCAGAGATAGTTACGAGGTATTCCACATGTGTGGGAAAATTAGGAATAAGAATCCATAGTGTCCTAGATACCCTATTGAGTACCAAGTTTATGGAATATTTGGTAATCTATAGTGATTCTGTAGGACCTTCCCATCTGTTCCATGTGGGAGAGGATTTGTGATAACTCCATCTTCAGAAGCATGTTCATTAGAACCACTACAAGAAGGTATCTAGAGTACTACTGGTTGTATATGAAGAGGAGGATGGACCCAGTATCCAGAATTCAAATATATAGAACCATTGGTGAAGAACCATTCCAGGTATTCTGATTGTAGAAAAGGGTTGTGGATCAGGCCATATCTTTTCAATATATCATATACCTGGGGAGAAGGATGTCAGGCCATTTTTAGTTCTAGGTACTATTCTAGTATCCTCTAATATTAATGATGGAATATTCTATATAGGTTGATCACATTCCTTCATATTTATTCCTTTTTTGGAGGGCCTTGGGAATTACGTTTAGTTTTCCTATGTCATTATGGTGCTTGATAGAGTTTGGTCCCCTATTAAACCTATGTGTATTTTTTTCACCGTATGTTGAATTTTACATTACCAAAGGGAAAAACATATATTCACAAGGGAGAGTGGGATGTCCAAGATAGAAGATCTCAACTAGACCATCATGGGCTTGTTGGAGTGGTTTCCTAGATTGATGGCCTATAAATGAATGATCAAGGACAACATCAGACTGAGTTCCCTCCGATTGTCGATCGGTTGATAAATGTTTTTTTTGAAGAATTATCTAGACTACCTCCCGAGAGAGAGGTAGAGTTTACTATTGAGATAGCACTTGGAGCTGCACTAGTATCCATTCCTCCTTACAGGATAGATAATAATGAGTTTCTAGATCCCATGAGGTAGCTAGAATATTTTGAATTCAATGGTTTTATACGGCCTAGTACAACCCCGTGGTGTTAATTGGTCCTTTTCTCTAAGAAGGTTGATGAAAACCTTAGGCTTTTTGTGGATTATCAGAAGTTAACGTAGGAAGCGTAACTCAAAACACTATTTATCTACTAGATTATTTCACCAGTTAATAGTCTTGAAAAGTAAATGGGAAGATGTTTCAAATGATTTTTTCATCATATTACCGAGGTCACCTCAAGATGGAGATGTAGTTTTGGTAGTAATGTATAGAATGAATAAATTATCCCACATCCTTCATATCTGAGAGGCTTTCTCAGTTGATGACTAGGGAATAATATATTTCCATGAATTCATATTACTACACAAGGTCTTCCTTATTCTGATATCATATATGGATTCTTACATCCCATTGAGGTTCTGGTAGGTGTAACAGAAGGGTATGGGTACAAAGGTGATTCTGAGAACAAATGTTCACACTCAAACTAATGGTTCGTCGAAATAGAATATTAATGTTTTAGAGGAAATTATCTGAGCATCCATCCTTGATTTCAGTAGTTCATAAGAGATGCATGTTCTTCTCATTGAATTTTACTATTATAACAATTATCAAGGAATGATTTTGAGGGATACCTATAAGGTCCTATATGGTAGGCCATGTCGTTCACCGTTGTGGTAGTTAGAGGAAGGAGAGGCAGTGCTACTGGGTCCTCATCTTGTTTAGGAATCTTCAATGTAGGTTCAACTGATTTGGAAATAGATTTCTACTACTCAGTCCAAGACGAAATCTTACACTGATCATCATCGATGACCTTCAGAGTTTGCGGTCAGGTATTGTGTTTTCTTATATGTATCACCGAGACTTCGTAATAGAATGATATGGATAAAAGGAAAGAAATCACTATGATTTGTTAGGACATATTATATTATGGAGTGATTCATTCCATTAGCCTATCATTTTCATTTATCTCAGAGGTACCGTTTCATATACGATGTCTTCCACGTTTCACAGATTCGATGATATTATGTTGAATCATCTCATACTTTTGATATTGAGGAAGTTGAGTTAGATGATCACTAAAATTAAATTTTCTGTTTATTGGGGGTTATTTTTTACATCAGAAGGGGTTATACCCCTTCTAAAGACATTAGTGGTGATAATGAGGTACCACTGCTAAATTTCCCACCTATTGTCGTTAGAGGAGGTTTTGAGAAAGAACTATAAAATTCATGTTGACATTAGCGGTGATTGTATTAGAGGGGTTTTAAATTCCCTATAATGTTGACATACAGTTTCAAGAAACCCTTTTATTATAGGTAGTTATAACTAAAACCCCCTATAATTGAGGGCTTTAGGGGTGGTTTGAACCACCCCTATTCGTTATTACATTTTTGGTGGTCATAAAAACTACCCCTAAAGCTACTCTTTTTTTAAACTGGTACCCCCGTGGTCCACCCCCTGCCATGTTCTACAGTGTCACCCCACCCCAACTTCCTCCCATTACCTTTTTACCCTCACCTCCCTCCTCCATCCAGTTCTCTTGTATCATTAAGCCTCCCTTCAGTTAGAGAACCATGTGCTCCTCTCCACGTTGACACACACACCATCCCCTATCTAGTTATCTTGTAATCACACCCGACCTCCTTCCCATTACAAACCTCATGCATTCCTTGTAAAAGGTTTCTGTCAGGTACCAAACATGTGACGAACATCATAAACCTCCAGCACCTCAACCACCATGCCATATGAATTTTTGTATTTTATCTACACATAATTATATTCATATGTATTAGTATTCTAATTTACATAAATATCATTTGAATAAATATTTAAACATATATAAATATATAAAATATATATATATATATATCAATATATACATTTTTATATTATGCATTTATGTATTTATATTATAATAAATTTAGATAATAGTCAATTTATACATTTATATATACTATATATCTAATATGTGTATTTACATACATTTTATTAAATATATTTTGAAATTATATTTATGTTATTTTTATACACATATAGTTATATATTTATAAATATATTTATGTAAATTATTTATATACACAGATACATATTTATATAATATATAAAGTATTTAATATATATATAATGTATTTAAAAATATATTTATATAATGTAATTCAATACATATATTTATTATTATGTACATTAATATATATTTATTTGTATAAATTGTGTTATATTATTTATAATTAATATCAAATAAATATTAAATGAAATAAATACATATTAAATACAATTTATAAAAATATTTATATTATATATAATTAATATTAAATGAAATACAGATTATAGAAATATTATATATGAAATAAAATTTATAAAAATATTTACATAATGTTATATGAAATACAATTATTAAAAATATTTATATAATGTATTTAAATACTTATATTTATTATTATGCACATTAATATATTTGGTTTTCAATAAATATAATTGTATAATATTATGTACATTAATATATATGTATTTAAATAAATATAATTGTATAATATTGTGTACATTAATATATATTTATTTTTATAAATTTTATATCATATATTATAAATTATATATAATATCAAATCATAAATTTTTTATTTAAAAATATATTTATTTTTATAATAATGTAATGTATAAAAACTACAAGCATGGTTTCTATATGATATATTTTTAAAATAAACTATATTTATGTATATATTTATATAATATGTTTATGATTTTATATTATATATAATTAATATTATATGAAATACAATATATAAAAATAAATATATATCAATGCACATAAAATTATAAAATTATATTAATGTATACACATAAATAGAATTAAATACAATCATATAAATATTATATATAATAAGATTATATGATATTTTTAAATACATTTATATATAGTTTTTTAATTATATATATATATTATAGAATTTTGTAAAACGTAGGGGTTCACAACCCCCACTAATTTAAGATGTTAGTGGGGGGTTTTTAGCCCTATCTAATTTAAGATGTTAGAGTTAGTTTTCATACCCCTCTAATTTAATACATTATAGGTGGTTTTCAACCCCAAATAATTAAAGACCTTAGAGGGGGTTTTGAACCCCCACTAATTTATGATATTAGAGGTGGTCGTGAACCACTACTAATCTCATTGATTAGAGGTAGTTATGGAACCCCTCTATTTACATAAATTGGAGGAGGTTAAAAATCCTCTGTAAAATCATTCATGATATTAAAAAGTAATGTTGAAACATTTAGAGGGGTTATTAAGCCCATCTAAATTTTATGATTAGCAAGGGTCGTACATTTTACCCTATAATTTATACAAAAAAATGAATTTAGTGGGGGTTCATAACCCCCTTTAAATTTGAGGATTGTAGGGGGGTTGTGCAT
This sequence comes from Viscum album, assembly GCA_963277665.1. Taxonomy (NCBI): domain Eukaryota; kingdom Viridiplantae; phylum Streptophyta; class Magnoliopsida; order Santalales; family Viscaceae; genus Viscum; species Viscum album. Next base: position 1,527,636,021 of record OY728138.1, on the reverse strand, counting down.
AACCCTCTCTAATTATACAGAAATTTAATTTAGTGGGGGTTGTGCCTAACCATGTCTAAAAGCCACCCTATAAAAGCCCTATTTTTTAGTGGCTCATACTTATTCTGAGGAGTATCCTATATGAAATCCTAATCAGAGAAAAAATGTTCTCTAAGGCCGATATTTCCATTTACTATGGGTTCTATAGCAGAACGACCAGGTACATGATGAGAATTTGGAGTGGGAGGAAAACGTATATGCTCAGTGGCCAGAATTATCTCCTATAAAGTTTCCACCCATAGAAGGTGAACTCGGGGATGATTTCTACTAAGGGGAAATACTATAAGAAACTTTTCATTATTTGAGGTATTAATCCTTTACTTTTGTGTAAAAATATTTATTTTAGACATAATAGTGATGATTAATGGGATCACAAGTATTTTGAGGATGTCAAATGATTTTTTAAATCCCAACGCCTATCTTTTTGGGAGAAATAGAGTGGTCACATGGTTCGGAGAAAATATACAGGGTAGGATACATCATTATCTCTAATTATGCTGGACTAGATATAGGACAAGGTAGTTCATTCTGTTTTCACTAACAAGTTTCTAGGGGCCACATGCTCATTCAAGTATATTAGAAAAATGTAGTATAAGAGTTTTTCATGGGTAGATCATGGGTTCTCAAACTGTGTAGCCTAACCATATGGGTTCCCTCATTAAGCACATATTCAATCATAGTTGGTACATGGTTTGTCAAACCATCACCCCTAAATTTTTGGGTAAAATTACCCTTTTCAATTAAATTATATTAAACTCAACTATCTACCTTTATCCCTCATTTCCTCCAGTGGTATGACACTCTTTTCATGTTGGAGCTCCCTTGGAAGCCTAAATCTAGGCTTGATAATAACTCTTTGATTCAATGTATCATCCATCTTCCATTGGTCCCATCACATATCCATTGGTATATACTATATTCCTCTATTTTCTCTCGATCTAGACCAAATAAAGGGTCAATATTGGACGTAGAGAGTAATATGAGCTTGAGGTAGGTGGTGTAATAATTATCCCTTCAAGTCTATATATTTTATAATGTTTGATATGTTCCGCATGCAGGTTTCACCATGTGTTTCCCCTAATTTGTATCTTCCTTGAATTGGGTTTCATACATGGAACCAAATGATATCGAAGAACCCAATACATGTTTTGATTTTAAACCTTAGAGTGAGCCATCCCAATGGGTGTTCCCTCCATATGTATAATTGTAATTTAATCACTTATACCCAAAAACCTTGTTGTGTGCAGTTTTAATCTTAAATGGTAATATAATGTTAATAGTGGATGGAATAAATTGCATAGGGTGAATAAATCCCTTGATGATTATAATTAATAATCAGTTGACTTGAATCAGTACTACAAAATAAAATTTTAACATTTCCCAAAATTGCCTTTATCAGCTCTGGATAATGACTGTCTACCGGAGTGAGATTAAAAGCCCTAGTCTTTTATCAACACATGTAGAAGTTTTGATAAAGGGGTGTACTGCAATATGCTATAATATCACACCGCAACACTAGTGTAGTGTGTTATAACAACACAATGCATCACCAAAACCACCACAAAAACTAAAAAATAAAGTACAAATATATAAGTTTAATAAAATAATATTTACAGCACAAATACAAGAAAAAACACTATACAATCGAAATTTTAAACAATGTTTTATAAAATTACATAAGAATAAATTATCACATACATTCAAAAATAGCAACCTTCCTTTTTATTTTGATCCTAACCCCAACATGAGAAACAAATACACATAAATAAAAAAAATATGATTTTAGTAATAATATAAAGAAACAAATTAACAGGATGTGTTAATTTTAAACTAAACATTTATTCATATAAGGAACACCATATATCAGATTGAGTTTTGGTTGATTCTTTCATGTCACGCCATTTCTTGTTTGTCTTCATGAATTATCACTGTGAAAATTGAATAAATAAGTATTAGATAAAAATTATAAGTAAATTATTTATTTAATGGAATATATAATTATTAGAAAACAATATAGGCTCATTGTATTGGTTTTGGCCATGTGATGTGTGTTTTAACCTAAAATGACAGTTATATATAGAAAAGATGCACATGGAGTTATACCGATAACACTATGCATTAGATTGAGGTGTGGTTGATTCTAATGTGTCTCAATTGACTTATGGATTTTTTTCCAAAATTATCAATACAATAGAAATGTGTTTTCTATGTTTTTATTATGTCACATTTATTTTTTACAAAAATGTATTTTTAAACTAGAAACACGTACTTTGACCCATAATAGTCACGTCATGAGTTTGTTTGACGTGATACTAATTCCAACATGTCAAAAATGTCATATTAATCACTTTACTAAAGTTAAAATTCAATAATACAGTGTTTTTTTAGTTTTTATTGAGTGACACTATTTGAACTAAAATGCCAATTTTAAACTGATAACATACACTTTGAGTCATATCAAGCACATCGTGTATCCGATTGAGGTGAAACTGATTCCTACATGTCAAAAATGAATTATAGATCATTTTACTAAATTATAAGAATAATAAATATTAATTTTCTTAGTTTTGAGTAGGTTAGTTATCCTTTTTACTAAAATTGATTTCAATTTAAAATAAAAAGGAATAGTTTGAGTCATACCAGTCACACTATGGATTAGATTGAGGTGAAGGTGATTCTTACAAACCAAAAATTACTTGTGGATCATTTTCATAAAGTATCAAAATAATCCAAATGTGATTGCTCAGTTTTAAGTTGGTCAGTAAAACTTTTTACTAAAATTGGTGGTCCTTTTAAACAAAAAGACACACATTGAGTAATAGTGGTCACACCATGTATTGTATTGAGATTAATTTAATTCTTATACTTCCTAAAGGGTTTATGTATCATTTTCAAAAAGTATCAAAGAAATCCTAATGTGTTTACTCAATTTTGAGTACAACAATTTTCTTTTTTACTAAAATGTCATTTTAAAATGGAAACATGCACATTGACTCATACCGATCACATAATGTATGAGTGTGACATTAGAACAATTCTTACATGTCATAAATGACTTAAGAATTGATTTTCTAAATTATTAATAAAATACAAACGTGTTTTCTCATTTCTCAGTGAGTGACATTTTTTGAACAAAACTGTTGAATTTAAACATATAGCAGACACATTGAGTCGTACTAGGAACATCATGTCTCATATTGATGTTTAGATTATTCCTAAACATCCTAAATGTAATTTGGATCATTTCCCTAATGTAACAAAAAATATGAATGATTTTTCCTTATTTTGAGTAGGTAATTTTTCAATTTTATGAAAATTCAAGCCAATTTTAAATAAATAGATGCACTTAAAGTCATACCAGTCACATTGTGCATCGGAGTGAGGTGCGACTAATTCCTACAAGTCTCAAATGATATATATATCATTTTCAAAAATTATGAAAACAATTATAACGTGTTTTATCAGTTTTGAGCATGTCACTTTTTTACTAAAATGTCATTTTAAACTAGAAACATGCATTTTTACTCATACCAATCACATCATGTATCAGTTTGATTTGATACTGATTTCTACCAGTCAAAAATTACTTATGAATTGATTTCATAAACTATGAATAAGATATGAACTCATTTTATCTATTTTTAATGAGTGAATTTTTTTGAACTAAAATGTCATTTCAAACTGATAATAGACACATTGAGTTATAGTGGAGACACTACATAATGAATTGAGGTGAGTTTGATTATTACACATTCCAAATGAATTATGGATTTCTTCCATAAAGTATCAAAAAATAAGAATATTTTTTTTCTATATTTGAGTATGTCATTTTTCTTTTTTACAAAATTTAATGAAAATTTTAAATAAAAAGAATCACTTTGATTTATATCGGTCAAACCATGTGTTGGGATGAGGTGCGACATAATTATACATGTCCTAATGTCTCAAAAAAAATCCTCACTTCCATTGTGTCTATGTTTCCACTGTCTTTATATGTCAAGCTTCCAACAATTCATATTGACTCTTTGTTTTTATTTGAAAAACCATTATCATTGCTGAAATCCAGAAGAGAAGAAAAAGCTCATGTTTCCATTATATAATGATAATTCACCAAAATGGTTACCTAAGGTTCATCTAATATTATGGATTACAACAAAGAAAATGGTTTTTCAGCTAACAAAATCAAATCAATATGAAGTATTCAATGTTTGACAAAGAAATGAAATGAAAATGGGAAATGTAGTAGCATTGGAAGAAAGAAATATTGTATCTCTTTTATGTATTATTGCTAATAGTTGAAATAAAAATATTCCTTCTTAAAAGATCTTTGAACAGAAAAATAATGATATGTAAATTAAATTAAAAATATTAGATAAAATGATAACAAAATTAATTAAATATGTAGTTAGAATTCACCTTTTTATGGCTATATGAATTCTTGATGCATTTCCTTGTTGTCATTATCTCATTCATTGTCTCGAATTCAAATACATCATGAGCCTGATTATCTTTGAACAAACCACCACAACTCGAACAAAAGAATCCACCTATACAAGAAAACAATTATTATATGAGTAATACTAACAAGAAGTAAAATAAACATAAATATGAAAAAATACATTAATTATAAGGATAATTATTTTACTGTGAAGACATTTTTAACCACACGGATATTCCGATATTAAAGAAATAGTTATGATTAAAAAGGATAAATAGATATCTCAAAACAAACAATCAACGGCTGAGGAAGATGAAGAGAAAATAAGATCCCCTGGATTGATGCATTGAAACATCGGAGGGAAAGTAAATATGTCTTATTGGGTCCATGAAATATTCATTTTATATAATTAATAAATAAATACATAAAATATAATCATTATCAAAGGTGAAAGTTATATATAATTCTAAAAAGGGAAACTCAAAATTTTACTATTTTAATGATTTTCATTATGTTATGAAAAAATAGGTAATTGAATTTACAAAAAGAATTAATGCTCTATGGTATGTGTTATCCTATGAATTCATCCAACGTTAAACGTTATAAACCATTTTCGTCCTCATCATCTCATCATTCAAATAGTTATAATTTCATTTTGTTATTTGGAACTCATACTCCATCTCTTCTAGACATGCACATATGTGGCTTGAAATACCCAGAGTAGTGGTCATTCATATGATGAAAACTGCATAAATTAATACAAGTTACATAAAAGAGATAGGGGATGAGTGCCAATAAACAAATTGGAATAATTACAGTTCGAGATATTAAACTTTTTAGGATGAAAATTGTATTCAATTGTGTTCTCTAAAAGGGGTAACACCTCCCATTTGAGAGAATTACATAGATTGTAATTAGAGATTCCTCATGGTGGAACCAAAAAGAAATGTTAAAGAATGATATATTTTTAGAATGATTATAGAAAAACTGACCTATTGTTTTTATGTGTGATGAAATAAATGAAGTAATTTTTATGAAGTATTAATGTGTGGATTATCCTTTCAACTATAAAAATATTTTTACAAAGGTATTGAAAACTAGATGAACCATTTTTTGGTTTGGGGTCTGTAAATATTTATTGTAATTATGTTTGAAGGACGAAATTGAATTATGGAAGATAAAAATTGATCATATTAAACAATGTGACAATTAAATAATAACTTAAAGAAGTTGATTGGAATTTTTTTTATTATGAAAAGATAAAATTGATAAATTATTTTTACTAGTTAGAATGAGGAGATTATTAATAATTAAAATAATCATGAATCATTAGAGGAAATTAATGTTGCATTTAGTAGCATAGGGGGAGAACACATGGCTGAGGTAGACTAAAAATAAGATATATATGGTTAGGAAAATTACAATGGATCATCAACTACAGGAAATACAATAAAGGATGAAATCAATGATTAAATGTTCATTGGTGATCATACAGTTTTGATGAAAAATCAAAGGAGTAAGACTCTAAAAAACCAAAAAAAATCACACGTACATCCTAAATAATTTGGAGAGTCTAAAAGGGATGATAATTGGATAAAATTTATGCAGGATAAGCTTTATCCAAATAAGAATAATGTAATATGGAAAATTTTTCTAAGACTGGAATAAAAAAATGTTATGATAACCAAGTGGGTGTTCAGTAATAAACTCATTAACTAGAGAAAAGTTGCTCAAAATAAAGAATGGATGGTGTCAAAGGGAAACTCCTAGATGTAATTAATTTATATTTATGAAAAATTTAATCCTATATCATGGTGGATAACTATTTTAATTTTCTTGACTATTTTAGTGAAAATGTTTTTAAAATTATACCAAACAGATGTCAAATATAAGTTGATCAATGGTGTTCTTAAGGGGGGGTATACATTGAGAAACCAAATGGGTTTATTATTGGTGAAAATGATATAAGGGTTTGAAAATTAAAGAATTATTAGTATAAGATGAAGAAATTATTGAAGTCTCAGTATTAAATGAAGAATAAATACCTAAGAAAGCTTGGTTTTTTGTGAGGTAATGTTGATCCCAACCTCTACATCAAGAAGGAGAATGATAAAATGATTTTGGTACTCAAATATGTTGCAGACGTAATATTTCAGGATTGTAAAAATTAAAAAGACGTTTTTTTGTAGATCAAATGAGGTATGATATTGAGATGTCCATTATTGCGGAAACATTTTCCCTAGTTTATAGGCAAATCAAATAAATCATAAAAAGTTAATTTTTTAACAAAAAATATGAAAAATTGGTCCCCAAGTGATTTAAAATGGAATATTCCAAACCAATGACATCAATGACTGCTATATGTAATTTTTTTTTTCAAAATTTGATCATTTAAAAGAGGTCTATGTCTTGGAATATTGGTATTGGGTACCTATTATACCTCACAATAACATGACCCAACATTGGGTTTGATATATTTCATGTCGTATAGTATGAATGTTGTCCCATGGATAGACATATGCTATAAAAGATGATGATACTTAAAAATATTTAAAAAAAATAATTTTGGGTTGTTTTATTATAGGATACAAAAATTGGAGTTGTTGGGATACAATGACATGGGATGATAAGGTTCAGTGGATAACTGGGGGAAATTAAAGATATTGAAAAACATGGATTTTTTTCGGGCCTTGGTTTCGTTGAACCATTGAATCACTCAAGCCTTTGATTTTAGCCTTGGAATAGTTGGACCATTGATTCTATCCTAGATTCAAGCTTGGATTTGAAAAGAGGAGCGCTAGCAGTATGTGTCTTCCATTGAGAGCTTTGAATGTCAAGAACTGGTTCGTAACGGTTAGGGTTCTAAAAATAGATCGGGAAGCTTTTATTAGCGCTTCACAAAAAGTGATGATAAAGATACATTTTATCAACGTTATGTTAATAAGTGCGGATACAAGGAATCTTTATCTGTGTTTTTTAGCACTAAAAAAGTTTGAGATTTATCAGTGCTAAAAATTACTAATAAAATCCATCTTTATTTATGCTAAAATGGTAGGGCTGATAAATACTTCTAATATTTTTTTAAATAATAATAATATTTTTTTTAAAATTATAACTCTTATATAAAATTATAATACTTGTAATAATACTATTTATAATATAATTATATATAATTCTTTGAATATATAATTATTTGTTTATAATTATATAAATAATTCTTTTAAAATAATATTTAAATCATTATAATATATTTATATAATTATATAAATATAATAATTATATATATATATATAAATATAGTTAATATATTAATTATTTAAATAAATTTATTATAAATTTACAATTATTCAAATATATATAATTATTTAATTATAATTATATAAATAATTTTTAAACAAATATTATTTATTTACTTATAATTCTAAATGTGTAAAAATAGAAAATATACATTTATAAATATATTTATTTAGAAATATATTTTTACAAATATATTTTTAAAATTATTAGTGAATAATTAATCTTTTGTGCATGCATATTAAAAACGATAAAAATTGAGTAATTAAAAATGAGTACAGTTGATCAATATTGAAAAATTGGATAAGTTGGATAAATTAAATATAAATCATTAAAAATGGATATATATTGAAATAAATATGAATACATATTGAAAATATTAAAACATAGTAAATATATATATATAATATATAATATAAATAAATTAAATTCTCCAAAAAATATTTGTGTGTGTGTTTTGTATATAAAAATGAATTAATTCTGTATATGTGAAATCAATATAATACCTTTTATTTATGTTAAATTAAAAAATAAAACAAAATTCAAGTATATCTATTACTCAATGAAATCAGTCAGTATTTTTAATTCATATTATTTTTTAATTATAAATGATTATTCATTAAATATTTTAATATATAATATAAAGAATAAATATTTTATATTATATAAATCATATTAATATAGATTTATGAATATCACTATATTTAATATATACCATATGTTAACATTATCAAAAATTATTTAAATAATAAAATGTTTAATATTTTTCTAAATTTAATTATTTTATTTATTTTTCCCTTTTCATATATATATATATATAATATTATTAATTAGAATTTATAATTTATATATAGTATATCAAATTTATTCATTTTTTTCAATAATTTTTTTAATTAATAATTTTTTTCATATTTTTTTAATAAAATATTTTCAAAATTTTATATTTAATTATTTTATTATATTGTGAATTTTATCATCACTAAATAATCACTCATAAAGGATTCACTTATTAGCACTAAAAATAAAGTGTTGATAAAGGATAACTTTTATTAGCTTAAAAAATAAAGCACAAATAAATGGTGTCATTTATGAGCACTAAAAATAGAGCACTGATAAGTGGCACCCTTTAGTAGAACTTAAAAAATGCACTAATAAAATGTACCCTTTATGGGCACTTGTTTTCATATTGATAAAGGGAACCTTTATCACTGATGTTTTCTAACACTGATAATTGTTAGCGCTGTTAAAGGATTGTTTTGTAGTAGTGAATGTGAGTGGTAAGTCCATGTTCATTGTTGAGTGTAAATGAATTGTGAATTATGAATTGTCTCATATTAAAGACAAAAATCACTTATCACTATTGTAGTATTGGAGAAAAACCCCATTATAATCATGGTAAATGGTCATGATGTCCCGTAAACATATTATATATAAATGGGCATGGCATCTGTCCTGCTTTATACTAAATAGGAATGACGACCCTTGAAAATGTTATATTGATACATGCATGATGTACCTTTATATAAATGTGAGACCAAGAATGAAGAACCATTGTATATATATGATACGGGTATGGCATCCCAATAATGTGACAGAGGCATGGCATCCCTACATGTGATACTAGGCTTGGAGACCCTATACTGTGATATTGGGCATAAAATCCCCTACAACTGTGATACAATCTTAGTGACCCTATACATTGACATTGGGCATGGCACCCCCTAATATTCTGATATTGGGCATGGAAACCATATACTGTGATACATGGCATGGTGTCCCTTTATACTATGATACTTGGAATTGTATCCCTTGGTACTTTCAAAAATATTCTGGCACATGCTGAAGAAGGTAGTGCCACCCGGGTTTTCCTTCAGGAACTAGAGTCGACCAACTTACAGTTGTTATTATTAATTTATATGATTATATCTGCACACTATTTTGTTATACTCATGAACTCACTACAGGAAAACCACCTATTAGCGGCGGTTTATAGAAACCGCTGCTAAACTTGGCGTCGGCAATCTATTAGCGGTGGTTTTATGCATTTCACGGCGGTCAAAGAAAAGCGTCGTAGTACCTCATTTCGCGGCAATTTTTGGTAAATTTAGTGGCGGTTTTAAGGGCTATTTAATTACCGGCGGCTATAGTCACCATGAAATTCAGGTGTGCCAGGCGCCTGCTTAGTGTCAGTTAAAACCGCCGCTAATTCTGATGTGATTTTGTGGTAATTTTAACCGCCACTAAGCAGTCTGCAGAATATAATCCGCGGCGGTTTAAACCACCGCTAAATGTATAAGTGGTAAAACATTAGTGGTGGTTAAAACCACCGCGAAATGCTGACCTGAAAAAAAAAATAGAATTTCTGTTATTACTCCACCACTGCCCTGGAAAACAAACCAAACAACACATACAACATATATATAATAAGGATAAAATTTATGCACCACCTATGCAATATTCATAAACACCCTTTCATTTAATGTTGATGAAAAAGTTGATCCAATTCAATAAGAATACCTAAAGCATACAAAATACCTAAAATTATGGATTTAGAATGAAACACAAGATAACATCAAATGAAACAAGAGATTGGGGGTCACATGGATTTATACTTATAGTTTACAGATGATCAAAATTGAAAATATTTGATTCCATAAAGGATTAAAGTGTATGGATAAAAATGTGCCAAAGAAGAGAGGGGAGGTATCACTACTAGTCGTTTCTCCTATAAGGATGAGGAATAAGGATTAAATGGGTTGATGTTTAGTTAGAATAATAACCTTTAAAACATTATTGTTATAAAATACTTTATATCGATGATTAACTTTATGGTTCCAGGAAATAAGGTCTCTCCAGTCTACCACGTAAGAAGACATTTGAGAAATAGAGGGCATATTTAATGAGAATAGAGAATATATTAGAAGATATGTAACCCTTAAGAGAGAGTCAGTTGTGCTAATCAAACAAAATAAGTGCATAACATGGAAAACATTATGTGGACCACATGATCCATTCTAGCTCACGAAAATCACATAACCCATAAAACATCTTTTGATCACATGATTTTTCTTAATACATATAATCATGTTACCATGTGAAGGTCACATGAATCACATAAATATTAGTAGATCATGAAAAAATCCTCAAGAGACAACTGAATCACATAAGATAGACTAATGGACAAGGGTGTGCATCAAAGTTCTAATAAATTACCATTGATTGGTTCATGGATTGATTAAGTGAGATATTTAGACAAGGTGATCACACAAAGAGGTCAAGTGACATGATCACATGATTAGGTCTCTTGTATGGTTCTTGTGATGAGGTCATGCAAAGTTGTCTTGCAAAACAAACGCACGAGAGGTAGGGTTTTGAGAGCTATGGAGCTTCATGTCACTGGTCAAATGACCAACCTCTCACCCCTATTTATAGGGAACCTCAAGGAATATGAATGGACTTATAGAAGACAAAAAGATGTTTTGAATTCCAACAAGAGAAAGTATAAGAGACTCATGAAGTCATTTCCTACCTCATAACTGTGTCCTTGTTCCTTCGAACATCACTTTTGAGGGGGGGGGGGCATCTTTTGACGCTATCCAAATGAGAATTGTATATTTTAGGAACAAAGAAATACCCAAAGCCTAGGTATTAATATATACCCAAAGGAAAGAAAATTATAGCCTGTATACATATAGATTAATCACCTAGGTCACAAGGACTATGTGAACTTCAATGAGGCTCATGATCACATGACCCTAGGAACATCATGCGAAGGGGTTATGCAATTCATGTGATCTGTTCCTGATCATGTGAAGCCCCATCAAATAGCCCAATTAATAATGTAAAACCCCTATGATTATTCTCTTTTATCATATGACATGTCATCTAACAATCTCCCAATATGTTCATAAAATAAAATTTAGAAAAGAGGGAAGCTTCATGGGAATGGAGTTGCATTGGTTTTCATGTGATGTGGTTACGTGCCTCATAAAAACTATTAATGATCATGAAAATCACCTCAGAAAACCATCTTGATCTAGTGATATCCATTCAACATGGCTGTTTGGACATGCAACACCCTAATGAGTCAAATTCCCAATGCTGAATTTACAACAGAAACATCAAAGAGCCTATTACCTTAGATCATCTAACCAATGAAACAAACACATCATTCTCTTTACCACCTGAGGTTATTGTGATAATTCAAGGTTATCCACTGAAGATCCTCCAATAACAATGGGTTTTTAATGGTTCCATACACCACACATATTATATATACAAACCAACCTTTCCCATATTTGTTCAACACATCAACAATACTACTCATGGTCCGATGATGCATCGTCACCCTCTCCACCTCCATATCCTACTGCCACCTGTAAGAACATTATATTGAAAATTAAATATTGTTGCATATTTATAATTAAACATAAAACCAATAAAAGTTTTCAAACTAAATGATTGTGATTTTTTGTGATTTACCTGCTCACCACCACCTGGTGCACTACCACTAGGGGCATATCTGCTCTTCTGCGGATATAAATCAGTCAACGCTTTCTGCATAGCGGATATCTGAGTCTCTTGGTCTTGAACTGTGGCTCATAGAGAAGACATCTCCCTCTGAGCATCTTCTGGTATGGGCTGACCATAATCGGGAGTAGATGTGGCTGGAATACCTGATGGCCTACTAAAGACCTCAGATAGTACAGGTCCCAAACCCATCCCGTGCACTCTACCAGGATGCTCCTTCCCAAGGACTTGAGCAACCGGGTCATCCTGGGAGACTGAGTAGGACTGCCCAGGACTGGTATCCCATAGTTCAATAATTTTTACCTATAAATCAAATATCAATACATATTAACACAGTAAAACTGATTATAAGTTATTATAATAAAAATTTGACTTCATACCCCAACTTCTTTGGTATGATCATTAACAAAAGAGCCATCTGATTTTTTGTGAACATCCAACAACAGTTCAATCCTGGAGGCTTCGTGCCCTAAATTTTGTGACTGCATTAAGCAAATATAAATAAAAAATTCAATATATTAAATAGATAATATTGTATTATAAATATTTAAACTATTTAAAATATTACCAATGAAAGTCGGCTTCTAGAAAAGCTTTTTGGGACCACCGTTTGAGGGATGACTTGCTTCGCCCTATTTGATGCATTCTGTCGTGAGAGATCTTGAAATAAATAAAATGAAATTTAACAGTAATGTATCCAATGAAATCTCCTCTTCATATACATGTATTAATGTAAAATGAGGATAATATAATAATATATATTTCAATACCATCCGCTTCTCATCATGATGTCTGTCAACAAAAACTTTCCACTGCTCTTTCGGTACCCCACTGGGTAGCTTGTTATACATGTGTTCCAAGGTAAATGAAGTATCGTTGACATCACACCACAATATCCATTTGAAATCATTCCATTTTTTACTGAGATTTTTCAAAGTCCACTTCCGTGCTATCACATCAGCAACTGTGAAGTGGAAGAACATCTGTATACAGAAATTCATTTTGTATCCTCAACTCTTCAATAAATGGATCTGCAATTTCACTATTCAGCAGCACATATCTATGTGCCTATAATAATTCCAATTCTGTCAGTGTCACATTTGAGGTTCTCCCAACTGATCGGCCAATAGTAGGAAATATTTTTGATTTCTGATGCATTTGAGATTGAGTTGACGTGTCGTCAACACGTCCTACTCGATTAAATATTGTCTCAATATCATCTAAATACCTAGAACAAAAGGTAAGACATTCCTCGGCCAAATAGCCTTCAGCAATAGAGCCTTCTGGTTGAGCTTTATTTCTCACGTATGATTTCAAATGCCCAAGATATCTGTGAAATAAAATAATAATATTATGAATTTATTTAAATGTAAAAAATTGTTTACTTAACTGGAAAACATGTAAATAAAAAACCTCTCAATTGGATACATCCATCGATAATGAACGGAGCCTCCTAATTTAGCTTCTTCAACCAAATGCATAGTTAAATGCATCATGATAGTAAAAAACGATGGAGGAAAGATAATCTCCATTGAAAAAAGAGTCAATACAAACCTATCCTAGAGGTTGTCAAGCTGAAATGGATGTACAACTTTCTTACATAATTTCTTGAAAAATGTTCAGAATTGGAGTACAACAGTAGTAACATTTTCAGGTAATAATGTACACAATGCCAATGGTAGTAACTGCTGTAACAAAATATGTGAATCGTGACTTTTCAATCCATGTAACTTACGATTCTTCAAGTCAACACACCTCGAGATGTTACTCGAATACCCATCATATACCTTCACATTCTTTAAAATTCAAAGGAACATATCTTTATCCCATTTTTCATTGCGAAAATGGTCGGACCATACTTTTCATTCTCATCTGGCCAGAGATCGCGTTTTATATTCATTACTTGTAAGTATTTGTGAGCATTAAGATGATCCTTCGACTTTCCATGCTCATTAAGTAATGTGAAAATCAAATTATCACAGAAATTATTCTCAATATGCATCACATCAATATTTTGGCACAACAAATTAAATTCCCAATACGAAAGTTTAAAGAATATCCTTTTTTTCTTCCATTATTGTGTTCTGATTTCACTTGACGATGCACTTCGGACCCTTTTTCCGCTATCATTCAAATGATGAACCTTCCCAAATTCTGTTTCAACATTTTCAAGCTGTGTCAATATTTTAGAACCGGTTAACAACTTTGGAGGTGGTCTACGATCAATGAAACCATTAAATTTTGATTTGTTCAGCCGAAATCTATGAGATGCATCGAGAAATCTTTGATGGCATAAGAAGAACCATTTTCTACTGTGAGGTAGCTGTTTGGGCTAAAAATCAAAGTTACAAATGGGACAAGCCAAACCCGTATAAGTGTTCCAACCAGATAAATCCCCAAGCCCAGGGAAGTCACTAATGGTCCACAGTAAAGCAGCTTGCATTTTGAACATTGTTTTAGAAGAAACATAAAATGTCTCAACACTGTTACTCCATAACTCCTGCAATTCTTCAATCAAAGGCTGAAAGTATACATTAATATCATTTCCAGACATTTGTTTTCAAGGAATAATCATTGATTTGATAAAAGATGATTGTTGCTTGCACATCCACGGAGGCAGATTATAAGGGTTCAAAAAAACTGGCCATATGCTATAACTTGTACTCAAAGTCCCAAATGGGTTGAATCCATCGGCAACCAATCCCAATCGAACATTCCTAGGATCAGCTGAGAAATCTGGATGTAATGAATCAAATGTCTTCCATGATTTGGAATCTCATGGATGTCTCATTAACCCATCATTGTTATTATCTACAGAATGTCACTTCATGTGTTCGACGGGTTTTGATGACATGAATAATCTTTGCAATCGCGGCTTCAAAGGAAAGTAACGCAAAACCTTTGTAGGTGTGTTCATTTTCTTCTTCTTCATGACATTATATTCAGTCAGACTTCCAACATCACCCTTTGACTACCATCTAGAAGAAGAACATTTCATACAGTTCTGTCTACTTGAATCCTCTCCCCAATAAAGCATACAATCATTGGGACATGCATGCATTTTTATATAATTCAGACCAAGCTTGTTAACAACTTTTTTCATATTATAAAAGGATTCTGGGATTTTTGCTTCAGGAAATGCATCACGAATCAATTCCAATATCATGGACATTGCTTTATTTTTAATTCCACATAGACATTTGATATGGTACAACTTTAGCAGAAATGAAAGCATTGAATATTTCAAACACCCACTATACAACTCTTGATTTCCATCATCAACTAAATCATGAAACACATTTTTCTCAGTGAAGTTTTCTGTTACATTTGGATCTACAGAATCAAGAGGAGGATCCAATGATATGTTCCAATCTTGATATACTTGTGTTACAGTCTCAAAAACATCACTTGTCACGTTGCAATTTGTAGAACCCTCTTCTGGTTGTTCTGATATGTTTTGATGCTGATAGTGGTGTCTTGCAGTGCCGAATTCATCATTTATGAGGTTTTGCATTTCATTTTCCATTGTCGACGAACTTGGGACCTCATTCTGTGGATTAACATCAGTGCTCAATCATTCTATATTGTTCTATTCTCCATGCCAATTCCAACACAAATATTGACCAGGGAATTTCTTCAGTATTAAATGTTCATAAACATCATCTCTCTTCAACCATGTTCTAAATTTACATTTAGGACATGGACATCTTATTCTCCCTTCAACGGATCGATTAGAAATCGCAAAATCTAAAAACTCATTCAAACCCTTAACATACTGAGGTGTGTTCCTCGGTAATGTGATCCATCTTTTATTCATGTATATCACAGTGTGCCTATAAAAAATATACGATAGTGTAAGATTGCAGAATCAAAATATAATAAAGATGACCCATTGATCATAAAGTATGCATATTATAATAAAGATGATTCATTGTTCATAATATAATAAAGATGACCCATTGATCATAAAGTATGCATAATATAATAAAGATGACCCATTGATCATAAATTATGCATAATATAATAAAGATGATTCATTGATCACATTTAAAATAGGCGAGTGGCTATTTTGGATTCAGTTCTTTTCTCCAGGACCTTGGATCCCTACCTAGAGATCTTCTCAGGTTTTTTTGGGAGACTATGCTCCATCTAGATTGATCTATTCAACATTGGATCTTTTATTATAGTTGTGGCACATCTCTCTGGGTAATAGATATTTCTGATTCTTCGTTTCTCTTGATAATGGTGGCACCCTAGGGTAACATTACCAGATCTGGTAGCCAAAGTTTTTGAATCTTTGTGTATTCTTCTAGATCCTTTGGGAGATCTCATTATAGAGGCCATTCCTTGGTTAGTTGTGGTGCGGCGGATGTCTTTTCTTGAGTTATTTGGTGTTTTCCATTTCCACCAACCCCTTCTTTTCTAATTTATATCAATATTAATGTTTTTATTATATTCTAGGGCCTTCGTTTTCATCATTGGGTTTTCATTGTTGGTGGATCCCATTACGGGAATGTGTGACTTGAGCTTTTATGTAGGTGGTTCCATCTCTAGCCTATGATAATTAGCCCAATTTCTCTTAATTTATAAGTTGATATATCAAATTGGAATGAATATTTTCATTTGTTTAAGAAGGGGTTTTTGAGAGAATTTTTTTTCCATGATTTTTGATAAATGAAAATGAAATGGGTACGTTAACATAAGTATGGGTTAGTGTTCAACCACTGATTGTGATCATAAATGTAAGAATAAAATTATGTATTCTTTTTTTAACCTTACCCATTTTTGGTAAATCTATTTTATTAGTTATGTAAATAGAGATAAATTTATAAAAAAATCCCTATAATATCTATTGTGTTTTAATAAGATCATGATATCAAATTCATGACTCACATATTACCATAAATTCACTACCCTAATTTCCATTGGATCAACTGACACCCAATGATTCTATGATAGATACAATATGAATTTGACTAATACTCATAAAATGTGTAGGTCCATTTTCTCTTATATTTAAAGGGATCTATAGGAGTTTAACCCTGATGAGGGTTTGGAGGCTGATATGGGGACAACGCCTGGGCGAATTCCATAAGATAATACTGGGGGAATTACTAGAGTCAGGTCTCGAGGAAGATTCTCATTCAATTTTGGTGGATTAGGCAATAAATAGCATGATCACTTGTCAAAGGCTCCTAAATTTAACGAATTGAGAGGAAATTGATTTTCCAGATTAAAGGGAATTATTTTCTTAATGAATTTTGGATTCCCTTAATTTTCTAGTGGATATAAGACAAGATTATATCATATATCTCCATATTGTAGAAACTAATTAGCATGGAGCTCATTAATGGGAATCTTCTATTCGGAAAGATGCTAAAACATATAAGTCATACCAGGACCAACTATATTCTACATTTAACTAGACGGGTCATAGGGATTAGCGGTCCTGGTCAGTCCTTTACCCTGGTTGGGGTCTTGGTGTAAGGGTAATTACTTAGAGGAATCTGAAAGGCCATGCGTCTTTCTTTGATGGTGGGTGTCAACACTTGGGGTGTCTAGTAGATGTTGTGCTACCGCAAAGGGTGGGTCCTCTTACTTAGAATGTAATTTATTTTATCACTCCCTAACTGTAACAATCTCATCTATATTCAAGGTGACAATGCATCGAGGCACATTATTGACATCATTGGGAAGATTTGGCTATCATAGGATGGGATTGAAATGGAGAGAAACATAATTCACAATGATGCAAATCTGTACTGGTGGGGACACTTCCTTAATAATTATATGGATTAGAAAAATGTTCTGAAGACATCATTGTAGATTTTACTGGTGGTATCTTGTTGATGTGTGTGGATATGACACGAGAAGCCCTGCTAAATAAACCATGTAACGTTAATGGAAAATGTCATCCCAATGCTCTTGGATATTATATAATTCAAAATAATGTTCAAGAGGCAGAAATGTGTCTCCCAAATGGTTTGAAAAAAAAAACCCTATCATGATTTAGTGCGCCCAGAATTATGATGTTGGAAGTAGTTGTACAAAGGATTTGGACCTGAAACAATAACAAGATAAGAACAAGTGTAAAAAAGGAATTTAAATAAAGTTTTTTTTTAAATTCATAATTTAATATAGAAATGAGACCACCATCCCTCAAAATATTGGAAAAAAATTCATAGCCCACAAGGAATCGTTTAATTCCTATAGGAATACAAAAAATTAATAATTAATACAACTCAGATAACCTAACTAAAAATGTAGTAATTAATATGTTTGAGTTTCAAACTCACAAGGTTTTCCTATATTCTATAAATTATTTCTAAAAATTTAAAACACATTTGATTGATTATTTAAGGAAAGTAAATGAAGGGAAAAAATATATTTGATTTTGAAGTCAAATTACAAATCATGCTAGGTTTAGTGATTTTCAAGTTCATGTGATAGGGATTCTAATTTTTTCATTTTCATTGATATCTATTATGAGAATTAGGTCTTTAGGGATCCTTGGTCTCGGTATCCTACACTAGTACAATAACCAAACTATTGGAATGGTCAAATATTATGTTTTATTATCAGATTCGGTTACCCAAAACAGATTTTAAACTACCTGTGCTAGATTATATAATTTTCATATGAATCCAAAGGTAAATATTTCATTCAGAAATGAGGTACACCTCAAGTCACATCATAATGTTCATGCAATAGAAAAATAAAATAGATTGGTATTATTAAACAGAGTTACAACAACAAAAAAATGGATAGAAATATAGAAAAAACACATGATCAACACATCCCCCTATAATCACCTTAGTTGAAACAATGAAACTAATCCCTCATGATAATCCTGAGGAGCCATATTGAAATGGTTACCCATTAGAACATTGCAGCAAAGAATAGAAGCAACCTTAGTGCTTTTCACTTTTGTACTCATATTTGGATGTATCCTTTATTTATCTCCAAGTTATATACTTACATGTTTGTTTGGTTATAGGTCTACATATATAGGTATCTGTAAAAAAATCCCTTATATATGCATAAAATATCATACAAGTTGAATGTTAAAATATGGTAATGAATTCAGGACATGAAAAGTTCACCTCCATCACATGAAACCTACTCCTTGTTCTTGAAATCACGTCATGAGTTAATGTTAGAGTGTGTGGTTCCTTTGATGCCACATAAATTCAGGCCATGAGTCCTTTTTATGGCTTATAAGAGTGGCGTAAAACATGGTGGGATTCTTCAATGAACAATGTTGAAATTTGGGAATCTATGGTGTTGGCAAAACACATTCATAGAATGAAGGATGACTTCATGGAATGAACGTTTTTGGGCCTTCACGTTTTTTTATAAGATTTATTCATGTCTTGTATTTCATAATTGTCCTGAACTAGGTTCATGATACAGATCACTAGTCTCTAGCTCCATAACCTCTATTTCAGTTTGGTTATGTAGTTTCGACACTAGGAAGTGTTTGATTGACATCAAATGTCATGGGAGTCAATATTTAAGTGGATATATTGATCATTTTTTCTCCTTTTACTCATTTCCATAAAATATTTGTATCATTAACAATATGAACCTAACATCAAATGTACATGAAAGAATTAAAAATTCAATTATCAAGAATCAAAGTATTTATATATCATAATTGTGTTCAGGAAATTTTCATATCATACTACATAAAATCTAAATAAATATTCATACTTATAGGATGAATAAATAATGTAGACCTAGTAATTAGGTCACCGGAGATGGAGGTCGCAGGGTCGCCGGAGACGGAGGTTGTGGGGTCGCCGGAGGTCACGGATCGCCGGAGGTTGCGGGTCGCGGGTCGCCGGAGGTTGCGGGTCTCCGGAGGTCGCGGGTCGCCGAAGGTCCCGGGTCGCCGGAGGTCGAGGGTTGAGGATTGTGGGTCGCCGGGGGGTTAGAGGAAGAATTGAGGGCGCGAGGGTTTGGGGAACGATCAGGGTGGGGGAAGAAGGGTCGGGATTGGTAAAATGAATGAAAGGTTTCGCGATGGTTTATTAAAAACCGCCGCGAAACCTTTCGGCGAAAATGTTTAGCGGCGGTTTTGTGAACTGCCGCCACAAAACCACCGCCAAACATGGTTTTTGTTGTAGTGACTGTATATTTTTATACTCAAGTGGTGGTGTCCTACTATATTTATCCCACACCCTATCCAGACCGCTGATGGTACCCGAGCAGACTAAATATTTGAAGGTGTAGATAAGGAGAAGTTTCATCTTACGGATGAATTATATCCTTAATGAAATAGGAGGGAAGTTAGATAGATTATGTTAGGGATGGATCTAATGATAAATGGATAGATTTTATCCTTTTTTTCTTTTTTATTGAATGTACTACCTGCTGCAATGCAAAATTGTTTTCCATGTTTTGTAAATTCATGACACCATTATCATATGTATATGATTCAGTTTACTATTTTTGATTATTATAGTAACTTGTCGACTATTTATATATTTTTCAACTGTGACGAGTTACTGGTCCCATCATTATAGTTCCTACTTCTACTATCTTTTCATTTATTGATATGTTTCAATTAATTATTTGTTATTATTTATCTTCTATGATCCACTCTGGTAATGAGGTAATAATATCCCACGGGAAACACCCTAGTCTATTAGTGATAGTTTGTAGAATCTTGTGAAGGAGAAGCGCCCATGAGGACATGTAGCCAACCAGGCTAGGTGAACCTATGAGGGGCACATGGGTTTGGGACGTTACAAGATTTACTACTGAAGCATTTAGATATTCCCATGGCGTTGCTATGGTGTTCATGGTACACCATTGGATCCCCACTAGAGGAAATATAAACCTGATTCTTACAACACAATGATTGTATGACATATATATGTTGTCAGATTCAAAAATCAATAATAAATACATTATATGGTGATTCTTTAACATCTTAAATTAATTATAAATCTTTTTGTGATGAACTCACAATTGGTTTTTGATTTCCCATGTCAATAAACTTTTAATTCAATTTCATTGGTCACAGTCTTCAATTAATCATCGATTAACGACAAAAATCTAAGTTGAAAATATCCCACAATGACACATCTAGAACCTTCAAAGGACTCTTCATCTTCTAGATCCAACCTACATAGGAAACAAACCAAGAAAATGAAAATACTCATTGATGAATTCATTAGAATTTGATCAAAGAGGTCATGTGCACCCATCCTAGGTCACAAAACTCCAGTGTTGGGAATCATTAAATCACCATTTGTCTTCACAAAAAACCCTGCAAACATAAAACACAGTCTCCCTCTAAATCTGTTCTTGATAAATCTATTCTTTTCATCTAATTATATAGAGAATATTTGATATTGGCATGGATTAGAATAGACTTGGATATTCTTGAAATTATTTATAAATGAACTTTGTTTAATATTAAGTGGTTGAATTTTACTTTCAGCCACTAAAAATATCTTATGAGCTTCTTCAAAAAATTTAAGTTATGCGAATCAAATTTTCTTACACTAATAGAATATATGGATTATCTAATAGAGCTGATTCCCTAAAATTATCTTATTCATGTAGAAACAAAAAACATCCAATAAATAATGATACTAAAGATTTTTTTTCATCACTACAAAAAAACAATAAATTAAAAGTAAATAAATACAAAGAAGATAATTTATTAATAAATGTAAACTGTAATTAAAATTTTAAAAAATATCAAATTAAAATTACAAAATAAAAAATAACACTAAAATATAATTCATTTATTAATACATTTTAATGAAAAAAAATAACTAAATAAATTATTATGTTAAATTAATAGAATATATTAAAAATAGGCAATGGTTTAATAAATTAATTTTCTAATTAATTAATTAATAAGGTAATGAAATTATAAAATTCATAAAAATAGTTAAATTATAATTTCATGTTCAAATAATTAAAATATTTAAATAAAATAATTTAAATACTAAACTTCAATAAATTTGTTTATTAATTAAAATAAAAAAATGATAAATTAAATAGACTATTAAATTTTAAGTTTTAAAATATACATCAACATTAAATAATAAGTCAAAGTGAAAAAAAATAATTAAAATATAAAAAATAATTAGTTAATAAAAAATTAATTAAAATAAGAGTTTTATTATTTAAAACACAAACTATCACTAAAATAAATTAACTAATTAAAACCTTATATTATTAATAATAAAAGTTAAATTATCCAAACAATGTGGAAAATTAGTATGACAATACAGTCAAATCAATAATGAATGGGATACTTTTTATCATGATCCTAAAATTGATGAGAACCATAAGACACCATGTGATCACCTTGAATGTGAACTCAGATAAAACTTGAACATGATGCACCACAGAAGACCACGTTTTCCTACCCAACCACTAAAAGAGTCAACATTATTAAATAATTCAAATGACACTTCAACTCATCAATGGAATCCCGACATTTCAAATCCCAAAAAATCTTCACTCTCTTCAAATTGACAGAAGTCAGTGGTGAATCCATGTTTTATAAATCTATCAAAAATCAGTGGTAATACCCTACCAAGTCCAAGAATATCCGAATATCAAAGACATTATATAGTTCCTTGGATATAATAATATACTTCACCTTATAAGGATCAAATAAAATACCATTTTTGAAAACTATGCATCCAAATAAATTTACCTCTCAAATCCATAAATTTCACTTAAAACGAATGGAATAATGTTAGTGATTTCTCAAGATATATATAACTGCTCTCATATTATGCACATGCTCCTTCTTATATCTAGAGTGACCAAAATATAATAAAAAATTCCACAATATAAGAATCCTGGTACCGATGGTAAATCTTATTAATTAATTTTATAAATACAGAATGATCATTGGTTGGACGCAATGGCATAATAAGGTACTAATAGTGTACATACCTACTCTAGAATGAGTTATTAGAGATATAAAACTCTTAGATCCTAAAATGATGATTACCATATTTAAGATAAATCTTTGAGAACAACTTCTTCCACTTCAGTTGGTTAAATAAACCATCAACACTTAGAATTAGGTACTTGTTTTTATCATAAACTGATTCAGTTTTTAGTAATCAACACATAGGTCAAGGGTTCCATCACATTTATTAGGGAAAATCCATTGTTTTTTCCAAATTGAAACACTCGTTTGGATAAGCCTTTGAACATAAAATCATCCAACTGATCCTTTTACTCCTTCATTTTAATAGGTTCTATTAGGTAGGAAGAAATTTATTTATATTGACTACCCAACACCAAATAAAATACTTAATTATACCTCCCTCACTAGAGGAAAACTATAAAAGTATGACGGGAAAACATTATTAAACTCAATGGCTACTAGAAGAAGATAAAAACATGATTAATACCACATCATTTCAATGGAAAACATGAATATCATCCATCCCAACTCTAGAATAGGTTTTTGGTTCGACTCGACCTTGAGTACCATGCTCCATAAAAACATATAGTGTACCCCATTGGGGGTAGTAAAGGAGACCTTCCAAAAATTATAGTAGTTACTAGCTTTACGAGAAGTATTCCAATCCATAATATGGATGAAATATAGAAGTTTCATATGAAAAACAAAAGAAAAGTCTTAGATGATCTCCATTTAAAACAAAGAGAAAGTGCAATGGTTTATCATAGACCTTGTTCACTCTTTATCCCCAGAGTAATATCAATTTTCATCACATAATACATAATATCCATTGGAATATTCCAAAAGTACAAAATATGGGTATATATGAAAGAATTAGAGGCACTGGTATAAAAAAAGCAGTCATTGTACATGAATCAATAATAATTGAACCTCTCACAAACATAGGACACATATCATTTTCCACTTGAGAGAACTTCAATATATATAAAATACTTTTTCCTAAAGTATATAGACATAATATCTTTTTTCTTGAAGCATCTGATTGTGTCATACACCCTCTCAGTAGAATCATGCTCTTACCACCACATGGCTCAGTAAAAACATGCAAAAACCCCTAAAAGTGGTTTCAATATCTGTATGAATTATAATTATTTTGTTACTCTATGAAATTACATTTATTTCTCCAAACCATTCCATATTGAAAAAATGTCAATGACCCCTTTATTGACACTGAAGATGATTTAGAATATGTATGATGTCAAGATCCACCACTATGGTTTCCACTATGAGATTCATCTCACTTACTATTTCATTTAAAGGGAAAACTAAAACTACCACTATGTGTAGGATGAACTCCCATAAAACCTAACTTACCATCTAGATCTATATCAGCCATCAAATCCCTATATCGAACATCATCATCCATAGTATGATTCAACCTAAATACCTGAGATCAATTATGTGATCAGAGACCCATCTGAAACCTCTATGACATTATCTTCTCATTTGACACTACCTTAGTAAATAACTTATAATGTTTAGAAGAAAAACTACCTTACTTAAAAATTTTCTAATAACCTTGATGATGGTCATAAAATTTTATAAACTTAGATAATAACATTGATTTTTGATATAAGTACTCTATGAAAGGATCCATGAAGTATTTACACTCAAATAATCCATTCTTATTCACCACAACTATATCATCCAACCATCACCTTATAGGTCCTTCAAGTTTGAAGACAACACATTTCACCTTATCAAAATTTGACATCTCCAAAAACACGAATAGTTGTGAAAACATTTCAACTAACCTTCTATATCTTGAATATTATTAATACCCTAAAATGAAGGTGGGTTATAATGAAGAAACCCATAAGAATGAACTCTTCTATTATGCATAAATAGTTCCACTACTTGAGCCTGGGTGAGAATAGACAAGATACCGGTCCTAGAGTTTTGGCTACATAGACTACAACCTCAACTAGGTTTTAATCATCTAGAGGTTTCACTTAGTGTGGTTAATCTGTATATCCATCCAAAGTCCTGATAAAACAAATTCTTAGTGGATGTTTACTAAACAACAACAATATATCACAAAGAAATAACTGTTAGGAGACTCTATATTAGTAACTATATCCATTAAAGATCAACTATTGAACACAAATCTCAAATCAAATATTTGAAAATATTATTGGGTTAGATCAAACATCTCCTCAAATATACTTTTTCCCAACATCTCATAGTAACTTAAGGCTCATTATGATGAGAAATATCAACAAACTCACTCATAATATACCATATAAATCTCAACAATATAGTATCTTATCTACCAATACATCTTAAACCATATACTGAAATACATGAATGGACACAATAATCCCTTTGAGGTCAATTTTCAAAGACATTTCACTATATAGACACTCACCAGGCCATTCCAAAATCACTCATGATATACCATTGTATGCTTTCTTACATTAACCACATGGGATCCTCTATAGTCAATATGGAGGAATTCATTCTATGATTGTATTAATTTTATCTAAAAATGGATTGATGTTGAAAACAAAAAAAATTATTATGACTATAGGGACTCTATTTTTATTTTTTTCATATTCCCCCTCAGATTGGGATGAAGTCATGTGTGCACCAAATAAGCTTTAACATTATCTAGAGTGTGATATTACTTGTGAAATTCTATATTCAAGTATCTTAACTAGGGTACTAATATTATAAATTATATGTACATGCCATTGATTTATTAAAATTATTATTCTTGTTTTCTTTAATAGAAATTATTATTCATTTCTGTGTTGAAAACGTTTCTTATATATGCTTGATTTAATGGAATTTTACTTTTATAACTATTTTATATAATCCATTAGAATGTCTTGAGAAATATTTTGTATGTGAATTGTGAAGAAATTATCAATCCTTTTTCATTTAAAATTGAGAATAGTTGGTTTATTTGATATAGAAATGTTTTTGAAATGATCGGTTGAACCCTACTTGATTGTTTCTCTATTCACCCTAATCTTATTAATAGGAATTTTAAGAATTTATAATGTCAAGTCTAAAGATAAGAAATGAACTAATCAGATTCCATGTATTCTCTTGATTAGTCCGACACTGAGAGTTCATGGTGACTAGTGGAGCATGTGATCCGATTGATATTTATGATATTGTGATGATGTGTTGATGGTTTAGTGGGTTGAATTTGGTTGAAAACCCATTTTTTTACTTATTTGGTCAACTTATGGTAATTTTCTCTGGTGGATTGTTTGGTTTTTTGGCTAATTATCGATTCATATCTTCTTCTGTATCTTGATGAGTCATTATTTTGTGTAAATGGAATCCTCTAGATTGGTTTGGTGCATAGGCTCTATTCACTAGCCCATGGGGATCAGGAATCCCATTTCATGATATGTCAAGATTGCATTGGGTATATTAGAGGTGGGTTATATGAGTTGGTTTGGGACATAGGCATAATTACAGACCTGGTTTGACACTCCAATTGGATATGACTGGTTGATTCACATGATTTATATGAACCATTTTGAAGGATGCAAACATATTATTAATTTTTTTAGGTTAGAAAACCTCATAAGAAAATGTTCATAGATGACATAAATTTAAACCTGGATATTCAAAATTTACAGTTTACATTTCATTATTAGTTATTTCTTCTAAGTTCAATGTTTTCCATTTATGTATTCACAACCCTAACTTTTCTTTATTTTAGTAAATTGATGGAAATAGAAGGTAATTAATGATTTTATAATTTGGTAGAATATTATTCATTCAATGTTTTAGATATTATTGGTTTAATAGATTAAAATTCCTTCATTGATATGAAATATCAAAAGTATCACATGAATGTCATATCCCTTTCAAATGATTTAATCACAATCATTATTGGAAAATAATTTCATGTGATCCCAAAAAATTATCAATAATTCATCTCACATTCCTGATAATTTATCATATATCCAATTATCCTACAATTATTTTACATTAAGATGGGTCTTTAAATTTTTTTCATTAATATTTTAAGGATATAAAATTCCATTGTTAATCAGTTTGGAAATTAGCAATAAGGTGTTTATAAAATTTTCACAATGTTAAAAACAGGGTCTTACAACCTTTTATATAGATGTAGGGGATTCTGATCACCAGGAAGCATATATGTATCTTATTTTAAAAATTAGATGATGTATTACATATTTTTGAAACCAACCATGTCTCCAAAAAATCCACTGAGATCATGTCAAAAGTTCTATGTAAAATAGGTTTTGAATGATATTTCAAAATGATATTTTCATAATCCATAAAAAAATATTACTATCCCATATTTCTCACATTATTTTTACTAAGAATTTCACCTTTCTTAATGGGAATATGAATTTATAGAATTTATAAACCTTATAATACATAGTGTTTAATCAAGTATAATTCCCGATGCACATTTGAGCCTCCAAAATAGACAATGGTTTTGGAGTACCTGGTCATGTTCATTTTAAAAGATATGTATTAACATATTATAATATTTTTTTGGAAAATTAAAATTCGAAGAACATAATTTAGTTAAGGGATGAATACAACACCCTAATACATTAATACTTATTTCTATTTAATTAAATATTACTTTTAATATATTATTTCTCACACAATATCAAACTAAATAAAAATCTAATACATTTTATTGATATAAATTATCTCAATGCAAGATAAACCTTAAAAAATTGTGATAATGAAATAATAAAATATAAATCTAATATTTAATTAATGTATATTATTATAATATATATATATATATATATATATATATATTTATGATTCACATATTACAATTATATGATGTATTTATAATATTAAATGAAATATTTTAATATCAATGGATTATTAAAATCAAAAATTTAGAATATAAATAAATAATTTAAATAGTATTTGATTATTTAATATAAAATTAATTTTTACTAAAGAACTATTTTTATGTACTATGTTTCCTTAATTCATATTGAATAATTAACTATTTAAATTATTTTTATTGACAATAATATTTAAAAAATAAATTGAAATCCGTCCTATAGTAATTACAAGTCATGTAATAATAAATAACTCATTTTATGCTTAAAAATGAATTTTTCTAAAAATTTCCTTTCTATGCTATGATTTTTTTATTTTAAGACACTAAATATATTATGGTAAAATGATAGTAAAATATATTTTTTATATGAGTAATATTTTAACATCAATTTAATTAGTAAATAATGGAAAATTATATTAATAGTAGATAATATTTGAAAAAACAATTTTTTGATAAAAATAGTTTTTAATTATATTCTATGTTTCAAATTTATAGATAAGTTACTAAATATTACATTTCAAATTACATTTTTTAAAATTTTCATTACATGAATAGATTATGATTAAATTTTGGGGTTTTTCAAAAAATGATGATTTTTAGATGAATAGTGAAAACACAGTTTTACAAATATCATTACTTTTAAGATAACATCATGAAATAAGGATGAATTAAAAGTTTATAAAATCAATTAATTAAAAAAAATATTTATAAAGAGTAAAATAAACCAATAAATAATATTATTTTGGATTTATAAAAATATATTTAACATTTTATAACATAATTGGCATTTTATTCTAATAAAAGAACTATTTTTAATCCTTTTATTTAATCAAGTATTTACAATGTCACATTTGGTTTGGGTTGGTTATAAAGTAATATAATTATAATTTCTTCCATTCATAAACAGATAAGTTTCTCGATAAATAGTTCTATACATTATATTGGTGTAAAGTCGTTTTTATGCATAAAAATATATTTTAGAAAAATGTTTTTCATTGTGTTTTTCATACTTATATTAAAATTAATCTTCACAAAATCTAGAAATTTAATTTTTTAAAATTGAATACATAATTTTAATCCTCATAATATGATTATTTTATTTGTTTAATTTTATTTTATGTCATAAAAATAAAGTTACCTAGGTACAAAATTTAGTTAAAGTGATTAAGGTTAAATGGTACCAATGGTTAAACTAAGAGATAATGCCAGAAATATCCCTAAAAATTATCTAAAATTATATTTATGATTGAATTTATACCATACATTATCCTATATTTTTAAATTTATCCATTTGGTTCTACTTTACTTTTAAAATTATGTTTTTAGTATTTTAGTATTATGAGTATTTACGAAGGTTCCACTCATCTCACTTATTAGATGTTCTCTCCTCTCCTGCCTTATTCAGACACTTTGAGAACCTTAAATCAACCAAAATCTCCAAAAATAACTTCCCAAAATCCTTATACAAGACCCATACGTTTTGGTCTCACCAATAGGCCAACATAAGAAGGCATAAAGAGAGATCTACATGAGGATATCAAAGTAATAGGTAATCATGTCAATCTTGTGATTTCAGGTTATCTTTCTACTTCCAACTCCTATAAATATTATATCACAATTATATTAAAATTAAATATTTCTTATTATTTTAATTCAATTTATATATGTTTATGTAAAAACCATGTTCTATTTGCAATCCATTTATTAGAAAATTTAAATGTTTTCTCTTGCCAACGTGAAGACAACCACCTTCACGAACAACATGATTTATTTCATCATCACCTTACATGGTGGGTAATAATAATGTATTTGTTTAATATTTATGACATTTAGGAGTAATATATTTTATTAATATAACTTTTTATGTATAAGAAAATAATTAACAATCATTATAATGGAAATCTGTTGACATGGGAAAATTACCCAAAACAAGCTCATCATAGATTTCATTCTAATGAACCATGTACATAGTATGCATAAAATGAACACAGGGATACATAAATTATTGAATAAAATGATTTTAATATCTTTTCCAATCTAGTAATGAAAACATATAATTAAATAATGGGTCTTGACATCACCATTAAAAAACATGCACAAAACAATCGAAATTACTAACAACCTCTAATAAAAATAAACATTAAATAACTTATAAAAGATTATATTTAAATAATATAAAAGTTAATATATCTATATAAGATTATGAAATAATTTATTATGTTTTTTATTTTAATTATACATGTGTATGAATAATTTTATGGAATTTGAGAGTAAATGTAATTGTTTTTATTAACACAACACCATTTTATTTAGTTATTAGCTTTATTAATGAAATTATTTCTTCTAAAATTGGTGTATTCCACCCTAAATTTTTATTATATTTAATTATATCTTTTTATTCGGGTAAAATAACATTTTAAATTCAATTACTCTTTCATGCAAAAATTCTTTCAAATAAAAATATAACATTGTAAAGGATCATTATAATCCTCTTTAAATTCTATTTCTTCTATCATGAACATATCAATTCTTCCCACCAATGTTCCCCATTCCTATTTTGATTTATAAATATATATTAATTCCTATATTAATCATATATCTCTTAAAATAATTCCAAAATGAAGTGTTATTAACCTTTTACTGATATGGGTTTCAGAAAATAAATTTAAAAATATTGAAAATATTTTTCCTTTCACGGTCATATATTTATATCTCAATCAATATTTATTGGCATGACCATTATTTCCCTTATAAGGATATTTTTTTGGACTTCTATTAAATTATTGTTTTAAAAAGTCTTTCATGTTATCTTATTAGAAATTATTTTTTGAATGTGTTTTGTAAATTTACCTCTTTATGATAATGTTACAAAATGTTTTCTAAAATATATTTTCATGGTTTTTATTTAATATTACTCTCTATATCTAAAATATATATCTATTAAGGAGTTATTTTTCATTAATCACCAATTAAATTCCCTTGTGAAATACTCATCTTGAGTGATTAAATTTTGGGTATTAACCAGTCCAACTATTGAGGTCATTTTATGGGATACAATTTGGAAATGTTACGAAGCACATTTTATTTCTATGGGTTCACTATGATGTGATGAATTATTGGTTCTGAATGGACCATATATATTAGTATTATTATTACATAATGGTTAGGTCCCTATATCATCCACCAATTCATTGGTTAGGGTTTTATATCTCATGAAATAATTATGTTGGGGATTAACATGTTGTGATTAGTTATATTCACAAGATTGAGCATGGATATAATGAAGTTGGATATGTTTAAAATATGGAGTGTTCACATAATTCAATTAGAAATGGTCCTTATTCACGCTCAAATGTACCAAAAAGGAGAAGGTAGGACGGTCCTTGTAGTCTACCTTGGGTTGTCGAACCCTCATAGACCTAAGAAGTAACCTGTAGACAAGTATATTCTATGGATTTTTTTTTGATATGAAGTGGACAACATGGGTTGATTTTATATGGGTTTAAGTGAACTCTAAGAGACTTAAGTGAATTAAATTTAAAAGAGTGAGTTGATCCTAGGTTATCACTTGGGGTGGGTTGGACGTATTTCCTTTTCAATTATTTCAATTTCTTATATTTGAGATGGGTTCATTTAAGAAGATAGAACAACATCATAACTTATTGGTTTAATTCCTACACCCTTTAATACTAATCACCTATACACTTGACGGATCAATGTTTTGAGCACTTCAAGGTAAATGTTCGTATTAGCTCATGATGTGTGTGGCCTTAAATTCAACAAGGATGATGGAGTTTAAAAATCAACAAATAAAAATCTCAATTAAAGAAGTGATTATATATTAATAGGGTGATTAATAACATCTAATCCAACCCCTTTCTACTCACATGGATCAACCCATATGTGGGTTATCCCTCCATTGATGCTTTGGTTTCAATGGATGCGGGATGTAGACTCATGATGGAGGAATTGAAGAAGTAAAGAAAACAATGAAAAGAAAATGATCACTCCACCATTGTGTGAATAATTTTACAAGGTTTAGTGTGAATAAATTCACACCTTGAACCAATGATATCAAAGTGATATGAAGAATAAAAGAAAAAGATGAAAAGAATATATTTTATTAAGAAACTAAAGTGAATTTAATAACTTATATGTGAAAGACATACTTGAGACAACAAAATCGCAGCATAGCATTACAATTGAACAAAGCACCAATGATTCTTAAATCCCCCAACAACACTTCCTTAAATAGAAATTTTTGAGCCCTTGGGTCGAGTCTCTAACACTACAAGTCATCTCACTTTAGTATGGTAGGTCTAGGGTGGTGGAAAGTTTGTGGAAAGAAGACTTTCCACCCTTGACACGAAAAGGCATCCAGTTTGCATCCACCAAACATAAGCGCATGAAACACCTTCTAAATGGCCTAATTTTGCAGGGCCATAAAATACATAAATTAATCTCCTGATGTCCCCTAACCTATTGTAAAATCTCATCCCAAAACGATTTATGGTTTTCAAGATATGGTTTAATTGGTGGGATGTTTTTCTAGGC
The DNA here is from genome assembly GCA_963277665.1 of Viscum album. Classification (NCBI taxonomy): domain Eukaryota; kingdom Viridiplantae; phylum Streptophyta; class Magnoliopsida; order Santalales; family Viscaceae; genus Viscum; species Viscum album. Next base: position 1,527,603,387 of record OY728138.1, on the reverse strand, counting down.
CTCAGATTCTGGCCCAGATTTTGATATACTATTTGGGCCACCTAAATATCAATCATAGACGACGAATTAGCACTGGATCTTGAAGAATGATTTGTTAATATATATGTATTCTATCATCCCATGAATGGTTGTATTCATTGGGCCTGTATTGTAGGCCACACATTTCATCAGTGGGCTGGTGTCCAATCTGCCTTTTCCAGAATTGTTTCTTTTAATCGCCAAATATCTCCATCATCCTTTATGAATCATCCATTGATCCCTGAATAAAAAATGTTTAAATTGAAGTGAAGATCCATTTTAAAAAAATATCAAATTAAAATATTGATAATTATATTCCTTAGAATCAGATGACTCATTGGGCCTAAATTGATGTACATTAGGCATGAAGTACACACATGATGAGAATGGATGTTCAAAATAAAAATCCACCAACTCAGGCCCATAAGATCAAAAATGAAAATTTAATACCATTAAAATGTAATTAAAATATGTGTTTTTATTGTCTAATCAGGTCCCAATAATGATCATGGAGAATATTTGACTAGCTATATTCATAATGTTTTGATTACCTTTGTTTTTCTTATTCTATAGTTCTTAGTTATAGGCCTATGTTTGATCCATGGATCTTGATTATTGTCTCATGATTATAAAATATTATGACATTGTATATGTTTGATAATTTGATATTCCATGTCTTTTATTTATGCCTCATGAACACCTCTTGTTGTTCAATATTCTTTTAATAATATATTAATATCATGATCTTGGTTTATCAGATGTTTTGATCTAACCCTTGATCAAATGTATATAATATTTTCCTTACTAAGAATATAATCTCACACCTTATTATTTTTTCACATTTACCTAGTTATAAATATGAGTACAACAAATTATTTGTCTAAATGTAAGTCTAGTATGGTGTGATTTTGAAGGAAAAAAAAATATTTAAAATAACATCTTTATATAGATAATTTACAAAGACACTAAACCTTTGGGCTCTAGGATTCTAAGATATATTGTGAGGTGAAATGATTAAATTATCAAAATAATGTATTATTTATATGTTTCTTATCTTGAATCATATCAGATTTTTTGTTTTTGACTATTTCACGCATGTTTTATGGGTTTTAAACACTACAAATGTGTCATTGGTCATCTTGAGCAGACCTCAACATGGATTTATGTGAATTAAATATATACTATTGGAAAATAAATTAGTGGTCATTTTACAATGATTTCATAACAATATGAGCTCATTTTCTTGGTTATGACACACCATGACACATTTTAGGGACTTTAATATTATTTAAAAGTTCTTATTTACTCATACTGAGTAGACTACAAGTCAGATTGACATTATGTATACACATAAATATAAAAAAATAACTTAAAGATAGTTTTCCTATGATTTCATATTAATAAATTGAAATTTTATATATATTTTACCATTACACAAATGTTTTAGAGTTTTAAATAACTAACAATGTGTCTTAAGTGACCCCAAGAAAACATCAACTTAAATTAATGTGGTCCTAGTTACAACATTTAAAAAATCAACATTATTTTATAATCACATTCTTTTAAAGAAAGTAATTATTTTTTTCTTGGTTTTGACCCAAGACACATGTTTTTGAAGGCTTAAATATCTTTTAAAATAGCTTCTTTAGTCATTTCAAGAACACCACATGTTATATTAGTGTTTTATATGCTCATACACATTAAAAATAATTAAAATATAGTATTATAATTATATAATGTTACTTAAATGCTTTTTATATGTTTTTTAACAATTGAACACACTTTTTACTATTTTAAAACACTAAAAATGCACTTTTCGTTATCTATAGAAAACAAAACCTCAAATTGATGTGGTAGCAATATCTACATTTAAAAAATAGTATATGGATTGTTTTCCTTGATTTAGTGGAATCATTAGATACATTACTTGATTTTGATTCCATAGATCTCACTTTTAATTATTTTTATATCTTTTAATTTTTCTTATTCATTCATTTTGAGCACACCTTGTAACACACCGATATTTTGTGATTTTTAAATAAATATAATTTCATTTATAGCTTTATTTGGATTCCACCATGACTCTAAATAAATAATAATATAGTACAACATTATAATATAGTTGTTAAATTATTTTTATAAATAGGAATAAATAAATTTTATAAATATTTATAATGGTTTTGGATAATGTAAACACACAATTACTCAAATATTAATAAATTCCTTATATGTTTTACAAAAAATTATTTTCCTAAAAAGTGGTTTTTTTCTTTTTGCGAGTAGATAATATAAATAAATTTTTCTAAATATATAATATGTATCTAAAAAAACCCAATTAATTTTTTATGTCAAAATGTCAAAATTCTCTTAGTGTAAATATTTATGAATTTTAACGAAATATTTATTTTTTGATAAATAGTTATCACCACTATTTTTTTGAAAACTCCATTATTAATTGAAGAATTAATAAATTATTTTTTAAAAAAAATTAATTGAGCTCATTTATAAGATTATTGAAATAATTATCATAATTTTAATTAATTTTTTCCATTTTTCTATACAAACGTTATATACTTAAGAAAACATTTTTTTTCTCAAAACCTGTTTTTGTCACATTTTGTAAGATTATTTTAATAGTAATTTATACAAATTTTAAATATTTAATTTTATTTATTGGATTCCAAATTTGGATTTATAATTCATATATTTTTTAATTAGTGATTTAAATTTTTTCATATTTAATAGTAAAAATAGTAAAAAAACATCGTAGTAACAGTTAAAACAGGTTTATCAAGAGTTAAAATAAATGATAAGGAGAAGTTTACCAATTATAATTGTATAAATTCGTTTTCATGGACATATAAATAACTATTGAAATCCTACATTCTAATCTATATCCATTTGGAATCATTTTTCATGATAATGATTTTATTATATTTTATTCTTTTAAGAAATTTCAATTGAGTTAACTCCCCCCCACATATAGAAGGACTACCCTAATTTATCTTATTTACACCACTTTGATCCATATAGCTTGAATAAACCATTGAAACAATATTATAAACTTCCCTATACATGATTTTAAGGTTTTTCTTCTATAAAGAATATTCCATGGGTCCTTTAGAAGGGATCTTATAGAGGCCAAAAGATGGAGTGGTAATCATCTTACCGGACCTATTTTAGTTTCATTATTCTTATACCACATATAAATATGTGGTATTCATCATAAAAAAATAAATCTAGTATCCTAAATATATATAAATATTTTTAAGATTATGGTCCCACTAATACTCATATATATTCAATCAAATGAGAAGTGAAATTATTACACATGTGTATGTGTGGACTACCGCCTCCACATATCGATACAATTAAATTTTCATCACTATATTTCATGGATAGTTATTATGATGCGTTTCAAAATCAAATATTATATTTATGAATTAATTTTTATTTTATAATTATAAAAAAAAATATCTTCCTTCTTACCATCCAATCTATTGGAAAACTATAATGTCACTTGTGTGTATGTGTGGATTACCCCATCCAGGAAGCGATGTGTTTCATTTTTAATTTCATATTTACATGAATGGTAATAAGGATAGATTTAATATATATATATATATATATTTCATAAAATATATAATAATAATTTATTTTCTTTTTTTTTTGTATTTGATGAAAAGTTAAAATAGTGGTCATGCATACATATAACATTCCATCTCCATGAATGTTGTAATTCATTTTTCTAAATCTATCTACTATGGATGTCTCCAAATATATATATAATGAACCTAAATTTTATTAATATCATAATTAATAATCTTTATATTATTTAACCATGATAAAATTAGATGTACCAGAACAACCGAACTGATATTCTCAAGAGAAATGAAACAATTAACACCCAGAAGCGACAATTTTATTATGAAATTATTAATAAATGGGTGTTGGAATGTTATAAGGGTATTATAAATATTATTATAAGTATATTAAATATTCTATTGGTGTATTTTAATAAATTTATATTAATTATATTGGATGTTAGAGTGATTTCAATGAATGTGGAGCATGAGGAAAGGGATTTATGTAACAATCCCATTATTTAACGAGATTTTTTAGGATTGTGTTTTTTATGATGAAATTTAATGATCTATCTCACGATAATCTCATAAATTTTATTATTATCTAGTTATTTATAGAGATATGTGTTTTAATTTTATTCTACTTCCTTTATTAACTTAGGATACTAAAAGAAAATCTGTAAAGAAAAAGGACTTTATTTCTCTCCTTGGTTAAAAATTATTTTTCTTCCTTGTCAATATTTTATAATAGTGTTATCTAGAATGTGTTGACTCTCCCCATATGATAGTTTAAAGTAATATTTATGAATTTTTTAATTTTTTTAAAAAATAAAAGGAATATTATCACACAGTGAGATTTTATGAAATACTTTTCTATCAAAGAAATTTAATTTCATCGGTAGCTTGTGTTACACACAACAATGAGATTTAACAAACCACAATACATTATTAATATTATTAAATAAATATTAAAATTATAAAATATTTTTTAAACATAGTTTTTTTAATTGTAAAAACCAAATATTTATAATCAATTGTAAATGTTTTAGATAAATAATATCTATTTTTAAATATGTACTTATATTTAGCTCTGTTTTTATATACTTCAGAAATACATTTTTCCTTGAAAATGATATTTTTTTTATGAATAGAAAATAATTTTCTCTTCACTTAATTAAAATACATTTTAAATAATGAACACTATTTTTTAAATAATTATTTCCAATTTATCATATATCGAATTTTTGAGAATTTTGTGAAAAGACAATTTTTTTGATGAATATTGAAAAATATATATTTTTAATATATTTTAAATTTAAATAATTTACATGTTTTATATTGCTTTAATATAGTTTAAAAACTAAAATTAGTTCAATAATAATAATATTAGTCTAATTTGGGTTATTTTAATCTTTTATGTGTCCAATTTTTATATAAAAACGTTTTCTACTTATGAACACTTTTTATTTGGAAGACTGTTTTTCTCCACATTTGTGGGATTTATTTTTAATTAAATAATACCAATTCTATAAATTTAATTTCATTAAATGGATTCCACGTTTGGTGACATAATATTTAATATTTTATAATAATTACAACTTAATTTTTCGTCATAATAAAGAGTTGAAATTGTAAAAATTAATTATCACAGTTCAGGTTAAAATATATTTACTAGGGGATAAATTAAAAAGATAAGGGTTAATATAACCTAAAAACATTTACAATTCCAATATTATGGATTTAGTTTATCCATATATCATATAAGGTTCTATAATGATCCATTTTGGAGCCTTTTTACCTAGAAAATGACATGGAATTATTAGAAACCAGTGAAAAATTACAACGGTGCCGCTCTCCTCAATTATATAAGGGAACCCACACTACTCCCCTCATCAAACTTATAAAACTATATATTTCAACCAATAAATACCAAAACACATTAAATAACACCCTTCCCAAGTAATACTGGCCTTATTTATATTAGGAAACCCTCCAAATAATTCTTTTGCTTCTAACCTAAGGAGGTTATCCGGAGAATATGTATCATTCTTAACTGAGTGTCTTTATTTCTTTTCTTCCTATAAATCATTCAAATATTATTCCACCTTTATCATAACATAACTTAAATATATTCAATATAATTATATATTTATATTTTCAGTTCATAATGCATATTTATATTCTATTTTATCAAATGGTAAATGAATCTTTCAATCATGTGTACTCCAAACTACCCCTTCATGAATCAATGTAATTTATTTTTCCTCATAGCATCTCACTGATGGATATAATGAAAAATTAAATGTTAATGTATTATTTTATAAAATAATTTTACTTATGTATTTATAATATCTTATCTACCTTATTACCTACCAATCTATTGGAAAATGATAACCTCACTCGTTTGTATGTGTGCACTACTGCCTCTACGAAGCAATGTGATACATTTTTTGTTTTATTTTGAAATGGATGGTTATAAGGATATATTGGGTATATATATATGGTATATATGATATAAAAATGATTCTGTAATGGTAAATTGATATTTAAATTTATTTTTTTTTCTTACGTTGAAAAATGAAAGCAATGTTTATGCGTACGTATGGTCAGTTGTCTCTATAAATAATGTAACACATTTTTCTAATCCTAAATCTTATGGAAGAAAAAATATGAATATAAGAAAAAAATATGATATTTATAAAAAAAAATTAATATTCTATATATTACAGAACCATGACCAAAGTACAGGGACTAAAAACTACATAACCAAAATACACATAAAATTGAAGTAGTTATCACCTCGAACAATTTTTTTAATAATTAATTGTTAATAAATTGGTGATGAAAGGATACAAATAATTAATATATTATATAATATAAATGATTATTTTTCTTTAATAGATTAATAATAAACCTATAATTATAATAAATGAGTTTTTATTGTGTATGAAGGAATTAAATACATAAGGTAAGTTATTTTTTCTCACTTTTATTTATGTGATACACATTCTTATTCACTAATTCTTTATTTTTTTAATTCTATATAATACCAATGATTGTATTTTATAATTTTTATTATAAAAATTATGGGGATATACATATCCATCCATGTTTCTTTCTTTCACGGGGCTTATGATTCCAAACCTACCAAAGTGTAAAAGGTTATATGTTACAATCTAAAAGTTTATCATGAGTTTTTTATAATTACCTTTATAATGATGGAATATTATTAAATATATCCCAATAATTAGATGAATTTTCTAATGCTATTTTTATTTCTATAGAATAAATCATTCCTTTTTCATTTTTCTCCCTTTAAGTACTGTAGAGACCAGAAGAATGTTTTTAAGAAAAATTGGCTTTATTTCTATCTTCAATCGAAAATTGTTTTTCTTACATATCCATGTTTTATAAAAATGCTTGGAGGAAATTTTTAACAATTATCCAATGATTGTTTAAATCAGGTTTTTAACTTTTTTAAATTCGTACCAAACAAATTAAAAGGAGTATTTTTTTTATTTTTTGAATGTGGTATTTTCCACTTTTTAAAAGAAACAGGAAAAGAATATTTATTTTAACATATAAAACATGAACAATAATTCCCATAGTCATGAACACTCATTAATTTGATAGTACCTTTAAATAATTCCAAGGTTATTTTAAAATAAAATGATTTCTTTTATATATTTGTAATTCTTTGATTCTAAAAAGTTATTTTCAAAGTTGAAATGGTATTTTGATCTCGAATTTTTTAATGATATTTTTATGGAATTTATATTTATCCATAATAATAACATTCAGTGTTACTTACATGTTATTGGGGTTATGATACAACGATACCATCCTTATTTTTTATCTGGATAGTTTATGACTATGATTATGAGATTTTTAAAAAAACCTTTATTTTCCCATTGGTTATGCTATGATGGGTTGATTAAATGTTTACGAAACCCATTTTCATTTCACAGGTTATGATATGGTGATATGATGAATTTTTACTCATATTATGGAAAACATATGTATGGTATTAATTATGTTATGGGTGGGAATGGAATTATATATCACTATATTTAATTAGATATTGTTTTATATCTCGTCATATAATTAGGCAAAACAAGTCGAAGTGTTTGATCCGCTATGGGAAATAATTTGGAATCCTTGATTTGTTATAGTAAATAATTCGATGTGATTTATACACTATGAGAATCAAACTAGTGTTCTTAATCCACTATGGGATTTAAGTCATTATTCCTGATCAATTATGATATTTTAAATAGTTAGGGAGTCCTAATACAATATGATTTTACAATATTGGTAGTAAACTTGAAATCTGTAATGATTTCTATACTTATGATGGTTCCATAATTATATGAATTGAACTTATGGATGATTATTGATTTATGATGATATTTCACTATTTTGATTATTATTTTTTAGATGATAATTTTTTATTCCAATACTCGTGCTTATAGTCGATGGTAAATTGGGTATGAAATTTGTTTGTTATATTCATGATATCAAAACCCTTACCCTTACCATATTAATTCATATTATCATTGATTAATATCTCTTATTATTACCCTTATTGATCATATAAGCTCACCATTTCTCATGTTACCTTAACCTATGTTTTGAAGAAAGGTATTATGTATGATATGTCTATGAAGGGTGCTTATTTTAAATAACATCCTTAGAGATGAGGAAGTCCTCATATGAACTCATTTTTTATGTATCTATGTTTATAAAGGCACTAGACCGATACAATTCATGTGTCAATTATTATAGTATGTAATGAAGAACCATCAATTAAGATGTTATATCAATGTATAAAAATTATGGGTTTCTATAGATGGTATTAGAGGAAGTATCAGTTAACCATTAAAAACTAGGATGAAAAAACATTAGTAAGAACCATATGGATAATTCAATGTATAAGAAAATGTCCTGGAATTTTTTTGAAGGATATAGGGATTGGTTTCTAAGAAATTACATCCCTGTATAGATGATACAAGTAGATATGGATCTATAATAGTAGTAACTATGGGTAATAAATCCAAAAGGGCATATTTTTCTTAACATGATCATCACCTAGTGAATGAAATTGGGCCTTGTTGTACACCTATATTGACACTCCAATGGGATATGTTACGAGAATTCACAAACACATTATGATCCATCATGAAATATTAGTATAGTCGTGGACCATGAATAACCTAGGTGAATCCTTAAGTTTCATAGATTGATAATAAGGTGTCATGATTTAGACATCCTATAAATTATTTTTCATGATTATGTGGTTCAGCACAATGATTATTTTTTCTAACACTATGCCTTTTTTATTCAATGGTTGGAGCTCGGGGGAATTATGTTGATGATGAATGAAATGAAAAATTCGATTATTCTCTTCCTGATAAATCAAATATTATGGGATTTGAAAAGAAAAATCTTGTTTATATTATCACACAGCTTTATAAAGATATGATTCATGCTGAACATAAAAATGAAAAAAGAATAGAACCACGTTCTATTAATCCCTTGTTAAGGAAATTCCCACCTTCTTTTAATGGTTCCACTGATCTAGTTGTTGCTGATCAATGGATCAGTACCCTTGAAATAATATCTCCATACTCAAGTGTTTAGAGCATAAAAAAAGTAATTTTTGAAATCTATCATTTGCAAAGTTAATATGATCAGTAGTAGACTCTTATCAAGAATACGAGGTAACATGATGAAATTGACTCCACAGAGTGGGATGATTTTAAGATATTATTTTTTAATAAGTAATATCCTTTAATTCATTTTATGAAAATGAATAAGGACATTATTTAGATTAAGTATAAGGATGATGAATCTAATGGTACCTATGAGGCATATTCTACAAGGCATGTGATGCATGATTTTAGTATTATCACAAGACTCGAAATAAAGGATGATAGATTCTTTTGTGGCTTGAAACCAACTCTTTATAGGAATTGACAGTAAGGGACTTCCGAAGTTATAATAAAATCTTATTATGTGTTATCAAGGAAGAAATGTAGATTGATTTTACCCATAATTCACATTGTTTTGAGAAAAAAATAAAGATCAAGAGTCATGAAAAATAAAATAAATCACATTATGGAATGAAATTCTAAAAATGTACATGCCAAAAACATGGGAATAAACATCAGGGGAACTACTTGGATGGGATTGGGATGATCTATAAGTCTAGAAGGGTGGGATATAATGCCTGTGAATTTTGAAATACAGTAATTGGTCTAGATAATGAAATTGATTTGAAGAAGACTCCAACTAATGCACCACCCATACTGAAATGTTTTGAATGGAAGTATTATGATAATTATACTAACCAATGATCATGTCTAAAGGTTAATAATGATTGAAATTAGAAACCTATTTTGATTAAAGTAAAAGTAAAATCTAATGTGATCACTATTTTTGATGTGGGGTATGATAATGACGTGGTTAAATGTTTACATATAATACACTATAGAACAGTAAATGTCTTATAAGAATCAAGATCTACCAAATCATTTATATCTAAAGAATATTATAAGGGTATAACAGTACCACCTCAATGATTATACAAGGAATTATTAGTTGAAACCCCTAATGGTGTGATGATCAGATCTCAAGTATATTGATTATTCTTAGTTAAACATTGTGGGAAGGTGCTTCCTCTAAATCTCTTTATTCTTGATCTAGTCAAATTTGATGTTATTATAGGCATTTATTATATTTCTCCGTATAATTCCAAAATCAAGGTCCATGTAATGGAAGTGAAATTTGATATTCCAAATGAACCTATGGTCATATATTAGTGTGATTATAAGTGTAATCTTCCAATGAAAATTTAATTCATTGTATAGGTATTGATTCATATTCAAAATGGGTGTTCACCTTAGATTCTAGGAGAGAAATTCAACATAAATGATATGATTATTATATGAGTGTTTGTTGATAACTTTTCGTAAGAGTTTTCTAGTCTTCCACTAATACATGGAGTTGATTTTTTTTAAAAGAAACTCATCTGTGGCGCTATGCCAATTTCGAAAACACCATAGAGAATACCTCTGATTGAGTTGTAGGGATTGAAGAATCAATTATTGAAAAATCATGAAAATGTATTTCTTTGTCCATGAGTTTCACCTGGGAGTATATTTATTCTTTTTTTTGGAATAAATATGGATCTATGAGGCTCTCTATTGATTATCAGTAACTGAATAAGATCCCAATCAATAACTAGTATCTTCTACCCTGTATTGATGAATTATTTGATCGACTAAAAAAGGTGTAATAATTTTCCATGATTGAACTTCATTTTGTATATCATATATTGAGGATTAATTATTAGGATTTACCCAATACATTATCCTATACATGTTATGAACACAATGAATATATAGTGATTCCATTCTATATTACTAATTCCCTCTATATCTTCATGGATTTAATGAATAGAGTCTTTAGAGATTACCTTGATCATTTTAAGGTACTATTTATCGATGATATATTTATATATTCAAATTGAAAGGAAGATCATGAATATTATTTGAGAATTGTGTTGAAGACCTTAAAGAATAAGATTTCATTTGAAGAATTTTCCAAGTGTGACCTTTTTCTACAAAAAGTTTCATTTTTGGGTCATATAATCTCAAGCATGGGTATATGAGTGGATCCATCAAAGACTAAATTTATTAAACGATGTCCCAAATAAATAATTTTGACTGTGATTCGGATTTTTCCTGGTTTGAATCAATATTATTAATGGTTTTTATACAACTTCACATGACTTTATAACCCACTCACCATGTTAACTTGAATGGGAGCCAAGTTCCTTTGGATAGATGAGTGTAAGGAAAATTTCAAGGAACTGAAGATAAAGTTTGTCAATGCACCAATACTCAAATTACCTTACATTGAAGAAGGTTCTGTAATATATAGTGACATATTCAAAAAGGGACTTGGATTCATTCTCATGGAGAATGATATGGGGATATCTTACTCCTCGTGATAATTGAATCTTCATAAGAAAAATTACCCAACTCATGATTTGGAGTTTGCTATAGTAATTCTTTAATTAAATATATGAATGGATTATCATTATCGATAAAGGTTTAGTATATATATAGTTCATAAAATTTTGAATTACAAATTCACACAAAATGTTTTGATCATGTTTTAGATAATATGGTTGGAGATGATTAAAGATTATCACTACTCAATACATTACCATCATAGGAAATCAAACAAGGTGAATGGTTCTTTGAGTAGAAAAGATCATGATAGGTTATTTATTATGAGTATCACAAAGGATTTAGTATTTATTGAATTTTAAAGGATGGATATTCATACTTGAAGGAATGGTATAAATACATTGTATCTAAAATGATTTGTCATCTATCCCTACGTGTGAAGATTATAGAGGCGCCGAAGGAAGATATAAAGATGAGGAAGGTGTGAAATTTTCTTGAGTTTAATCTTGATAATGTTAGAATGAAAAGAATTAGGAACCATGAATCACTTTTATGCATACCATATTTGAAGAAGGAGTTGTTAGAGCAAGCATATAGTTCTTCATTCTCTATTCATCATGAAAGGACAATGATTTTTAGAGATTTGAATGATTATTTCTTGTGGTTTTTCATGACTAGAAATTATAAAATATTATTAATAAAAAGACAGAAACATGAAAGAACAGAAGATACAATGTTCATGAGGGCCAAAAATGATGAAGATCGAGGGAATCACCTCAGACAATCATTGAACACTCAATGTGGAGATAACCTATGATAGAAAAAATCAAAATCTTTTCATCTTGATTTCCTTTAGAATCCAAGAGATCTGACAACATATTACCCTCACGCCATGTATGAAGAACCAACATGTTTGAATGAATGAAAGCCTTGCAAGCACAGATGGAATAAATAATATTCCTAGGGAAATACACTATACATTTCAGGGAATTAGTCACAATAGAAGAATATGATTCAATTTTAGATAGGTGGATAGATCTTTCCCTATAAATATTGAGACCTTAGAGTAGTGTTAGTGCCTCAACCAACACTAAATTACCCTCCCCAAAGAAAGTATAAAATGCCATTATAAATGAGCCAAGATCACCCCGAACAACACCGCCACCACGCATTCTCCTTGCACAGAAGAATAATTGGTATTTAATTTAAACCCATTGATAGGAGGATTCCATCACAACCATATGCCAGAAGACCTTCGCCTAGATATTGTTACATCTATCGAAGTAACAAATGAAACAAAAGAATGTAGAACCAGAGAAATATTCGCACATTTACACTATTTCACAAATGAAGAATGAAGGCCAAAAAATTTACATCTTATGTACTACATGTTAGGATTAATTCATTGATGAGAAACAACATTCCTCAATTCCCATAATGTCCAACAAGAAGTAAGGATAAGTAAAGACCAACCCTTGGTTTGCACAGAACCCCTCTCATATGAATTCCAAAATACTTGAAGAAATTATTCCACTTTACTCACACACCCACTAGAATCTGGAAAACCATTAACATGAACCCACAGATGAACAACCCAACAACTTATGTAAAAAATAAGAAAAGAATTCTCAGAATGAGAGAACAAGTAGTACATACATATCAAAACAAGAGGAATTGAAATCCATTGAATGTTATCATTAGTAGGAATAACACAATTGAGGATTCTCCCGAGAAGAAAAATAAATTTAGGAGAGAGGTCTTTACATCAAAGTCTACTACCCATATAGTCCAAGATATGAGAATGATGAATTATAGAATGAAATGTTGAGCATGAAATATAACTAGTTGAAGAATATGTAATGTAACATTTTTCTAGATCCTCAGAAAAATAGATATTACCTAAAAAATCCTTTTTAACCTCATTCAATATTGTATCAATGAACATGGGGTATGTACTTGCCTACTTATAGTTATATTTAAGGCTGGATAGCTTGGAAAAAATAGAATGGAACCAACCAAATTATGTTTCCAGAAAGAGAAGTAACCACACCCTACAATCCAATGATAATTCTCCAGAATAGAAGAAATAATACTTTTTTAAATAATCTAAAGGCGAAAACCATTACCAATGTCAAACCAATCAAAAGGGAATTCCTAATACTTCCTTTTGATAAAATCAGACAAAAGAGAAACCCCATAAATATCTTCCTATACCAGTTTAGCCATCATACCCTGCATATTTTCATCCATACCTTTGAGATTAACCCCCCTCCTTAAATGGTCTTGCTATTTTAGACCAACTATCCCAATGATGACATCCTTCAAGATACGAGTCCCATATGAAGCAATTTAAAAGCCTTCAAATATTTCTAATCACTATTTTAGGCGGTCTACGCACAGATAACACATGCACAGGAATAGAATAAAGTTAACTATTAACCAAAGTTATCCTTCCCCGAAAGGATAAAAAATGACTCTTCCAATTTTGGATCCTTCCCATAATTATGGACACAATGGAATCAAAATGACAAATTCTGACTCTCCCATTAGATAAAGGGGCACCCAAATATTCCATAGGGAAAAGTTTTTTGGCCAAACCAATTCTATTTTGAAAGATCACAGATCTCCTAGAAGAACATGTTTGGAGATAAATATACCACTTTTTTTTAGTATTGACACGTTGGATAGATTTAATGGAATATTCAGAAAGAGTAAAATTGAATTATCAAATATAATTGGCACTACCATTGATGAAAAATAATATGTCATCAAAAAAAAATATATGAGAAATAGTAGAGATTATATACCACCCTTTAAAGGGATGAATCAAGCCAATATCAAGACTCCTGTAAAGATTTATGCTGAGAACATCCTCGTCCAGAATGAATATGCTCAAAGATATAAGATCATCTTGTCTCAATCCCCTTGATTATTTTAAGAAACCAAACCTTTTCCCCATTAAAAAAATAGAGAACCAAGGAGAAGAAAAGCACTTAAAGAATATATAAACAACCCAATCGAAAAAACCACATCTTCTGAGAAATTTAATGAGAAAAGATCAATCCATCTGATCATAGGCTTTTTTCAGGTCAATCATAACCATAACATTAGTTCACAACACTCGTTTATCAAGATCAACATCATTTACTGGGTAATACCAATAGCGTCCCATATTCCTCTTCCATTAATAAAGCCATGTTGTTCTTTAGATACATGGAGAGGAAGATGGAGGGACAACATTTTGTTGAGAATAGTGGCCAATACATTATAAGAAAAATTACACATACTAATGGGACTAAATGGACCAAAACCATCTAGCTATTGGAATTTAGGAATAAGAGCCATGATGGTAGACGAAGCAACTCTAGGTAAATGGACTTCCCTAAAAAAATCACAAATAGCACACACCACATACTCTCTAATAATAAGACAAGAATCAGGATAAAAAGCACTTGGAAAACCATCAAAACCTAGGGCGCTTTCAGGATTAAGAGTCATGATGGCCTCAATAATATCCCCCTCTCCCAGAAGAGACTCTAACATTTGATTATCTAAACTAGAGTGAAATGAAAGACCATTGTCAAAAAAGGATCTGGGGTTGACCAAGTTTTGGAAGATTACTCATGATCCTATCGCTGACTAGAAAGTGTCTCAGAGAAGTGAGACACAACCAAAGGGCCCACCACACTAGCATCTCTAGTAAGGAACCCATCAGGGAGAGGAAGATTAATTTTTACAAGGAACATTTTCTCCCACATACAAACATGGAAGAAAGAAGTATTCTTGTAACCAAATTTAATCCAATTAGATTTTTCTCTCCCTCAAACAAAAGTTTCAAAATCAATAAAAATCATCTCCATCCTTTGAATCTTACTAGACAAAAGAATATGCTTGTCATCATCCCATTGAAGTTGTAACTGAAGATCAAGAAGGTTGATCTACTCCTGGAGAGTTTCCAAGACTATATCCTGATTTGGAATATGAAGAAACCATAAGATAATGGAAGCCTTAAGTCTTCTTAGTTTGTTATGAAGTTAAACCCAAGAAAATCCATGAACTAGAATATTACAAGAAGTCTGAATCAGATCTCTAAATACTTATTATTCCCACCAATGACTAGAATAAAAGAAACCCTTCCTGATCTCACCAACAACATGAACATGAAGAAGGAGATAAGAATTATCGGATCAGGATCTAGAAAGATGAGTGATAGAGGAACATAAGAAAGCAGAGATGGCCTGATAATTCCAAAGACACCTATCAAGTCTACTCTAAATTCTTCTACTGCCCCTAACATTATTGCACCATGTAAATGAATATCCATAAAAACCATTTTTAAAAGATGAATGGATGTAATAAAGGAAAGAAAGTCTTGAATACCATTACTGGGATATACTCCTTCCCCATTATTTTCATATGTATCCATAATAGTGTTGAAATCTCCTCCAATAAACTAAGAAGTTGAACCAGTGTTGAAGGTAGAAAGAGAGGCCCATAAATCTTTCCTTAGAATAGGATGATAACTGGCATAAATAATAGACATAAATTAAGAAACCTCATTGCTAATAACTTTAATGGAATGATGCTGAATGGATCTCTCCATTAAATCCACAACGATTAGATCATTCTAAAATAGACAAATATGTTTATTATTAGGAAAACCATGCAAAAAATGGTTGAAATTCAAACCATGAGACAAGTCCATGATGGAATAAAGTTTAAATTGTGGCTCATAGATGGACAACAAAGAACCATTTTTCTTTTGAAAAGTCTTCAATAGAAATTGTCTATTGGCCAAGGATCCTAGACCCCAGGCATTCCATATGATGTAATTAGTCATGTAGAAAAAGAGATATTGGCCTGTTGGCCTAAGCCTACAATTGCTGACTTGGATCTGGAACGAGTTTCAATGGTACTAGGAGGAATATTGGGTTTGGATGACTTAAAAACACTCCAAACTGATGATGATTATAAGGAGTCCTCTTCAAAATCTTCCAACACCTTGAATGAATTTAGAATAAGAAAACTGTCATCAGAAATAGTTGGCCAAGAGAAGAAAAAGACTGAACTAAAGCATTCACTTCAATCTAATGACCAGCACTAGACACCTCCTCAACCAAAGAAACATCATCCAAAATCCCAGAAGACACATGTTCTTAAACTATAGAAGAAATCAAAGGTGGATGCTCATGCACTTGAAGTTGAGGTTCATCTGACTCCCTTACATGAACCACTTGATTCCGGCATAAAGAATCAGAATGCCCTGGAAGTTTTCATTGAGAACAAAAACCAGAAGACTGAGGGAAAATAATTAATTTCCATGACAAAAAATCCATCCCTACACTCAGATGAATTCTATGTGGAAGAGGATATGCTAGATCAAACTCCACACAAATAAGATCCGCTACAGTATGCTCCATCCTGAGAGTAGAAACATCGGTACAAAGAAATCGACCCAAATAATTTCTGATTTATTTAAGGACTGAAGGATTATGGAAGGGAAGATGAATACCAGAGAGACGAATCCAAAGGGCCTCCAAAGAAGATTCGTTTCCCTGGTGAGCATCTAGAGACCACCAAAAGAGAATGAACTTCTTACATCCACAAGAAGAGAACTTTATATCCCAGGACTGAATAAAATCTAATTCTGATAATAAATGGATACAGAATTATTTCTTGGAGATAATAGGAACCTCTATCGCCCCAGTAAGATCCCATAATTCAACAAAGCTTTAAAAACTGCCAATGAAGGACGATCATTTACAAACATTTCAATAAGGGACCAGTGGTGATAATGATATGCTTTAGAGAGTTCCACTTCCGAAAGAGAGATGGATAGAAACCCTTCCACCAATTCCCATTTCTTCTGATCCATAGATATAGGAGGAACCATTGGGAGAGGGGGTCGAGAAACCATTCAAAACTCACCAGTCACAACCTATCTAATGGACAAACTGACACTAGGAAACCCATGCAAACTGAAAAAGAAGGCTGAGAGGAAAGTATTTTTATTAAAATATATTAATTCTTTTTTAGCTTTCATTTCACAAAATGATGAGTTTAAACAAACCACGATATTACCTTAATTTTAAATGATCATTTTAACCTAACTGTTAGGTTAGCAGGAGTAAATAAAACTAACTTATGAAAATGTTTGGTGAATTCTTCTACTACAAATTATTTATGAAAAACATAAATCAATTATATATTTGTATATGTGAATTACTATTAGTAAAATAAATTCAATAAATTAATGAAATATATATGTTATATACATAACTAAATATTTTTATATTCATCCAATATGTATTTTTTCACTTGGTATAAATAACCCTACTTGAAATATAAAAAGCTATATTTTTCAAAAGGGTAATTTTGAGCCTTTCAAAGTAGAACCCCTATTAAATTAGTAATTTGAGACATTGATATTTTTAGATGAAAAAATGGAAATTTTCTTTGGAATTTGGAAATCAAAATTTACATTGGATGAAATGTTATTATTTTTCTTATAATAATCAATTTTTGATGAATAGTAAAAAATACACTAAATTTTAATTTAAATCAACTTTGTTCAAAAAAATAAGTTATATGGTTAAATTATAGTATTCAATGGTTTTAAAGTATAAATAAAAAATATTTTTATCATTAAATATAATTTTTTTCATTGGCATTAATTTTACATTAAATCCAGATGTAAAAAAATTTCAAACTTTTAAAATATTTTTACTGTTAACAAATTCTCTCATTCCGTCAATGGGAATAATTTAAAATTAATAATGAAAAATTATATGTTTTGAATTTTTAAAAATGGATTTTGTATTTGGAATCATAATTCCACATTATTTAAATAGATTTATTTTATTTTTTGTGCATAATGTGTAAGAACTCAGATCTTCATTTTCAGGTATGTCCTTTCTTTTTCTAAAGTTTTTGAGAAAAGAGGTCTTTCGGGAAATTTTGTTAGTACACACCGTGTACTTTACATGTACACACCGTGTACTTTACAAGTACATGTCGTGTACTCCCTTACTGCACCAGGCCATGTGTTGTCCATGTCTGGTCCACACACACGGTGTGTAGGGGTGAAGTGGAGGCCGCTTAAAGAAAAAGATGGAAAAGTTGAGTACACGCCATGTATTTTATTTTTTTCATTCAACAGACCGGGGTCATGTCTAATCGACAGATTGGTCTTCTTCTCCAGCTTCTTCGTCCGAGAGTGACCCATACGACTGCAGATCTTCTTCAATCCACCGTTCCTCCATCCTTTCTCTGATTCAATCGTCGTCGATTGCGTTGGAACCGCAGTAGTGAGTCCTCCATTATCCTAGAGCCTTCATTACCAATTCCTCATCTTTCTCAAGTTATCGTCGGTTGAACATTTTGTGTGTTTTCATAGATCTTGGTCATTCTAAGGAGAATCGATCTGTGTGGCTCAAGTATATTGATCACCTAACATCCAGGTATATTTTTTGTTCCTTTCTGTAGGAAGTCCTTGAATATTATGTGCAATTTCCACCAATATCCTTGAATGGGGTATTGGGTATTTCTTGTTTTTCCCTTGTTAATTGTCTGTATTTATTTTATTCCAATGTAGAGGATTCCAATTGGTGAATAGGGTAATGTTTCTATGCTTTGGATGTTTTTCCCATGCATGTTTTTCCTGTATTGTGACTGTTTGTTCTAGCTTTTCCTGTTAGACATTTTTTTAGTTTCCATGCCTAGTTGTAGGATAGTGGAGCTATTTTACTGTTATGCTTAGAATGGTAGCCAAGTAGTTCTTGAGGTTTACTTGGGATGATATGCGCGCGCTGAGCATGTTTATACCACACAGGACTTTGAGAACCTAGTGTAGTAGACCATAGGGTGAATGGACGTAAGGGCTTCTCCAGAGTGTCTTTTAAAATGAAGTGAGACCACAGGGGGAATTGACGATGAGTGCTTCCTCAGAGAGTCTGCAGTTCCTCTATGTGGGCCATAGGGGGAATGAGACATTGAGTGCTTCCCCAAAGAGTCTTTAGTACGATACGAGACTATAGGGGGAATTGACAGTGAGTGCTTCCTCAGAGAGTGTACTCTTAGCTGAACCAGAGGGGTGAGACTGTGTGTGCCTTTTAGAGGGTTGCTAGTACTTGTAGGTGGAACTGTAGGGGTTAGTTTGTGAGAGATACCCATAGGGTTACCTATTTTCTACTTATCATTGGTTGTTTACTTGTGTACTTTATATGCTAGAACTGTGGATTGTAGCCGTTGTGTGCTTTTCTGTTTACTGCTTCCCGTACTTTTACTTTCCTTGTATTTATTGACTGTTAGGCACAGATCATGCGGTGATTGACCACTGGGATTGTTTCTCAAACCCTGTTTGGGCCATGCTTCTTGGCTCAATCAGACTTTGTTGTTGCATGTATAGATAAGGTCATGCGCCCTTTGACTTCTGGTACTTGATTGCTTGGAGATGGAGAGCAAGGGAAAAATCATAGGATTGTGATGCTGTAGAAGTTGCTATTATTTTAGTACTTTGTTTTTAGTTATATTTCAGCACGTTGTAGTGTTTTCTGTGTTCCTTAGATACTTGTACCTACTGCATCCTTATCATCATTAAAATATATTCATTGCTTCCGCTGTTTGGTTTCAGTTGTTGTGTATTGTTTACAACTTCTGCTAATTGCTGTTATATTCTTTTCTTTGTATACCTTACCAAATGAGGGCATAGTTTCCCCAATAACATACCAAGGCCATTGCTACTAGTCAGCAGCCTCTGGCGTTTGGGGAAATGTGCTTGAGGTCATGTGGCGAACCAGGCACGGGGCACCTCTGGGTGTCTTCTGGAACCAGGACGTTATAAAGTGGCATCATAGGCAGGTTTCCTTTCTCTTGACTTACTGTTTGGAGGTTTATCCAGGGATATGATGGATTCGGTACTCTGTGTTAAGTTGTGCCCAAGAGTAGCTGACCCGTGTACAGGGAAAATCTATACTACCTCGTTTATTGTAGTTTTCTGGTTTTGTGATTTACGGTTGATATGATTTCACCTTGAGTGATTTAGATGTCTTGTGTTATTATTGTTTTTCTACTGTGGTTCTATTTCTGTCGTAACCCAATGAGATGAGGGTGTTCCATCTCATGCATCATATAAGAACTTGTTAAAAATCACATTCCATGCATTCTTGCCAGGACATCTAGGGTGCATTAGGGATTGCATGTTGTTGTGATAGACTTTGTGTAGATTATGCATGTTGTTGTGATAGATGTTTTGATAGAATCTCTGGAGCTTGATAGAGAACTATTTGTATTGTGCTTTGATTGAATGAACACCAAATTTTGGTTCTTGAGGTGTTATGGGCCCTCTTGAATCGAAAATTGGTGGACCATTGACCAATTTTTCCTTGTATATGACTGTATTGGATGTCAAACATTGATTCGCGGGGGGTATGGGCCCTCACGGATCAGAATTTGGCACCATCATGCCTTATTTTCTATGTCTTCTGGGATTTGGTGCAGTTTCTGAGCTACTGCCGGGAAAAACCCAGAATACACGATGTGTATTTTATGACTAGATGCCGTGTAGTTTTCAACCCGTGCCACTGATTACGCGGGAAGCGACAGAGAGTGTGAAAAACTTTTAGGAACATGCCATGTACGAGGTGTGCATACCGTGTAGTAGTGAGCCGTGTACCCAGTCGTGTCACTAACAAAATGAGTCAGGGAAGCTCGAGGAGAACATGCCGTGTTGGATAGAAACACGCCATGTAGTATTGTTCCAGGTATCCATCAGTGTCATGAACAACACGGGTCTGTGTTATCTTCTTCCATACATGCCGTCTTTGTTCGGAACACGCCGTGTAAGGGTCAGTCGTGTAGCCGGCCGTGTAACTAACAACACATGTTCCTTAAACCTCCTCTAGTACACGCCGTATCCCTAGTGAACACGCTATGTAGTCTAGGGTTAAGTGGACTGTGTGAGCTAGCAGTGTTAAGTGAGTTGGGTAGTGGAATAGAGTCCAAGTACACGTCGTGTGTGGGGACAACATGCCGTGTGATTTGGGTTGTTACACAACCAGATGTGGAAAGAGTACACTCCCATATCCTTGGTTTAAGTAAACACGCCGTGTAGTTTTTATACACACTGGGTAGTCATGTTTTGTAAACTTGATTGTTTTTCTTCACATGTTCCCATTTTGTACCCTTGTGTTCTCTGTCCTTGTAATCCTAATCTAAGGTGTTCTTTTGATCTTTCAGAGTTATGCCTCTGAGACGTCCTCTGGTTGTACGGCAGTTGCAGGATAGTGATTAGACGCCAGATATGGCTGATCAGGGACCTCCTACCGATCCTCCAGTCGTGCCAGCCCTGGCACCAGCTATCATACCAGTGAAGGCATTGATGCATAGTTTAGGGAAAGGTTTTTGAGGATGATACATGCCTTACAGGGATCACCGCATCCTGCTACGACCATGGCCGACTTGACGCAGATTTTCCAACAGCAGCAGCATCCCACTTTCTCATGGGAAGGAGGACCCCAGTCTACAATGTCATGGCTAGAAGCCATGTTGACCATCTTTTAGCATCTGGATACGCCACCAGAGAGGCGGGTCATGATCACTACCTATATTCTACGAGACTCCTCCAAGAGGAGGTGAGATGTGATCTCACAGGAGGGTCATCAGCAGGTTATGGCTTGGGAGGAGTTTCAGCACGTCTTTTATGACTACTTCTACCCAGAGACCCTGAGGGCCGACCGAGCCTGGGGGTTCATGAGCTTAGAGCAGGGTACTCTTTCTATTATGGAGTACTCCTCTCGTTTCACCGAGATGCATCTTTCACACCCCTCTGGGGTGGGGATGGGATGTTCTTAGCGAGGAAGTTTGAGGATGGTATCAGGAGGGAGATCTTCTCACAGGTGAATCTCTTCCATTTGACTTCCATCACTTATATCATCAACCAGGCACTGATTGCAGAGTGAAATCTGAGAGACTCCAGAGCTGCGAGCTAAGAAAGTTCTGCTTCCAGAGCTAGTATTCCTCCAGATGACAGCAAGAAGGGCCATAGGGAGTCTACGCATGGTGATATGAGGAAGCGAGATGCATCGTCAGGCAGCTGGGTGATATGCTACCAGTGTGGCCGGTCAGGGAACACGAGGCCGCAGTGCTAGAGAGACCCTGTGGAGTGCCGATCATGCAGCAAGATGGGTCACCTTCAGCGTATCTTCCAGGTTTTCTCACCAGTAGCTGGTGACAGGAGTTCTTCTATGACTCTTCATTCAAGAGAAGCACCACCTGTTTCTCACCAGTCAGGGAACTGGAGTTATTTGGGTCGTTTGGGCCGAAGTGGAGGTCGAGGATGTGATGGTCATCCACCAGTCTTTCAGCATCAGTAAGGTGGATCAGCTCAGAGCGGTCAGGTAGGGTCAAAGGTCCGCGGTGCAGGCCAGTCTTTCACTGTGGAACAGACCTATTAAGAGCATGATCCCAGACCTTCTACAGTTTGGGGTGCAATCTTAGTAGGCTCAGTTTTATCTTCATCTCTTTCTGATGCCGGTGCTATGCATAGCTTTATCTCAATTGCGTTTGTGGAGAGCCTTGGGCTCTATATATTTTCTTTTGCTGACTCGTTGACACAATACACACCATTGGGGACAAGGACTTCTAGCTTACGTCTGTGTCGAGAGTTCCCTATTGTGGTTGCATGGTATCGTTTCTTATGGGATATTTATTTCGTAGAGATGACGGGCTATGACGTCAATCTCGGTATGGACTGGCAGGTTCCCTTCCAGGCATTCATCTACTGTTATCGTCACTGAGTGAGTTTCTTATCACCGGAGGGTGAATCTTTCCTTCATATATGCGAGTGGGATGTTCAGGTGAGTCGAGCAGGACTCGAGCATCATGTGCTAGGAGGAGTTACAACCCAGATTGTTAGTCTTTATCTGGATGACCAGGAGACTCCACAGTTAGACTTTCCGCCAATGGTGGATCGTTTCAGGGATGTCTTTCCAAAGGAATTTTCAGGTTTGCCTCCGAAACTTGAGGTAGACTTCTCGATTGAGCTCATGAATGTGCCAGCAGTTTTCATGGCGCTGATGAACCGAGTGTTCCATCCTTACTTGGATTCCTTCATCGTGGTCTTCGTGGATGATATCTTTGTGTACTCTCTCACTCGACATGACCATGCAACCCATCTTGAGATCGTTTTGAGTACACAGAGAGAGCATCAGCTTTATGCTAAACTCTCAAAGTGCCACTTTTGGATGGATTAGATTCACTTTTTGGGTCACATCATCTTAGAGGCAGGAGTGTCAGTGGACCCAGAGAAAGTGAGAGATGTAGTTTTATGGGAGCAACCAAAGAACTTATTTGAGGTGCACAGTTCCCTAGGTCTGGATGGATACTACAGAAGCTTCATTCAGGACTTTTCACGCCTAGTAGCACTGTTCACAGGTCTGACGAGGAAGTGAGAAAAGTTCTTATGGTTAGATTCTTTTGAGTCAGCCTTTCAGGAGCTGAAGGGGAGGATGACGTCAGCACCGATACTAGTCTTGTGAGAGCCAGGAAAGAGATACTCTGTTTACAGTGATGCCTCTGGTGTCGGTCTAGGAGCCATGCTTATGCAGGGAGATACAGTCGTTGCGTACGAGTATCGATAGTTGATGCCACATGAGAGGAACTACCCGACGTGTGATCTGGAGTTGGCAGTTGTTGTTCATACCTTGCGCTGTTGGAGACATTACCTTATGGGAGAGCACTTCGTGATTTTCACTGACCACAAAAGTCTCAAGTATATCTTCACTCAGTAGGATCTAAATCTGAGGTAGCACAGGTGGGTCGAGTATCTTCAGTCTTTCGGCTTCTATCTCGCCTATACACTGGGAAAGTGCAACACGGTGGAAGATACGTTGAGCTGGAGAACTGAGATTCAGGCAGTTTAGGAGGCCAGCAGTGAGTGGCAGCTGATGGCTCTATTCTCTGAGATGCATGTGGAGGTTCAATATAGATAGGGAGAGACTTAACTATATTCTGTAGCGATTACCTCTACGCTTCTTGATCGGGTACAGATGAGGCAGCTATTAGACTCAGATGGATTAGTCCTACGGGAGAGTATGTCAGGAGAGGACCCTCTTCCTAGATGGACAGTGGGCGAGGATGAGATCTTTCACTTCCAGGGACGCGTATGGGTGCCGACTGATATATACGAGGAGCTGATGCATGGTTTTCATTCCCCTTTTTGGGCAGTTCATCCTGGGATCACCAAGATGTATCGGGATCTTCATTGACAGTATTGGTGGCCATGTATGAAGAGAGATGTTGCTAGTTTCTTCATGAGATGTTGTACTTTTCAGTAGGTGAAATTGGAACATTAGTGACCAGAAGTCCTTTTACAGTAGTTACCAATTCCAGAGTGGAAGTGGAATGAGGTCACGATGGATTTTGTGACAGGGCTACCGAGGTCACCTAGAGGGAATGACACTGTTTGTGTTGTTGTCGAAAGGCTTACGAAGGATTCTCACTTCTTTCTAATCAAGGAGACCTTCAGTATTGATGATCTGGGATAGTTGAAAATCCAAGAGTTTGTACATCTGCACGGAGTTCCACACTCCATCGTCTCAGACAGGGATGTACGCTTTACATCTCGGTTCTGGCAGGGGCTACAGAAGGCATTGGGTACACAGGTACTTTTGAGTACAGCATACCATCCCCAAACAGATGGCCAGTCCGAGTGTAACATCCAGGTGCTAGAGGATATGCTTAGAGCTTGCATTCTGGACTTTGTCGGTTCTTGGGAGAAGCATATTACTCTTGTCGAGTTCGCCTACAACAACAGTTTTCAGGAGACTATTCAGATGGAACCTTATGAGGACTTGTACGGTAGGCTATGCCGATCACCCTTATGCTAGCTGGAGGCAGGATAGGAAGCTTTGCAAGGACCTTTTCTTGTTTAGGAGACCTTAGAGCAGATAGAGTTGATTCAGAAGAGGATGGATACAGCATAGTCTCGGTAGAAGTCTTATGCTGATCAGCGGAGATGGCCTCTGGAGTTCAAGTTCCGGGATCAGGTTATCCTGTGTGTCGCACTGAGGTTGGGACATAAGAGGATTCGAAGACAAGGTAAGCTTTCAGCGCGGTACGCCTGGCCATTTGAGGAGTGGGAGAGAGTTGGGCGGGTTGCCTATAGGATGCAGTTACCTCAGAGGTACCGGGATATGCACGATGTCTTCCATGTTTCTCAGCTCCAACGTTACTTTTCAGACCCATCTCATGTCTTTAAACTTGAGGAGGTTGAGCTTGAAGCGGATGCATAATTTGAGGAGAATCCTATCCGGATTGTCGATCGCAGTGCGATGGTTCTCTGTGGCCGGTCTATTCCTCTAGTACGGGTGCTATGGCAGCACGAGCGAGTATAGGACGAGACCATGGAGAAGGAGGCCGATGTACGATCGCAGTGGCCAGAGCTGTTCAAGGTTTATTCTTCTACGCCTCGCTAGGGAAATTCGGGGACAAATTTCTTTAAGGGGAAAAGTTTTTAAGAACCCAGATCTTCATTTTTAGGCATGTCCTTTCTTCTGCTAATGTTTTTGAGAAAATAGGTCTTTCTGGAAATTTTTTAAGTACACACTGTGTACTTTACAAGTACATGCCGTTTTAACCCTTACCGTGTCAAGCTGTGTGTTGGTCGTGTCTGGGACACACACATGGTGTGTAGAGGTGATGTGGAGGCCACTTAAAGAGGAGTACAGAAAAGCTAAGTGTACGCCGTGTACCCCAGAAGTACACGCTGTGTATTTTCTTTTTCTTCATTAAACAGAACGGGGTCGCGTATAATCGATAGATTAGTCTTCTTCTCCAACTTCTTCATTCGAGAGCGACCCGCACAGCTGTGGATCTTCTCCAAGCCACCATTCCTCCATCTGTTCTATGATTCAATCGCTGTCGATTGCGTTGGAACCACAACAATGATTCCTCTTTTCTCCTAGAGCCTTGTTTACCAATTCCTCTTCTTCTCAAGTTGTCGTAGGTTGAATTTTTTTTGTGTTTTCATAGATCTTTACCGTTATAAGGAGAATCAATCTGCGTGGCTCAAGTATATTGATCTCCTACCATCTAGGTAGGTGGTTTGTGCCTTTCTATAGGAAGTCTTTGATTATTTTCAGCAATTTCCACCAATATCCTTGAACGGGGTATTGGGTATTTCCTTTTTTTTACCTTGTTCATTGTCTGTATTGCTTGTATGCCTGAGTAGAGGATTTCTATTAGTGAATATGGTAATGTTTCTATGCTTTGGATGTTTTTCCCATGCATGTTTTTCCTGTGTTGTGACCATTTTTTCTAGCTTTTCATGTTAGTCATTTTTCCAGTAGCCATGTCTAGTTGTAGGATAGTGGAGTTGTTATACTATTATGCTTAGAATGGTAGCCAAGTAGTTCTTGAGGTTTACTTGGGAAGATACTTGTGCGCTGAGCAAGTTTATTTCACACAGAACTGTGAGAACCTTGTGTAGTAGACCATAGAGAGAATGGACATAAGGGCTTATCTAGAGCGTCTTTTAATACAAAGAGAGACCACATGGGGAATTGACGATGAGTTCTTCCTCAGAGAGTCTGTAGTTCCTCGACACGGGCCACAGGGGGAATGAGATGTTGAGTGTTTCCCTAGAGAGCCTTTAGTACGATATGAGACTATAGGGGGGAATTGACGGTGATTGCTTCCTCAGAGAGTCTACTCTTAGCTGAACCAGATGGGTGAGATTGTGTGTGCCTCTAGAGGGTTGCTGGTACTTGTAGGTGGAACCATAGGGGTTAGGTTGTGAGAGCTACCTAGAGGTTTACCTGTTTTCTACTTGTCGTTGGTTGTTTACTTGTGTACATTATATGCTAGAACATGGATTGTAGCTGTTGTGTGCTTTTCTGTTTACTGCTTCCGGCACTTTTACTTGCCTTGTATTCATTGACTGTTAGGCACAGATCTTTGGGTGATTTCTTACTGGGATTGTATCTCACACCCTATTTGGGACATGCTTTTGGGCCCAAGCAGACTTTTTTGTTTCAGGTATAGATAAGGGCAAGCGCCCTTCGACTTCTGGTACTTGATTGCTTGGAGCTAGAGATCAAGGGACCAAGCTTAGGCTTGTGATGCTACACGAGTTGCTGTTATTTTAGTACTTTGTTTTTAGTTTTATTTCAGCATGTTGCTATGTTTGCTGCGTTCCTTAGATACTTGTACCTACTGCATCATTATCACTATAACTATACATTCATTACTTCCGCTGTTTGGTTTCAGTTGTTGTGTATTGTTTACTGCTTCCACTATTTACTGTTATTTTCTTTTCTTTGTATACCTTACCAAATGATGGAATAGTTTCCCCAATAACTTACCAAGGCCATCGGTGCTAGTCGGCAGCCTCTACCGTTTGGGGAAATGTGCTTGAGGTCATGTGTCGAACTGGGCATGGGGAACCTCTGGGTGGCTTCTGGAACCGGGG
This sequence comes from Viscum album, assembly GCA_963277665.1. Taxonomy (NCBI): domain Eukaryota; kingdom Viridiplantae; phylum Streptophyta; class Magnoliopsida; order Santalales; family Viscaceae; genus Viscum; species Viscum album. The sequence continues at coordinate 1,527,575,341 of OY728138.1, read as the reverse complement.
CATTACATAATGAATAGTGACTTCAGAAATTTTTATTAATATGGTAAAAGGGTAAATCATATAATTAAGGGTATGAATACTTTTATAAAATTATGATAACACATATCTTAATATAATTAGATGACTGTTTTTAGACCTAAATCGTCCTTTGGTAGAAATGGTATCCATTTGAATCCATTTGGATGAGATTATGAGATGTAATTTATTTTATTTAATGAAAAATTAAATATGTATCACTCAAATTTTAATAACTAAATCATTTTTAATATATGGATATAAAATAGATAAATTTTATTATAAGGATTAATTTGAAATAAAATATGGTTTTATTTATCATGGTAATTTATTTTTTATTTTTTGGAAATAAATAATTACCTTAATTGAATATATATTAATGATGGAGAAATTATTTAATTGATGAAAAATCAATAATATAGTTTTTATTAAAATAATAATACCCATTAAAATACACAAACACATGATAGAATCTTATTTTTCAAGTACATATCTACCATAATCATCCAAGGGTCGAGTTATTGATCATTTTTATTCTTATAAAAGGTATTATGATCCTTATATTATATTATTTATATTGATGTTAAAGTTGTAAGATTCATAATTTAATAAAAATAACATTTTAAATATTTTATTTTCTAGAAAATATATTCTACTACAAATATTATTATGAAATATTCCGTATTTATATTTATTATTGAATTTTATTTTTAATTTTTATTCAATAAATAAGGATATTATGTAATTATAAAATATTCATGTATTGATTATTTTATTAATAGAGATTACAAATAAATGTAATTAAAAATAATAGATTAAATATTATATTGTCTAACTAACATGTCTAAATGATTTTTTAGACAACCTTTAGCTCTTAGTAATATTATAAAATAGTTAGTTCAAAATTAACTTGTTATCTTAATATTTTTAAAAATCAATGAATTGAATAGTGTCAAAATTGACACTATTGATTATTTTTCAAAATAATGTTTTATTAAATTTTTTAGAAATAATAAAATGTTTTAAAAAATATATATAATAATTATTATATAGTAAAAAAATGTTATAATTTATTTATTGTTTGTATAATTTACATAAAACAAGTAAAAATTTCAATCTTTTAATTTTGAATTATTTGTAACCCTTGTTAAAAATTAAATAGAACTACTAAGTGTTAATTAAAAACAAGGATTAAATTGATATAAATCATGTAAAAAAATTTATTGGTTGATGCAATTATAACACTATCTCATATAATCACAAAAATGGTGATATTTTGAAGGTATTTTTTATGGGGTTTGATTTTATTATAAATTAATATTTTTGAGGTATCCAGAAGTGCCCATTACCTCAATTATAAAAGGAACACTCCAACCTCACCTCTTAAATTCACTCTGAGCCCTCAATATCTACCATCCCCTATCCTCTACCATTATAAACGTCCATAGTTAAATTATATATGTTCTGGTATTCTTTAAAACTATCTCTAGTGCACTGAGAGGATATTTAGAGTAAGCATGTCGAAGAAGAGGTAATCTCAACAACTGATTCTTTCAAAATTCAATCCTCTTATACTTTATCCTCATGGGTTTTTTCATTATGATGTAATAAATTAGGAATCAATTATATAATGAGATGTTATTATGATTATAAAACAACCATATTACATTTTCTATCCATCCTATAGAAAATGAAATCACCACGCATGCGTGCGTATGTCTTATCATCTCCACATCGTGCTGTAATATATCCTTACATGGATGGGTATAATTATGGAAGTGATAACTATATATTATTATTATAAAAATAAATCTAATATTAAATATTATACACCATCCACTTCAATACCATTTAATAATTATGGGAATAATATCACCACTCGTGCGTACATACGATATACCATCTCCAAGATGCGATGCAATAAATTCGAAATGATATTTGTTAAAAAAATATTATGTAAATTAATTGAGTAATTAAATATGATATATATTATAATAAGATAATTATTTAAATGATATAAATATAACCTAAGAAGAGTAAAAATAACTTATCCGACACAAAATGTGTAAGAAAATAAAGAAGTTAATACCCGATGGATGAGTAATAATGATACTAACAAATAGATAATAATATGATAATATATGATATCATAAAAATTACTATTATTCTGGAATAAGTCAATGAAATTATTTAGATAATTTTACAGGAGTATCAGGTACATATAAAAGTAATCAGACGTAAGGTAAGAGATAATTTCACAATCTAATTATTATTTGAGATTGCTTATATGTAATTATTTACTAGGGTATATTTATCATCCACATCCATGATTCCTAAATATGTAATATTATTTTTATTCCTATAAAAAAATTTAAATTCAATTTTACCCATTAGTGAATTTTTATTAAACGGTATGAGCGGAATTTTTTTTCATTTTCGGTAAGATGTACATTTTGACTTTTCTAGTAAATGTACGAGAAAAATCTTTTTTAACTTATACAATATCAATGAATTATTGCACATTCATAATTTTTTATATCTAATATAATATTATTTAAATAGGGTTATGTTTTTATCACTATTATTACTATGATTTTATTATGTTTATGATGGAATTATTTTTATGAAATCCATTTATTTTATATTTATTTGGATGGAATGTTGTTTAATTAAACCATTTTTCCTAGGATTATGCTATGATGAATGATTTATGTTTTTGTGGAACACGTAAAAATAATTTAATTATTAGATGGGTCTGACCAATATCTCCCTCCAATCCATTGGGTAAAGATTTATATCTCATGATTTGTACATGACTTGAATGGAAAGTAAATCTGGTTCAGTAATACAGGGTTGGAACAAGGAGTGAACTCAGTTTGGAAATGTATGTTGCCCACTATGATGGTCTTGAAAATTTTCCTTGTAATATGAAATTATCTTCTATGATTATTTTCATACAAAAAATTTTCATGTTTAATGTTATGACTATTGTGATTATGTTGAACATTTGTGATTATCCCATGACATGATATCACAATATTTTATATATAGGATAATATTTTCAAATGTTAGGTTTTTATGTTCTATTATTAGGATATGATTGATATTTCCCATGTTTACCCTTACTGAGCATTTGATATCACCCTTTCATATTTTTCTTTTTCCCAGGTCATGAAGAAGGTTATTAAGTAAGATAGGTAAAAAAGGAGTCTAGTTATGAAGAAATAAGCGGGATACAATGTAGATTTTTTATGAAAGAGTAGTTTATGTTTCTCAGTTTATAATGAAACTATCCCTATATGGTTCTATTGTGGATTTGTTATATTTTGTAAGGAATATTATTTAACTTTGAAGTAATATAAATTTATGTAAAGTATAAGATTTTGTAGTTTGAATCTGAGGAAATTTATAGTTATCATTTGGAAACCAGGATGAACAACCCTCAGTAAGAACAAAAAGGATATGTAAAATTATTGGTTACAATATTAGTGTTTTATAAATGATCATGAATAACCTAGAAGAAAACAAAATGTATCATGAAATTAAATTTTATTATTAATTATGTGGTTTTCCCATTATGATTTGGGTTTCTAACACAATGTTTCTTAGTTTTAGTTAATGACTAAAAACGTGAAGTAACTGCAATAATGATGACTTCGAAGTGAAATGTAATGCTTTTCCTCCTGAGAAAACAAATGTTATGGGTGCTGGAATGAAAAATCTTATAGCTATGCGCACAAAACTTTCTCGTTCTATGAATCATTCAAGACATCCCAATGAGAAAATGAGGTAACAATATTCTGTTGAGTCTTTCAAGAGGCAGAGTACACATTCTTTCAACAAGTATTCTAATCCATTAGTGGCTGAATAATAGATCAATAACACTGGAAATATATTTTTAGTTATCCAATGTTCATAATATTATAAATTCATCTTAGTAGTCTATCATTTGTTTAGTGAAGCTTATCAATGGTGGAATCTTATCAAGAATAAAAGGCAAAGAGATGATATTGAGTCAATAGAATATGACATGTTAAATAACTTATTTTTAAATAAGTAATTTCTTCATATTATTTGAATATAGATGGAGAATGAGTTATTTAAACTTAAGAAAAAGGACGATGAATCCATTGGTGCCAATAAAGAAAATTTCACAAGATATTAAAGGTACGCTTCAAGAATTGTTATACAACCTAAGAGTAAAATTGATTGATTCTTTAGTGGCTTAAAACCAAGTCTCTAAAGGAATTATCCATATGAGATTTCAGTATCAATAAATAATTTGTTCTATGTGCTCTCAATATTGAGATGGAGATTAGAGTAACTAATTAGTCCTATAGGATTAATAAGAAGAGAAAAATTAAATTAAATTACAAATCTAAAGACCACACTGAAAATAATATGAGTTTCCCTCTTATGCTCAACGTGTGGAATAAAACATGGATGAAATTGTCTTAAAGGAAATAATAAATGTTTTCTGTGTGAAAATAAAGTCATTGGGTATTTTCATGATGATGTGATGAAAAAAGATGTCTAATTATGAAAATAGATAAAAGTCTATACAAAATTCACCTCATAGAATTAAATGATACATGTGCAAGGAAATGGAGAATTATTCCAGTCAATGCTCTAATCCAAGGTTTATTGAGGATGATCGACGTCAGCAAAATCTTAATTTCAAAGACAAAGGAAAGTCACAAGTAATCACTGTCGGCGATGTGGAGTATGATAAGGAAGTGGTGAAAGGTACAATTACCATCCACTATAAAAAATAAAATGTTTTATTTGATTCTGGATCCACCCACTGATTTATTTATAAATAATATTTTAAAGGTATCATCATATTTCCTCAAAAATTAGATGTTGAGTTAACTATGACAAATCATAATGAAACAATAGTTTCATCAAATTTTTATTATTCTTCTCTACTTAATGTTTGTGGGAAATTTCTTCCTGTAAATATTGGTATCCTTCTTATAGTATAACTTTATGTGGTTCATGGCATGTGTTGGCATTCTCTATAAAGAGCTCATATAAACTTCTAGTGGATGGAATTGAAATTTCATATTCCAAATCAATCTATGATCATCTATCGATGCAAGGATGAAAATAACCTTCCAATTGAAATTTATGGCATATTATGGGTCTATATCCCTATAAATGAAGGTTATCTACCTCAAATGGATGGTGAGAAACTCATCATTAAGAATATACCTATTATACGAGATTTTGATGATGTCTTTCCAAATAAATTACTAGGTCTTCCACCAAATCGTGAAGTTGTGTTTTCCATAGAACTCATACCAAGTTCTATTCATATTTTAAAGACACCTTATATAATGTCCCCAATTAAGTTACAGGAACTGAAGAAGCAACTCCAAGAGAATCTTGATAAGGGATTTATATTCCCTAGTGAATCACCTTCAGTAGCACTTGTTCAGTTTGTTAAGAAGGAAGATGGATCAATGATACTTTTTATAGATTATCGAGAACTTAACAAGATCAAAATCAAGAAAAAATATCATCTTCCCCACATTGATAATTTTTTCAAAAAACTAAACAGATTTCAATACTTTTTTAAGATTGATCTTTATTTAGGATATCATCAATTAAGGGTCAAGAAGGATGATATACCAAAGATGGAATTCTGTAGAAGGTATGAATGATATGAATTTATAGTGATGCCTTTTGTCATACTAATTACCCATCTATCTTCATGGATATAATGAATAGAGTATTTATAGACTATCTTGATCAGTTTTTGGTAGGTAGTCTTTATAGAGGATATTATTTTCTATTAAAAAATAAATTAATAGCATGAATATTACTTGATAATTGTATTGAAGAACATGATAAAGGAGAAGATTTATGAAAAATTTACCAAGTATGAATTTTCACTTCATAAAGTTTCATTTTTTGGTCACATTATCTCAATAAAGGGGATATATGTGGATCAAGAAAAAATAGAAGTTATTGAATGTTGGCCATGACAAATAACAATAACTGAGATCCGAAGTTTTCTTGGTTTAGTTGGATATTATCTATGTATTATAATTTTTTTTTATGATTATCTAATCCACTCAGTATGTTTACTCAGAAAAGAGTTAAGTTAGTGTTGACGGAGGAATGTGAATAGAATTTCAAAGAGTTCAAAAGAATTTTAGCCACTGCACCTATGCTCACAATACCTTATAGTGGAGAAAGGATTGTGATCTATAGTGATGAATCAGAGAAGGTGTTGGGATGTGTTCTCATTAAAAATGATATGGTGATATATTATACATTAGAAAAAATGAAAATCCGTAAACAAAATTACACAAATCTATATTTGGAGTTAGATTCAGTAATATTTGCATTAAATATATGGAGGCATTATCATTGCGGTGAAAGGTGTTATATTTATATGGATCATAAGAGTTTAATATATATTTTTGCCCAAAAATAATTTAAATATGTGATAAATAATGTTTTTGGAGTTGAATAATGATTACGAAGGCTCAATACATTACCACCTTGGGAATGTGAACAAGGTGGAAGATGCTTTGAGTCAAAAAGTCTTTGTTATCCTATACATGATAAGGATCAAAAAAGATCCAATATTTATGGATTTTCAAAGGATGGATCTGGATATTTTCAAATAAGCATAGAAATAATGTATTTATTAAATGAATATTTAGATATTTATACAAGTGATTATTAAGGAGTCCTAAAACGATGAAGTATAGAGACAAAATAAGGTGAGAAATGTTCTTTAATTCACTTTTGATTATAATGGACTAATAAGTTTCCAGAATCTGGTTTGTTTTCCTCTTTTACTAATATTAACAAAGGAGATACTGAATGAGGCTCATATTTCTTCATTTTGTATTCACCTAGGAAGCACAAAGATGTAGAGAGACCTAAAAGGAAATTTTTGGTGGGATGGCATGAAAATAGATGTTTATAAATATGTCTCTTGATGTTTGTTTTTTTAGCAAGTTAATGATGTGAGATAGAAGTGTAATGGGATGTTACAACCATCACCCATAATGAAATGGAAAATGAAAAAACATCAATATGGACTTTTTAATTCGACTTCCCATAACATCTAAAGGCATTAATTCTATATGGGTTATAGTTGATCTCCATACGAAGTCAGAACACTTCAAATCTATTAGAGATGATTTCTCTCTTGATTAGCATGCCATGATATTTGTAAAGGAAGTGGTAAGATTGCATGAAGTACCACTTTTAGTCATATCTAATTTGGATCTGAGGTTTAACTCAATGTTTTGGAGAATTCTTTAGTAGGATATGGATATAAAGTTATGTTTCATCATAACTTATCATCCTCAGATAGAAGGTCAGTGTGAGATGATAGTTCAAACTATAGAAGACATGTTGAGAGCTTTCTGTATAGATTTCAAAAATGGATGTGATCAACACGTAAATTTGTTTTCCTTTTCCTACAATAATATTTTTCACTCTAGTATTCAGATGTCTCCCTATTATGTCCTATATGGAAATAATTGCAGAATTCCAACTTGTAGGGATAATGTTGTGGAATGAAAGCTATTAGGACCAGATCTTGTTGATAAAATAGAAGAAAATGTTAGATCTATTCAACAACACATAAGAGCGAATTAGAGTAAAAAAAATATATTCTCACAACTGAAGAACTAAACTTGTGTTTTAAGGGAGTGACAAGGTGTTTCCATGAATATCTCCTTGGATGAGAGTAATGATATTTGTAAATAAGGGAAAGACGAGGCCATAGTATATTGATCCTTTTGAAATTCGGGATTGTGCTGGGAAGGTATCTTACTTATAGGAGCTTCCACAAAATCTCTCTCAAGTTAAGGATGTGTTCCGTGTATCTGTCCGGATAAATTAAATTCATAATCCTTCACATGTACTAAACTTAAAAGTCATACTTCAAGAGAAAAATCTCTCTTATGAAAAACAACCATTAGGGATTCTGGATCATAGAGAGACTGTTCGATGAAACAAGAACACTTTCTTAGTTACAATTTTATAGTGGAATGACCATTTTGAGAAAGATATGTGGGGACATGAGGATATTATGAGGCTAGAATATCCTCATCTATTTGTATCCATGTTCCGAATTTCGAGAGCTATATTCAGTTTAAGGGGGGAAGAATGTTACACCTTGATGTTTTTAAGAAATATTTTATTCAAATAATTTAAATTATTTAGTGTCCTTCTTTTCACGTAATGATGAGTTTAAAAAAAACAGTGAGATTCCCTTCATATAAAATAACCATTTTATCCAAGCCATTATGTTATAAGAAATAAATATAACTAACTTATGAAATTGTATGGTGAAGTCTTTCGCTACCAATTATTTATGAAAAATATAAATCAATTATATATTGGTATATATGAATTACTATTAGTAAATGAAATTAATGAAATATATATGTTATATACTTGATAAAATATTTTTTTTATTCACCAAATATATATGTTTTTCATTGGGTATGAATAAACTCTATTTGATGTATAAAAACCTATATTTAATAAAAGGGTAATTTTCAACCATTTAATGAATAACCTATTCTAAATTAATATTTTGGGATATTAATAATTGTTTTATTAAATAATAAACATTTTATTTGGAATCATAATATAAAAAATTACTTTTGAATGAAAATTTATTATTTTTCTAATAATAATTATATTTTGATGAATATTAAAAAAATACACTAAATTATAATTGGACACAAATTTTTTCATAAAAATAATTTAAATGGTTATATTATAATATTGAATGGTTTTAAAGTATAAATATAATATATTTTTATCATTCAATATAATTTATCTCATTATCATTAATTTTACATTGAATTTATATTTAAAAACATATCAATCTTTTGAAATATTTTAACTTTTAGGAATCGTTCTCTCTTTTTGATAAGGAGAATAATTTTAAATTATTACGACAATGTATTCAGGTTTAATATTTTAAAATTGATTCCATATTTGAAATCAGTAGGTCCAAGTTATTTAAATAGATTTTTTTGTTTTGGGAATTATGAATACTAACATCAGTAATTTTTATTAATACAGGAAAAGGGTAAATCGGGTAAGGGTAAGAATACTATTATAAAATTACCCTACCACTTTGTTTAACATCATTGGATGAATATTTTTCAAACTAAATCATCATTGGGTTGAAATGGTATTTATTTGATTCCACTTGGATGAGATAAGAACATTTAATTTATTTTGTTTAAAGAAATGTTAAATATGTCTCACTCAAATTTTAATAAGTAAATCATTTTTAATATAATGTTATATAATAGATAAATTAAGATATAAATAATCATTTGAAATAAAAGATGTTTTTATTTATAATGGTAACTTATTTGTAATTTTTATGAAATAAATAAATAATTTAATAGCTTATAAATTAATGATGCAGAAATTATTGAATTGATGAAAAATAAATAACATTGTTTTTATTAAAACAATTATACCCACAAAAGGACCGAAGCACCTGAAAAAATAATTTTATTAGAGTATATAGATACCATAATAATCATCTGAGGGTTGATTTATTGACCATTTAAATCTTTATAGAAGGTATTATGACACTTATATTATCTTATTTAAAGTGATGTTAAAGTTGTCACACTCATAATTTAATAAGTATAACATTTTGAATATTCCATTTTCTAGAAGATAAATTCAACTAAAATATTATTCTAAAATCTATAATATTTATATTTATCATTGTATTTTTTTAATTTCCCTTCAAAAAGTATGTAAATCAAATAATTACACAAAAATTATGTAGTGATTTTTTAATTAATAGAGATAATAAATAAATGTTATTTAAAAAATTAAAATAAATATAATTTGGGATAATTAACATGTAAGATTATTGTTTTAGATTAACTTTACCTCTTAGTAATATAATAAAATAGTTGGTTCAAAGTTAACTTCTTATCATAATATTTTTAAAAATCAACAAATTGAATAGTATCAAAATTGACACAATTGATTATTTATCAAAATAATGTTTTATTAAATTATTTCAAAATCATAAAACATTTTTAAAAAATATATAATAACTATTTTATTGTATAAAATGTTCTAATTTATTTATTAATTGTCTATTTTACATCAAATAAACAAATATTTCACCCTTTTAATATTGAATTATTTGTTACCCTAATTAAAAATTAAATACGACGGATCTCTCCGCTCCGCCTCCCTTGCCTCCCATGGCATAGGTTATCACTGCAGCGTTGTATTCCCTCCTTGGCCCCCCTCGGCCGGGGAGGGAGGCAGTAGACCCTTCGCTTTTGTTACCCTCTAGCGGCCTTTCTTTCTCCCCTTTAATAGACCCTTCTTCCGTCCCTTACTTTCCCTCTATTGAAGTGAGCCTTAATGTTCAGTCCTGTGTGGATGAGGATCTTTCTATTCTGATTTCTACTCTGGAACTCACGAAATCCACGGCACTGTTGGACCTTACATTGGTCGCTTGTTTTGGGAAGAAGCGGTCCTCCATTGATGCTTTCAACGGATTTGTCTCCTCTTCCTGGCATTTGCAGGATCGGACAGTTGTTGGAATTCTGGATTCAAGGCATATTATGATTCGATTTTCGAATTAGGAGGATCTGTGCAAGGCTTGTGCTAATGCTCCGTGGTCCATGGAGGGTTTTCATTTCTTCCTCTCTCGGGGGTCCTTCGCATTTCACCTATTACGCGACTCTCTGGTTACGACAATCTGGATTTCTCTCCCTAGTCTCCCATTACCATTCCAGAATCTAGGTATTCTTCAGTTGATTGGAAATATGATGGGTCGTTACCTCTTTTCTGATGCCCATACCCACTCATTTTTTCACCCGTTTTGTCCTATAATTTGCGTCGAAGTTGATGTCTCGAAGAGTCTAGTGGAGTTCATAACGATCGAGGTTGAAGGAGAACTTCACTGGCACCAGATGGTATGCTACGATTCATGGGTTCAGTTCTGTGTAGGATGTACTCGGTTGGGTCACGAAGTTAGAAAATTCCGTAGAATCTCTTCTCCTTTTACTTGGAGAGATTTCCCTAAGGATCTCTGGGATATTGATCCTGGTGCAGTACATAAGACCACGTAGATGGGTCAGCTGGCTACTGGAGCGACCGGAAGTTCTTCTATCACACAAGAAGAAGTTGGAACACTAATAACAAAGTCATAAGTTTTGGAAGTTGTGGGTGAGAAAGTGGAGTAGCGCTAGGCTGTAGTAGAGGTGTTGGAGGTCGTTGGGCAACACGTCTCTCCAGGTGTGTAGGCTTCTCCGAAGCCAACTATGGATGCTTAGCGTGACCCAACTGTTTCAGAAATTCATAGTAGACTGAAAGCTAATTTGGGTGTTGGGTGTTCTCCAGAGGAAATGTGTGTTGTTGGAAACAATGGGGTCAGTAGGATAGTGGGTTTGGTGCAGGAGAAGGAAACATGTCTTGAGGAGAGTGATCCACATTTGGATGCTGAGATGGTTAGGAAACTGGATTCATCATTACCCAGTGGTTCCATGGTGAGGGATGCAGCGGGTGTGTATCCAGCCTCTAGATGAGACACCCCCTTGTAGTTTCAATACATGGTTCGTGGCTTCTTCCAATCAAAGGGTCCAAAATTAGTAGCACAGGTTATGCAGGAAAAACCTTCTTATGCCGATAAGGTTAAAACATGAGGCATGCTTAAAAATTCTCAAAACCGGTTTGAAGTTCTGGGAGAAGAAGACTGTCAGATTCCTGGAGAAGGCATGGAGATGGAGGATACACAAGGAGAGGACCCTTTTCTAGTAAGGGGGTCTACTCAAGATGAGGCATATCCAGTCCTGGACTCACCCGTTGAGCCCATAGAAGTGGGCTTGGAAGAGGAGTATTTTCGATCCTCATCAAGGAAGGGCAAGAATACAATTATTGATCCAGAAGGTTTTATTAAGCATAACCGAAAGACTCAATAGAGGAATGAATACTCTAACTTCTAGTCCTCCTGTTACGAGGTATGAAAGTAAGAGTAAACTTCCACTGATGGGTTCTAATAATGCAGACAAGAATAACATGAACAAGAGGAAGGGATCTAACGAGCATGAGGATGGTAAGCAAGAAGGTGGCATACATGCCAATGACCAGGTGTCTGTAGAACCTGTGGCTACTACAAGGGGAACTGATCAGCATAAGGAATGGAAACTCATTCTAAAGAGGTGATGGAAGCAATAAAGAAACATCATCAACAGCCTGTTGAAGGGCCTTTTGTCAGTTGGAAGTGCTTGGGGGATGTTGATTCGGATAAGAAGATGGATCTACTCATGCACTGGGGTGAGGAAATAAAGGAGTAAGTCCTAGTGATTAAGGCGACAAGGGAAGATATTGATCAAATGATGAGTATTTTTCTCCGAGTGGAAGGTAACGAGGAGTAAGGGGAGTGGATTAACAAGTAAGATTGTATATTTGTTAGAGGCTTCAATAGGGGGAAAATTAGTAAAGAAGAGTACATGAAAATCTGGGAATACCTGGAAACATGTTATGAGGCACTTCTTGAAGATGATCCAGGCTGCCAGGTAAAGTCTTTTCCATGGAAGTTATCTAGGGAATTTGACTCCAATCATCTCAATCTCGTGTTTAACAAGTCAGTGGTCTATTTTGATGTTTGATCTGCTGAACAGTGAGGGTTCTCACTTTCCCCCATGAACGTGTTGGAAAATAAAAAAGTAAATTTGGATGGATTAAAAATTAAATAGAATAACTAAGTTTTAATTAAAAGGATAAAGTTTAAATTGATTCTACACAAGTCAAATATTTATTTGTTTATGAGATTAAAACCCTATATATTCTCATATTATAAATTGGGACATTTTGGAGGTTTTTGGATGGGGTTATATTTTATTATAAATTTATATTTTTTAGGTTTCCAAAAGTTCCCCTCACCTGAATTATAAAAGATAACCTCTTACCTCACCCCTTCAGTTCACATTGAGCCTTCAAGAATAGACATCCCTCAACATTTTACATTCTCTACTTCCCTAGTAGCGTTGTAGTGTTTTTGGTATTCTTCAAAGGCCAACTCTAGTGCTCTATGTTGTGATTTATAGGAAGCACGTTAAAAAAGAGATAATCTTCTCTACCAATTTTTTGTAAAAATATTTCTTCTACTACTTCATATTCATGAGTCATTTCATTACAAATAAAAACCTCAAGTATCAATTATACAATGATATTTTTTTATTATTATAAAACACCCATATTCCATCTTTTATCCACCCTACAAAAAAAATCAATAGGCGTGCGTGCATACTATTTACCATCTCCACACTATGGCATAATCTATTTTTCCACCGCCACCATACATGGATGGGTATAATGATGGAAGTAATAACTATATATTATTATTATAAAATTATATTTAATATCAAATATTATACCCAATCCACTTTAATATCATTCAACAATTATGGGAATGGTATCTTCCCCTGTGAAAACGTATGGCTTACCGTCTCAACGATGTGATGTGATTAATTCTACATGATCTTCATTTAAAATATGTAATATAAATTAATTTAATGAATAAATATGATATATATTATATTGATATCATTCAGTAAATTATATACCTATAACCTTAGGAGAGGAATAATAACTTATCCAACACAAAATGCATAAGAAAATAAAAAAGTTATTACCAGATGGATGAGTAATAATGTTACAAACCAAAAATGATAATATGATCATATTTGATATCCTAAAAATTACTATGATATTGGAATAAGTTAATTAAATTATTTAAATCATTATACAAGAGGTTTATATGCATACAAAGGAAATCATAGGAAAGGTAAGGGATAATTTCTCAATAACATTATTATTTGAGATTATTTATACATAAGTATTTACTATGTTATATTGATCATCAACATCCATGTTTCCTAAATATATAATATTATTTATATTCTTCTTCAATTTTTGAATGTCAATTTCACCAATTTTTGAATTTTTATTATATGGTATGAAATGAATATTTTTTCATTTTTAGTATGATATACTTTTTGAATTTTCTAACCAAAGTACGAGAATAATGTTTTTAACTTATAAAGAATCAAAAAATTCTTATTCTATCATAAAAACATATATCCTTGAATCTTCCTCTAAATTATTTCATGTGAAATTTCAATTAAATTATTTTCTTTTAAAATTTCATGGCATTTTGAGTAACGAAAACATTTTTGAAGAAGAAATAATATTTTCTTCAAAAATTAATTTCATGTGTTTTATCAAAATTATTTTCCATATAAGATGAAATTATTTAAATAAGGGTATGTTTATATCCCTATTATTAATATTTTTTTATTGTTCTTATGATGTAATTATTTTTATGAAATCCATTTATTTTATATATATTAATATGGAATGGTGTTTAAGAAACCCTTTTTGATCCTTGGGTTATAATTTGAGGAATGATTTATGTTTTTATGGATCGCTTTAGAATGATCTCATTATGAGACGTGTGAGAACCATATCTACCTCCAATTAATTGGTTAAATATTTATATCTCTTGAGATTGACATGACTGGAATGACAAGTAAATCCAGTTCAGTAATACAGGGCTGGAATGAGGCGTGAACTTGGATCAGTAATGGACTTTTTCTGCTTGATGGTATTCGCAATGAGCCTTGTCAAAAATTAAATTATTTTATATTCTAAAGTTTATGGAACAAAATTTCATGTCTTATTTCCTGACTTTTGGGATTGTGTTGAACTTTTATGATTTATACCATGACATGATATCACGATCTTTTATATTCATAATAAGATTTGGAAATTTCATTTTTTTGTGTCATATGATTATGATATGATTGATATCTCCCATGTTTACCCTTACCGAGCATTTGACCTCACCCTTTCATATGATTCTTTTCCCCTGGTCATGAAGAAGGGTATTAAGTAAGACATGAAAAATGGATTCTAGTTATGAAAACTATGTGGGATACAATTTATATGTTTTATGAACCAGTTGTTTACGTTTCCCAGTTTCTAAAGAAACTATTCTTAAATAGTCATGTTGTGGCTATGTTATATTTTTTAATGAATATTATTCAACTTTGAAGTAATAAAAATGTATGTAATGTATGGGACATTATAGTTTACCTCCATGTTCTCGATAATTATTCAGCATGATATTGATATAGAATTGATCTTCATCACTATTTATCATCCAAAAAAGGATGGTTATTCTCGGAGAACAATTATAACCCTAGAGAATATATTCATATTATGTTCTATGGAATTATAAGGTGGTTGGTATCCAAACATTTATGTAGTTAGGACTGTAATCAACAATATATTTGACTTGAGAATACATATGGCTTCTTACGAATCCCTATATGGAAAGAATTATAGAACTCCAGAGTTCAAGGATAAATTTGTAGAATGAAATCTATTAGGACCTAATCTAGAAAAAAACGGCTGATAATGTTATAGTTTTTCAATAGCACATGAAGGAAGCTCAAAGTTGAAGGAAAAGTTATAAATGACAATCATTGATGTGATCTGGAGTTTGAAGTTGGTGAGAATGTATTTCGATAAATTTAAAAATGAAATAACGTTATAAGATTCACGAAGATTGGAAATATGAGTTTTATGTATATTGGACCCTTCTAGATTCTTGATTAAGTAGTGAAAGTAGCTTATTTCTTGATGCTTCCTCGAACACCTCTCAAGTCCATGATGTGCTTCATGTATCTCTTATGAGGAACTATATACCAGACCCTTTACATGTAATGAAATTATAAGTCATACTACTAGATAAATATCTTTGTTATGAGTAACAACAAGTGAAGTTTTTGGGTCATAGAGTTATAGTTCTATGAAACAAGAACACAGACCTGGGAAATGTTTGGTTGAAGAACCACTAATTTGTGGAAGGTAATTAAGAACATGGGAATATGATGAGGCGAAAGTATATTTAATAGATTATATCATAGTGATGTAATTTCAAGGAGAAATTTTATTTTATTTTGGTTAGAATTTAACACCCTAATATTATAAGAAATATATTTTCAAAATAATTTTAATTTCTTCGATAGCTTGTGTTACAAACCACAACACATTTTAATAAACCATAATATACTATTAATATTTGTAAATAAACATGGTGGTATGAATAAAAATAATCACATTTTTTAAATTGATTATAATTTTTGTATAAAAATAAATTATATTTATAAATAAGTACTTAACTTTTAGTAATGTTGTTATATTCTTCAAAAATACATTTTCATCAAAATTGATTTTTATTATTATTATGAAAAAAATAAAAAAATCATTTTTTAAAAATTATAAAATTTAATTGAAAACAAAATAAATTCAATTTTGAAATCACCAAGTAAAATTTATTTTAGATTGAATTTTTAAAAAATTTCTATGATTACTTTTTTGTTTAATGTTGAAAAATGCCAATTTTTAATATAAATTTACCATTTTTAAATAATTTAAAAGTTTTTTTATTTATGGAAGGTTTTAAAGGTTAATTTTTTGAAATTATATTATTATTAATCCAATATATGTAATTGGAATCAATTGTATGTTCAATTTTGATATAAAAACATTTTATACTTAGGAAAACATTTTCATTGGAAAATAACTTTTTTGTCGCATCTATGGGATTAATAATAAATTAAATTCTGACACTTATATGAATTTTATTTAGTATAATGTTTTAAATATAAATATTCATCATAATTAATATAATTTAAAAAATCCAACTTAATATTTTTTTATAATGAATAGTAAAAATAGTAAATATTAATTACTGCAATTAAGGTTAAAACATGTTTACTAAGGGTTAAACAAAAGAGATAAGGTTTAACATGAAACAAAACATATCTAATTCCTATTTTCTTGACATATATTAACATTATATCATATCTGGTTTTATAGGGAGTCATTATTTATTCTTTTGACTAATATAGCGATAAGGAATTATTTGAAAACGTTAAATATTTACAAGTGTGCTGCTCAACTCAATTATTTAAGGGGAACCCCTATAATATCCTCTTCACACTCCCAAAGCCATTTGGTTCAGAAAATATCTTCCCACATCTATCCCTTACATACCCCCACCCACCACATATTTTATAGTCCTTATTTGTTTTATTAAACCCTCCAAATAAGGTTTTTGGGACAATCCTAAAGAGGTTGTCTGAAGAAATAGTATCGTATTTGACCAAAAGTTTTTGTTTTATTTATTCCGGTAACTCATTGAAATATTATTCATTAAATATTATATAACAACATAATTATCATACACATACTAAGTTTTTAGTTGGTTAATGGTAAAACCTATATCCATCTCCTCTTCCATCAAACTAGAAACCGAACTTTCAACTGGGTGTATGGTGGACTGCGACCTCATGAAACGATGTAATTCATTTTCCCTCACCTCCAATAATGGATGAATATAATTTTTTCTTAAATTATTTATATTATATTTATTAAATAATTCTACTTATTTAATTATATATATCATATCTATCTTTTTATCTTCCAATCCTTGGAAAATTGATAATTGCAGTTGTGCGTTTGTGTAGACTACCATCTCAATGAAGTGACCTGATATGTTTTCCATTTTATCTTGGAATGGGTGGTAATTAGGATATATTTAATTGATATATATGATATAAAAATTATTATTTAAAGGTTAATTAATATTTTATTTTCATTTGTTCCTTCCGTCAAAAATTGAAAGCAATGTTCATGCATACATACGGTCGGTTGTCTATATGAATGGTGTAATTCAAATTTATAACCCTGAAATTTATGGATTAATGTTAATATTTATATAAGGAATATATAAGATATTTATATCATGATTAAAATTATGGAGATAATGCAACCATGATCAAAGTAAATGGACCTAAAACTAATAAAACAAAACATAAATGAAAAATGAAGTAGTTATCACCTAAAACAATTCATTAAAAAAATAATTGTTAATAAATAGGTGGTAAGAGGTCATAATTAAATCATATATGTTATGATATTTTTGAGAATGTATATAGGATATATTTATAATAAACCCTTATTTATTATATAGGATGTTCAAATGTGTATGATGGAATTCGAGACTTGACGTATGGAATTTTCATCCAACTTTTATTCATGTGAGTCTCATGCCATATTCAAAACTTGATTATTTTATATGGGGTATATTTTTACAATTAATTTATTTAATTATTATTATTTTGAAATTTATGAGGATTTATATATCCATCTAAGTTTTGTTTCTTTTATGTGAATTATGGTTGAAAATTTACCGAAGTGGTAATGTTTTTATGTTATAATTCATTTGTTCATCAGGATTGTTTAAGATTAAGTTTCTCATGATAAAATATTATGATATATCTCTCAATAATATCATTAATTTTATTATACTATTTTTATTTATAAATAATACATGTATCACTTTATATTTTTTCTCTTTAAGTACTAAAGATACCTAAATAAATTTGTAAAGAAAAATTTATTTTATTTCCCTCTTTCGTCAGTTTTTGTTATCACATCCATGCATTTTAAGAATGTTGTGATATTGTTTTACTATTCTATAATAATTATTTAAATTAATATTTACCCCTATTTCTATTCTTACAAAATGTCATAAAATGAATCTTTTTTCATTTTCTGAACGATTTTATAAAGGCCGAAAGACGCTCAAGAGATGAACCAGGTTGGGGTGCGAAATATAGAAGCCATATATGGAACCGGTGATCCATTATGGGGGGCTTGGAGGGGCTACGTGAAAAAAATAAAGAGGTGCATGAAAAAAATATGTCTTGCACAAAAAACTCTGGGATTCACAAGAGTTTTCTGTGTCGGCACGGAATCATTTCGTAGCACCGCTCCGCACGGTGGATCTACATGCTGTCGACATCGTGCACACAATATTTCACACTGTTGTTCTTTTAGTACAGATCTACAATCCCAAGCATCTATAAATTGAATGCCATCCCTTCAAATTCCATGCTGAAGAATCTGAACTATCTCCCCTGCGTGAAATTCCTTTCCTGTGCGCACAAAAAGATACCTCTTAGGTTGTAAATTTTTCGTGTCGGGTCACTCGGGGGTTTGCCTTTGCGCATGACTACTCGAGCTTGATCCTTGTCCAAATACCCCTGAGCCCCTTCCCCCACGTGCAATTCCATCTGATTGTGTGCAATTCCATTTACGTGTCAACCCGCTCTTTTTTGCGCGCAAAGCTCAATTGCTTATCAACCCAAACTTTTTCGTGTGCGCAATTCCTTTTGTGCGTTGGCCCAAAATTTTTTGGGCGCACAATTCATTTTGCATGCCAGCACAGTCCTTTTATGTGGGTGAAATTCCTTTTTCACACCAACACGTCCCTTTTTCATGAAATGGTATCTTTTGTGTGCAGGACACCCGCCTTTTGTGACTGTGATGTCCCTCTTCTGTGCATCATTTTCGGGCACCTCCCGTGCCCAAAGCACCTTCTTCATATACTAATTTTCTGTAAAACCACCTAAATTCTCACAAAGTCACTTCAAAGTCCCCTAGACGATACTTCCTGTTGCGTTTCTTCGCCTCATGCTTCTTCACATAGGCATGCTAATGGCTGTTTCTTCTTCGCATAGCCATGCTAACGTGGACCCCCCGATGGTTCGCTAAATGGCACCCCTTATCCACGACTTTTCCTGTCCCCTCTCTACACCAAGGAGTAGAAGGTACCAGTTATGTAAGTCCTAGGGGAGTGGAGAAAACCCACCTCGTCCGAGCTGCAGTACTTTAAACTACCAAGCACCTTCATCCTCAGTACATGATGGTAAACTGTGACCTCGCCCCATGCCCCGCACGTGGGGTACCCCCACCTTGGACATTCTCCAGGCCCACTGGTCTCCACAGGGGATGATATCCTCCTAATAGAAGTGGCATTTGTCTGTAGGGAAAGAGGACCATCTCAGTGTAATCCCCTAGCTTTCTTGTAGTAGAAATAATCTATCCTCCTCATTTCTTCTTCGGTCCCCAGGTCCAGCAAAGGGCATGATGGGGAATGATGCTTCTCCTTTCTTACGTCCCAAATCCCCCTCCTATTGTGCTTTGTCGCCATTGGGCCTCCCTCCTGGAATAAGTCCCAACCCCTTCGGGTTTCTAACCACGCGTAAGCCTCTATTTCCTCTTTGGGACACTAACTACGTGTAAGAACCACTCCACTTCCCACAGACGCACCTTTCACGATGTGATCGTCAGGTCTGTACTACCTCTTGTTTCTCACACCGAGCATGACTCACGTGGGCTTAGAATAAGCATCAACCATGACATCCTCTCTGGGTATCCTGGAGTGTAATCCCCAAACCAACTAGAACTATGAGTACTTTGATCTTTTCCAAGGCAAGGTACGTAGGAAGCCTCCCTGAGGTTCAAGCCCACCACCCATGGGACCGCAGGTCCTCCTTCACATCGGTTCACCGACACCCACCTGAACTCCGAGGTCTTTGATCCTTGCCAATGAGAGGTATGTAGGAAGATTCCATGAGATTCAAGTCCAACACCCATTGGTCATTCTGACCATCTTCATGTCGGTTCACCACCCCATCAAAACTATGAGGACTTTGATATTTTCTAAGGCAAGGTACGTAGGAAGCCTCCTTGAGGTTCAAGCCCACCATCCACCTGGACCCTAGGTCCTTATTCATGTCAATTCACCAACTCATGCCCCCATATCCTAAACTACATGGTCTTTGATCCTTGATAAGGTAAGGTACGTAGGAAGACTCCCTAAGGTTCAAGCCCACCACCCATTGGTTGCTTCGACCCCTTTTACATCGGTTCACTAACACCCAACACCCAGCATTTCCGACCACCTTCACGTCGGTTCGTCCTTGTCCTGCATGACGTTAAACTGTAGACCCAATCCAGAGGTAATCCATTGTGACCCTGTCCAGTGGTAAACCATTGCGACTCCATTCAGCGGTAAGCCATTGTCAACCCCATCTAGCAGCAAGCTGTTGTCAACCCCATCCAATGGTAAGTCGTTGTTACGGCATCCAATGGTATGCCATTGCGACCCCAATAAATGGTAATCCATTGACATCCCCAATCAGCGGTAAGCTGTTGAAACCCTCACTAGTGGCAAGACACCCTCAGATGAACTACATGGTCTTTGATTCCCTACCGCGGGGATATGTAGGAAGCCTATTTGAGGCTCAAGCCCAAAACCAACGTCATCCCCATGATGGTTCCATCTCATTCACCACCTCCCTCAAGAAACCTTCCGTCATCGATCCTGATTCATACCCAGGTCACCACATCCCAGTGGGATCATGCCACCTCATACCCCATTCCCCTCAATAATAACCAGAAAGGCAACCATGTGTTGGCCCCAACATCAGTGTTCCCTCAAGATGTGGCACCCATCTGATCCACTCTAGTCAGTGTTCTGATCAGCCCGATCTATCTCCATTGAAAGTTAAACTTGTGGCATACCCATGTGTTAAACAAGGGAAGTAGTGGAAAACCTCAGATACATGCCCATGTCATATGATTCCCCACGTTCTATGTGGGATGACTCATGATTTCGCACCCTCTAAAATCCCTATAATAAGGGATAAAATATAGACATTCCAATCCCCCAGCATCCAAACATGCCTTTAATGCCCAACGTGACTACTCCCCTGACAGAAGGTTGCTTCCCTGACCGAACCCCTTGGAATGTGCTGATAGAAGTAGTTTAATTAACTAGTTTCTATGAAGATATGGCGCCCAGAAGAGTTTCACGAACAACGTCTTACGTCTATGAGGGAGACCCAGAATAGGTGACTAGTTCTGAGGAGGAATCCACAGAAGGAAGAACTGACATCCAATCATCTTGTTTCATTCAAGGAGAAGACGTCCCTGAATAAGCAATGAATGTCGCCCACCATTGGAAAGTGGGAACGGGGGAAACAAAATTGTGCCTCTCATCCCCAAAAGATAAGGATGCACGCGCCCCAGCGAAAGAGTTGGAAACAAAAATGGTGAACCTGACATGAAACTCTTCTCGTCAATATGGAGATTAGTAGCGCTCGTGGCATCGATGGATTGATGTGCCACCAGATCCTTCTACTCGGTGTCGGCCCCTCCAAGAAAATAGTAGGCCTGGCGTGAAACTCACCATAAATTGGGGTAGTATAACATTGGACATCCTGTTATGCAACGTTGTAAGTGTGGATCCCTCTTACCGGCCATGGAAGACGAGATGGTGTCAGGGAATTGGTTGTCGATTCCTCTTCCTTTCAGCACTGATGAGTTCATCTCCCTGCTTCTCAGGAATCAGGTTACTGCACCAGGGATGTGATCACTGCCTTCCCCTCTATGCAGGGGCTGGGGAAACACCAATACGGATGTTCCATGCGACTTCACCTCTTCCATGATGGCCTCTACATCTATGACCATGTGTCACCCATGCCCCCTCTATCTTTCTGAGGTTATTCATCAGAGGGTAATCAATGAACATGTGCATAGATATGAGGGGGAGGGAATAATCCGAACATGGGATATCTCCCACCTAGACCAGGAAACATCTGTGTCTCATCTCCAATGCCGCCCCCGAGGGCCGTACAGGGAGCCGCTACTCCCCACGCTGACATACAACCATTTTGGGAGCCTGTCCCCAGAACGCTTTGATGACTCCCTACCTTATGTAGATGAGGTAGGTGAAGTCTGACCTAGTCCAGTCAGAGTCCCATTACTGGGGCTCCTAGCAAGGGCTCCCACCCAGCCACATTAGCATCACCGTCCACTCTTGCAAGATGAGGAGCAGGTAGGCTATACGCCACCAGCCTTGGTTCGTCCGACCCGACGTCAGCGTCAGGCATAAGCTGAGGTGGATGCCTACGAGGGGGAATCAACTTCAGTAGATATTATGGCTCAAGCCACCGCCGAAACATACCATCAGTTCTCTGCATACACTGAGCAGGGACACTTATACGCCCGGCCAGGATCGGGGCCCCAACCGCCCCACAAGCAAGCTGGTTTGACTCTTGTGGTCACTGGCACAAGCAGTGGTCGCCGTGAGCTAACCCACAACGTTGTCACCCAGTATGGATGTCCCCCCCATACCATTACCACGGGGAGTGTAGGCCATCCCCCTCTTCGAGGCTCAGCATGGAGGTCTTCCCCATGCCACCCACAATCTGAATGAAGGCCTTCCCCGCGACAGTGATACTCGGCACAGAAGCCTCTCCCATTACCACTACACTGGGTATGGAGTCATTCATCCTACCCTCTACTGCCGGTGTAGGGACATTTTCCATGCAGTGTATCTTCAATGTGGGGACCCTCCCCATGTCCTTTCAGCAGCTGATAAAGGTCCTCGCTTCGACAACCAGAGGGGTAAATTCTAGTCTCGCCTCACTAGCACCCGGCTTGGAGGTCCTCCCCATGCTTCTGCCAGTTTCAGCAGAGGTCTTTCATGCTCTAGCGATATCTTTGAATGTCATCCCCATTTCCCCTTCGACATTTGTCCCAGCTCTCCTCACACCCTTACTTTCTTGGGTGGAAACCCTCTCTTCTCCAGCACTAGTGCGGCTGATGGACTCTATGTTAGAAATCAGCCCTATCCTGAGGAGCCACCCAGGGTCAAAATGGTGGGTCACTATTGCCAAAAAAAGAATATTGGGAAGATCCGGACAGTGATCAAACTAGTTCGCTACTCAGACTCTGAAGCAAAGTATGACTCAACATGGGAACCCGCCCCTTGATCATCCGA
Source organism: Viscum album (assembly GCA_963277665.1). Classification (NCBI taxonomy): domain Eukaryota; kingdom Viridiplantae; phylum Streptophyta; class Magnoliopsida; order Santalales; family Viscaceae; genus Viscum; species Viscum album. Next base: position 1,527,551,580 of record OY728138.1, on the reverse strand, counting down.
GTAAAGGGTTAGGGCAAGAACAAGGGGAATCATATTGGTTCTCCCAGAATGTGAGGTCCATTGGATCCCCTCCTCCCTCCATAGGTATATCTAGAAGCATGAAAATATAGCAACCCCATAGGTTACGGTCATGCAATCCCCACCATCGTCGCCGGAAGTGCTCTCTACCTCCATAAGAGATCACGAAGAACTATTCTGGGGACAAATGGTGGGCGAGCAACACTGTAGCCTATCATCATTATCCCTATCCCTTAAGCCAAAAACGGTGGCCATTATCCCCTCTTATCATGATGTGGTGGCCAAGTCATCACACACATCATTGGACAACCTGAGATTCGGCGGCCAGTTAGCCCGCTCACCTTACTTTCCACCGGCCAACCTGTCTTCTCAATAGCCTGCCTCAGTGCCGTTACTATTTCCACATCCACCCCCAGTTGATGATTGGGACAATCAAGGTCCATACCCTGAATCTGAGCTGAGGATCTTATGGAACATTCTTGCAGTGGACTACTTCCCCGAGAAGTTCTAGGCCACGGTAGCACCAAACGTCCGCGCACCCGAATCCCTCTCCCAAGAGGAGTTGGAATTTTTTCGCCAGAACCTATGGGAGACTCACTTCCATCTTTGCTACCAGTGAGTGTCTTATCACAGGAGCCAATCACAGCTTGAAGACATCGGCGAACAATGCCGTCTGGTTGATCTAGCTGGGCTCCTTGTGGCCCAGCGTCCCTAGTCACCAGTCCGCCAGAAGGCCCTCCAACAAAAATGCCTTCAGAGATCCCAAGTACTCCACCAGATCATCAGGGAGGCATCCTACCATACACAAATCTGTGGTTGTGGGTAGTATGCTCCCCTTTTCTTCAGTCCTATCTGGCAGCAGCCCGGCTCGCTAGACAATATCGAGGACATTCCTTCAAAAAGGGTCAGGGTCAAATTGGCTGACATGGTGGACAAAGAGGACGAGTTGGAGCTTCTAGATGAGGACTTACCCCCCGAGGGCATGCCACTACTATTGGTCCCATCGGGAAGGATTACTCATCAGAAGAGGAACCTACTTGGTCTCTCTATGCCCACCGAGGCATTGGTACTCATCCGGAGTACCTGTAAGGGCAAAAAGCATGTCGGGGCTGCCAAGCACTCCAACCCATCTGCCTTAGTGCAGAAGATGGAGGAAGACCCCGAGAGGGCCGCGTTACGTAGGCAACTTTCTGTGCAGAAGAAGTTGTTCCACGAACTCTAGATGAATGCGCTGCAGATTGACGGCCCAACTATGGAAATCCTAGGCCAGTGAAGTAGGGGCAGGAACAACTACCCCTCGAAGAGCCGTCTCTAGGAAACCCTGATCATCCTGCCCCTGTGGATAGGGTTGAAGATGGAGCTTACATCAAGAGGGTGTGGTATGTCTCGTCAAACCCTCCTGAACGGCACAGAAATCCAAGGAAGCCACATCGGGTTCCCCCAGCTACCCCGCAGGCCGTTCCACCAGCTGCTCCACAGGCCGCTGATCCTTTCTACCATGTTGAAGAACCCACCAACACGCTGGTGGATCGGGATCTCCTTCAAGATAGGGACCCCCACCCAGATGATCTTCTGGCGGTTCTCATAGTCCTCCTTGAGGCATTGGAAACACGACAGGTGCCAATCCCACCTGATGAAAAGCCATATTCAGCATGGGTAGATGATATGACAGTGCCTCAGTGTTTTGGGAACCCCACCTTCTCCCCCTTTAAAAGGACGAGGGACCCGCCGCAACACCTGGCCCACTTCAACTCAATGTTTCAGACAATGTTAGGGACTCCAGCGCAATAGGAGGCTTCCAAGATCCACTTTTTTGTTTAGACATTGAAGGGGGCAACATTTGTCTCGTATAGTCAGCTCTTGGTCTAATCCGTTACTAGTTGGGAGGATCTTTGTAGGAAATTTCTCTAATAGTTCAGCTCGACCACCCGGAAAACAAGCATCACAGACCGCTTCAAGTTCAAACAAAGGCCCGATGAGTGATTCGTAGACTTTATCATCTGGTGGAAGGGGCTTACATACTCCCTTGACATTCCACTGACTTATGAGTAACTATGGACGATGTGTGTAGGAAATTTCATGATGGAACTGGTTCCCTCTCTAATAACCGAGAACTACCCTGGTGGTTTCCGAGACTTCTCCAATAAGGCCTGGCGCCTGGAAGAAGCCCTGCAACATGCTAGCCAGGCATATCCGTTGCCCCCTGTAATTACAGTGAGGAGGGCTGTCAGAGCCGAGCCTGCCACGGTGGCCCAAATAGAAGCCCCCATGCCACTAGAATTGCTACCAGGGGAACCATCCCCACAGCCTCACAGAGTCCCTCCACCTCAGGCGCAGCCTCTGGCTCAGCAATGTCATCCTCAAAATCAGCAAGTACCTCTGCGGAATGTGCCGCCACTTCCCAGGTGGGACAATCAGGGTCCGCCTCCTCAATAGGCCCCTCCATCTCCTCGTTAGGGCAAGGCTCCAAGAGCCCCCTTCCCAGACAGAAGAAATCAGACCTACTCGTTAAATGAGAATCAGGTTCCCGGCTATTTTAGAAGTTCCTCAAAATAAGGGATCATGCAGTTACCTGAGTGCAGAAGGCCAGAAGATGCGAACCTCACTAATCACCCCAACTATTGCCCATATCATCAGATTCTGGGGAACACACTCAAGCAGTGCTATGTGTTCAAAGAATAGCTTCAAGAATAGTTCAATAACAACATAGTCGGGATGGGCCCAACACAGGCATAAGTATCGGGTATCATCTTAAGTCCAGATAGCAGCAGCAACAGTGAGGGCGAGTGGCAATATGTTTCTAAACGCGAGTCACAGAAGTATGATGAATGGATGGCCCACAAAACGGTTGCCTGTGCCCATGGAATCATCCATGCACACCTAAATCAGTCGGTGCCTTCAGAATCCACAACCACCACTTATTCATCATCATCTCGGCCAGCCTCTTCCTAGAAGAGTAGGCATGAGCGGCGCAAGGGAAAGAAACACGTCCTGCCAATGTCATCGTCGTCCCGCACTCTCAGTGACTTCATGCCCCCGGAGATGGGGATTCATCCCAGAATCCAGCCAGTAGTGGATGACTCTTCAATTGATAGTCACGGGTATGCTTCGGTTAATACCGTGGAGTTTGTAAACCCCTATATGACTCCCGACGACAGGGAGAGCTAGGAAAACCTCCCCGACGTCCCCAGTTGATGCGAACGTCAGCAGAGCCGCGACCATATGGGTCGTCAAGGCACATCAATTGGAACCTCCAGCCAGGATGTGTGTGCCACTGAGACCAAACAGCAGGCCCAGCGCAGATCTCAATACGCACGACCTCTTCATCCGGTGTTATCGGGCCCGCCTCCAACGCTGTTTGTGCTATTGGATCCGGCAGAACCACCTCTACAATATTGCGGCCAGCGTCGCCCTAATACTGGCTGATCTAAATCATCTGGTCCTCATCCATAAGCTACTCTCCTGGCTTCGACTAGTGAACAACGGAATTTTCCGACCACCAGTCAGTCGTCAGTCCAGCCGGCAGGGCCTGTCTTTCCTCCTATCGCCGAGCGGCCTCCTGCAAGAATAATTTCACACCTCGCATGAAAATATGATGTCCTCAAGAACCTCTATGGAATCCTAGTGAGGAATTCCCTCCTTGAATCCATTCACCTATCATCAGATATGCACGAAGCGCTCGTTGAGGCTTTAAGAAGCCCCATCCAGTATGAGACGGAGGTAGCAGCTACAGACGCTTTCCATGCTGAAGTGGTTGAGAACGCTGAATGTTAGGTCGTAATTTTATTCTTAGGAGAAGATGAAGGCTCTCCCATATAGGGTCACATCCACAAAATATACATCACCGGCCAATTTAACGGCATGGAAGTTCTCCACCGTCTCATTGACAATAGCTCCGAGATCAACCTTATCCCTACGCGGATGTTGTTGGAGCTTGGGTTATCCGAAGATGACCTGACTCCCTACGATTTAAGAATTCAGGGATATGACAGGACAGTACAGATCCCATTCGGAAAGATCTGTTTGAAGACCCAATTTGGCATCCTAGTTTCCAATACCGTGTTTATGGTTGTATCCCAGGACACCGTGTACAATGCATTGATGGGTAAACCATTTCTCCACCTGCATGTGGCGGTCCCCTCGTCATATCACTAGTGCCTCAAGTACTCCCTTAATGGTCGAGTAGGTGTAATCCCAGGTGATGCATCTCCTTTCTCCTCTATTGAAGCTCGCTACCTGGATGTCAGCTGTTACAAGAGTAAGGATAAGAAGATTCAGGCCAGTGAGGTCGAAAACATCATGGTCGCAACTGACCCCTCAATAGGTCTGGATGATGCCTACGTCTTCCCGATCCATCTATTGGAGACCGCTACCCCCAACATGGGGAAATTATTTGTTGTCTCTAGTACAAGATGGAAGCATATTCCCAAGTCCAAGAGATGGTGGGAAATCACCTCATACTCCTACACAAACTAGGCTCAGGTGATCCCAGAGCCTCCTACCCCCGTATGATATCAGGATGTCCGCCCCATGGCAATGACAATACGTCATAACTGTCTATTTCTCCAGGCTGGGATTAACCGGCTCAAGATGATACACCACTATTGCTTTGATATCACCAAGCATGGCCCCTTGGACCAAATACCAGATGGGATCAGATCGACGAGCTTCATCTCTATGGTCTCTTCAGCACGTGAATCTCCCGATAAGCTGTCCACTACTGTACAGGATAGTACCATCCTTCCGTCAGGACCTGCCGACCCATAGGAAGCTTCTTCCACAGGAAATCCCTCCTCCAAAAGAGAAGAAGATGATTTACAAGATGCTCCCCCCGCCTTTGAAGAAGGCATCTCCGCCACGGTCGATGAACTGGTACAGGTGAACCTTGGTAGCGAGGCAGATCTGTGTCCCATATTGATCAGTAATACCAAGTCCCTCGAGGAGTAGAAGTGGTACACAGATTTTATAAAGCATAATTGTGATGTATTCGCCTAGAGTTACGACCAGATTTCATGACTAGATCCTCAGGTAGCCTTCCACTGCCGCGGTCTTCCGGAAAATCATCGCGGGTTCAAGCTGCCTCCCAGAAAGATGCACCCTTCTCACGGTGCCGTGGTCGAGGCCGAAGATGACAAGCTCCTCAAAGACATCTTCATGAAGGAGTTCGGGTACCTCAAGTGGATAGCCAAAATTGTGCCAGTCAGGAAGAATAACAGACAGATCAGGGTCTACATCGACTTCTAAGACATCAACCGTCATTGTCAGAAGGATGATTTTCCCATTTTAGTGACAGAATTGTTGATCGATGCTACGGCTAGGTTTCAAGCCCTTTCCTTCATGGATGGTTATTCTGGATACAACCAGATCCGAATGGATATCGAGGAGGAAGAATCCACAGCTTTCAAGGAGCCCCAAGGTACTTTCGGTTACCAAGTTATTCCCTTCGGCCTGAAAATTTTTGGTGCCACCAATCAGTGGGCCATGCATCATATATTCAAGCCAATCCTCGAGACATTGGTGGAATGCTACATGGATTATTTGGTGGTCAAATCTCGCCAGTGCTAGGACCATCTCAAGGACCTTGAGAAAGTGTTTAGCTTCCTCTATTCCCACCACCAGAAGATGAACCCGTTGAAGTGTGCCTTTGGGGTCACCTTTGGGATGTTCATTGGATTTGTTGTCAGGTATCGGGGTATCGAGATAGACGCAAAGAAGATCAAGGCCATCCGCCAGATGCCTCCCCTGAGCAATATTCGGGATCTTCAGGGTTTCCAAGGCCACTTACCCTACACAGGCTGATTCATTGAGAATCTGGCTGGCAAATGTGAGCCCTTTTCTCGGCTCATGAAGAAATGATCTACCTATGAATGGGACGAAGAGTTACAGACCACATTCGAAGAAATCAAGAAGTATTTGCTCCATCCTCCAGTCTTGATGCTACCCGTCTCTGAAAATCCGTTGATCCTGTATGTGAATTCCCTAGAATGATCTCTCGGTGCCCTTCTTTCCTAGAATAATAATGAGGGAATAGAAAACAGTCTCTACTACCTCAGTTGTATTCTCATCGATAGGGAGACCAGATAATCCCCCATCGAAAAGAGCTGCCTCGCACTCGTATTCATAGTATAGAAGTTGTGACATTACATGCAGCACCGTGTGGTACAGTTGGTGTCTCAGGTAGACCCACTGAATTACATCCTGAACCGCCCCATGTTGACTGGTCGCCTTGCATGGTGGGTAGTGATTCTTCAGCAGTTCAATCCCAGGTTTGTTCCTCAAAAATATATCAAGGGACATGGATTGGTATACTTTCTTGCTACCCATACCGCTCCTGCTGACCAGTCCCTAGCCCTTGATTTTCCTGATGAGTCCATCCTCTCAGTAGATCATTCCAACCCATGTTGGCAGATGCACTTTGATGGTGCTTCCTGAAGCCCCACCAACATGAGACTCAATGATCCCATGCTCAACAGAGTAAGCTTGGGTATTGTCTTTATTACCCTGGTGTAAGCCAATCCTCAATACTCATTCCTATTATCAGAAGGCTTCACCAACTACGAGACAAAGTATCAGGCTCTAATCACTGGCTTTGACCTACCCCTCGAAATTGATGTGCCCCATCTTCAAGTAAAAGGGGATTCTGAACTAGTCATCAAGACAATCAACGGTGGATATGTCATCAGAAAGCTAGAACTTGTACCATTGTTAGAGCGCACACTCCAGATAATGGACCAGTTTCAATCTCAGGCAGAAGTTACTCATGTCCCTCGATCTTAGAACGGTTGAGCCGATACCCTGGCCGGCCTGGCTGCATCACTTGCAGAACCCGAGCAGGATGATCTTTCCATAAAAATGGCACATAATAGAGTAATTTCCCCTATCACCCAGATGGTGATGATGACCTATGAGTAAGACATCTTATCACCGGAGCCTCAACATCAGGACCCCCAGGTTCCTAAGATGTAGTGGATGAAATGACTCCCAACTAGAGAGCCACCTTTGTCAAGTATCTCCAAAATGGTTACCTCCCAGATGATCCGACTGAGCGTGAGTGAATATGACATCGTGTGCAGCATTTTATCATCCAGAGTGGTTCCAGTCTTGAGCAGATCTTCTACAAGAGTGGCTTCAATGGTGTTCTACTCTATTGGATCCAAGGATTCGAGATTTTTCAGGTCATGCATGGGGTTCATGCCAGTTCCTACGACTCTCACTAGACTGGGCCAAAGCTATCCCATCAGATCTGGAGACTGGGGTACTTTTGGCCCACCATGATCCATGACTGCATCGAGTTCACCAAGAGATGTCACATGTGAAAAATTCATGCTAACATCTTGCATCAGCCGCCAGAACATCTCCACTCCACCAAATACTCTTGGGCGTTTACAGTGTGTGTAATAACCCAAAATTTTGAATAAATTTTGTTCCATAACATTGAGTGTTATTTTATTCTATACTCAACAAAACTATTTCATTTAATAAAATGAGTATAATTAAAATAAGATCGTTGGGTTTTGACTTGTATATGAGCATTTGTTAATATGACCGTTGGAAACTAAATGTTGCGATTATTGTCTGTAAATACAAGTGAACGTGATTAATTAATATAGAAAGAAGATTCAATGGACCCATCCAGTAGTCTTGGGCCGTTCGAAACCCATCTGATGGAACTCAGGAAGGAGGTTGCACCTTTGGGCTTTGATCTGGACTAAACCCAAGCCGAACTTCATCGTGTGAAGATGGAATAGAATCACTTTCGCGAGAAGTTCAAACTGATAGAAATCACCGCTTAGGCAATGTTGGCCGAGCCGCCCCAATATTCTATCAATCTAGCACACCTTACGATTAGGTCCTATGCTGGTGTTATAAGGGGCTATGTAATGAGACCTTAACTACCTTGTGTAATCCTTTGTTTTAAATAAAAATTGTGATTTCTTCTTATGGTGAAGTTTGTGAATCTCAAGTGTCTGGATAAATATAGGATGTATATTATTGATGAATTTTGGAAAAAGGAAATTTTAAAATATTTATGTAAACCTTAAATAATTAAAAATGTGTAATTATTTTTAAAAAATTGTCTTCTATAGTTGTGTTCATTATGAAATTTAGAGTCTAATAAGAGAAACTTAATATTTGATGAATAGTGAATTATGAATAGTGCTTTTACGCTTAGGATTAGTAATGTGACCAAATTTATTAGTAATCTCATTTAAATAAAGTATTAATATAATTTAGGCACCTTGATTAAGTAATGTGATTCAATAAAATAGATAAATAAATGTGTCAGAAATTATTTTTAACTATTAGTTTTTTCAAGTGAATAGAGTTTTTTATTTAAAAATTAAATTAAAAATATTTATAAAAATATTTTTATAAAATGGAGTTCATTTTTTAATTCATAGAATCAATATTATGTTAAGGTGAATTTTTGGGATTTTTCGATAAAAGTTGAATTTTTCAGTGAATAGTGAATTTTTAGTTTAGAGTTTCGGGTGTTCAATGACATCATTAAGGATGTAATAATTATGTAATAATTCTGCTCAACTTATGAATAATAAGATAAGGTATGAGGTATCCCAATTGCCCAATACCATGGGAAAGTCCACGGTTTTTCCAATACCACCAATGAGGTGTCCCTTGGCCATTAATGCCTTGTCCCCTCACTTCCCCTATAAATACCAAGCCATTCTCTCATCCTTTTGATTCCAAAATCCTCCTCAAAGAATTTCTGGTCTCCTTACCTCCAGAGGACTCCTACCAAGGTTCCCTTAATCCTCCCAAGATCTCAAACATTGAGACATCGATGTTACACTTCAAGGCAAGGAATCCTACCTCTCTCTTTCTTTTCGTGTATTCTCCTTTATGTCATTTATTTTAAGCTCCACGTTCTTATGTTGGGGTTGTTCTTTTATATTCATCCTACTGTCCTTTTCATGTTCATATGATTAAATACCCCCAATTTCTCTCATCAATTCATTTTAAGAATGTTTAAGTGGTGTCGTTAGGCTGCCGAATTTTTGTAAGGGATTCTTTCACCGTTCTTATTTTCAAGTTCTATTTTCATGTCACGTTTTTCAAGTTCTATTTTATTATGTTGGGGTATGATATCTAAGTCGATCATAATTTACTCTTATTTTTATTTGATGAGAGATCCTATTTTATCTCATCAATTCATTTTTTGAAGTTTTAAGTGACGCTGTTAGGCTGCCGAATTTTCATAAGAGAAATCTTATTTTTGTATTCCTTCCATGTTTTTCATTTCATATGGTATGCCTTTAAAATTTTATTACCATGTTCTTATATCTTTTATATTATGTCCCTATATTTTTTTTTGATCATTTATGAGTGTTTAAACCATGTCCCCTCTCTTTTCAATGTTTTCTAAAACCTTGTAACATAGTCGTTATGCTGCAGAATTTTAATCTCAAAATGTCTCCCTATTTTTCTCAAATTATTTTATTTTTTTAATTGAATACCCAAAGACCTTTCTTCTACAGGGGTAGTCACATGTATATGAAATTTTTATATTTTAATTCTGGGATTTACATACATCAAACCAACTTTCCTTTTTCGTGGGCTTAAAATGACATAAAGATCATATCTTAAAAGCAGTTTTTAAAAAGTTATGATTATGAAATGAAACCCATTTATTTTATGATATATGGGTTATTTATGAAATGTATGATGATGATATATGTGACTCAAATGATGATAAAGACAAATTTATGGGTGCGCCCTGATAGAGCTCCAATGCACTGGGTAATGATGTGATCTTTAGGGATTACAATTTTAACGATACCTTGGTGAATAACCTTGGTAATTTTTTTTAAAATGACACCTTGGGGATGCACCTTGGTGATATGTTCATGATTGTCTGAGTTAAATGTTGTAAAAACATCTTCATGTTATGAATCATGTTCTGTTCATTATGATATGCCTCATGATCTCTTTCTCATGCCTTAAAGATATTTATCATGACTTTATTGATGTATCTCAAGTTCACATGTAAAATGTTTCCATTGTTTCCCTTACTGGGCATTATGCTCACCCTTTCCTTTGATGTATGTTCCCAGGTTATGAGATACAGTAATGAAATTAAGATGACCAAATGAATAAGCATTTAAAGTGTTTAAGAAGATTTTTTTATGTTTTCATGTATTAAGTTCCTGATTTCCAAGGCATTAAACCTTAAAGATCCTATGTTTTGTAAGATGTAATGAAATGTTATGTTTTAAATAGGTGGGATTCCATAGTTGGTATCAAAAGATAGTTTTGTTATTTATGGAAACTAGGATATTAAATCTTTAGGAAGAACCCTATAGAAAAGATTAAATATAGGAAATCTTCCTGGTATTTTGGTGAGTATTGAGTAAGTGATTTATCAAGAAAATACATCCCTGTCTGGATACGAGCAGGTAGAGGTGGCTCTGACACAGATGTACATAGTGGTAAAACTCGAAAACACCGCTTTGAGCTAGACTTGAACAGGAACTGGTACATGACAATGTGCATTGCTGCACTATTGGTTACGACACTCCTGGGGGATATGTTTGGTTAATCACAAGCTTTTTATGAATCATTATGAAGGAATTATAGAAAAATGTAATTGTCTAAGCATGATTTTTTAAGACATAAAATCTTTTTCAGTTAAAATAGTCATAAATGAAATAAGTTTCTCACGAAGGATTTATTCTTTTATAAAATTCATCCATAGTCTATGAATACATTGACGTATTTCCTGAGGAGTTACACGGACCTCCCCCAGAAAGAGAGGTATAGATAACCAATGAACTCTTACCTGGATCTCATCTGATGTCAAAGACCCCCTATAGGATGGAAAATGTGGAGCTAGAGGAATTAAAGAAACAACTCTGAGATCTTTTGGAGAATGGGTTTATCTGACCAAGTGTGTCTCCTTGGGGATCACCAGTTCTATTTGTAAAGAAGAACGATGGATCGATGCAGCTATGCATTGATTATAGAGAACTGAATGGGATCACAGTAAAGAAAAAAAATACTCTCTTCCAAGAATTGATGGATTATTTGACCAACTTTGTGGAACTCAATTCTTCTCTAAGATTGATCTTCGTTCTAGTTATCATCAATTGAGGGTGAAGAATGATGATATTCCAAAAATTTCCTTCCAATCAAGATATGGGCATTATGAGTCTGTTGTTATGCCATTCGAACTGACTAATGCACCTGCTATTTTTATGGATCAAGAATAAGTTGATTTTGGAAAATTATGTTTATCAAATGGATATCCTTTGTATAAAAAATGATTTGGTGATTAAATGATAAATGTTATTTTGGATGATGTTTTCTCTTTTGGAGTACTATATGCATAAGGGAAATAAAATACTACATGATTTAAATTGAGGAGGAATGGTTGATTTTTTTTATGTATTTATTGTGGACATATGGTGATTTGGGTTATTTTTGGAAAATGATGAACCTATCATAGAGAATATGTGAATAGGTTAATTACACTTTAGTATGAGACTTTAATGGTAATCGATGTTATTTAGAGATAAATGTTAAGATTTATTTGGGAAGACTATGTGATTAAATGCTTCTAATTTTTGGGTTCTAATCTCAGTTTGGATTATTCTGAATAATTTTAAGGATGATTGTGTATTGAATGGTCTTTCAGGAACTTTGGGTACTTTTATTGAATTTTGGAGATTAATTGTCATATTTATTTTTATAAAGGATTATCCTTTTTGGGGATTATATAATCTCGTACAAACCTATTTAGTTTTAGTTGATGACTAAAGACAAGGGAAATATATAGTTATTATTTTGTGGATTATGTGATTTTCAAAAAGATTATTCTTGTGATTTTGATGAGACCATGTCTTTTGAAATGATCTTTGTCTGGATAAAAGATTAGTCTTGGTATAAAATTATTAAAGGATTAAACACTACATTAAGGTAAATATATTTCCTTATGTTTTCATTCTATGTAGTGAATGAATTCCTCAAAATTATGAAAAGGAACGTAAAACAAAAACATTTTTGTTTTAAATTTCCTACTGGGTAATCATGGACCGTTTAACACATCTTATGTTTGTGATATTCTTGTGGTAAATTTTCTCCTAATCATGTTTTCTATCACTCTCCATCAGAACTTGACCGTTTGTTTTCTCTTCCATATCCATGTTTTACTACATGGAATTCTAGTATGGGACAACTCAGGTGACCTGTGTACCACCCTTTCTTTCTTTTAAAGTAATAGTTTTACTGACTCTTTTTATGATGTGGAACATTCAATGAAATTTACAAGCCCAATTTTTAAAATTGTAAGGAAACAATTTCTTAATGGGGGAAGATTGTAACGACCCGAAATTTTGAATAATTTATGTTCCCTAACATTGAGTGTTATTTTATTCTATACTCGAAAAAACTATTTCATTTAATAAAATGAGTATAATTAAAATAAGACCGTTGGGTTTCGACTGTTATATGACCGTTGGTCAATATGGACATTGGAAACTAAATGTTGCGATTTTTTTCAGTAAATACAAGTGATCATGATTGATTAATATAGAATGAAGATTCAATGGCCCCATCCAGTAGTCTTGGGCCGATCGAAGCCCATCTGACGGAACTCGGGAAAGAGGTTGCACATTTGGTCTTTGCTCCGGACTAAACCCAAGCCAAACTTCATCGTGTGAAGCTGGAACAGAATCTCCTTCGCGATAATTTCAAGCTGATAGAAATCACTACTCGGGAAATGTTGGCCAAGCCGCCCAAATATTCTGTCACCCTAGCACACCTTATGCTTAGGTCCTATGCTGGTGTTATAAGGGGCTATGTAACGAGACCATAACTACCTTGTGTAATCCTTTGTTTTAAATAAAAATTGTGATTTTTTTCTTATGGTGAAGTTTGTGAATCTAAAGTGTCCGGATAAATATAGGATGTATATTATTGATGATTTTTGGAAAAGGGATATTTTAAAATATTTATTTAAACCTTCAATAATAAAAAATGTGTAATTATTTTCAAAAAATGGTCTTCTACAGCTGTGTTCATTATGAAATTTAGAGTCTAATAAGATCAACATAATTTTTGATGAATAGTAAATTATGAATTGTGATTTTATGCTTAGGATTAGTAATGTGACCAAATAGATTAGTAATATCACTTAGAGAAAGTATTAATATAATTTAGGAAACTTGATTAAATAATGTTATTCAATAAAATATGTAAATAACTGTTTCAGAAATTATTAATTAAGTATTATTTTTTTCGGGTGAATATAGTTTTTTATTTAAAAATTAAATTAAAAATATTTATAAAAATATTTTTATAAAATGGAGTTCATTTTTGAATTCATATCATCTATATTATGTTAAGGTGAATTTTTGGGATTTTTCTGAAAAAGTTGAATTTGCGGGGAATATTGAATTTTCAGTTTAGAGTTTCGGGTGTTTAATGACATCATTAAGGATGTAATAATTATGTAATAATTTTGGTTCACTTCTAAATAGTAATATACAAGATGATTTGTCCCAAGTGGCCAATACCATGGGAAAATACCAAGGGCAAGGCCATGGTTTTTCCAATACCACCAATGAGGTGTCCCTTGGCCATTAATGCCTTGTCCCCTCACTTCCCCTATAAATACCATGACATTATCTCATCCTTTCGATTCCAAAATTCTACTAAACAATGTTTTGGTCTCCTTACCTCACAATGAGTCCTAACAAGGTTACCTCAAGCCTCCCATGGTCCCAAACATTGAGATTTCGAAGTTACTCTACAAGGTAAGGAATCCAACCTCTCTCCCTCTTTTCATGTATTCTCCTTTATATCATTTATTTTAAGCTCCATGTTCTTATGATGGGGATGTAATTTTATATTAATCCTACTCTCCTTTTCATGTTCATATTATGAGAGACCTCTTATTTATCTCATCAATTCATTTTAAGAATGTTTAAGTGGCGTCGTTAGGCTGCCAAATTTTTGTAAGAGATTCTTTCACCGTTCTCATTTTCAAGTTCTATTATCATGTAAAGTCTTTAAAGTTCATTTTTATTATGTTGGGGTATGATCTCTATATCCATAATAATTTTATTTGTATGTTCATTTGATTAGAGACCCTATTTGACTTCATCAATTCATTTTTTGATGTTTTAAGTGACGTCGTTAGGCTGCCGAATTTTCATAAGAGAAATTTTATTTTTTTCTTCATTCAATGTTTTTCATTTCATATGGTATGTCTTTAAAATTTCATTACCATGTTCTTATATCCTTTATATTATGCCCCTCTAATATTTTTTGGATCATTTATGAGTGGTTAACCCATGTACCCTCTCTTTTCAATGTTTTCTAAAACCCTATAACATAGCTGTTATGCTACATAATTTTCTTCTCAAAATGTCTCTCTATTTTTCTGAAATTCTTTTTTTAAGTGAATACTCAAAGACCTATCTTCTACAGGGGTATTCACATGTATATAAAAAATTTATATTTTAATTCTGGGATTTACATACATGAAACACACTTTCCTTTTTCATGGGTTTAAAATGACATAAAGATCATGTCTTAAGCGCAGTTTTTAAAACGTTATGATTATGAAATGAAACCCATTTATTTTATGCTATATGGGCTATTTATGAAATGTTTGGTGATGATATATGTGGCTCCCATGATGATAAATACAAATTTATGGGTTCTCCCTGATAGCACTCCAATGAATTGGGTAATGATGTGATCTCTAGGGATTTCAATTTTAACGATACCTTGGTGAATAACCTTGGTAATTTTTTTTAAAATGACACCTTGGGGATGGAACTTGGTGATATGTTCATTATTGTCTATGTTAAATGTTGTAGACACATCTTCATGTTATGAACCATGTTCTTTTCATTATGATATTCCTCATGATCTCTTTCTCATGCCTTAAAGCTATTTATCATGACTTTATTGATGTATCTCAAGTTCACATGTAAAATGTTTCCCTTGTTTCCCTTACTGGGACATCTGCTCACCCTTTCCTTTGATGTATGTTCCTAGGTTATGAGATGCAGTAATGGACTTAGGATGAACAAATTAATAAGCCTTTTAAGTGTTTAAGAAGAATTTTTTTATGTTGTCATGTATTAAGTTCCTGGTTTCCAAGAAACTAAACCTTAAAGATCCTCTGTTTTTTAAGATGTAATAAAATGTTATGTTATAAATAGGTTGGATTCCATAGTGTGGGGACTCGATTTCATGGGACCATACCCACAAGAGACAACTCGCTAGTGCAGGTTCACCCGAACCTCCACATATTTCTTTTCTAAGTGGGCATAAGTAGTTCCTCTCAAGGATGTCAAGGCCCATTCTATAGTTGAATTCGTGAGCTCCAATATCATCTAAAGTTTGGAGTCCCTGACGCCATCCCCACCAATAATAGCACCAACTTCCGAACAGTCGAGCTGAAGAAATTGCACGCCAAGTACAACATCCGTTCGAACCATGACTTCTGCTACCACACATAGGTGAATGGATAGATCGAGGCATTCAACAAAACCCTCTCAAACATTTTGCAGAAAATGGTTGGTCAGAACAAGAAGAGTTGGCCAGACAGGCTCCCCAATGCCCTTTGGGCTTATTGGACGACAACTCGCAATTCCACACAGGTGACACCATATTCCCTGGTGTACAGAGCTATGCCGTCTTGCCCATTGAGACCCAACTACCTTAGTTATGCACAACTGTCTATAACTAGAAGGCAGTAGATAAGGTTTCCAGAATTATTCTGGATGAATTAGAAGCAGTTGAAGAGAATAGGCTTCATGCCCTACACAATATTGAAAGGCACCGAAATAAGATATATAGAGCCTTCATCAAAAAGGATCTCCTCCTATCATTCCTACAAGGCGACTTGGTATTGGCCCTCCAGGCGCCAATGATCCCTAGCAAGAAACCACCCAAGTTGAAGCACAAATGGGAAGGACCTTACATAATTCACAGGGCTTACCCCAATGGAGAATACTCCCTGGTGACCATGGATGGTGAGCGTATAACTCCTCCCACCAATGCCAATTTCCTCAAGAAATACATTTTCTGAGCCACAATTGGTCCTGCACAACCTAAAAATGTTGGTCCGGCATGACCCTAAACTACGTATTAGTTAGACATGACCCAAAACTGTTCGGTCTAGCATGACCTTAAACTGTTCAGTCCTACATGACTTTTAACTATACATCGTCCTTCAAGATGATAAACTAAGCCCTTAAAACTATATATGGCTTGATTCTCATCAGCATGGGAAACATATGAATGCTCAAGCATTTTTTCTCCAGCCCATCCCCCAAACTCTTCTCATTGAAATTCCCCATGGGTATAGTTCTCTTAGAGGATCCTTGCATGATATGGTGTAGGCTTCCTTATCCCCACTCATGCTAGGATTATAATGGTCGCACCATGTGCCTACTCCCCATTCTTATATCCTCCCACGTCCTCACCACACGATGCTAAACTACATGGCATTCAAGAACTACGTATGGATTGATTCGCATCCTTTTGGGATATGTTGGAATTCTTGGAAATTTCACCTGTTGGCCCTACCCAAACGCCATAATTTCTTCCCTGGGTCAAAACATATGGTGGGGTGCATAATTTTTCCCCAATTCACGTCGAGCTCATCTCGATCCGGCCACATGTCCCACTCCCTGAAGATGTTCTCCTCTTTCATAGATGGGTACATATATGATTCACCCACACCTTTAATTGGGACTCCATCATCTTTCCCATCCAGAAGGGCCCCCGAATGGCATGAATTCTATGCCTAAGGGCTCTCCTACCGCTTTGGGCCAACTCCCTAGAGGATGTTGAGAAACAATCTGATACAAGTCCCGCATTGAAAACATGGTTAGTGGTTAATGCTCATTTGTTGTTCCCATTTCAGGTCAATATAGGGACGATGTGTTTCGAACATGGTGAAAAACTATCATGTGTCATTAAAACCACCCCAAGATGTCCCAAACATTGAGTGTAGTGGTTCATTCTGCCCCGTTGTATCTCCAAGTGACGAACTCCCTTCGGGCGATGCTAGTTACGAGATTGTACGGTGTGGTATGGGATTATGTCTTTATTCATGCCGGGTTACTTGTCGCGCCGTACACCTCCTGAATGTGTGGTATCATACCCACTTTCATCCTCAATACAAGAGGTTAAACTTATAATTAATCGAGCCTTCCCATCCGAGGCCCAGCCTCAGGTCCCTTGGCCTTTTCAGGCCCCCAGACCAAGTTCTCACTGGGGATTTCATGGTGGTGTATGGGATTATGTCCTCATTCACATCCGGTTATTAGCCATGTCGTACACCTACCTTGTTTAGGTTATCTTAATCCTCTCTTAGTCCTCAATGAAAGATGTTAAACTGCAAATTGGTCAGGCCTTTCTGACCGAGGCCCTGCCTCAGGCCCTTTGGCCTTCTGTGGCCCCCAGCCCAAGTTTCTATTTAGGGTTGTACGATGCTCGATGGGATTATGTCCTCATTAACGTTTGGTTACTCGTTGTACCGTACACCCCCTCCTTAGGGTATCTTACCCCTATTCTCCCTCTAGAACTTTGTATGGCTTGATTCCAATCTTTATGGAATATGTAGGACCGCCAGAACATCTAGACTTCGGGTCCATCCCCATATCTTAGAAATATCCATTTCACCTTTCCCCTTTGGCCTACCCTTTCTTGGGGATGGGAGTATATGGTGTGATATGAGACTATGTACTCATTCACATCGGGTTTGTAAGGAACACGCCACGTACCTCTCCCTCCTAGGAGTTCGCTATCCATGTATTCTATACACATCCCTTCAAATGGGTTATTCTCAAGTTGAGAAACCTCCTCGACCCTCGTTGGAGATGCACCAATCTATTTAAGAGTACTCTGGTTCAGCATTTGGAGTGTCGGATTTTACTTGGACATGCTTTCGTCCATTTTTCATGCTTAATGTTCCCCCAATATTTGGGCTTCCATAATCTTTCACACCTGAAGGGACCCCCAAATGGCTTGGATTATAGGACTAAGGGATTTCCTACCATTATGGGCCAACATCTACGAGGGTTTCAGAAATAAAATCGATACAAGTCCCGCGTTGTGAATATGGTCAGTGGCTGACGCTCATTTTTTTTCCTCATTACAGTCTAATGCGATATGGATGCTGTGTTTCAATCACAGTCAATAGTAATCCTCCATCATCCTGCCATCCCGTTTAAGCCTTCAATGATGGTTACATTATTCACATCATTGCCCACCCCATCATGTCTAGGTAGAATTTTGACACTCTTGACACTATCCCTCAGTGATAATTTTCACGTTAGGAGGACATATCAGCGATAAAGTCATCATTCGAGGCTTTTCACCGACTTCCCTTCTCCATTGTACGAGCTCCAAGACCATAAACCAAGATCTCTCTTAGAGATACATGTGGCTTGAATCCCATCCTCATGGGGGGATATGTAGGAACACCCGAAAATCTCATCTTTGGGTCCAGCTCAATTGGGAGATCATTTCTCCTACCCATTATCCTCTAAACCTTATTGACCCCTGGCCCGAGGTTCCTTTCCTGGAGTTGTGCATGGTGTGATGTGGACCTCGTCCTCATGTTGGGCATGCTATATCACATTGTTCATATTCTTTCTTGTCCAATCCATACAACTTTAAACTATGAAACCTGGTCCCATCACATAGCCCTAAATTGTGACAACATCGTCCCGGTCGCACGATGAAAAAATGGCACTGCATTGTGATGACCTCACCATGGGGGAGTGGGCATTACGTTGGGTATCAGTTATCCCCCACACCATTTGTTAATGATAACATCTGGATTGAATCCCCTGGTGATACCAGGATCCTTAGGTCCTTAGTTTTTTGCTTAAAAACACATCTACCCTAAAGGACAAACAAGATCTATCAAATACCTCTTCTTTTGGTGTGAGGGCCAGACCCGCACTCCCTTTCATCCCTGGAACTAGTACCTCACTGTGCCACCCCTTATAACAACAGACATCTTGATTCCCATTTCCATGGGATGCGAAGGAACGCCCGTGCAACCCGTCTCAGGCCTATCCTAACTTTCATTTTCGGTCCGTAGACCTAAAACTGCCCCATGGAACACATGATGATGTGGGCCTCTACCTCATTCATATCGAGTTGTACAAATTACATCACTATGTGTCTCCTGCATTGCCTACTGTCCATGTTCCAAGCTCTAAGACCTTAAACCAAGACCCTTTTCTCGAACTACGTATGGTTTGATTCCCATCTCCAGGGGATACGTAGGGACGACCAGGAATTTCATCTCGGGTCCATCCCTAGTAATCACAAATCCCACCCCTTCTCATTTTTAGCCCCTTGGCCTGACCCCTCGTGGGGAGTTATGTAACTGTGGATTTTCCCTGAACATGTTTGGGAGGCCCCATGGTGACATCGGGGAGAGATAAATCCCTCGTCAGAGAAGGTCCTGTCTAAATGTTAGGATGGTCCATGGTCAGACTAATACACCCATCTTATGTGTTCCCACCATGGTGGCGTAATTTCAAGAGTGTTGGATTCTGTCCGAACAAACCACCACTCCCCCTTCCATGCTTTTCATGCCCCTTATATGGACCCTCATCCTTTTTCACATATAACGGGACCTCCTAACAGTATGGATGCTCGGTCTATGGCTCGCCTACTATCCTGGGCTAACATTCTGGAGGACTAATGGATGATGTTTTGAGTCAGACCTCATATTTTGAACATGGTTAACGGTCGAACCACATTTGTTATCCCCATTACAGGCTAACTGATAGGGATGTGTTATTTTGAACACAATCAACAATTATCCTTTATTTTCACACCACCTTCCACAGTGTTCTGAATTTGGGGTATCAAGATTAACATTTTTCATTCCCCTATAAGTAGTAATGAGAAATGAGTTTTTAATTTTGGCCAAAACAGGGCCCTTAGGAGTCATGTCCTTGGATCGATCAATCTAGTGCCGTTACCTTTTGGCTGATGGCCTCCAGGATTGCTTCCCGCCCCATGAAGACTCTCTCTTCATCAGTGGCCGCAGAGTGTAGTCCACTGACCATAGCTCGTGCTTGCACCTTTTCAATTTGCAGTTTTGTCAGTTGGTGTCCCACTTCCAGGAGTTTCTCTTGGGTGACTTCCAGTTGGGCCCTCAACTGATTCACAAGCTCAAAACAGTTCACAATGAATATTTCCTTTTCCTTCACATGTTATTGAAGGCATCGAACCTCTTTTTATGTCCGGATGAACGCTTGGGTACTCCCTGACTACTCTTGACATTGGTCAATGTCGAAGCGCCAGCTACTCTCACGCAACTTCTTGGCCATGTAGTCATGGGCCATCAAATGAAGACGTTAAGCATCTACCCTTATAACACCTAGAAAGTGTAGCCAGTTGTGGAGGGATCCCATCCTCTTTAGCCAAAACACATGTGGTTGACCGAGGAAATTTTCGATGCAGTTTCACCCTTTGCGTCACGTCATTTGGCTCTCCTCGTCCACCTCTAAGTCGGAATCGTCAATCTCCTTGGGGTTTGTGGGCCGATAATCAGGGAAGGTAACCAACAAGCTGGCAGAAACGTCCTCTTCGGGTGATCCTCCCATAGGATTAGGCTCTTCAACACTCGGGCATCCTTCTTCTCTTGCCTGGGTCCCGGTAGCTCCCTCGGCAGCTTCCGGCCCTGCCCCGACAGTAGTGTCGCTGATATCCATAGCCCCTTGTTCACTGAGTGTCATGGTCGGCTCGGTTTGGGAGGTATGCCCTGGATGGGACAACACATTCATCTTAGAATCGCTCATCGATGGACCTGGCTCTACAGCCCGACAAGCCTTCAGTGTCGTGATCACTGCACATACAATGAACACCCTGATCATTTGTGCTCTCCAACGATGATTAACCAGCGTTGAAATAATGAACTTACAAGATCCCAAAGCATCAGCCTCCGGTGTTCTAGCCGCTACAGGAGATGCCATTAAGGTAGATCCCTCAGTTCTCATCAACTCAATAATGGGCGTCGGCTCCCCACCTTGTTCTACCAGCGTCTCCTCCCCTTCGAATGGAGACCCTCGGTCGGTGCCCACACGCTCCTGGACAGGATAAGGAGATCTGATTGGGGTCTAAAAAAATGATGAGGGGAAAAGATAGACAAGGAATGAGACGTACCTCATGTAGCTCAGTTACATCCACATCAGAGATGAAGATCTCACCACTCTTCTAGAGACTCACTTGCTGGGATGCCCCCTGAGTCACCCCACCTTCAGGCTCCTTTTCTCCTTCACCCCTCCTTAACCTTTTTTTATTCCTCTTCTTCTATCTCGGCACCCTTCGGCTCATCGTCATTGTCATCATCATCTGACGACATATTTTTTGGATCATTCTCCTGACCGAGAATTACATTCACCAAGAAGGATGGATCCTCACACCGACCCCATTGGCATGAATACAAGTCCATGGCCTTCAGATACGCATTTCGACGATGAAAGTTTACCCTGTCGACAACCCGAATGAGTCTGACCTCTGGCAGTTGGATTCCGTCTCGCACTGTCTTCTTCCAAAGAGCTTCAATACTCATCGATCATTGCAGGGTCATCCAGGCTGAACACAGGGCCAGGATGATTGTGTCATTGGATGGTTGAAGCAGATACCTTATCTGCTTCCCTGGGAGTTCCCTAGCTGCTACATGATCCACTATCTCCTTAGGCGATGAGGACCCGGGCGCGCTGTATGATGTCCCCACTACTGAACTCCCGGCCTATGTGGGTCTGATTGCTTGACATGCCTCCAGCCTTTCCTTCCCAACAACACCATATATTCTCTCTCACCGCCCATGTTCTACACTGGCTACCTGGAGTTTCCGAACTCTCTTTCACAAATTCCCCTCAGGGTATACTATATCCCAATGATCAGCATATTCGGTTGATAAGACAGCATAAACTCCAGTGGTAGGAAAGGTGATAACATCACCAGAGCCTTGGGTCATGAACATAAGCCACATTTCGTGAAAAACGTAGGGATGACTTTCCTCCCGAACATCTATGTGCACCTTATCCAACATCCACTGAAGGCATCTGAACTTCCTGGAGAACCTGTATGACACATTGGGCTCAAAAAAGTTCTTCCCATCAATCTGGGCCCTGACCACCCCACATCTAATGCCCTAGAAGTATTCCCTCTACTCCAGTGAGCCCTTCTCGTTATCTATCATCTGGCCAGTCGGGGTGGGGAATGGGATGAAAGTGAAGTTTTCCTAATTTTTGAACCTGGTCCTTATTCCCTCCTCATTGAATAGAAACGGCATGACCCCCGTGATGTTCATCAAAGAAGTTTGTAGGCCATTACTCGGAGGACGAACGATGTTCGGAAAGGTATACCCGCCGCAATGGGCTGAAACCCATCCATAAAAGATCTGGAAGGGACCACAGATCATCCTCAGGGACCCTACTCTCAAAATGTGTCCCAAAATAGAGTACATACGAGCCAACACGGGGACTCCCAGATTGAATATCTGATTAGCGGTCATGATGCCAGCCATCACTAAGGTCGTTAGAAAAACTCCCATCCTTCTGTCTCTCGCTGGTATGATCCACCCACCAAGGAATGCACAAGGAATCCTGCATATCATACGTTCAGGTCTTGGCCCCCGTTAATGTTAATTCCCCATGATTGATAGTCCCTCGCCTCCAGGATCCTCCAGTACGATCCCTTTTTTCCCCTCTATGCCGCAGTCGGACACCGCCTCCCTCACCCCGACATCTTGACTTCCAGACCCCTTTCCAGGAACAAGATGAACATTTTCTTCTAAGAAATGTCCTTCAAGAAATCTTGGACCCCTAACCTCTCCTTAGACATCTCCAAGTGTCATGTCAGCATGGGGGTTCTTGATCCGTCTCCCTAGACATTCATTGGAGGGAGGAATTCATCATATTGGTGGCCATCCAAAGGGACAACCTGGATGCAATTAATGTCCCAATGGTCGATTCCAACTTCCCCATGATGAAGGTGGAAGGTATTGGGGTCGGGGGACCATCGAGTAAACAGATCTTGACCAAGCTCATGCTAGCGATAGAATCTAAACTGCGACGTCCACACCGCCTCGAACAAACTGATGTGCCGCAGTTTGGCCCCAATCCTGTCACATGTCTGGAAGACCCAATATGTTAAGGACTATTTATTATTGAAATTGCCTCTAGATTAAAGATCCCAATCCTACAGCCAGCCTTTGGTCTCTTCAGTAACACTCTGACAGAAGGTGCTTGCGTAGAGAGTCAGAGAACTCTCTGTAACAGGGTCACTCCCCGAGAAGGTCCTAGTCCAGGGATTCAAGACATACACATCCATGTGTCTGGTTTCTCTAGAAGGATGGTCGTTGTAGGTGATGTTATATCGGGTTAGGTCATCCTCGCGGGTCAACCAAGACCGCGGTGTGTCAACCTCAAACCTTAGCACAGGAACCTCCTCCAAGATTCTGAAGTCCTAGGTCGGCAGGTTGGAAGACATTTCATGCTTGTTCTACGTTGGGGTCAAAATTTTGAAGAGAGTATGACTATTGGATATGATCCGTCTGGTGCTATAAACCACAGGGTTGGAGACCAACTCGGCCCTTTGAGTAGCGGATGCGACTTCCCTCTCAACGTCAGCCAGATTGGTGTCCATCTCCTACCAGCAATGTTTTGAGAAGTCTGTGCGAGAAAAACAGTCACTGGTGTGAAAAAACAGATGTGGGCATGAAAAAGTAGCAGTTGGCACAAAAAATTAGCTTCTGGCATGAAAAAACGGAATTTGGCACGGAAATTCCTGGGTTGGTGTGTAACCAAACTGTTGTTCATGGTGAATTCTGCGCAACTGAAGCGTTATTTACGCAGGCGGAGGAATTTTTTTCACGCGTGAGAGCTCTTGAATTATTGCATGAGAAAGGTTCATATGGAATGAAGGACCCACATGACCTTTTATAGGCGCGGTAAGTGGTTTCTGCATGCGTGTGACGAGCGGATTGCTCGTTCCCTGACGGTTTTCACAGCACTTCGGTTTTAAGTGTGTGGCGGGCCCATAGAGACATGTATCTCGGCGTTTCCCTTAGAATCTGACCTTTGTGGCCCTTTGCCAATCAGATCCTGAGCGGGGAATTTGTAGACGCTGAAAGACGCTAAAGAGATAAAGCAGTTTGGGGTGCGACAAAGAAAATCCATATTTGGAACCAGCGATCCATTCCGGGGGGCCTAGAGGGGTGGTGAAAAACAAATAAAGATAAAAGCGAAAGAAAAATGTCCCGTACATAAAACTATGGGATTCATGAGAGTTTTCAGCACGGGCGCGGAAGAGTTTCATGCCAACACTCTACACGGTGGATCTACGTGTTGCCGACATAGCGTGCACAATATTTTTCGATGGCGTGTTTTTTGCATGGATCTGTGATCTCGAGCATCTATGAATAGAAGGCCACCCCCTTCGACTTCTGGGCTGAAGAATCTGAACCAACTCCCCTGAGCGAAATTCCTCTCTCGTGTGTGCAAAAATATGGCTCTCAGGTACTAAATTTTTCGCATCGGGTCGCCCGGGGGTCCGCCTTTGCATGGGACTACTCGGGCTTGATCCTTGTCCAAATCCCCTAGAGCCCCTTCCCTCACGTGCAATTCCTTCCGATTGCGCG
This sequence comes from Viscum album, assembly GCA_963277665.1. NCBI lineage: Eukaryota > Viridiplantae > Streptophyta > Magnoliopsida > Santalales > Viscaceae > Viscum > Viscum album. The sequence goes on along the minus strand of OY728138.1, from coordinate 1,527,526,904 downwards.
CAATTTATTTTACACGTCGGCCCGCTCTTTTTCACGCCCAACGCTCAATTTCTTATCGCCCCTGACTTTTTCATGTGCACAATTCCTTTTTCACACTGGAACTAACATTTTCGCGCACATAATTCCATTTGTGTGCTAGCCTGGCCTTTTTTTAGTGCACGCAATTCCTTTTGCGTGCTATCCCAGCCCTTTTTCGCACGACGGTCCCTTTTGCACGTAAGCCTCCCACCTTTTGCGATCGTGATGTCCCTCTTCTGGGCATCATTTTCAGGAACCTCCTGTTCCCAAAACACCTTCTCCATATACTCATTTTCCGTGAAACATCCTAGGTTTTCACAAAGTAACTTCAAAGTCCCCTAGACGATACCGCCCATTGTGTTGCTTCACCTCATTCTTCTTCGCATAGGCATGCTAATGACTATTGATTTTCCGAATAGCCACGCTAATGTGGACCCCCCGATGGTTCACTCCATGACACCCCCTATCTACAACTTTGCATGTCCCCTCTCTGCACCAAGTAACAGAGGGTATCAGTTATGTAAGTCCTAGGGGTGCAGAGTAAACACACCTCGTCTGAGCTGCAAGATGATAAATTTCCAAGCACCATCATCCTCAACACATGAAGTTATACTATGACCTCACCCTATGCCTTGCACACGGGGTACCCCCACCGTGGACATTCTCCACGCCCATTGGTCTCGACAGGGGATGATATCCTCTTTATGGGAGTGGTGTTTGTCCATGGGGAAAGGATGACCAACTCGGTGTAAGCCCCTAGCTTTCTTGTAGGAGGTAGCATCCCTGCTCCTACTTTCTTCTTCATTCCCCAAGTCCAGCAAAGGGCGTGATGGGGAACAATGCTTCTCCTTTCTTTGGTCCCAAATGCCTCTCCTGTTGTGCTTTTTCTCCATCGGGACTCCCTCCTAGAGTAAGCCCCAACCCCTTCGGGCTGCTAACCACGCGTAAGCCCCTTTTTCTTCTTTGGGCGGCTAGCTATATGTAAGCCCAACTCCACTTCCCACGGATGCACCTTTTGCAATGTGATCATCAGGTCTCTACTACCTCTTGTTTCTCACACCGAGAATGACTCACGTGGGCTTAGAATAAGCATAAACCATGACATCATCTCTGGAAATCCTAGAGTGTAATCCCCAAACCTACCTGAACTACGAGGACTATGACCCTTTCCAAGGAAAGGTACGTAGAAGGCCTCCCTGAGGTTCACGCCCACAACCAATGGGACCCCAGGTCCTCCTTCACGTCGGTTCGCCGACGCCCACCTGAACAACGAGGTCTTTGATCCTTGCCCAAGAAAGTTACATAGGAAAACTCCCTGAGGTTGAATCCCAACACCCATTGGTCGTTCCGACCATCTTTACATTGGTTCGCGAACCCTATCCTAACTATGAGGACTTTGATCTTTGTTAAGGCAAGGAACATAGGAAGCCTCCCTGAGGTTCAATCCCACCTTCCACCTGGACCCCAAGTCATTATTCACGTGGATTCACCGACTCATGCCCCCATATCCTGAACTACGAGGTCTTCGATTCTTGCTAAGGTAAGGTATGTATGAAACCTCCCCGAGGTTCAAGCCCACCAACAATTTTTTGTTCTGACCACTTTTATATCAGTTCTCCAACACACATCAGTTCCGACCAGCTTCACGTAGGTTCGTCTCTATCTCTCATGACATTAAAATGTGGATCCCATCCAGCGGTAATCCATTGTGACCCTGTCCAGTGGTAAACCATTGTGACTCCATTCAGGCGTAATCCATTGTCAACCCCATTCAGTGGTAAGCCGTTGTCAACCCCATCTAGCGGTAAGCCATTGTGACTCCATCCAGCGGTAATCCATTGTGACCCTAAACAGTGGTAAGTCAGTGAAACACTCACCAGTGGCATGCTGACCTCAGATGAACTACGTGGACTTTGATTACCTACCATGAGGATATGTAGGAAGCCTCTTTGAGGCTCAAGAACAAAACCATAATCTTCCCCATGATGGTTCTATACCATTCACCGCCTCCCGCACGAAAAATTCCATCATCCATCCTGATTCATACCCTGGTCACCACATCCCGATGGGATCATACCACCTCATACCCTATTCCCCTCAATAGTAACCGGGAAGTCAACCATGCATTGGCCCCAACATCAGTGTCCCCTCAATATGTTTCACCCTTATGATCCACTCTAGTAAGTGTTCAGATCATCCCAATCCGTCTCCGCCAGACGTTAAACATGCGGCATACCTTGTTTTAAACATGGGAAGCTGAGGAAAACCTCAGATACATGCCCATGGAATATGATTCCTCACATTCGATGTGAGATGCATCAGGCTTCCACGCCCTCGAGAATCCCTATAATAAGGGACATAATATAGACACACCAATCCCCTAGCGTCCAGACTCACCAGTGATGCCCAACATGACTACACCCCTAACCGAATGTTGCTGCACTGACTGGACCCATTGGAATGTCCTGATAGAAGCAATGTAATTAATTGGTGTCCATGAAGATATGGTGCCAGGAAGAATTTCATGAAAAAAGTATTAAGTCTATGAGGGAGACCCAGACTAGGTGATGAGTTCTAAGGAGGAATCCACAGATGGAAGAATCGATATCTGATCATCCCGATTGGATCAAGGTGCAGATGTCCCTGAATAAGTGATGAATGTCACCTGACTTTGGAAAGTGGGAATGCGGGGTAACAATACCGCACCTCTCATCCCCAAAAGAGATGGATGCACACACCATAGAAATAGCGTCAGAAACCGATTTATTTATGATTTTTACTAAAAATATGAAAGTAATTGTTGTTTTAGTAGTTAAAGCATGAATGGTATTTCACTCCATTATTTTGATCAATTATTTAAAGATTAAATTAAATTTTTCCATGTTAATTTTAAAATAAATTGTTTTTATTTAATATTTGGGAGATTTTGGTATTCTAAAAATTATTTCTCTAAGTGAAAAGGGTATTTTATAATGAACGTTTTAATGATTTTTTTAATTAATATTCTTCAAAAAAACAATTGGTGTTGTTTATGTGTTAGTGGGGATATAATCTAATGGTACCATCCTTATTCTATCTCTAGACGGTTTAAAATTTTGATTATGATATTTTTATGAAACCCATTCAATTACTTGGGTTATTTTATATTGGATTGATGAAATTTTTATGAACCATATTTTCTCTATATGGGTTATGATTGGATGATATGATGATATAAAGAATTTTTAATGGTCTTATGTCATATATATGTATAATTTTCATTATTTTATTGGTGGTGCTATAATTATATATCCCTCTAATTAATTGGGTAACATTTTGTATCTCATGATATAATTATGGGAATAAGTCGATGTGCTTGATCTAAAATAATAAAAAATACAATGTGTTTGAACTATTATGAGAAACAAATCGATGTTGTTAAACCACTATGGGAAACATGTAAATGTGCTGGATGCTCTATCGGATGTAGTTGGGGGTTCCTGATCCATTTTGATATGGTAAATACATGGGGATACTTGATCCACTATTATTTTATGGCCACAGTAGATAACCTTTACATATGAAATTGTTTCTATACATATGATGGTACCACACTTATATAACCTAAACTTGTGGGTCATGATTAATTCATGATGACTTATCACTCTTACGATTCATTTAATTTTTAATGATAATGTTTTCTGCCATGAATTATGCTTATAGTATTTAGTGGTTTGTGTATAAAATTTGTAAGGAATATTCATGATCTTATATCCTTATTCTTTTCTTATTCTTTCATATGATTATCGATTGATATCTACCATGTTTACCGTTACTAGGTATCTAAGCTCACAATTTATTATGATTCCTTACCCTAGGATATGAAAAAATGTATTATGTATGATATGTATAATAAGGGTGCTAGTTATGAATAATTTTTCGGCCTAAAGGGGATAAGATACCCTAAGAGAGGGGGTGAATTAGGGTAGGTATATTCTTCCCAAAATTATTCATGCCCCACTGGATCTTGACCTCTCTATTATAAGGGTCAATTTATTTACCCTTAAGTGTTTATGGTGATATGATTCTATCAATACTTATATGATGATGATGCACATAATGTAATGATGGAAATAAATAACGAGGAAATATATATTTTAGATGGTTCACTCTCACTAGGCTACGTATGAGGACTATATAATGACAATGTGCCAATGTACGAAATCCACTATGGTTAACTTCTGAAATGTATAGTTCGAGCAAGATCACTTCTATGATCTGGCTCATTTACTTTAAAAGGTTTCGGGATATCTCACTACTCCATAAGGGTCACTCCCTCAATCTCTCATTTTATGGATCAGTGCTGGTTGATTGAATAACCTTCTTCCTCTTCCTTCATCACTACTCTGGAAGGGATTCACCCACAGTTTATAGACAAGTAGGACCCTTCATTAAACATAATTAATTCATCCCTAGTTCTAGATATATGCTCTATTTATGCCCCAAATTCATCTAATTGTTGAATACCACTTTACCATCGATTTATTGGGAAAATATTTTATTTTACTGAAAATTTGGGTGTCTTAAGTGAAACTTTAACACATTTTGTGCAGCATTTAATTTTTATCATGGAACTACCAACTTACACATACTCTGAAATAACTTCTATCATATATAAATTCTCATTGAAATTCCTCTTACACACAACTCTTAAACTTTTCAATCACCTTACATGGTCATTTACACTCAATTCTCTTCTTCTTCACAACAAGTATTTTGATTTGTTGCTTCATGAAACTCATTTTCATGTAACTCTTATGCATTGCGCATAACCCTCTATTTGAGAAACTCTATTTGAATGAAACTCTTACAATATTTAGAGCCATAATTTTCAATAAGGGTTTAGATGATGAAATTATGGGGGTATCCATTTATTTATAAACCTAGATGATAGTATATGAAAAATCATTATTTTCCACCTCTATGCATGCAAGAAATCTATTTTTTCACAGAAATTGTTTTTTGGGAAAATTACATCTTCTTTGTAATTTTATATCTTCAATGCGCATATTTTATTTTTCTTTATTTTGATTCTATGATCTTGAATCATTACATGTGAACATAATTTTTAATCATCATGACCTCTGTGTGTAACTTTTTACTTTAATTTTGTGTCATGAAAATCCCATCTACCACATAATTTCAGTTCTTTCACATGCCATTTTCATTTTCCGTATTGTTATTTTCATTTATAAAAATAAAATTGTTTAAAACTCAATTTTTATGTTGTATTTTTCATGTAATATTCATTCACATGTTCCACTTGGCATGAAAAACTTACTGTCTTGCAAACTATCTTTCATGAAAAAAAACAAAATCTTTCATGAAAACACAGGAAACAGTGTTCCCTTGTATATGCATCTTTCTATAACACCTCTAGAGTATCCAGTCATTTGTCTTGGATATTTTTCAATATTAGATGTCCAAAATATCTCGATAACTCTTCAAATATCTTTATAATATGAATTTTTCAACAAAAGGATCCAACCCAAAACACTGCAATGTTAACCTGGGGGATTTTTTCGAATCAAATAACAATGGGAGATGATGAAGTTATCTTATGACCTATTTATTTATCTTGCCATTTTTCAAAAGGAACTGAAACTATGAAATTATGGTGTATAACATTATTTTATGTAATAAATATCATTATATTAAGATGTGATATATATGTATAAAAAGTATGGTTCGCTATAAATATTCTTTTTAATTATTGATTATGGTAATTTCTAATGTTTTTTTACAAAAGTATGAAATGAATGTTTTCTTTTAACTTATATGGTATGAATATAATTTCATACTTTTTGGAATATTTAATGATTTGAAGCATCCATTGCAATTTTTGATGGTTATTTTCAAAGAAATCTTTTTCATTAATAATTGGGTATTTTTTATTATAAATAAGTGATTCCAAAATAAAAAATTATATTTTACTCAAGAAATATAGTAGAGATATTTTAATGAAAATTTTTATTTATGATAACATTCCTTGATTTTAAGTTAGATTTAATGGGTATATGATCAAATAATATAATCCTTATTCTTTCTCTATATAGTTATGATTGTGATGAAAATATGTTTATAAAACCAATTTCCTTTCCATTGGTTATGCGATGATAAAATGTTGATAAAACCCATTTCTTTACCATGAGTTATGCATTGGTGAAATGATTATAAAACCCATTTTCTTTTCACATGTTGTTATATGATAATTGTTTTATGTATTTTTGGCACAAATATATATGATATTCATTATGATATGTGTGGTTGTAAAATTATATATCCTTATAATGTATTGGGTAAAGAAAAAATTTCTCATGAGATAAATAGAACTGGGATGGGGAGTAAACCCATTTCAATAAGGGAGTATATCTGTAGAGACCCGTATCTTGACGTACATGGACATTACATTACATTTGCGTAATACTTAGTACATAACAAAAACACACACACAAGGACCTTAATAGTTTAGTGTCTTTGGAAACTCGAAATATAATCTTCTAATCGTGGTGAAAGATCTTCAACATCTCCCATAAAGATCTTCTTTTTTTATACCTAAAACCTTTCTTTATATCCTGGGGAAAAGAAAACATAAAAGGGTGAGCTCAAATGCTCAGTAAGGGTAAACAAAAGAAATATCAATCACATCATATACATAAGCACATAACTTTTGGAAATCTTAACCTGCAAAAGAGATCATAATTTCATAACATGGGGTAAATCATGGCAGTGAAATGTAATCACAATAATCATAACATAAAACATGAAACTTTGTGGCATTCACACATAATCATAGAGAATCATTTCTTGTTAGTCAAGACTCATTGCCAAGACTATCTTAGTGGACAAAGTCCCTTTCTGAATCGAGTAACCCTCGTTTCAGTCCTGTTTCACTGAACCGGTATAACCTACCATTCCAGCCATGTCTATCTCATGAGATATAAAATCTTTACCCAATGCATTGGAGGGAGATATAGGTCCCACCCATCTCATAAAGATACAATTCTTATGTGTGCCACAAAAATCATAAATCATACATCATTGCATAACCCATGTAATAAAAATGGGATTCTTAAACAACATGACATCATAAAACCATTCATATAAGATAAAGGAATTCATAAACATAATTCCATCACAACATAGTCAAATCAATGTACAAATATGGATAGAAACAGAACCCTTTATTACCTTAGATGGAAAATAATTTTGATAAAACACTTGAAATGAATTTTTGAGGAAAATATCCTTTCTTCTTCAAAATCAATTTCTTTTCACAAAACATCATGCAATTTTAAAAGAAAGTGATTTAATTGAAAATAGTCATGAAATATTTTGGAGTAAGCTTCATGAAAATAAGGATTTATAAAACCGTAAAAATCCGTTCATGCCGTTTAAAAAGAAAACATTCTTCTCGTACTTTTGTCGGAAAAGTCAAAAAGTACCTCGTAAGACAAAAGATTCCTTTCATAGATATTACTAAAAACTCACCGAAGGGTAAAAATGGATTTAAAAAATTGTAGGTGGATGGAAATAATATTACATATTGATGAAACATGGATGTGGATGATAAAATACACCCCAGTAAATACTTATGAATAAACAATCTCGGATAAAAATGAGATTGTGATATTTCCCTTACCTTAGGTCCGATTTGCTTCGTATGTGTCCGAACCTCCTGTATAATGATTTAAATAATGTCATTGACTTATTACAGAATCATATTCATTGTTATGATATCATACGTGGTTCACTTATGACATTATATTACCCGTTCTTTTGTAAATTCCATGTTAAAGAAGCGTTTTGGGTAAAATCGTTTCATTTATCGTAGGTGTTTTGACTTTTTGTTCTTGACATTATTATTACTTATATCATGACTTACTTACATCCAGAATATAAAATATGATTTATATATCATATATATTCAGTATATATATATATATATATAATAGATAGATAAATGAAATAAAAAACACCGTTCATGGAGACGGTAGTCCGTACGTACGCATGAACGCTGTTTTTCTTTCTTTATTGTCTTGAATGGAAGTAAGTAGATGACATACATATATATATATACATAAATCCAGTATCATTATTATGTCATATATTTCATTAGTACTTATTATATATACTTTATAATCATTCATGAAAGGTTAATCATTAAGAATGAATCTCATCGCGTCGTGGAGACGGTAGTCCGTACGTACGCACGAGCGATGATATCATTTTCATAAATATTGAATTGAATCGGAGTGGATTATACAATATATCAGAATCAATATTATGTTGTAATAACAATGTATAGTTATTCTTTACACCATTATACCCATCCATGTAAGGTGGTGGTGGAAAATAGATTACACCACGCCGTGGAGACGGTATTCCGTACGTACGCACGCGCAGTGATTTCTTTTTCTGTAGGATGGATAGATGGTGAAATAGGGTTGTTTCATACTTATAATAACATATATGTATATGAGTGATACTGATGTTATTACTTCATAATGAAACAACCTAATAAGAAGAAGTGGAAGAAGAAATAATGATGAAAGAATTGGTAACGGTAATTACCTCTTCTTTGAAGCGCCTCTTTGAGACCTCCTCTTAGGGCACTAAAATTGGTCTTTGAGGAAGACCAAAACCTCTAGGATGTTTCTAGGGAAGTGGAGAAGAGATTTTGGCAGGGTTTGGCCGAGATTGAGTGCTCAAATTGGTGTGAGGAGGAGGGGGAGGAGGTGCCCTTTTATAAGGGAGGAGAGGGGCACCTTAGGAATATCTCAAAATATTATTTTATATTAAAGTCAAAATCGGTTTATAATGGCTCCAAAGGGTCTTATTTCGAAGATAAGGTGGGGATGGGTCGAAATCCTATCAACCAATAAGATTTAGACAAGTTTAGGGTATTATTTTAACCTTATCAATTAGATTTAACTCTAAGTTAAATAATTTAACTTTTACCATGTCTTTTTGTTTTCTTTCACTATATGGTTAATAAACGTACTATAACATGCCAAACGAACCCCAAATTGTTTATTATTAATATATATATCCTTATCTAAGTCATTCGGCCGAACCTTAGATTTTTAGGAATAAAATAACAATTAATAATATAATATTTGATTTAAAAACTATTTTGTGTCAATTTTGACACTATTTGATATATGATTTTTGTGAAAGTCATAACAGAATTATATGTTCGAACCATGTTGATTAAATCAACATTAATATATCATAGTAACCTAGAAAATTAGTGTAATTCATAAAAAGTCTTAAATTACATTTATTTTGGTATTTATCTTATCAATTATGTCAATATTTCATTAATAAGATAATTACTGCATCATCTTTGTGTCATAAATAAATTAAATTATTTAATGTCTAAAAATTACAAATAAAATACCATCATGTAGGAAATCTTTTTAGATTTATAATGAATATTTACAATAGAATTTATCTTATGTATAACCCCATTTTATAAATGATTTACTTATTAAACTTTGATTTTAACTATTTTAACCCTTCTTTAAATAAATTAATAATAAATGTCCTAATCTAATCCAAGTGGGGCTAAATGGTCATATTTTATTCCTAAGTTTGTTTTTGGTCGAATTACACTTGTCCAATAGAATTAGGACATGTGTTAGGGTAATAGTAATATCATATTTACCCTTAGTTACCCTATTTACTATTAACCGCGGTTAAAAAAAGTAAAAAGTTATTATTCACCAAAAAATTATATTCATCTCATTGAACCACATTTTAGTCCTTGATATTAACCGTGTCTCTCGGATTTTCGAAATTCCATTCACAGAAGCGGTAAAATTAAGTTTTATGCAAAATTCAGTTTTTTTAACTACCACTTAGTAGTTTCACTATTCATCAAAAATTGAAAGTTTTCAGAAAAATACCAAAATTTCACCCTAGGCTAATTTCGATATTCTGAGTCCAAAAATGAAGTCCATTTTGAAAAATAAAATTTATAAAATTTCAAAAAGTGATTATTACTATTCATAACGGCTAGTTTTAATAGCATATCATTGTTTAGTGAAACTCGGTATTGCGTATTACACACGCTATCGAGGAAGGTCGTGATTGCGTGTAATGCAAGGCAAGTCAAGGATGCGTGTTGTGCAAGCTCCTTTTGGTGTAGCGTACAACACAAGACTTTAATAAAATTAAAAATAATATTTTTTTATAAAATCTTGGGCTGTTACATTCTACCCCCCTTAAAATGAATTTCGCCCTCGAAATTCGTCGGGGTTATAAATGGTTTACTATTCGAAAGTTTCTTTAATAGAAACCCACATCGTAAAAAGGAATATCAAAACCAATCTTTAAAAACAAAAGTATGAAACGTAACGGTTACCCAAATAAACTAATCATTGGGTTTCCACATAGGTGAAAATATGGATATGGAAGAGAAATCTAACCATCATGTTTTGATGGAGAGTGGTAGAGAACATGGCTATGGAAAAGCCAGTAATCACAAAGCCATAAATTTGTGACGATCTAGGGTACCATATGATTCATCAGATATAAGGGCACTAGGACAACATTTTTGGTTTTCAAGATCATTTCCCTAAGGTTGAAGAATTTGAATTAGAATAAATACTTACTTTATTTTGGTACAATCTCACTATTGATCGTGCCTTGAACAATTTCCACTTCATCTCTTATATAAATGAAGTTGAATTTGTTATTCGTGAAGTGTTAGCAGATCATGTGATAGAATGACGGGTCATTCCATCTGTCTCGAACAAAAGGTTAGCAAAAATTATATACATAAGTCGATCTATAGTGAGATTAATCATATATGGTTCCTAAAATGGACTTATACTTCATATATCATACTGCTTAATATAATAAAACTAGTTTCTTCTAAACAGGGACTTCCTGTAGGTCAGTGGTAGGCGATAAAGGCCAGTCACACTTCGGTTGTGGGTTCGATTCCCACAGCCTTGTCCGAAGCGATGGGCTGTCGCCCGTCCTGCAGGTTGTCATTTTTCAAAACTATATAACATCCCATCAATAATATCGAAAAAACAAACAATACTAACTTATGTCCAACATAATCCATTCCAATCTTTTAGGCTTATCCATAATACTGCAGTCGACTCTCATAATATAGTGAAAATGATTACCATAGATTTAACACCATCATCGATCCCCATATATCATAAGATATGTTTTGTTGGTCACATTCCAAACATTCAAAGTCCTTAATCGTGTATTCTCTTGAATACCTTTGTGAAAAGATGAATGCAGTTAAAAGTTAACACTTTTCACATACCGAAATCCTCAAAATTCTATATACTCAAACCATGATATCACTTAGTCCTTATATCAATCATGAGCTCATGAATACTATCAAACATTTAATTTTCTCCTTATCCCTTCATTATGCGCATATCATCTGCATTCCAAAAATATCTGAATAACCTTTCATGGATACTAGTAACATTAATCATACACTTTCAAAACACAAGGAAAGACAACAGTGTAACAATCCATAGATGTCTCTTTATTCCATAGTAGCATGAGATTACTTATACAAAATTACACATGATAAACATGTAATCATTCCACTACATTCTCAAACCATTGTCCGAGCTTCAAAAAAAAATTTCATCTCACATATCATTTGTAGTCTCTTCATCATCATCCACATAAATACTACCCATATGACCATACTGATTCTCTTCATGAGTCTTTCCCTTAGGGCATTTGTTTTCATAATGCCCATACATTCCACATTTAAAACACTTAACCATTTTTGATGTCGTAGCAATACCATTATCCTCATCCATGGTGTTAACCGACCCTTTTCCTTTGCACTTACTTGCTTTGTGTCCTTCTTTTCCACACCCAAAGCATCTTCCAGTTCCCTTGAAACATTCTCCTTGACGCCTCTTCCCACATGATTTACATAAGGGAAATTGAACTTTCTTTCCTCTATAGTCATCATGAAACTCCATCTTTCTCTTATTAGCTGAGTCAGGAAACTTACCAAATTTTACTTTATTGATCATATTATGAGATTGATGATTCGGCATAATAATGATTTTTGGACTTCCAAATCCCATTTCATTTGGTTTCTCATGAAGAATATCATTCCATTGTCCATCATATCCTCCATTATCATGAATCATCTTGTTTCCAGCCATTTTCTAAAACCCAAAAAGAATAGTGTGAGAGGCAAAATAATGCTAGGGAAAACAACATAGTAAAGGGGGAGTACCCTTAATATCTAACATCTTAGGTTAAATTCTAAGATCGGTATCGTAGTTCTAGGATTATATCCTATACGTATACGTATCCTTAGGGACATCCCTAGACATACCTTAGAAATATCTCTAGGGATCTCACTAATGTTTCCGCATCCTAGTTTCCAAAGGTTGACTAAACCTTTCCTCTGATACCAACTGTAGAGACCCGTATCTTGACGTACATGGACATTACATTACATTTGCGGAATACTTAGTATATAACAAAAACACACACACACAAGGACCGTAATAGTTTAGTGTCTTTGGAAACTCGGAATATAATCTTCTAATCGTGGTGAAAGATCTTCAACATCTCCCATAAAGATCTTCTTTTTTTTTATACCTAAAACCTTTCTTTATATCCTGGGGAAAAGAAAACATAAAAGGGTGAGCTCAAATGCTCAGTAAGGGTAAACAAAAGAAATATCAATCACATCATATACATAATCACATAACTTTTGGAAATCTTAACCTGCAAAAGAGATCATAATTTCATAACATGGGGTAAATCATGGCAGTGAAATGTAATCACAATAATCATAACATAAAACATGAAACTTTGTGGCATTCACACATAATCATAGAGAATCATTTCTTGTTAGTCAAGACTCATTGCCAAGACTATCTTAGTGGACAAAGTCCCTTTCTGAATCGAGTAACCCTCGTTTCAGTCCTGTTTCACTGAACCGGTATAACCTACCATTCCAGCCATGTCTATCTCATGAGATATAAAATCTTTACCCAATGCATTGGAGGGAGATATAGGTCCCACCCATCTCATAAAGATACCATTCTTCTGTGTGCCACAAAAATCATAAATCATACATCATTGCATAACCCATGTAATAAAAATGGGATTCTTAAACAACATGACATCATAAAACCATTCATATAAGATAAAGGAATTCATAAACATAATTCCATCACAACATAGTCAAATCAATGTAAAAATATGGATAGAAACCGAACCCTTTATTACCTTAGATGGAAAATAATTTTGATAAAACACTTGAAATGAATTCTTGAGGAAAATATCCTTTCTTCTTCAAAATCAATTTCTTTTCACAAAACATCATGCAATTTTAAAAGAAAGTGATTTAATTGAAAATAGTCATGAAAGCTTTTGGAGTAAGCTTCATGAAAATAAGGATTTATAAAACCGTAAAAATCCGTTCATGCCGTTTAAAAAGAAAACATTCTTCTCGTACTTTTGTCGGAAAAGTCAAAAAGTACCTCGTATGACAAAAGATTCCTTTCATAGATATTACTAAAAACTCACCGAAGGGTAAAAATGGATTTAAACAATTGTAGGTGGATGGAAATAATATTACATATTGATGAAACATGGATGTGGATGATAAAATACACCCCAGTAAATACTTACGAATAAACAATCTCGGATAAAAATGAGATTGTGATATTTCCCTTACCTTAGGTCCGATTTGCTTCGTATGTTTCCGAACCTCCAGTATAATGATTTAAATAATGTCATTGACTTATTACAGAATCATATTCATTGTTATGATATCATATATGGTTCACTTATGACATTATATTACCCGTTCTTTTGTAAATTCCATGTTAAAGAAGCGTTTTGGGTAAAATCATTTCATTTATCGTAGGTGTTTTGACTTTTTGTTCTTGACATTATTATTACTTATATCATGATTTACTTACATCCAGAATATAAAATATGATTTATATATCATATATATTCAGTATATATATATATATATAATAGATAGATAAATGAAATGAAAAACACCGTTCATGGAGACGGTAGTCCGTACGTACGCATGAACGCTGTATTTCTTTCTTTATTGTCTTGAATGGAAGTAAGTAGATGACATACATATATATATATATACATAAATCCAGTATCATTATTATGTCATATATTTCATTAGTACTTATTATATATACTTTATAATCATTCATGAATGGTTAATCATTAAGAATGAATCTCATCGCGTCGTGGAGACGGTAGTCCGTACGTACGCACGAGCGATGATATCATTTTCATAAATATTGAATTGAATCGGAGTGGATTATACAATATATCATAATCAATATGATGTTGTAATAACTATGTATAGTTATTCTTTACACCATTATACCCATCCATGTAAGGTGGTGGTGGAAAATAGATTACACCACGGCGTGGAGACGGTATTCCGTACGTACGCACGCGCAGTGATTTCTTTTTCCGTAGGATGGATAGATGGTGAAATAGGGTTGTTTCATACTTATAATAACATATCAGTATATGAGTGATACTGATGTTATTACTTCATAATGAAACAACCTAAGAAGAAGAAGTGGAAGAAGAAATAAAGATGAAAGAATTGGTAACGGTAATTACCTCTTCTTTGAAGCGCCTCTTTGAGACCTCCTCTTAGGGCACTAAAATTGGTCTTTGAGGAAGACCAGAACCTCTAGGATGTTTCTAGGGAAGTGGAGAAGAGATTTTGGCAGGGGTTGGCCGAGCTTGAGTGCTCAAATTGGTGTGAGGAGGAGGGGGAGGAGGTGCCCTTTTATAAGGGAGGAGAGGGGCACCTTAGGAATATCTCAAAATATTATTTTATATTAAAGTCAAAATTGGTTTATAATGGCTCCGAAGGGTCTTATTTCGAAGATAAGGTGGGGATGGGTCGAAATACTATCAACCAATAAGATTTAGACAAGTTTAGGGTATTATTTTATCCTTATCAATTAGATTTAACTCTAAGTTAAATAATTTAACTTTTACCATGTCTTTTTGTTTTCTTTCACTATATGGTTAATAAACTTACTATAACATGCCAAACGAACCCCAAATTGTTTATTATTAATCTATATATTTTTATCTAAGTCATTTGGCCGATCCTTAGATTTTTAGGAATAAAATAACAATTAATAATATAATATTTGATTTAAAAACTATTTTGTGTCAATTTTGACACTATTTGATATATGATTTTTTTGAAAGTCATAAAAGAATTATATGTTCGAACCAAGTTGATTAAATCAACATTAATATATCATAGTAACCTATAAAATTAGTGTAATTCATAAAAAGTCTTAAATTACATTTATTTTGGTATTTATATTATCAATTATGTCAATATTTCATTAATAAGATAATTACTGCATCATCTTTGTGTCATAAATAAATTAAATTATTTGATGTCTAAAAAT
Organism: Viscum album; assembly: GCA_963277665.1. Classification (NCBI taxonomy): domain Eukaryota; kingdom Viridiplantae; phylum Streptophyta; class Magnoliopsida; order Santalales; family Viscaceae; genus Viscum; species Viscum album. The sequence continues at coordinate 1,527,511,401 of OY728138.1, read as the reverse complement.
TACAAATAAAATACCATCATGTAGGAAATCTTTTTATCTTTCTAATGAATATTTACAATCTAATTTATCTTATGTATAACCCCATATTATAAATGATTTACTTATTAAACGTTGATTTTAACTATTTTAACCCTTCTTTAAATAAATTAATAATAAATGTCCTAATCTAATCCAAGTGGGCCTAAATGGTCATATTTTATTCTTAAGTTTGTTTTTGGTCGAATTACACTTGTCCAATAGAATTAGGACATGTTTTAGGGTAATAGTAATATCATATTTACCCTTAGTTACCCTATTTACTATTAACCGCGGTAAAAAAAAGTAAAAAGTTACTATTCACCAAAAAATTATTTTCATCTCATTGAACCACATTTTAGTCCTTGATATTAACCGTGTCTCTCGGATTTTCGAAATTCCATTCACAGAAGCGGTAAAATTAAGTTTTATGCAAAATTCAGTTTTTTTAACTACCACTTAGTAGTTTCACTATTCATCAAAAATTGAAAGTTTTCAGAAAAATACCAAAATTTCACCCTAGGCTAATTTCGATATTCTGAGTCCAAAAATGAAGTCCATTTTGAAAAATAAAATTTATAAAATTTCAAAAAGTGATTATTACTATTCATAACGGCTAGTTTTAATAGCATATCATTGTTTAGTGAAACTCGGTATTGCGTATTACACACGCTATCGAGGAAGGTCGTGATTGCGTGTAATGCAAGGCAAGTCAAGGATGCGTGTTGTGCAAGCTCCTTTTGGTGTAGCGTACAACACAAGACTTTAATAAAATTAAAAAGAATATTTTTTTATAAAATATTGGGCTGTTACAATATCTACTATGATTATATTAAGAGTCAAACATGACTAATATGATATAATAGGTAGAGAATAAAAGGAATTATGGTAGTCTTGGTAGTGTTCCTTGACTACTAATGAAATTAATTTCTATGATTATGTGTATACCACAAATCTTGGTATTATTCAAATGTTATGCCCTCATGGATCATGTTCTTTTATTTCATTATGATTCATGTATCATAAAATAACAAGAATTTTTCCATGACTTGGTATTATGATCTATGATATGTAGGGTATTTTTTTGAAATGTTAAGTTAATGTTCTTATACCCATATTCTCATTTTGTGTTTAAGTTATCATTTTTTATTCCTTTTCCCTTATTAAGCATCAGAGATCACCCTTTCTTATGTTTTGTTTCTTGAGTTTATGAAGAAATATTTTATGTATACTATTTCAAAGAAGTGTATGAGTTTTGATGAACTTAGTGGGAGATGATGTAGTCACCTATGGGTTAATGTTTTATGTATCAAATATTCCAATGATACAAGACCTATACTATTATGGAATGGATCATAATGTTATGAGTTAAATATTTATCTAATAAGATGTGATATTTATGTATGTAAAGTATGGGTCACTATAGATGGTATCAGATAAAAGTTTATTTACCTTTGTAAACTCGAATTTGAAGACTTTAGTGAGAACCCAATGGATAATCCTATGTATAGAAGAACATTCAATGTCATGGTAAATAATGGAGTGTAGTTTTATTAGAAAAAAATATTTATGGATACTAATAGTGGACATGTTTTGGCATATATTTATCTAGATGTAATATACCCAAAAAGAGTTGGTCGAGTATATCACATCTATCATTCTAGTGCACTATGAGTGTTCCCTAACAATGCACCTTGTTTGACACACCAAGGGGATCTTCTTGGGTTAATTCACATTTTATTTATGAAACATTATAAAGGATTGAATTGATTATGACCACGAATGAACTAGGTCAAACATATGGTGTTATATATTAAAAATAATTCATCTTGATTTAGACATCCTATAATTTATTTCTCATGATTATGTGGTTTCCCATTTGGATTATTTATTCTTACACTATACTTTTTTGTATTAGTAAATTGATGGAACCTAAAGAAATCATCTTAATTATGAATTTTATAGATAGTGAAATTATTTTCAACCTATTCAACTAAATTTTTTATGATTTTTAATTAATAATATTAGTTATATGTTTCAAAACATTCTCAATATGTGAATCATGTTGTCAGAAGAGAAACTGAGGGAAAAACACTGTGTTGGGTCCTTCATGAAGCAATATTCACGATTTTAAGTTGGTCTACTAATCCACTAGTTGGTTAGAAATAGATCAATTCTATTGAAAAGATTTTTTTCATTCTCCAATTTTTATAATATGAATTTTTTTGGGTTGTATAGAATTTGGACGGTGAAGTAGATCAACAGTAGAGTCTTAGAAAAATCATAAACAATTAGGATGAAATTGATTCCATAGCGGGGGATGAGTTTAAAAAATTATTTTTCAACAAGTACATTCCTTTTATTCTTCATATGAAATATAGAAGGAATTATTGATATAAGGTATAATTATTATGAATATATTAGTGACTATGAAGAAAATTATACAAAACATATGAGGTATGATTCTTTTATTATCATCAAAAAAAGTAAGGTTAATTAATTGTCCATTAGTTTAAAAACAAATCATCAAAGGTTGTTAACCATAAGGGAATTAAGGAGCTATGAATAAATAATTTGAGTTTATTTCATGGTATAAATGGATATTGGTTCAACCCCGTAATCTCATGGTTTTGATAAGAAAATAAAATATTGAATCAAAGGAAATTCAAAAAACTTTTTAGAAAAAATATCATCTTTCATTCATTCTCAATGCGTGGAAGGAAACATTGAGAAAAGTTTCTTAACTAGACTCATAAAAGATTTATATGTGGAAAGGAAGGTCATTGGGTTATTCAATGTCGACCTGATTTGAAAAATATAGCTAATGATTTTAATAGTGATACAACTTCTAAGAAGTAATCACCCACACTTTTGTTTTTTAAATGCAATGAGTAGGAAAATTATGCTATCCAATGCCCAAATTTTAAGGTTAATGATGATGATCGACATAAACAACCTCTTTAGACTAGAAACAATGGGAAATAACTTGTGATTTGTATTCTTTATGAGGATAAAGATGTTGTAAAAGGTACACTTATTGTCCTCTCTAGAACTGCTAATGTATTTTTTGATTCTATATCTACATACATTTTTAAATTAGAATCATTTAATAAGGTTATCCCAAAACCACCTCAATAATTAGATGTCTAATTAGCAGTTAAAACCCAAAATTGTATGATAATCACATCTCAGATCTATGATTCTCCTTAAATTTAATTTTGTGACAATTTATTTCCTTCAAATCCTATTATTCTCCATCTAGTTGTATTTTATGTTATTTTGTGTATATATTGGATTACATTACATAAATCCAACATATATTTTTTAGGATGGTAAGTCATGTTTTATATTCAGAACCAATGCATGTCCGATTATCAATGCAATGATAAATATGAACATCTAATATAAATTATATCCACTATATGGGTTTTTATTTCTATTTGAAAAGGGTGTCTTCTTTAATGGTTTTAGAGAAAATCAACATCAAAGATATACATATTTCACTAGAGTTAGTTTATGTTTTTTCTAATTAGTTTATTAGTCTTACACTAAATTTTAATGTTTAGTTTTAAATAGAATTCATACATGGTGACACACTTATTTCCACAAATCCTTATAAAATTTCCCAAATTGTGTTATTGGGATTGAAGAAGAAACTTCAAAAGAATCTTGATAAGGTATTCAACCATCCAAGTGTGTCACCTTGTAGTGAACCTATTTTTTGTTATAAATAACGATATATCAATAATACTTTATATTAATTATTGGGAACTGAACAAGATCTTAAAAAATAATAAGTATTCTCTAATATATATTCATGATTTATTCTTTCAATTATAAGGAGATAAATATTATTCATAGATTAATCTTTGATATGGATACGAATAGTTGATGTTCAAAAGTGAATAAATACCCAAGATAGACTTCTGTACAAGGTTTAGTCCCTATAAATTTATAGCGATTCTAGTTGGACTTACTAATTCCCCTATTATATTCATGAATTTAATGAATAGAGTCAATATATATCAACATGATCAATTTTTGGTATTCTTTATTGATGAAATTATTATATATTCAAATAGTAATAAAGGGCATGAATATCATCTGAGGATTATTATAAACTCCTTATAGAATACGAAGTTATATGAAGATTTTAAAAAGTGTGCATTTTGGAAACAATAAGTTTCATTTTTGGGTGATATAATCTTAAGATAATGTATATTAATGGATCCATTATTGATGGATTTTATTTAATATTCGGCCAAACCAGCCTATATTACTAAGAATCAAAATTTTCTAGGATTTCATAGTTGTTATCGACTAATTGTGGATAATTTCTCAGGAATTTCTAATCCACTCACGAAGTTAACTTGGAAGGGATATAAGTTCCTTTGGAAAGATGATTATGAACAAAATTTCATGGAACTATATTGATGGTTTGTTAGTGCACTAGTGCTTATTCTTCCCTATATTAGATAAGGGTTTGTATTCTATAATGATTTATCAATTAAGGGAATGAGATGTGTCCTTATGCCTAATGACATGGTTATAGCCTATGCCTCGTGAAAATTAATGATTCATGAGAGAAATTTCCATTATCATGATTTGGAGTTAGCTGTGGTAATTTTTAAATTAAATATATGTAGGAATTTTCATTATAGAGAATAGTGTGATATATATAATGATCGTAAAACTTTTAAGTATATATTCTATCAGAAAGAGATGAATATGAACCAGATTCAATAAAAAAGTTAACTTGGAAATTTTTAAAGAAATCTAGAGTATGAAGTGCTTGGAAAGATATTCCAATGAATTTATCTATAGAATAAGGTTGTGATATTTATAAATAAGGTAAAGTTGGGCCTATGGTATATTGTACTCTTTGATATTCTTGATCGAGTAGGGATATTAGATTATTGTTTGGAATTTCCACTAAACCTCTATCATGTTTATAATGTGTTCCATGTATCTTCCTATGGAATTAAATTCCATATCCATAATATATACTAAAATAATATGTCAAACCCCTAGATAATGATCATCCCTATGAATAAAAACCAGTATAAAGCTTGGATCATAGAGATAAAGTGCCAAAAAAACAAGACTACTCACCTGGTTAAAGTTATCTTGAGGAATAATATATTCAAAGAAGTTATATTAGAACCTCAAGATGTGTTGAAAAAAATATATCCTAATATTTTTATCAGAGTGAAATAATTTAGAGGGAAATTCATTTTTAGAGGTAGAATTTACCACCATAATATTTTATGTTATTTTTTAACAAATATAATTTCTTCGATAGCTTTTGATACACACAACTGAAAGTATAAATGAACTGCAATATAGTATACCATAATAACATATTTATTATATTAGTGATATGAGTAAGAATAACCAAATCTTAAAAATATTTATGCATATTTTAGATAATGTAAATACATAAGTACCCAATCTTTAATATAGTTGTTATATATTTTATGAATACATTTTCCCTCAAAAATAGTTTTTATTATGTTTAGTGATTTAATAATATAATTATTTCATGAAAATTTTAGAAAAATAATTTTTCAAAATAGAATTCATTTTATAAGACAACATATTAAATTAATCTAATAGCTAGTTTTTGATAATTCTTTGAAAAGATTAGTTTTTTGATAAATTGTGAAAAATATAATTTTTATTAAAAACTATATTATCATTTAAATTATATGAAAAGTTAAAATTTGTGTTTAAGTGATTTTAGATGTAAAATTAGTTCATTTATATTTTTATTAATCCAAATATGATCATTTTAAAAAAATTATTTGAATTTTGGTATAAAATCATTGTATAAATAAGAAATCATTTTTTTCTTGAAAACCATTTTCATTACATTTTGTGATTTTATTTTAAAATTTTTTTATTTATATTTTATAGATTTAATTTGATAAAATTAATCCCATATTTTTAATCATAATTTAAAAATTTTGTAATGAGGACACATTCAATTGTTTTAAATGAATAGTATAACAGTAAAAACATCCCATCATGGTTAATATTAAAATGGGTTTACATGGGGTTAAACCAATTGATAAGGGTATGTTTATGAATTAAACTTTTATAAATAATATTTTATAGAAATAGTTTAACACAATACTTTCCCACCTTCTAATATATGTCCATTTGGAATCATCTTTTTTGATAATGAATTTATTATCTTTTATTCTTTTAAGATATTCCAAGTGTGTCTTCTCCCCCACCTATAAAAGGAAACCCCACATTTCTATTATTTACACCACTTGGAGACATAAATCTCAACCAAAACATGTTAAAATATCTTATAAACTAAATTTTTCATTAATGTATTATTATGGTCTTTTGAAGAGATAATTCCAAGGGTTCTTAAGAAAGTGTCTAAGGGAGGTCAACCAAAGGATTTGTAATCATCATACCAGACCAATTTTATTTTATTTCTTCTTATAGAACCTATATATCTATGGTAATAATAATAAAATAATAAATTTAATGTCTTAAATATAAAAAAATTTTATTATGATTATGGAACCACCAATATTCACCTCTTTTCCATCAAATGGGAAGTGAAAGTATCACTTGTGCAAATGTGTGGACTACCGCATTCATGTAGTAATACCATTAATTTTATATCACTATATTTAAATATTTTTATTATAATGGGTTTATATATTATATATTAAAATTATGATATAATTATTTTTCATTAATTATAATATGATATCAAACTTTTTACCTTCCAATCTGTTGTAAAATGATAATGTCATTTGTGTGTACGTGTGGACTACCGCCTCCACGAAGCGATGTGATTAATTTTTAATTTCCTAATTACATGGATGGTAATAAGGATATATTTAATAAATATATGTTATATATATTATATAATAATTATTCTTAACTTTTTAATTAATATTTACATTTATTTTGTTCTATCATTATAAATTTGAAAATAGTGTTCAGGCATACCTAAGGCTTACCATCTCCGTGAATGGTGTAATTATTTTTTAGATCTATATAATTTACGGAACAATAGAAATGTATATATATATAATTAAAATATATAATATTTATATCATTAGGAAAAAATTTTGATTATTTAACCATTATATAAGTAAAATGAATGGAACTACCGAACAAAAATTTCCCATGAAAAATGAAACATTTACACTTGGAAATGATGATTTTAATAAGAAATTATTACCAAATCAGTGTTTAAATGTTATAAAAGGGGCATACATGTTATTATAAGTATGTAAAAGATTACGGTATATATTTATAACAGATATAAATATATTATAAAGTATGTTAGTGTGCATTAAATGAAAGTGTAAATCGAGGTAATGGATTTTTGAAACAAACTACTTGTTTGTCGAGACTGTTTATAATTAGGTTTATGACGATGAAATTTCATGATCTATCCCCCAGAGTCCCATGAATTTTCTTCTCAAATGGTTTATTTGTATGTATTATTTGATTTCCTTTCATTATCTCCCTTTATGAACTCGGGATACAAAAATATTTTATTAAATAAAACTAACTTTATTTATTTATTCGGTCGAAAATCCCTTTTCTGTTAAATAAATGTTTTATAAAAGCATTATCAAGAATGTTTTAAATTTTTTAAAATTATATTTTAAATTATTTTTTACCCCTGATTTAATTTTTATAAAAAAATAAATGGACTCTTCTAGTAATTTTTGGAACAAGGGACTTTTTGACATTTGTTTACAAAGTATGAAGGAATGTTTTATTTTTACTTATATAGTGTGAATGAAATTTCTCACCATCCTGGCCATTAAATGATTTGAATATACCATTATAGCTATTGAAGGTTATTTTCAAATGGACTTTTCATTATTATTTTGTATTTTCTTTTAAATAATTGATTTTAAACTGAAAAAATGTATTTTCTTCAAGAAACAATGTAGAGTTATTTTAATGAATGTTTTCATTTATGATAACATCCATTGTTTTTAATTATTATTTACTAGGGAAAATATCCAATTATACCATCCTTATTTTTTATTTGGATGGTTTATGAATATGATGAATAGATATTTATGAGACCCATTTCCTTTCCATTGGTTATGGTATAAAAAAGTGTTTATGAAACTTGTTTCTTTTCCAAGGTTTACAATATGATGAAATATTTACAAAACACATTACCTTTTCATAGGTTAAAATATGATAAATGTTTTAAGAAATTATGGAACACATTCGTATTATTTTCATTATGTGATAAGTGGGATATAATTATATATCCCACTAAGGCATTGATTAAATATGGATATGTCATGAGACAAATAGGACTAAAATGGTGAGTGAACCTAGTTCAGTATGGGACTTTATCCTATATGATATTTTTGAGAGTGAACCTTGAATAATATGATGGAATGAGGATTGAACCTAATCAACTATGATGGTATTTGTGGTGTGCCTTGACAACTAATGAAATTATTTCCTTTTCTTATGTGTGTGAAATAAATCTTTTTCTTATGAAAATGTTATTACATCAGGGGTCATATTATTTAATTTTAGTATGATTAATTCTCTATAAACAACAATGATTTATACCTTGACTTCAGATTATTATTTACGATATGATGGGTATATTTTTAAAATTTTAAGATCAAGTTATTATATCTTCATTCTGATGTTATGTTTAATTGATCTTTGATATATAACTTATTTATCATTACTGAGAATCAAATCTAACACTTTATTATGATTCCTCTCCCTAGGTTATGCAAAATGGTTTTTTGTATGATATGTCTAAAAAGGGTGGGAGTTATGAAGAACATAGTGGGAGATGATGTAGTTTTCTTATGAACCAATTGTTTATATGTCCATTTTTTCAATAATTGTCGATATATAATATTTTATTATGGATTATAATGTTATGTATTGAATATTAATCTAATTAAATGTGATATTTGTGTTTGAAAATTATAGTTCATTATACACCACATGTTAGATTAATATTCTATCTAAATAAATTTTTTTAAAATAATTCAATGATAGGTTTCTTGTGATTTCACATCATTATGAGGTCATCTTCTTTGGTCCCTACAATTACACACTCATTTTATAGTTTCAAAAAACTAAAAATGGATTTTCACACATTCTAAAAAGAACCTAAACTCCAATTCACATGAATTAATTCCTATATTTGAAAGATTCAATGTATGGTTTCTTTTCAATAATATTATGATAATATATGGTTATTGTTTTGGTTTTGACAATATAGCACATGTTTTTAAAGAAATTTATATCTTTCAAAACATTTTATTCCAGTATATGATTCACACCATATGTATGATTGAATTTCTATATATTATTAAAAGTCATATATAATTAAAAAATCTCATTGTTTTAATGTCAAAATGAGGTTCTTTAAAACACTAAAAATTCAATTAAAATCATCCTGAGAAAACTATAGTTTATATTTATGCGGATTTAGGCCATAAAATTTAAATTTAAATATAAATTTTCAATCCCATGATTTTATGGAAGTCCTATTTCATTTTCTTAGATTGGACCTTCTAGTGTTTGTAATTAATGACTTTGATATCTTTTAAAATTTATTATTCAGTTGTATTAAGTACGGTACATATTAGATTGATGTTACAACAACTCATACATATAAAAAAAATTCAATAAAAATTTTCATACGAATTCACATGTATATGAGGCTATTTTATAGGATTTTGATCTTTACACACATATTTTAGAGTGTTAAAATACAGAAAATGTGTTTTTGGTCATCCTTAGAAAACTTTAAATTGGATTTACCTAGAGTCAGATCCTATGTTTTAAAAATATATCCTTCATTTATATATATTGATGTCACAACAACGTGAGGAATTTTTCTAGGTTTTGACTCCTTGATGCATGTTTTTAAATACTTCCACATATCTTAAAAAATGGATTATTTTTTCATTCTGATCACACCGCACAAAAGATTTTGGTTTCATCAGGTTATACTCATAAAAATTAATTTAATGATAGTTCTCATATGAATTCACATAAACCAAATAAATTTTCTATATTCTTGAGTATTTCAGTAAAATTTTAGATTTTTAAAACACTAAAAATGCATCTTTGATCATCTTAGGAAAACATACACATGGATTGATTTTTAACTAGTTTCAAAAATTCAAAATTAAATATATGATTTATGATCACTAATTTCACGGTAATCTAATGTCATTTTCTGAGTATTGACCCCCAGACACATGTTTTTAAATACTTTGATATCTTTTCAAAATTATTATTTAGTCATTTCGACCACACCACAAATCAAATTTACATTTCATCAATTTACACAGAAAAAATAATCCAAACAAGGTCTTCCTATGATTTTACATAATTTTGATATCATTTTCTTTGTTTTTGACTGTTACATGCTTGTATTAGAGTTGTAAAACACTAAAATTGTGTTTTCATCCATCCCAAGTAAATATCAACTCAGATTAATATGAATTGAGTTCGTACATTTAAAAAATTAATCTTTGGTTTTAATATGATTTCAAAGTAATATGAGGTATTTTTATTTGTCTTGACCCCCTGATTCATGTTTTTAAAAACTCTGATATATTATTAAACTAATTATTTAGTCATTCCAAACACACCGCTAATTAGAATGACATTTCATTTTGTTGTACAAGTCAAAAATAATTCAAATATTATTTTTTTATGATTTTACATCAATTTCAGGTCATTTGTTATAGTTTAAATTGTTGCAGACACGTTTAGAATTTTAAAATACTAACAATCTGTTTTCAGTCATCCCAATCAAACTACATGTCTCAATGTGTACCTTTTTTGAGAGGGTATAAGTTACACAGTTTTTACACCTTGTTACCCACCATGTAGTACATTTTTGGGTGTCTACATAACACACCAATGGAATCATCATGTATTCAACTTGGGATAATAATGAGTTATGTGACATGTACACCAGATACATGTCATGTAATCAAATATGACTTCAATTTTTCAAATGGTAGTCAATACGAAACTTTTATTAATTACACACAATGTACTTTTACCATGATTATTACATTATTAACATAGGAACAAATTGTGTGGGGTTACATGATGTATACAACATCTAAATATCCATTACTCTGTTATTTATTGTGATAATTTATGTTCAATATGCAGTATGTAATAACGCCATATACCATACCCTGCATGACATGCCTTTATTTACATATACCATCCTTGTGTGTTATTCCATAAGGAAGAGGTATATAATTTTCAATTACAAATCATGTAACTATGTAACTCAGACATAATCTACGACACCTCTAGATGGGATCATTGAACAATATTGACATTTTATTCTTTTTTTCTTGGTCATTTGAAACTGAAAGATGATATTATCTAGGCATTCAGATTAATAAAGTAAAAACTCAAAATGAAAAATGAAAAAAATGTGTAATTGTACAACAAATAATTAATAACTATAAATTCCTATGTGACGACTATAATAAAAATTGAATGTTGTTTGGTTCAGTGGAAGTGGTTGGCCCCATGAAAACATTTCTTTTTTTAATTTTTATGGATAAAATATCTAGAAGTAACTGAATGAAACACCAAAATATTTATAGAGATGATATTTTCACATATAATTTATAATTATTTTTTAAAGAAGAATTATCTTAGATTGATATTTCATTCTTCATTGATGAATCAATTAACTATCTTTTCATTTCATCATTATAGTTAATGAAAAACGTGGAGACCCTATATTAGAATCCATACATGGTGCATGAACATTGTAATGTAAATGATGGAACATTGGGTGTTATTGTAGAATTATCCATCATATTTCATTGTTCACAATTGATCACAATAAAAATTCCTTCAAACTAGAGGAATAATTTTTCTTATTCTATCAATAGTTAGAGGGATGAGGAGGATCACAACTCATTTATGAGATCATTCTTGAGAGATTTCACTATTGTATTGAGAGAATTGTCTGAAGTAAAATTTTGGAGATAAAAAAATTCAGATGAACATGGAAAAGATATAAGTGGGGGTACATACATAGGGTTGGAAACACTATAATTAAAAAAAGGCCCTTAAAAATTTCTTTATTCTATGAAAACCCCATACCCAAAAATAAAATTATTATTATTATATTCCATGATGTGTACTAACTTGACAGGCCCAAAGGGCATCGTTATTTCCCTAAGTTCTAATCAAAAAAAATTCTTAAAATAAAAACTATACTAATTAATTAATTAAAATATAGTAATGTTTGAGTTTGAGGTCGAACCCATGGAGATGGTGAATTTGTTTGATTATGTTTTCAAAAGTGTTGATTAATTTAATTTAAAGAAAAATATTAAAAATGGATGGGTTTGATTGAATGTAAGAATGAAAAAGATTAAAGCATATAAGATTAGTTGTTTTAGAATCATATTTGACGGCATGTCGTATTTTTGTAGTTTGAGGGTTCAGGTGAATTTAGATTTTAAGAAATAAGTTGATTAATCCATGTTTGGAATAAAATATGAGATGAGGTAGATCCAATGATAATTTTATCCACTCCATAATATGAAAATACCATATTCCCCTTGGTGTGATAATTTAGGGTTTTGCTGAATTGAGGTTGTCTTGTTACCATTTTAAAACATGCTCACCCTGAATGTGAAAATATTCATGCATCAATTTAGGGTATCTAGTTACAAAATTAAAATGTTCCTTTTAGACCCAAATGCCAATTGTCATGATAAAATTAACAAAAAGCGATTGGAAATTGATAAATGAATTACATCAAACGGAACACATGAATAATGAAAAAAAATACATCCAAAAAAATATTTTTACTTCGGCTACATAACCATAGAAAAAGGTGCGTTTTACCCCCTCATCCAAGAAATGAGATAATAAGAGTTAATTATTAAATAAAAATTAATCTGTATGAGAACAGATATGGAACTAGTGAGGACCTTGTACATCGCAAATTTTTGCTCGAAGCATTGGTTTTTAGATCTCTCTAATAGTAATAGATTGAACCTCTATTTATAGACTCTATATGGGCTTATGAATCAATCATATACATTTACAATCGGTCAAAAAGCGATTATATTTGGGTCTTGAGTCATAAAACAGTTCAAAACACCAAAATAGGTTGAATCTGGACATTTTGGGGCCCTCTCGACCTATACACAATATGTAAATGTTTCACCCCATGTAACAAATTAATCGCCTACAAGTTTTTCAATGATTTTTGGGGAAAATGGAATGTGTCACGGTGTGACATACATTTTTCACACCATGACACATGTAAATTTCACACTCTTATGGTTTTTTTTACTTCAAAAAATGAATTTCTTTCATGAGTTGCACTAGTTCATGTTGTGTAATGATTACAGGATGTGTAAATCAAATTTCAGATCTAGATGCCTCTTTTATTTAGGTCTATTCAGTTTTGTGCCCTAGAAGTGCTCCATGATCATACATCATTATAGAAAAACTTCTTTTAAGTGTATTTAAAAATATTTTCCACTCCCTTTTCTCATCTACCAAAACATATATAATATTGAAAATAATGAAGAAAACATCATGTGTACTAGTATACATTAAAAATAAAACTAATATGAATTAATTAATTTTATTACCAAAAATGTAAACAATAAATTCAATTATAACCCCCCACTTGAATTGTATTGACTCATGTTATGGATCTGTCACACTTTGGAATATTCCTACGAATAATTCCAGAGCCCGACCAGAAGACGACGTGCGATTCTGTGGCTTGGTGTCCCCAGAATTAATTTTATAAAAATATTAAGTATTCTTATACTATGAACATGGAGGAGATGATTTTTTTCCTAAACGATAATTGATATTTAAAATACGAGTGTTTTATTGCATCTGAAGCATTTTGTTTACCCTAGGTGGGGTATAACGATTGTGGGATCTGGTCTATTGTAGAAAAAGGTGACCAATGGCATTGTCATAAATAAATGAATAAATTTATTTATGGACATCGTCTTAAATAACAACTAAATGGAGTTTGGGATAAAAATTATGAGCTTTCTGTTGTGTTCATAACACCACGTTCACCCTGGGGGTGACCTAATATTTTCTGCACTGGGTGCGGGGGGATGGTGGGTTTGTGGCGAGTTAAACTGTGGATTTTGTTTAAAAAAATAAATACAAATCAATAATATTTCTCCCCCCACTCTTCTTACTCTACACATGGTGAGTAGCATATCCCCCTTCCTCCTTTGATGAACTAAGGTGCTGCAAACAACCAGTTTTTGTGCCGATCGTCGATAGATCGATATTCAGCACATTGCAGGTGTAATTCTGTGCCCTATGCTTTGGCATTTCTCCCACGAGCTAGGCGGTTTGAGTTTTATTTCCCCAATCATGTTTTTACATTAAATTTCATCATTTTTTAATCATAGCAGGGAAGGTCGGGTCCGGAGGGTTGTGCATAAGGTTTCAAAACAAACTTTTTACAACCAGGGAGATCCTAGTGAACCACGGAAGTTCTGCTGGTGCGACACTGGCATGGAAACGCCATGGGAGGGGAAGCAGTTCCTCGTAATGATGAAAGTCCAGTATCAATCAATAATTCCCTGGCTAGAGTCTCGGGCGTCCGTGGTGGCTGCAGTAGATGCGGGTACACGCTGGCGTGTGTGTGTGGGGGGGGGGGCACACGGTGGAGGACTGTTGTCCAGAGCGAGCTAATGGCGGTGGTGGCTGGACCGGTCCAACCATTTTTTCAAGCCCAGGGGTTCTTTAAACCCCCATAGCTTGAAAATGGAAAGTTATATTCGCGATCCATCTACAGTGACATGACCCTAGTGTCAAGACAAACTATTTGAAGTGGGTTTAGAAGATTAAAAGATCGGGATCATGGCATAGGGAAAAAACATTGAAAATAATTATAATATTTTATTATTAATCAACTTCAGATCATCGTAGCTTACGCTCTGAGTTTTTGAATGATGTGTCATCAGTGGTGTAGTGACCCTAATGCTTAAGCGGACATTTCAAGATATATTTTGGGTGCTATGACATAGATCAAGGTGTGGGCCCCATGATTCCGGGTTTGGGCGTGTATGGAAAAATGTGACATTTTCATCTGGTGTCTATTTTGGACAAATGAGTAGACGATCTCATACGTTTTTACGAATGGATCACAATGGTGTAGTTTTCATTATGAGTTTTATAATTGAGGTGTATACCCCACATGTGATTTCTATGGTGAATAATACATTTTTCACCGATTTACCATTTTGGGCGAGTAAATACCATATCATGTGTGTTTTTTCCGCATAGAACACGATTGTAGCCTCAGTTTGGACCTCAAAGGTACGAATTGGGTCTCATGGGTTAGCAACATTTGGACCTACATTGGTTGAGTGAACTCCCTTGGTTTGTTCCAATGAGGGTTCATATGGTATTACAACCCCAGTATAGGGTTGTGATCACCTCGATAGAATATTTTCAGATAGAATTGTGGTATCCTTACGGTGGGGCTAGGGCATGATCCTCTAGCCTCGCATTCCAAGATCGGGTTCTCGGTATCGCTGTGACTGATCATCCATGAGCGTTGATCCCCTAACTAGAAGAAAATCCTCGTAGGATTTGAGGCATCATTGGTAGTATAATCCCCTACATATTGGATACTAATTGTTTGGTTGCAATATCGTCAGGTATATGATCCCCTACTCAGTGTGTGGTTTCGATAGGGTTTGTGGAATCATTAGTTCGATCCTCTACATCATGAGTTATGCATAATGGGGTTCTTAGCATCATCAATCCCAACTTTATATGGGCGATGATCCTTTATCTCAGTTTTGTGATCTTTGGAATGTCATATCGGGTTGTGGTATCCCTCGTCGGACCCTAGGAGTGATCTCCTATGTTTGGGATCTTCGTTTGACTGGGTTGGGTTCTAGTATCCCCTAGAAGACCCAAGGATTGATCCTATATATGAGGATTTTGGTGTTTTTCTATTTCAGTGTGTTGTTCTCAGTGAAGATATCAGATGATCATGTTTGCTTAGATGTGCATGTTGGATGGAGATGTAACCAGGTGGAGTGTATCTCTTGTATGTGTGCAGTATGTTCTCTTGGTTATGTTTATGCCTTAGAGTCACTGCCGATGTGGTCAAACCCTTATGAGGCTTGGTGCCAAAGACGACCATATCTGAATATTCATGGTCTATGTATGGGAATATACCTGAGTTGGGCTGACTAGTCATGTTTTTACATGGATGGTCTCGAGATGGAGTTTCTCTCTCATTTGGGTTCCCTCTAACTCCGATGAGCTGACTGTTGCCTTTTAGTTTCTCACTTTTATTATGTGGTTTTTGGGGTGCCTACTGAGTATTTTTATACTCACCGCTACAGGAGTTTATCTTGCACATGTTTTGTGTCTTGTAATGATGACATTCCTTTCAATGAAGTCCTAGGAGGACCCATAGCAAGCAGAGCCTAGTGAGGTTGACCGACTGGGGTGTTTACTAGAGTTGTGTTGATGTGCTTTTCTTGTAGGTGATTTTGACAGTGATCCCCTCCATCTAAGCAGGTTGAAGGCTTTTGCAGTTTACTTTTCATGGGCCATGAATTTTCCATTTTGTACTTTTGTTGTACTTTGGTTGTGGTTTAGATTAATGCATGAATTTATTTTTAGTTTTTATATATATCTATGAACAACTTCATATAGGTGTATGTGGGTGTGTGTTTACAGGTACCTTAGGCTAATGACTCCCATGTGTGGGATAGCCTACTCAGCGCTAGTCACTAGCCCTTGGCCTATTGGAGGAGGGCTTGGGGGGTCACGGTTCAAGCCCCAATGGGTCGGGTTGTGATAGAGTGGTATCAAATGATGTTCCACCTTTGGGATCTCAGAGTGTACTTGTTCTAGCTATGATATTGGTTTGGGTTGCATCGCGACCGTGTTAGGATGTTTAGAGTTCATCTTTTAGGACAGAGACTCCAGTTTT
The DNA here is from genome assembly GCA_963277665.1 of Viscum album. Taxonomy (NCBI): domain Eukaryota; kingdom Viridiplantae; phylum Streptophyta; class Magnoliopsida; order Santalales; family Viscaceae; genus Viscum; species Viscum album. Next base: position 1,527,494,393 of record OY728138.1, on the reverse strand, counting down.
GGTGTGGCAGTTGACGTATCCATTCACATGGACTCTGATAACCTTCTTTTCATCTTGGGATATTAGTACCCTTGTCACAGGGAAATTATGGTACATGGATCATATAGGACTGGGTTTTGGGTTTTTCTTGTCCTTCTTCAGTCTTCTCCCATGATATACTCTTTAATCGTGGTGCATCTTGATTGTATTTCTGGATTCCTCCACAATGAAAGCCAATGAGTGTTCCACTGTGGGATTATGGTGATGATCCACCCTGAGTAGAGGCTTTGGAAATGGAAATTGGTTCTGAGGCATGACCTCCAAGTGGTTCGCCTATTGAGCCACCACCTATCTATCAGTTGGTTGTTTCGGTAGTGCGGGGAAAGGATGCTTGTAGGCTGAGTGTACCGCATGAGTTCCAGAGGAAGCAACCTTTGAGGTATCGAGGTGATCTAGACCCCCAGGAAGCTAGTGACCAGCTCAAAGCAGTCACCTGAGTTTTTTTCCTATTGAGGACACCTCTAGATCATATGGAGGTCCTAGCGGCGAGCCTTCTGCATGGTTCGGTCAGGCGATGGTGGGGTCTGGTTACAAAGTCCCATGATGATGAGACACTCATGTAGATAGATTTTGAGTGGCTGTTCAGCAAACATTTCTATCTAATGATGTTGAGGTCAGTGCGAAACATGGAGCTTCTACTACCTCATTAGGGGGCATGACTGTGTCAGAGTACTCAGTGAGGTTTACCTACCTGTCGTTCTACACCTTGGATATAGTTCGAGAACTATTATTTAGGCCTCAGACCTTTGAAAAGGGACTACGCAGAGAAATGAAGACAAGTGTGGTTTCCTTGTGCCTGTCCACCTATGCTGGTGTGATGGAGTGGGCCTCGGTAGTTGAGAACATTATGACCGAACAGATTCTGCCCGTCAGTGCTAGGCCCATAAGAGATGATACCTCATCAGTGGGTTCAGTAACTGGTAGACGATGGCTGGCATATGGGTCCAGACGTGCTTGACGTTTTTGGAGGCGACCCCAGGATGGAAGATATGAGGCATTGGGCTCTCAGGGCTCTCAAGACGGTTTTGGTCAGACAAAGAAGAGGCGGTGTTAGACTTGCGAGGGCCATGGACATCTTTTTAGATATTGTCTGATCCATCGTGCTACTTAGAGGGAGCTGATTGACATGACTCCTTGGCAGAGGCAGCGTCTCGAGTATGGAGGCCCGAAGGGTGGCAGGCTTGGAGACAGAGCTGGTACAGCAGCAGGAGGTGGCATGCAGTATGAATTTCCGCCACCACCACCCATAGGTGTTCCACTATGGGCTCATGGAGATAGAGGATGGGGTAGAGGACAACATCATACCTTAGAGGTTGTTGACTCCGAGGATCTGTGGATGGATAGAGGTATGCTTTGTGTCCTTTCTACTTCCAGTAGTAGTTTTGATAGACCCTGTTAGGCAGTACTCTTTACTTTCCTTTATTGGTTGATATTTGTTTAGGATGTTGGTATGGCACTATGTTAGTGTTGGTGTTGTTCAACGTGCTTCAAATGTATGAGGAAGAGGGATCCTTTCCCCACTGAGACGCGTTATAATAATGTGATTAAAACAATATTGGAGAGTCAGTGACGCCCAATAACAATAGTATAGGGGTGTGTAGGATGATCCCCTCTGACATATGAATTCTAGACAGGGTTGTTTTTTGTAGATTTTGTTCGAAAGGCCTTGGGTTCCCCATAGTGTGTGCTAGTTGGCAGCATGGGCACCCTTGGTCGATTTGGTGCGGTTTTGGTGACATCTTTGGAGTGGGAAACCCCATTCAGATTTAAGTTTCTTTTCATCATGATGATGGATTTTCAGGGATGAAAAGTCCTATGGTAGGGAGGATGTAGAGTATCAGGATTTGGACTTATCAGACTTTGGAATATTCTTAAGAATAATTCCAATGTTAGGCATGAATATGGTGTGCGATTCCGAGGCCAATTGTACCTAGAATTAATTTTATAAACAAATTATGCATTTTTATACTATCCAACTGGAGGAGAAGATTTTTCTTCTAAATAGTAACTCAAATAAAAAATATAAGGGTGGGGTTGCGTCTGGAGTGTTCAGTTTACCCTAGGTGGGGTATAAAATTTTTTCGGGTGGGCCTGCTATAGAAAAAGATGACAAAAGGAATTTTCATAAATAAATGAATAAATTTATTTATTGGAATTGTCTTGAATAACTCCTGAATGGAGTCTCAAATCTAAATTGAAAGCTCTTTGTTGCACTCAGAACATCGCGTTTACCCTTGGGGCGACCTAATATTTTTTGCACCGGGTGCTGGGCGAAGGTGTGTGGGAGAGGATTTAAACTGTGGATTTTGTTTTAAAAAATAAATAAATAAAAATCAATCATCTTTATCCACCCTTCTTCGTCCTCTACGAATGGTGAAAAACCCCTCCCCCTTCCTCCTTCGATGAACTGAGGTGCTGCAGACATCTGTTTTTTTGCGTCGATCATCTGCTGATCGAGCTTCATCACGTTTCAGGTATCGTTCTACACCTGAAGCTTCATCATTTCTCCTGTGAGGTAGGTGGTTAGAGTTTTAATTCCCCAATATTGTTTCTTCTTCAAATTTCATCATTTTTTTGTTGTAGGAGGTAAGGCCAGGTCCTGAGGGTCGCCTAAAAGGTTTTTGGAACTAATTTTGGACCACCGGGGTGATCCGGGTGATCCGCGGAAGTCATGCCGGCGTGGCACCAGCGCGACGACACCATGAGAGGAGAAAGACCACCCTGAAGAGGCAATGGTCTGGTGTAAATCAACAGCACGACAGTGGTGGTTGTGCCGACCAGCGCTGGCCGGTCTAGCCATTTTTTCAAGCCTGGGGGTTCTTTAAACCCCTGTAGCATGCAAAAGAAAAGTAATATTTGCAAGACGTCTAGGACGACGTGACCCTAGAATCAAGACGGGCCCTTTGAATTGGGTTAAAAAGATCAAAATATTAGGATTGTAGCCCGGGGGAATAAAACATTGATAATAATAATAATAATATTTTATTATTAATCAACTTCACACCATCGTAGCTTACGCTCGAAGTTTCTGAATGACATTTTGTCAGTGGCGTAGTGACCCTGATGGTAAAGCAGATGTTTCGAGATAGATTTTGGGTGCTAGGACTAAGATTTGGGTGTGGGCCTCTTGAGGTCGGGGTTGGGTGTGTATGGAGAACGTGAATTTTTCATTGGGTGTTTGTTTTAGACAAATGAGTAGACAATATCATATGTTTTTTCAAGGGGATTTCAACATTGTGATCCACATGATGAGTTTTGGAATTGAGGTGTGGGCCCCACATTTTCTTGCTATGCTGAATAGTACCGTTTCACTAGTTGTCCATTTTGGGCATGTAAATAGCCTATCCTGTGTTTTTTTTCATATAGAACGCGATGGTAGCCTCAGTTTGGACCTCAAAGGTATGAACTATGGAGATGTTGTTGGTCTCTTGGGTTAGTGATGTTTGGACCAACAACGGTTGAGTGAACTCCCTTGGTTTGTTCCTATGAGGGTTCGTGTGGCATTATAACCACAGTACACGGTTGTGATCCCATCGATAGTATGTTTTCAGATAGATTTTTGGTATCCCTACGGTGGGGCTGGGGTAGGATCCTCTAGCTTTGCTTTCCTAGATTGGGTTCTTGGTATAACTTTGGCCGCTCATCCACTGACAGTGATCCCCTATCCAGAAGAACAACCCCATAGGGTTTGAGGCATCATTGGTAGTATGATCCTCAACGTAGAGGACACTAATTGTAGGGTTATGGTATTGTCGGGTATATGATCCCCTACTCAACATGTGCTTATAGTAGCATTTGTGGTATCATTGATTTGATCCCCTACTTCGTGAGTTATACCAGATGGGGTTTTCGGCATCATCGTGCCCACCTTTATACGGGCCATGATCCTCTATCTGCGCGTTGTGATATATGGAATGTCAGATCGGGTTGTGGTATCCCCATAGTGGTCCCTCGAAGTGATCCCATATCTGTAAGATATTCTTTTGACCAAGTTGGGTTCCAGTATCCCCTAAAGGACCCTTGGCATAATCCCCTTTCTTAGATGTTTTGTGTTCCACTATTGCAGAATGACTTTCTCAGTAATGATATTCGACGAGCGTACGCACTCAGATGGGCCATCATGGATGGTGATGTAACCCAGTAAGGTGTATCTCTCAGATATGTGGAGTTTGTTCTCATGGTTATGTTTATTCCTTAGATTTGTAAGAAATGTAGTCAGACCCTTTTGAGGCTTGGTTCCTAAGATGAGTATATATGAATGTTTATGGTATATATATGGACATATACCTGAGAAAGGATTACTAGACATGTTTTTCTGAGGATGGTCTCGAGATGAAGTGTCTCTATCATTTGGGTTCCCTCTAGCTGGGATGAGTTGATTGTTGTCCTTCAGTTTCTATCCTTTATTTTGGGGGTTTTGGGGTGCTAACTGAGTATTTTTATACTCACACCTACACGGGATTTCCCCACACATGTTTTGTGTGTTTTGTAGTCCACATTCCATTTGATGGAGTCCCTAGAGGACCCAAAGAAGGTGGAGCTTAGTGAGCTTGACCGAGCGGTGTGCTTACCAGAGCTGTACCGAGGAGCTTTCAGGTTGGTGATTTTGACGATGATCCTATACTTCTGAGCAAGTTGGAAAATTTTTCAGTTTACTTTTAGTGGGCCTTGTATTTTCCCTTTTTTTCTTTTTCTGCACTCTATATATGGTTTAGATGTATGCATGTATTTATTTTTATTTTTTATATATATCTTTTCACTATTTCATAGAGGTATGTGTGGGTGCGTGTGTATAGGTTCCTTAGGATAATGCCTCCCATGTGTGTGATAGCCTACTCAGCACTAGTCACCGGCCCCTAGGCAATTAGAGGTGGTATTGGGGAGTTTCATCTCAAACATCGATGGATTAGGTCTTGACATTAATTCATAATTGTCCCTGAGGATGGAATCCCAACATACTACAATGGATGCTTACACTACCATGTATTGAGCTCAGTGTGGACAAAAACATTTAATGAAATGGAAAGTTAAAAGTTTGAGTATCAAATGTAGAAAATTTATCAATACATCATTTTTTAAAGAATACAAATAAACCTTGTCTTTTGATTTTACGATTTTGAAATAGTTGAGCCTTTTTCATTCATCCATTTTCATTTTTCAATTAATTTTTAATATGAATACCCTTTGTAATTTACCTCACTACGATTTTCCATCTCATCATCAAGGAATGAATGTATAGAGTTATGGACATACCTGAAGAACATTTCACTTTACAAAGACTTCGAAGGAATATAACATATCCACCAGGAAAATAAAAAATCACAACAAATCATGTGGGTTTCACAATTTAGGATCAAATGACTCTGAGGATTAGAGAAGGTAGGAAATTATGGAAATCAATTAATACTAAAAAAGGTGTTTTTCTCTAAATAACTTTTCATGATAATCAATAATTTATCAATTAAAGTCTTCACACCCCAAGTATCTCAGAGAATCCTCATAAAGAGATTAAATGTAATAAATGGAACAAAAACTTGTATTATTATATATTTTTTTTGTTTTTTCCCATTTTCCTTTCTCCCAAGTTGTGATGGGGAAAAATCCCACTGCCACAACCAAACCACAATGGATCTCTAAATGACACTATTTGTAATATTTACAACAAAATCATCGGTCAAGAAAAAGTGATTTTTGAATTACCCTAGAGATAGACCATTTTTATTTTAAAGAGAGTGTACAACAAATACAATGAATGTTCCTTCCACACATCTAGTTAAATTTTTGCACACAATTATTCTTTAAAAAAAATATGCATCTCATCCACTAATTACTATCTCCCCACTCTTATTTATGAAAATCATGAAATCTGATTAGATCAAGGTAAGAAAGGATAAGATGGTCTTATAACATGAATCTTCCATAGAAATGTTGGCCATAGTTTCCATGGGAATCAAAATGGATTAATGTAAGGTGGGTATCATGATATGTTTTAAAAACGATACCCCATTCATATTAAATGTAATTATGTTCAGTCACATATTTGATAATATGAAATTAATGATCTTCAAGATAACATTACTGATTTTTCGAAGAAATATACTATAGAAATAATGGGAAATATTTGGATTAGAGGATATCTTTGGAATGAGATGAATGGTTGGGAAAACTACTCATGGTAATGCATATGAATAATTAATTGATAAAAATTTTAGAAATTCAAATCATGAACTAATATCATAAAAATTTAATTTACAATTCTTAACATGCTTTTCAAATGATGATTTTTAAAATCCTAATCCCAAAAAATATTTCTATTATTTCTTTTCCCTATTATTCTCATTCAAATTTTTTGAAAAATAAATTTACATTCATGGTATGGTGATTATATGAGGTAGTTTATATCACCTAGTTCATTTTATTGAATAATGAATAATGTGTGGGCATGAAATTGAAACTAAAATATCAAACATTGTTGAATGTGGGGAATATACTATAAAAAATCAAGATCGAAACTCTTATTCCCTTTTATAATTATGCACTAAAGTTGGTTGTATATTTGTTTCCTATACTAGTTCACAGTTTGTAATGGTCTTTCAACCTCTTCTTGAATTACTACTGTTTACTTCAACCCATAGTCTTTATGGTCCAAAAAGAATAAAAATAGAAAATTCAACATGCCTGAAATAATCAAATAATTTTTATATATTTGGCGTGAGAGAATGTGAACCTTAGACCAAAAAAATAAATACAAAAAATAAGGTTACAAACCCAAAATAGAATTCATTTACCAACATTAGCTCAACCTTACCTCCTTTAGATTCATCCCACATTATGTATGATCTAAAGTTTTCATACTAGTCACACTCTATGAAGGGTCTCAGTTGTTCCATATCGATATAGATCAACCCATATCTTTCTTCTATAAATAGACAAATTCTTCCTGATATATGTACTTTCTTGATTTCCATCATTATGGTACACCATTTCGTCCTCAATCCTAATAAAATAAATGGAAATCCAAGGGATGTCCATAACTATTGTCCTTTCTCAAATGTTCTTGAGTTAGTTTCTCCTTTGGTTTTATTGGTCTAACCCATCAACTTATCTTTCTTTTTTTAGTTTTTTTATGTTGAGAATCATTTTTCACAATAATAACTATTTCATGTACCTATTTAATTTCATAGACACCCTCATTTTTCATAGTTTTGTCTTATCTAAACTCATTTTCTTCTCTCGCATCATAGTTCTTCATTTCCTAGTAGATTTTTAATATTAATTTATCATAACTGACTCTCAGAGAGAATTCTCCACATTGGACAGCGATTGGTGCATGACTTGTGGCTAAAAATGGTCTCCCAAGAATGATTGGATTTATATCCTCTTCCATGTCCAGTAATAATAAGTTTACAGGAATGATAAACATATCAAATTTGATTAGAATGTCTTCAATAATCCCTCTTATAGATTTTATTGTTTAGTATTCTAATAGAAGATGGGATTCAAGACTTTCAATCCTACACTCATGAAAGTCTGGTATGACATAATATAGTCACTCGTTCCTAACTCACAAGAAGATTTTACATATTTTTTTTTATCTCTGATAGATTTGGAAATTCAAAATATATCATGATCACATTACTTGTTAAGTAGGTAATTTGATACAACTACCTAACACTCTCATGTTAGTGGAATGGTGTCAATTTCCACTAGTTTCAGATTATTTTCTACTAGCTCATTCATTAATTTTTCATAGGTCGGAATGTTTGAGAGAGCCTATGAAAAAGGTATATTAGTATTAAATTTTTTAAAGTGGTCCAAAAATTTACCTATTTGCACATTGATCTTCACTTGAAATATTTGTTTTAGAAATGGTAGTATTGGATTATACTAGGGTGGTTCTTGTTCAACATATTTAGCTAATTGTTCATTGATCTTTTCAACATCTTTTTAACATTATTACATTGATTATTTTCCTATAAATTTTATACCACGTCCTTGTGTCTTCTTCCCACTTATAATCATTACAAATTTTAAATCTTCACATGGGTGTACATCAGGGCATCCTGGAAGTAATCTTCTGGGTCTCTCTCTAATCTTGTCAGAAATTTTCTCTACTTGATTCTCTAGATTGTAAAATACATCCTTTTGGATTATTTATTCTTCGTTAATATCCTTGAGTACATCCCCTGTTGTGGTCATAAATGTTTCTAGTGTCTCTTTCAACTTATGGACAAAGCTCATTAGTGTGGTCCCTTAGGGTACCTGTTGTTGGCACCCTTGTGACTAATATTGATATCCATGTCCTTGTCGTAATTTAGGCCACCAACCCAGAAATTGATTACCACAATTGAAATCAATATAATTTTCATCTTCTATATACATACCTTGGGGGATTTATTGCTATCCCGTCATGATGTCCATCTTATTGGTGGAAAGTGTGATATATTCACCGACCATAAGAGTTTAAAATATTTATTCCCAAATAAGGAGTTAATATTCAAAATTATATGGTTTGAGTTGATAAAATATTCTTAATTATCAATACATTACCACCCAGGGAAAGCAAACATGGTGGATGATTCTCTAATAAGGAATGAACAGTCTATCATTATCCTTAATAAGGATTGAAAAAGACTTAATAATTATTGATTTTTAAAATATGAATCATGAAATCATATGTTTAGGGGAGAAATAATATCTTACCCAAATGACTACTGAAACATCCATTCACATAAATATCACAGAATCTTGTAAATATGATGTGAAACTACAAAAAAATGTAGTAATCATTCCAGATTTGAACTTCTATAAATATGGAGTTATACAGTTTCAACCCCAGATTTGTTTCCTATAAAAACTAAAACTATAGTGGGAGCTTTTGGATGATGTTAATAACTCATCCCTATCTAATTATCTAGGAAATATAATGATTTATAGACATATAAGGAAAAATTTTGTTACGACAACATAAAGAGAGATCTCATAATTCACATCTTGATGCTTGGTATGCTATGAATTTTATTTTGAAAAATTAAATTATAAAGGTATGTTTTATCCCTTAAACATAACATTTTGAAAAAAAATCCATATATTTTAATGTATTGTAGTTTAATTCCTTAAAAATTTAGTGAATTTTATTTCTATTTAATAATATTACATTATTAACCAACTCTATAAGATATATATATATATATATAGCATAAGTTATAATACTACAAGGAGTACCACTCTCCATTATATTTGATCAAGATATACTGTTTATATCAATGTTTTGGAGAATAATTCTGAAAGAATTAGAGGTAGAGTTGAGTTTATTGCACTCCTTTTCACCCTCAATTTGATATTCACTCAAATAGGACCATTAAAACATTATAGAATATATTTAGATCTTGTTCGATGATATTTTAAGGATTTTGGGATCAAAACCCCCCTGGTAGAGTTATCGTATAAAAATATTTTCTATTCGAGAAACAAAATGGATCCATATGAATCTATTTATGGCAAGAGATATTGGACTACAACATGCAAGGATAGAGTTGGAGAGAGGAATATAATAGGTTTTTTCTTTTCTAAGAAATGATGAAGAATATTAAAACCATTCAATGGAATTCGAATGTAGGAAGATGTCAAGATAAGATTTATTTATATAATCATTAATGAGATCTTTAGTTTAAATGTAGTGACATGGTGTTCATCCAGATATCTTCATAGAAGTGGGTTATGAGAATTAGGAAGAAAGGGAATTTGATCTCTAGATATATCAATCCCTTGAAGACCCTTGATCATGTCAGGATCGTATCTTACCTCTTATCATTCCCTTCACACTTTTCTCTAATGTACGATGAGTTACTCATATTTATTTTCAATAAGTACATAAAATATCTTTCACATGTACATAAGATAGATTTCTTCCATTTGGAACATGAGTTTTCATATGAAAAACAACATTTGGCGATTTTGGATTGAATAAATAATGTATTATACAAAAAGACCACACTTTTGGTCAAAGTTATATGCGGAATCATTTGTTTTTTGAAGATCTGTGAGAACATGAGGATATAATGAGATAAAACTATCCTAAGTTATTTTGTCTGAGTAATAAATTTTTGGGAGAAATATTTATTTTAGGGTGTGCAATATAATGAACCATTATTTAGTAAATAACTATTCCTAATTAAATATTATGGGGGTAACTTATCTTTCACGCAACACATAATAAAAAATAAAAATTGTGTTACCTTAATAGTTTTATAAAATATTATAGTTATATTTGATAAATTAAATTTTTGATGCTCGGCGAAATGCTCTCGGCGGAACCCTAGCTAGAGTAGCGCATGATGTCACTGCGGAAGGCCCCCACTGAGCCTCATCCAGAAGGGGGAAATGTCTCTCCCCGTCCTTCAAAATTTTATCCTTATTCTTTCCCTGGCTTCCCAAAGATTGAGGTATGCCCTAAGGTTTTGAATCTGGTGAATGGTGAACTCTCAGTCCTGATTTTTCTCTGGAGTTTGCGAAGGCGGTGCCACAGATGGATCTAGTCCTTGTTGCAAGATTTGGAAAGAATCAACCCTCAGTTGACAGCTTTCATAGGCTCGTCTCCTCATCCTGGAAGCTTCAAGGTCAAGTGCTGGTAGGGCTGTTAGATTCAAGGCATCTTTAGATCCGTTTCTCTTGCGAAGATGATTTAGTTTTTGTCTGGTCTTCTGCGCTGAAAGTGGTTGATGGGTTTGAATTCTCTCTTTTTCGATGGTCCTTTAATTTTCATCTCCATCGTGATCCTCCGACCACAAGGTTATGGGTAACGCTTCCTGGCCTTGATTTACCTTTCCATAACCCTAAAATTCTATGTGTTATTGGAAATTTGATCGGTCGTTTCCTGTGTATGGACCTGCGGACCCGTGTCGCTTGCCATCCGGCAGCTCCGCGTATTTGCGTTGAAGTTGGTGTCTCGAAAACACCGGTTGAATTTGTGTGCGTTGAGGTTATGGGTGACATATGATGGCCTCAATGTGTCTGCTCTGAGTCATGGACACCCTTCTGTGTGAACTGTTGTCGCTTTGGTCACTTGGTTCTCCTCTTTTGCCGCATTCCACGCCACATATAGGACGACACAATGCAACCTCCTGATGCTCCTGGTTGTCCCACTACACCAGAGGCATGTGGATCAAAGGCTTCTGTCATTGCTGCAACTGCTGGAGATGCAGGCATTGAGGCCCCAGGTGATTCTACTCATGTTCTGAGGAAGGAGTCCAATGGATGCGGCAATCCATCAGTTAGAGAGGTTTTTGAATGGTTGAAGAAAGATCTCAAATACGGTGCTGCTACTAAGTCGGACATGTTGAAGGAGCTTTCATATTCTGAATGCGGCAATTGGGTTTCGGGTAACGGGAACTGTGATGTTGGTCTAAAGGAAGGCAGCGACATATCTCTTACTAACCGATTTGCAGATTTGTCTGATCTGGATTTCAGTGCTCATGAAGCACAATACTCACCTCATGATATGATCACGACTGGCTATGATAAGTCTGGTCATGGTGATAATAGGGGAATGGGGGAGGCTGTTGGGGACCCTTCTATCCTGATACATGAGGAACCAAATAAGGGATGTGGTGGGCCACAGAAGAGTGATCTTATGAATATGGTGAAAGTGATTCCTGAAACATAAGATGGAAAACTTTCTGAGGAAGTGTTGAATTAGAATGCTACTTTGGAGCAACAAGATGTCGAGGAGATATCCTTGGATAGGCAGGAATGCTTAGAGGCAAGCGGTAAGAATTAGAACAATGGGGATTATTCTCTGTGTTTGACACCTGTAGATGTTAACAAGGAACCATCCCGGGATACAGCCTCTTTGGTGCATGAGGGCTCTCAAATGGTGTATGAGGGGAAGGAGAGCCAAGGATGCCATTCAAAGGGTTATATGAAGGAATCATATAGTGATATTCTCAGGAATGGGGTGAAAAGGAATGAAAGAAATGGAGCTTCCACTGCTCCACCAAAGAGGAAGCCCATAAAAGATTACTCCAACATGCCGAGGACCATATCCACCAGGTCTTATACAAAAAATGGAAAATTGAAATACACGGATAAAATTAGGGGACGAAGTAGGACCATTGAACCCATGTCCTAAGTGGAGATATGTCGGAGGGAGAAATACATCCAAATGCTAATTCAACACGCTCCGTATTCTGAATGGGAGTCGGCGGATCCAGATAAGTTCTTAGAAGATGGAGGTGCTGACATATTTGATGTGTTCTGATATATGATGTTGTGAGGTATGTTGTTTTACTTTCTCTCTCTCCTCTGTACTTTGTACTTCTCTCCTTTTTTATTAATATATTTATGGGGGACTGGGCCCTCGGCCTAGTCATGCGCCTTCCTTGCTATATAAATTAAATTTAAAGGTATCAATATAATTAACCACATTTTCACAACTATATAAAAATATATAATAAAATTAAAGTCATTTTTTTGAAATAAACATTTTTAAAAAAAATGGTATTTACAAATTATGTGTGCTTATATAATGATTAATTCTTTTCTCATCCATAGAAATTTATTTAGTAAAATAGTTTCCATAATTAGAATCAATTGGTCCAAAATATATAAAGATAAAATTTTCATTTTTAGTCATAAAAATAACATTACACATATTAAATTTAATTTCCCTAATAATGAAAAATGTATTTTTTGAAGAAAATTTGGTTTTTATTTATATTGTTTAGTTTATATATAGTAAATAAAATTATTATATCTAAATAACTACTCTAAAATATTTTTTAAATGAAAATATAATTATAATAACCAATATATAATTTATAATCAAATGCTAGATAATAATAAAAACCCTTAATGGTTAAAACCTCAAAAATTAGTTTTTATATATATAAAATGTATTAATTTAGAAGTTGATATAATATATATTTAAAATTGAATTATATTAATAGGATATTAAATTTAGGGCCCCCACACCCAAATTTTATCTATAATTGGTACATTTTATTTTTAGTAAATCATATGTTACTTGTTAAAAAATAGTTAACTCGGTAATGTTAAAAATAATAAAAGAAACAAATATACAAGTAAATTAGTTAAAATAATGTTTAAAACATGTTTCGAAACTCTTTTTAGAGGTCTAATTGAAAAAATCTCACACTTCACTCCATTATTTTACCTTTTTTGGTAATTGAACCATAAATACTGTAATTATATCATTGAAAATTAAAGGGTATTCTCAAAAGTTCCCTTTTCTTCACTTATATAAGGGGATAACTTCCACCATTTCAATGATACACATACAGTTCCACATTACACTAAATATTTTCCCAAATTTAATCTCCTATATTTATTCATCCCATTATTCATCCTCAGGTATCTAGAATTTTTCATAAGGCCTTCATTTCCTTGGAGATCTCTGAGAGAATATCAAGTCTCCAATGTAAGTATTGCATAATCCAGAATACCACATTCTTAATAGTACTCTTCCAATCCTATTATATCCACAAAAATAAAATAAAATAATTATAATTATTATATGAACATGTCATTATATTGTTAAAATAATCATTATTTACTACACTTCATCCACTAATAAAAAAAGGTTTGTTTGTGTGTAAATGCGGACTACCTCATCCCCGAAGCGACATCTTTCATTTTTCATAACTGCCTATCATGACTTGTTTTAATTATGGTAATGATGAATAAATATTATATATATAATTTAATTATGATACATAAAATAAAATTTATTATCTACCATTACCCCCATCTTTTTACTTGTGAAATAATATTGTTAACCTTGTGAACAAGCAGACTACCGCCATCATGAATTAACATTTTTCCTTTTTAATATAGTAATTTTTTATCTATTAAAATATCTAAAAAATATTATTAGAAACATGGATAACATTTAATTAATATCAATATAATTATATAATAATGGTTTTATAACAAAATTACCCCTTACTCTTGCTTATCTATTAAATTATGGTGTTTTTAATTGGGTCAGTTAAACAAACTTCTTGAAAAATAATATAAAATTATATAATAGTTAAATATTAGAGCTTAGATACTGATAATATATAATATAAATAAGTAAATAATGATTTTATTTTAACTATTCAATAGCGGAATTTGATTCTATAAGCAATAGCTGACACTAATGCTTCAAAACTATTATTAAACAAATAATCAAAGATAATAACATCTACTGATGAAACTAAAAAAACAAACTAATATAATTTTAATAAATGATTGTAAATGATGTTTATAAAATTATATATATATTTATCTATATGAATAATGTTCTTATATGGTTTATTAATTTAGTTATTTTTATTATACAAGAGATTCAAGCACTTTCACAAAAGTTGGGAATTATGGTTAAGGCTTTTGATGACTCAAATCCTTTTATTAGGTTATGATCACTCCTATTTGTCTATATTATTCCATGACTATTATATTATAACTCATTATGATGTTATTTTTTATTTGGAATTTATTTTCTAGAGATATCATGTTTCAAACTGAAGTATTCTCCAGTGTTAATTCTAGTTTTTGTTAAAATATATATTTTTTCCAGAATAATTATCATTTTATTTATTGGAATTTTCCTCCATATCCACGTATTTCTTCACACCAATGTTATCCATTCACTAGTGTAAACTAAAATTGGTTTTATCTCTTATGATATTTATATTCCTCTTTATTCATTTTTAAAGAAAGTTTTTTTATCCATTTATCAATGTGGGGTTTCAAAAAAGGAATTCTAAAATTTTTAAATGACTCATCCTTTACATGATCATGTATCTTTACCTTATGAGTCACACTTTTGAAATATTTTTTATTTATTTTCAAGGTATCATTATTTTTTTTTGAAGTGATTTATTTAGAATATTTATCTTAATCATAAAAAATTATTTTTTGAGAAGTATATCTAAAATCACATATTTTACTGTGATATTAAGAAATATATTCTAACAAAATTAATTTTTTTGATTTCCCTTTACTTTTTAAAGGATTCATAACTTATGGGGTAATAGTCAATCAATCATCATGTATATTCTCTTTTTGAATACTCATTTCGGGTTATCTTGTTTTTTGTATCAAATGATCACATTTCCTATGTGTTACAGTTTAAAAAATATATTAAACACATTTATTTCACCTAGGTTATTTATGATAAGATGAATTATTTGGATTTATATGGAACTCCTATGTATGGATGATGATAGGTGGGATTCTATATATACCTCCAATTAATTTGTTATGGTTTTATATATCATGATATAATGATACATAGACGTACATTGATTTTTTCATCAAATAAATAGTAGAAATACATGAATTTTTTCACAAACTAAAGGGTGTACATGGTTGTATTTGTTCACAATTTAAAGTTTGGATATACTTTAATTTTTTTCAAAAAGTTTTTCTATGTTTATGTTTATGATTATTCTATGAAATGTAACTTATTTAAAAGATATTCCAAATGTCTATGATGTTCCATGTTATAAATATATTTTTCTTTATTAGGTTATAAATTAATGTTTCTTTATATTTTCATTATATACTTATATTCCATGTTTTTATGACCATTAATTGGTATTATGTTCATATTCCATGATCCTTAATGCTCAATCAAAATTTATGATTGTAAATTTTGATTAAATGATAATTTTATCATATATATATCTTTTACTAATGTTTTACCTCATGTTTTTGATCTAACCTTTATGACTAGTTGAAAAGTTTCCCTTACGCATTTGACATCACCCTTTCTTATGATTCCTTTCCCCAATATATGAATACGGGTAACACCTATGATATTTGTAACACCCTGAGATTTTATGAGAAATATTATTTTTAATTTTTTTGATGTCTTCTATTATACACTACACCAACATTATCTTGTAAAATACGCAACACCGTATTAGCTTGCAGTATACAAAACACTATTCTTGGCTCGTGTTACACACAATTTCAAGTTCGTTTTGTGGAAATTATTCTACGCAACATTAAGTGTAGATTTTGGTTAATGTATAAAAAAATAAGTTGTGATTATGTTATAAGAAACACCAAATAGTTCTTTCACTACACGCATCCCTAGCTTGGATTAAATTACACGCAATCAAGACCTTATTCGATAACGTGTGTAGTATGCAAAACCAAGTTTCACTAAACGAGATATTATTATAATATTATTATGAACTTGCCATTATGAATATCAATACCCACTTTTTGAAATTTTATAAATTTTATCATTCAAAATGGAATTCGTTTTTGGATTCGGAATATCGAAATTAGCCTAGTGTGAATTTTTGGTATTTTTATGAATACTTTCAATTTTGATGAATAATGAAAACACTGGGTTACAATTTAAAACCCGAATTTTTATTTAAATATTTTTTTATTTTATTTAAATTTATTTTACACAAAAATTGATAAATAATACTTATATAATTTCAATGTAATTCATTTGAGTTATTTTATAATAATTTGAGATATATAAAAATTTTATTAAACTTTTCACCAGCTTTTACCCACCTCCTAGGAGAATTTGAAAATTTACATAAAACATAATTTTACCACTTCTGTGAGTGGAATTTTGAAAAGATGAGAGACACAGTTAATATCAAGGATTAAAATGTGGTTCAATAAGATAAAAATAATTTATTTTGGATAGTAACTTTTTACTTTTATTTACCACGGTTAAAAGTAAATAGGGTAATTAAGTGTAAAAATGATATTATTATTATCCCAAAACATGTCCTAATTCTATTTAATAAGTGTAATTCGACCAAAAACATCCTTAGGAATAAAATAATACCCTTTAGGTCCACATGGATAAGATTAGGACATTTATTATTATTTTATTTAAAGAATACTTAAAATAGTTAAAATGAATGTCTAATAACTAAAACATTTTTTATATAGGGTTATACATAATATAAATTCCACTATAAATATTCTTTAGAAAGATAAAAATATTTCATACATAATGGTATTTTATTTATAATTTTTAGACATT
This sequence comes from Viscum album, assembly GCA_963277665.1. Classification (NCBI taxonomy): domain Eukaryota; kingdom Viridiplantae; phylum Streptophyta; class Magnoliopsida; order Santalales; family Viscaceae; genus Viscum; species Viscum album. Next base: position 1,527,477,325 of record OY728138.1, on the reverse strand, counting down.
AAATGAATGTATTTACTTATGACACAATGATGATGCAGTAATTACCTTATTAATGAAATATTAACGTAATTAATGTTATAAATACCCAAATAAATGTAATTTGAGACTTTTAATAAATTCCACTACTTTTTTAGGTTAATGTGACATGTTAGTATTTATTAAAGTAACTTTTTTCAAACTAATAATGCTGTTATAATTTTCACAAAAATCAATTTCCAAATAGTGTCAAAATTGACATAAAATAGTTTTTAAAACAAATATTATATTATTAATTGATATTATATTATTAAAAATATAAGGTTCGGAAAAATGACTTAGATAAGGTTATATATATTAATAATGAACCAATTGGGGTCCGTTTGACTTTTTATTGTAAGTTTATTATCCATATAGTGTAAGAAAACAAGAAGACATGGTAAATGTTAAATTATTTAAGTTAGAGTTATATCAAAATGATAAGGTTAAAATAGAAACATAAACTTGTCTACAACCTATTGGTTGAGATGATTTTGACCCATCCCCACTTTACCTTCAAAATAAATCAATTTGGAGCTATTATAAACTGAATATGACTTTATTATAAAATAATATTTTATGTTTTTCCGATGGTTCCTTTCTCCTCCCTTATAAAAGGGCACCTCCTCCCTCATCTCTTTACGCAAGTTTGAGCTTTCAAGATCAGCCAAACCCTGAAAATTTCTCTTCTCAACTTCCCTATAAAAATCATATAAATTATGGTCTCCTCAAAAGACCAAACCTAGTGCCTTAAGAGGAAGCTTAAAAGAGGTGCGTCGAAGAAGAGGTAATCTCTTCTACCGATTATTTCAAGTTTTATTTCTTCTTCAACTTATTCTTCTTTAGTTATTTCCTTATAAAGTAATAAAATAATTATCACTAATATTCTGATATGTTATTATAAATATGAGACAACCTCATTTCACATTCTATCCATCCTACGGAAAATGAAATCACCGTGCGTGCGTATGTACGGAATACCGTATCCAAACCATGGTGTAATCTGTTTTTCCACCACCACCTTACTTGTATAGGTATAATGGTGTAAAGAATAACTATATATAGTTTTTATAAATTCATACTGATTCTGAGATATTATATCATCCACTCCAATTCCATTAAATAATTATGGGAATAATATCATCGCTCGTGCGTACGTACAGATTACCGTCTCCACGACGTGATGAGATTCATTCTCCATGTTAACCATTCAAGAATGATTATAAACTATATATAATGAATAATAACGAAATATATGACATAATAAAGCTAATTTATTTATGTATATATATATATATATATTTCATCTAATTACTTCCATTCAAGTCAATAAGGAAAGGAAAACAACGTTCATGCGTACGTATGGCCTACCGTCTCCATGAATGGTGTATTTCATTTCACTCATCTATCTATTATATATATATATATACTGAATATATATTATATATAAATCATGATTTAAATTCTGGAAGTAAGTAAATCATGATACAAGTAATAATAATATCAAGAACAACATGTCCAAACTTGTATGATAAATAAAACGATTTTACCTAAAACGCTGCTTTAACAAGGAATTTACAAAAGAACGGGTAATATAAAGTCATATGTTTAAAGTAATTTTTACCCATTTTGGACTTTTACAACATTTTATGAAAGTAATACTTCTTTTTTTTACCATACGAGGAACATTTTTACTTTTCTGAAAAAAGTACAAGGAGAATATATTTTTAACTTATATGGCATGAACATAATTTTACGGCTTTATAACACCTTATTTTCATGAAGCTTACTCTACAATATTTCATGAATATTTTCAAAAAAATTAATTTTCTTCTGAAATTTAATGGAACTATTTGAAAAGAAAATGATTTTGAATAATAAAGGTTATTTTCCTCAAGAATTTATTTCAAGTGTTTTATCAAAACCATTTTCCATCTAAGATGAAATTATTTCATATGTGTATGTTTCAAGTATAATTTATCTATTATTTACATGGTTTCACTTCTCTTATGATGAAATTTTATCCATTTGTTTTATATGGATTATGTTATGATGGGATGATGTTTATGAAACCCATTTTATTCTTTGCGTTATGATGAATGATTTATGTTTATGTGGTGGTACACGTAAGAATGATTTCATTATGAGATGGGTGGGACCTATATCTCCCTCTAATGCATTGGGTAAAGATTTATATCTCATGATATAAACATGGATGGAATGAAAATCTAATCCAGTTCAGTGATACAGGACTGGAACGAGGAGTGAACTCGATTCAGAAAGGGACTTTGTCCACTAAGATGGTCTTGGCCGAAATGCCTTAGCTACTATGGAAATCATAACATGTTCTTAATGGTTTGCCACAATTACATGTTATATTTCTATTTTATCATGATTGATGCTCCATTAAGATCTATGCCTTACGTACTACCATGTTTTATGTCATTTCTCAAGAATTTGTTGTTTAAACATTATGTTCGTGTTTTTAAGTTCAAATGTGTATGGTTTGTTTTATTTTCTCCATGCTTAACCTTACTGAGAATTTGAGATCTCCCTTTATATGTTTTCATTTCCCTAGGATATAAAGAAATGTTTTAGGTAAGAAAACAAAAGGGGAAGATCTTTATGGGAGATGTTGAAGATCTTTCACCACGATTAGAATATTATATTCCGAGTTTCCAAAGACACGAAACTATTACGGTCCTTGTTTATTTGTTTTTGTTATGTATTAAGTATTTTGAAAAAGTAATGTAATGTCCATGTACGTCATGCTTTGGGTCTCTATATTTGGTATCAGAGGAATGTTTTTGTTAACCTTTGGAAACTAGGATGCGAAAACATTAGTGAGATCCCTAGAGATATTTCTAAGGTATGTCTAGGGATGTGCCTAAGGTTAAGTATACGTATATGTTATAGTGATTGAATTACGGTAAAGATATTATAATTAAACCTAAGATGTTAGATATTGAAGATACTCCCCCTTTATTATTTTGTTTTCCTACCATGATTTTTCCTCTCACACTATTCTTGTTGGGTTTTAGATGATGGCTGGAACCCGAAGGAACCGTGTTGATCAAAGTAATATACAATGCAATGATTGTACTCCAGAACAAACCAATGTTGTGGGATATAGAGTGAAAAATCATATTACTATACTTACAGAAGCTATGAATCATTCTGGACATCCAAATGAGCAGATAAAGGAACAATATTCTATTGAGTCCTTCATGAGGTGACATCCACCTTATTTAAATGGGTCTTCTGATCCACTTGTTGCTAAACAATGGATTAGTACCATTGGTAAGATATTTTCCATACTTCGCTGTTCAGAACATGACAAATTCATTTTAGCTATTTACCATTTAGAAGGTGAAGCAGACCAGTGGATGACTCTAATTAATAACACAAGGCCCCAAGATGAAATTGAATCCATGGGATGGAACGAGTTTAGGAACTTGTTTTTCAATAAGTACATCCCTCGTATTATTTGAACAAAGATGGAGAAGTATATCCTTGAGCTTAAGAAAAAGGATGATGAATATGTTGATATATATGAAGCGAATATTACAAGTCTTCCAAGGTATTCATCTGTATTTATCATCCAACCTGAAAGTAAAGATGATCGATTCTTCAGTGGCTTAAAACCAGGTCTTCAAAGGGCATTAGCGATAAGATAATTCAGTAGCTATAAAGAAATTGTGTGTTGTGATATAAAGGTAGAACTGGATGTTGGTGTTACATATCTATATCATGGTTTTCACAAGAAACGAAAGATTGAGTTCAAGGAGAAAAATCTCAGAACAATGGTGAAAAAAGATGAATGTTTCTTTATACTCAAGGTGTGGAAAGAAGCATGGTGGAGATTTTATAAAAGGTACTAGAAAATGTTTTTGAAGTGTGGAAAATAAGTTCATCGAGTAGTTGAGAGTTGAAGTAATGGGAAAAAGGTAGCTAATGATTTGAATAGAGAAAAGATTACAGAGAATGCTCCACCAACACTTTAATGCTATAATTGCAAGGAAATGGGGCATTATACTAACCAATGCACTAATCCAAGGGTTAATGATGATCGACATAAACAACCTCTTAAGGTAAAGGACAAAAGAATATTCACATGAGATTACTATTGGAGATGTTGAGTATGACAACTATGTAGTGGAATGATTATAATCTCATTTATAGTATTGTTGAATATTGTAATATCTATGTATTGGTTTATTATGGTTTTCAATAATAATATGGTACCGGTAACCATGAAAAGTGATTGAAATATTTTTTAGAAAGTAGATGATATGCTCATAATGAAGGGATTATGAGAAAATTAGATTTTTTATATTATTCATGAGTTCATGACTGATATAAGGAAAAAGTGATATCATGGTTTGAGTATATAGAAATTTTTGGATTTTGGAATGTGCAAAGAGTTAACTTTTGACTGCATTCATGTTTTCACTAAGGTTTAATGGGTATTCATTTTTCAAGAGAATACATGATTAAGGTATTAAAATGTTTGGATTGTGACCAACAAGATATATCTTTGGATATATGGGGGATAAATGATGGTATTAACATGCTCGGTTGATGACATTTCTAGTAATTTATTTTTTTATTCTATGAGCTTGGACAGAAGTATTTTGGATAAGACTAAAGATTGGAATGGATTATGTTGGACATAAGTCAGTATTGTTTAAAGCTATAACTTTTTTCGATGTTATTTATGGAATGTTAGAATAATGTAGTTTTAGAAAAAGGACAACCTGCAGGACGAGCGATAACCCGTAGCGTCGGACAAGGCTGTGGGACTCGAACCCACAATTGAAGTGCGACAAGACATTATCACCTACCACTGGCCTACAAGAAGTCCCTGGTTAGTAGAAACTAGTTTTATTAATTTAAGCAGTGTGATATATAATGTATAAGTCCGTTTTATGAACCATATATGATTAATCTCACTATAGATGGACTTATGTATTTTTGATAACTTTTTCAAACCATTTGTTAGAGACAGATGGAATGAACCATCATTCTATCACATGATCTGCTAACACTTCACAAATGACAAATTCAACTTCGTTTCTTCAATAGATGTAGTGGAAATTGTCCAAGGAATGACCACTAGTGAAAATGTACCAAAATCAGGTGAGTATTTCTTCTAATTCAAAATTTTCAACTTTAGGGAAATGATATCGAAAACAAAAAATGTTGTCCTAGTGCTCTTATATATGATAATCAGATGGTACCTTAGATCATCACAAATTTATGGCTTTGTGACTATTGGCTTTATCATAGCCATGTCCTCTACCACTCTCCGTCAGAACTTGATGGTTAGATTTCTCTTCAATATCCATATTTTCACCTATGTTATCCTATGTGGAAACCCAGTGATTTGTTAATTTGGGTAACTGTTACGTTTCATAGTTTAGTTTTTAAAGATATGTTTTGGTATTACTTTTTAGGATGTGGATTTCCATGAAAGAAACTCTCATGTAATAAACTATTTATAACCCCGACAAATTTCGATGGCGAAATTCATTTTAAGGGGGGTAAAATGTAACAACCCGAGATTTTATGAGATATATTATTTTTAATTTCTTTGGTGTCTTATATTATACAATACACCAAGATTAGCTTGTACAATGCGCAACATCGTATTAGCTTGCCGTATACACAACACTATTCTTGGCTCGTGTTACACACAATTTAAAGTTTGTTTTGTGGAAATTATTCTACGGAATATTAAGTATAGATTTTGTTTAATGTATAAATGAAATAAGTTTTGATTATGTTATACGCAACACCAAATCGAGCTTTCACTACACACATCCCTAACTTGGCTTTCATTATACGCAATCAAGACCTTCTTTGGTAGCATGTGTAGTACGTAATACCAAGTTTCACTAAACGAGATATTATTATGAACTAGTCATTATGAATAGTAATACCCAATTATTTGAAATTTTATAAATTTTATCTTTCAAAATGGAATTCATTTTTGGATTCGGAATATCAAAATTAGCCTAGGGTGAATTTTTGGTATATTTCTGAAAACATTCAATTTTTGATGAATAGTGGAAACACGGGGTTACTATTTAAAACCCGAATTTTTATTTAAATAATTATTTATTTCATTTAAATTTATTTCAGGTTAAAATTGATACATAATACCTATAAAATTTCAATGTAATTAATTTGAGTCATTTTATAACAATTTTAGATATATAAAAATTTTATTGAACTTTTCACCGTCTTTTACCCACCTCCTAGGAGAATTTGAAAATTTACATAAAACATAATTTTACCACTTCTGTGAGTGGAATTTCGAAAACCCAAGAGACAAGGTTAATATAAAGGAGTAAAATTTGGTTTAATAAGATAAATATAATTTCTGGTGAATAGTAACTTTTTATTTTTATTTACCACGGTTAAAAGTAAATAGGGTAATTAAGGGTAAAAATGATATTATTATTATCCAAAAACATGTACTAATTCTATTGGATAAGTGTTATTCGACCAAAAACAACCTTAAGAATAAAATATTAACCTTTAGGTCCACTAGAATTAGATTAGGACATTTATTATTATTTTATTTAAAGAATAGATAAAATAGTTAAAATAAATGTTTAATAACTAAAACAATTTCTATATAGGGTTATACATAAGATAAATTCAACTATAAATATTCTTTAGAAATATAAAAATATTTCCTACATAATGGTATTTTTTTAATATTTTTTAGACATTAAATGAATTTATTTATTTATGACACAATTATGATACAATAATTACCTTATTAATGAAATATTAACATAATTGATGTTATAAATACTCACATAAATGTAATTTGAGACTTTTAATAAATTCTACAAAATTTTTTGGTTAATATTACTTGTTAGTATTCATTAAATTAACATTTTTCTAACTAATGATGCTGTTATAAATTTCACAAAAATCAACTACCAAATAGTGTCAAAATTGACATAAAATAGTTTTTTAAAAAATATTATATTATTAATTTCTATTATATTCCTAAAAATCTAAGTTTCGGTCAAATGACATATATAAGGTTATATATATTAATAATGAACCACTTGGGGTCCTTTTGGTTTGTTATAGTAAGTTTATTACCCATATAGTGTAAGAAAACAAGAAGACACGGTAAATGTTAAATTATTTAACTTAGAGTTAAATCTAAATGACAAGGTTAAAATAGTAACCTAAACTTTACTAAGACATATTGGTTGAAAGGATTGCGACCCATCCCCACTTTAGCTTCAAAATAAATTAATTTGGAGCTATTATAAACCAAATATGACTTTATTATAAAATAATATTTTAAGTTTTTTCTAAGGTGCCCCTCTCCTCCCTTATAAAAAGGCACCTCCTCCCTCTTATCTTTTCACAATTTTGAGCTTTACTTCTCAGCAAAACCCTGCCCATATCCCTTCTCAACATCCCTAGAAACATTATAGAGGTTCTGGTATCCTCAAAAGACCAACTCTAGTGCCTTAAAAGTAGATTAAAAGAGGTGCGTCGAAGAAGAGGTAATCTCTTCTACCGATTTTTTCAAGTTTTGTTTCTTTTTCAACTTCTTATTCTTTAGTTGTTTCAATATAAAGTAATATAATCAGTATCACCAATATACTTAAATGTTATTATAAATATGAAACAACCTCATTTCACCTTCTTTCCTTCCTAAGTACAACGAATCACCGCGCGTGTGTGCATACAAATTACCGTCTCCACGTTGTGGTGTAATCTGTTTTTCCACCACCACCTTACATGGATGGGTATAATGGTGTAAATAATAACTATATATAGTTATTATAAAATCATATTAATTCAGAGATATTATATCATCCAATCCAATTCCATTAAATAATAATGGGAACGATATCAACACTCATGCGTACGTACGGATTACTGTCTCCACGGCGCAATGAGATTCATTCTCCATGTTAACCATTCAAGAATGATTATAAAGTATATATAATGAATAATAAAGAAATATATGACATAATTAAGCTAATTTATTTATTTGTATATATATATATCTATATGTTATCTACTTACTTCCATTCAAGTCAATAAGGAAAGGAAAATAGCGCTCATGCGTACGTACGGCCTACCGTCTCCATGAACGGTGTATTTCATTTCATCCATCTATCTATTATATATATATATACTGAATATATTTGATATATAAATCATTATTTACATTTTTAAGTAGGTAAATCATGATATAATTAATAATAATATCAATAACAACAAGTCCAAACATGTATGATAAATAAAACAATTTTACCCAAAACGCTGCTTTAACATGGAATTTACAAAAGAACGTGTAATATAAAGTCATAAGTGAACCATATATGATATCATAACAATAAATATGATTATGTAATAGGTAAATGACATTATTTAAATCATTATACAGGAGGCTCAGATACGTACGAAGCATACCGGACCTAAGGTAAGGGATAATTATTCCAATCCCGTTCTTATCTGAGATTGTTTATTCATAAGTATTTACTCAGGTTATTGTTATCATCCATCTCCATGTTTTCTAAAAGTGTTTTTACATATTTTTAAAGTCATTTTTACCCATTTATGACTTTTACCACATGTTATGAAAGTAATATTTATTTTTTACCATATGAGGAACTTTTTGACTTTTCCAACAAAAGTACAAGGAGAATATTTTTTTAACTTATACGGCATGAACGAAATTTTACGGTTTCATAACACCTTATATTCATGAAGCTTAAACTACAAAATTTCATGACTATTTTAAAAAAATAATTTTCTTTTAAAATTTCATGAAATTTTGTGAAAAGAAAATGATTTTGAATAGGAAAGGTTATTTTCCTCAAGTATTTATTTCTAGTGTTTTATCAAAACCAATTTCCATCTAAGATGACATTATTTCATATATGTATGTTTCAAGTATAATTTATCTATGATTTACATGGTTTCACTTCTATTATGATGAAATGATATCCATTTGTTTTATATAGATTATGTTATGAGGGGATGATGTTTATGAAACCCATTTTATTCTTTGGGTTATGATGAATGATTAATGTTTATGTTGTGGTACAAGTAAGAATGAATTCATTATGATATGGGTGGGACATATATCTCCCTCCAATGCATTGGGTAAAGATTTATATCTCATGAGATAAACATGGATGGAATGACAAGTTAATCCGTTTCAGTGATACAGGACTGGAATGAGGTGTGAACTCAATTCAGAAAGGGACTTTGTCCATAATGATGGTCTTAGCAGAAATGCCTTGGCTACTTTGGAAATCATAACATGTGCTTAATGGTTTTCCACAAGTACATATTTTATTTCTATTTTATCATTATTGATGTTCCATTATGATCTATGCCTTACATACTGCCATGTTTTATGTCATTGATCAAGAATTTAATTTTTAAACATTATGTTCATGTTTTTAAGTTCAACTGTGTATGCTATGTTCTATTTTCTCCTTGCTTACCCTTACTGAGCATTTGTGCTCACCCTTTATATTTTTTCTTTTCCCCAGGATATAAAAAAAGGTTTTTGGTAAGAAAACAAATGGGAAAGATCTTTATGGGAGATGTTGAAGATCTTTCACAATGATTAGAAGATTATATTCCAAGTTTACGAAGACACTAAACTATTACGGTCCTTGTGTGTTTGTTTTTGTTATGTATTAAGTATTCCGAAAAAGTAATGTAATGTCCATGTATGTCAAGATTTGGTTCTATACAATATTATTAGAAGGTGGTTTTTATTATAGTCATTATAGAGTAATACTGATGAGTATTGTTAAATTATTTATCTGTGTAATTAATCTACCCAAACATTAATCATTATCTCCTACGATTTGTAAAAATGTTTGTAAAATTTAATGATTATTAATATAAAATAATGAAATAAGTGTATTTGTTTAACCTACTTCATGGAACTACGAATCATTTAGATCAACCACATGTATATCCCATCAACCAAAAAAATAAACCAAGTGATATTACCATGCTATGTGGTTCGACCACAAGAATAACCTCAGATCGACAACATAAGAAACCATCAGATCAACCATGTGAAAATCCTTTAGACCAACAATGTATGTCTAATTTTGGAAATTCCATTCTTTCTTCAGTTTGAAATATGGCCTCCTCAAACCATATTAACTAATCAACACTTAAAAATAACTCAAATGATTCAACCAAATATATTACTTCATCAAATAAAGAACATTCCATATACAACACATATTTGGATGAATTCTTCCATTATATGCTACAAAATGGTTTTAGTTAATGAATTTTATCTTATAATAGTACGTGAAACATAACAAATTTAATTTTAGCTCATAAAATCATGAAATTACATTTCCAACATCATCTAAATGTAATTCCATATAATGTTGTGATAGCCACAAGGAAGAATCTTCACAAATATGCTTCAAATGAATCTATATATGAAACACCAAACAGTAAAACCATCATATTTCAATTGATCTTTTCTAGGTGAATATATCTTCTAGAAACATCTTCACCATTTTCCATACATATAATCTCGTTAACTCAAACCATGGTCCACTAAAATTGATATTTCCTTTCATGGGAACTCTAATAATCTCACTATTAAGCCTGAGGTATTAAACATTATTCCGACCTCATTTCTTCTTTATGAATTTACCTAAATTTATAACAAATAAAACACAACACAATTTGTGTTCTAAAGTTCCACATATGAGTTTTTTCAATACCTACTAGAAAATTTTATTCTAATATGGTCAAACCTTTTGAATGAATAATTTTTTTCTCCCCCTTCTTCATCCATGTTTTTATTTTCTATACTCTACAATTATTGATAGAAAAAACATATAATTTTATAGAGATGATGGAATAAATATATTCTTAAGACATGTTCCATCAATAATCTCATTCTAATTCTACCTTATCCATACTTTTTATTGAACACAAGAGGGTTTTATTTAGAAATTTTTTTTCCCATTTATAAAAAAAATATGATACCAACTATAACCCTTTCCAATTATCTTCTTCATGGGTTATTAACATGTATCCAGATGGATACTACTGGTTGATATCCATTTTTTAAATATTCTAAAACATTTTCCACCTAAATTTTCAAAAATAACTCAACATACTGATTAAAAATATTCAAGTGTAACCAATAGCTTTTCATTTCAAGTAGCACTAAACTCCATTAATTTTCATTATTTATATCATCGAGAAAAACAAATTTCACCCCCTTAATGTTAGGAAAAATTCATGAAATCCTCATATGAGAGTAGAATCATTGGAACATCTTTAATGGATAATTTTGTATACCATCAAAAATTTCAATATTTTAATAGTAATGATAATGTATTTGAAGATTATCAGGATACACCGTAAGGGATGATCTCCTCTAACACATCATCAAGAGTTATATCATCATAAAATAATCATTATGATTTCAGTTTTTGAGATAATACCAACATGTAAGAATTAATTTTTGTATTAATTAGGGTATATTCACATATTAATATTATCATCAGGATGTCATGTATTTTATTTCTACAAATATGGGTACATTTAACCCTCAATTTTCTAGTGTTTATGGCTTATTCTCCTTTATAGTCATTTTTCTTTTCTCTAGAGGTTATTTAGAGTTTTTTTAGAAATCATACTAAGATGATGTCATTTTCAAATCTAGAATGATTAATTTTTCTTATTTTCACCATATGTTCCCTATTTTAGAACAAGAACTGTCATTAATTCCATTCATGATTTGAATATGAACATAATAAATATCATATGGAATAAGGTGGAACCACATTATTCAAAAATGTTAGTAGTAGGATTAAGAATTTATTCTCATCCAATTTCACTTTCTAATATATCTCCACGACTCAATAGACGCTGCATGGTCGCACAACTAGTTTTAAAATTTGAGTGTGATTCATGAATCGTGGGTTTTTCTTCTTCTCTATTTATGGGATATTTTCTTCTTAACATGGTCCATCAAGTAACATGCATCACTTTGTATGACATTCATGTTTTTCAATATTTTTTATTGGGATGGAATTATTGTAACAAAATCATTCCTATTATGTCCAAAATTTTTAAACCACCCATATATAAATTAAAAAACAATTTGGTTGTCACTTATTGACATGATCTCAATATGTTCAATTTATACCTCATTTTAAATCATCTATTTACCTTTACAATATTCCTTCATCTTATATTCTTCTATATTTTTATCTCTTTTCAAATATACTGCATAAATAAACAAACATTCTTTATGAGATGAAACAACATTATTAGTTCTTTCACCTGGATTCTGTAGTGTTTTTTCTCCACTTTAGTACTCTTATTCATTTATTGGATTGGTCTATAATTTTATAAAATAGATTACCTACATATCCTTTTATCTCAATAGAATATTAACAATTATCCATGGTGTTCCATCTTTTTCCACAACAAAAGAAGATTATCTCTTTTATAGTTAAAAAGGTATTTTTATTGTTGAGATTGGATTGAGCAGATTTTTTATTTTTCTTTTTTCCTGAGGATGGATCACTCAAATTATCTATAAACATCCTGGGAGAATCTTATTTTTTTTTACTTTTTTATGGATTTATTCCCAAGGATGTCTTCCCTTACCATAACTATTTCAATATTATTTATTTTTCATTTTATTTAGTTTCATTCTTGAATGATTTATATTTTTATGATTCTTCATAGGGAAAATTTTCATTGAAAATATAATAGATATTTTCAATAATTTCAAATGAATTTGAGCATGAAATATTTATCTTTATTAAGTGGCAGTGTTTCTTCTGATGATATTTATCTCTCTCTAAATGTGATTATTGTTTCCCTTCAGATTTGATAGATGTTACTAATAATCTAGTCACATGTGTCTAAATATATTATATCCAAAATAATAAAAAGAAAACCTTGGTTTCTTTCTTTGAACATCAGGTTGTCTACATTTTCTAGAATCTATATATTTCTATTTTGAAGAATTTAAATCAACTGGATAAGATTATTTGGGGGAAAAACTTCTAATCTTTCTTTCAACTGCGTTGGATGTAGTGGTGATATCCTCATCATTTTTCTTCATCGATTTTATAGAGTTATATTTTTCTAAACTTGCACTATATGAGGAAATATATTTAAAACTAATAATTTTTTTAGAGGTGGGTAATAAATTATTTTTTATGGTTGATATATATTTTTTATCAAATGATATTTGGATTTTATTTCCACTAGATATAGGTCTTTCAGTATTAGAATCCTCCTTATTAGTTTGTGTGGCAACATGTTTCATCTCAAAATTTTATGAAAAAAAGGATTGAATTATTTCTAGATTTTTCAATTTAACGTCAAGCCTTAATATTACCATATTGAAAATATATATCTCATTCTATATAGTCTCTAATTTTTATTTAAATAATTTCGTGACATTATCAATCTAATAAACTTAATTTTTTCCTTTTATGTAGAAAATGATAATGGTCTTTAATTTTGTTAGTTTTAATAATAAGTTGAGAATATTAAGAAGCAGTTAGTTCTTTTAATGAATGTTTTTTTCTATAAAACCTTTATTTTATTCTTATATATCATGAATCATAGTGATCCACTCATTTTCAAAATTGACATATATTTCTTTGAGATCCGAAATTATTGCACCTATGACTTCTACTTACTTGGAGTGGTTAACACAGATTTATTCTTTTTCATTGAAAAATTTATCTACCCTTTCATACTTTTAATCAAGGTGGGTGATTTCTTCCTTAAAATTTATAAAAATTTCTTAATGATATGAGGATATATCATTACATACATTACAGATAATATCCGTTAGTGTAGAAACTTATTTATCATATAAACCCATAGATATAAGATCACTCCCACTAGTACATGGATCATATTAAGGGAAATATGTTTGATAATATCAACATAAATTTTGTACACATGAATTATTTGGGAATTATATGGTAGAAATTTTTTTCTACACCTTAGTATTTGAATAAAATACTATATATTCTTTCATGTTAGATCAATAACTTTTAGAATCATATCATGGTGTAACATATTTTTCATCCTCCTTTACTTATAGGGTTGAATTATCATAATTGTATTATTTAAGATATAGAATATAAAAATAAATATTCTATTGAACTCTAGATAAATTAAATTTAATTATCAAAGGGGAATTATTCTCTTCTTTCTTGGATGAGGCCTTTTTTAAATTCATTTCTTATATTTTCTTTTTGTCCTTCATGATCCATCTAGATATATATTCCATGGTTTTTTTAATATAAAAATCATATTTGTCTTTAAATTAGAAACTCATATAGCCTTTTCAAATATAGATTCTATTCTTTAAAAGAACCTCAAATATGATAATCCAATAGAGGTGTAACCAAGAACTGATACCAATTATTTGGATCACTTTGGGATATGATCACACTAAGAGGTGGCTGAATTCATGTGGAGTGACTTTTATTCCAATAAAAATATTATCCTATTATAACCTGTTCACTTATTTAGTGAGAATTTCTCTCTGTCAGTTTTTATCATTTACTCAATAAGTAGATAAAAAATGTAAAGTAACATGGGATAAACCGAGGGTTTCTTAATAAGGATTTCCTTCCTATGGATGACTATATCCCTATTACACCATGGTTATTATAACACATGCATATAATACTTCTTATTATCAAATAAAACATGAGAACATGTATGAATATGTAATCATTATCTTTTAACTAACCAAGTGCAAATCAAGTGACAATTTTTTTTCCTTTTTTACAATAGAATGGGCTCGTAATTCATTGAAAAAGATCACCGGTGTTGTATTGATTCCCACCTAAACTATATGAATTATTTTATTCCCTAACATGATACAATTAAATAAACTCTCTTAGTATCCAAAATTATTTAGGGATGATACACATTTATTTAAAATTATATAATAGATTTTGGTAGGAAAGATATCTCAAAAATTTGACATGTGGATGATCAAATGATGTATTCCACACACAATCTCTTTTCTTATTCTTCTTCATTCTCTATACTATGTGAGACAAATTATTTTCATGTAGAACTAGTTACCTCATTTATCTTTATTAGTTACATGAAGGTCTACAAAGTGTGTAGTATCTGATTGCCTTATCCATTCGTTGACTTGTAAAAAATGTAGAATAATTATAGCCACACACTCTTCCACATTTTTTTCAACTGAAAAATAAATTTATATGTATAGATAATAGTTGAGGTGGAATCAGGAATTTATCATATTCAATTTACCTAAAATTTTTTATTTTAATTCCCAAAATTTTTAGTTCCTTATAAAATTTATATTTCCTAATCTAGTTATTAGAAAACATAGTCGAAGAGTAAGTTCATTATATCAATTTTTTGATATATAAACTATCATGATCTTCCTCTTCAATGATATCTACACATTTATTCGATCTTGAAAACTTTCTGAACACTTGGTCTTTTAATCCTCTAAGTGATATTTTATATTACATTTCCTTGTTATCACCACAAACTAAAATCATTTAAAACATTCAATAATTCCTTCCATATAATCATGTATAACTAAATTCATGGGCTTAAAACATGGCACCTCATCCTGCGACATCAATATAATATAAGTATCAACAATTTAATACTTCGTTGGTTCTCATTCATTCTTGGAAAAAATTATGATCATATGATCAATCATAATATTTAAACAATTATGAATAGATAATCACATTATCTTAATTAATGATCATTAGAATATATATTTTTTGAAACTTCATCATTATCCTTACATAATCTCTGTTGACCTTTATATAGATTTGAATATCTTTGAGATGCCTTAATGCATCTCAAACTAATCTTTAAGAAGGTCATGAATGATCTTTGCATAGCCTCAAATATATTTTAACATCATTATAAAAATGGATTGGAACCCTTAAGCAGTATACATAATCATGTATTTACCTTTAAGAAAGTGGGTATAACCTTTATGCCCCACAATACAATGATTGGACATGAGAAGACCAACCATAATGACTGACTACATGAACAAACCTTCTAAACATGTAGATCGACCGTATAAAGAAGCCATGCCTTTTGACCATACATTGAGATCTAACCAATGAAGATAAATTGACCATATCTACAAAGTACTGACCATGAGGATCAACCATGGGAAGTAGACCATCAAAATGTATCGACCGTATAAAGGGACCACACCATAAGGATTGACTACATAAATCAACAACATTTACAATATACAGATCATGAGGATCAGCCTCATGTATAACACATTAACAGTGAGGACTGACCATGTGATGTGATCACAACATATGGATTGACCACATGAACCACCATCAGATCGACCGTGTGAACAATATTCAAATCAACCACATGATAATCCTTTAGATTGATTTTGTCAATATAAGACTAAAAATTCCAGTCTTGCTTCACTTCGAACCAAGGCCTCCTCAAACCATCTTCACTCATCAACAATTATAAAAACTTGAAAGCTTCATCCCAAGATATTCCTTCATCAAATAAAGTGTATTCCATGTTCAACACTTCTTTAGATGGATTTCTTCACTCAAGGATAGTAAAATGTTGTAGCCAAAATATTACATCCTCTAATAGAATATGACACTTAACTCTTTGAATTTAAACTCATAAAATCATGAAATTGTATTTAAAACATCATCCAACTGTAATTCTGTGTAATCCTGCAATATCAACGTGGATTGATCTTCTCAAATATGCTTGAACCTAATCAATATATGACATTCCAAGAAGTATAACCTTTAGATTCCAAATGATCTTTTCCATGTGAATGGATATTCATGGAACATCTTCTCCCATTTCCATATATATAACGACAAAAACACACACCAAGATTCACTAAAAATTATATTACCTTTTTTGGGAACTCAAATCATTCCACTATTAATCATGAGGTCTTCAACTTCCTTTCATGATCTTTTCATTATTACATATTGATACACATTTATAACAAATAAAAGAAAAAATAAGTTGGGATCAACACATATACAATGTTTGTTTTGTATTTAAATACATTATTGAATATTTTTATATATTAATAAAATAACTTTTTGTAATATATATTATGAAAATAAGATTCATAATGAATATTTATATTAATATGAATTATATTTTTAAATATACATTTTATTTGTAAAAAATTTTTATTCTATATATATATATTAATTTATATATCTTATAATATGTTATAATATTTACAAATATATGAAAACACACACATATAATTATAAATATATATGTATAGTGTAAAAGTAAATGTATATAAATATATATTATTATATAAATCTTATTTAAGAATATATAAATATTTATATATGAAATATATATTCAAGGTAAACTTTATATATGTTTTTGTGTATATATATATATAATTATAAATATATGTATATTATAAATACGTACACATATATATAATTATAAATATATACATATATTATAAATTAGAAAAAAGGAAAATTATTATACAAATTTAAAGTATGAACTTTATTTACTATATTATTATATTTATTTATATAGTTCAAATTATAATATATATATATATATATATGTAATCACAATTTTATATATAATTAAAAATAAATATATTCATATATTCATATTGTTTTTATATAAATATATATACTTATTATTATATAAATCTTATTAAAAATACATAAATATGTATATATAAATTAAATTTCTCACGGTACCCTTTTTAGTGCTAAAAACACATTCATAAAGGGTGTCTTTATCAGAGCTAAAAAATCGCTGATAAAGGACACTCTTTTATCAGTTCTTTTTTAGCAATGATAAAGCTCAGTGCTTAACATCATAGAATCTATAGTAGTTTTAATTGCATAGGGAGTGATTCAAACCCATGTATATTAATTTAACGATTTATTTTTTATATACATTTGTATATATATATATATATTTATATATATCTGTACATATATTTATATATAAAAATCCTAAAATATAGTAATACCCATACACACACACATTTATATATGTATATTTATATTCATTTTTATAAAGTATTTATATATTTATATAATTAAATTAAAATCATTTATATTGTATTATATTTACATATATATGTTTTACTAATGTATTTAAATACAATATATAATTTACTAATTAAATATTATAAATGCTATAATAATTATTTTGATACATAAAAAATAAAATTCATGATATGGTTTTATTATAATATAATTTATATATTTGAATATATTTTTTATATGCAAATATATTTTAGTATATATATTCAACCACTTCATATTTTTATACATTATTTTATAGATATATAATTGTAATTATATATTATCACTCACATATACAGATTACAAATGCTAAAAAGAGAACCAATAATGAGTGATCTATCTTTTTTTAGTGATGAAAAAGGGTGACCTTTATTAGTATTAATAAACGAAATTAATAAAAGTCAATAATCATTTTCCATGATTTTATAGTAGTGGTTCTTAATGATTTGTCTCATGTTCCTTAAATTATTGGTGTGAATAATATTATTTCAGATTTTAGGATTCATGTTAAAAAAAATGGAATCATCTTCTAGGAATAAAAATTATTGGACCAGTGGCATAGTGATAACTGTGAAATAAAAATAGAGTGAAAAATTCTTAAAAAATGAACAATATATTTAATTTGTAAAAACCCCAATTAGGGAAGAAAATAGTCATTCCACTAGTGTAGTGATAAATTAGAGATACAAAAGTGAAGAAAATATGGAAAAATGAAGACTATAGGTAACGTGAAGCACACCCAAATGAAGAGGGGTAAAAAACTATCAAAAAAATATATGGAAATCAAAATTGTAAAATGAATGTACATACTAACTCACTATTACTAGGATAATACCTTCATATTTTTCTATCTTGAATAAGTTAAAAAATCACCCCAAAAATACCTCTAAAACAAAATTGAATTTGTAAAATATAAGTTACTTGAGTTTATCGAAATGAAAGTGAAGTGATCGAGTTTTATAGGTTTCTTTTTCATTACTTGGCACTACACCAATTCTCCCGGCTCATGGGTTTTACTACCCATTATCATTTTCTATTACCTCTCCCCTTGAATAATTTGGTGGTTTTCAAGCATACATTGCTAAAATAAAGGATTTGAAACCAACTATTGAAAAGAGAGAAATTCCATTGACATATCTGCCACTTCGAGATTTTATTATGAACCAATAATTTCTCCTATCATCTATTATATCTTAAAAACATATTACTCAAGTCTATATGATGCCACTAAAGGATATTCACCATCTTAACTTATCAGATCCAATCACCTTCATTATGAGATCTTCCAAATTTTTTTAGGGAGAATTTTCTATGATGCAACCCTTCCTTCCTCTATCACATCTCCAATAAAATGTAATTTTACACCAATTTTATTTTTCTTGAAATGAAAATAAATATTCCTTTAAATGTTCAAAACACTATGAATATCACAAAACAATGTAATTTACTTCAATATGTGCTTGATATCCTCCAACAAGTGGTATTGCGCTACAAAAAATGAAGATTAACAACCTTTATTTAGAGGATGTTATACAAAATACCATATAAATAATTATTTTTATATATTTTAGTAGTATTTATCTCTTAACCATAAATAATAAATAATTTAGTGTTATTTTTTTGAAGAACTACTGCTATAATATACTTGAATTATTTAAAAGAAATTAAATTTGGCTAATAACATCATCTAATCAAAGAGATTATTGATGGTTATTAACCCTTGTGAATATAATAAATTAACAAAATTTATGAACTGACTCTAATTATAATGAATAAATTGGATATATATTATATGTGGATTTTCCAAAATGACCATTAAAATACACTCAAATTATTTATTAAAAATTTTAATAAAATAAATGGGGTTAAAAACTATTGTTAATCGCTTCAATTATAGGGTTTTTTCAAAACCGTTTATTTAAATATATAGATATAGATATATATATATATGATATATTAAATATATATTATATATTATATTATATATTATATTATATATTATATATACTAATACAATATATTAAAAATCCAAACATTGGTAGTCTATTGATTATTGTAGATTGAGATGAATTTAAGACAAGGATATAATTATGAAAATTTTCCCTTATGGGTTTAATGATTTATGAAAAGAGGGATACACACTAGACATGGAATTAATGGAAAGAGAAATTATCCACTTCATGGGGTTCTAGGTATAATTAACCGATATTAAATAAATCATAATTTTAGTTTTTAGTCAATAAATGTCTTTCATTCACATTGAATATATTTTTCGGTTTACAGTTTTAGTGAATTATTCCATAACTCATATATAAAAAAATAAAATACAAAGTGAACACTTCCAAAAAATATCCTTTTTCCCGTATTCTACAACTTTTAAAATAAATAGTGTTTTATTTTAATCAAAAATATCTATTACTTAAAACTGGACTTCTTCTTTTCCCTTACATATCCCTATGAGAGAAATTTAAAAACTTTTTATCAGATCAAAATCTCATGAAGGGATATAAAAATAAATAAAACATTTATTTTGGTAAAAACCTGAAAACTAATTTAATGTTTAAATTTATCATCAAACATCATTGATAATACTAAATTAACTATTTCTACATAAATAACAGACACACATTTTTCTCAAATAATATAATTAAAACTCATAACTATAAATTAAACCTCTTTTGGTGATTTAGAGCATCATATACATAAAACCATTTCAAACCCATTTTAATTAGAATAACCATAAGGATAAATTCCAAAATTTTCTTTACCCAATGAATTGGATATCTATAATTGAAGTCATTCTTTGTATAAGCTATATTAGGATCACTTTTGTTCCATAATGGGGATCAATCATTCAGACAATCTATTTTGGTCTCACAAGTTTCTCATGAGTTATAATGGGGATCAACCCTTCGTATAAGTTGTATTAGGCTCACCCAAGATCTATAATGGTGATCAAACCTTTGTATAAGCTGTAAAAGGCTCACAAATTTCATATAATTCTATTTTAACATATCATGAGTAAAACAATCTCATCATAGAACCCTTTAAAAACAATTATTAAATTAATATGAAAACACATTCGGATAAAAATTCCATTTTCTATTGAAAACCCATTTTCAACACCCCAAAACCCTTTTCATTGAAAACCATTTTTAAATATAAAAATGAAAAAAATAAAAAACTATGTTTTTTTCATTTAAGAAAACAATTTAGCAAACAAATGAATATAGAAATCAAATAAAACTCATGATGACATGAAAGGTCGTTATCATCATACTCTAAAAATAAGACATTTCATTTTTGGTTTTTCAAAACATTCCTTTTAAGACACATAAAAATATCCCTTTTTAAAACATTTTAAAGAAAATAAAAATATATGTATAATTTATTTTATAATCCATTTATATACATATAAATAAATTTTTAAAATAGTATCAAGAATATTGAGATGGAGAAATAGATTTTAAAATTGAATCTTTAAAGATTTAAAGTGTACCATACCAACTTGAATGTTTAAATAATAATCCACCTGACATATTAACATTTAAAAAACATTAAATTACATGTTATATGATAAAATATAGATATATAATTTCAATGGGGTTTAATATACACCTTATAAAAGATGAATGTTTCATATCATCAAGAAATGCCTCAATGGAAAAAGATTGAGACGAAATCTTTTACCTTGAGTCCGACTTGTCATGTGTGTCTTTATCTTCATAAATAATAAAATTATTTCAATTATATAATTTCATGATAAAGTTTTCAATTACATTATTTCTTTTATTTCACTTATTACAATGTTTAATATAACTACTTAAACAATTATGTTTACATTGGGTGGTTTGACCCTATTATGTTTATATGTCAAAAATGACTAAGGTGGGATGACTATGGTCAAAGAGGTCATTATATAAACATATTCATAAAAATAATAAATAAATAAATACAATATTTATATATCAATTATTATTTAAAAAAAATTTAATTATGGTTATGAAAAATGAACCAACATTACAATCATAGAGACAATATTTTATATGTACGCATGAGTAATGTTCCTATTTTTCAAGGATCATTATGGAAAGAGGGTAACATTTATATATACATATTTATAATTATATAATAAATAAAATATTAATTAATCTTATATAATTATATATATATATAATTATTATGATGAAAATGGAATCACATCGCATCGAGGAGGTGGTAGTCCACACATCTATGAACAACTTTATCACTTTTTAGGCATGTGAAAATATAATAAATAAAATGATATATTATATCTATAGAAATTTTATTGTGTCATTAAAACCATATTTATTTCATTTATGTCACATATTTTAAATTAAATTCATCCATAAAAAATCCCATTTAATGTGTCAGTGTATCACATCACTTTGAGGAGGCGGTAGTCAACAGGTCCATAAACGATGTTATCATATTTACACAAGATTGAAAGAATAATGATACATGTTATATAAAAATTGAATAACTATTAAGAAATAATAAATATATTTTTTATCATATAAAAATATTGTTTCCATCATAATTCCCAACCATGAGGGGTAGTAATGGGAAAAATGAATGACATCGTTTCGCTAGGCAGTAGTTCATCGTACATGAATTGTAATTTCGTTACCTATTTGATAGATGGTTGTATAGGTGTATGTATAACCATTAACATAACAAAATAAAAGTATATTGAGGATACTGATCTTATTATATAAACATGTAATCCTAATAATTTAATTGGAGGAGAAAGAAATAAAACATAAATGCATGTTGAAGAATGTTACCTCTTTTATGGGTAACTCCTTTCAGTTTTCACCCAAGGGCTTCCTTGGTTGGATTTATGACCAAAGTTAAAAATATAGGGTGTTGGGGGATGTTGGGAGATTATTTTGGTTGGGTTTATATGATAAAAGGTTCATTACTGGTGTGATGAAATGGGGAGGGTGAATGCATTTTCATAGTGGAGGGGGACTGGTATTGTTGTAAATATAAGAAGGTAAACACTATTGAGAGGTCTCCCTTACATCATGTGACTCTAATAATAGTCCAAATTCAATAAAAGAGGTGATAAATTTTTTTTATCCAACCAATTAAATTTGTACACATTTCTAGGTACTTTGGATTCCTTAGATTAAATATTGACCACTAAGTAAACACAATTTTACATATATTGTTGTAATTAATTTTAATCACATTTAGTAATATTTTTGGTCAAAAACTATGTTAATCATATTATATATTATAAATTATTATCATTAAAAAAAATTAATCCATTTTTTAAAATTCCAACTATAGAAGTAGAGGAATTTATTTTAAAAAATAACCCCGGTGACAGGACGAAAAGGTTATTTTTTAGAGAGAAAAGTTCAAAATATTGAGTTGTTTTTATATTAAATTTTAATTTGAAATTGATTCCAAATACTGAAACTTTTTTAAGTGATATTAAATATATATAATTATAGAAATTAATAAAATAATATAACTATATAAATTAATGAGACTAAAATGTATTTTTGAATTAAAATTTAGCATTTTTAACTATTGATCAAAATATAAAAGTTCTCAGGAAAATAAAAAAAATTCAACCAGCGTAAATTTTGATACCCCACACTAAAAATTTATTTTTACTTTTTCATATAAAAATTATAAAATTTTCAAAAATTTGTTTTAAAATTGGGTCTTTATTAAAAGTCAGTAAATCTCCCATAAAAAAATATACATCTTTTATACTTAAAATTAGATTTATTCTTATTTTAAGCCAATAAAATTTATTATATAAATATAAAAAATAAATAAACATGTTTAAAAATAATATACTTTCTCAAATTCATTCATGTTGATACATGTCTATGTGATAACTACCATATTAAATAATAAATTTAACATTTTTTAATTTTTTGGTGTAACTTATCTTGGAGTGAAACATAAAATTTTGGAGATAATAATTATTTCTTGTCATGTAAACTGTTGTACATATATTCCCTTTTAATAAAAAATTACTATGTAATTTATAAATATTAATAATAAAATATTTTATCATTACATGGGTTGTTACATCATTTATATTCAATTAGACTTTATTATCATTTATAATTAATTGGTAACTAATGAATTCATCTAATAAACATGTGTAAACTATAATTTCATAGTTTAGTTAATATCCTTCATTCCTACAACTCCAAAGGCTTTGTGATAACTGTAATAATAATATTATTATTCATTGATCATTGTTGTTCAGTAAGACTTGAGATTTGTTTAACATAAGTCATCAAAAAGAAGTTGATGTTGCATGCAACACAAGATTAACATGGTATTGCGTACGATGAAATATAAACAATATATAGGGTGTAACACAATAAATTCAATAATTTAAAAAAATTTAAAGATTACATTTCATAAAATATTATGATGATACATCCTACCCCCTTAAAATTAATTTCTCCCTTGAAATGCATCATGGTTTTCATGTGATTAAATTTTTACAGTTCCTCTATAAAAACTCACATTGTGAAAATGGTTAACAAAACATCATCATACAAACATAAAGTGGGAATTATAATTGTCTCTTGATGTTATTCGTAACTAGGATTTCAGAGAGGGAGAACATTGGTGGGATATTAACAGATTTTTGAGGAATGAATAACTAAGTCCCATGGAATAATAGAGAGTGATAGAGAACATGGTCAAGAGGAGTAAAATGATGAAAAATCCCCAAGCCAAATATGTGTGTATAAGGTCATTTATAACATCATAAAATACAGAAATATGTTAAAATTTTATTTCAAAATACGTTTCCTAGAGTTGAAGGATTACTTCATCATATATACTAAGAGAGCGAGGAAATTTACATACTTGATGTGTAGAGATTCATCCATTGATCAACATCCACAAAAAACTCATATCTGGGTAAAAAATGAGTGTCCATGATGAATTTTCATGCGTGAGTCACAAGAATAATCTAATAATAGATAAAATAGTCCTCAAAAGGATAACACGATGTTCCTCTTATCTTTAGATATTAACTAAAACCAACATGGTCATCACATAATAAGATAACTAAAAATTTCATACGATGAAATACTGAATTAATATCTAATGTTAAATTGTAATACATAATGTTAAAACTATATATATATATATATATAAACCTAATGGTCAATAAAACCATTAAACATACATCCATGCAAGTAGAGTTATTATTTCTCAAATGAATTTTAAATATATACCTCATACATATATAAAAATCCATGAAATGTCTGCTAAGGTATTTCTATTATTTAAAAAATTAAAATAAGGGTTTTTAAGACACTAGGATTATGATTAATATTCAAAAAAGATATAACTCTTTGGAGATTACATCACTTCACTAGATGGTTCAACATCGTCTATGGATGTAGAAAATGTTTTCTCTATCTCTTTTTTCTTCTGATCATGATGATTTCCACTGTGATTTAGTTTCTTCAGACACACATTAACATAATGTCCCAAATCATTCTAGATAAAACATATTATTGTTGAATGGATATATTTTATCTCATTGTTGTACTGTTTAGGAATATTTTCCTGGAAGTCACGAACCTTGTGACCAAACATACCACACCGATAACAAGTTCTAGATCCTGATATTAATTACCCAAAATGTATTTTATCATACATGGAAAAAGTTTTAAGCTTACATAGTTAATTATTAGTCGATTTATCCTATATTTCCTTAATATTAACCATTTATTACTATTTTTATCTTGTGTCACATATGTGTCAGCAAACTTAATTTAATCTTCCTCGGAACAACAAACCACATTTTAATAAATTTAAAATTATAAAGAGTCCAAAGCTCTTATTAGTAATGGTTTCAATTCTGAGTGAAATCTATTAATTTTTTATCAATGTCTCATATATATTCTAGCACAAACCTATCCAATCTTGAGAATTTTTCTTCATATGTAGCCATAGAATCTTAATCTTTTTTCCTTAACTATAGGAATTGTTTCTCCATACTATGATGAAAAAAATTAGGGAAATATTATACAAGGAAAATATCCTTGAATATTACCCATTCATTGGAACCAAGATCATATTTATCTATAGTATTCTTATCCAAATTCCACCATTGATCTACTTCACCTTCAAAATGATAGATGGAAAGATTTACCTTTTAAAATTCTGAAAATCCCATTACATCAAATATCTTTTGTTGAGAATTGATTTATTCTTAGAATACTATTTAGTTAGATTATCTACTGAATGGTGGGGGATATTTTCTCATGAAATTATTGAAAAAAGACATGTTCCTTCAGGGTAGGTCGTTTTCATCTCTATCATGGATACCACCACCATTTATCACCTTGGTCAACGAAGACATCACTATAAAAATTTTTATTTTGTGTTCCCGACTATCTCAGGATGCTAATTTGGAAGGATATCATTCTCAAAATTTCTTCCCTCTACCACATCCTTGTTTATTATGAGGAAATCTATTATGAATAGAAATATTTTATATGAATCAACATGGTAATCTTCAAATACTATAATATATTAACTCAACCATAAGATAAAATATTTTGAGGGAAAGACATTAATTTTACCCCAACCTACAAAGTAATATAAACCAGCCTTCCATACAAACTATGTAGACCTAGAATTAAATATAACATAATCTTGAGTTTTATTCAAGAAATTAATTTCTTTCACATTGGAATCTTTTCAGATTTAGAGTTTTGGAGAATTTGGCCCTTACCCAAACCTAAAAATAATAATAAATGACAAATTTGTCACATCTAAATAGTATCTATTTTTCCAAAATATTAAAACTTTTAAAATAAAGAATTAATTATTTTCATTTAAAATATACATGACATCAAAATTTACTTTTACCTTTCCCTTACCCATATTTAAACCTTATGAAAACATTTTAAAAACATGGGATGAGAAGAAAAGATTAAAAATGAACAAAAAAAAGGAAACCATTAGTTTGGTAAAAAAAATGAAAACGAATTTAATTTTAACCATTATCTTAAATTTTCATTTATAATATGAAATAATAAAATCTTATATGAATAAAAAACACACATTTTTCTCAAATAAAATCTTTAAATCCCATACCATGAAATTAAAACTCTTTTGGTTACATAGAGAATCATATACATAAAACCCTTTAGAAACCCTTTTAATTTGAATAACCATAAAGATTACTTACAAAATTACCATTAACCAATGAATTAGATAACTATAATGGGGATTATCCATCGTATAATCTATACTAGGCTCACTCGTGATCTATAATTGCGATCATCAATTTGTATAAGTTGTATCTGGCTCACCTTTCAGCTATAATGGGGATCAACCCTTCGTATAAGTTGTATCGAGATCACCCATTTCTTTTAATTACAAAGTACCATATCAAGAGTAAAACAATATCATCATAATACCCTTTAAAATCTCTTTAAATCCATATGAGAACACATTTAGATAAAAAACCCATTTCCTTTGAAAATGCATTTTCAATACCAAAACAACATTTTCTTTTAAAACCCATTTTAAATACCAAAATAACCAATTAAAAGTTAATAGGTTTTTTAATTTTTTAAAAAATAAATTTTTTAATGACATATAGAAATAAATATAAAATTCATGATGACTTGAAAGGTTGTCATAACTGTACATTAAAAACAGGTCATTTCATTTTTATTTTGTCTAAACATTCATTTTACGACACGTAAAAAGACTCATTACTAAAAAAATTTAAAAAATTAAAATTACACATTAAATGTAATTTATAATAATTTTATTTCCATATAAATTAATATTCTAAATAATATCAAGAATATTGACATGAAGAAAAATATTTGAAAATTGAATCGTTAAACATTCAAAGTGTCCCATACAACTTTGAATGTTTAAATAATATACCCCATGAAATATTAATATTTAAAAAAATTAAATTAAATAATAATAGATAAAATATGGATATATAATTTCAAATGGGATTTATATACACTTATAAAATAATAAAGGTTCATATCCTCACGAAATGCGTCAATGAAAGGAACTTGAGACGAAATCCCATACCTTAAGTCTGACATTCCACGTTTTCCTTTATCTTCCTAAATAATAAACATAAGTTAATTTTATACTTTCTTGAGAAACTTTATCAAGTGTTTTATTACTTTATTTCATTTATTCCAATGTTTTATATAACTACTTAATCAATTTTGTTTATGTCTTCTTTTTGACCCCATTCGTTTAATGTGTCAAAAACGACTAACATTGGATGAATTTTGACAAGGGTATTATTATATAAATATATATAGAACAATAATAATTAAATAATTATCATATTTATATATCAAATATACTTTTAAAACTAGTCAATAATGATTTTTATGAAAAACGATCCAATGTTACAATCATGGAGACGGTAGGTCGTATGTATGTCTGAGTAACGTTCATATTTATCAATGATTGTTATGTAAAGAAGGTAAGAAACATTTATATTTATATAATTATATTTATATCATAAATACCATTTAATTTAATCTTATATAATTCTATATATAATTCTTTTGATGTAAAAGTAATCACATCATGTCAAGGAGGTGGATGTCCACAAGTCCATGAATGACGTTATCACTTTTTCAGTGTGTGAAATTGTAATAAAGAAAATGATATATTATATTTATAGAAAGGTAATTATGTCATTAATATCATAAATATTTCATTTATTTCACATGTGTTTAATTAAATTTATCCTTAACATATTCCATGTAATGTCTGAATGTATCACATTACTTTGAGGAGGCGGTAGTCCACATGTCCACAAACGATGTTATCCTATTTACACAAAATAAAATAACTAATGTATATTTTCTATAAACATTCCAGCATTATTAATAAATCATAAAAACCATATATATCATATAAAATCATTTTTTACATCATAATTCCCAAACATGAGAGGTGGGAATAGAAAAACGAACGACATCATTTCCTGTGGCACTGGTTCACTGTACACGAATAGTAAATTTGTTACCCATTTGATGGAATTATGTGTAGTAGTAGGTGAAAAAATTAACATAAAAAATATTTATATTTAGGATATTGTTTTATATAATAATTTAATGACATTTATTTATTTTTTGAATAAATAAATAAAACATAAATTCACATTGAATAATGTTACCTCTTTTTTTGGTAACTCCTTTCGGATTGACCCAAAGAGATTCATTGGTTGGATTTAATATAAAATAGATGAATATAGAGTGAGTGAATGAATGTTAATAGATAATTTGGTCAGGTTTTGGTCAATTAAAATGGCTTTAGAGGCATGAAAAAATGGGTAGGGTGAAAACCTTTCTATAGTGGAGGGGAGTGGCATTCTTATAAATATAAAAAGGTATACAGTATTGGGAGGTATCTATTAAATAATGTGTATCCAATAATGGTAAAAAATATATAAAATATGAGATATAGACTAATAATGTCCACAAAATGAGTTTTTGAAATGTTTCTAGGTCATTTGAACCGTTAATATTAATGTTTAACCACTAAGTAAACACATTTTTATATTTCTCACTA
The DNA here is from genome assembly GCA_963277665.1 of Viscum album. Lineage (NCBI taxonomy): Eukaryota > Viridiplantae > Streptophyta > Magnoliopsida > Santalales > Viscaceae > Viscum > Viscum album. Next base: position 1,527,447,584 of record OY728138.1, on the reverse strand, counting down.
TAATTTATTTTGACCACTTTCACTAATATTTCTGGTCAGAAAATAATTTTAACTTATTAGAAATTATAAATTATGATGATTTCAAACATGGAATCCATTTTTATAAATTAAAATCTTATAAATGGTTGAATGTAATTTAAAATTAATCCAGGAGACCGGATGACAAAGTGGGTTCCTAAAGAGAAATGTTCAAAAGTTTGAAATTTTTATATATTCAGTTTTAATGTGAAACTGATTCAAAATATCAAAATTTGTTTAAATGAAAAAAATATATAATTATACCAATTAATAACATAAATTAACTGTATAAATAAATTTGATGAAAATTTAGTATTCAATTAAAATTCAGTATTATTCACCATTCCTCAAAATATGAATGTTCTCAGAAAAATACCAAAAATTCATCCAAAATAAATTTTTATACCATGCTTCTAAAAATTAAGTTTATTTTTTCATATAAAAACTATAAAATTGGAAAATTTTTGTTTTAAAATAGGTGTGATATTAAAATGTAGTAAAAAATCCTTTTAAAAATATACACCTTTTATACTTAAAATGAAATTTGTTCCAATTTTAAGCCTATCAAATTTATTAGATAAATATTGAATTTTTTTATAAAAATGATTAAAAATATTATCTTTATTCCAATTCCTTCCCTCCGATAAATATTTGGGTGATAACTCCAATGTTAAAAAATAATATTAACAATATATTATTGTTTGATTTAACTCAATCTTGCATGAAATTTATGGATTCAGAGAAACTCATTATTGTGTTTTATTTATTCCATTGGATGATGAATACCTTTTAAGATAAAATGAATATATAATTTATAAATATTAGTAAATATGAAAAATAATTATTCTATAATTAATTGGGTTGTTACATCCTTCATATTCAATTGGTCTTTCCTAACATTTACAATTATATAGTAACCAATGAATTCATCCAATAAAAATGTGTCTACTATAATTTCATAAGTTATTTAATCTCTATAATTCCTACCATTCCAACAACTAGTTTATTACTATAATAAATATATTAATATTTTATAGTATTCTGTTAAGACATGGGCTTGTGTGTAACATAAAACATCGAAGGAATTTGATGTTGCATGAAATGTAAGATAAAATTGGTATTGAATGTGATGTCATGGAAACTATTTATATCATGAAAAAACTTCCATTAAATAATTTAAATCAATTTGAAATAATATATTTCACAGAATATCGAGAGGTTACACTAGGGATTAGAGGATGATTCCTACATTTAAATGATACTTTCATAATATTTTTAATTTGGATTTTTATTTGAACAAGTCCTCAATTTGGATAATCTTAACCTCAATCTAGTCATATTGAGGTTATCAAAATGGAAAATGAATTTCAAAACATATACATAGATACAAACTAATGTGCAGATATAAATTTGACTCCATGATCTAAATTAGGTTTACTAGTACCCTAATATTTTGAATGACCTTGACTTATGTGTTGGAAATCCATTGAAGATGGATGAAAAAATGGTTTTCAGGGAACTTATATAATATGTAAGAATTCAGAATGAAGCTAATTTCGATTCTCTCCTGCCTACATGTATCTCTTTAATTTATAGTAACAGAAAAATATAGGTCACTATTGAATTTGATTTTATTCCATCCATCTGTAATCATTGTAAGATTATTTGGTACTCAATATCAAACCATAGAGTAGTGTATAATCACATTAAACCTATTAATACGGGTAAAAAATCATGGATAAAGGCTTTTAGAATAAAGAATCTAGATAAAGGCGTTCGTTTTTGTTGGGGGATTCCTTGTGCGGTAGTCCCCATTCAATATCCAAAAAGGGATCTATGAATTTTATTACATTTTACAAAATTAAAAACGAAAAATAAAACATTTTTATATTAATAATGTAAAAATTGGAGGAGTAACAATGCATGAATACTAAAAAAATCATTGATTTCTCAATATAAGAATAATAGAAATATGAGAACCAAATTATACATACATTTATACCACATTTATAGCACATTAAATTCCAAAATGAACAACCAAAATAAATTAAATTGATAAATTCTAGATCAATTATCAAATAATAGAATCACAAAATCATACATCAGTATCAACTGGTCATCAAAATTGGTATAAAATTTAAAAAAAAAAAGAAACCACTATTTTTATGTTATTTTTTTATTTTTCTTATACACATGGGGTAAGGAACATTGATTACACTATTCATTAAGAGTAGAGTAAAATGAATTCAAGAAAGAGAAAAATAACACAAACAGACAGACAATGGAAACTGTCTAAGCATAGGGTTTGTGTCACTTCAGGTTATCATGGACAAACTGGGGTTGATAACAGTAACATACTGACAAGATGGATGAACACACTCAATGCACATGAAAAACAAAAAACTAGATGTAATACATATGGAAATTGGAAAAATAAAAGAATCATACATGGATAACCACTTTATAATCATTCGGCCGATTCTGGGATGACTTAGATCCATTATTGATTTAAGCTCAAGAATTCAATGAATTGAGAATCATTCTACATTGGTCATCCTCTATGAAAAATTCTCACACACAACAAGAACATGAGGAGGTAGATGCAACTACTTTCTAAGGGTTGTGAAGGTTGGACAATCCCTCTTAACTGGTGAACATGAAGTCGATCATTGTCCTAAACATTTATCTATGGAGAGACAATCATAGTTGCCCAATAATGATCTTCATCATCTGATACTCCCTATCATAAAATCTATAACACTAGATCCAGAAAGATCTCCGCCCCTAAAATCATCCCTAACTCGATCACCAAATAAATTCAGTGGCACATAGACAAAATTGTGGAGTCACAGAGGGTCGAGATATTAGATATGCAAACACATCCCATGGAGGTGACAATGACGAATGAGAATTGTTCCAATGAAACAATATGACCAAAAAATAGTGGAAAAATATTGGAAAGATATCAAAATGGTGCGGCCCAAAATCAAAGATATTACAAAATTTAATATCAAACAAAAAATAAAATTAAATAATACAATTTTAAAAAACATAAAATTTCATAAAATAATATGATTTTTATTTTTAACCAAAAAACAAAGTGAATAAAAATTCACAAATCTTCACCTTGAAAATAAAATTAATAATCCTAAAACCCCTAATGTCTCTACACCACCTAACCTATCACATTGATTTGGGTGAACATGCAATACTAATAAAAAAATTATAGGAGTGCATCAGTGTATCCTCTACTGCATGTTACTGATACACACTTGCATAAAAAATGACAACTAATGATAAGTGATAAAACATGATCATAATAACATGCTAAACTAAGAAAAAATATTATTTGAGCTCATGCCTTCACATACCTAATCATACCATTATCACATACCCGATTTCAAGCTAAACTGACTTGATTATAGGTCTGAACAACTCACCAATGACTATAGAACCCTAAATAATATAGTAGTACCATTCCTAAAATAGAAAACATACTAAATAATTTAAATATAATATATGAACAAGATCAAAAAGTGATATAGTTCAAATTCAGTAGTGCTAGGAATAGAAAAGAACATATAATGCAACAATACAACTACCTAGAATAGGTAAAATATGACATCGAACATCTAAACCAACTTGACCCTGGTCTTGAAACCACATAGGCCTATGCATCATCATGGATCCCTTATAATACAGGTTAAGAGTACTCAAACCCCAAGGACGACACTAAAATCACATTGATATAGGTAAAGCGCCTTGTAAACACTTCAATAAAAAGTGGATATCATGAATCCAAATTGATTCCAAATTTAAATCCCAAAGGAATCATCAAAAAGAACAATTTTGACACATATCCACCTTAAGATAAAACACGACCTTAATTACCCACATCCTAAATGGGTTTACATCTACAACCACGTATCCTATGAAAAACATCAAGAGATCAATGTCAGCTATTATTTAAAAGAAAAAATAAAAAGAAAACACAAGGGAAACACATCACCATCTCTTAACCAAACTACTATGAGTCTAACACCTACATAAGCTACCCATGCACTCAAATCAAAACAAGGAATAATTAAAATAAAGAACAAGTATACATATTTTCCTATCCATAATAACTTAAAACAAATAATGTAGCATCACAAAATAAATAGATAACCATATTGATCAATGAAATAAAAAATCATGTTGTAAAAAAATTCCACACAAAATAAATTAATAAAAATTAAATTTTGAGAAGAAAAATTAATTCCATATTGGATCTGATACTAATTAGTTGGGATATAATTATAGTGTAGTCTACTGTCAATATCTCAAAGAATCTATGTATTTATTTAAATGCCCTAAAATCCCAAAAAAACATGGTTAAATTAATTTTGTAAATAGTTTAAAATAGAAACAATGCTTGAATACTAAACAACATTCATTGTATTATCAAAAACAAAACAAAATAAATATGAGAAAAAAAATTCCACGTTCATGTATAAAAAATATATAGTACCTTCAAATACTATAGGTAGAATCCAAAAATATTAAATTGATAAATTCCAAATCAATTCTAAAATAATATAATCATAGCACCGTACATAATCATTAACCTCTCATAAAAAGTGGTAATATATCATGAAAAAAAGACACCATGATTTTTATAATATTTTTTCAATTAGGCTATGTACATATGGGAAGATCTTCTAGGATTCCATAATGGATAAATAGGAGGGTAAAATGAACTAAACAAGTAAAAAAACTACTCAAATAGAGATTCTAGGAAAACTATCCAAATATAGAGTTCTTGTCATGTCAAGATCCCTTGGTCAAAGAAAGTAGATAATGGTAACATACTCAAAAGCTAGATGAACACACCTAATGAACATGAAAAATATCAAAATACAAGCAATAAAAAGGATTATAGAAAAAATAAAATAATTATACATGGATAAACCAATTTACAATGGTTCATTAGATTCTAGATGGATTTGTATCCTTTGGGGATTCTGGAAAAAGAAGTCAATAGTGTGAGCATAATAATCCATCGTTCATCCTCTATGATTAGGGAACACACACCGTATGAATATAAAACTTCTTACCCAGTTCCATGAAAGTAGGAAAACGCATATCCGGTAAAGAATAGTAGTTTACTCCCTCTCATAAACATTCTTCCTTGGAGATCCAGGCATAGGTGCCCACTAATATTCTTCCCTATCTGAACCTACCTATCAAAAAATCTATAAATCCTAGATCCAAGAATCTTTTCTTCCCTAAAATCAGCCTTAAATCTATTTCCCCACAAATAGAGTGGCACACAAACTAAATCATGGAGTCAGAGAGGTTCATGATAGCAGAGAAGAAAATGTACCCCCAAGAGGACACATAAACAGTTGAGAATCGTCCTAGTGAAATAATATAAAAAGACAATGTCACACTTGTATAAAATACATGGAAGAGGTATAACCCAAAATCAAATATATTTAAACATTTAGTATCAAACAAAAAATAAAATTAAATTATGAAAATTTTAAATAATTTAATTTCATAAAAAATACCATGTTAATTTTCAACAACGAAAGATGTGAATATAAATAAAAAAATTTCATAGTGGTGAATCATAAAACATGAAGTTTCTCAATTTTTGAATATAAATATTGGAGAACCTAATGGGAAAGAGAGATAGATTAATCTAAATATATATACTATTATATGGGAAGATATCTTGGATAAATTCATTGATATTGACTATTTGTAAATCAATGATAATGAGAACATAGTAGAGAATGTTACTGAGGAATCCGAAAATGGATAAGATTACTACTATGGATACATCTGGGAATATAGTTGCTAAATTAGGGTCTGAGGTTTTTGGAAAACCTTATAAAAATATGGATATTAATCTAAAGAGAACTACCATGATGGAAGAATTTATCCTATATAATTTCTTTGCTAATAAATATTCTGGAAGCAATAAGAATGAGAACATAATGGAGAATATTCTAAAGGAAGTAAAAAAGGGATATTATATATTGATGGATACTATTTTTATTCACTAATCAAAAATTGATATGAATATAGGAATAAAATGGGATAAAAATGGGATTTATTTCAACATGAAAAATGTTTCCAAAACATCCTCTCTGTACATCGATCTCTTTAAAAATATATCTCTCAAGGATCTCAGAAGATAGAAGAGATATCAAGTCTCAGATGATGAATCCTAGAGGCTCCCATGGTCATCCATATATATTTATGGTGGGAGGTTTCATTTTTGACACAACAACCCCATCAAAACTCATAAGTACCTTCTTACCATGGTTGGTTGAGTTGGTGCACCAGCCACCTACCTTTGAGGGTAGAAAATTCCTTGAATTATCTCCCTCTTGTTGTAATCCTATGGATCATCTATAAAGGTATAACTTCTCCATAGAAACAACCTTTTCAACATATCTTCCGGATTCTCCTTCATGGGTATCTTCACAAGTCGTAGGAGGTATCAATCGATCATTTCATGTATCCAATGATTGAAAATTTTGATGTTCTTCATCCAAGAATGGTACAGGGTGATATTTCTCATTTACAAAGATATTTGACCATCTCAATGAACCATATACTCCATGTGATTGAATCCAAGATCCTTGAGAAAATTATTTTGCCAATAAATATTATTTCAAACTTCCAAAGCATTAATATATTCTATATCCATCGTGGATAATGAAACACACTTCCATAACATTGACTTCCATGATATGACTCCTCTTAAATACTTATAGATGTATCTTGATATAGACTTCCTTCTATCAAGATCATTGGGAATATCTTCATTTGCATATCCCACCAAGATAGGGTATGGTCCCCTATAGTACAAAACTTTAGGATACCTAATAATATAATTGACTGCATGATAGTGCGACATTCTGTGATTGGAGAGAAATCACTTCACAATCAACACTATATTGGAAATGTATAGACTCATACTCACCATAATGTACATCAATATTTTTTATATTGAGTGTTATGGTATCATCACCATTGCGTCGATTTTTTCTTTAGACAATTGGAATGAACTGTTGATTAAATTAAAATGTCATTGAAGAGGAATTATCAGTTTTTGGATTTTCTTTTATTTTAAAAATTTCAGAACACATTAAATATACTTCTTCTAATATATCCATAACAGCTGCATATTTATATCTTTAATGATCTTCATCTTTAAAATCTAATGAACTGCTCCAAAATCCTTCATATCAAAAGACACGGATTACTACCTCTTCAACTGGATGATCTTCGCTGCATCCTTCCCAATGATAAAAATCTCATCAACATAATGTATAAGAGAAACAAAGTTACAATCCAAAAATCTCTGGTTGTAATCACACTGGTCATCAAATGTCTTCTTGTATCAACTAATCACCATGAATGAGACAAACTTCTAGTACCATAGTATGGGATCATTTTCAGTTTATATGTGATCGTTAAATTTTAGATGATATTTTCTTTTCCATATTCCTCAAAAAATTTGTGATACTTCATATAGTTCTCCACAAAGTGGTCACCATGAAGAAAAGTTTTCTTTATGTCTATATGTTCAAGATCCTAATCTAAGCCTGCTACCAATCTGAAAATGAATCAGATTGAATCCATCTTATCCACAGGTGAAATGATCTCATCAATGTTTACTCTTTTATTATAAAAAAATCCATTGAAAACTAAATGGTCTTTTTCCTTAGCCACATTTTTTGTCTCACCCTTATACATCATGAACACACATTTGTTCTTTAGTTCCTTATTACATTCAGTTAGTTCCAAAAAATCATATTTCTTGTTCTTTTACAAAGATATAATATCATCCTCTATTCCATATAGCCACATGAGTTTGTGAGGATGAGTCACTGCTTCCAAGTATCCTTCGGGATCCCCCTCATCATTTAGAAATCGTTTCTCTAACTCTAAATATTTTATTGAAAGAATCCATCCTCATGAAGATTTTAAAACCCCTGAAATGTTAGTTTAAGGATTTATAACATCACACAAATCCTATGATGGTTAAATAACTTCTTTTCAAGAGGATTTAGTATCCCCTACTCAATATCCTCCACCACATTATCTTGGTCTGCTACCAAGGAGTATTCTTGCACATCATATAATTTATTATAAGGTGGTTCTTGTACATGTGTTGGATCATGAATTGATTCCTTGAAATTTTACATTTGATACATTCTGGGATTTTTAATGCCCTCAATTGTTTGGTTTTCATGGAATACCACATCTCCAGTTCTAATTGTTTTATTCTCCATTGGGTCCATGAGCTTGTATACAAACTCCTCATCTCCATAGTCGATGAGATTCATTGAGTAGGTCTCACATCAAGATTCTTATTGAGCTCAATAGATACATGTGAAGATGTGAAACATCCAAATACTTGTAAATGAGTGTTATAGATATGTTAAAAAGACCACCTCTTAAATGGAATATAGAAATTTTTACGGACCCATGTCGGTTTTTTGATGACATTTAATGAAACCTAAACAAATTCTATTTATAATTGATTAGGATTCTTATCCAAACTTATAACGTATCTGACCTTCTCCATGATTGTCATTTTCATCATTTATATAAGACTGTTGTGTTTTAGGGTGCATGGGACCATCCTCACATGTTTGATTCCTTGAATCATATAATAGGAATCAATTTTCTAGATGTGTACTCTCTTCCATTCTCTGAATGAAGACACTTTATTGTCCTTCTAGTTTCACACTCCACCATGGAATATAAAATATTGAAATATCCCCATAATTATTCCTTCAACAATAAGAATAACACTCAAACCCTTTGACATGAGTCATCAAGAAAGGGTAGGAAATATTTGTTACCACCCTGTAAATCCACCTTCATGGCTATAAATACATCGTAGTTTACTAGATCAAGAAACTATGATCTCCATGATGATGTATTATTGAATGAGACTCTATTATTATTATCATAAAAGAAGTATTTTAAAGGATCAATGGATGAATTATTTTTAATAATTAAACACTTATTCTTCACTAGGGAAGATAACCCTCTTTACTTTATATGGAAGAGTATCCTATGACACATATTGGATGACATCTCTCCATACACAATTTTGAGGCCATTTTCACTTATCATTGCATGAGTTTTTAAAAAAATTCCATATATGTGTCCTCATGCAATGATGATGAATCTTTTCATCATTTTCCAGGATCCATTACTGAAGTTGTTATGATGGTTGTGTCGGTCAAACGTTATTCTTAATAACAGATGATATAAAGGCTTGGAACATGTCGAACATCTTTCAAGGTGATTGTGTATCCAATGCTCATTTGGAATTGGATGACACCCATTCCAAAAATATTTTTTGAATTGGTTTCCCCCATTTTGACAGCATTAGAGTCACTAGCATGATTATTTATGAAATACTCATGATGCAGAGTTACATGGTACGATGTTGTTGTATCAACCAACCATTTTTTTCTTACCTTGGTGTATGAAATCATGTCTTATATTCATCTTTAGAGAAAATAACAACTTCTATAGTAACTATTATGTGTGTGTTTTTATTTCTTCATTGTTTATTTCTACTTTGGCGCTTTTCTTATAGAAACATCTAGCATTCCTTCTTCATGTGTCCCTATATGGCACAATGGTAAAATTGTATGATGGTCACTAGCCATCTGTGGAGCCTACTTTACTCTTGATCCTGCCTCTATTTCCTTCCCATAAACCCCCTCATTAATGTCTCACTCACTTCTACAGTATGATAACTTATGTAAGGTTGTAACTCACATCCTTCCTTTGAGACTCCTCATTGAACAGTGCGTCCATTAACATTTCCATGATAGGTTTTTCTCTGGGTACCGAGTTGTTAAGTGAAACCACAAGCGTATCCCATCTATCATGATGTTTTTATATTATGTGTTTCACCCAATCTTTACCAATCAGGGTCTTATATATAGCTACCAATAGATTTATTGGGCTTTAGAATACATTGATGTGTTTAGATATAGATCTTTCACTCTTTAGTTAGAGATTCATCAGACACTTCCACAAGTGTAAATTGTTATGATTTGTATTTGAATCATCCATATTCTCCAACATCATCCAATATTTTTATTTACTATTCTCTTATGAAATATGGTGATATATGCTATGATTGATCCATTAGTGGATTTGACTGATCATATTTTTTCAGCTTCATCCACTCTGCTTGGTGGCATGAGGGTTGACTCCATTATTTTTAATGGGGTTAAAAAGATATTTTTCATTAATAAGATCTTCTATTCAAGACATCCAAATTGAGTTGTTCAAATAAGTCAACATGATGATCCCTCATGTGAATAGTCCTTCCGTTGAATTTTAGTTATTTAAACATTAGAGAAGAACATGAAAAAATAGAGCATACCATTGCATTCTAAATAGTATAAAATGGATGAATCAACTCATGGAACATTGAAATTGGATTCTGATCGATCAATATATGAACCAAAGATTGTCAATGGAACAATGATGTGGTGATGACATGACACTGATTTGGGGTCTCAATGTTGAAATTAGAATCTCATTGAAAATGTCACAAACACCAGAACAATACCGTCTTCTGTGAAAAGGTGTACTATAGCACCTGATCTGTTACCAAGATTTGAAAAATCCTAGGGACCATATTTAATATTCATTTTTTATATCATTTGTTCCTTTAGAATAACCCCAACACAAGATTTTGGAATGCTACTTCAAAACATTATTTCGATCAATGTGAAATTTTTGATCACTAGAATATATCCACTTCTCTTCATCATTTTTTTATATCCATTGATACCACTTTTATGATTCATTAATCAATAAATGATATGAATAGAGGAATAAAATGGGAAAAAATGGTCTTTGTTTCAACTTGAACTATCTTAACAAAAACTTCATCCCTAAACCTACATCTATCAACAAATGGAGCTCTCAAATCTCTCACCAAATAGTAAATCTATCAGGAGTCAGATGGTGAATGCTAGAATCTCCCATGGACCACCTTAAATAGTCATACTGTGAGGTGTAATGTTTGAAACAAATCACCCACCAACCCCTACCAATCCCCACCTAACATGGTTAGCGGAGTTGGTTCCCCAGCCACCTATCAAAGTAGATTTAAAATTCAATCTAATTCTTCTGGAAATATAGCGTCTAAAAATAATTAAATTATAGAACCTAGTGAAATGAATATGATGTTTTTTATATCCAATTGGTGCAATAAGAGGATAATTAAATGGTCCATGGAAGAAATATGTGGAATTGGAGACTAAAGTTTATATTAAAAACATAAGGGATAAACATAGAGAATACACTATTTAGGACATGGTGGACTATACCTCAGTCAGTGCGACCTCAGATTATGATACTGATGATATAGGAGAAAAATCTACATTATTTTGTGACAGAGTTTTGAGATATATGTACATGAAACCACCCAATTCAAGGAATCCTAGAATTCCTAAAGGATCCTTTGCTTAGAAAAATTCAGGAGAAGATGAAAAATGGAAATAAAAATCCAAATAAATTATATATTCTATAATTATTGATCCCTAGAAATATGTATTATAATTAGATCCAAAAATATAATATTTCATATGTTTAATAATATCTTATTTGTAATTAAATAACCTAATATGCACTCCTCTTCTCTTTCTGAAAAATTATGAAGGTTCTGATACAATTTAGTGGGTATTAATCAATATTCAATTATTGTGAAATCCTTATGGGTTATTGGTCATATATTTTTCTATAACAAAAATGTCTTACATGTTAATAATAAAATGTTCACTTAATAATTTTATCTCTTTGATAAGAATTTGTTCTATTCTTTTTTATATTCCTATAATAGATATTAGGAAAGGGGAGAGATTTGGAAGGACATACAGAGACTCCGTCATCTGATTTCTCATCAATGGTTTATCTTGGATGACATTAATATTATTCTATAATCTAATTAAAATATTTGTTTTTCATTCTTTCAGATGGAAAATTCTGAGTCCAAATACTGTCTTGATGGTAATAATCTTTTTGAGGTCAATTTTTTAGGCCAAAATATATATAGTATAAAATGTATCTAAATAGAATGGTTCATAATAGGATAGAACATGATTTTAATAAATTACATTCTCGATATTATTAGTATTTAGTTAATGGAATAATTCTCCCTAGAAATAAATCAAATCACCACCCTATGATGATTAGTTTGGTGAAAAGTTTTTTAAACATCCTATACCATTATGCTTTAATAATTCTTTGGGAAAGCATATGGAATATAGAGGAATAATTTCTCAGGTATGGAAACATTATAATAGTAGAAATTATTTTTTTGTTTGTGTTATAAAATTAAATATTTTAATTTAAGGTTTAAATCATAGATTAAAGATAAAATTGGTGGAATTAATTCTGAAATTTCTACTTTGGAAGAAATTCTACTAAAACATCAGGTTACTCATGCTACTAATTTATTTAATGATGTTAACTTTAATTATGGGTTTGATCTTAAAAATAAGATAAAGAATATACTGAAACAAAAAGATGATATTCATAGGAAAAACATCAAGACTATATGGATTAAATATAGTTGTAGAACGAATTATTTCATTAATTCTCTACAAAGGGATAGAAATGTCCATCAACCTTTTATCCAACATAAGGTTGAAGAGATTATTTTAACTAAAATGAATGTTTTAGTTGATTACACAATTATGTTTTACAAAGACCACATTAATATGGGTGACACTAGATTGGTACAGCTGGTTGAGAGAATTATTCCCAACCATGTTAATGCAAAATACAATGTTGCATTATCTAAAATTATAATGATATTTATATTAAAAATGATGTCTTTATCCTCAATACAGTGAGTTCCCCTATGCAAGGCAGGTTTAACAATGCCATTATCTATGGGTATTGAGATATTTTTTATGTTTATGTTCATAGATTTGTTATAGATGTTTTCCCATAAATATTACACCCAGAGATATAAATTCTTGATTTTTAACCTCAATTACTAAATTTAGAAATTTTACTAAGATCACCATGTTTCTGCCCATTTTTTGGTTAATACCCTCTATAATATGATTAGAAAATTATTATAAAATATAATTTATTTTGTTTAAGACAATGTGTTCTCTTTGAATCATTATGGGTTCATTAGAAACATGAACATAAAAGATTGTATCATCATTGCATAAAAATATGTAAAACTCATCAAAAAGAAATAAAGGGGTGGTAGAATTAATTTAAAAGTTGATATCATTAAATCCTTTGACAAAATGACTTGGGATTTTATTTTTTAATTCCTCAAGAATTTTGGATTTAATTATTCTTTTTTTTTTGACTTGGTTAGAGTTCTTCTCTCTTATTACCACATATCTATTATTTTGAATGGCCCCACAAAGGGATACTTTTCCTGTCTGAGAGGAGTTAGACATGGTGATCCCCTATCATCCATCATTTTCAGTTTGTATGAGAATTATCCTAGTAGATATATCATTAACCTGGTGTATTATAACGAGATAAACATTATCAAAGTTGTTAGAGGTATTGGTTCTCACTCCCATATTTTATATGTGGATGATGTGGTTAATTTTTATCAAGGTGATATAAATAACATTCAAATGTTTAATTATATTTTTTTCTCATTAAGGCTATGTGTCTAGATAAATAATTAATTGGAAAAAATATCACATTTTTTAGGACGGTATTTCTTGATGATAGTAAAATGAGGGTCGAGAATACCCAGGGAGTTAAATAATGAAATCGTCCTTTCATGTATTTGGGGGTTCCAATATTTTAGGGGAGTCCCATGACTTGTTATTTTAGTGAGATTTCCTCATAAATAAAAAATTACAAGGAAACCTATAAGGGTAAACACTTAACTATGGATAGAATGATAAGTATTTTCAAGGTTTTTATTATACTAAAATTACCCTATTTATTATTGGTGTATAAAGTTCCTTATTATTTTCTCAAAATATTAAATATCTACAAAAGATATTTTTTGAATTAGAAATATCCTAGAAAAAGAAATGTTCCATTTTCTTGGAAATCAGGCTGCAAACCCATCATGGATGGGGATAAAGAATAAATAATCTCAAGGTCACCAATGACTCTCTTCAAATTCATTTTATGTGGATGTTTATTAATGATATAACTAGTACCCTGTAGTTTTTGAAATATAGGTTTCTAAAGAGTCTTACTTCTAGAAAGATGCTCTATGTGGAATCATTTGATTAGATAGCTGAGTCTTACGACAATATTATGTTTCATTCCAAATTGATTTTTCCAAATATTATTCTCTTAAATTCTGAACTAACAACTAGATAGATATTCCGATTAGTTTTTTCTATCTAGGGCCTCCACATAGGCCATTGGCCTGGGGTGCCTACATTGAGTTAGGATCAATTTCCACTAGTCCTAATAATTTCAAGCCCAACACATAAGTACTTATGGGGTTCCATCCTAAAACCCTTGGGTGATATGTTTAATTTATCGTCCATTTTTATATGTGATCCCACATCCTTTTTGGAAACTAATGTGGGATTGGTTTTTCACTTAAAAATAATCCCCTCAAGCCAAAGAACGCACAATTGGTTATCCCCTTAAATGATAATCCACATAGCCAACCATTTTAAACCACCATTTTCTCATCACCAGGACTCACTGCATGACCACATCTATCATGAATAATTTCAAACCAAGGTACCATGTATTTACCTGATTCCAATGAGCCACCATTATAACTGTCAAACAAGTTTTGATAAATAATCCACCCAACATCACCCATGGGCAACACTATGGATTTAATACCAATTGTTAGGATTGATTTCCTTTAACCCTAGGTCTCCTAGGACCAAAACCTATTCTCTTATAGGGTTTTATCCAAAAACGAATGGGTGGTATAAGGAAGTTTTTATCCAATATTATATGTGATCCACCATCCTTTGCAAAAAACTGATGTGGGGTTGGGTTTTCACCCACCACATTGGCCTATATTTTATATTGTCTAGTCTATTTGGCCTCTAGTTTAGTCTGTTGAATATTGATGAATAAATTATCATTGATCATTAAATTTAAATAAAAAATGGTTGGTGAATACTAGGAATGATCATCTATCAGAGAAGACTACATGATGTGTTTGGTTTTTCCTAAGAAAAATTCAAGGTAGTTGGTGACCACCCTGAAGAAACATTTAGTGGATATTATGAATCCACTTTTCCTATGATTCTATTCATTTTTTTTATGGAAAAAATATTTAAAATTTGTAACTTTTGTATTCCCATTTGAATAATAATTTCTACAGTGTTCCCCATGGATGTAGATCACCCTGACTAATCCATGTATGTTTCAATATCTCTATTTTTATTTTTATTTCCATACTTAAGCATGTAATATTAATTGATTTGGATTACTTTTTCACAAAAAAATTGTAATCAATGTTATGTTATCTAACCTCACAAAATCTTTTTCCAGGATTGCATCACTGATTCTATTCCTGCTTCTCGCTCACATGTTATTTTGAAAAACTGAGGCCCGAAAACTTGTAAGGGTGGCTATCCACATCTTTTTGAACCCATGGTATGACTATACAGTTTATTAGTTATACACCTTGTATTCCTCCATTGTAAAAATCAGTATTGTTGAGGTAAACCACAATTAATTATTGCAACTCTGGTTTGAGACCTTTTCAACCGTCCTCCTTCGGTCTGTTGTTTTTTTTCAACTACATTTATTGTGTGGAAAATCATTAAAAGAAAAGAGGTGTGAAATGTTAAAAATAAAATAATAAGGGGATGTGGTTTTATATGTGGGAGTAAAATAAAAGAAAAAATTGATAATTGATAATTTTGTTTTTCGCTTATAAAGGAGGAAAGTATAACATAGGAGAAAATTTTAAAGTGGGGGAAATTAAATTTTTCTTATCATGAGTGGAATGTCAAAAAGGTGACTTGAGGAAAAAACAAAATTTAAATGAAGAATCTATAGGTGGGGTGACTTATCCATTCACATGTTAGAAAAAATAAATACTTTTTAAAGGGTGGAACATTTTAGGTGAAAATAATTGTTTGTTATTTTTTGGGTATTCACTTGTTATCAAATCGAAGTGTTAAAATATTCAGTTTTAATATTTTCTACTATTCTAGATTCATCAGGGTCTTCTATTTTTGATAATTATGATCTGTTTTTTATGGAGAATCACTAATCCGAAAGAAGTATTATACCACCTATGGAATCTGTTCCAGAAAAACATATCAAGATTGTAGGTACTTCATGACAAATAATTATGGTGTCCAACACCAAATCTGAGGTGGTGAAATTTGATGCTATAAATAACACAAACATGTGGAAATGTGATGTTTTGGATGTTCTAACTTATTTGTAGTTGGATGAAAATCTCACTAACATCTCCAATTGTGATTGGAGGAGAATCAAATGTCAAATATGTGGTATGATCCTATTAGACTCAATCTGTGAAAGAAAATTTCAAGTCATATTTGTTTTGAGTCAAGCTCATTTATTAGATAGAGAGAGAAATTTATTAATGGAGTAGTTTTATTTTAAAATTAATGGAGAGATAATTCTCAATATTAATGGATGAAATGTTAATATTTACTATACTAATTAGAGATATGGACTTGGGTCTATATAAATGGATGTGGTGACTTGTTTTGAGTGCATCTGACTGAAGCTGACAAGGCCTGGCCATGGTGGAAGTGGATCCCCTCTTGAGGAAGCCTACCTGAGCGCACATAAAGAGGTGAGGGAACTAGAGCCAAAGGTAGAGTTCAAGACCAGTAAGTACAGAGACTAGAAGTATGAAGGGAGAATTTTATTTGACCACACAAGGTTTTTTTCACATCTTCATATGGTCAAGGTAGAGTTTTTAAAGTAGGTGATTCGTCTAACCTATGTGTTTTTCCTCATAAAGTGAAAGTGATATTATTGTTATCTTATGGATTTAGGATTAATTTTTGAACCACATAATGTTGTTGTGAATTGTATTTTATTTTGGGGTTGTATGGGTGGTTTTTTCATTAATTTTTCATTTTATAGAATAATGACCTTGGGAGGATATGAAACAGTTTCATGGATGACTTAGCACGATGGATGGGGTTCTTGGAATTCCCAGTTCCAGACACAAAATTCATGGGGGGTATTCAAGAGAAATGATCCATTATTTTTTCATTGGGCCTTGATACCCAACATGTGCTATCAAATTATTAGTATAGTATTCATCTAGATAACATGGTTTCATACATATTGTAGTTTGGTTTTTTAAGGACTCTAAAGATGTTACAGAAAGACAAAATTGGTACCAGTTGTGTTACTGAGATATTAGAAGTTGAATAGACCAAAAAAATTCATGAGGCATGTGTTCCTTCATTTGTTACAGTCAATGTTTTGTGGAAGACTGTTGCGGTTCCTTAGGTTAGGCGATCTATCAAGAATATTTAATAATATGACTAAATGATGGTTGTAGTATTAGTGATGTTGCTGAAATATCAGTTTTCTTCTTTTGTATATGTGTCATGGGACATGTTTCTTTAAATGGATGGTATTTTGAGATTTGTGGAAGGTAACTAAAACTTTATAGGGTAATAGAACTAAAAGAATATGTCAACAAAAAGTTAGTGATTTTTTCAGAAGTTGACATTAGGGGTCAAATAAAATAGGTTATTGGAAAAAGTTGTCATATGAAGCTATCATCTATTAGGTCAAGTCGATGGAATATTATTTCAATTGCCCTGTTTTTCATGATATTGTGGATGGAGAAGGGAGATTATAGTTTTTGACTATATAGAGTTTATCATTTAAAGGATTAATAGAGAAATGGAAGGTCCTTAGGTGATAATGGGGGTCTCTCAAAAAGTCATAACCATGATGGAAGTGGTGAGATCAAATCACCTTATTTTTATGGTTTCAATGAAGGTTGTTTTAGTGTTAGTTTTTCATGATGATGAAATAATACTTTCTAGAAGCTACCAATAGTTGATGAATGTTGGTTTTTATGGTTTCAATAGGGCATAGTTTACTAAAAATATATAGAATAATGTACAATATCAGTAGAAAAGACCTCATAAATAAATTAATGTTTCAAAGCCCGAGTCTAGGGATATGGTGAATGGTGGAGCCTATTAGTTGTAGTTTCAAACAAATTAAAGGATTCTAACTCATATATGATTTCTTTGGAGAAATTTTCTCTGATGAAATTCTGACGAGTTTCACATAGTTAGTGAAATAATCAGATTGTGGTTCTAGAATACTAGGGAGGAACAAATTTAGTGGGATCTCAGATGATTGAAGTTTCACAGAGATGAGAAACATGGAGGTACTATATAATAATTGTTAATGGATGATTGAAAAATTTCGATGTTGGTGTGAGAATGAGAATAGCCGTAGAGTGCGAGATTATTACACTCAATGTAACACCTCAAGAAATTAAAACATTTTTATTTTTAAATGAATTTAATTTCTCTCTTCTTTTATTTTTACTCAACACCATGTTAATCTTACAACAATGAGTTGGCTTGTATTACACACAAGGCCAAGTTTAATCGAAGAAAAATATTTTAATATAACTTTATTATATAATATATAACATAACCATTAAATTACCGATAATTTATGGTATTAACCAAATTTTTAATTTTATATATTCTATATAATTTTAACATTCCTATCTTGTGTTTTCTAGACATGATATAAGAAAAAATTCAATTTTTTATATAAATGATGTATTTTTCAAAAAATGCAGTTTGGCCTTTGTTTTATAGAACACTGATTTTAAATATGGTTTTTACACAACTTTATATTCTATTTTACAAAATAAACTTCTTATTTTAAATTGGATTATCAAAATTTACATTTCATGAAATTTTTCTATTTTTTTGATAATATTCATGTTTTTATGAATAGTAAAAATAGAACATTTTAATGGAAAAATAATTTTCATAAAATTTATTTATAGTGTTATATTATATATTTGAATGGTTTTAAAGAATAAATAGATTATAATTTTATCATTTAATTTAATTTATGTCATTGTTATTAATTAACTTGGAATTTAGATATAAAAAACATTTCAATCTTTTGCATGTTTTAAATTTTGAAACTTGTTATCTCATTCGGACAACAAGATTAATTTTAAATTAATTACTACAAATTAGGTGTGTTGAATTTTAAAAAATGGATTCCATATTTGGAATCAGTGGGTTCAAATTATATAGATATATTCCTTTTATTATTAGGAATTATGAAATGTAACCTAAGTAATTTTTTATTACCAGGGTAAAAAGGTTAATCATGCAATTAATGGTAAAAAAATGTTATAAAATTATTGTAACAATTTTCATAATATCATTGGATGAGTGTGTTTCAACATAAATTTTCCTTGGGTCAAAATCATATACTTTGGAAGGCACATGTATGAGAATATGACATTTACTATATTTTATTTAATGAAAAGTTAAATATGTCTTACTCAAATTTTAATAAATATAAATTTTTTAATATAATATTATACTAAAAATATGTTTTACTATCAATACATATATTAAAGATAATATTTATATCTTTATCATGATAATTTTTTTAATTTTTAGGAATTAAATAAATACCTTAATGGATTATAAAATGCTGATGCAGTGCTTGTGCAAGAAGAAGAAAAATAAATAAAATAATTATAATTAAAATAATAAGAGCTATTAAATAAACCAAAAACATAGATAAATAATTTTTTTATATATATCGTCCATATTTTTCCAAGGATCTAATTAATGACCATATGGAGCCACATGGATATTAATAATCCATATATAATATTTTATTTAAAAGGGAGTCAAATTGTTCACACTATAGATTTTTAATTGGTATACTATTTTAATATTTGGTTTTATAGAAGATATAATTGATCATAAATAGTCCTTATAAATATAAAAGAATTATCTATATCATTTAACTTTATTTATAAGTTTTTATAGACTAAATAACTACCATAAATGATGACACAATAGTGAAGGATTAATTATTTTATTGATAGAAATATCAAATAAATGATTATAAAAATATTAAAATAAATATAATTTGAATTATTTATGTTTAACAATGAATTTTATAGGTTACTAATATATATTATGAGTGAATTAAATTGTTTTTTATGTTATCTTTCTGTTTCGATATTATTTAAATTCAATGTAAGGAATATTGTCAAAATTGACACTCTTGATATTTTGTAAAATTAATTATTATTAAATTCTTTAAAAATATGAAAAATAATTATATAATACAAAATTATTATTATATGGTCTAAAATATCATCAATTGTCCACTTATGGAAAATTTACACCATATAAATAAATATTTATAACCATTTAATATTAATAATTTTATTACCATTATTAAAATTAAATAGATTATTTAAGGGTAAATAAAAATTATAAAGTTTAAAATAAAATCAAATCATGTATAAATATTATTTTCTAAGATTATTTGGACCTGTCCTAATCTTATTTTTGAAATAATTTACTTTGGATCCATTTGTAATTATGAATTCATTTATATTAAATTAATATCTTCTGGGTTTTCTAAAGTGCTTCATCCTTCTCCTATAAGAAGGAAACACATTCCTAACTTCCTCACGTTTCCTTGAGCCTTATAACTCAACAAAACCCTACCCAATTCTCCTATAAACATACTTAGTTAAATTTTGGAGTATTTTCCCCAAAAATTTCGTCCCTAGTGTTTCTAATAGGACATCAAAATAAATTCCTCTGAAGAAGATGAGGTTAAAACACCCTCCACTAAATTAAAGTGTCCTATAAGGGTTAATTTCACAATCTCATTAATATATGAGTATATTTATAGATAATTATCTATTGGGGAGTCATTTTCTACCATTCCTTGTTTCCAAAAATTTTATATCAAAATATTCTTAATATTCCATTAAAATAGTTTAAAGTCACTTTACCCATGCTAGACTTTTAATAAATCGTTTTGAAGGGAATTATTCTGTAATTTTTCAAATGAGGTGCTTTATGACCTTTTAAACAAAATAAGAAAGGAATGTTTCTTAACATATGTTGCATGATAGAATTTTCCTCATCATCATGACACCTTAATATTTTGATTCTTCCTATAAAAGCTTACACTATTATTTTCAAAAGAAATGTTTTCATTTAAAAATGTGAAGATTTTTTATTGTCTTCAATGTAAAAAAGGGTTATTTATCTCAAAGGTTTTAATGATTTTATTATATTATTTTCACCTATTTCGACATCTATTTTTGGATTTTATGGTTAATTGGGGATGATTTATTATGATAAAATATACCATATTGTATTTAAGGGTTTATTATATATTTGACTATGGATGTTCTATTTTGAAACCACTCATGGTTTATGGTTAATTAATTAACATTTTGTATGATAGTTTTAATACGAATATTTATGCTGGTTATAATTTACCTCTTTTTATATGAGGAATGCATTGGACATAGTAAGTGACGGTTTGGGGACCAGTTAATGAAATCCCAATGGGTATGGGACCATAAACTGAAATCCCAATCAGTTGGGGATTGGTTAATGAAAGACATATGCGTTAGGGACTAGTTAATGAAAGCCCCTCGATTTATCAGTAGTTATCATGAGACAAACTAGATATGGATATGGCCAAGGCCTTAACCATTTACTTTCAAGCATCTTGGTCATGGCCTCAACAGTATGTTTTATATGCCCAATATTATGGATTATTTCATTACAAGATTGGTTATTAATATTACATGTGATTATTCTTCTAGTATAATATCCATGTAAATTTTTATATGGAATTATTTTATTTATTCTTTCTGTATTACGCTCAATGTTTTTTAAAGGATTGTGTTTCAATTTTATACCTTCCATTAAAATTTTATTCTTATTTATGAGAGATTATGTTGTATTTTTTACTTTTACTAAACATATAAGACCACCCCTTTCCTCTGATTTATTATTATAGGATTCCAAGATGTGTGATATAACTTATATGAATGGTTAAGCTAAGAGAACAGTGGAATCCTAAAAGGATTCTCTATGTTTTATTTTATGTTTTGAGTTGAAGTGATTAGTTAATGTATGTTATCCATTTTCAAAGACTGCTAAACTATTCCATCCTTAGGGTTTATATTCCTTATAATCATGCCAATGTAATAAAGTAATACAGTGGCTCTGGGATTATGGGTCCAGAAATTACACTCAACATGGGAAAATGATTCTAAAGTCCAAATTGATTTGGGACAAGATCATTTATTAGAGAAGGAGATATTTATTAATTGAAGGATTTTTTCAAACATTAGTAGAGGTTTTTTCTCTTATCATTAATGGATAGAAAATTATCAATATTAATGGTTGGAAAATTAAGGTTTACTATGTTAATTAGATATATGGTCTTGGGGTCTATATAAATGGATATGGTAACAATTTTTTAGAATTACTAACAATCCCTGATTATGATGGACCAAGTATAAGGTGGATCCCCTTCTTGGGAAGCCGAACTAGATGTAAAAAAATAGATGAAGGCACTAGAGCCAAAGGTGAATGTCAAGATCCATAAGGGTGGAGACCAAATAGAGGGCATCATAAGATGTGATGACCAAACGATGTTGGTGAAACATCTTCCAGTGATATAGGTATAGTTTTTAAAGATGGTAATTCTTATAATGTAGATGTTTCGATGCATTAAATGAATGTGATTGTTTTGTTCTTATAGGGATTTCGGAAGAATGTATAAACCATGTAATCATTCTTTGCATGGTTTTTTTACTTTGTGATTTCATGGCTGTTTGTTTGTCATGCACTTATTTGTTTCTCAAAATGAAGACCTTGTGAGTACTGGAACCATATTCATGGACGAGTTGGTGAGGTTCCTAGGTTACCATGACTTCACAGTTCCAGACACCAATTTCATGGGGGATCTTCTTGAGTAATGTTCAATGTTTTCTATTTTGGTCCCTGATCCCTAACATATATGAATTTTTGGTGTGAAAGATTATAAATTATGTGTAATGTGTGAAAATTGGATGAAAATTTTGTGGAATTTTTTTTATAGTTTTATGGAAAAAAGAATCAAAATTTAAATCTACTTGAGAAAATTTTTCTCATATTTCAGTAAAAGGAAGGTATTTTCATTATTGAGTACCTTGAATATTTTAATAAAATTTTGAAATATTTTTAATGTTGGTGGGTGAAAATATAATATTAAGATAATGCTCTTTTGTTTCTAAACATTCTAATTGAAAGTTATGATCATATTACTACAAAATATTTTAATGGAAATGATGTAGTAAAATATGTTGACATATCAAATTACTTTGTTAAAAATATGTATAGGTTGAAGGATAAGTATGACCATAATGATTCCTCATTGGAGGAATTGATGGAAACCAGAGGATGGTCATTTATAAGAGAGCTTGGTCGACTCAAGAGAAGTGAATCATGATTGAAGTCAACTGGTGAGTACAACTATATACATCTAACAAAATAAGTGTGTTCTTACTATCATCAAAAATAAAATTGGAAGAATGATTTTCCTATTATTTTGAAACCTAAAGAAAATTTTTTTCATAAAACCAAGGATGTTGAAGATAAAACCTTCCTTGTTTCCTCAACAATCATCCATTCAAATGGTTAAACTCTTTATTTGATATTTTTATTCCCCATGTAAAGGAAAAAAAATTGGTTTTAAACCCTCAAGGAGTCATATAAAGGTGTTTTTCTTATAGGAAATAAACACCATTACAAGAAAAAAATTAGAACAATGTGGTTATGGATGCAAGATAGTACAACTAAACACCTTACTAATGTATGATATTTACCAGAATTAAAAAATAACTTCATAAATCATCTAGTCTTGGATAATATCAGTTATCTAATATCTATTGAATATGGATCCATGAAAGTAATATATAATGCATTCCTTATGATGAAATTTATTTGAAAATTTTCATTAAATTATTTAATATTAATACTCTTAAGAGTATCACCATTGTTAAATCATGAAGGACCACATGGATACCTTCTTGGTATGATGACATGGTTTTTTATGCTCTTTATGTAATTGAATATGATGTTTTAAAAATCTTTGAAGATGTTTTGGATAGAAAATAAATGAACTAGTGAAAGTATGTTAGGGAAAGTGAAATAAATTTGATGCCTCAAAATCTGACATGGGAACTTATTTCTCATCCAAATGACAATAAGGTTGTTTCATGGATAAATTTCAACATTTTTGGACTTGATCAATATTTCTTGTTCTTAAAACGTTTATGGGAATCATGAATTTAGTTTCTATAGGATTTTTGGAGTGGAAATGTGGTGATATTTATCCTCAAGGTAGAGATTATTGAATATTGATGAATAAATTATCACTTCCAAAAAAAATTTAGAGGATGTTGGGTGACATACAGAGATGACTAGAAACCATAAGATTCCCATTGTAGTGTTTGGGCTGCCTAATAAAAATTGGTAGGTGCTAGTGACCACCCCGATAAAACATGCAACGACCATTTCAATCCTTACTCTCCTCAACTTAAATAGTTATCTTTGTTTCTCAGTGGGGAAATTAATATAAATTTTCAATATTTTTATTCCCATTTGAAAAAAAATAATCTACCTTACCCTTGGATTTGGTCACCATGACTGAACCACATAAATTTGTTTGTCCCTATTTCTATTTTTCTTTCCCTAATTGAGCATGTATGATTGATCATTATAGAGAACTTTTGAACAACACTTTCCAAAAATTGTTCCTCAATTGAATTATATTTATCTTCTAATACATTTATTATCATCACAACACTTTTAATCTTGACCATCAATGTGAAAGCTACTTTCCACATGGGTTTTTAACTAGTATTGTTGTACATTACCTTTGATCATTCACATGGTTCATTTCACTAGAATATTTTAATGTTACTCTGGTTAGGGGACATTTTTATTTTTAGTCCATCATTTTGATATATGATTCATTCTATGTGACTTTTCACCTTTATTACCATTTTGATATATTGAGAAATTGTGATATTTGAGAGATTTTGTGAGAGGTCTTCCTGAGCTAGTGTTCCAGACTACTTACTAAAGGAGATTTCCATATATTTTTCACTATACTAAAGAATTTATATTTCTAACAGTGTTTCTGAGGGAGATGCAAGGCCAGTTTCCAAAAAAAGAATTTTTTATATATATTTGATGATCTGGTGAATGTTTCTTGTTCTCTAAATCTTTTGTGAAGACCCAAAAATTGGTGGAAAGTTATTCGGGTTTGTGAGTATTATTTCTCATTTCCTATTCCTTCATGTTTATAGATTTTTGTGTTCATATTTTTGATCTTTTTTTTAGAGTATCACTATTATTTTCTTTCTTTTGAGTGTTAATAATATGCATGAGTATGCGTGGTGTTATTTTCATATATATTAGAACATAAAGGTGTGAATCACATCAATCATTATGTTCCTTTACTAATTTTGTTTTTTTTTCATTTTCATATTCTATTTTATTTCATTATTTTTTGTTTTCTCTTTCCTTGATTCACCATAATTTCCTCATGATTCAATTTTTATTACTAATATTATTATCATCCTCTTGTTTCATTCTTCAATTTCATATACCGAGTAGAAACTAAATGTATATGTGATTATTCATGGGTTTCTTGAGGAATTACCTTTAAATGTATTCCTCAAATAATCGGTCTTAGAGAAATTAAATAAAAACTGCAATCTTCTATGAATGAAGTAGATTAATTTTATGATAACAAAAAATTTAATTTATGGATATTCATGATAAGAGATATGATTATCTATAAGGGCTCACTGATTCCTTAAATGGCCCTAGGAAACCTATAATAACTCAATCTAATGATGGTTAAAGAATGACCATATATGAATAAATCTATACTATATTCATGTTATGGCTCATAGCTCCCTTTTGTTATCCTTAGATGATAACATGTTAATGGAAGTAAAATACGAGTTCTCCATTGCGAGTATTTGGTTGAAATTTTAGAAATTATATATGAATTACTCTTTGGTTGGTAATATTTACAAAATTAAAATAATTTTACATTTGAGATAAATTATGTTTCATTAATCAATTCACATCCTCATGAATGTAATAGAATAATGCTTGATCTTTATAATATCAATGTTTATATTTTTGATAAATTCCAAGTTAAAATCTTGATTATTTCTCTTGACAATGCATAAAATACTTTAGTAGATTACATGATATATGGAGGATATTCATGGATCATAAAATAAGTAATGTCATCATTTTTGTATAAATAATTTCATAATAAACCTGAAATTAATACTAAGATAGAGATTTTATTCACTAGGTATATATATGAACATTGAAATAAAAATAAAAAAATAATAAATGTAATGACAAGAACCCAAAACACAAAAAATGTAGATTAGGTTTATCTAAGTCTATCCTATAAAGAATACCTACAAAAATTTTAAAAACAAAATACATCTTAGGACAGAGTGTTGTAATTAAAAATATAACAAAAAACCCGAAGGACTTACTGATCAGCCTTTATTTTTGATTCAAGGTTTGATATTACAAGTGTCATTAATATGTCTTCACTTGCCACCAGTGAGTGGAGTTATATTCTATTTTTTCTTTCTATATGTGACTACATAGATAGTACTTTTTGAGTTGACTGAAAGAGAAAGAGTGGTTATTATTTTAATTAATATATTGCATCTAGTTTAGGGTATAAGATTTATCTTTTAGAGCTCCATGACCGTTTAGTATTTTCCTTGCTAAATGTTAGGTGGGTCCCCAACCTTCACTGTAATCTCATCTCCAAATGTTTTTATACTAGAATTATTTTTCCTTAAAGCTTGAATATTATTATATTAATATCTCCAAAGGATCTAGAATAATGATTAAAGGACGTCTTATCAATGAAATCTACGTCATGTATGGGAAAAATTATTCTATATAGTTAGGTAGTTCCTATGAAAAAATTCTAATAATAACATTACTTGGAATAGTATTTTGGGGATTTTGAACTCCAAAGGTCTTATAGAAATAAGTAAATGAGGATTATTAATTGACATTATTCCTAATAACCTTTCATTTTTTTGATGATTTTTATCTAGGTAAGGAAAAACAGTTAATTTTAGTATTTTTTTCAAACATAGTAATCCAATGTAATATATCCATTATAACATATGGTTTCCTTCTAAGAATCCCTCTCATGGTGCATGACCATATTTTGTGACCATTATAAATGAATTTCCATAGAATTTTAGTATTTATCTTCTTAAATATAAATCTGATGCCATTTAAAATTTTAAAACCTAGAAATCCTATATTGAGATCAAGTTAGATGGAAGATTAAGGCTATGAGAATAGATAATGATTTAGAAATCATATCATGTAACATATACAACTCTATGTGATTTAGGGAATAGTAGGTCAATGTACTATTAGGTAAACACACCAACAAAATGAGTTATTAGAGAGAATGAACTTTAATATATTCAAGTGGGATAAAATCATGCTTTCTTTATTGTTCTAACCCAAATATTTTTGGGATAATGTAGAAAAAACCATTTCCCATCTCATTAATGGATTTCTATAAACTATAAATTAATATAATATTGTCATGGAATTGTGATGAAACTCACCCCTATATTATAATAAATTGATATTTTTTGGGTATTTAGTTTATACCCATATAAAATAGATAAAAATGATCTAATAGATCTTCAATGTATCCTCATTGATTATCTGTAAGGGTTTAATCTATTTTAACTATGGATTGATAAACCAGATTACCAAAAATGTATAAAAAGATGAGATGTTATCTTACATGAATTCATTTCACCCAAATTCAAATATCACTCTGACTATAGTGATCTAACACCTCAAAATGTGAGTGTTGAAACTAATAATCTGTCTCAATTTGACGGTATTAGTGATCCCTATACGCCTAAACCTGAACATAAAACCCATCCACATTCGAACTCAGATACTAAGTCAGAAAGTGAGCCTTAAGATTCTCATACAGACCACTGACTTAGCTGAGATGTTATTAGGAGGGTCATTAAGCATTCTACTCAATTCTCCCATATGACATGGCCTCCTTTTCTTTCCATATTACTAATAATATAAAATTTGATGATTCCCTTACCTATAAAAAATATATTAATGATAGATACTCCATGTATCACATATCTTCCATATGATGAAATTAATCCCCTGAAAAATAATAACTATTGGTTTATTTTTAAAAATCTTGTTCAATATAATATAATTGGTTATAATTGGTTATAATTGGATATTCTTATCAAAGGAGAATAATACTAGAAAAATGAAAAAAATAAAAGGCATGAATTATTTCTAAGTACGTCCTCTAGTGAGAGGGAATTCACTATTATGAAATATCTTCTCCTTCTATTAAACATCAATAGATCCAATTAGTGGTTTCCTTTTCTTCATAAAAATATTTTTATATTTATCATGTCTATGTTAAAAAAAACTTCTTCATGGTGACATTGATGAGAATTTGTACATGAAACACCCAGATGGATATATGAATGAATTCAAACATAATCAAGTGTGATTTATAAATAAATATTGGTATGTTCTAAAGCATGCCTCTAAACATTGGTATAAAAAAGTGATACATTCATTCTTGATAAAATATTAATTGAGGTAAAAATTTTGTGTGTGTGTGTATTTTAAAGTCACTAATATTTTTATTCTTTATCTAATGTTATATGTGGATGATGTGTTAATCATTTTCAATGATATAAAACACATCATTGTTTTTAATTCATTTTGGAATAATTTTTTTTGAAATCAAAGAGCTTAGTAATACTAGGAAAATTATGGGAATAAAAATAATAAGGGACATACGTAAAAAATACTCTACTAGTCTCAGAATGCATATATTTCAAAAAAATATTAAGAGATACTTCCTTAAAACTCATGATCTTGTTTATGTCCATTTTAAATGAAATTTTAAACATTGATATTATTAATCTCCGGTTATCGATTATGATGTTTAATATACAAACAAAGTCACATATGCCAGCATTGTCAGTGGTATCATGTATATAGTGATCTTCACTAGACCCGATGTTTCTTTTATTGTATAAACCCATAGTAAATTTATGGGTAACATGAGTAATATGTATTTCTATTCCCTTAAATGTATCCTTAGATAAATTTAATATTATTTATTAATGTCTTCATTCATTGGTATAAATGAAAATAATCTTCAGTTTGTCACAGTTTTTATAGATTCTAATTCTATAGGTAATATATACACTCAAAATTCATTCAAATGTTATATTTTTACAGCTCTTAGAGGACCCATTTCATGGAAATAATGTATTTAGTAAATATTGAATCTCTCAACCAATGATGTTGAATATTATTACTTGAATAAGGATATTAAATATGTCATTTTGATTAACAGTTTTCTTTCCAAAATTTCATTAATTAATTCTATTACAATTGTTTATTCTAATATCCAATTTTCTTTACACCTGTCTATGAATTAAGTTTTCCATTGTAGGTTTAAATAAATTGATATTATATTACACTTAATTAGAGGAATAATTAAATTAGTAATATTTTTTTTCAATAAGTTACATATTGAAAATAATTCAATCAATAGTTTGACTCTGTATATGGTGTTTTCCAAATTCAATCACTACTTATATTCATTTCATTTTGTTCCAATTAAATATAAAAAAGTTTCAAGAATATCACAAATTTTATATTAAAATGTTGGAGATGTTTAAAATTTAATTTCCATATTAAATTTTATTTGATTAAATACGTCATTTTATTGTTTTATTCTCATGAATGAAATCATATTTGATTTAATATAATTCTAAAATAACCTCTATAGGGATAAACCAGGTTTTGTCTATCTAGGGACTCTACCTAGGCCATTAGCCTAGGACAACTACTTTTTCCTTCCTTCTATGTTGTCCTATCTATTGAGCCAATATCTAGATAAATTAATTAATAATAATTTGAATTTCATTTATCGTTTGGTCCTTTGATTAGTTTTTTCACCCTTTTTATATGGATCATCCATGTGAAAAATGCTCACTACTAGGGTTATTCACCCATTCCATGTACCCTTTATTCATTCTCTTGGGATGTTTCACCGGCGTTCTCATCTTTTATTCCTATTAATCATCAATATACTTTATAGTACATCATTTATAAAAAGTATTTATTCTACATAACTCTAATCTATCATTTTGATTCCAAATAAGTGAAACCTAGTGATATCTAAGAGATTTGGAAAGATATCTTCCTGAGATTGTGTACCAGACTTCCAGCTGAATGAGAGTTCCATCTCTAATGTGTTATTCTAAAGGAAATATTATGCTTGTGGTGTTTCCTATTGATATACAGGGTTCAATTATTGGAAAAATAATTATCTTGCGGCTTGTTATAGACTCGGTTCAAGTTCTTTCTTCTCTGAAACTTCTATGAAGACCTGCTAGATAGTGGGAAGTTATCCTCATCTTTAATCTTTCTTTCTCATTACTTATTTTTCTCATTTTTATATCTTATTGTGTTTATGTTCAGGATTTTTTTACTTCATAAGATCTCTTTTATTTTTTTTACTTTGAGTATTAATAATATGCATGAATCTGGCTGGTGTTCTTGAAATGCACATAGGACCAAAAAGGTTTAAAGCACATAAATCCTTATATTCATTTAATATTTTTATATTAGTTTCCATTCACCTACTATTTTATTTATTTATTTATGATTTTATCTTATCTTGAATCACCTCGATTTCACCATGATTCAATGTTTATTTTGACTGTTTCCATATTCATACGGTTTCCTTCTTCTATTTCATATACTGAGTAGAAATCGGTTGTAAATTCAATGGTTCTTGTGTTTCATGGTGACTTAACTTCCAACATATCCCCCAAAAGTCTCTAATCAATTTCCAAAAATGATAATTAGATATATTTAGACATATCGATTCATGATCATTTTTTCACAGAACTCCCATTGGAAATTAATGCTACTATTGATGTATACATAATTTTCCCTACTGATAAATTTATTTTGGAACCAGTGTAATTTAGTTTTTAATATAGTAAGTAGTTTTATCATTTCATCCTTAGAACACATCCTACAAATTTTCCCAAATTTATGAAATTTTTCTATCCTTGGTTTCAAACTTCTAAAACCCAGTTCATTTGGAGTATTTTTTATTATCAAACCCTCATTGATAATTTAATGCAACCAGTTGGTTTCAATTTTTCTCCCAAATGTGTTCTTCATCATCAACATAGAGATGGTTTTGATCATTCATTACTCATTTTACCTTTTTTATGTCATTAAGGGACATGTGATTTGATTTTTCGAGATCCCTATATAACATGTTAACTTTTTGAAGGCATTTCTACATTTTGGTTTGGGGATTCATCACACTGTTCATAATTGTAATTGTTTGCTGAATACTATGATAGAGATTCTATATTTGATATTTAATACTTATAATGCTTTTAATTCTAGTAAACATAATGAAATTTATTTCTAATTTGATACTACTTTGTTTAAAATATTTCTTACTAATAAAGACACTAACTCACTCCATAAGGGGAGATGATATAATTATATATGGGAGTTGATGATATATAGAAGGTTGTAATCTATAATAATTTCATAGATAATGTGACATTTTTGGATATTATTTATCTTAATCCTCTTAGGGGTGTATTAGGATTAGTACGGTTGGTGATTCCAAAAGGAACTTAGGTGTGATAGGATGTGGTGTAGTCTTCAAGTATCACATAGGTCTCCCCCTATGTAGTTTCTTTGATACATGGGGAACTAATTATGTGATTGAAGTGAAAATATGAAAGATTCTCATGGTGTTATTTATTGATAAGAGGAGGGTATGGAATACTTGATGGATGTAGTGTGAATCTTATTATCTCATGTAGGAAAAAAATCTCATATATTGTTCTCATAGTGGTTGTTGTAAGGACCCAACCCCAGTTTTCCAGAGTCGATGCCTTATTTGATTACACTGGTATATAAACAAGGAATAAGAATCCTAAAGGACCGATATGTTTAGTTGTCTTGAAGAAACTAGATACATACATGGAACCCATTTAACATTTTTAAATGAAACAAAATATGATACATAACAAAAAATAATAATCTCCACCCTATAAAACTCAATAAATGATCTCTTCTTCTTAACCTGGGGAAGGAAAAAAAGTGAAAGGGGTGAGCTCAAATGCTCAGTAAGGGTAAGAAATATAGTGTAAGATATCATAAAAAATCATTAGGCCTTTTGAATACATAAAAACATGTTCCTTTAACAAAATCTTGAATACATTATGGTAGGAATAAGAACTTAGAAAGTAATTCCATAATAAAACATAATAATGGGTATTCTACTATTCGAATAACCACATGAACCATAAATTCTACTTTCATAATGAGGGAATTCATAATGCGGGGAAACATAACCATACCATCAAGGCCTCGTGCCAAGACCATAAATAATTATTTTTTCAAGGCCTTGTTCCAAGACCATAGTTTGTCTAATAAGACCTACAGATGAACTGAGGGGCTATAGAGGGCCACACCCAAAGCATACTATGTCCAATGAATTACTATTATGAATAGGGATAAACATAAACTACCTAAACATATATATTTAGAAAATCATATGAAATATAAATAAGTTTCCCCAATAATTAATCATAAACACTAACCATTCAGAGTAATATGGTGAATGGTTTTAGGATAGCACATCCATAATCAAACTAATCATAAACAATTCAATAAAAACAGTGGATGATATCAAAGGATATAAACATCAATGTTGTAGAAGATTCAATAATGTATGTTGACGTGGATGAGGATATTTTTAAATGAGAGCATTGAATAATCCTTGAGAAAATAACCCTTAAACATTCCAAAGTGTCCCATACCACCTTGAAAAATTCAAATCATAATACCTTAGAATATCATGAGAATAATGATACTCTTGATATGATATAACAAAGGGCTGTACATACACCTAAAGAAATAAATAAGTGGTGAACATTGAATATATCTCATAAAAGTTGATGTGGGATGAGAAAAATCCTTTTCACTTTTAAAAGAATATTTCTTTTGTAAAATAATTTAGATTTTCCATGAAATAATATTGTAAACATAAAAATCCCATAAAATAAAATAATAGGACATTGAAATTATATTTTGGGAATAAATGATGTCCCGCTTAAGTGAAATCATGTAAACAGTGTTCTAAAAATTCGTTATAAATAAAACATTTTAGAGCATTTAAAGGAAAGTATTAAAGAGAATTTTACAGCATAAATGGGCGTTTGTTCTCTTAAATACAGAAATGATCCAAGATCATTTTTCCTGATTAGATATGTTTTTTTATAAAAATAATGGTGTCTTAAAACATATTCTATTGTACACTTGAAAACGGGTAAGAATTTGAAAATATCCCTTGAATCAGGTTTGTTTATCGGGATAAATTTTTTTGAATGACCCTTTTAAAACATTTAAATCCCCATAAAATAAATAAGGATTATTTATGGTAAACAAATATAGGAAATTAAAACATAATTTATTTTGAGTACACAATAATAGATAATAATTTAATTGAGTTATGTAGAGAATTGGGGTAACCTGAATGAAAATGGAGGTTCGGGTAGAAATCCAATACAACTTTGTAATCAATCAATTCATATGACCCAAAATTAAAAATATTTATGTTATACCTTGAATAACCTAAAAATAAATATATTTATGACATGTTACATTAATGGGATGTATACATACACCATACATAAGTATTAGTAGTGAATACGGAAAATCTCAAAAAAATAGAAGTGAGATGAAGAAACCTTTACCTTAAGTCCGAATGTGTTCTGATCATGAACTTAATGTCCTGTAATATGAAATTAAACTTGTAAATAAATTATTTAAGAACCTATTATATATTTATTTAGTTTATCATATTTATTTTTAGTACATTTATTCCCTTCTTGATAAATTATTATATTGAATTTCATCGTTCTACAGTGTTCGTTTTCTTTATTTTCATAATCGGTTCACTTGTTCTTAAGTAATGGAGTTCATGTGGAATGGATGTAAATATTCAGAATTGAATTAAAATATTATTTATGATTATATATAGGTTTTTTGGTCATTTATATAATTTGGATAGATGGACTGAGGAATAATTATTATATAAAATTTTAATGATAACTATTTCAGTTAATTTGTGGGTTTTGATTACAACGAACCCATTTTTATTTATAACTAAATAACATTTGTACAACATGATTTCAGAAACATAAATAGTGTAAATTAACAATATAATAACCTGTTTATAACATAATAATAATGGTTTTATGACCATAATTGAGAATGATAATAGAAAATAAAATCCCATCATCATTGAATGTGGTAAATTCACACATCTTGGATGGTGTTCTTGATACTAGTATAAAAGAAGGTAAAAGGAAGATATGAGGATAAATAATTCCACTATCATGACAAAATTCCATTACATGTAAGTTACTAGAGTCATCACAAAATTTGGATATGGAGAGGTAATAATAGAAATAGAAAACAAATGAGCTTGAAAGGAAAGAAAAATAATTGAAAAGAGGAATTTACCACTTGAACCAAAAATCCTTGAGAGCCTCTTTAAGGGAGAGCTTTTGGTCTTTTTATGAGACCAAGGCTTACTGGACATGGTAGAGGAGGATGGGAGGATATTTGGAATGAATTTGGAGAAGGTACAAGGCTTTAGAGGAGTGAAGAGAAGGGGGAGTGATGGGGGGTTTTATAGTGGAGGGGAGAGGGGATTTCTCAATTTTATATTCATCAATTTATTATTTCTCTATAAGATAGGTAATAGTGAGTCTTCTATGACAAAGAATAGTAATTTTATCACGTGAATTTAAATCAACTGGGCCTACATCAGTAGAACAACATACATGAATCTATAATTAGTGTATTTAGCTTATTTTGTAAATTATGGTAGTTTACTATTCATTAAAAAAAATTAGTATTTCAAAAAAATCTCAAAAATTCACCCCAACCATTTCTCAACATGTAGAATCAAAAAATGAATTCCATTTTTCAAAAATAATTTTTTAAATACGATGAATTTAATATTTAATTAAAATCGTAATTTATTCTAAAAAACTGTTTTAAAACATTTATTTTCTTATTCCAAAACATAGGTATATCATACTCCAACATGAATATTACTTATATAATATCATAGGTAAGGTTTATATTCAATAGGGTATATCACTATTCATAAGGTTATGTTACTATTCATAAGGGTATGTTACTATTCACCAAAAATTAATTTTTTCTTATTGGACTCCAAATAACTTAGTCATCGCAACCGTGTATGTCATATTTTCGAAATTCACATCATAGAAGTGAAAAACATATGTTTAATTGGATAGGTTAAAACTATTTTCTATTTGTAGAGACTCATTGATCTATGCATTCCACAATAAATCTATTTTTAAATTCTTGGGGTGTTACATTATCCTCTCCTTACAAAAATTTTGTCCTCGAAATTTGAAATTGAACTTTGAAATTTATTGGTTGATACTTGAAAATTCCCTTATGGAAACCCAAATCAGAAATAGGGCTACTAAAATATCCTCTTAAAAAGTTAATGGAGATGGGGTGGTCAGCCAAAAATTATGCTTTTGAATGAGGTGACATTAGTTAGAAGAAACAAAAATTGGACATGGAAGAAAAATCTAACTATGAAATTTTGATAGAAAATGATAGAGGACATGTTTAGATGAATTATTATTAATTAAAAATTTTAAACAATAAAATCATTGATATTATCAATGATTAGGATAATAGGAAACCATTTTATTTAAGACTATTTTCCTTGAGTCAAGGAATTATTCCACTCCATAAGAGTATAAATATACATTTCTACTTATAAACTCATCCTTTTATTATAGTTTAACTATTTATACCTCATCACATTGCATGGATTATTCAATTTGGTGACGCAATAAATTAACTTATAAAATCTTATACAATTATCAACCTAAACCTTTTCATAAATGGTAAAAAAATCCAAAATATAACGATTGAACACATTATAATGAAGTCCTCTAAATTTCCATGATGAACTTATCATTAACCCTTAATGAAAAAGATGTATCTCTAAAATTCCCAATCCAAAAAAGTGAATAACTTCATCTTGTATCCTCTTGAAATATCATAATAACTTGAATTATTGTAAAAACCATATTGGAAACATGAATTCTTCCATATTCCTTAAGTAAGATACATGTTATTAGATATATTCCTTAAATCCAAAAGTTTTGTAAACTTCATTGATGATAGTATAGACCACTTCTTGAAAAGTCAATAATAAGTTCCAAGGTAGTCTATACTTATCTGAATCAATTATTTCTTCATTATTATCTCAACAACAGATATATATTAAGGGTTCTCTTTCCCTCAATCATGTTTTTTCCTAAAAAGTTTAACTTTCCATTGAATCACTTTTCCTTAATACCATTGATCATATGACCTAAAAACCTTAATGAAAGAGTAATACAGTACAATCCATATATATCTCATAATTCATACAACCAGTATAATACTGACAAAATATACAAATGACGTGACTCTTGACTAGGCATATTAATCATTCTAGTTCATCTGTGGTAGATTCGTAACTTGCTCATTATCCAAAATCATCATTTGGGGTATATTCCTTTGATGATTGGGACATTGATTCACACAGTGTCCCATATCTTTTCAATTGAAGCATTGTACATTGAAACCATTTTCTTACCCTTTTAATTATGAACTTGGTGTCCTTTTTCTTCATACTTGTAGCAAACACCCATTCCCTTCCAGTATTTACCAAGGTGATTCTTTCCACAGTTATCACATGTGGGAAAACACTTCTTTCCCTTCTTCCCTTTATCCTTGTATCTCTCTGTCATCCACTTTTTATTTTTCTCCCTATAAAATCCATAGGACTCAGAGAAGTCTTTACATACCTTGTTAACACATGATATTATTTCATCGTATGATGAGGATAGATGGGATACAATCTTATTTTGAAAACATGGCTTAAGACAATTAGAGATATGATCCTTCTTACTCTCTGCATTCTATGCATTAGTGAATTTCTCATTCCTTCTGCTAGTCACCATATCTAATCAATTCAATACTATATATTAGCTCATAAAATTAGGAACTCTCTATAACTCTAAACATGGTATAACACATAGCATAAATTTATGCATCGTAAATCCTTGAACCATATAATTTTGTTAATTTGGGGAAATATATACATCACAATGGTTGCTAAATAAAATGTGAATTATCATAAGCATATCCCCAAGGAGTGTCAATCCAAGAGTGCAGCAAGGCCCATTGTCGTGTACCAAGATACCGCAGGAAAAGCCCAAAACTCCTTGTTGGAGTTTTCACTCTGAGATACATCTATGCTAGAACCACCTCTACATGTTTTTATCCATATAGGGATATATTTTCTAGAAATATCCACACAATATATTACTTACCAAAACTCTTGGATGTTCTTGTTTTTTTATCCTCATAGACCATCTTAGGTCTTTGTACCCTACCCTACATTTTCTAAATCAAGTTCCCAAGGTTTCCACTGAACATCCTTTGATACCAACTGTAAGGAACCGACCCCAGTTGCCCAAAGCTGGTGCCTTATTTGATTAAATTGGTATATAAACAAGGAATTAGCATCCCAAAGGACCGATAAGTTTATAGTCTTGAAGAAACTAGATAAATACATGGAACCCATTTTACATTTTGAAATGAAACAATATATGATAAATAACTAAAGCTACTAAACTGCATCCTAGAAAACTAAAAAATGATATCTTCTTGTTAACCTGTGGAAGGAAAAACAAATGAAAGGGGTGACATCAAATTCTCAGTACTGGTAAGAAATATAGCGTATGATATCATAACATAAATATTAGGTATGATTAATAAATAAAAACATGTGCCTTTAACAAAATATTGAACACATTATGGTAGGAATAAGAGCTTAGTAAGTAATGCCATAATAAAACATAATCTTGGGTATTAAACTAGTCAAATAACCACATGAACCATAAATTCTATTTTCATAATGAGGGAATGAATAATGCGGGACAACATAACTATACCATCAAGGCCTCATGCCAAGATCAGAAATAATCATTTTGTTAAGGCCTTGTGCCAAGACTGTAGTTTGTCTCATGAGACCAACCGATGCACCGAGGGGCTATAGCAGGCCCAACCCGACACTTACTATGTCCAATTAAATCCTCTTATAAATAGGTATAAACCTAAATGACATACACATTCACATTGAAAATAACATATGAAATTTAAATAACTTTCCCCAATAATTTTTCATAAACACTAACCATTCAGAGTAATATGGTGAATGGTTTCAAGATAGAAAATCAAGATTCAAACTAATCATAATACATTCAACAAAAATAGTGGATGATATCATAGTACATAGACCTCAATAAATTAAATGATTTAAAAAATTATGTTGACATAGATGTGGAATCTTTTAAATGAAACCACTGAAAAATCCTTGAGAAAATAATCCTTAAACATTCCAAAGTGTCCCATACCACATTGAAACATTCAATTAATAATCCCTTTTAATATCATGAGAATAAGGAGACTCTTGACATGATCTAAAAAAGGTCATTACATACCCCACAAGAAAAAAATAAGTGGTGAACAATAAATATATCTCAAAAAAGTTAATGTGAGATGAGAAAAATCCTTTTGTACTTTTAAAAGAAGAGTTCTTTTGGAAAATCATTTATATTTTCCATGAAATCAGATTGTAAACATTAATATCCCAGAAAATAAAATAATAGGACATTGAATTTATATTTTGGAAATAAATTATGTCCCACTGAGGTGAAATAATGTAATAAGAGTTCTTAAGATTCTTTAGAAATAAAACATTTTAGAGCATTTAAAGGAAAGTATTAAAGAGAATTTTAAAGCGTAAAGGAAAGTTTATTATATTAAATCAAGAAATGATCCAAGATCATTTTTAATGATTAAATAAGTGTTTTTATGAAAATAATGGTGTCTTAAAATAGATTTTGGTGTACACTTGAAAACATGTAAGAATTTGAAAATATCCCTTCAATCAGGTCTGTTTAATGGGATAATGTTTTTTAAATAACCATTTTTAAATATGTAAATCCCCATAAAATAAAGAAGGATTATGGATGGTAAAAATATATAGGTAATTAAAACATAATTTATGTGGTGTACATAAGAATAAATAAAAATTTAATTGAGGTAAGTATAGAATAGGGTTAAACCGAATGAAAATGGGGGTTCGGGTAGAAATCCCTTACCACATTGTAATCAATCGATTCGTATGACCTAAAATTAATAATATTTAAGTGATATGTTGAATATCTTGAAAATAAAGATATTTATGATATGTTACATTAATTGTAATAATACATACACCATACAATAGTATTAGTAGTGAATATGGAAAATATCACAAATGTGTGAGTGAGATGAAGAAATCCTTACCTTAAGTCCGAATGTGTTCCAATATTGATTTTAAGGTCCTGGAATATGAAATTATACTTATTAATAATTTATTTCAGAACATATTAGACATTTAATTAGTTTATCATAATTCTGTTTAGTTCATTTCGGCCCTTTTTTGTAAGTTATTATATTGAATTTCGTCGTTCCGCACTGCTCGTTTTCTTTATTTTCATAATCAGTTCACTTATTCCTAAGTAATGGAGTTCATGTGGAATGGATGTAAAACTATTTAATTTAATTATAATATTATTTATGATCATATATAGGAGTTAGTGGCCATTTATATAATTTTTTTACATGTAATGAGGATGAATTATTATATAGAACATTAATGATAACTATTTTAGTTGTTTTGTGGGTTTTGATTACAACGAACTCGTTTTTCTTTATAACTTAATAACATTTGTACAAAGGGATTACTGAAACATAAATAGGGTATATTAAATATATAATAATCTGGTTCAACCATAAAAATAATGGTTTCATGACCATAATTTAGAGTGATAATCGAAACCGAAAGCCCATTGTCCTTGAAAGTGGTAAATTGACACATCTCGGATGGTGTTCTTGTTACTAGTATAAAAGAAGGTAAAAAGAAGAGATGATGATAAATTATTCCAATATCATGAAATCATTCCAGTACATGTAATTTATTGGACTCATCACAATATTTTGATAAATAGAGGTAATAATAGAAAAAGAAAACAAATGAACTTGAAAGGAAAGACAGAGAATTGAAAAGATGAATTTACCTCTTGAACCAAACTTCTCTGAGAGCCTCTTTAACGAAAAGGTTTTGGTCTTTATATGAGACCAAGGCTTGATGGACATGTTAGAGGAGGTTTGAAGGATATTTGGATAGAATTTAGAGAAGGAAAAAGGATTTAGAGTAGTGAAGAGAAGATGGAGTGATGGGTGGTTTTATAGAGGAGGGGAGAGGGGAGTTCTCAATTTCATATTCATTAATTTATTATTTCTCCACAAGACAAGGAATAGTGAGTCTTCCATGACCAAGAATAGAAATTTTATCATGTGAATCCAGATCAAATGGGCTTACATCAGAAGAACATCATACATGACTCTATAATTAGTGTATTTAGCTTATTTTGTAAATTATGGTATTTCACTATTCATTAAAAATTCATTTATTTTAAAAAAATCCCAAAACATCACACCTACCATTTTTCAACATGTAGAATCCAAAAATGAAGTACATGTTTCCAAAATAATTTTCTAAATATGAATAATTTAATATTTAATTAAAATCATAATTTATTCTAAAAAACTGTTTTAAAACATTTATTTACTTATTCCAAAACATAGGTATATCATACTCTAACATGAATATTATTTATATACTATAATTGGTATTTTTACTATTCGTTAGGTTATATAACTATTCATAAGGTTATGTTACTATTCATAAGGGTAGGTTACTATTCACCAAAAATTATGTTTTTCTAATCAGACTCCAAATAACTTACTCATCACAACCGTGTTATGTCAGATTTTAAAAATTCACATCACAAAAGTGAAAAACATATGTTTACATGGATATATTATAAAAAAGGTTGTTTGTAGATACTCATTGATCCATGCATTCTATAATATATCTATTTGTAAATTCTTGGGGTGTTACAGTTGTTGCCACTATGGGTGTGTTTCATGGAGTATCTCAATTCAATCAACATGATGGTTACACACTTTTTCCAATAGGGAAATTTCATATATGATTCCATAGAAAATAATTTAGTTTTTTATAACTCTTATACTTGGTATGATAGTTACCCTTTTGATTTACTTTGTATATTTGAAAAGGATTGATGTTTAACCCCAGTCATTTAGATTGTGTAGTTGTTTTTATTTTGGAGGCATGATCTTCAAGGATCATGATCTTATAATTTCAAATATAAAAATGTAATATATATATATATATACATACATAATATATATGTATACATATAAATATAGAATATATAATATGAAATATATATTTGTATACACATAAATAGAATATATAATATATATTTTCAAATGAAAAAATATAATATAATATATTTATATAATATACTTAAATTTATATTTATATATTTTTTAATGGTATACAAATAAATATATAATTTTTAAATTTATAAATATATAATATTTAAATTTATATAAACTTATTTTTAGAATATAATTATATAATAATATTTGTATAATATAATATGTATTTTTATAATATATATTTAAATATATATATATATTTCTATAATAAATATTTATATTTTATATATTTTTTTATTTTTTAATTTTTTTAATTTTTTTATAAAAAAAATTAAAAAATTTATAGTTTTTTATTTATATAAATACATTATATAAACATATTATATAGATATATATTTTTAAATACATTAAATAATTACATTAAATAAATATATATAAAGAGGGATTGACCCTCAACCTTTAAAAAAATATATATTTAAATATATAAATAGTTAACATAAATATAATTATAAAAACATGAATAAATATATTTATTTAAACATATATAAATATTTAATTTAATGAGAGTGTGTATTTATATATTCAATAGATGTATGTTTATTTTTTTATATAAAATTATATTTAAATATAAATATAAATATTATAGTATATTATATGTAAATATATATTTTATTCTTCATTTTTTAAATATATACCATAGTTATATTTTTTGTATAGATATGTATTTAATAGATAATACAAATTTAAACATAAATTTATGACGTAAATGTATTTGGAAATTTATATTGTTAATAAATGTGTTTTCTTGTGATTGATATTGGTGCATGCAAGGTGATACCGGGTATATTGTATGGGCGTAGTGGCGCCTTCTAATTTTTTTTATGTGAAGCCCATGGAGTCTTTTGGTCATTAAGGTAAGGTCATAAAGGAAGTACCAGTGGGATACTTGAACCTGTTGATTTCGATCATGGTTCACGATAAGATAGTGGGTCATTCTTCTAGATGATCAAATATAAGATGGATAGAGCATGGGTATACAAATTTTATTTTTGAATGGTGTCAGTTGACATGGGATTGTGTGATTGACCATGAAATAGATGAAATCCTTGAGATTGAAGAGGAGTGTTGATTGTGTTTATGGATATATGTCATTAACATGCTGAGGGCCAGGGTTAGTCATTTAGGCATGTGACATGAAGAATTAGGGCATGCGATTCATCAGAATCCAAGTTGGATTATGTGTTTGGGTTGTACTAGATTATATTCCCATTGGTTTGGATGAGATCGAAATTGTATGTTTTAGTTATGTGTTATGTTTTTTAATCATGGATTCTTGGGATGTTTTCTGGGGGAAACGAGTGATGGTTATAGTGGACCGCTTGTGGCCTTAGTCACAAGGGATTTTTTATCAACATGAGAAATGTACCTCCATGATGAAATTTTACATCAGGAATGGACCAGGGAGTCGTGATATGGACGAACTTAGTATGTAACTTGAGACATATTTCCAAGGAGGTGTGAGGATGAGACCTATTGATGTTGCACTCATGGGGTGGTATAAGGGAATCCATATGTTGTGGGGTGCACCATTGGCTATGGAGAGTGTTACACTTGTTTTGGATAGAAATTCGGCATATAAGGAATATGATGTTCTCATTATTTTGGAATAGTTAGCAATTGAGATTTTGTGTCGGTGCATAAATTTGAGTGGGACCGTCACATCTAGTCATTACATGCAGTCGTGAATAGACCATGGCTTATTGAAGATTGAACCTCATGTTGGTAGGGTTGTGGGTAATATAAGACCTATCATTGGACCATCTGATTGGTAATTGGATTTTAGTGAGATAGTGAAACTAATTTTTCAAATCCTGTGCAAATACCAGATACATGAAGTGGATGTAGTAATGGATATATTGTGTGCATTGTTATTCGGCTAGAAATAGTTTTTTATCTGATCCAAGGGTGAGTTATATTGGTGATGCACTGATGCTCTAGGAATGAATTAGATAGAATATTTAGTTGGTTGAGGTTCCAATGATAGAATGAAACCAATGGTCGGGTTCACACTTTGGTGTGGGTGCATGGATGAATCAGTGAAGCCTTTGAATGGTTATGAGTCATGATCGGGTAATTTTCAAGTGTTTCAGAGGATGCACCTTGGAATTTTCAAAAATGGTTAGCCAGAGGAGGTCTGGTTAGTGTTTTTTCACAGAATTGGGTGTGGTGAGATGGAAACCACATTGGGTGGGTCATTGGACCAATAGAAATGTGTATTGGTAGGTGATTTCGACGGTGGGTGTCAAACCTCAACCAAACGTGTGATAGGAATATAGTTCTGATAGTGCCAAATTGCACAATAGGGGAATGCTTAGTCTAAACATGTGGCATGCCCATGTGAAACATTCTTAGTTCCCTATAGGATTTTCACATGTGGTGCATTTTTTGGAAAACCATGTGTTAGAATGATGTGTAGTGTCCAATTTCATAAGTTTCATTTGTCTATTTTATCCTTCCTAAACTATATCCTTTAGGGGCTCCCATTCCCCCCCCCCCCCATTTGAGCACACCAGCTCAAATAACTCTCTCCCTAGGTTCACTATCCTTCCAAGGCCATACCCAATGGATTTATTCAAGGAATCAAGATGAAACATTTAGGTAAATAACTCATATCTTATTCCTCCTTCCTTACTCTCCGCTTTCTCTCTTATTATTTCTTTAGGGTTTCATGATTTCAGATTTCTCATTGTAGGATTTAGTGTTATAGGGTTTCTTATTATTTTCATCATGTCTTTAGGGTTTATTGAGGTAGATTATTATTTTATTTTATAAATTCATCAATATAAAATGTAGGTGATCTCTTGAATATCTATTTTTAAAAGCAATAAAATCCCTTTGCACCTAAAATTTAGTTTTCAAATCCTATAAGTAACTACTTTTTTTTAAAATATCCCCATATTTCTTTTAGAAGAAGTCTAATTTTGAATATAATAGTTGAATTCAATATTCCACTTTTTAAACCACAATAACATGTATTTTAGAGTAAAAATTCTACAAACATGGAATGGAAGATCGCTATAGGTAAGTGGACTTTTACATCATATCTTTGAGAGAGGGGTCGTGAGGGAAGGTTACTGAGTTGTATGGAGTAGGTTGGGGTAAC
This sequence comes from Viscum album, assembly GCA_963277665.1. Classification (NCBI taxonomy): domain Eukaryota; kingdom Viridiplantae; phylum Streptophyta; class Magnoliopsida; order Santalales; family Viscaceae; genus Viscum; species Viscum album. Next base: position 1,527,402,728 of record OY728138.1, on the reverse strand, counting down.
TATATAAGTGATGGATTGTAAATACAATGGATAGTACTGATAGAAAGTTATTTTACATGGATGATGTCTTGATATCATCACTGAAAATGGTAACCATAATAATTTATTTACTGATTTTGGAGTTTCATGGTTAGGTTTTCGACACTATGATCTAAAAAAAATGGTATTGTACTTTTGTTGAATGATAGAAGACAAAAAAGAATCATTTTATGGATATTTTGTGTTATCACATGGATGTTATCATAAACTAACATTAATTGATCTCATAATCAAACAATCGGATATAATTTATAATTCTATTCAAGAGAAGAACCACATTTCCTTCATTGATGTTTCATACCAAGGATTTAAAAGTGGAAGCTATGTTGCAGATCCATCATCTATGAGGTTTTTTTATATATGGTTTCAATATTTTTGTTTCTTAGCCTTATAATAAAAATTTAGGCCGTTATGATGGTATGATCTAAACACTCAACATTGATGGTTCAATTTTTAAATTTGTGACCAGCGTAAAGAGTCAACTCAAAGGACTCACCGAACCCATGTATTCAAATAACTTAATACAAGATGTTAGTATTTTTTCCACTTTTTTTGAGAATTCATCATTTTTTGATGAACAAGAGTAGGATATGTATGTAATAGTTGCAAGGATAAAAAATGTGATTCAATTTTTTTACGCCATATATTGAAAGGAAAAGAGTTGAAAATATTGTTCATTTATTATTAAATTGACTAGAATGTTTTCCTATACCGAATTCAAAAAATCATAGAGTAGAAACATGATAAATAAGTGGTATATATACATAATAAATAATGGATTTCATTGTCAGGGATACCATCATCCAAAAATGAATTCCCAGCTAAGGAAATCATTTGTTTGAATCATAATGCTATTGTAAAAAGATTAGATTGTGAGGTAACTCTATGAAAGTGTTTCCAAATTTTGAAACTCATATTATACTATACAAATGTAGTCTACTTTTCACTACCTTATTTGAGAGGAGAGATTAATACATGGAAATTAAATTTCTTATTAAAATTTAATTAATATATTTATTTTATTTTATTGATATTATGTGGATTGGATTCAGGTTTTATGCATTGGTTTTACATCTATTTAATCTTATTCATTATATAACAATGAAAATTTTTGTTTTATTAATCGAAATCATTTTATGACTACTAAAATTTATGTTATGGATCTTGGTTTTCTGTTAAATTTTATATTGTTCTTGTTGAATTCTTATTGTATCATTGTTCATCATCACATAAAAAACATTCATAAAACAAATATTTTTATAATTTTCTCACTATTAAATTTTCCTTATTTACTTTATAATGTACTTACATGCAGGATTTTGTTTTATAAAGTTAATCAGATGATTATATATATATTTGAATTTTAATTAAAATGGTTAGGTATCAAGGAAATGAAATATATTTAATTCCAATTTTTTTAGGGAGAAATTTTATTGATATTATATTTTTTTATTAATAATTATACTAATTTACATTTTATTTACAATTGAATGTACATGTAAATGATCCTACATTATTTATGTAGTTTTCCAAATAAATCCATTTGAATTCTTCAGGTCGTGTTTCTTATGTGATCCACCTTCCAAAAATCCTATGGTCAATAATGTTGTTATTACATCAAATAAGAAATTTGATTTCATTTTTACAAAAGGATTTTAATACAAATCATCTAAATAAATTTGTATTCACATCATTCTTTCAAAACCTACTTTACCTGAGAAATAAAGGCTAGCCAATATGTTCTTCAAAGTTATCTATTCATTAAAGTGATTGAGTTTTTTTAAGTGTATCCAATTGATGTGGTAACATGATTTTCATATTATTTCCTACTATCCCATTACATATATTTTTGGGACTATGATAAAGCATATTATAGTTTGATAAAATAAATTATATATCAGTAATGCATTCTGGATTTGTTGTGTCTTGTTTTTTTATATAACATTTTCTAAGAATTTAAATTTGATTTCTCGTCATATAATGCTGATTTGAATGGTATTTTTCTTTTAATATACTTCCATGTTTTATCATATGACCTAAATGATGAGTTTTATTTTTTTTGTGAAGAGAGAGGATGAATCAAACACAACCAAAACCCAAAATCCCAAAGAAGACCGAACTAGGGGTTTTTAGGCATAGATAAAATATTATAGAACCAAGAAACAATGTGAATGAATGTAAAACATAGGAAAGGAACATAGTTATTTTGGAACTTCATCTCCTTTGGGGATTACATGCATGGTAAGAACACCACCCACTCATTGCTTTTATTTAATCTCAAAATGAAACAAACAACAACATACCAAGAGTGAAAAAGAATTGAGAGAAGCACACAAAGCTACTACAAACTAAGAATCCTAAAAACTCAATAAAATTACAACAAAAGACATTGAGAGGTCCAATAGCCCTAATCTCTTCATTTTTCACATGAGTACTGAATTGAGTCATCGTTTTCAAGGAGAAACTAGGTCCTCACTAAGATCTTACCATATCTCGATTGAGGAAACTTGAGTGCTCACCATCACATCCTCACGGTGGAAATAATATGTCGCTGATGCTCCACCAGAAGAGGCACACCAATATTGTACTGCAGAGATAAAAAAACAGGGAATTACACCAATATTAACCCATCCAAGGGTTCGAGATCTAGAGCCAGGGAAGCGAGAGAAGCACAACAGTGAGGAGAACAAAAGTGAAACACCACAAATAGATCTAGCATAGGGGATGATCAATTTCCCATGACAACACCTATAGTCCATAACTGCGCATCCAACAAAAGAATTCCATGAAGCCACATGAAACAAAATGGTAGTGACATAATGGTAAATTTAGAAAAAAATAGATAGTGCAGTTGTAAAAGGAGGAAAAGTAATCAATATATAGTGATCAAATGGTGTTGAGGATTTTTATATCAATATGGTACAACCACTAGTCTAGAAAAAATCCAAGAACCATGTTTATATTACTAGGCCTAGTCGGGCGTCCAACATTAATATTTGAACATTAAATGAAATTAAAAATTAAACACAGTTTTGCAGTCATGAGAAATTAAGAAATTAAATATGTGGAATATAATGAAGGAAAATTCAATATGTAAACGTAAATTGAATGAAACATTTCACAAATCCCCATAATTTTCAATTAAATTTGGTGATGTTCTGATTTCTATTGTTATAGAAACAAAACTAAATTCAACTTTTCTATAAAAAAAATAGTTAATACCATGACTTTACTAAAACTATGAGTCAATTTATTATCAGTGTGTATCTTATAGACACACACGATTCAAGAATCTACAAAAAAAGATAATAAAATAGTTTTTTGATTCAATATCATAATATACCTTTATAATAGATTTGAAGTGTTTAAGTTCAAAATATTGGAATTAAATCCATAAGACTTCTTTTACATCCTTGGTCAAAGAAATATACTTGGATTCCATTGTTGAAAGAGAAACTAGAGACTATATCTTTCATTTACAAGAAATAGGTACCCCACAAAAAGTGAACACATAACCAGTCACAGATTTTTGTGTGTAAGTATTACATGTATAGTCAACATCTACCAATATAAACAAAATTTCAAAAGTGTAAATATCTTTACCATAACACAAATACAAAATAGAACCATAGGTAAAGTGACTTAAAATCCATTTAAGGGCATTCCAATGTGGCTTCATAGGTGTGACCATAAATCTTCTAAGAGTGTTGATTTCATTGAAAATATTAGGTTTGGTGTAAGTCATATAGTACATTATGATACCAATAATATTAGCATATAGAATTTTAGACATAAACTATACATCATCATCATCTATAGGTCCAGATGTTAAATATAGTTTTAAGTGTTTTGCAAGATTTATATTACTGGGTTTGAGGGATTAAAACATATATATCTAAACAATATTTAAAACATAAGTATTATTAAAAAGATAATGAAACTCATTTGGCCTATCTCTAATGATTTCAACACATAATATTTTCTTAGTTTCACCTATTTCCTTAATTTTGAAATTTCCTTTTAATTGAGATTTTATAGCAATGATAAGACACATGCTTTTACAAATTATAAGAATGTCATCAACATAAAGCAACAAGGAAAGCATATCGGTTTTATTTTATTTGAAATAAACACATATATCATATTGACTCCTTGTAAAATTTTTATAAAACATAAAGGAATTAAATATCATATACCACATTATAGAGGCTTTTTTCAAGCCATACAATGATTTATTTGAAAGCCATATTTGATTCATTTTTAATTAATTAGAATAACCATCACGAGATATCATATAGATTTATTCATTTAAATATCCATGTAATAAGGTAGTTTTAACATCCAATTGTTTAGTGTGAAGATCATTATTGGAAGTAAAAGTAAGTAAATATTGAATAGAATAATTCTTGAAAAAAGTAGAGAATATTTTAGAATAATCAATGCCTTCTCATTGAAAGAAAACTGTTTCCAACTAGCATTTAATTATATTTGATTTTATTTCCCTCGGTGTTATATTATTTTCTCTTATAAATCCAATTACATACAATAACTTTTTCATTGGTAGGTTTATTTACAATAGATTAAGTGTGATTGTTTCTTAAGGAGTGTATTGTTCATATATGGAAAAGACCCAATATTTTTAGTCTTTGTCATTTGGGGATTTCTTATATATTTTAGGATCATTATATAAAAGATATTGGGAAACATGGAAATCATAAGAAGAGATTTCATATTGGATAAACAAAGAAAGAGGTTTAAGAACTCTCCATTCTCTATCTTGAGTTAACTGGAAATCCCTATTGGTGGCAGAATTTTCAGAAGAACATTCTAAACCAGAACTGGAGTTTGAATCATCATGTATAGTGGTTGGTTCATCAAGTTGAATGGGTTGTACGTAAGCCTCAAAATGGGTCATAGGCTCAGTTTCATCATCTTGTTCAAGGGATGGATCAATACTTCCAGAAGTGGCAGTCTTTGGTTTTGGAGAATAGGACTCATGTAAAAGGAAATTCGTACTTATTATGTGCTTTTGGAAACAAGTTTTATCTACCCATAGTTTATACCCATTAAGACCCATGGGATACTCAAAAATATTCATTTTATAGATATTGGTTCTATTTTATCTATCTTAGTGTGAGTATTAGTAGTACAACCAAAGTCGCTTAAGTAGACATAGGAGAGAGGCTCACCATTCCACAATCCATCTGGTGTTTTAAATATATTAGAATAAGTAGAACACCTTTTAATAAGGTTTATAATAGTGCTAATATCCTCTTCCCAAATGGATTTGGTGAGGCCTGAGTATGCATTCATTCTTCAAAACAATTCTAAAAAAGTCTAATTCATCCTTTCCAATGGGCCATTTTGATGGGGATTTTACAAAATAGTTCATTTCCTTTCAATAATTTCAGATTCGCGATACTGAAACAAATGAGTAGATATGTATTCTAGCCCATTGTTTTTACTCATGGTTTCAATTTTCATCACTATTTGGTTTTCAACAAAAGTTTAATGGGTTTTAAAAGTTTTGAAAACATCATAATTATTTTTCAAAATGTAAATACAGACTTTCAAGGAAACTTCGTCTATAAAAGTAACAGAATAGGATCCTCGACCATGGGTGGTTATCCTAGCTATCCCCCATAGGTCAAAATTAATGTATTCAAGGGGGTGGATGTTTTAAAGGATGACCTATTAATAGTAACCCTCTTGGACTTTCCCATCACACAATATTCACAAAAATGGAAAGTTTTTAGGTTCGATGTTACTCAACAACCCTTTTTTGTTATGTGATTCTAGGACCTTGGAGATAACATGACCCAATATCCTATTCCAAATCATAGAATTATTAGTCTTGGTGGAAAAACACTAACTAACTTCTTTTAATGGTAATTCACATTCGAGACATATAACAAAGTCATGAAAGACCCCTTACTGATGGTTCTAGAAAAATTAGATATTTTTAGATAACAAATTTCATGTCTTAAAGTGAATAACTTTTGATCTAGAACTCCTAAGGAAATTAGGTTTCTATGAAGAATGGGAACCCACCTAACATCAAGTATAGTGACGATGGAATGATCATAAAGTTATAACAAAAAAAAGTTATTCCCTCAACCTTACACATAGTTTTATTTCTTAATAAGGAATATCCTTCGAGCAATTCAATAAATTCTAGGATTGAATCCTTAAAGGGACACATGTAAAAGGAACAGCCTGAGTCTAAGACCAACTTTTGATTAAGAGAATGGTTTGACACATTGGGGACTTCAATCGTGTCATAACCCAAGTCAATTAGATGGTACTCATCAGTGTGTTGTTTGGACTCTAACTCATGTTTGAGTTTTTCACATTCATGCTTAATATGTCCAGTTTTACCATAATGAAGTTAGGTGACTTTTCATTATAGAGAATTAGATCAAGGTTTATGGTGTTTGTTGTTCATCCTTTTATCTTTAATAAACTATTCCTTCTTGCCTTTTGATTGAGGTCTACCCCAATAAGATAATATCTTTATCTCACCTTTGATTATAGGTTTAGAGTTTAGTTATTTAGAAAGAATGGTTTACATAACCTCTTCATGGGATAGGGATTCACGACCATATATCTTGGTTTCAGAAAGTGTATTATAGTAATTATATAAAGATATTAAAATCATTATTTCATAATCCTCATCGTAAATAGGTATATTAATTTTGGAAAGAGCTAACATAACCTTATTAAATTCATCCTGATGTGCTTTAAAAGAACCACCATGTTTCATCTTAAATGTAAGAATGCAATTTTTTTTATTAATCCTACCAATCAATGAGTCAATCATGTATAATTTAGATAGCTTAATCCAAATACTTGCAGTATTAGACTAATAAGAAACATCTATTATAACTTTATCACCAAATGAATGCTATAAAGAGTTATTTGTTGTGACTAACACATCAAGGTATACATCATGGAACACAATAGTGGTCTATCTGACATCACTTACTTTTATAATAACTTTATTAGGCCCGCAAAGGGTATCAATTAATCTATTATAAAATAAAAGATCTCTCATATTAATTTTCTATATTTTCAATTCATTATCACCATAAAATTTTTCGATATTATATCTAGTTATTAACATGTTTACCAAAAGAGTAGATGTCGAGTTCTTATGGATAATATCAAGTGTACACCCCCAAAAACTTCCCTTCTCTTGGGTAAACTAAACTTATCCTAGAGGATAAAAAATTCTAAAGAATATGATATGGGAAACGGATTTAAACTAACATAGAAAGAAATATAGTGAAGAATGTGGAATAGATCATAAAGTAGAAATTAAAAAAAACAAGAACAATCCAATGATAAATAGGAATAAAAACAGACATAAAAATAAAACTAGTGAGGCTCTGATACTTCTTTTTGAAGGTATAGGATGAACCAAACAAAAACAGAACACTAAATACCAAAAAAGAAAAAACATGTATTTTTAAAGAATATATTTAGTATTACAGATCCAAGAAACAATATGCAATAATGTAAAACCAAGAAAAAGAAAACATTTTTTTTCATTCTTTGGCCTTTTGGGACCAACATGAATGTAATGAACATCACTCACTCACAACTTTTATTAAATCTCAAAAGGAATCATATTAAATTATACAATGAGAGAACATGAATTGATAGAAGCATACAATGCTATTGAAAAATGGGAATCAGAAAAACACAACAAACTAACATCACCGGACATAGGGAAGTCTGTTATTCATGATCTATTCAAGATTATCATGAGTGTTGAATTAAGTCATAATTATCACAAATAAACTAGGTACTCATGAATCACTTCCTAGATCTGGATTGAGGTAACTAGGGTGCTCACCTTTACATCATCTAGGTGTAAGGAAGCTATCATCGATGCTCCACTAAAATGGGCACACCAGTGGTGTATCATAGAGATCAATAGATAGAAGGAAATACCACGGGGAATAACTAATCCTCGGAATCTAGATCTAATTTTTGTGATACATGATCAACATAGTATTAATGAAAATGAAAGTGAAATGCCACAGATCGATCCATTTCATGGGTGATCAATTCCCCCGGATATCTCATATAGGTTGTAACTGCACATTCAACTAGAGAATTTTATAAGGCCACATGAAACAAAATTCAAGTTTTGTAATGATAAATAAATAAACAAAAGGATGGAGAAGATGAAAAGCGAGGAAAATTAATCCATGGGTAATGGTCAATTGGTAGAACAGATTATAGAATCAGCATGAGGCATGTAGGAGGCCAACTGTAGGCCAAGGCCCCCTCAAATAGGTCCAAAAATTATTACTAGGACCAGGTGGGAGTCTTACTACAATATTTGAGCATATAATAAAATTAAAAATTAAACACATTTGTGCATGCATGAAAATTTATCAAATTAAATAGGAAAAATATAATGATGGATGATTTAATATGAAAACATAAATTGAATTCCATATTTCATATGCATTTTATTATTATAATGACTTTGGTCCATTTTGGTTTTTAATAATTTTTTTCTTGAGCATCAGGTTATAATGAGCATTAACAATTGTAATATGGACATGTGAGGGGATCTGTATATTTTCACGTTGGTAGATATCTTGGCCTCAATATAGTTATTTGTTATAAATATCATATGTTCTTATTAAGGAACTTTATATACTTTTTCTACCAACTGTTATTATATTTTTATTCATAGATATTGGGAAAATTAAATTTTTTATTTTTTATTTTAAAGGTTTTTTAATTTCCAAGTGGTGGTAATTTTTGACTTTCTTATATGATCATTCTTTAGTGTATGTTTGTATAATTCCTATAGGTCCATTCATTTTTAAGTCAAGTGTCTTCTGTTTTCAGAGGAAAACCAAAAAGGGACAATGTGGTCAGAAATGAAGGGTGTAAATTGGCATTACACAACTTAGGGGTTGAGAGGATATAAAAGATGATAATATACTTCCATTTATTTTTTGAATAACTAAAACTCTGGAAAATTGATTGAACAAATAGGGATGATTATTTTTCATGTCAAACCTTTTTATTCTCTTATGTTATCTTGGTTTTTAGATGTTTGTGCCTAATGTAATTTTGTCAAATAGTTTATGTGATAGTTTGTCCAGAATTTTTTCATATTCCAAGTTATTGGGAAATGTATTTCCTTTTTTATTTTTTAGAGTTGAATTTTTGTTTTGAAGACTTATTATGCACTACTTTTGTGGATGGTTCAAGAGGTGATGAAGAAACATTAATGATGGTGCCACATGAATAGTTTGATGTATCCTTATTTATAAATTTTGAATTTTTTTATATAGATTTTGGTAGTTTTGGTTTTTTATATAGGGTTATTTCAATTTGGATGATTAATTTTAGGACAATTTCATTGGTTTTTTTATTGATTAGTGGTTTGTATTTTTTTTAGAGTGTTTATACTTAAGTTTCACAAGTATAATGTTCTATAATTTTCTCAAAAAAATAATTATTATGCAATAAATATTAAATTGTAATTATGATGATATTGTATTTGAATTATAATATATTTATAATTTTTAATGGTAAAAAATAATCATTTTTTGTGGCGTTTTATGGATTTTTATACTTGGAGGGAAATGGAGGTCTTGAGAATTGCTAACATCTATGCATTCTAACTTTTCTGGTACTTTTTTATTAGTAGGGATTTAAATGAGATCCACTATAGGTATTTGAAGGAAAAGGGTGATGATAGGCTTCTCTATATGATGTAGGGCATTTAACATGTTTTGTAGTTGGTGGGTCCATCGACATGGGTTTCATCATAAATCTATTTACATGGTTTCCTATTATGTATAAGGTTGTGGGATTTTTAGAGTGCCTAGATTGGTTTTTAGGATCATATGATTAGTTGAATATTTTCAGCCACTTCTAGGTTTCCCATACTTCTCTAGTCTCTATGGACCATAGCTCGATCATTCATAATACATTATAATTTATTGTTCTCACTCTGCATGAAAGGTAGTTTATGTTTCAAAGTATGTGGAAGATGAAAAAATATAGTGAAGAATTGGTCTTGTTCAACTAGAATCATGGTACAACATATATCTACAAAAAATCGTCCATGTAGCTTCCCATATAAAGATTTGGAGAAACTCAAAGTATCGACATCTTGATCAAAATATTGAACATATTGATAACTATTCATTACTAATTAATATTACTTACTAATAAATATTGAAAATTATTATTTAGTTATTAATTATTACTAATTAATATTATCTAATTTAATAAAAATAATTAATTCTTTAGTTGATAATTAATTATTTATTATTATTAAATAATTACTAATAAATATTTAAAATAATTATATAATTTTTAATTCTTAAAAATAATTTTTTAATAAGTAATTAACTAATAACTATTAATTGTTAATTAAAATAGAAAATAAATATTAATTATTTTTATTAATTATTAATGAATTATAATGAATAAATAATTAGTGATTAAATAATTTCATAATAATTATAATTATTGATAACATAGTTTCTCATTATTAAAAATTATTTTTATTTAATTAGTAATTAATTAATAATTATTAATTAATACTAAACTTAATAAAACAAATATTATTTTCAATTGATAATTAATAATTTATTATAATTAGTTACTAATAATAAATAAATACTAATAATTAATTAATAACTAATAATTATATATAAACATTATAAAAATAAATATTGATTATTTTTAGTAATAATTTGCGAGTTGTAATTATTAAATTATTAGAAATATATTTATGTAATTAATTACAATTAAATTTTATTTATTTGAAATTATTTCATTTTTAATTAACACAAAATTAACTAATAATTAGTTTTTAATTAATAATAATTGTAAATTAGATACAATTAGTTAGTTAATTAATAATAATTTAATGATCCCCATTATTTATTGGTGGTATAATTAAAGGAAACACACATATCCATACCCATAGGTTGCAGGGACAAGTCATAGCTCTCTCAAGGGATAGTCTATCCATCCACCCCTTACACATTATTATTATCCCCAAGACCCATATATTTTGAATTTCTAAAGCCCCTTATCCTGGAACAAGCCTATAATCCCAATAGGTATTTTTACTATTAGTCCAATATGTAATTTTGTCGTAGGTCCCCTATCGAGAGATCCCTTCACCAAGATTCAGGAACGACCTATCATCCCCAGCTGAATACATAAGACCACCCCTTTATAGGATTCATCTCAACGATGTTTCCAAATTTGAGATAAGATAGTTTTTGAATTGGAGATTTCTTTTATCCTATCATGTATATAAGGCTACATCTGTTGCTCATGGAGAGATATATCTTTTATATATATTTGGATGAGATATCTTTTTGATTCTTAACATGGAATGTACATGGTGATTTGAAATTTTTTGATATAATATTTTATATCCTATTGGTATTTGAATTAGGAAACAGTGAAGGATTAAAAAGGGGAAGAAACATGTGGTGAACATAGAGAGAGTATCTCAAGATGTAGTCAACTAAGGTAAAGAAGAAAGAGTTCATCACATTTGTGGCAAAACATGGGGTTTATCATCAATGGAGAAAGAGGAATCGATGGTGGATCTATGATGGGATGTGATACTACGTTTGTAGTAGCATGTGAAGAACATCGACATTGAGTAGGTGAAAAGTATCTGCGACATTATCAATGATTGGGGCCATGTTTTGAAATTATTCTTGATTGATGTGATCAAGAGACGTGTCCCAATGGATTATTTATGGTACATTTTGATGTATATATCATGAGAGAGAAATATAGAGAGATAAATCCTTTGGGTGTCACATAATGGTGCGAGGCTGATGCATGTTCAGATGAAGATACCAAATGTAGTGGCATTTTTTCAACAAAAGCGGGATGTTTTTTCACAGATGGATATTTTGATCATGGTATCAGATATATGATTTTCATAAAGAAGGTGGAGGTTTATCGGGATGTATTTTTCACATTGGTTTTTCTAAGATCTCATTTTTAATTAATGTTTGGGAAATACTTGGAGTTTGTACTCTCTATTTCACTGTGGATATTTCAGAATTTCCCTGTGGTTTTTTAATTATCTCCATCATATTGATTTTCTATTTTAAAAATATTTTGTAATGAATTTTTTATTCTTCTTTATATAACTTTCATATTTCATCAGGTTTTTGACAAATTATTTCACAAGAAATTTTCATCCAGAGATCGGGTCTCTCCCATAGAAAGTCTTATTAGAGGTTATAGTTCATTATTTCAATTTTATGTGACAATTATGGTAATTTATGAGAGTATAGATGATGTGTGCACATGGGAGAACAAGAAATGGAAACTAAATCCTATTGAGAAAAGTGTTTTAGTTCTTATACCTAATTCTATTCATCATAAGGTGGGACAGGGGAAGAATCATTAAAATTGAATTTCAAGGTGATATGCTAGTTGTTTGGGGTTTTGAGTAGGGGAATTTTTTTTACTGAAGGTGAACTAGATTATGTGATAATAATAATCATGATGCGTGTAGATATTTTTTTGGGTCTTGTTTGATATGATAGTGCATTTTCATATATGGAGAAGTCATTAGCCTATAGATATTTGTTATGGGGATGAGTCAGGGTTCTGTACAAGTTTCTAAAGACCAACATCATTTGTTTTTACAAAGGAATATGGTTTATGTGATTCCAATAGGTTTTTGATATAACTATGTATGTCGGATGGTATCTTCATTAACAGGATGAAGGGGGAGATTCATAGGATTCATCCCATCAGTGATTCCAACTTTGAGATTAGATTGTTTTTGAATTTGAAATATCTTTTATTATATCTCACAGATAAGGATTCATGTGTATCTCATGGGGAGATATATATTTTTCAGTTATTTTGATGAAATTAGTTTTTTATTCATATCATGGAATATATAAGGTGATTTTATAATTTAAGATATAATATTTTATATCTTATCTATATTTGAATAAGGAAACAGTGAAGGCTTTAAAAGGGGAAGCAGTCGATGAAGCACATAGATAGAGTTCCTCAAGATGTATTCCACCAAGATCATGAGGAATGGGGGCACCGTATTTGTAGTATCCCTTGTTGGTTTTCATAAATAGAGAATGAGGTATCTAACATGGATCTATAAATGTATGGGATACTGTATTTGTGGTAGCATGTGCAGTGCATCGACAGTGAGCATGTGTGAAGTAGCAGCTACGTGATCAATGATCTGAGCTATATATCAAGAGTCTTCTTGATTATAGTGATCAAGGAGCATGTCCCAATTGATGATCAGCGGTACATGATGATTGATATAGCATGAGATATGGAGAGAGAGGTAGAATTCATGTGTCACATGATTGGACGACACTGATGCATGTTTGTATGAAGACCCCCAAGGTAGTGGTGTTTCGTCAACAGAAGAATGATGTTTTTTCATATATGTACATTTTGAGCATAAAATTGATGAGATGATTTTTAGAGAGAAGGTAGAGGAATATTGGAGTGTAGTTTTAAGACAAGTTTCTCTATGTTCTCATTTATAATTCATGTTATGGAAATACATTGAATTTATACTCTCTGATTCATAGTGGATATTTTGAAATTTCCATGTGGGGTTTTAATCCTCTACATCATAGGGTTTTTCAAAATTTAAAATAAGGAATTATAATTTATTTATTATACCTTTTATCATTTCCATATTTCATCATGAGTCTCACAAATTGTTTCAAAAGTGATTTTCATCAAAAGATCGAGATTATCTTCCAACAAGTGGTATTAGAGTTGATTTTCCAGTGATGAAATATTACATGAGAATTATGGATGTTTATGAGTGGATAGATGATATGTGTTGGATCGATAATATGATCGATATGATACTAATTGTAGTATCAAATTATGGTGTAGATACTCAATATAAAAGAGGGGGGTGAATTGTATACTTTAAAAATCCATAAGGAAATTTTTCATTAACAAAATTCACAACACCTCTAGACTCTAATAACCTTCTTGATTCCGGAAAAGTGATTTTGGAAATGAAACTTAACCAAAGTTTACAAAAACTAAGATTCTACCTTAAAGCGTATATAATCAAATTTAATCACAGAACAAGTCTAAGGAAGTATAATAAAGTTATATTTTCCTCAACAACTAAAATTATAGTAGAAAACCAACACACAACACTACAAGTAACAAGTAGTAACTCTTTTAACCCAAAGAGAATGGTATCCAACAACCCTAGATAAAGGTCCCTTGATTTATACTTTGAAGAAAGTATGTCTTACCCAAACCCAGGAAAGCCCTAAATCGGAAGATCGGTATCTGTCTTGATATCCCCGCAATTCCTCGATTTGTAAGGAAAACGACACCTATGAGTTCACAACCCGAAATCTATGATTTTAAGGAAATCGCACATCTGCACAAAGAAAGTCTGCACGAAGAAAAGTTTGAACAAACCGTTCAAACTTTCTGCACGAAGCTTGAGAGTTTATAAGAGCCTCTCTCTCTTTAAATCACTTCAATAGCATGTAAGCTAAGTTGTCAAAGTTTAGTGTCGAAGTTATGAGCTCTTTCAAATGAGCTCTTATATATAAGAACGACTTCAACGGTCGGATCCCTCCTTTGACGGCCATATTTTTCTATGAATTTTGGAAGGACCTAAAGACATGTCACACAAACAACGGTTTGTTAGTAACTGAATGAACGTCACTGTTTTATAACAAAAAAAGTGTAAGAAAAATTATAGTTACATAAGAAAATTTATTTTTTGGAGTGTAAGAAAAAATTGAGAGTTTAGAGTGTAAGAAAAAATACATTCAGTATCTATAATACAAAGATATTGGGATTCTTTTTTTCAAGGAATTTGGAACCTGGATTCTATAGAATTTTGGAGTCTGAATTTCAAGGAAATTTGGAATCTGGATTCCCAGAAATTCAGAACCTGAACTTACAAAGTTCAGAGTCATAGTTCATGAGAATTTGGAGTCAGAACTTACAAAGTTTGGAGTTAGAGTTCATGACAATTCGGAGTCGGAACTTAGAAGAATTCATAGTCTATATTCAGAGAACATGGAGTAAGAACTCAGAAGAGTTCCGAGTCTGAATTCAGAGAATAAGGAGTCAGAACTTAGAAGAGTTCAGAGACTGAATTCAGAGAACTCAGAGTCAGAACTCGGAAGAGTTTGGAGTCTGAATTTAGAGAACTCAGAGTCTGAATTCCGAGTTTGAAAATATAATGCTTTTTATATAAGTATTATATGATTCCAATGTTTTAGATATGAAACTGAATTTTTTAATTTGACAAGATAATGAACAATGAAAAACATGGTAAGGATAAATTTCCTTGGGGATGGAAAATTTTCCTTATAGAAGTAAAAAACATGGTAAAATGATATTTTCATTGAGATAAGGTTTTTGTGATTCTCAAAACAAGAAAGAATGGTAAAGTCATAAGGAGACCTTATTGACTCCACAATATCCCCCAAAGATGAAGGAATGGAAAATTCATAACGAAAACCTTATTGAATCAATAATCTCCCCCTTTTTGGAAATCACAAACATCCCTATGAAATTGAATAAAAGGACTTAGAAAACATTTATCTATACATTGAAAAAAAACTTATCTCCCTTTACTCATGGACAATGATGAATACAACTAACTGCCCGTTAGGATTTGGAACACTAATGATCGTATTCTAGATTTTCGGAATGAGATTTTCCATTATCATGAGTATGGAAATCTCTGTAATTAAAACTCCCCCTTAGATAAACTCTCCCTTACATAGGGATATTTTTTCTTTTATTAGTATTCTTTTTCCTTTCTCCCCATTTGTGATTTTCAAAAAGAATTTGAGGGAATGGAAAAGATATTATAGTAACTGAAATATTAGTACAATGCATCCAAACAAAAACGGGAAACCAAAATTTCATTAAGATAGGATGAGTTTGAACATGGAAAAAATACAACAAAATATCAAATTAGATCTATTTTCCTTCCTTATCCTTGGGTACCAATTTCTTCACTATGGTTTTCAGATTTTTGATTTCCCTGTGGTCTTCCTCTACTTGCATTAGGAGTTGACCTAGATATTCTTCTTTCTTCTCTAAAGCTTTGATCTTTTCTTCCTTAGCCTTCAACAACTCATCTTTTTTAACTAGAATTTCTTCAATCTCAATCTGAAGATCTCTTTCCCTCTTCCAACTTTGGGCAACATAATATAGGTTCCCATTCAGATCCTTTACCTCTTGAATTCGAGTATTCTTATCAAGAGTTAGCTTTTCCTCAAATCTATTCATGAGATCCTGTCTTTTACTATCTTCATTATAAAAAGCTTCTTTAACTTCATGTTGAAACTAATCAAGATCTCTCAAGTCTTTAGCTATTTTTTGTCCATCTAATCACTTTCATACAATATTTTTTTGTGGGAATAATAGTTAATGAAGAATTTCTTGAAATCAGCCTCAAGTTTTAAACACTTTTCCATCACCAATGATACTGAATTTGATTTTTGATTCATGGTGTGTTGGAGAATCTGACATCTTGAGTCAATGCTTGGAAAGATCAGAATTGTGTAAGCAAGATTCTTTAGTGATTTAATAACGAAATCATGTCCTAGGGATGATGATTCGTAATCTATGACATTGCTTTGTGAAGTCTCTTTCTCTAGCTAGACAAGATTCCTTTTTGAAGATTCACCAGCGTCTTTTTCTTTAAAAAAATTTAATAGGTGTATCCATAATCACCTAATTCCCCTTATCAGTTTTTGGAACAGCTTCCTCGTCTGGAGTCTCTTGTTCTCTATCAGACAGCTGAACCATTCTATCTTCTTATATCTTCTCCTTCATAGCTCCTACCTCAGAATCATCAGGGTGAATGAAATTATGATTATAACTTTCTTTCTCAGAGAGGATATTAACTTCATCTTTTGCCTTTTCATCTACCCCAGGAGTAACATGCTTAGAAGATTCGTCTTGAGAAGTCCGGATTGAAAATTTATCACATGCACTTTCCTTCTCATGAAATTATTCAACATGCTTTATGTGGTATTCTGTGTCACCCCTGCTTTCTTCTTCTTGCACTTCTTCCACAGATTACTTTTCTTCAACAATATTCTCTTTTACTTTTTACAGAGGGAGAAATTTCTTCCCTGGTATCTTAGGTAAGGGCTCTACCAAGAAGGAATTCCGTACAGGGATATTCTCGGATGCATTATCAGTATCCCTTAGAAAGGATTGAACAATTTCAGCTTCCTTTATATTCTTATTTTGATTCTTTTCCGTAGCTTGCTTCTCAATCTCATCAGCGGTCTTCTCTTTTAAAGTGTTGGCCTCAGCAGGACCCAATCCAAACCGTGGCTCTCCTTCCGTCTGATTTTTCTTATCTTCCCTTTACATTGCAACAACCTCATCCACATAGTCTTCTTTCCTCTTAGGCTTTGGAGGTGTGGATTGGGTTCCTTTATCCATTGGGTTTTTCCCGTATTTTACTAATTATTTTAACTTCTTCTTATTTCCACCTTTTTTTGATGGTTCATGAACTTCTGGTTACTTCAGAACAGCTTCAACCTATTCCTTTGGTAAGTCATAGAATTCTCCAGAATCTTCGGAGAAACCAATATTCATTCTCTTCAATATATCATCACTTACTAACATGACTTTGCAATTACTCGGCTTGAAACTACAAGGAGTCTTGAAATACTCACGCCACTGAAAAATTAGCTTAGAGAGGATATCAGAAGACATGATTATCGGGTCTTTCAAGTTCTCATTCTTAATATTCTCAATTGTAATGAGAATATGCTTCATTAAGTTGATCTTTATTTGATTCACTAGAAAATCTAAGATGCACATGTTTCACTTCTTCAAGGTGTCCTTATCACCTTTTCTCAGAATGATAAAACCTTGAATCCATAATTCAAGGATCTGATTATTTATAGACAAATGAGAAATCTTCGGAGTCTTGACATTTGAATGTCTAAGACACTCCACCGCTTTCACCTTGACAAAACATCCTTGTACATCCGGCAATTTATGGGAAGAGAATTCGGCTTCCCCTTCATAAGACAACCCCACCAAGCTAGCAGCCTTGGTGTATGAAAGGGAATAAGTTTTTCCATAGTTTTTTAAAGAAAATTTACTCCTCACTTCTTCTTTGAGAAATCTCACAGATTATTAAAATTCCACAAGAAGATATGGATATACTACATCTTGAGCTCTCATCTTTGAGATGAAAACACTTTCCCATCCATTCAACCTGATGTTCTTGGATATAATGGAATCGTACTTGGAAAATAAATTCGGATGCACCAACCTATCTCTATAAATCTGCCACTCCAAAATCGACTTGACAGTTGAAATATCTTGAAAAGGAACTTCAAAAAACATTCGGATTTGAGCAAGATTTGAGAGGATCAGAATGGGATTTTGAAAGGGGCAGAGTTTTGGCATGCGAAGGCTTGAAATCTGATGTGGGACAACCCTTCATGGGTCCTTTATATAAGTGTTCGATGTAACGATTGAACTTCCAATGATAGTCCAACGGTTGAGAAAAAAACTTCTGATTATATCTCATGGTTTAAATGATAGCTGTATGGAAAATTTAGTAGAATCTTATCTTTTGAGGGTTTTAATAAATATCATTCAGATTTAAGGAAACTATAATCTGAAAAATTTAAAACATAAAATAAAATACCAGCAAGTAAATGATGACTATGAGAACATAAGAATGAAAACATACCTTTCGGATTACCAGGAAGATTATATGTATTGAAGAAAAAATTATTCATGAAGAAATTTAGATTTTGAAAATTATGATTACGACAAATTAAAATGAAAAAAAATCTATTATGAAAATCTACATTATGAAAATTTTGATTATAAAAATCTTCATTAAAAGAATTTTGAGTATGAAAATCTTCATTAAGAAAATATCAAGTACAAAAATATTCATTATGAAAATTTGAAGTACAAAAATCTACATTATGAAAATTTCAATACGAAAAATATAAGAACTAAATTTTCATTATGAAAAAATTTGAAAAACCAACTATGAAACAATTTGAAAAACTAACAACGAATTTTTTTGAAAAACTAAGTACAATTTTTTTTGAAAAACTAACTATGAAAATTTTTAAAAAACTAACAAACAAATGTACTCCCCCTATGAAAAGAAGTTTATTACTGTAAGGAGATTGGTTCAACAGAAATTTAACAAGGAATATTACCTTACGATTATCATTCCTAACATCTCTTTAATGTATTCAAATCTATCAGAGGGTAAAGATTTTGTGAAAATATCAGCAAGTTGATCTTGCGTTCCTATAAATTGAAGAATGATATTTTTTTTTTGTGTGTGATCTCTAAGAAAGTGACTCCTAATATATATGTGTTTTACACGAGAGTGATGTGCAAGGTTTTACTTAGGGAAATGGCACTAGTATTATCACACAAATTTTTTTTTTGGTAAAACTCATACCATATTCTATGAGTGTGTGTTGCATCCACAACACTTGAGCACAACAACTTCAAGCTGCTACATATTTAGCTTCAGTAGTGGAAAGTGCTAATGAGTGTTTCTTTTTGCATGACCAAGAAACTAATGAATCTTATAAGAAATGAAATGTATATGATGTACTTTTTTTATACATTCTATATCTACAAAAGTGAGCATATTAAAAACTTTTTAGAACAAAATCACTTCCAGAAGTATAAAAGAGTCCTAAATCCATGGTTCCATTTAAGTCGCGAAAAATTATTTTCACTGCCTTTAAATGAGATTATTTAGGATTGGATTGATATATTTCACATAAGAACACTGAAAACATTATGTATGGATGACTATATGTCAAGTAATATCATACCTCTAAAAGATGTTTGATCTACTGGTTTCCCTGCCTCATTAGGATCAAGTGTACATGAGGTACCGATAGGAGTACTTATACTCTTAGTGTTGTCATATACATACTTTTTAAGAGGATATATAATATAAATATGTTGGGATATATAGAGTCCTTCTGGTTTTTGAGATATTTGAAAACAAAGGAAAGATGTTAACTCACCCATCATACTCATTTCAAACTTAGATTTCATTAGAACCGCAAAGGAATCAGTTAAATACTTCCGAGATGAATCAAATATAATGTAATCAACAAAAATTTTAACAATTAAAAAAATTTCTTATCTTTATTTATAAAAAGGGTTGGATCTGAATTTCCCTTGACATAGTTATTTTGATGCAAAAATCAGGTAATTCTATCATACCAAGCTCGAGGGGCTTTCTTATGTACATAAAAAGCTTTGGTAAGTCTATAAACACGTTTAATATTTTTTTCATCTTAAAAACAAGGAGGTTGTTCAAAAAAAATCCCCTTGAACATAACCATTACAGAAAGAATATTTCACATCCATTTGAAAAATTTTGAAGTTGAAGAATTCTGCAAAGGCAAGTAAAATACGAATAGATTCAAGTCTAGCTACTGGAGCATAGGTTTCTTCATTGTTTATTCCGTCTTGTTGATTATATCCTTTAGCAACAAATCTATATTTATTTCTTACTATGAATCCATTTTCATCACACTTATTTCTAAAGACCCATTTTACTCTAATAATGGAAGTTTCCTTAGGTATTTCAACTGTGGTCCATACTCTATTCCTTTAGAATTCATTTAGTTCATCTTGCATTTCTTTTATCCAATCATCATCACCTAAAGCTTCAGCAGTGCTTTTTGGTTTAATTAGGAAAAGAATGCTATATGTTCTACCTCATTCCTTAAGGAACTTATAGTCCTTACAAGTTGACGTACATCACCAATGATTCTATCACTAGGATGATTCTTATGAAACAAATTATTTGGGTTTTATAAAACATGTTAATCAACATAGGGTAGGAAATTTTCTGGGGTAAATGCTTTAGAAGAATCTTCTTGGACAGTTTCCATATCTGAAGGATCTTCTTACCAAGGTTGATAATCATTTTTTGAAAACACATCCGAAGATGTAAGTTGGGGTTGTTTTAAAACAAAGGAATCAGTTTCATCAAATTTAACATGTACCATTTTTTTAACAGTACAAGTGTTTTTATTAAAAACACTATAAGCCTTAGAAGTTGTGGAGTAGCCTAAGAGAATTCCTTTATCAGATTTTGGTGCGAATTTGTGTATGTTATCTTAAGTATTCAGAATGAATACCTTGCAGCCAAAAACCTTGAAGTATTAAAGTCTAGGTTTTCTATTATTCCATAACTCATAAGGATTTTTATTAATAAAATATCTAATCAAAATATAATTTATAGCATAACAAGCAGTACTTACGGCTTCAACCCAAAACATTTTGGCTACAGAATACTCACTAAACATGGTTATTGTTATCTCTTGAAGAATTCCATTTATTCATTCAACAACACCATTTTGTTGAGATTTTACGGGTGCTGAGAAGTTATGAGTAATGCCTTTTCTACTACAAAAAGTTTCAAAATCTGAATTATGAAATTCTCCTCCATGATCACTATGAATAGTTATCAAAGGAAGGTTTTCCTCATTTTTAACTTGGGCTCTAAAACTATAAAATACAAGAAGGATTCAGACTTCTTTGTTAGAAAATAGACCCACGTAAATCTAATGTAATCATAAACTAAAACAAATACATAATACTTGCCTCCAAAGCTTCCAGCTTGTGTAGGACCAAAGAGATCCATATTCACTAACTATAATGCATCAGTAGTTGAGACTTCACCAACTGATTTAAAACTTGAATTATGTTTCTTTCCATATTGACAATGATCACAAACTTTTGAAGATTCAAATATATGCTCAGGTAGATCCTTAACTAGTCCTTTCTTATAGAGTTTACATAGGTTCATAAGGTTACAGTGACCTAACCTTTTATGGCATAACCAAGAATGAGATTCCATTGCACTAAGGAAAGGTAGATCTTGGCTCATAAGGTCTTCTATGTTTTGTTTGTAAACATTCTCTTGCCTATTGGCAGAAAGAATAATCTCTTCCTTGGAATTTTGTACTAAGCACTTGTCATTCTCTAAATTCAAAAGGTAACCGTCATGAAACAATTTACTTATGCTAATGAGGTTGTTCTTAAGACCTTTAAAAAATAAAACATTTGAAATCAATGTTTTTTTAAGAAGAACATTGTTACCTATACCAATAATTTCTCCTTTATCATTATCTCTGAAAGTTACTTTCCCTCCTTTTTTCTTGATAATAATTTCAAAGAAGATTTTGTTACTATAAATATGTCAGGAACAACCACTATCCATGTACCATGTATTACTGTTGGTGCCTTCTTTATTTTCCTAAAAATAAGAAAGTTAGACTTTCAGAATCCAAACTTCCTTGGATTTGGAATTATTTGAAAAGAAGATTTTTGGTATCCACATTTTTTTAGAAAAATAAGATTTATGAAACCCAAGATATTGAACATTATTAAAGGTGAAATTTTTCTTCCAATTCCCTCTGCTTTGACACTTAGTACAAAAAGGGGCTTTGGATGAAATAAAATAGTTGTTTTTGAACACAGGTTTTCAGTGAGTATAACCTACTCCTGTAGTATTTTCTTGTGGTTTGATTTGAGAATACATCTTGTCAAAATTTTCCTTACCAGAAGTAATGGTTTCATGAATTCTCTTAAGGGAATATATTTTGGATTTTAGGTTGATGACTAAATTCTTATCATCCAAAATTATTTCCTTCGAGTTAGATTTTTCCTCAAAAACATTTAATTTTGAAATAGAATTTTTTATATCTTTAAAAATTTTTTCCTTTTCATAAATTACTTCCTTAAGGTCTTTGGAGAGTTTTTCTAAAATTTCATCCTTATCTTAAATATCTCTAGAAAGGTCGAAAATCACTTTTTTAAGAACTTTTTCTCTATTATTTTCCTTATCCAATTTCATAGAAATTTTACAATTTTTTCTTCTAACAACTTGGAAAATCTAGATACTTCTTCATATGAAGGTATTTCTTCATTATCTGAAGATGAAGTATCTTCATTAGAAGCAATATCTCCAGAATAGTAATTCTTATCTGGAGATAAATTTTTTAATGCCTCGGTAGAGCGTACCATGTCCATAAGACATGTATTAAGTAAATAAGTAGTAGCAATGAATCCAATATTCTTTTGTGCTGATGATTCTTATTCAGAAGATTCACTTCCTAAAGAGTCTCCACAGCTATCACTCCATGTATCATTTGCTTTAATACTTTTTTGGTGCTTATAATGATAGAACCTCTTCATGTTTCTTTCGGAATTCATTGCCTTGTTTTATTTCTTTTTCAATAGAGGGAAATCAGGTCTGATATGACCTGTTCTTCTACATTCCTAACAAGTAACTTCCCCATCTTTATTATATTTGTAGTCTCTCTTCTTGAACTTATTCTGATTGTTCTTTTGATCCACTATCTTGTTCACTCTCTGAGAAAGATTAGCTAATTCATTCTTAGACTTTTATGTTTCACTAGATTATAACTGAATAGTAACTTTCTTTGACTTTGATCTAGTTACTATTTCAGAAGTCTTGGATTTCATATGTTTAGAAGTAGTTTTAAAAGAAACTCCTCTATTCCCATTCTTCTTTTTAACATTATCAGCATCCCTCTTTATTTTAGTCTCATGCTAAAGAAGAGTTCCAAATAGCTCATCTAAGGATATCTGGGTGACTTTCTGGTTCTCATCAATTATTGTCCTCTTGGAATCCCACTCATTTAGCATGATTCCTATGATCTTATAAAAAAGAGCCTCATCATCCAAACCTTTTTCTCCCATTGACTATAAGCTATTCATGATAGTCGTAATCCTTTGTTGAACTATTCTTATAGGTTCTCCATAAGGAAAGTTAAAGCCATGGTATTCCGCTCTCAACATAACTCTTCTTGTCTCTATAACTTTAGAAGTAGTAAAATGTGTAACTTAAAGATTCTTCCAGATACTATTTGCAACTTCACAAGAAGATATCTGACTATATATGTTCCTAGTCATGGAACATAACAATGTATTTCTGACTCTGATTTTTTTTTGATATTCTGATTTCTCCTGATTAGTAAAAGTTCTCAATTCCTTATCAAGAATCTTATAGTCTCCTATCAGCATTAGGTAGTTATCAACTCCAGTATTAATAACAAACGTATCCATCCAATCTCTCTAGTACTCATAATCACTTCCATAAAAAATAGGAGGTTTTTTAGGATTTAGATTTTCGATAGAGCCAACATTTAAACTTGCCATCATAAGGAAATTCTTGGCACAAAAACTTATTAGTAATAAGAGTTTGTAAACCAAATAAAATATCTTAAGAAAGGAAAATAGAACTAGAGTATCTCTAAGAAAAAATGAATCCAAACTTTACGAATCCGGAAAAATGATTCTGAAACAGTCAAGAACAATATTTCTCTTCTAAATTTAATCATGAAATTAATTTAGATTTAACCAAAACTCTGAAGCCAATTTTTAGATTCGTTCCAGGTACAAGGTCACCATCTCTAATACCAATTTTTGAATTGATAATATGATAGATATGATACTGATTGTAGTATCAAATTATGGTGTAGATAATCAATATACAAGAGGTAGGTGAATTGTATACTTTAAAAATCCTTAAGAAAATTTTTCATAAACAAAATTAACAACATTTATAGACTCTAATAACTTTCTTCATTCCAGAAAAGTGATTACAGAAATGAAACTTAACAAAAGGTTATAACAGCTAAGATTCTACCCCAAAGCATATAGAATCCTATTTAATCAGAGTAAAAGTCTAAGGAAGTATAAGAATGTTATACTTTCCTGAAAAACTAAAACTACAATGAAAAATAAACAAAACACATTACAAGTAACAAGTAGTAACTATTTTAACCCAAATAGAAGGGTATCCAACAACCCTGGAGAAAGGTCACTTGGTTTATACTTTCATGAAAGTATGTCTTACCAAAACTCAGGTAATCCCTCAATCCAAAGATCGGTATTTGTCTTGTTATCCCCAAAAGACCTCTATTTTTAAGGAAATCGGCACCTCTGACTTTACAACCCAAAGTCACTGATTTTAAGGAAATTGCGCCTCTGAACAAAGCAATTCTGCATGAAGGAAAGTTTGAACAAGCCGTTCAAACTTTCTGCATGAACCCTGAGAGTTTGTAAGAGCCTCTCTCTCTAGAAATTACATCAACAACATGTATACTATGTTGTGAAAGTTCAGTGTCAAATTTATGAGATCTTTCAAACGAGATCATATTTATAGGTACGGATTCAAAGGTTGGCTCCCTCCACCAACGATCATATTTTTCCTTGAATTCCAGAGGGACCTGAACACGTATCACTGAAATAATGGTTAGTTTGTAACTGAATGCATGACACCATTTTATAACCAAAAACAAGTGTAAGAAAAAGTATGGTTACATAAGAAAATTTATTTTTCAGAGTGCAAGAAAAAAATCAAAGTTCTGAGTGTAAGAAAAAATACATTCGATATTTATAATACAAGGATATTTGGATTATGTTTTCCAAGGAATTCAGAACCAGAATTCTATATAATTTTTGGGTCTGAATTTCATGGAAATTTGGAATCTGGATTCACAAGAATTATTAACCTGAACTTACAATGTTTGGAGTTATAGTTTATGAGAATTCGGAGTCAGAACATACAAAGTTTGGAGTCAGAGTTCATGAGAATTCGGAGTCGGAACTCGAAAGAGTTCAGAGTCTGTATTCAGAGAACTTAGAGTCAGAACTCAGAAGAGTTTGGTGTCTGAATTCAGAGAAAAAGTAGTCAGAACTCAAAAGAGTTTGGAGTCTGAATTTATAAAACTTGGAGTCCGAACTCAGAAGAGTTCAGTGTCTAAATTCAGACAACTCAAAATCTAAATTCGAAGTCTGAAAATAGAATACACTTTATCTATGTATTATATGTTTCTGAGGTTTTAGATATGAAATCGAATTTTATACTTAAACAAGACAATGAACAATGAAAAACAGTGTAAGGATTAATTTCCTTGGGGAAGGAAAATTTTCTTTATAGAAGTAAAACATAGGGAAAATGAGATTTTCCTTGAGAGAAGTTGTTTGTGATTTTTAAAATAAGAAGCAATGGTAAAGTCATAAGGAGATCTTATTGACTCAACAATCTATTCTAAACATGAAGGAATGAAAAATTCATAAGGAAGACCTTATTGACTCAACAATACGTGCTTGCGGAAGAATAATATTTGGAACCAATATAAGGTTGATATGGGTGTTGTGGTTCTTACACCTAATTATTTTCTTCAGAATGTGTGGCTGGTAAAGAAATAATTAATAATCAAGATTGAGGTGATGTACTAGTAGTTCGGGATTTTGATGGGGTGCAATTTTTTCGTTTAGGTGATCCAGATTATGTGGAGATCAAAATTATGGTGGAGATAGATATTGTTGTTTTCAGTATTGTATGACATTATAGTGCGTGTTTATATTTGGAAGAGACTTTAGCATATGGATTTATTTTACAGGGGGATTAGTTAGGTTTTTATCAGATTTACAAAAGAGTGTCATCATTTTTTCTACAAAGGATGATGGTGGGTGTGATTCCAATAGATTTTTGGTTCATATGAGTCTATTGGATGGAATCTCAACTAATGGGATGAAGGGGGAGTCTGATAGTATTTATCCTATGGGTTTTTCAAAATTTGAGATATGATAATTTTTGAATTTGAGATATCTTTATTTTATCACAAAGATAAGGCATCATGTGTTTCTGATGGGGAGATATACCTTTTATATATATATTTATGAGATTAGAATTTGATTCTTAACATGGAAGATACATGGTGATTTCAAAGTTTTGTATATAATATTTCTTATCATATCTATATTTGAATATTGAAATTGTGAAGGGTTTAAAGGGGGAGGCTTCTAGTGGAAAACATTGAGATAGCTTCTCATGATGTGGCCTATTAAGATCAAGATGAACGAGGTTACATCATTTTCAATATCCCATGTGTGTCCTAATAAATGGACAATGTGGCACCAATGATATATCTATAATGGGATGTGATACTAAATTTGTCGTATGATGTGAAGTGCAATGACATTGAGTAGGATTGAAGTAACAGCAACCTAATCGATGATCAAAGCCACATATCAAGAGTCTTATTGATTGTGTTGATCAAGTGGTGTGTCTTGATTGATGATTGGTGATATATATTGATGGAGAGATCACAAGAGAGAGATAAAGCATTTAGGAGTTTCAAAATGGTGTGAGGGTGATTTGTGTTCAGATGAAGATCCTCGAGGTAGTGGCATTTCATAGACAGAAGGAAGGCATTTTTTAAAAATGGATATTTTGTCATGGAATTTGTGAGATGATTTTCTAAGAGAATGAATAGTAGTATTATTGTGTGGTTTTCACACAGGGTTTTCTATGTTATCATTTTTAATTCATGTTTGGTCATTACATATTTTTTTACTCTTGGATTCATAGTGGATATTTTGGAATTACCTAATGGTTTTTCAATCCTCAACATTAGATGGGTTTTACTTATTAAAAATAGTGTTTTGATTTTTTTATTATTATTTATATCACTTCTATATTTCATTGGAGTTCTCAAAAAAAAATTAGAATGTGATTTTTATCATGAGATTAGGATTCTTGCCCAACACCCCTCACATCAGGGTCAATAGAGTCACCACCCCTATAGATGATTATAGGTACCTATAACCGCTTGTACCAATGAGTCGGGGAATCAACATCATTTCCCCACATTGGGGCCATTAGAGACACCACCAATAGAAAACACCACCTATCGGGGCTACCATCGATCGTCTTTGTCAACACACCCACCAAAGAGCGGGGTCACTTGAAAACACCACCCATTAGGGAAACCATCCCTCAACTTGCGTCACCTCCCCGCATCATGCTCACCCAAGCATTTCCCCTCCCTTCACCCACAATCATGCCCGATGCACAAAACTAGCCCCATTTTGTCACCTGAGGTAGTCATCCACCACAAAAGTCAGCCCCCTAAGGTCCCATAATGCGTCCTATAGATGAACATGTGTATCCTCTGATAAGTTTACAAGAATGACTACCTGATTTCAACACCTACAACTTAAAACAATTGGTCATCACATGTTGTATGAAAACCCTCAACAACACCACAAAAAGTGGCCAAAATCCACAAAATGAACACCTAGCCTAAATAAAACCATACCGTAATAGGCCAAATATTTGTTGGTGGGGATTTTATCCCCTTCCCAACATGATGTGGTGCAACAGACTTTACAACTTAGGTGTAGACTACACCACATAATTTAATAATAAAAAATTTATAATAAGAAATTTAATAATTTAATTATTATTATTAATATTTAGTAAATAATTAAAAGTTTTAAGTATTTATTTTTAGTTGTTTATTAATAATTATAAATCATTATTTATTAATTAGTAATTAATTCAATAATTGGTAATTAATATTATTAATTAAGAATTAAATATTATTTAATTAATAATTAAAAATTAACTATCAAAAAAATTAATTAATTAGTAATTTATTAATATTTTTATGAATATTATTAACATTAATTATTTATTTATTAATATATAGTAGTAAATATTAATAGTTAATATTTATTTATTTAGTTATTATTATTTGTTGTTGTTGTTATTATTATTTGGTAACTTAATAGTAAAGATGGGAATGGGGAGCTCCCATGGAGGGTGATCATATGACGATGGCTTCTACGGTTTGGCGGCATGACATTCATAATAGGTGGAAACATCGATCTGGATCACTTACTTTTCGGGTCAGTGCGATACGCATAGAGGCCCAATGGTGACTTCGATTTGGAATGTGAAAAGAATATAGTGGAGGATAAATAGGAAGTCCTCTTATTTCCATGTGGTTATTTTTATTATTACAAGGATAGGGATCAACAAAGAATTACCAAGCTAGTATTTCTCATGTTTCATCCGGAAATGAGGTCATCTCTACTTGAATTTATCTCTGTAAAAATTTAATTTTCTTTCATATTTCTCTCCAAAATTGGATAAATCCATTGATTTTTTCCTATTTGCTTAATTTATTGTCCTCAATTTAGGGATTTTTGAACTAGAAATATATCTCCCTTGGTCAAGGATTCGATCATATCATTTTCCATTGGAGGATTATAAATTTATGGCATGTGGATTGGGCACAGTCAATCTCTATCCTGGTGTGTTTAGGATTCATGAATGGAATATCATATTAAATATGAATGTATATAAAGATACTTTCACATAGGTATTGGATAAAATTAATTTCTTGATTTAGTATACAATAATCTTCATAAAAATTCCATATTGTATACTTAATTTAGTATACAATAAATTTCATAAAAATTCTATGTTCAGGATCATTGTAGGAGGAAAAGAGGGGTCGAGGATTGTGCCCTATCCTTTGATGTAAAGGAAACTGAATTAGTTGTTCCTATAAATCATTCCCTTTTGTACATGGATGTATCTAGAGCTATAAATATTATGATTGGGAAGAAAATTTTTAATGATGATGTTGGGATGTTGACTGAGTAGGGGTAAAATACTAGTGGGATTGCATGGGCTATCCTAAATACAAGTATAAAGTTCCTAATACATTATCAATGATACTTTTAGATCACTTAGTGATCCTCATCAAGTTATGTATAACATATCTGATGTTCTTATAAACTCAATGATGACTTATGGTACATAAGATCATGGTATACATGATACATCACTAACTCATCTTAGAAAAGTCCTCTAATTCCTTGGACCATCATTGGGGATGAAGAAAAGGTTAAGTGGAAGCTTCGTACATGTACCTCTTTTAAGTAATCTCCATTTTCCTTGAATCTTGGACAATATCTGGTGAATCATTCCATGTCCAATCTGATAATTAGATTGATGTGAAAGATTATGTGGACTTGGATTTATGAAAGAAGAATATTATGGAATCTTCCAAAGGTAAAGGAAATTCAAAAATGTTTTCCACTAAATCAAATAAATCTAAGAGGTACTATATCTCCATTTATCCTGGAGGTCATTGAAGGATTTGTTGTAACTACTATCCAATATGGATTTCCAATTATTACTGATAATAAGATTAATATTTTTAGGATTCTAGATCCCCCTACTCACTATGGTGTAGTAGTGTCAGTCAGGGATTGTTTGGGGCAAGATAAAACGTTGTCTTTGGCTCTATAAGAGGTCGATCAAGAAATCGTACCAACAGAAAATACTATTGTGGATGATCCTCTATCCAAGACAAAGAAAAATCTCAATGAATGGGATGTCAATATAAGTGTCTCAAAGTAGAGATATTCTAATGCTGATCTAATTGAGGTCTTGGTAGTAGAGAATCATGTATTCTTGGTGGTTTGTCCAATTTTTGATACATATTCCCTCCATGATGCATCAATTAATTATCCTGGGAAAATTTCAAATGCAGTTGCTATTATCCAATTTGTAAAAGAAGGTATGTTCTCAACCTCACAGGTGATCATGAGGGCTCACAACTCTTTTGAAGAACTTGTCTCTGAAATCACTGAGGATGATGGGAAAGGTGGTGTCGATGCATCAGAAGTTGAAATAATGAAGGATGATATTATTGATGATCCCCCTAATGATAAAGGTGGGTTGTGAAAGATGGTCAAGACTTGGAGGAGGGTTAGACTTCCTTATGACAGTGGTGGTAAAACAACATATAATAATATCATCACTAGGTCCCAAGATGTTAGAGTCTTTATGTTTCGAAATTTTTTTCCCCACTTCTATAATTTCTAACCCTCATTGGTTCTTTCAATTATTCTATTTAATAAAGGGGAATGGAACTCAACATTTCACCAAAAAAGTATTATTTATTAGTAATAAGTATAATTTAATTATTAATTAATTATTATTGATAATAACATATTATTATTCTGACCTAGAAAAGAGGGAAGTTGAATCCCATATTGGAAATTCATAAAGATTTCTAGGGAACTGTCATTTATAAAAGGGAGTCAAGGGTGAGTATTTTAATTATATTTTAAAATTAATTTATATTAATTAATATGGATATAATTTTGTTTGAAACCTAATAAATAAATATATGTGTTTGTGTGTTCATGTGTGTGTGTGGGTCTAAAATAAAAAAAAATAAGGATGTGTTTTATGGTTGGTGTTTGGATAAGATTGATTTGTGGGTTAATGAAAGGGATCATAAAATTATTCAAATCATCCTGATTTTTTGTTGTGTGGAGGTGGAACATCTTTGTTGGAGTAAGGACGTTTCTATGATTTATTTAGTTTATATTTTTTACAAGATGGCCTTGGATATCTCCCCCTTAGGATAACCCTTCCTTAGAATCTCCACAGGCATCTGCCACTCCTGCCTAAAATTTGATTTTTTTTTGTGACATGTTTTCTCTCATGTTCTCCTGCATACGCAGTTTCCAACTAAACGCCACTACACCAACAATTCTTATTTCCCATTTTTCTTAGAGAAATTGAATCATCCTCCAATTAAATTATTCATTTGCCTTGACCTCGGTATGTTTTATATTTATGATGTTGAAGTTTCAAATTATTCCTTGATCTCTCTAGTGATTTTCGTTCAATTTTTAAAGTGTTTTTTCTTTCCCTACATGATCGTGGGTCACTTATCCATAATTTATTGGATTATTTGGGTTTGATGGAATGATTTAATTTTTAATTAGGTGGTATGAAAAAAATTTAGGTTTATTGAATAGTTTAATGGATGACTAAATGAAACCCTATATGTCATTTTTTCCCAAACATTGGTGGATTATCTAGCACATGCTGGTGGAACCCCCCTCCAATTAGAGTATGTAAAATTAATGTGGATGCCTCTCTTCCCCGTAAATGAAAAGAGGGTTTCAGTATGATTTATTAATACAACTATGAATTAATAATTACTTATTTTCATGATATTATTATTGCTAATCGGATCCCTAGGATTTTAGAGGTGTACCTATTCTATTTGGATTGGTGTTCTCCTTAGAGTAGGATTGGAGGACCTTAATCTGGGAATCAAACTATATTGTTGTAATTATTTCAATCTTGGAAAAGGATAATTATTTTAAAATGATTGACTAGACTAAGAAGAAGATTTTATCTTTGATCTATATTTTCTCCTGTTGAAATATTTTCACCAAATGAGAGGGTAGTCATGTGTCTTGTTATCTCGTAGGGATTATTGTCCTCAAACTAATACGGAACCCACTGATCACTACATTAAAAATGGGATTTTTAGAAAAAAGAAGCACTGACAATATGAGAACCCTTAAAAAGTCTTGTCCTATATCAGAAATAATAAAACACTAATAAAGGGGTCCTTTATTAGCTACTTTTTCACTAATAAAGGGGACCATTACCAATGATTTTTTCATACTGATAAAGGACCCCTTTATCAACACATTCATTTATCACAAATAAGGGCCATGGAAACTACAAAAAAACAAGAATCCTTACAAGTCCCCTATAACATAACCATATTAGAATAACATAATCCAAATGGAAGCAAAAATATTACAGAATACCAGATTGAAATACAAATATTTAATTGCATTATCATTTGAATTCATAATTTATAAAAACAATATTTACATTAATGTGATATTTATACTAAATCAATAAAATTACAACCCAAAATAAAATATCATAACTCTTATATAAGGCTTTCTAAAATGAAAACCTCATGAAAAAGCTTTTCCCTATAGAAAAACCAATGTTTATTTTAGGAAGAGTACATAAAAATTAAAAAAAAAACACTTTTAATGTTATATAATACACATATGATAAATTATATTCTTAATTACTGAAGATATTAATTATATTATAGTTTATACAATTAAATATATTATTCATGGTTATATTTTTACTTTTATATTATTTTATTATATATTAATTAAACTATTATTAATAATTATATTATGATTTATCAATTTCATTGTTAATTAATAATTTATATTATTTATATTCTTAATCACTAAATATATTTATGATATTGTAAGTGATAAATTGTCTTAATGACTTAAGTTGTTTTAAATAATTATATCATCAAGCTAAATGACATTTCTATATTGAAAACACTCACTTTGAGTCATACTAGGCACATTGTGTGTTAGATTGATGCACTGCTGATTTTTACATGTCAAAAATGAATTATGGATCTTTTTACTAAATTTTTTAGGACAATTTGAACTCTTCTACTCAGTTTTGACAATGTGAAACACGTTATAAACTAAAATTGCACTTTTATATTGAAATCAAACACTTGGTGTCATACCTACCACATCGTGAGTTCGAATTACATATGGTCGATTCCTACACACCAAAATTAAATTATAGATCACTCTTCTAAATTGTTAATACAATCCAATATTTTTTACTTAGTTTTATCAATGTTAGGCGTTTTTAGTGTAAAATGAAACTTTTAATATATAAAATCTAGTTTGAGTAATAGGACCGCATCATTTTTCAAATTGATTTGTGATTTCTTCCCACACATAAAAAATCCGTTATGTATCACTGTCTAAAATTATCATAAAAATACAGGACAATTAACACAATTTTGGCTATATGACATGTATTTTAGAATAAAATGACACTTTTAATGTGAAAATATGCACTTTGAGTCATACTGGACATATATTATATTGGATTGATTCATGATCAATTCGTATATTCCAAATATTAATTATGGATATTTTTCATAAAGTATCAATAAAATCTGAGTTTTTTTACTCATTTTTTGGATATATGAGATCTTTTTTATTGTTAAATGACACTTTTATATTGAAAACACACATTTGGATTCATACAGCCCACAATCTGTGTCAAATTAATTTGTGTTTAATTATCACACATAAGAAATGAATTATGGATCATTTTCCAAATGATTGAAAACTATTCGGGCCCATTTTATTAGTTTGGCTATATGATGCATGATTTAAACTAAAATGACACTTTTAAATTGAAAACATGCACTTTGAGCCATGTCGACCACATAATGGGTCAAATTGATCCATGGTCAATTCCAAAACATTAAAAATAAAGTATGAATCTTTAGCCTAATGTTTTCAGACAATAATAGCATGTTTTCTTGGTTTTGGCTATGTGATGCACATTTTAAACTAAAATAACATTCACTTTGAGTAATACAAACAAAACTATTTGTCAGATTTCCATGTATTCAATTACCATGAATCTCAAATGAATTATCGATCATTATCCCAATTTTTCAAAATCAATCCCTAATTCTTTTTCTTAGTTTTGGCTTTCTAAGGCATGTTTTAAACTAAAATGACACTTTGACATTGAAAATGTTCTCTTTGATTCATACTGACAACATCGTGTGTCAAATTGATGTGTGATTGTCTAAAGACCCGTAAATTTCAAGGAAATTATTTTCTTAATTTTCTTTGGAATTTTACAAGAGCGCAGTTTCTGACAGCACCTGATTCTGAGGCCCGGTGTGCCCGGAATCATTTTCCGAAGTTTGGCTCCGGTACGTTCAGTGAACAGACGAGTGGGTTTTTCTAACATTTGAACCGATGCCCGGAATCGAATTCTGAGGGCACCGATGAAATCGTAGCGCCGATATTCACTTAGAAACACCTCTTCCGGATTTGCGTTTACTCGGGTGTGGTTTTTAATTTTCGGGCTTAAAGTTAAGAAATAAAATAATTTTTTGACAACTTTATTTTTATTTCTCTTAAGCCACTTGGAAGGCACTTGAAGCCACTTAAAAGCGGCTTAAACTGAGTTGAACCAGATAGGGTACTATCTAGAAATATCCTACCCTCTTGGTAGGATATTTGTGAGGTGGGGCCCGTACGAGCCCTGCCGTTTCTTTCCGCTAAGTAACGCACCCGCGAAAACCCGTCATTATGAAAGTCAACTGACGCATTTTCTTAATTTCGTAACAGACCATTTTATTGGGCGGTTTATTTCGTAAATTAAATGAGCTGTTTCTTTCGTTGAATTAATACAACGAATTGATGGGTCGTTACTTACCTTTTTTCGTTGGTTGGCATAATAATAAAATAAGACCAACCAGTCTTTTGGAGGACTACTCGTTGGAAGGTTTGTCAGAGTTCTTGAACCTCCATCCTCCTTCGCGAAGAATGCGAAGAACGCGAAGAACGCCGTCAACCTCGGAGTTTGATGACGCTTCATCCGAGACGTCCTTCCCCGCCACGATCTTCGATCAAATGCTTGAGGTATGAGTCTCAGATTTTCTTTTTAATCTTCTTTGTGGTTTTTACCAAAACACGGATTTAATTAATTTAATTAAATCTGTTGTATCATGGCCCGTTGAGTTCGCCGACTCAACGCCGGTTTCCGCGATGACGCGACGCCCTTCCACGACGACGCGACGATCCCCTTCTTCCGCGACGAACAATTAGGCGAAGAATGCTCACGAGCGACGACTACGAGGTAGGGATTTTATTTCTGGAAATGCCTCTTATTTACCATATTGTATCCATTCAAAAAGAGGAACCCAATTTATAAAACAATTTTATTTCATTAAAAATTGTTTTCGGATATGCGTTCATGTGTTGAAATTTATTCCTTCCATTGTTTATCTCTAACGCGGAGGGTGTGGGCTAATCGAACTCGGCCCGACGACCCTCTGTCGTTCTACGTTTTGTGCGGATTTGACGGGCGACGACAGAACATGCCGCAACGGAAGTTTGATTGTTCTGCAGTGAAGAGCGAGTCTCGGGAGGAGCAGCGGCGCAGACGGGAAAAAAATCGGACCACCGGAGCGACTCTGGGGGCCCGCGGAAGCCGCCGGCGGCGCGGGTCGCCGGCGCGGCGGCGCGCCGCCGGACAAGCCCGCCGCGTCGGTGGCGCTCGCGGACCGGCGGCCGCGCGGGTCCGGCGCGCGCGGGACACGATTGAAGCCGTGTCCGGTTGTCCGAGGGACACCCTACGGGGGCGGCGGCTCCCCCCCCCCTGCGTCGCTCGGCCGCTCGGCGATGCCGAGCCGGGCTGGCCGAGCCATGCCGGGCCGCGTCCTAGCCGGGCCCGACCGGGTCCGACCGGGTCGGACCGGGTTGCCCGGTTCGGCCGACCCAGGGGGGGTCGGGCCGGCTAGGCCCGGGCCCGGACCCCCCGTCCTCGGTCGGTTTTCATTCAAATGCCCGTAACATGAGATACGGGCTTCCAAACGACTCCCCGTCAGCGGAAACACGATCCTTGGACCGAGACGGTCGTTTCGGTATATTGAACTCAAGGTTTCAGAATACTTTGAGTTCGGCCGGGTTGGTTCGTACCCGAAACCAACCGGGCCCTCGGAGCGGAAACACTCATATCTTGAGCTACGTACGCCTGATTGACGTGCCGTCAGCTTTGTTGGATTCCTCTATGTGAGACGGATCTTTTGGCATACTCTGCCCGAGGTTTGGACACAGGTGCAGTACGGTCGGGTTGGTTTTGCCTTAAAAACCAACCGGGCCCCTGGGACGAAAAAGCCAATAACTCTCAGACCAGGCGTCCGATTGACACGCCGTCTGCGACGTTGAGTTCCTGTTGTCGATTTGGAACTTTTGGATACATCAACTTCGGACTTTATGATAGTTTATGTATCGGCCTCTCGGCTCGTGGAGCGGACCCTCCCGAACGAGCTTGCTGTGTGCGGGAACCGTAGTGCTGGCTGCGACTGTTGCTTCGACAGCGACGACCGTGCATAGATCCTCAGTGGACTGCGACGACGACCGTGCAGAGATCCTCAGTGGACTGCGACGACGACTGTGCAGAGATCCTTAGTGGACTGCGACGACTACAGCACTCAGCGATCCTACGTGGATCAGTGCTACAGGTCTTGTGTGGGCTCGATCCTGTGTGGGTCTGATCCTATGTGGGTCAGCGCTCAGCGGTTCTGTGTGAGCCAGCGCCTACAGGTCCTGTGTGGGCCCGATCCTGTGTGGGTCTTGCGGGGGTTAGTTACCTATCGATCCTTCTTGGGTCCGGCGACTAAGATGGATCAGTGATCATATTTATCATCATCCGAAGAAGTATACCTGTGTGAGCTGAATCTACTGTTACTCTCCTTTGTGGATTGTGTTGAGCTATCCTGTGTGGATTTACTATTTACTCTCCTTTGTGGATTGTGTTGAGCTATCCTGTGTGGATTTACTGTTTACTCTCCTTTGTGGATTGTGTTGAGCTATCCTATGTGGATTACTGTTTACTCTCCTTTGTGGATTGTGTTGTGCTATCCTGTGTGGGAATACGTTTGCTTTCCTATGTGGACTAGTTTGTGCTTGGGGTCGGAAGTTGGAGCCGAACGGGAATTGATGACTTAGGTATATGTATGGGCATATACCTAAGCCATGTTAGATGTTACTTCGTGATTGTACCTTTCCTTTGTGGATTATCCTTAGTGGATTTCGGGAGACTTTAGGGGGTCTCGGGGTCCCTACTGAGTAGCTTATACTCACCCCTGCACAGGCTATGCCCGCACTACGTTGTGTTGGTTGCAGACAATGGACAGCGCTGATCGTGGTGGAGGCTTGCGAAGCAGGACGGTACCTGGAGGTGAACCACAGGGCGGGACGTTCTCGGAACGGTCAGGAGGGCTCGAGGAGCATTAGAGGCTATCTGTACCCACCCTTCAGGTGGGACATCCAGAGGACTGCTCGACGCTACGACATTTCCTTTCAGTTGCTGTTTTTCCTTTCAGTTGTACTTTACAGTTGGGCTTATATTTCCGGCCCCTTTTTCTTTCAGCACCGTTTGTACAATTTTTATTTAGTGTTTACTTTTCCGCTTTCTTACTCTGTGGTGCTTGTTTACATTTCAAAGGAAATGCCTTCTCTTTTTACTGGGATTTACGCCTTGGTGCTGGTCGGTAGCCCCTGGCCTATGGAAGGCGAGCTTGGGGTAGTCACGGCACGGGCCCCGAGGACGGGTCGTGACAAATTGGTATCAGAGGGGTCGGTTATACCACAGACTCTGATCTTTCTTCTATGGGAAGAAATAGTGTTTAGCGTATTTGGTGTGGTTATCAGTCTAGGGAGTCCAGTGTTGGTGCGGCGGCCGACGTATCCGTACACCAGGACCCTGACTTCTGATTTCCGACTTAATGCACGAAAACATTGATTGCATTTGTGTTTCAAGTTTTCTTTGTGATTACTTGTGTCAGCTCACCAGGTATACTGTTCTGACCATGGCGCACTTGTTTCCTTTTCAGGATGGCCCCACGACGGTAGCCAGCTAGGGTTCCGAGAGTAGAGCGCGATGACAGCCCACCGAGCGATGAGGCCTCGGTACAGGGCTCGTTGACAGCGGAGGCACCAGCGGTACCTTTACCCGCTGAGCCCCCGATGCTTCCAGCGCCGATCGCTGACGATGCACGACGCCTCGGAGCTCTGCACGAGTTCCAGCGCCAGCGACCACCCAGGTTCCGGGGGGAGACGGACCCCCAGGCAGCTGAGGACTGGCTGGAGGCGGTCGTTCGAGTTTTCAGGCTAGTGAGGACACCAGCAGACCTCATGGTGATCCTCGCGGTGAGCCTACTGCACGCAGCAGCATGGCGATGGTGGAGCATGATGCTCCAGGTACACGATGAGGACTCCCTCATCTGGATGGACTTCGAGAGCCTCTTCCACTCAGAGATCGTCCCGGCCACCCTCAGTGCGGTGCGCATTCAGGAGCTTCTTCAGCTGTGGCAGTGCAGCTTAACGGTCGCCCAGTACGCGGCGAGGTTTACCGACCTTTCTCGCTACTCGACAGACATGGTACGAGACCCCTTCTTCTGGGCCCGGACCTTAAAGTAGGGTTTGAGACACGAGATCAGGGCATCACTGATCTCCCTCAGCATCCCGACCCAGGCAGGAGTGCTAGAGCGAGCCCTTCTGATCGAGAGATTTCTCGCTGAGTCCACAGCGAGTCCTACCGCAGGGCGGCAGGTAGCAGAGTCTTCGGCAGCTGGTAGCCGACGGATGAATCAGGGTTCCAGGCAGACCAGACCTTTCGGCAGACGACCTCGGGACACTGGCTCAACAGTGCAGGGAACACAGCGCGGAACAAGCCTTCCGGGAGGCAGGCAGTGCTACTCGTGTGGCGGGCAGGGCCACATGGCTCGTGACTGCCCGACCCGTCGTACCGAGGAGCAGCAGACAGTGGAGGGGCCACCTAGGCAGAGGCAGAGGGTCGACTGTGGCGGTCCACAGGGAGGAGGTGGATGAGACAGAGGAGCTGGCCGAGCAGCAGGTGGTGGGCGACGCTTTGAGGCCTTTCCACCACCACCACCAGGAGGTCCGCCCCGACCACAGGGGGCTGGCGGGCAGAGTCAGGCACAACTCCAGGCATCAGAGGCCTACGACCACGGCCCGCCAGAGATGATTCGAGGTACGATCTGTGTCTATTCCACCCTTGCTACTGTTCTTATAGACACAGGAGCGAGTCATTCTTTCATAGCCACTGCCCTTGTTCGGAGCTCGGAGATTCCGACAGAGCCGTTAGCTCGATCCTTACGGCTAGAGACACCTACGGGAGCAGACTTGATGATTACGCACTGGTGCCGGCAGTGTGAGTTTACTCTATGAGGCGAGGGCTTAGGCTGGGATCTTCTTGTAGCGGCGTCGAGGCCTTAGGACGTCAACTTGGGCATGGATTGGTTATCTACGGTCCATGCACAGATTGACTGCATTAGGCGTAAGGTGCGATGTGTGCGCACTGACGGGAGCAGGTTCACCTTCACCGGCGAGAAGGGAGCCTTCCCAGCACAGGATGGAGTTCCGCAGTGGAGAGGATAGCCCATCACTCATCAGTTGGCTAGCCTCATCCTTGGAGCAGTTGACATGCAGAGTCCTAATTTTCCTGCAGTGGTGGATCAGTATGCGGACGTCTTCCCCGACGAAGTTCCAGGGCTACCTCCTCGTAGAGAGGTAGACTTTTATATTGATCGGTGCCCTGGGACAGCCCCAATATCCACTCCAGCATATCGGATGGCCCCCGCTGAGCTTCGAGAGCTATGGGTACAATTGGAGGACTTGCAGGGCAAGGGGTTCATCCGACCCAGTGTTTCACCCTGGGCTTCCCCGATTTTGTTCGCCAAGAAGGCGGACATGAGCTTGCGACTGTGTGTCGATTATCGTCGCATGAACCAGGTGACAGTGAGGAACAAGTATCCGCTACCTAGGATTGATGATCTCTTCGACCAGATCAAGGGAGTACGGTGGTTCTCGAAGATAGACCTCAGGTCAGGCTATCATCAGCTCAGAGTTCGAGATGAGGATGTGCAGAAGACGGCCTTCAGGTGTCGGTATGGCCACTATGAGTTCTTGGTTATGCCTTTAGGTGTAACCAATGCTCCAGTAGTGTTCATCAGCCTCATGAACAGGATCTTCCAGCCATACCTCGATCGATTTGTCGTGGTCTTCATCGACGACATTTTGGTGGCATCGACCACAGAGGAGGAGCACGCCTACCACTTGCGGGTTGTACTAGACACACTCCGAGAGCACCAGCTTTATGGCAAGCTCTCGAAGTGCCAGTTCTGGTTACGTGAGGTCCACTTCTTGGGGAACCTCATTTCTGAGGCGGGAGTTGCAGTGGATCCCGCGACGATCGAGGCAGTGCTAGCTTGGGAGCCACCCAGGAGCGTGACGGAGGTGCGGAGTTTCTTGGGTCTAGCCGGATACTATCGGAGATTTGTTCCAGACTTCTCCAGAGTTGCGGTGCCACTCTCAGCATTAACGAAGAATGGGAAACCCTTCGTGTGGTCAGAAAGATTTCAGCATAGCTTCCAAGAGCTGAGGCAGAGATTGACCCCCGCACCTATCTTGAGGTCGCCTAAGGAGGGAGTTGGATACGTAGTCTACTGCGATGCATCAGGGACTGGACTCGGGTGTGTCCTGATGCAGGAGCGGGCCATGATTGCCTACGGATCACGTCAGTTGAGGCCGCATGAGCAGAACTACGCTACCCATTACTTGGAGTTGGCAGGAGTGGTCTTCACTCTGAAGACTTGGCGGCACTATCTGATGGGCGAGCGCTTTACAGTCTTTTATTACCACCAGAGTCTCAGGTACATCTTCTCTCAGAAGGACCTGAACCTGAGACAGCGGCGATGGCTCGAGTTCCTCCAGGACTATGACTTTGAGATAGTATATACTCCTGGGAAGGGGAACGTGGTAGTCGATGCCCTCAGTAGGAGGACGGGAATCCAGCTACTTGAG
Organism: Viscum album; assembly: GCA_963277665.1. NCBI lineage: Eukaryota > Viridiplantae > Streptophyta > Magnoliopsida > Santalales > Viscaceae > Viscum > Viscum album. The sequence continues at coordinate 1,527,361,496 of OY728138.1, read as the reverse complement.
GAGGCGACAGAGCAGCTAGCCGCTTTGCAGATATCCTTCGTGGATAGAGATGGAGCAACCTTCCTTCAGTCTCTCACCGTCTCTCCTCCACTTCTACAGTGGTTCAGAAAGGCACAGCGTGGGGATGCTGACTGTGAGACACGGCGTGCACAGATATCATCGGGGCAGGCGCCTGATGGCTCCTCCTTGGAAGCAGAGAACGACATCCTTTTCAGAGGACGTACCTTGGTACTAGTCTCTTTACGAGAGGAGGTGCTGAGAGAGTTTCACACTTCTCCTTTTGCGGTACATCCTAGAGTGGAAAAGATGTACCAGGATCTTAGATGACAGCACTGGTGGCCGGGCATGAAGAAGGCTATGGCAGAGTTCGTTTCACGGTGCCTCACCTGCCAGCAGGTGAAGGCAGAGCATCAGGTACCAGCATGCTTGGTACATCCCTTGGAGGTCCCGGAGTGGAAGTGGGATGTGATATCTATGGACTTCGTGACTAGACTTCCACGCACTTCCAAAGGTCACGACTCCATTTGGGTGATTGGTGACCGACTCACCAAGTCGGCACACTTCTTACCCATCCGAGAGCAGGGCTCAGTGGAGAGCTTGGGGCGTCTCTACATTCAGGAGATTTTACGGCTTCACGGTGTGCCTTTGACTATCGTCTCCGATCGGGACGCTCGCTTTTCTTCCCGGCTTTGGAAGGGGTTGCAGGAGGCGTTTGGGACGCGGCTACGTCTGAGCACCGCCTTCCACCCTCAGACGGATGGTTAGACGGAGAGGACCATTCAGACTCTCGAGGACATGCTCCGCGCAGGTGTCCTCGACTTTGGTCATAGCTGGGAGGACCACCTACCCTTGGTGGAGTTCACGTACAACAATAGCTACCACTCCACCATTGGGATGGATCCATACGAGGAATTGTACGGCAGGCCTTGCAGATCTCCTTTGTGCTGGACAGACCCTGGGGAGTCAGCACTTGTGGGACCAGAGATGGTCCGGGCCACGACAGAGAAGGTCCAGGTCATCTAGGAGCGGATGAGGACAACATAGAGCCGGATGAAGTCATATGATGACAGGAGGCGGAGGCCACTAGAGTTCGAGGATGGTGACCACGTCTTCTTGCGGGTCTCACCTCGACGTGGTTTGTGGAGATTTGGCCAAGGTGGAAAGTTGTCTCCATGCTTCATCGGGCCTTTCTAGGTCCTCAGCAGGATTGGCGAGGTGGATTATCGCCTGGCTCTGCCACCTCAGTTGCACCGGGTGCACGATGTCTTCCACGTATCTCAGCTGAGGAGATACGTGCACGACCAGACGCACATCATTGACCATGGGGAGCTAGACGTGGATGATGGGGAGAATTTTACGGAGGTCCCGGTGGAGATAGAGGATCAACAGGAGAGGGTCCTACATGGGCGATCGATTCCCCTTGTGCATGTCAGATGGTAGCACGAGAACCTCCAGGAGAGCACATGGGAGCGGGAGGCTCATATGCGTGCTCAGTACCCACTTTTGTTTCCCTAGTTGATGATGTATCTTTACGGGGACGTAAAGCCCTGAGGTGGGAGTAATGTAAAGACCCGTAAATTTCAAGGAATTTTTTTTCTTAATTTTTTTGGGAATTTTACAAGAGCGCAGTTTCTGACGGCACCTGATTCCGAGGCCCGGTGTGCCCGGAATCATTTTCTGAAGTTTGGCTCGGGTACTTTCAGTGAACGGACGAGCGAGTTTTTCTAACTTTTGAACCGGTGTCCGGAATCAAATTCTGAGGGCATCGATGAAATCACAGCGCTGGTATTCATTTAGAAATGCCTCTTCCGGAGTTATGTTTACTCGGGTGTGGTTTTTAATATTCGGGATTAAAGTTAAGAAATAAAATAATTTTTCGACAACTTTATTTTTATTTCACTTAAGCCACTTGGAAGCCACATGAAGCCACTTAAAAGCGGCTTAAACCGAGTTGAACCAGATAGGGTACTATCCAGAAATATCCTACCCTCTTGGTAGGATATTTGTGAGGTGGGGCCCGCACGAGACCCGCAGTTTATTTCCTCTTTGTAACGCACACCGCGAAAACCCGTCATTATGAAAGTTAACTGACGCGTTTTCTTAATTTCTTAACATACCATTTAATTGGGCGGTTTATTTCCTAAATTAAATGATCTGTTTCTTTCGATGAATTAATACAACGAATTGATGGGTCGTCACTTACCTTTTTTTTGTTGGTTGGCAAAATAATAAAATAAGACCAACCAGTATTTTGGAGGACTACTCGTTGAAAGGTTTTTCAGAGTTCTTGAACCTCCATCCTCCTTCGCGAAGAACGTGAATAATGTGAAGAACGCCGTCACCCTCAGAGTTTGACGACGCTTCATCCGAGACGTCCCTCCCTGCCCCGATCTTCGATCAACTGCTTGAGGTAAGAGTCTCGGATTTTCTTTTTAATCTCCTTTGTGTTTTTTACCAAAACATGGATTTAATTAATTAAATTAAATCTAATGTTTCATGGCCCGTTGAGTTCGCCGACTCAACGCCGGTTTCCGCGACGATGCGACGCCCTTCCGCGACGACGCGACGATCCCCTTCTTCCGCGACGAACAATTCCGCGAAGAACACTGACGAGCGACGACTACGAGGTAGGGATTTTATTTTTTGGAAATTCCTCTTATTTCCCATGTTGTTTCCGTTCAAAAAGAGGAACCCGATTTATAAAACAATTATATTTCATTAAAAATTGTTTCCGGATATGAGTTCATGTGTTGAACTTTATTCCTCCCGTTGTTTATCTCTAACGCAGAGGGTGCGGGCCAATCGAACACGGCCTGACGACCCTCAGCCGTTCTTCGTTTTGTGCGGATTTGACGGGCGATGACGGAACATGCCGCAACGAAAGTTTGATGGTTCCTCAGTGAAGAGCGAGTCCCGCGAGGAGCAGCGGCGCATACGGGAACAAAATCTGACCACCGGAGGGACTCCGGGGGCCCGCGGAAGCCGCCGGTGGTGCGGGTCGCCGGCGCGGCGGCGCCGGCAGCCGGGAGCGGCGGCGCCCCGGCGCGCCGCCGGAGAAGCCCGCCGCGGCAGAAGCCACGGCGGGGGGCGCTCGCGGACCCGCGGCCGCGTGGGTCCGGCCCGCGCGGGACGCGGCTGAAGCCGCGTCCGGTTGTCCGAGCGACACCCCGCGGGTGCTGCGGGTTTGTCAGGCGGGGGCGGCAGCTCCCCCCCACGTCGCTCGGCTGGCCAAGAAGACACCCCGCTGGTGCCTCGGGGGTGTCACGCGGGGGTGGCGGCTCCCCCCCGCGTCGCTCGGCCGCTCGGCCAAGCCGAGCCTGGCTGGCCGAGCCAGGCCGGTCCGACCGGCCGGGCCGCGTCCTGGCCGGGCCCGACCGGGTCCGACCGGGTCGAACCGGGTTGGACCCGGTTCGGCCGACCAAGGGGGGGGGGGGGGGGGGGGGTCGGGCCGGCTCGGCCCGGGCCGGACCCCCCGTCTTCGGACAGTTTTCGTTCACATGCCCGTAACTTGAGCTACGGGCATCCAAACGACTCTCCGTAAGCGGAAACGCGATCCTTGGACCGAGACGGTCGTTTTGTATGTCACACTCGAGGTTTCGAAATACTTTGAGTTCAACCGGGTTGGTTCGTACACGAAACCAACCGGGCCCTCGGAGCGGAAACGCTCATATCTTGAGCTACGGATGTCTGATTGATGTGTCGTCAGCTTTGTTGGAATCCTCTAAGTGAGACGGATCTTTTGGCATACTCCGCCCGAGGTTTGGATGCAGGTGGAGTACGGTCGGGTTGGTTTTGCCTTAAAAACCAACCGGGCCCCTCGGACGAAAAAGCCAATAACTCTCAGACCAGGCGTCCGATTGACGCGCCGTCTGCGACGTTGAGTTCCTATTGTCGATTCGGAACTTTTGGATACATCAACTTCGGACTTTGTGACAGTTGATGTATCGGCCTCTCGGCTCGTGGAGAGGACCCTCCCGAACGAGCTTACTGTGTGCGGGAACCCTAGTGCTGGCTGCGACTGCTGCTTCGAATGCTACGACCGTGAAGAAATCCTCAGTGGACTGCGGCGACGACCGTGCAGAGATCCTCAGTGGACTGCGACGATGACTGTGCAGAGATCCTAGTGGACTACGACGACTACATCACTCAGTGATCCTACGTGGATCAGTGCTACAGGTCCTGTGTGGGCCCGATCCTGTGTGGGTCCGATCCTGTGTGGGTCAGCGCCCAGCATTTCTGTGTGAGCCAGCGCCTACAGGTCCTGTGTGGGGCCCGATCATGTGTGGGTCTTGCGAGGGTTAGTTACCTATCGATCCTTCGTGGTTCCGACGACTTAGATGGATCAATGATCATCTTTATCGTCATCCGAAGAAGTATACCTGTGTGAGTTGAATCTACTGTTTACTCTCCATTGTGAATTGTGTTGAGCTATCCAGTGTGGATTTACTGTTTACTCTCCTTTGTGGATTGTGTTGAGATATCCTATGTGGATTTACTGTTTACTCTCCTTTGTGGATTGTGTTGAGCTATCCTATGTGGATTACTGTTTACTCTCCTCTGTGGATTGTGTTGTGCTATACTGTGTGGGTATACGTTTGCTTTCCTATGTGGACTGGGTTGTGCTTGGGCTCGGACGTTGGAGCCGAACGGGAATTGATGACTTAGGTATATGTATGGGAATATACCTAAGTCGTGTCAGATGTTACTTCGTGATTGTATCTTTCCTTTGTGGATTATCCTTTGTGGATTTCAGGAGTCCTTCGGGGGTCTCGGGGTCCCTACTGAGTAGCTTATAATCACCCCTGCACAGGCTATGCCCGGACTACGTTGTGTTGGTCGCAGACGACGGACAGCGCTGATCGTGGTGGAGGCTTGCAGAGTAGCATGGTACCTGGAGGTGGACCACTGGGCGGGACGTTCTCGGAATGGTCAGGTGGACCCGAGGAGCAGTAGAGGCTATCTGTACCCTCCCTTCAGGTGGGACTTCTAGAGGACGGCTCGACGCTGCGGCTTTTCCTTTCAGTTGTTGTTTTTCCTTTCAGTTGTACTTTACAGTTGGGCTTGTATTTCTGACCACTTTTTCTTTCAGCACAGCTTCTACAGTTTTTTACTTAGTGTTTACTTTTCCGCTTGCTTACTCTGTGGTGCTTGTTTACTTTTCAAAGGCAATGCCTTCCCTTTTTACTGGGATTTACGCCTTGGTGTTGGTCGCCATCCCCTGGCCTATGGAAGGCGGGCTTGGGGTAGTCACGGCACGGGCCCTGAGGACGGGTCATGACAGATTGATTCATTCATCACAAAAATTAACTTTGTATTAGTTCCCTAATGTTTGAAAACAATCCAAGATCATTTCCATTGTTTTTTAATGTGATGTGCGTTTTAAACTAAAATGAAACTTTTATATTGGAAACATGCACGTGGAGTCATAATGTACACATTATGTGGATGATTGTTGTGTGATAAATTACTATATTCCACAACTGAATTATGGATCATTTTCCTAATGTTTTGAGAAAATCCATTCTTTTTTACTAATTTATTGCTTTTTCATGCGTGTTTTTCACTAAAATGACACTTTTATATTGAAAAAACACACTTGGAATCATATTGGCCACATCGTGTGTCATATTAATGTAAAATTAATTAATACACATTAAAAATGAATTATGCTTCCTTTTATTAATGTTGGAAAACAATTAGATACCATTTGATTAGTTTTAGCTTTTTGACACGCATATTAAACTAGGATGACATATTTATATTGAAAACATACACATTAAAACATACCATCCACATCATGTGTTAGATTGACATGTAGTTGATTCATAAATAACTAGAATGAATCATGGGTCTTTGTTTTACTATTCTAAAATAATATGATCTTGTTTGATCAGTTGTGGCTATGTGCTACATATTTTAAAATTAAATGACACTTTTATATTGAAAACACATAGTTCAAGTCATACCCCCACATCATGCCTCTGATTAAAATTTTTTTGATTAATACATATAAAAATAAATTTCTGATAGATTCCCTATTGTTTGAAAATAATACATAATCATTTTCTTGGTTTTGATAATGTGATGCATGTTTTAAACAAAAAATATAATTTTATATTGAAAACACGCACTTAGAGTTTTACTGGTCACATTGTTCTTTACATTGATGTAAAATCAATTCCTATACATGAGAAATGAATTATGTAACGTTTTTATAAAGTTTCAAGACAATATAATCTCATTTACAATGTTTTGTCTATGTGACATGCGCTTTATCCCAAAATGACACTTTTATATTGAAACCATGCACTTTGAGTCATATCAACCACATTATGTGTCAAATTAATGTGATGTCGACTCATACATGTATAATATTTACTATGGACCATTTTAATAAATATTGAAAACAATACAAACTCATTTTCTTAATTGTGGTTATGTTGTGAATGTGTTAAACTAAAATTACACTTTTATATTGAAAATGTACACTTGGAGTCATATTGACCCCGTCATGAATTGAATTAACGTACAATTGATTCCTAAAAATCATAAATAAATTGTGGATATTTTTTATTTTTGAAAAAAAATCAAACTCGTTTCCTTGATTTGGGATATGTGAAACAATTTTTAAACTAAAATGATACTTTTGTATTGGAAAACGTTCACTATAAGTCATACCGACCACATCGTGTGTTAGATTGATGTACGGTTGATTCCAACCTATCAAAAATGAATTATGGATTAGTTTCAAAATGTTTTAAAACAATATAAGATCTTTTTCTTTGTTTTGACAATGCAACCTATATTTTAGTCTAAAATGAATCTTTTCTATTGAAAACAAATATTTAGAGACATACCATACATAAATTGTGTCCAATTGATATATAGTTCAATACTACACTCCCTAAATGAATTATGAATCATTTCCCTATAGTTCCAAAATTATATTATCTCATTTACTTAGTTTTGTCTATGTGATGGGCATTTTAGTCTAAAATAACACATGAAAATACACAGTCTCTTCTAAAAAACACTCGAATGAACTTGTCAATCTGTCGTCACTACACAATCATGATTCCTTTACACCCATAGGTATCCCATCATAATCTAACCCTGATCCCTAAGGATCTTACCCAATGCTAACTAAAATTATATTCTTAGAATCTCAATCCAAGTAAATTTTATGTAACTTAAGAAAATTTAGAGTTATTTTACATTAACATACGATAAAATTAATTTACTCTTTAGTAACATAATAAAATATCAAGTTACCCTTTAGTAACATAATAAATATTCAAGTTACCCTTCATCAAATTATGAAAATTGTGAGTTACCCCATAGTAACATAAAATAAATTGAGTTACCCTTTAGTATCATAAGAAAATTTCAGGTTACCCATCAATAACATATTTTATATTTAAGAAAACCTTAAGTGGCTAAATAAAATTCCTTGTTTCAATTTAGTAACATAAGAAATATTCATGTTACTCTTTAGTAACTTAAGAAAATTTTGAGTTACACTATGGTGCCTTCAGAAATAATTATGACACCCTTCATCATCTTAATAAAATTTTGAATAACCATTCTGTATATTAAAAAATATTTACCTTACCAATTAGTAACTTCAAAAATTTCCAGTTACCCTTTAGTAACATACGAAATATATAGGTTACCCTTCATTCTGTTCATATCTTGTGTCAGATTGATGTTTGGTCAAATCCTACGCATTGAAGATAAATAAAGATTGTTTTATAATGTTTCTGGACAATCAAATCTCGTTTACTCAGTTTCATCTATATGAAATGTGTTTTATAGTAAAATGATAATTTTATTGTCAAACGTGCACATTGAGTCATACCAACCACATCATGTGTCATATTGACATTTAGTCAATTTATATATATCACATATGAGTTATGGATCATATTCTTATTGTTTTAAAATAAAATGTTCTCATTATCTCAATTCTAATAATGTGATCCATGTTTTAAACTAAAATTTAAAAATTTTATTAAAAACTTACACTTTGATTCATACTGAAAAAATTGTTTTTTAGATTGATATGGGCTCAATTATTACATATCCCAATTGAATTATGTATATTTCTTTTAAAGTATGAAAAAAATTGGGGATTTCTTTCTAAGATTTGTCGATTTGACAAGCCTTTAAAACTAAAATAACACATTTACATTGAAAACATGCACTAAGAGTCATACCAGACACATCATGTATTGGATTGATGTGGAGTCAATTCCTATACACTAAAAAATAATTTTAGATCATTTTTTTTAAATTATCAAGAAAATTAAATCTAGATTACTTGGTTTTTTATATGTGATGCATGATTTAGAGTAAAATGACACTTTTAATGTGAAAACATTAAATTTGATTCATAATGACCACATCATCTGTCATATTAATGTGGGGTAGATACTTATATATCAAAAATAAATAATAGATCAATTTTCGAAACTATCTAGAAAATATAATCTATTTTAACATTTTTTGGCTATGTGATGTGTGTTTTAGAGTAAAATGTCAATTTTAATGAGAAAATACACACTTGGAGTCATACCAGAAACATCGTTTGTGTGATTGATGTTTTGTATATTCCTACATGCCAAAAAACTATTGGGAATCATTTTCCTCATTTTTTATGAAATATATAATATTCTTTAATCAGTTTTGGCTATGTGATGCATGTTTTACACTAAAATGACACATGAAAACATTCACTATTCATCATATCATCCACATTGTATATAAGATTGTTGTGTGGTCAATTACTACACATGTCAAATGAATATGGATCACTTTCCTAAAGGTTTAAATCAATCTGAGCCAATTTTCTTATTTTTGGCTATGTGATGTGTGTTTCAAACTAAAATGACACTTTTATATTAAATTCATGCAATTTATGTCATAACAAACACATCATTTATTCGATTTAATTATGGTCCAATCCAACAAATCATAAATGAATTATAGAGGATTGTTCTATATTTTGAATACAATCTGATCTCTTTTTGTCAGTTTTTATGACATGACATGTGTTTTAATCTAAAATATAAATTTCAATGCAAAAAATTGCATATTGAGTCATATTGGCCTTATCATGAGTTATATTTATGTGTGATTAATTAATACATATAAAAAATGAATTATATATCATTTAGAAAAAAGATAATATGAGTTCAATTTCTTGGTTTTTCTATGTCTCTATTTATTTAAACTACAATGTCACTTCTAATGTGAAAATAGGAACTTTAAGTTATAACATCCACATCATATTAATGATTGATTCATGATAAATTTCTATGCATCACAAATTAATTGTGGATAATTTTCCTATGGTTTGAAAATAATTTGACCCTCTTTTAATCAGGTTTTACAAAGTGATGTGTGTTTTAATGTAAAATTACACTTTTATATTAAAAACATGTGCATATAGTCATACAAGACACTTCATATATCAAATTGAAATGTGGTGAATTCATAAACATCAAAAACTAATTATGTGTCGTTGAACTAAATTTCAAAAATTATATGATCTCTTTTTCTCAAATTTAAAAATATGAAACATGTTTTAAACTAAATTACCTTGTAGATATCAATAAGTGTCTCCACATTTTCAACTATGAACCTTCATTAAACATCCATCACATTCAATTCCTCATTTATTCATTGATATTTAGATTTTAATATGAGTGAGTAATCTATGTTAGTATATATAGTATATTTTATTATCATGTATTTTTTTTGTTGAAATTTAATTTTTTTTTCAAATCCACTTTGAGGAAGAAGTTAGAAACCACCCACAACAAAGGTTCACTAGTCATTGAAAGGACTAACAAATTGAATTAATACAAGAATAATATTAATATAATTATACATCCTACATAATTCCCAATGAAGTGTATTTACCTAGATATATGGGCCATCATTGATTAGCTCTTCAAATTGGCTGGCCATTTTGTCCCATGTTTGTATAAATTCCTCTGAATTGATTTAATGTTTATTGAAGCCTCAATCTATACCTCAGTATTATAAATTTATTAACATCCTATTATACTCATTAGTATCAACCAAAAGCCTTATCATATAAATTATGTTGAACTCCTCTCTTAGATCATTGAAAAATATAACTTCTTCAATCATTTCATCCATAGAGTGAAGTATGAGATCGAAATACTCCCCTATTACTACTTACAATACTCATATTGTTCTACTATGTTATTGATTACTAATTTACACCTATTCTAAAAAATATATTCAAATTAATGTGATATATTAACTTATTTCTTTCCCACCTTTCCAGGCTACAGATTAACCACTTCAAAAATTATTAACTTAGCTTGATTGATTACAATCCCACCTCTCTTAGACTTACCTGATGTTATGGTTACAATTTTTTGGGTAATTTCAAGTTTTCATTGGGAGGCCTAGATTTTTTTCCTCCCTTTTGAACTAGAAAATTCCCATACAATAGATTCCCATAATTTCTATTTCCCATTCTATATCCAATATTTTTGTCCCCTTAGGGGTCCTCCTCATACTTCATCACTTATTGAGAGCCATTATCTTCATTACTCACCTAAATGTTTCAAAAAGATCTTGATCCAGTATAATTCTTTTTCTATTTTGGAATAACAGCCTTCCAACCTCCATAATCACCAACATCTATCTTAATTCTAGTCAATGATGAAAAGTGGTTCTGAATCGTTATCAAACATGGTTCATTATGCTATTCTGAAGATCCTTGTTCCAAGGAAACTATAGCATTTTGGTATGGAGGTACTGAAGATGAAGAATATAGACTTGACATAGATTTCCTCTTATCATAATCCTTGAAAGTAGTATTAAGGGAATGTTCCTTCCCATTGTTTGTACCTCAAAACTTTTTGGTCTTATCAAAGGATGGTGAAGCCATAGTGTGGATCGATCAGTCATCTTTATGAAATTTCATTGCTTTATTTTTCACAACATAATCATGTTTCAATATATCAAAAATGTCAGTGAGAGTTGGATCTTCATGAACATTCCATTTTGAAGGAGAAAAAACATATTATGTTTCTTTAATATCCAAATTTCGAACCAGGAGAACTGTAGAAGATGTAGACCCATTTTTATAAATTGAATCAACCTACCTAGGGGGAGGCATCTGGCCACGATGAAAAATAGGGAACAAGTGCCCCATTAATTGAAATGAAGACCATTAATTTTTCTATGTTTTAAAGATCATTGGCTTATTCCTATAAAATTCATCCCCAAACATGATCCAAATCCAATAAGTAGGCAGTTTGGAAACATCTACTTATATATAGATATGTGGGTAAATGAGAAGATAGTTTGACTATCTAAAAAGAGAAAAGAGGTATACCAGATTTCCAATCATACATATAATCAATCCATTTATGAAAGGCGGAGATATTTTGGGAAAACTAAACCAAAGAGTCATAGATGGAGCATCAGATTTCAAATGGAAATCATAGGACCATCATAAAAGATAGAAGTGGGATTCATTATATATGCAAGGAGCTCTGAACAATTCTTATATGAGATACTCATTTTACAAAAAGAGAACTATCATGTGTCTTTTATCAAGAAGCCCCATAGTAGCTCGATATTGTAATCCCCAGGAAGTGAACACAAACCTGTCAAAGGTGTTAATTAAAGGGAGACATTTCCTAAATTGAGACACCAAGGTTAGAATTAGGAAAGAAGAATTATCAGTAAATTCCAATCATGAAGGTGAGAAATGGGGGAAACCGCACCATAAGACTACAACTTTTGGGATGAACATGATTTTAGGTAAAGGGGGAAGAAATTTAAGGTTAGAAAATGGTGATAAGGAGGGACAAAAGACAATAGTGAAAAAGAGAGTCCATCCCTCCCCCCCTTCGGGTGTGTGAGGGACTGTATATGTGGACACCACTGCCTAGTTCATCCCATCCCAAGCACAGAAAGAGATGTGTGTCTTAATTGGGATGTATATGGTTGAATAACATTGAAATGTATCGGAATTCATCATGTTTTTTTATCATATTGGTGAAAGTTATTATAATAGGACCCAAATTTTTTAGAAAATCTTCAAAATATTTCACGAAACAAAATTTAAATGATGAGACTTGGAGAATGAAAATACCTTCCCAAAAGTTTTTAACATGTATTTATTTTTGTGGGTAGGAGAATCCTTGACTCATTTTCCTCTCAATATTTTCTCAACTACATATTTTAAGTCTAATCTCTCATGAGAATTAGTAACTTCATCCATGTTGATAGCTCTACTAGAAGCCATGGAGAATAACCCTCCGTCATACTTCTATTCGAGACACAACTCAAATCATTCCTTACTTATAGGTTCATCACCAAATCATTTTTCATCTTCTAACAACTCATCCTAACCCCTAAAGGAATGAAATTAGTGACCATTTGAATTTGATTTTAGGATAAATAATATATAATCCTTACAATACCAATGTTTCACATATAAAATGTATCTCTTAGGTTATATCCTATACTATATCACAGACATAATAGGTAATCACATCAACTTGATGTCGGTAATCATTTTGACACCATATACTCTTTCCACTCATATTTAAAATAAATTTAATTATTTTTTGTGTAAATATACAATTGGAAATCTAGGAATTAATGAGAAAATATATACAATAAAATTATTAAACAATATTATAAATGAATATGTATTTACCTTCAGAAATTACCTGTTTGTGGATGCTAGTTTTCTAATGGTATATAATATTCTTCATAAATTTCAAAAATGTAATATTGAAAATCAATGTCGTTATTTTTTTCTGACACAATAGAGACATTTTAAAAATAATTATTTTGATTCAAAATATATTATGGTAGATAAATATTACTAAATATGCCTTAATTTTTTCCATTTCAAGATATCCACATGCATTTTTTGTTCATCCACTGACCTCATACCATGATATAGAAAATATTTATATATTTTCATATCATAAAAAATATTATTGAAACCCAACCTAAAATGAATAATTCTATGTTTATCTATATAATGATGATTATAGTGCATAAAATGTTCACAATAGTCATCATGCACGGTCAATATTTTGGAAATCCATGTTTTGGATCCAAAAAATAAACATTTGTGGTATCCAAATTGAATATATTAGCATCTAGTGATTCCTAAAAATGAAACTAATTAATGAAAGAAGTAAAATATATTTTATTTTATTAGATTGTAGAGTTATACCATTGCATTATAAGCATAAAGAGGAGTCATTCATCTATGATTTTCTTTTCCAATGTTGTTTTTAGAAAATACTTTTTACGTTGATATTCATTAATTTTCAATGAATCATTTTCTGTAGAAATTGTTGAGGGATTAACGAGTCTAAATCAGGCTTTCCAGGGTTTTCCCTTTATATATTATTAATATATACGACTATAAAAATATTTATAGTTATTAACTATAATGAATATAGTAGGTAAATTTTTGAAAAAAAAATTATGAAAATGGACCACATTTATGTATTCACCATAGAGACTCCCAACCATTGAAACATTATAATCACATTTATACTCTCGATACCAACCATGCATGTAATGGACTATCTTAATATTTAGTCATTATATTTAATGTAGGATATATTTTCATATTTTAATGTTATATATGCATCAACTTATATTGTTAATATATGCGGTATTGAAACTGCTAGGGTGATGGTTCTCAGAGAAATTCCTTTTAATTTCTTGGTTGATCCACTAGATTGTCTTAAATCATCCTTTTATTTCCCAATTTTTTTGTTGCATCACAAATCATTTCAAACCATTTACTATCAAATGTTACTGTTTTTTCATTTTAAACAAAATAATTAAATATATACCTCATATATATATATATAAGATTAAAAATACATTCTATTAAAGTTAGAATATAATTATTTATTATGGTAATATACAGATCATCATGTGGAGTAAAAATGTGACACTTGGGTAAAGAGCTACTTAAGTCCCAACTCGCGCTTTATCTTATGGGATTTTTTTATTCTGTATCATGTCACTTGGGATATTTTACACCATACCCCTCACAACAAGTTGATGCGTGGGTTTCTATAGATATAAATCATATACAATTTCACCCTATATAATTTTAAAAATTAAATGTTATCAAAAAAAATTATTCAAATTTAGTAGGAAGAGTTATGTAAAATTTGATTACCTCAAGAAAGGTAACTAGTTGAGTGGAATGGATATTCTCAATGATAGTGGGGTTATGACGCTCTTCATGTAGTCATATTTTTTCCACTGGAAGTTCTATTTGATCCAATTTTATATATTGGCCTTCCAAACAAGACCAAAAATATATATTTTGAATCATTTATTTTTTACTATATGTCTTTCATCATCTCATAGGAATCTCATTTTGTCTTTATCTTCTCAAAATATGTCTAAGGTGACACTTCAAAACTTATTCCTCTAATGTGACACCCCCCTGGGTCACAGTGTTGTTTATTTTGTATTATTTTATCTTTTTTTGAGTAGTTTTGAGTTTTATTTGGTTGTAGGAAAAAAATCATGTTATTTAGAGTTTTTGGGTGAAGAAAAGGTAACTTACCTGATTAGTAGTAATCATACAGTGCACATGTAGTTGGATATATCATTTTGATAGAACTATTATTCATGGCTTCCCCCTAGTTTTTCATACTATGTGAAGCTCCCTAGAATCTATGAGGGTCTTAGAGTGTGTTAACGATGAGGTACACAGTTTGTAGAAACTATGTGATACCCTAGGAGTAACCATGAGAAGGGCCTAATGTACTAGGAATTGGATATTTTATATTTTATAAAACCTTTCAACCTATATAGATGTTTAATTTTTGTGTTTTCCCATTTTTTTCACTCTTTGATTTTAAGGGGTTTCACCCCTATTTGTCACCTCCAACATCGAATGATCCTTGAGAGCCAAATAGGAACTCTGCTACCTTTCTAACCTTGATTATATCCCTTACTTTAGTGATTTATATGTTGATTCAACATATTTATTTCTCATTTTTTATCTTCCACCCCTCTCCCTTTCTTCTCTACTAGTTCTGGCTTAGCCATGATCTTGAATCCCTCGTGACCAATTTTAGGGTTTTCGGTGGATCTAATGTTGTGGTTTTTTTTTTGTGTTTAGGGTTTATAAACATCATTCTTCTTCCCACGGGTTTGATCGCCATTTAAGGAAACATATTCTGAATAGTTTCAACATTATACTTATATCTGGAGATAGGTGATTCAATTCATTTTTTCCATTTCATAATTCAAGGTGTCATTGTGTTTTCTAAATTCATTTTTATTAAAAGTATGAATATATTGAATGAATTTTAAATTATTTGAAATAATTTCATTATATTTTTAGATTTTAATAATTGTTTCTTCATTTTAATTCCATGTTTCAATGATTTAACTAGATTTTTTAAAGATTTTGAGTTTTTATGAGATGCAAGTATGTCCATTAAAATAGTTTCCATATTATGTAATGGGTTTTGACCTGGTATGGGGTTTCAAAGAGAAAAACTATGTTTCAAAGGGAATTTGGTTTTTTAAGTGAGGTGTATACATATAAATGATTTTTAATGGGGTTATTTAATAAATTTTAGACTATGATTTAAAATTTATGTGTGGTTTTCCCCATGATAAAATACCAATATGGATAATTTTATATGGTATGATGTAAATAGGTGGCCTCTGGACTTGTTTTGGTTTTCAAAGAGGAATTACCCTATTGAAGGGTAGGTTTGAAATGTTTTATATAGAATGAGTGATCTTCATCATGTTTATGAAATGATTTAAATTATTTTTTATTAAAAGAGAAAGGGTTTGAAATCTAGGTCTGTGTTTTAGTGGTAAAGTCCCAATTGGAACATTGTTTTTTATATGGTGAGAGATATCCATTGATTTCCCCTTTCTTGTTTACCCCTTGAGTGGGTTCTTGATTACTTTTTGATTTATGTTTCTCCCCATATGTGGGAATGTGTTTTTTATGATTTACATGCATTTTATAAATGGGTATTTTCATTATTAGCCATTAGGGGTGGGGGTAGCTATGGTTATTCCTTTTGTGTATCACATGGATTGTTTGATTCTATGTCTCAATTTTTTTATTAGTCCTAAAAGAGTAGGTAATAAGTGAAATATATAATTTGTTCCTCTAGTTTGTCCACACACTGCTAGTTTCCCACCACTCATGTTATTCACAAGGTATATGTGAGGTTTTTCCCCCACAAAGAGGCATGTGTGGGATAATTGTTTAACTTGTGATTTGAACTTCAACACATTTTATTAGTTGGTTTGAGAGTGGTTATACTCTTATAGTGTTAGGTGCTTCACATATTTGTGACCTTAGGTAGAGCCCACGACACATTGATTTTTTCGTTAGTTATTGATTGAGGGGAGTTTGATCTAGTGTTCATGTGTATTATTTCCCCAGTTTCATTTTTATAGAACCTTCTCTTTTTATATTTCTATGTGTTTTATGCTATGTATGGTGGCTGCATTATTATTATTTATTCACTTGTGTTGGATCATTTTTATTGGGAACGTGTTTTCAAAGATGTTTTTAAAAAATATTTTGAAATTAAAGAGTCTCGTGTGAGTTCTTGAGGAGGATTTTAAAATGGTTGTTTTGGATGTATGTTTCCATGATCAGTCAATTTTTTTTTAAAATAATCATTTTAATTTAGATAAAAAAATGTGATGTTCTAAGAAATGTAAATAGTTTTGTGTGTGTTTTTGAAATGTCATTGGATAGTGTTTTTGTTTTAAAAACATATGTGTCTAGTTTTAAAAAAAAGTTAATTATTTGGAAAGTGTTTCTTGCAACTGTTTAATTTCCATTTGAAAAAATTAAAAATCATACATTCTAGTTTATTTATGAACTAGAATTGATGAATTTCCTTATGAAATGAATTTGATAGATTCTTAATGTTTTTTTGAAATAATGGGATTTTTTTCTCATGCTTATATATTTCTGGTTCTGGGTTCTTTGTTGGATCCTTATTGATTTTCGTTCCCATCATGGGATGAGTTGGTTGGTGGTGAGAAACTAAGGGTTTCATGGAGATGGTTCAGGATCAGATGAAGTGGGTTTTTTGCTATTTTATTTTTGGTTAGTTTTATATCTATTCTTCCTGGAAGTATCTTTTGTTATTGAAAATGATTTTGTATATGAAATTTGGTTGGATGATGAATGTTTTTATGACCTGTTTGGAATGTTTATTTTTTTGGGATCATGAATTTATTTATTCTACTATCCTCATATCTATTTTCACATAAATCATTCTAAATAGTATTCTTGTGATTCTTAGGAACTTTTTTTCATCTTATGGGGATCGGTAATTCCCTTCAGATTTTGTAATGTGTCAGGTCAGGTGTTGGGTCAAATGGTAGCTCGGGTTGAATGATTACATCTAATGTGGAAAAATTCATTTTTCTCCATCAAATCTATTTAAAGTCGTTATTCTTTAGGTATAGTCAATATTCATTATTATGTACCAACCATATAAAAAATATAATAATAAATAGAAATTTTTATATAATATCATTATAAATAATAAAAAAATATTATTATGTCATAAATACACAATATTCATATACTACTTGTGTGTTTTCATCTACTAGTATCCCTTGTTATTTACATGGGCCCCTTTACATAGCGTATGATGTTGGATGAAAGTGGATTTATATTCTTAATCATGAATCTACATATAATCAAAGGAACATATGTTATTTAATATAACATAAAAATTTTATTTTATATTTAGAGTACATATTATTTTCTATTAAAGTGAAAAATTCACCATCCTTGAATTATGATAGGTGTACATTGGTTTTGGTTCATTTGGATTATTTTAATCACTCCATTGATATTTCATAGGTTAAAATTTTTTAATCAAATTTTATAATTGAAATAATGTAAATAATAATATTTATGGCTATAATTCACGTGAAATGATTCTTCATCATGTATATTAATGAAAGATTTCATTGTTTACTGGTTTTTAATGTGTGTATACGTAGATGGTGAGAAGACATTTTCTTCCCCCTATGCATCCCTAAGGTGACTCATTGTTAGAAGTTACTAGAAGACTCTATGATATTTTCTAGAAACCATTTATATAAGTTTCTTAAAGAAATCATATAAAATAAATGAACTTAATATGGGATAATGGAAATTAAATCAATATTTCTTTATAATTTTTTTTGGTAAAATAGAGTAAGTATATAATAATATTATCCTAATTTATTCTCAAATGGATGCATTTAATGAAGTCTTAACATTTCCCCACCTATCTACATCAATTGTAATATGAATTTTTATTATGACCCCAACATAACTTATAAAAACTCACTTATTGAGGTTAATAGGTTGGGTTCATTGATTCAATCTATCCTGAAATTTTATATATTTTATTCTTACTATAGTAATTTTAGTTAGAATAATGATTCTATGCATTTTATATTTTTTTATAAACATGCTGTTGATTCCATAATAATTCCACATCTTCAACATCAATCATTCGTTCTTCCTTAGGACTGGTAACATCATCATGTGGATAAATCATTATCTAAATGAGTAGTAAAAATTTAATCTATATTACATAGATGTTATAGATAAGACAAAATATTATAAGTAAAAACATATTATATTAAAAAAATTCAACATACTCATTTAATTCTCAATATTTCCCTAGTGGTTTAATTAGTTTAAATCCTCTATTGAGTATCCAAATTCTCTCATTGTGTCCTTCTCTACCATTATAGACAATTTTTATCTTGGTACCACCATCAAATGATTGTAATATCTCAATGAAATAGTTATCCTCAATTGAATATTCATCTAACCATGCAGTTTTTTAGTCTCCAACAAAACAATTGACCAACTACAATTTTCAAGATCTAGGACATAAAATATATGCACTATGTGAGATGTTGTTATGAATGGTTTATCCTTATACCATTATACACTGAAATTCACATTCAAATAACTCAATTCATCAAATTTAACTACTTTCTTATTTTCAATGTATTGTCAATAAAAAATTGAAATTGAAATGTTTTATAATCCAACATTTATATCTCTTCAATTATGATAAAATATGACATATTTTCATAAATTGAATTTCTATCCTTAGAATCTGGTACATTCATTTCTTCTCTATAAAAATAATTCCACTATTTTTTATCATACTATGTTTGTCATTTTTCTTTTTATAGAATTCGTAGTAATTAATTACAAAACAAGTATAAGATATTAGATTTACATTTTTTTCCCTTGACTGGCCATCAAAGTCATTTGGCAATTGAATTATTATTTGAATACAACTCCTTATAAATATTATTTTGGATCCATCTTATAAACTATTTAATACATGCATTTGATATCCATCCTTTATCTCATGATGGATTCAAATGTATAAGAATTAATTTGTGGGATTCCACATATTGTGTATCCTTTCACTATTTTTTAAAATGTAAATGTGATATTACTCCCACTCTATTATTTTACTTGTAACAACATCTCTTATGGAAACCCATTCTCCCAGAAGGTTTCCGCTATGACGACATTTTCATCAAACAAAGCTATCACTATTTTATAGGTAATGAATATAGAATTCAATAGATTCTTCAATAATATATCTCTATGAAATAAAACCCTTTTTATAAATTTGATTCATGGAGTATTGTTTTAAAATATTTTTATACCATTTAATGGGGTACATCCATCGATAATGTATAGGACCAGAATCTTGAATCTATCTAAGTAAGTGAACCCTCATATAGACCATTATGTCAAATAATGATGGTGGAAAAACATCTCTAATAAATATAATTTGACTTTAATTTCCTTATTCATGAATGGAATCATCATTATGTATATAAAAATACTATATTTTGATTTGAGAAAGAAGAAAATTGTTGTATATATATTACGTAAATTTTATTAGAAGGATCTATAGTAAATATATAAGCATTAAATCTTGCATAAAACATGATAAACATATAATTTTTGAACTCATGAGTTCAAATTAGTCTTTAAAATGATTTTTTTTATTTTTTATGAATATCTCTATGAAAATTTGACATCATTAAAAAGGGTGAGAAAATGAATATCATCTTGTCTAGATAGTGTGTAAGATACTAGAAGAATAAAAATTCATATTTTTGATTCTGACGCTTTCTTTAGGACTGTGTGTAGTAAATTTTTTTCCCCTAAATTTTCACTTCCCAAAGGTGGACATATTTAATCAATTTCATTGATGATGTCTACTACATCATTGAAATGGGATGGTGGGATGTCAGTTCCTCCTTCCATGGGTTCCTCCTTCAATCCCATCACTTAGTCCGGGTCTCCCTTATAGATTTAAGTTGTTTTTATGGAACACATTCATAGTACCATATCATTATGGATGATGGTTAATTAAACTGTTTTTGTACTGATATTGATGTAACCTTCAGTTAGGATAGTAGTTACATTGGGAATCTCTTGGAATATCTGGATGTTGGGAACACTGGTCACTTGTGAATATTCCTCTAAGGAGGGTATATTATATGAGGCATCTTAGGTGTGGAACCTAAGGCATAACATATCAATTTTGAGGTAATTTACTCTATGGTTTCAAGTAATTCAAGTATTTTTTCCTCAGGTATCCCATGTTTCTTTCATGGGGTAGTTATTGTGGTTCATGTCTTGGGTTTTACATCACGTGGAGATAGATCAGAACGCCTAGTTAAGATTTATTGGGTAACAAGTTTACCATCTTTTAGAGAGAATATTTTTTGATAAGAACTCCCCACGGAGGTTGATCGGGGAGGTGTTTCCCAAATAGGATAGGTTTCACGCCCAGATAGATTGCCGATGGATTATAACACCTCATGGGGGAGATCTAGAGTTTTGGATCAGGATTACCCTATATAGGTTGATCCAAAGGTGCGTCCCTAAGAGGGAAACACTGAGTTTACCATTGTCAGTATTGAACCTCAAAGAGGAATCCTATGAAACCTATTTAAAATATAGGGATCAAAACCCACATAGTTCAATACCATGGTTTATTTTCATGTGATATGACTGATCTATGCAGTTTGAAATTATTTCATAATGGTGCTCGTGTATGAAAAGAAGAATCTATAAGGGATGGTCTCAGGATTGATTATGAAATATTACCATTATAATAGGACCACTCTTAGTAGTAATGTGTGTGGATTATTCATGAGAACTTCCCTCTATGGGTTTCCTATCCAGTAGTGGGGGAGAAAGTGGAATCCGATGATGATCGTACATGGGCAATCCAATTCTCATCACACAAAGTGAGGATAAAGTTCTACATCATTTTCTCAGGATGTTGTCATGATTCTTAACATTGTATGACTAGGATGTGGTGCTATACAGTATTATATAATGTATTACTGACATTTTCATGCTATTTATCATAGTATGATGAGGATGTTGATCTAGGAAACATTATGTCATGCATCTCAGATATGAGGGGACTCACTTCTCACCCCTTGGGATTACCTGACCAACACTCATGCACCTTTGAGTGGTAAAAGGCAATGGAACTACCATGGAATATTGGTCAATCATGAGGTCCATGTTAGAGTACTAATTCTTAAAAGACACATGGTTAGAGTACCTATGCATTGAATGAAAAATAAGAATAGAGGCTCGATATGCACTAGGGGTGAGGTGGCCAGAAACATGAGTGGGTGAAATAGGTCACATGGAGTCTCAAGGTGTAGCTGAACTAGTCTATAAGTGGTATGGCCCCCACAAAAACTCAAACTTCATGAAGGAGTGACATAATAAGGGATGTGCAATATAGAGGCTGAGGAGAGATGTTTCATGATTCTTGGTGTCTTGCAGAGAGGTAAATCTTGAATCTCAGCTGGCTCGTGGAGTTTAAGTGGTTCACTAAGGGGTATAATTCTTGAAATGGTGTCCCCCTACATCATAGTTAGGTTCTTATTCAAAGGTAGAGTGCTTCGTGAAGGATGAATACTTCATGAAGCCTCAAGTTCCACATAGGGTGTTCTTCCATCATGAAGGGAATGTGCCTTCACAAAATGAATCTGTACAGTGGTTGGAGGTTCTTATGAACAAAATAGATGTGGTTTCAAGATGATAAGATACCTTGGTTTATCCATTTTTTATATTATTTGTGATGCAGGGGAGGTTTCCAAAGTTGACGAGGTTCATGAATAGAGGGGGATTTTTGGAAGTCATAAGGTCACATGTTGTACCAAAAATGTTGGGTTGAAGGAGGTATTTATATGGCATGGGGTTCACGAAGTTTATAGGAAGTGACAAAATAAGGTGATCTTCATGCATGTCCGAGTTTTACGAGTCTGAATTTCATGATCGAGGTGATAATTTCAACCATTTTCACATTCTTGAAGTACTTCGCGACTCTGAATTCCCATGGAAAGGATATCTGTGTGATGCCTTAACACATTCACGAAGGAGATCCTCATTCCACGAGCTTCCCGAGAACCATCCATTCACATCCCTCATGAGCTTTAAAACCATAAACCCCTAGAGTGTTTTTGGGCTTCTTTAGCTCAAATTAATTTTGAAATGGAAATTCTTGTAACACCCTATCCAGACTGACCACTAAGATGATAGCTAGACCTATGGATCACTTGGCCTCAAGCACGCCACCCCATATTTCATAGGTTTCCAAATAGTAGTGAGAGTATAAGGAGGTGACAGCAGAGAGACTATACCCTTGTGATCAGAGTAACACAATGGTGTAATAGAAATAAAAAAATAATACTACAATAAAATTAGTAAATAATGAAATACATGATAGCAGATGAAAAAAATAAACTGAATATAAAAGTTGGACAACACCAATATACAAAAAATGAATGCATTCCCTAATGATAATGAATAAGAAAAAATAGAATACATACAATAGGAAATAATATAGAGTACAATACATGTACATTGAAAACAAGTAAAATCCTCAAGGGAAATCTCTATAATCGTCTTAATCTCCATACCAATCATGTGCTTCGAACTCCAAGGTACAAGAATGACATCACAAGCAATATTCCATGGTCCTCAGAACAGAAAAATGTAATTGGGTACCCCATTGAAATGGTGGCCTGAGTAGGGTGTGAGATAGAAATCTCAGTAGGTTTCCATCAACAATTTTTATAACTAAATCTAGTCCATGAAATATAAAGAAAATTAGTGCAGGTATAAGATGAATTATAAACATAACTTATTAACTAAAAACCACCCACCTATGTTCCTAAGGGACACATGGTGGCTATACCTGCTTTGGCCCATAGCCGAAATATGTGTCTAATCAATTAACATACATATGTAGTAATTTTATATATGTATATAAAATAGTTATATATCACATCCACCTATATGAACCAAGTACATACGGATGTAAGTGGCCATATACCTTGAATACAAGCTACTGGCTAGACCAGGGTGTAATTATGGCATCCACAACTAGTCTAAAATAGCATATATGCTCTAGTAATGGGGTACATTCCCTACATCTCATAATGGGTGGGAGACGTCATGCTTGTCACTCGAGATGGTATGTGTACCATCATGTCAACAATTGAATAGAAGTGATCACACCATATTTTTAGCACTCACAAAGGATGTAATTCACCATGCTCACCATCCACTAGTATCACTAGTACCAGACATCATAGTCAACACCCGATGTAAGGGAGCATGATACCACCATTCTCAATAGCACCCTTACCAATATTCCGTGTACTATGTATAATGTGTAATCATGTAATGATAATAATAATCGGATCCATGATGTATTACCTATCATGCCCTGCATTTACAAATCCCATTATAAACAATGGATTTCTATTTATTATAATTCTAATTAAGCATGAAATAAATGATGTGGCCTTTACACCAATTAAATTTCATTTCATTTATAACATTCAATTCATTCAAGGCATCCAATAAATTATGAATCATTTAATTCAAAATAATAATGACATATTATTTAAAACATTGAAACAATCAAGGATAGAAATATATCATGTGAATCCATTCCATTTATATCATACAACTCAATTAAATAAAAAACAATCATGAAATTTATATTCAAATCATTATATTCCATTTAATCTATTTATAACATGAAATATCAATTATAAGGCTCAATAGGTACATAGAAGGTACAATAGTCCATTGGAAAATTACATACATGCGTAATCTTTTTTATAAATCAAGCTAATCCCTTAAGAGTGTCATGGTTCATTTTTTATTTAGATAGAAGTGGGAATGCCATGCACTTAAGAGGTTCTATGGTTTAATGATCAATTATATAAAGGTAGGGACACCTAATTAGAAATATCATTTAAGTCTATTCACAAGTATTGTATATATCAAACAACAACAAAAATCATAGTAGAAACACCAAAGAACTAAGGGAAAACTAGATGCAATTAATTAATCATCACTTTATATTTATCAAGATAACACACCTCATCTGAGGGGTTCTATTAAAAAACAAGAAATTCTTGTTCAAATAATTCATTTAGGATACTTAAACATCCATCTCAAACGAATGTCTAAATTCATCAAAATAATCATTTTAAATTAACTAAAAAACATGGAAATTTAATTCATAAAGATTCAATGGAATTTAAAAGGAATCATTATTATTTAAACAACTACATAAAAGGGAAAATCCATCTATATTCTAAGTCAAATTCCTAATAGTCATTTCATGATTTTAGACATTTAATTAAAAGGAGGAAAATAATCTAGCACACCCACAGGGTTTTTGTGATTGATATTGACATCCTATAACTACATAAAAATATTCAATGATAATAAAACTAGATTCTTATATAAATTTATATTTAAGAAATAATTTTTAAGGAAACACATGGTAAAGTACAACATGTGACGCAATGAAATTGTTTAAAAAATGATAGAAAATGTGGGAAAAGACATAGAACAACAACCTCATATCGAAGATGATCCACATGTCCAATATAAATCTTTGAATTGGTCTATTTTGGAAGAAATCGATGATAAAGTCATTTTCCTTGAAAGTAGGGAAAATGATCTTTCACCACAATATCTTTTTCAAGAGGATATTAAATGAAGAACGATTCATAAGTGATAGAGGTATTAACTATGTGGATCCATGGAGACTAATGGATATTGAATATAATTATGGATGAGGGAGATCCATTAATTCTTAGAATATGATGAGGGGGAACCCACAACATTGGGAGGGAGAGCTTAGGTGGTATCTAGGAGAAAAAGAAAAAGAAAAAAGAGGTTTTAACCTCATTAAGGGTATAAGAGTAATTTTACCCCTAAAAACCAAATAGTATAGTTTGGAGACAAGGATTTCCCAAACCATGCACCAATCGCACAACTTCCACTACCTACGAACCTCACCTCACACAGTTTTCCCACATAGTATGCCTAACCATGCACTAAACACGTGGTGAATATTGATAGGGTACTTCCTAAGTAGAACTAACCATGTGGGATAGGATCACAGTGTGGTTAAACCCTATGTAGCCCGTGTGGGGTTATTTTCCTCCTCTGAAATAGGGCACACATTCTTCTCCTAGGTCCAAACAGTTTTAGACAAACTATGCGCTCTTTTTAGACTCTCCAAACTGTATAGTTATGGGGTCTGGTACTCCAAAAACTCCATGAGACATAAAAAGAACATCTCAGGACATTACCCAAGTCTGAAAAAAATACATTGAAGTGTTTAAACTCTCATATTTATGTTTTGAATCCTAGTTCAAAGTATGACCCATCCAGTAAATGCCAAAATTTAAATTCCCTTTAAATTTTACCTTGGCTCAAAAACATTGATTATTACAACCTCACCGCCTTAAAACATATTATACCCAGTAAAATATATGGAATAAATAATACATCACTCAACCTACAAGGGTGATGGAATTATCATTCAAATATTCATGTTTCATTTCCAAACACCCAATGAACCTTTTTTGTATTTCTCAATCATACAGCACTTGAGCTACATAAATTTGATCCAATGATTGTTCTTTAAATGAAACTCTAAAATGGTGCTAATAAGATCTCATGTATCTAGAGTCACATTAATGTGTCCATCTCATTAAAAATCTAACCAATGGTGCTCCCCTCCATAGGTATTAACATTAATGGAAAATTTTGGACCACGAAATTCTCAATCATCAGAATTTCCTTACAATAACACTCTAAGAATTTTAATGACTCTCCTATCATGTTTTATTTAATAGGGAAAACCTGATTACATTAAAATCCATATTAGGGTCCTTATTGTAATGGAATGGTTGAATGTCAATCATCCTAACCAAAACTATCCAAACATTCTTTCTCAAAATACACTAATGACAATTTGATCGCACCAGCCTAAACATAAATGTGTTCTTAAAAATGGTTTCCTATGACCGTACACATTCAACAAGAAAGATAAAAAAGTTGTGTCACTCTAGAAAACCTCTCTGTATACACTCTATTTGGATAGTTAACGTATTATACAATGAACTGCAACGCCTTTATCCAATTAATCATTAATTTACAATGAACATGCTCAAAAAATCACATAACTGACTTTCAATGCCGTTCCTTGGTTAGGCCATCACATGAACACTTAGTCAGTCGTACCTCCATATGATCAAGAGTGTATTCCTGATCTGTCCAACTATAATTTTCATCCTTTAAACTTCACCCCAAGTCCAACAAGAATTCTGCGATACCTTTGGTTTCAATTTCATAGAGTCCAAGGATCTAAACCATGGTAGTCTATAATCTATGTTTATGAGTGAGATGTTCGTACAAAGAAAAAATGTCCTCATCAGATCATTGGCTTTGTCGAGAGTTTCATCTATCGAGCATTCGAGTCAAATGAAATGGTTGCTGTCCAAGAGTCCATTCAATTTATTCCTTCACGAGAATCCTGGTATCAGTAAATACTAACCATGGATCAATTAAAACCATACATCCATTAGGAAACACCGATATAGACCACTTACCAAACCCAAAAACATTCAAAACTCTAGTGCGGTATTTAATTGACACTCTCTTAGTGTATCAAGGATGGTTTCAAGATAGGGAACATTCTCTTCATTATGTGGAATATACTAAAAATATTTTGAATATTACCAAAAAGAAGAACACAGTCAAACAACTATTGGTAAACTTCTTGGAAAGAAGCTTGAATTCACCTGTCGATGCATCATCAACAGATCAACAAGCCTTTATACCCTGAGGGATTTTTTATGGCTCAATATTATGCACCAAAGTCTTTCAAAGACCAATTATGTTTATCAAAGGTCACATACTCAGCCAAACACAAAAAAATCATGATACCTTTCAAGCACTGACTATATTTAAAAATTATAATCCACAAGGGCCTTCAAGAAAGAACAACTACTTACAAATGATCCCCCTAGGTTTTTCCTTTTATCTAAAAGGAAACATGTCCATCAAAAATTATGAGACACTCCCCTCCATTGGATTTTCTTAGTTGTCAGGAGGATAGATAGATTGAACGCTCATAAGTGCACTAGATCATATTTATCTCAAACAAACACGTGACTCTCCTCCAAGCCATGCTATCATATGTCAAAACATTTGGTATGAAAACCAAAATCAGAACGACTTTCATATCAAAACAACTGATTCTCTTGGAAGTCATCCCAAACATTTGAAAAAACTAATTCTTTAACTCATAGGTTACTCTACACTAGAGACGAACTTAGAACATACTCAATATCACAAGGTTCAACGTTATATCAAAATCAACATTTTCATTATAACATTTAGGAACTCAATGGGTACTGCGTAAATAAATACACACTACCTTGAGGATTTAAAAACATAACATAACATCTACGACACTATCAATATGTGCAAATATCCCTATGCATTCATGTATCAAGTGTCATGTACAAGAGATTTAACACCAAATTATATTTCCCCAAATGACCTATAGCATGGTTGATGACATACCATGTCATCTATAACTGAGGAAAAGAGAGGTTAACATGGCCTACTAAGTAGCTGGCCATTCCTAAGTCATGTTTAAACAATTGAAACTGAGAATTTCTCAATGCTCCAACCCATAAAAACAAATCCAAGGATACCATGACCACCCATCTGAACAAGGGTTTCATTCAAAAATAAATATTCCTATAAGTAAAAAATGACATTTTAATGAAACCATCTATTATAAGTCTTAAAAAATTATAAAGGAATTTAAGCTCTAATGGTGATACCTACCTTGGGTTATCCCCTTACAAAATCATAAGCATCAGCCCTATCACTAGGTCAGGCCAAATAGATTTCACCAAGCCATAAACCTATCATTTAATCCACTTCTAGAAAGGAAAAATACCTATGGAAAATTCTCACATTTATGTTCCAAGGCAAGTAAACTATAAGTTTAAACTTCCCTTAATATGGAGTTTAATCTATGGAAACTACATCAGGTTTCATTTTTAACACCTTTACATTGATTCACATTCAATATTAAAACATTTAAGAGATTTTTAAAACTAAGAATCAAGTAGAAATTATAAAAAAAAGAACTAGGTAAAAGATGAGGGAAAATAGGTAAGTCTTATCAAAAATTAATTTTAAAAAATTTATATTTTTTTGACATTCCTTATTAATTAGGAAATTTATCATATAAATTCATTTTAAAAGACAAGGATACCTATAAGGGTCCCGATAAGCCAACCTGGGTTCATCGAAATGTTACACAATAGCATTTTATTAATTATTAATATTTTAAAAAACCCATAAAGTTTTAACTCATATGAAACATTCCCCAACTAACCTACTTAGGTCCAATTATGCATTTAAGAAGCTAACCACATGATCACTAGGACCGTGTGATAGTGTCAAATCCTTTATATAGGAAACCAATTAATTTTAAATGAAAATTAAAAAAATTACAATTAATAACGATTTGAAATTATAACATGGCCATATATAATGGTTCAATTATAGTAATTTCCATTTAAAAATTCATTAAGTTCTCATACACTTTATAAATTGAAAATTAGCTTCTATTAATCACAACCAATTATCTTTAAAATTTTCACTTTAGCAGCCTTTTAATTTTAAACAAAGGTCTCTACATATTTATAAGGTTAAAATATGTATGAATACATGGTTTAGCCTTTCCCAGTTACAAGGAAACCCATACACCTATCAATTCAATAATAGCTCCCATTTAAATTGAAACTATTTAATTTCATCCCATGCAATCAATTGTATATCAAAAAAAACAAGAATTTTATAATAAGAATAAACCATAAAAAACATATTATAAACACAAAATCTTGGAATATATTCACCTATGATGTTATATAATAAGGTATGATAAAGAAAAAAAGCATGAGATACACTTAAGGCACCCATTCCAAATCAATAGGAAACCAACAAGTATAGCTACATGGAATGGAATATACATGGAATGTGAATTTCTCTATGCCTAATATGATTCATGTAATGATTCATCCTTTTCATACTAGTGGAAGGGAAAAATTCTATAAATCTCATAAATCAATAAGTAGTAGAAAGTGCACTATTCACTCAAGGTGAAATAATAATCAACTATAACAACAAACAACATTAGCAATAATCCCATCCTGGATCACATGAACTCTTCCCTGTGGGTGGGGTGATCAATCCCATACACATCTATTTACCATGTGTAGACACATTCCTAGTCTTGCATCTAATAGGAACAAACATTAAGACAAATGGAAAAAAATAAAGGCTATGCTACCACTTTGTAACATCGTGGCCCAACTGACTACTAAGATGGTAGCTGGACCGGTGGGTCACATGGCCTCAAACATGCCTCCCTATATGCCAGAGACTATTGTCAAGCATTGATGGTGTAAGGATGTGATGGTGGGGAGACTATACCCTCATGATCAGAGTATCTCAGTGGTGTAATAGAAACTATAAAGTATACAACAAAGGAAGTAGTAAATAATGAAAGACATAGCAGTGGAAGAAAAATATAAGCATAATAGAAAAGGTGGACAATTACAATATACATTATATACATATATGTCTTGAAGATAATATACCAACTAAAATAGAAGATATATAATAAAAAAAATATATAGTACAATACATGAAAAGGATAATAATTAAAATTCTCGGGGGAAATCTCCCAGAGCATCTTGAGCTCTAGCATAGTCTTATGCTTCTAACTCCCAGGTACAAGCATGACAACAAAAGAAATAGTCCTTGGTCTTGAGACCATAAATATCTGCATGGGTACCCTAGTGAAATGGAGGCCCAATGAGGGTGTAAGATATAAAACTCAGTATGTTCCCACCCATGGTGTCTACAACTAAATTCAGTCCATGAAATATAGAGAAATTTGTTCATGTATAAGTAGAATTATAATCAAAACTCAATAAATAAACAACCATCCTAGGTCCCTAAGGTACACCTGGTGACTATACATCGGCTCGTAGTAGGAATATGCATCTAATTAGTTACCATATATATATTGTAATATTATACATGTATATAATATTTATATAAAGCTCATGCACATATATGAACCAAGTGTGTGTGGATGTAAGTGGCCATATACAAGGAATACTAGCTGATGGATGGACTGAGGTGTCACTCAGACATCCATAACCGGTCTAAAAAATCATATAATCTCAAGAAATAGGCTAAATTCCATACATGACATAATGATTGGGATACTTCATGCTCATCACTCAATATGGTGAGTGTGGTGTCTTATCAATAGTTAAATAGAAGTGATTGTTTATTCATGTCAACACTCATAATGGATGTGATGTTCCATGCTCACCATCCACTAATATCACGGGTGTGATACGTCATGATGAACACCCATTGTAAGGGAGCATGATACCTCCATGATCAACACCACCATTTCCATCACTCCATAGGCTATGTATATGGCATAATCACGTGATAATAATAGTAATCACATCCCTGAGGCATTACCTCTCATTCTATACATTACCTAATCCCATTATAATTAAGGGAATTTTATTTATTACTATCCAAATTAAGTAGGAAATAAATAGTGTGGTCTTACCACACTTTACATTTAATTTTATTTATAACATTCAATTAATTCCGGCATGAAATCCATCATAAATAATTCCATTCAAAATAATCAAGAAATATCATTTAAAACATTTAAACAATCATGGAAGAAAATCTATCTTTTCAATCCATTCTATTTATATCAAACAAGTCAATTAAATGAAACAACCATTGTGACCATTATATTCAAATCATTACATTACATTTAATTTATCTAAAACATGGAGTGTCAATTATAAGTCTCAAGAGGTACCTATAAGGTACTAATACATTAGGCGATTACCTTCAAGGTTAATATCATTTATTAAGTAAACCAATACCTTAAGAGGGTGTTGGTTCTTTAGTTATTTATATAGGAGTGGCCATGCCATGCATTTATGAGGTGCCATGGTTAAATGAACATTTATAGAAAAGGAGTTACAACCCATTAGAAATATCATTTGAGGACATTAACAAGCATTCCATAGATCAAACAACACAAAAAGGAAAAGTAGAAACACCAATTCACTAAGGGGAAAACGATACAATCCACTAATCATCACATTATATTTTTGAAGACAACATACCTCATATAAGGGGTTTTATTATAAAAGCATGACATTTTTATTTAAAAAATTCATTTCTCATATTCAAACATCCATCCCAAAGTCATATCTCGAATCATCAAAATAATTGTTTTAAATTAACTAACAAACATGGAAATTCAATTCACAAAGGTTCAAATGGAATTTAAAATGATCCCCTTTTATTTAAACTACTACATTCAGGGGGAAACTCCATTTATACTATAAGTTTAACACTTAAAAGTTGTTATAGACTTTAATTCATTTAATTATAAATGGTAAAATAATCTAGCACCCCCATGATGTGTCCATGATTGAGATTGACATCGTAATAGTACATAACAATGATCAACATGAGTAAAATAGGGTGACTATATCAATTTAGATTGAAGAAATTATTTTTTAAGGAAATGTGTTGTAAATTCATGCATGTGTCACAAAGGATATATTTATAAAATGATAGAAAAAAGAGGAAAATTTTATAGACCTTCTACCTCATATTGAGGATGATCCACATGTTGAATATCAAGTTTTTATTTGGTATGGTTTGGTTGAAATTGATAAAACATACAATTCACTGGAAATAGGGAAAATGATATTACACCATGATAACTTTTTGAATAATATATTAAAAAATAATAATTCAAATGGAAATGTGATCTTACCAATTTGGATCCATAGATACTAACGGTGATCAAATGGGATGATGGATGAGGGAGAGCCATTGATTCCTAGAATAGAAGGAGGAGGACCCCACTACACAGGGATGAAGAGATCACATGGCTTCCTGGAGGAGAATAAAAAGAAAAAATAGTTTCAAATGTCATAAAGGGTAAAAGATTGATTTTACCTCTATAAACCAAGTCACATGGTTTTTCCGTATAGCATGGCCAAACTGTGTGCCAACTATGTGGTTTCCACTTCCTAAGAACCCCACCTTGCACGGTTGTCCTATAGGTTTCTCCTAACCAAGAACAAACCATGTGGTGAATAGTGTGAGGGTAATACTAAGTGGAACGAACCATGTGGGATAGGTGCATAATTTAAGTAAACATGTGTAGCCCATGCGGGGAACTTCTCCTCTGATACAAGCCAAATAGTTTTCTACTATAGACCACATAGTTTCAAAAAACTTGTTCACCCTATGAAGACCCTCAATACTTGATATTTATGAAGTCCCCCCCCCCAAAGCTCAAAGAGGCACCTAGGTAAACTCTCAAGACATTACCCAAGTCTAAAAACACATTTAAGTATTACAACTATTGAAATTACATACCAAATCCCAGTTTAAAGAATGAACGATCCAGTAAACCCCAAAATTAAAATTCCCCTAGAATTTTCCTTTATCTAAAAAACACATGTTGTTACAATGATTTCCTAGATAATTACTATGAAATGAATATTTCAATGAAAAAATAACTCCACCCCCCTAGAATGGGATCCAACAAGAAAATAGAGGGATAGATTCTGAGGTAGAATCGCTGAGAATTGGAAATCAACTCCCGTTCACAAAGAACATTCATAAAGGACCTTCACAAAGCCCTCTTTGCGAGGAGAATCATGAAATTATGGATATATGTATGCTAATAAATATTAGAGGGGGCCTTAGAGAGACAACCTAACATTCATGGATATAAAATCATGTTCTCCCATTTTTTCAAGCTTAAATACTTCATTAGGGATTTTTGATATTGATCTCCGTCACTCATGATGCTCTCCTTCTCCGTGAGATGAGTTCTGTGAACACTGCTCCCTAAAGAAAACCATTGAAAATGCTTCCTCTATGAGCTGATTTTTCATGAATGAACTTTTTGATAATCCTTCATAAACTATACTCTAAAAAAAATATGTCCTGAATCAAATGGAAAAAATTCATTGGGAGGAAATAGAAAGGAATATTATTATTGGAGAGAGTGTTTAAATAACCCCATACTATTACTCACTCATCACACTACAAATAGAGTCTCAATGTGAGTACCCATTTTGTATTATGTTGTTGCAATATTTATTTGGGATGAGATATGACATTTTTATCCCTACAGATATCAGCGAATATCTAGCCTACTGGTTCAAAATAACCCTAGGACAATACCAGTCGCATAGAGATGTTGGATGCCATATCTATAAAAACAACATGAAAATCACAACCAAAACTCTATGGAACCATGTCAACATTATTGATGGGGAGTATTAGGAAGATGAAGAATCCTCATTTCATTGAGAGATTATTCTCAAGGTGGGTTTTGGGGATCTTCTAAATTGATGCAGTAAAAACTGGGACCTATGCTATGGAAGAAACATTACCTATGAATGGGCATGGTTCTATGGGGTATGTGCATCATTCCATGAATTTGAGGATGATATGAAGCTAGTAGTGATCTATGAGGTAGTTTTTTCTGCATATTTTCATGTTTACTGACACCAAGACATCATGCTAGAGATACTGACTAGGTAGTCAGCAGGAACCAACACATTCGACCAGAATCGTAGTGAGGATTAGAATTATCCTGTGGGATATTCACAAGATCACTATGTTCCAAATCCATGCAGTTATGTACGATGAGTTCCCCCTCTAGATAATGAGTGGGAGGAAAAGGAGAAAATTGCATCCCTTATGAGGTCATTTCTATGCCTAGTGCAGGGAACCAACAAAGAGAGTCCAGGGATGAGGGACATTACATTTATGTAATGGTTTATCTAATTTTTGAAAGAGACATTGGAAGAACTAGTCGAGGGGGAGGAGATAGAAAAAAATATATACTAGGGAGGCCATGAACATGCCTTGGGGAATACCAGTATATCTAGGAGCATTCTTACTTGTAGATCTGGGAGGTGAACCAATGACATTTGTGGGGATATATAATAAATTAGGAGTCATGAAGGTGGGGCTCATTAGTGCACTCATCTATGGATGGATGCTCTCAATGTGGGATGCACACATGGGGGTGTGGTCAAGCACCGTTATTATGGCGTTGATGCTAGTGATGGGGTGGAACATCAACATAGTTTCCCTGGTATTGGTGAATCTATACGAAGTGATTCATAACATCAATGAAGGGAGGACTCTACTTTGTGTGTGTGGGCCCCTCCATTTCATGTACATTTGGGTGGCCACACACATGGGGGATATGAGTTCATAAACCCTATCTCTACTCCAAATATGAATTTCTATCTAGAAATCATGAATATAACTTGGAGTATCCCACTCAATATGGGATTAGTGGATGTGTTGGTAAAGGTAAGGTTGGAGGTGCACTTCATGATCAACCCATTCCCCCTTTGAAAGGAGCAGGTGACCAATTATGGTGTAGGGACCATTGAGAATCGATTGTTCATATTAAACATCTTAGGTGTGGTACTGGTGGAGATGGTTGACTCCTATCTAGTCTCTAAACTGTTCAATCTACTCCGGTTCTCAAGGAAGTTTAAATGTCAACATTAGATGACACCGAATGTATACACTGAGGTGCTCCAAGAGTGTCAACATTTAGTTCTAAGGAAGATCTGGTGCATGTTCACATGTGAAGATGGAACGATTAAGAATGAGCTATTGTCACCTACCGCTAAAAATAGAATAATCCATAAAAATGTGATGATATGGGAGAGTGTGTATTATGGGGAGATTCTAAGGAATCATAATACCTTGTCCAACAAATTATAATCCCCATAACCATGGGGTCGATGGATAGAATTGGTCAGAGTGTGTTGTGGGAGGCAAAACTGGTCCACTGGGTAGGGATGCTATTGTAGGGAGAGTATAGGAAAAAAGTATGTTCCCCTATGGACATGGTCACGAGAAAAAGGAGAACCCTCTAGGGCAGTTCGAGGGGAACATGTGAAATATATAAGGAATTGGTTGTGATATACAAGTATTCTCATCAATGTACAATTTCCAAATGCTTGGGATAGCTGTGGGATCTTTAAGCTGCCCAACACTCTCCTTGATATGAAGTGATATTAGAACTGAGAGGGAATATACCTCATAGGGTTGGTCCATGCCATAGATATATTTTATGTTCCCCAAGAGGATGATGTTCAATACATTAGATAGATGTAGGATCTATTCCACTCTCAGGGAACGACCTATACATTAACCACCCAGTTGAATGTGTTGTTGGGGATGACCCCTTCTTCAGATCTGTCAGATAGTAGGATGGCCAATTTTGATCTTCTTGTGGGAGTCATAGATGAATCCTGGGAAATCAATTCCTACTGGGAGTCTCCCGAAAGAGTAGTTCCTATTAGTAACTAGGTAAATACTATGATATCATGTACTTTAAAAGATAAAAAACCAAAAAATTGTTTTATAACTCTTCTCACACTAGTGCATGAATCAACAAGCACTGAGGGGGGGGGGTCTTTGGTGAACCTCAGGAAGAGGTTGAGGGAACCTCATCCCTAAAGGGGTGAGTGTGGGGTTCCTCCTCAATTTCATGGCAATGGGTTCCCAACCATCAACTTCAGTGACACCTATGAATGATGTGATGGTTATAGGTGAAATTCCTTTACTAAAGGGTTTTCTTATGAACATGTTTGTGCTTATCATCAAACAATATTATACATGTAAGCCCTATCTCATTTCTAACTTTTCATTTTTTCTATTTTTCCTTTATTTTCATGGATAATGCACATTTGAATGGTGTTTTAAATGGTTTTTGGGGCTTAGATGCCAAAATCAACATCTAAGTCAGTGGTGCCATGGTTTGAGGTCACAATGAAAGGTTCTATTATTCTAATGGAAATGGATAAGGGAACCATCTTGATCAGTCCAACCATGGAGGTTCCATAGGAGATGACTATTGAGACTATAGCCTTGATAGAGGGGGAAACATAGTTCATGTGTTACGATTTACTGGTGGAACTGTTGTGGAATAGATCAGGGTAGTGGTTCCACCAGAGGCAACTGTTGGAGCCAATGTATACATGGAGGAAGTGAGAATTATTCCCAAAACTGAGGTGACTGAGGATATTCCATCAAACACACGTTCTTATTAATTTCCACTGGTGGAATATACGGGATCTGAGTATTAGATTGCGACACCCGTAGGGGTTGCTGAGGAGGCTGGGACAGTTGCGTCCAACTCATAGGTTCCATAGGGGTAAGTGGGGGATTCTACTTCAGGTGAAGTGGATGAGGAGTATATGTTCTTGGGAATAGATCTTCATCCACTTACGCTTAAATACATTCACCTAGATGATCTATATGATGATTTATTTGCAATCATCCTTCCTTATGAGCCTCCATCGCCTAACGAATTCATGGATTTCAGATTGGAAGCCACCACTACTAGAAAAATGACCTATAGCCATATACCTTTATCCAAGGTTTAATAGTTTTGTGGTTATCAGTTATCATATATCCATGATTATTTAAAAAAATGTCCTTAAAAATAGTTATACCCATAGATAGACCATCCCCCATGACATCAACTTTCTTCAGGTTTTATCCTCCCTTGAGGTTTTCCTCTCCCACTCACCCACTTGACCAATCCCTATCCGAAAACCCGTCTTCTTGGATGATCGTCACCAGAACAACTTATTCCTCATCCGATCCTCACTGAATTCTCCTTCACGGTTCCTCCATCCCTCACTAGCATCTCCATTCATA
The DNA here is from genome assembly GCA_963277665.1 of Viscum album. Lineage (NCBI taxonomy): Eukaryota > Viridiplantae > Streptophyta > Magnoliopsida > Santalales > Viscaceae > Viscum > Viscum album. Next base: position 1,527,324,193 of record OY728138.1, on the reverse strand, counting down.
GTTCCTTTATCCCTCATGCATTCCTTCCCTCCCTCATACCCTTCCTTGGGTTTTCCACTTTCATTCAGTGTTTCGGCCAGTGCTTCCCCTATTCATGATTGAGCTCCTCATTCTACACACGATTGAACTACCCTTACTTACCCCTTTCTATCATAAATATCCCAATCTAGTCCCCAATATTGTGACATCACCTCTCTTGCCACTTTTCAATTTGGATGCTTCAGTACGTTTTCATTATATCTGTTGGAGGTAATGTATCTCCTCACATCTCCCCTGTTCCTCCTACTTCACCTTCTTTGATTTTATTTCACCTATTTAGGTAAAATATTTTATTCGTTCATGGTTAAATCATATTTCTTGATGGATCTTTCATTTATATCTTAAAGAGGACGTCTTAAGAGGATATATTCAAGCCACAGTTCATAGTTTCACTTGAGTTATGATTCCTTATGTATTTTTTAGCATTTATAGAAATTTTGGAAGAAATTATCAATCAATTTGGGTCTTTAGTTTAGGGATTTTATGAATATTAATTTAGGGTGTGTTCTATGAGGTGACCACATCTTTTTGATCAAGTTTTCATCACTATGAAGTTTTCCACGGAGTTTGGAATTTGTTATTATGGTTTGTTATTTTTGGATTTAATTTTTTGTTTTATTAATTTAATGATTTTTTATGATGAGATAGGACCTCATGGACTTAGAGGAGGTCATTATATGCTTAGGGTGGATCTATGTATCATCGATTGATGTAGGTGGCCTTGTCATTATTGAGTCTCTTTCTTAATTGATGATTTTATGTTCATGTTCCATAATTATTATTATTTTCATGTTTCATGACTTATGTGATCTCTTACATAGATTGGGATGGGATTACATTAACTTAATATTCAACATGGACTGCATATCATGCTAAATGGTTTGATGGTGGAACCTTATTTGAATGAGTGTTAGTGTCCCTCTTCATGGATTACATGGAAAACACCTCATAGAAAAAATAGTTTCACTCATGCGAGTTCAATATATAAATTGGAAATTCCATAATGAGCATGTTTCAAATGAACAATACTTATTGGTTTAATTATTCTGGATTTAGGAATAAATTATGAAATTCTTGAATGATTAAAGGAATATATTTATTCATGATTATTGGTAATTTCAAGGTGGTATTTATTTATATAATTTATTTATTTTTCTAGTTATTATTATTATTGTTATTCTAATATTTTTCATAAAGGATATATATTTAATAATCATCCATGTGACATCTTTTGGAATAATTTTTTTTTGGAATTTGAATATGAGACTATATCAATTTTTGTATCATATATTTAATAATTACAAAGCATACATTTAGAGAAATGATGTACTATAAACAATTTTTTGATACATATTAGTTAAACCTCATTGTTCCACTATTATCACTAAACGTCATCATTTGATCATCAAGAAGATTCATCATTGATACTAACATTTCTAGTTTCACATGAGCTTTATCTTGTTCATCTATAGGGGAATGTAATCTACCTATTTTAGAGGCCAAGATCTTCATCAAACATTATGCATTGCTGTTATTTTTTATTCATTCACTCTATGTAATTATCTACATTATAAATTATTATAGATATTGAATGTTTCATAGGGTTATAATAACTATACAAATGGTATTTGGTTTCTTTTTTTCCCCATTAAAGGAAATAGGTCTTACGTTTACACAATTGGAGTCCTTGGTTCCTCTTAACCAAAGAAATAAAATAGCTTAATATTGAAACATGAAATTATTGGTCTTGGGTTTCTACTATAAATGTCAGAGTCATGAGTGTACCTAAAAAATGAAGGGGGTTTGGAATTTAACTTTCAAAGTTGAACTTGGGTATTTGCCTGTAAAAGTATGGGTTTTTTATGAATAGAAAATTTTAATGTGTTTTTTGTAGTGACTCATAGTGTAAAAAATTTAGGATGCAAAGGATAGTGACACATCATCAAAAGTAGTTTTTCTAATAATGGGTATCATAGTCATGGATTTTGAGTGTGATGAGTAGATGTAGATTCATTTAGATTTAAACTATTATAAAACACATTGTGCTTTCTTTATCATCCCTTTTATTTTTTTCACACCTTACACTTTATTCACATAAATATTTATGGTTGAATTGTTTAACCTTTTAACCCATTGTATTCTATTATTAAGATTTATCTCTAGTTAATATTTTTTTTCTAAAAAATTTTCCTCCATATTCCCTATTTCTATCACCCATTTGAGATCATACAATTGGTATATTAGAAGGAAATTATTGGGATGTATTTTTATCTAGATTATTATATATTTCATAATTGTTTTTTAGATAACTTGTATCATAATTATTAATAAGAATAAGGTAAATAAATTTTTCAGTGATTTTTATTGTGGAACATATTTGTTTTATTCATCCATTCAATAAAAATTCTATGGTAGTAAGTACATTTAGTAAAAAATGATTTTATAATTTTATCTCAAAAATCATGATATTTTATTTTGGGAAATTTTATTAAATATTATGTTTTACTTTAATATAATATAGTTGGTTTGAAAGTTCATGATGTTGTTAAATATGATCATAATTTCATATAAATGAATATTATTTATTTCTCTCTTATTGTAAATATATTTAAAAAAATGTTGATTCTCTACTACTTATGAAATATGAAAAGAACATGAGATGACCAATTTCAAAGAAAAGAGTATTGGGATTTCATTATGTTATAGTTTTACTAAATCTAGTAACATTGAAGTGGTGTATCCAAATAATAATGAAGGAAAATAGATTTTTCTTAAAGGATAAATCACTCAATATAATTTATGTTTGAATATAAATTTTTCAGATCTTATATATTATTGTTGTAGGAATAAAGGACACCTAAAAAATGAATTTTTGAGACTCAAAATTAATATGAAATCCAAATGGGAGGAAAAGAATGGAATTACTACTTGAAGTGATTTATTAAGATCAAAATTAAATGATACAAATTAATTTCAAGTGGAAACTTTTAATATTAATTTTATATTTTATTATTTTAATATAACATATTCACATCCTCCTTCTTCCTCTTTCATCTTTTTTAGACAAACATTTATCTACTTCAATATATCAAACACCTTATACCCACAAGAATGAATATATCCATTGAGAATACTATGTTATCCACGATAATGATCATTTTTCTCATCCATGTACTGAAAACATCTTAGTTGAGTGACATGTGACGTATTGATCTAATTAGATTAATGAAATGTTTAATGTTTATTTAAATCGGTCTATCTTCTTTGGAGAATTATGAACATATGAGATGTTATATAATACATTAATATTTTCTTTTCTATGTTTTACTCAATTACATAAATAAGATATTATAAAATAATTCAAATGATGTATATAGACATATCTTATTGTGGATACTTTCATTTAAAGATATGATTTTGTGTGATTGTCATCACTATATAACCATTTCTAGATTTAGTACAAATGATTTTTTCTACTGGATACACTTTTCATATAATTATTTATTAGGGAATTATATTTTTTTAAAATGGTTTTTAGTGTTATACAACATGGCATAGAATTAGGATAAATATTTTACAAGGTTTTCTCCCAATATTAGATGGTGTTTATAAGAAAATAATATCTAAAAGAGATGGAATCATTTCACAATTATTTTTAATGATTTGAATAAAATATATGATTCATACATGAAAGTAGTATATTATTGTAAATATTCACCAATATATAAGGCATGATGTAGTAAAATCTATTATGTTGTGTTTTGTGGTATATTGTTATTAATGATACCAATCTATGGTATCTGTATTGAATGACATTGGATATCATTTGAAAAAATTGTTCATTAAATATGGTTTTATTTATTATTGGTATGTACATTTCAATCTGAATATTATTTCGTCATTGTTGGTTATTGAGTCATGTATCATTTATCATGTACAGTTGACACACTAATCTTGTATATATAAGAAGTTGTTATATCTCACTTTTTCCAGTATTTCCGTACATGTGGTTTTCTATGATGAGACCGGTTCTATCCACCATAGTCAAAGGCAGTGAGTTCAACATTGTATTTGGGTAAGATTTTAATCATTTTTATTCTTTGGTCCAATTTTAATAATGGATTTTTTGATTTTTGGGTTCCCTATATTTTTGTAGTGTGTTTTGGATCCTATTGAGGTGGATTCATGTCGTTGTTGCTGAAGGTGACTTACATGTGTATTCATAGTTAGGAATATATATATAAGTTCCCCCATTATATATATTCACTCCTGGAAGAATGAATATATATATTGGCGATATGTGTGCTTGTATATAGATATGAAAATGCATAAATGTGTAAGTGTAAAAGTGTATACGCAAAAATAAACATATATCAAAGGACCCCTATGTGCATATTTAACCATGAATATATGTCCATAGGTTATAGATGTCCTTATATACATATGAAGGTGCATATGAATGCATGTGAGAAAAGGAATACTCAAGTTTTCATCATCAAAAGAAGTGAGCCTTGAGGTTGAGGTAGGTTCCCTATGTCTGACCATTAAATTTTAATTCCATAATTTCCTGATTGATTTAAAAACATATTTTCATTATTAAATAATTTTTTTCATTTCATAAAATAAAAAACTCATCCTTGAAAACATGAAACATTCTTCAGTAACAAAACTATGAAATTGAACTAGATATAATTGACAACCTTACTAGGAATAATTCACCACTTAATACAGAAGTTATTAGTTTTCTTGGAACTATTGGAAGCACTCACTTCTATTCTCTTTGATTTCCTTATACTCAGTTGAAGGTTCAATGTTCAAGTGATCAATGAATAGGGTTCAAAGAGTATAGAAATTATTGAGAAATAGACTGAACCATGGTGTTTCCTCACTGAATATCCTATAATTTCATGAAATTGAATATCCTTCTATAATAAATAATATCATATTGAAATAATGAGATTCTTGATAGATTACCTCTCAATTGGGAAAGATACCATGATCATAATGGAATGAATAGTGTGGTAAATCTTTTAGTGTATCAATGGGAATTCGATATTTTTTATCATAAGGGTGAGATGAGGGTTTGGTTTATTATTGGGACCACTAAAATTCAAAGTCGAATGGCCTTGTTTAGGTAATATACCTTCATATTGTAACCACTATAGAGGTAATTTTGATTTGATGATATTAAATGTGGGACATTGGTAGTTCTCTCGTGATGAAAATAGATGTGTTCTATATTCTATATAATAAAAAAGTATGAAAATAAAATTAGCCTAGTTTAATAGGTATGAAATTTAAACAGATCTTATAGAATAAAGCGTGATATATTCCCTTGTATGGAGTGGGATAGCTAATCCATTCACTTTACATTGGATTATATATCATTTATCATGTACAGTTGACACACTAATCTTGTATATATAAGAAGTTGTTATATCTCACTTTTTAAAGTATTTCCGTACATGTGGTTTTCTATGATGAGACCGGTTCTATCCACCATAGTCAAAGGCAGTGAGTTCAACATTGTATTTGGGTAAGATTTTAATCATTTTTATTCTTTGGTCCAATTTTAATAATGGATTTTTTGATTTTTGGGTTCCCTATATTTTTGTAGTGTGTTTTGGATCCTATTGAGGTGGATTCATGTCGTTGTTTCTGAAGGTGACTTACATGTGTATTCTTAGTTAGGAATATATATATAAGTTCCCCCATTATATATATTCACTCATGGAAGAATGAATATATATATTGGAGATATGTGTGCTTGTATATAGACATGAAAATGCATAAATGTGTAAGTGTAAATGTGTATATGCAAAAATAAACATATATCAAAGGACCCCTATGTCCATATTTAACCATGAATATATGTCCATAGGTTATAGATGTCCTTATATACATATGAAGGTGCATATGAATGCATGTGAGAAAAGGAATACTCAAGTTTTCATCATCAAAAGAAGTGAGCCTTGAGGTTGAGGTAGGTTCCCTATGTCTGACCATTAAATTTTAATTCCATAATTGCCTGATTGATTTAAAAACATATTTTCATTATTAAATAATTTTTTTCATTTCATAAAATAAAAAACTCATCCTTGAAAACATGAAACATTCTTCAGTAACAAAACTATGAAATTGAACTAGATAGAATTGACAACCTTACTAGGAATAATTCACCACTTAATACATAAGTTATTAGTTTTCTTGGAACTATTGGAAGCACTCACTTCTATTCTCTTTGATTTCCTTATACTCGGTTGAAGGTTCAATGTTCAAGTGATCAATGAATAGGGTTCAAAGAGTATAGAAATTATTGAGAAATAGACTGAACCATGGTGTTTCCTCACTGAATATCCTATAATTTCATGAAATTGAATATCCTTATATAATAAATAATATCATATTGAAATAATGAGATTCTTGATAGATTACCTCTCAATTGGGAAAGATACCATTATCATAATGGAATGAATAGTGTGGTAAATCTTTCAGTGTATCAATGGGAATTCGATATTTTTTATCATAAGGGTGAGATGAGGGTTTGGTTTATTATTGGGACCACTAAAATTCAAAGTCAAATGGCCTTGTTTAGGTAATATACCTTCATATTGTAACCACTATAGAGGTACTTTTGATTTGATGATATTAAATGTGGGACATTGGTAGTTCTCTCGTGATGAAAATAGATGTGTTCTATATTCTATATAATAAAAAAGTATGAAAATAAAATTAGCCTAGTTTAATAGGTATGAAATTTAAACAGATCTTATAGAATAAAGCGTGATATATTCCCTTGTATGGAGTGGGATAGCTAATCCATTCACTTTACATTGGATTATATATCAGTGTATGGTATTTAAGGGTTAGCCTATGTTGATTAGTGAGTTATTGGTTGTATTATTATTATTATTATAGCATACCATGATAGGATAACATGTACTGGATATATGTTAGTTAGGATACAAGGATGATTAATATTCCAAAAAGTAGAAATGTAATTGGATTTGGTTCTATATGACATATATTATTTTGATTACTATTTTAATCATGTTTTTATAAAATTTTATATTAAGATAATATATCTTTTGATTTTGATTCACATGATTAGAACCCAATGGAAATATAAGGGGACACAATATATTTCCTTTATGGATTTTCCATGATCCATATCCTATTTCTCCATAAAATCGGTTTTGATGGACCAAAATTATGTTGGGCCTCATTGTATGATTATAACATAGATAAAATGGGGTTTTAACCAATACTTAATGATATTCCATCAATTTTATAGACTTTCTCTGTTATAATGAATCCTTTCTACTAAAAGGATTCAAAAAAAGAATATTTTAATTATAAATAATTTCCAGTATATGGATTAGATAGACCAATTATATTAACAATATCATTTATTGTATATTTCATAGACATATTGATAGAGTTACATTGAATCCATACTATTATATAAATAGGATAACATGTCTTTTTAGAAAATATCACATTTTATTCTATGGTATGTTCTTGATTAAACTCTTATACTTAAGCACTAATGATTGAACATGGTAGGGTTGTGATTCAAGGTAGTCAGGTTAGTACTTGATAACATGAAATTAATTCATTAATTTTAATGTTACAATATTATTTATATTCTCATGAAACAAAATAATATTATTTTTTTTATTTGGGGAGTATTTTTGGTAAACAACTATGATTTACTCTCTGATATTTAAAGTGTACTATAATTGATATGTGAACTAAATATTGTAATTAAAAATGTAGCTAATTAAGAATGTTCCAAGAATTTAAGGGCTTGAAATAATGAAATATATAATGATACCACACATCCTCAACCATGGTTTGTTAATAATGGATAATGGTGTATTATTCAAAACCACAACAAACAAATAATTTCATTGAAAACATGGGAAAAATAAATTTTTATAGGGGAGAGGTCACTCTAAAATATCACCTGGTGGGACCCTTCTGATTATTTGATGACAAATCATAGTTTATTGTTATAGGTCATGCTAAAATTTAAAAAATATTAGATAAACATATTGGCACCAAATATTAATAGGGTTACTATATGATATAAGCCTTCCCACAATCTTTCAATTGGGAGAATACCTTGATAAAGTTACATTGTGATGGATCATCCCACAGTGAAACACTTTAGATAAAATAATTTTAAAAAATTAATGGAACTGAAAACCAACAAATATTATATCATAGAAAATGGTGTCACATAATAACATTTGAAATGCCTTTAAATGCCCAAGATAAACCCTATTTTTCATCTTGACCTCCATCCCTCTCCATATAATGGTTCCACCTTCAATCCACTCAATCCTTGCACAAATACACTACTAAGACATTGAATCAACCTAGTAACCCCTCCTAACTATACTTGAGTTGATTCATATACTTCTATTAATATATTCACATCCATATATTTCCTCATATCCCAAACAAAACCCCAAGTCCTGAAATATCCCCTCAAACCAATACCTCCATTCTCAAACACAAACAAATTCTGATCACCCTTTCCCAAAACTCTATATAATATCCCACTTATTACCCTCTCTATAGATCATAGAAAATAGGTGAATCACCCTTCCAAATAAAAATAAACACCACCTAAAATAAACCAGGAAGATACTAGTTAAACACACAATATAGTGAATGACTAATCCTACCAATCCACCACCCAATCCATCCTATAGAATATCCTCTAGACCCATGTCTTCTCACAACCTTATACATACTAAGTATTCAACCTGTTAAACATCCTTGAATGAGGTTTTACTCTAATTTCACCTCTATGTTTTCTTATGCTTCACAAACCCCATTTATTGAGATAGGCTTGGAAATCCATAGATGTGAAGGTTGAAAATGAATCAAACCTTTGATATATAGGTTAGGTAGTAAATTGGCATGGGAAACAACATCAGGGAGGAACTATAGTTAACATTTTTAAAATGAACCTGATAAATAAATGTTTTTTCTAAGTTGTAATTGATATAATATCATGATACTTTGCAATTTAGTGGGTTTTTTTTAACACTTTCCCTTGTGGTTGGTCCAATACATTTCTAATTTTCAATTGTTGTCTTTGGCCTCAATGTGTTGTTCTTATAATTGTGATGTCAACCAATTGTAATAGTTGACATGCACATCTACTTGCATCACATTAGGCATGATAGGTATGAGATTAGTTGTGGGATGTATTTTGGGTTATCTAGGATTCAGTATATTTATTTGTTCGAAATCCATCTTGTATTGGTTTTGGTGGTATGTTTGGTTAGAGGCACATTGAACACATGCATTGTTCCTCTATAGTTCTCTGATTTTTTTCCTAACGATCTATTTATCCTTGAATTTAATTTCGAGTCTAAGGTCTATTTAAAACTACACCTTCCATGATTTAGTTTAATTCATGTGGGTAGTAGTGTATGTGATCCGGGTACATAGTGGGAACTCAAGTGTATGATTGTGATGTGGGGTGGGGTGCAACAGGGTGTTTTAGGGGTATGTAGTAGGAGTGAAGAGGGGTGTTGTAGGGGTGTAGTAGGGGTCTAGTGTAAGGTTTTTATGGAATTTAGAGAATGTAACATTGGTTTACAACCATGGTAGTATAAGATAGTGTTTTTTGTAAAATTGAGGATATAGACACAGTTTCAAAATGTGTTTTTAGACCTAATACCTTGGTTTGAACAGTTTCTATTGGCCTAGTTCCATGGTAAAAAAAGATTGAAACTAATCTAGGTGGAAGTATTTAAGACCAAAAATTATAAATGTGGAAATATACCTATATCCATGGTTGAAACCAAGGCTATAGGATTATTCATATATCCATGTCATTTACATCCATGACCAATGAAACTATGGGATAAATTCATAAGGCATGGGGGAATGTGTTGAATTTCAGCACCCATGTTTAGATATCTAACCTAACAAGCCGTGTGGGATATCTTTTCCACTAGATAATCATCCTTAGGATACTTGGTCTGAAATCTATAAACCATCACACAAGGGCTCCAGATTTCCTCATCGAGGGATCATGCCCTGAATGGAAGGTACTCAACATCTTCTAGAGAAGAAAAAGGTTGAAAGTCCCAAGTTGATTGAGGAAGATGAAGAGGAGGTCATCTACTTAGAAGGGATAGTGCATGAACACTGTGTAGTGGATGCTTCTCAAGATGATATATCCAGTTTTCGAATGGCCATATAAGTGGTGTATGTTACATCCTTGGTGGATGAGTGTCTAGCTGAGAAGAACTGACAAATAATTAGGGATGAGGAAGCTGGTCACCAAGCTTAAGAAGAGAAATGTGACATTGTAATGTAGCAACCGACCTTGGGGGCCACTCATTATAGGCTAGATGAGCAATAATTCTTGATATCTATGGTTAATATTTTAGGAACCTTACAAAGGAGAGGATCCAATATGTGGATGGCCCTCTGAAACATTGGTTTTCCGGTTTCATGCTTGAACATGTTCTTTTTTTTCTTTGTTATCTCACTTCGATCATATTTACAAGATTACCAATGGAAAATACCTAATCTCACGTGAGTCATGATATGTTTGAGAAAAAAGGTAGTTCTATGTTATTTATCATTCATATAGAAGTTTTAGACAATTTTTGAGGTCTCAAGGTCTGAATTTTGTACTAGACTATTGACAGTTCTTAGGCTGAGAGAGGCAGTGGATGGAGAATGGGGATCTCTAAACAAACAATTTTCTTATCCAACATGCTCTAGTGCATGAATGGGATAAGAGCAGAGGAATTGAATTCTACCCATACAAAGGGGAATGAAGAGCATCAATCCTGATGCCAAGAATCTAGAACACAAGGGGAGTTGCATGATGATATGGGTTATCTTCTAACCCAATTCAATTCACATAATTTATACTACTTATCAGAGAATGGGGACAAAAAAATGAGTTTCAACCACTGACCATGTTAAAAAAATGAGCGAATTGTCTCATAATGACTTCCAAAGTCCTCTGGGGCATTAGCTCAAGATGGTAGATAATCCATTTTTTCCGATCACTATTTTGTTAGGGGCTCCCTTCAGACATGGAGGAGGATGAGGATTCATATAAGGGGAATGTGAATCATAGAGATAAAGTGATGGAATACTCGAATGGATTATAGCACTCCAAAAATGGATCAACCATGGAATATACCACATTGGTAGTGGATTATCTATCTGAAAATGGTCAAAGTCGCCTATTAGGGATAACATCATATCAGATACTAAGTGGGTTTCAAATAATATGAGAAATTTGGTAGGTTACCAACATTAGATGAAAGAGATTCTTGGACAAGGGCCTATGATACTACAAATTTAAACATTTTGAAATGTTAACAATATACATGAATTCTAAAATCCTAAGACGAGGATAAAAGATATGAAATTTAATGTCATTAGGTGAGGATGTGGAGTGTGTAGGACTTATGCACTTGGTCTCCCAATATTTCTTCCTCATGTCAAGTCAAGATGGAATCCCATTTCCATTTCATGAGGTAGGGTTATAGTTTAACATCATGCGAAACAAAATGAACCATCATGAATAAACCTTCCAATCTGAAATGATCAAATGTGTCAGAGTATAGAATGATGGGATACTTACCTATAGATGTTGATAAGGCTAGAGATTTCTAAAAGATCCTTCACCAAGAATAATCTTTAGTGATACACCTACAATTTAAGGTTGTGATACTTGAAACTTGTCACTTAGTTTAAGGTTGTGGATTTTTTATTGTAGGGTGAGTTTCCTAAAGGGATATGTGTTGTGTGGTGGAGTAACAACCCATTGTGAATAAAGGTCCAAGAGGACACAACCACACATAACACATTTCCAATAGTCCAAGAATATTATTTAATGTCATGATACCTATACTTGGGTTGGGCTTATAGTTTAAGGTCATAGTGTTCAGACCATGGCTTCTCGTAAGTTTTTGGAATACAAAACAGAGTAGTAACCCAACATAAATAGAGATAAAGAGAGGCCATGTGCCACATTAAACATGAGGGGAAGGTTTCACATAGTTTATAGTCATGATTCTTGGACTGTAGGGTGAGTCGTGTCTTGAAGGAATGAGAGTGACATCGATGGAAAGTTACCTGGAATGAATAGAGTGGCCTAGGAGGCCACTTAATACCAAAAAAAAACATTCTTGAGACAACTTCCATATGATTTATGATCATGAATCATGAGAATTGGGGTTTAGAATCTCATGCGAATATGTGTGGTTAGGTGGATTGATCAAATCGATGTGAATAGAGGGGCCTAGTAGAAAACTTGATGTCATACAACATATTCCCTAAGAATACTCCTACACACATTGATGTTGTGATTATTGGACTTGGACTCTTAGTTTAAGGTCATAGAGTTTATACCATGCAGATCTCGTGTGTCTCAACCTTGTTTGAGGGTAACCCTCTCCTCACTCCAAATCATGTGGGATCCATGCTCAGTGAAAGAAACAAGGAGTGGTACGGAGATTCAGATTCTTTCATGGGAGAACACAATGAGGGGTTGAATTGGATGCAAATTCGCAAAATGGGAATTGAAACTTATTAGAACTGAACTGATAAATAGGAATAACTAATGGACGAGGAAAAATTATTGACCATGTTTGAAACATGGGTCCATATCCAAATCTTTTAAAGATGGGGAAAGAAAATACAATATCGTCCCTTGAACGACTTAAAAAAATTGATATAATATTCACTAAAAAATATACTTTGAGATGTTAGAATAGGTTGGTAGGTGATCTAGTGTGGCATGAAACCAACCCATTATGGAGCCTGTTCTGATTGGGAGAAAAATGGTTATCCAAGTCATAGAAAATGTATAATTATGGAGAAAAGGTTGAGAATATATTAAAAGTTTGTTTATGGGAGGATTGGGCATGAGATATAATATATGGTTGTCTCCATGTATCCCATGAGAAACCTCATGTAACATTTTGGTCGTATCTAGGATTTATACATGTTAATGTATGATTCATCTTATACTTTTCATGAGGTAACCCGATTTTTGACGGGGTAAATTACCATCCCACACTTATCATATGGGGAATAATGCATTATTCGTACTCGGTAGGGTTATATTTTAACATCGTTTATTAAGTACATTAGTCTTTCTAGTTAAAATTCATAGAACTCATACTAGGGATGCTACTTTTTTCCCATCATATAGCCTGAACTATAGTAATGACAGATGGCTTAAGGTCACATGGCATTGACCAATCATAAATCTAGGGAAGAAGACGCCTTATGGAGATTCAATGAAAAGTATAGACCTGAGATAAAATACTCAGGAATCACTGCATATCCCTTGATAATTGGAGTCAATCCATACATAGTTCTAGAACACGTCGTGCTTAGAGAGTGACACTAGTGGGATAAATCCTCACTAGGGAGGGAATTAAGGCATCCCACAGTTTTCACGAGGATTTAAATATTTAGGATATAGGGAATGGATATATTTTAACATCATTCATTTAATAAGATGGGGTTTTTTCCTCTGATATTTATCATACAGGTCATCCTAGTTTGATGTAGGGTAAAATCATCTCTCATTAAATGGAATATCAATTGTTTCGGAATGTTCATAGTTTAATGTCGTGAATTTAGGATGTTGGTGGGAAAATGAATTGAGTTTTACATTCTATTCTCCCTCATATCAGGATATGGAGTCATCTTGACCAGCTAACGAGTCAATGTAAATGAATTAATGCAAAACTAAAAAGGGTTCTAAAGGGAATTTGGGGGTGATAACACTACATGTAGTGGAGGGTTTTTTGATGAATCTATAGTTGTTCCTATGGACAGATAGTCAAAATGTTACTCCTTATACTGTAAAGATGGTAATCAAGAAAAAAATTTGTTATAGAAGGTGAAACTGGAGTCATGGGAAATCTGGAATACCTGGGATAAAGAAAAACATGTGAAAAATGGGTAAATTTAAATAGTTTAGGGTCATAGTGCTTGGACCATGGACCAAGGGGAGGGGATCCAAGGATTTTCTCATGGATAATATGTCAAAACCTAAATTTAATGGAAACAAGGAGGCCCTAAACCACATGAAATGGTCTTGCAGCATGTTTTACGTAGTTTAACGTCGTACGGTCTGGACCTGGGAAAATAGTTTAATGTCATATTGCTTAGATTATGGGAAATTAGTTTAAAAGTCATGATTCATAAACTATGGAAGAGAATGTTTTTCCATGGGTATATGTGTTGCCCGATATTAGTAAATCCTAACAAGAAAAGAGATAATAAGGCTCGCGTACCACAGAAATTCCAAGGGGGAAAACAAAACATTGTTTATGGTTGTAATGCTTGGAATGTGACTCGGGATAAGGGGAAAAGGGATGATAAATTTGTAGTAGGGATCGAAAAAAAGCTAGGGAATTGGTGCATATCCCATTAGTTTATGAATAAATCCATTCATAGTTCTAAATGAATGTGTGGTAGGATATATACATCGTTGGGGGAAATCCTCTCTATCGAGGGAATTCAGGCATCCCATGGTTGTCATGAGTAATCCTTTGTTTGGGATATGGGGTTAGGTTTGTTGACTATCCCATTCTTAAAATATAATGAATCCCAATTTTAGATGGGGTAAGATAATGTCTTCTTAAGAGCGATTCTATTTTTTGATTAGTTAAAATAATTTATTGTTAAGAGGAATTTTGGTTTTTAACAGAATAATATCATCTCTCATTTAGAGAAATCTGTGTTTCCGAAGAGGAAAAATCATCTCTTGTTAAGAGGCATCCCAATTTTAGATTGGGAAAAATCATCTCCTGTTCAGAGGAATCTTGGTCTTATATACGGTAAGACTGTAGTTTAAGGTCATGCATCAAGGACATCAAGATATTTACTTTAAAGTCAAACTACTCAAACTATAGGGACTGTAGAAATGTTATCTTCATAATTCTTGGACCTACTGAAAATCCTTTAAATTCATGTTGCATGGACCACATGTTTAGTGTCCCAATAGGGATATTTACAGCATGCCTAATTGAAAACACTACATGAATGATCCAAGGGGCCCCTAATGGTGGAAAAAACATTCTCATAAAGGCATGAAAAAGGTTTAAAGTCATTATTCTGGGATTTGAGTTAGACTCCTAGTTTATGGTTGTAGAGTTAAGACCCTAATGCTACATTTTTTAACATTGTTTAGCTGGGATGATCACATCCCTTATGAAAAGTACCACTTGAAGGACTTGGTGTTGGTGGGAGGTGTGATTTTCTCCCCATCCATGGTGATCATATAATATAATCCATTGGAATAGACCTTAGAAATGATGTGATGCCCTTACCATTTGGGATCCAAAATTTGTTGCTTCTTTCCAGGTATTATTGTCATTCTAAGATCTGGTACCATGTAACCCTGGATAATGTAATAGAGGTGAACCTTCTTATTGACTACTCTCACTATCTTATTATAGTGCCTCTCTTGATTTTGCAAAACCAAGAGATTTATCTATTCGAGGTATTATATCTCAGGTAGAAATAATTATTCCATTATATCTGGAATCATATAGTCATAGAAAGGTAATCAAAGAAATTTAAATTGAACCTCAATGTGAAGGATTACCTATGTTTCATATACTAGGGAATTTGGTGCAATCTGGGGTGAATTTTGAGCCATCGTTTGGTAGGCCCAGATGGAAATGGGGAGTCTTTCTAGAAAAATTTTCTTATTATTATCCACTATATTACGCATAATATTAAATAGTGTCTTGTTTAACGACTCAATATATCCATTTTCCTGCTTATGGTAGCAGGAAGTATTGTTTGACCAATTGTTGTAATGGGAATATAATTTCTTCCTCTTGCCTGAATGGACCGAAGGCCTTCTTTTTTATTTTATATAGATAATCCCCCTTTTAAGGGTTGAAGGGGAACCCGTACATGACACGTAAACCCCAGGGACAGGGCCCAGCATGACCCTTAATACATGACCTAAAGGCCCAAAGGCATACCATGCCCAATACAAGACCCGTAGGCCCAGCCCACTAGAACTGCCCCTCCCCAGCTTTTGCATCATTGATTGCATTTAGCTCCCCACATGCATTGCTGATCGGCTAGCATTTCCCTGTATAAAGATGCATAGTGCCTGGTCCCGATGGTAGTTGTCATACCCTCTCATTCTTCCAATCTGGTTAGCTCTACTTCTGGGGACTGCTACTAGTGCTCTCATCCTCATCTGGGGCCTGCTGTATGTGAACTGGGCTACTTTATGGTCTTCAATGGCCTGAAGGTCTCTAATGGCCCGAATGCCCTGAGACCCGTAGGCCCAAATCGGTGGCCCAAAAGCCCAAATCAGATGAATAATCTGGCTGCTATAGTGCCTGCTATAGTACATGATACAGTACTGCTACAATACCCCGAAAATTCACCTCCACCCAGTTTTGAACCTAGGTCTCTTGGATTCCAAGCAAGAGCCCTTACCACTTGGGTACGGGCTCATTGGCTCTTCCTCTTAGAATCAAAGATGTTAGTGACGTTGTTGGTTAAAATGGTGTGAGGGACTATAAATCAAAGCAATATGTGGAAGATCCAGAATTTGATCATGGTTAAGGCCTTTAATTCCTTAAGGGGTATTGCTTCTGCTCACTTATTGAAGAAATATATCATAGACTGAATGAACTCGCACTGATGGGTCCATAGTACCCAACATGGAATTCCTATATAACCAAGGGAATCTCTTCTCCTTGGATGAAAAATAGGGTAATTCCATTGAAACATCATCTGTAAAGAGACTTCTCAAGGTTATTACCACTCTGAAGGGTAAAATATGTAGCACATCAATGGCGTCACTTACACTTAGCACAACATGAAGAGAGAATACAACACTGAAGATACTCGATAAATGTAGTTTCTAAATTTGGTGATTTTATGACACTGGGTAACCTGAGGGTCTTGATATATAATAACAATAATCGAACTCTTTTACCTGTTGGATTTCATCATCATATGAAATTGTTGGAGAAATGAACCTTCGATGCACAAAATCAATGAATAGGTCATCTTGGTCAGGCTCTATGAGAGAAACAGCTAGACTGTATAGGGTGTCGACGTGACCATTCTGTGACCAAGGTATATAATTCACTTCTAACTGAACATGAAACTTGGACATTATCTGGTGAATACTCTATGATAAGGTAATTATCTCTACATTTCTGATAAAATAGTCACCATTGATCTATTGGATGATCATCTCATTGTCTCCCTTTACATAAAACCAGGGTACATTAGTCTTTTATAATAGTGAATCCTTATCATTTTAAAATTGAAAGAAAAGGTTTATCTACAAAAAATATTCAAAATTCTATTTTTCATTTCAAATATTCATTATGTACCTAAATAAATAATATTAAATCAAAATTAAAAAACATTCTTGGAATTAACAACAATGGAAGACCAAAAAATTAGCCATCACCAAAATCAAATATTTCCATTTATCCATCGACCATTATAAGACACCATGGTTGTAATATAATACCAAATTATACATATTCAATTCCTTCCAAGCCTTATTAACAACTTTCTCAACAACAACTAATGATTTAATCCTTTTCATGTTCACTAAAATGTGCACAACCAAAAACCTATGAAAGGGATAAAAATTCAAGATGTCCAACTTATTATAATACCATAATAATTTTTTCAAAGAATCCCATTTAACCACATTGAAAATGTTATAATAAAATCATAAAAGAACACTTATTTATAAAATAAATAAACAATAATTAAAATTCATATTAAAATAAAACATTTAATAGTTAAAACACCTTTAAATAATTAACACTGAATAAGAAAACATTATTCTAAATAAAATTAAATTTGTGATTGAAAATATAATAAGAAAATAGAATACATGTTCAATTAAAATAGATCAATACCAAGATAAAAAATCAATACTTTATTTACATCTATCATAAAATATCCTACAAAAATTTATTCAAATATAAAACTAATGCAACATGGATATATTGGAAGAGTCTTTTTACAAAAGAAAAATAAAATTGACTATAAATTTCATCAATTCAATCACATTATAATAAGATAAATTATCAAATCATGCACACTGATAGGAGTAGAAAATTTCACCTTTCACTTGGGTTCAACCTCTTATTTACAAAAATCATATATGAAATAAGAAAGTGGTAATTGATTTCAACTATAATTTACCACGTAAGTGGATTCCTAAACCTATATATGTCCTAATATACTCTATTTTAAGATAAAATCAAGCAATATATAAAAAACTAACTCGAATATGTGATACTACAACTATGAAATAAAATAACATGAAATATTAAATACTAAAAATAAATAACTCAATATGGTTGATATCACTTGACAAAAACCAAAACAAATCTACAAATCCAGAAATTATAAAAAGATATATTTTTATAGAAGTAAGACATATATTTTTTTTTTTAAATGAGATTTCTAACAAAAATAAAGAAATAATTAACAAATAATACATATAGAATTAAATTAATAAAATCAAACCTACCTCTTAATTCATGTAGAATTTTATTAACCATAATGCACCTACATCATATATATGACCACATAACCAGGAAAAAAGATAACATGTGTATATCACTAATGTACCACATGATATTAAAAAAATAAAACCAGAATAAACAATATTTTTCATAAATAAGAAATTTTAGTTTAATTAATTTAATTGTATAATAGAAACATAACATATAAATATAGTAAAATAATTACTTCATGATTATTACATTCAAAATAAAAAAACCACCAACATTTGGTTATTTTATTCTCACGCATAAGTCGGTTGGATATCAATAATAAACATTAATTGGGTTTACAATTTCAACATCAACAATTTTATATTATAAATTATATTATATTTTAAAATAATACCACATTTCATGGTTTCATAATAATATTTTTTACTTTTGAAAGTGTTTCAAAAATCTAGCCACAATTGTGAAAAAATTTCCATAAATTATTGATATAAAAAGAAAAATTGATTATTTAGACACAATCATTGTTATAATAATTCCATTTTTAACATAACAATAGTGGGATTGAGTTATTAATTTTTTTGGATTTTTATTGAAAATTATTCTTACATTAACCTTGATTTATTCAATTCTTAAAGATCCTATACCTATCTCTTTCTAACTATGTATAAAATGAGAAAAGGTATGCCCTTGAAAATAAATTATAGTGTTCTTCAAAAAAAATTAAAAATATGATCTAACTAGAAATAAATCATTTTGAAGATTGAAAAAGGTCTGATTAAGAATATTAAAACCAAAAAACAGAACAAAAACATATAAATACAATAGAATAATTATATTTAGAGTATATGATAAGAAATAACAAATACATTGATAAAAAAGATCAAATATGAACGATTCTTAGTGAACCAAAAAAAATAGGTT
This sequence comes from Viscum album, assembly GCA_963277665.1. Lineage (NCBI taxonomy): Eukaryota > Viridiplantae > Streptophyta > Magnoliopsida > Santalales > Viscaceae > Viscum > Viscum album. The sequence continues at coordinate 1,527,304,691 of OY728138.1, read as the reverse complement.
ACAAACAACAATAGTGGGCGAGGTGATCAACAAGGGAATGTGAGGCAACATTGATGACAATGATAAAATATTTAAAATAATGAAAAATTGATTTTTAAAGAAATATTGTGATCCTCATCGCATTTAGAAAAATAATGTTGTTGGGGAAGCCACGAAGGCATGGTCTTAGTCCATTCCTTCCTGATAAAATACCCATGAATAAATTATCTAAGACTATACAATCATGTTTAAATAAAATATAAAACAACATAAATTTATAACAAGATTAAAAATATATTTTTAAAATTTATAATCATTATTTTATTTTAAAAAATTTTAAATATCCATTTTATTTAATCTTTTAATAACCAACTTCTTTATTTTAAAATAAGGCAACATTAAATTAAAATATAAAAGGTATTCAACATATAAGAATATAAAAAAAATTTATTTTTTAACAAAAACATTTATTTTAAATATTCACGGTATGAAAATTTTATAAAATTTTTATTATTTTCAATATTAAAACTATTTATTTTAAATGTTTCACTCATGTTATTTTTAAATCAATAACTTAAATGAAAATATTTTAGTTTCACGATTTTTTTTAAAAAAATAAATAAATAATATGAATTAATTTATTAAATATTTTTCACATAATATTTAGGTTATTCAAAAAATATTAGAATAATAAAAATATTAAAAATTATATAGGGAAATTCAATTTTATTTATTTTACTGTATGTTAAAAAAATTTAGATTATTTAAATAAATTGAACAAAAATTAATAGACGTTACTATATTATACTTAATACATTATTATTTTGGATCTTCAATGCCAACAATTCCATGCTGGTTCATCCTAAGGATAAACATTGTACCCTATGACCAAATAAACCCTCAAAATTGTTTTTGGAGGTCATATATAATAGAAAATTTCCTATTTTACTCCATTGGAGGTCTTGCAACTGAGAAATCTCTAATTTGAGTTATTAATTTCTTATAAAAACCAGACTCACCAAAATTATGATCCTTGAAAATTGATAAGTTCATATAAAATTCATCATACTATAGTAATAAATTACATTAAAGAAGTTTTTAAAATGAAATATAATATAAAATTTTATGGTAAGTAATGTTATAAATTTTTATTTTAATTTATACATGAATTAAGTTATGTAAAATAAATATATTGGCATTGATGTATTCATTTAACAATCATATTTTCTAAAAATAGATAGTTGAGTTTCTTAAATTTATCATGAAATTAAAATTTTCTGTTAAGTGATTTTGAAAATTTGTTATCAAATATAGATTTTAAAAAGAAATATAAGTAATTCAAAAATTTGATATTTTTTATATAAAATGAATTAAAATGGAAGGTATAAACATCTCAACAACTCTATTCCCAAACTCTGTGAATGAACACCCATTTCAAATTATGTTCAATGTTTATGTTGCTCCAATGTTTTAGCTATATCAGTGGGTTCCTCCATGCACACTACCTTTTCCTCAAAGGGGAAACATATGACTGTGGTGTTTTTTCCTCTATGTGCTACTCAATTTCTATCAACACCTCAATATGTTGTGTTTCTGGTGCCTCATTATATTTTTGAATAGATGATGCTCCAATATAATGCATAGATAAATACTAAACATAATATGTGGTTCCCTATATATACAAGTATGAGTTCCTTGTAAGAAACCACAAAGATGATGTTAATGGTATATATATATAAAAATGTCAAAAATGAGGGATTGTTTTTATGTACTATAGAAACTATGATAACATAGTTGAGTTCCACCCCTCCCAATTTCCACAGATATCGGTTGCATGATGTGTCTAAGATAGTGATGGAATAGAAAATTCATGATTAAATTTTTATACCTCTCTCTCTCCATCATGACTTTTTTCAGGATAAAAAATAATTAATTATGTTTCTAATGGTTACATTTAGTTGGTTTTAGTTTCTATAATGTAATACCAAATTGTGAAGAATTATGGATGTAATAGACTTTGATGTACAACATTGAAGTATCATTTATAGTTTTTAGATGATCATTGAAGTTTCTATTGAAGTCTAAATACATGTTTTTAAATCATGGAATAATAAATTTAACCAATTGATGATCCGTTAAGGAATATTGAAGAGACCAATTTTAAGATTCACTACTATAGACAACACTAGATACCTAATGAGGTGCACTGGATGGTTTGATTTGATGGAAATAACAAAAGTATGTTGTTGGGTCCCACAAACTACCCAGTGTAGAGAATAGGATACCTGGTGGAAGTTAACATACCCATGAGAACCATATAAGGCCTACCGACTACATAGTGCTGACAGGAGGATCTGTTACTCAGGTGCATATATGAAGGTAGTGGCATGATCTTCTTCTCTAGCTTACAGATGGGTGCTTTATCAGAAACTTCTTTTCAGAAGGTTTCCATTTCTCGTTTGGATTATTTATTTTGATCTGATTTCATTTGTTTTTTGGTTCTGGTTATGTGATGTTCTTGGTGGTTCATGGTGGCATTGTTGTGGAGGTCTGGCTTCGGTTCTGATGACCTGTTGGGGTGAACGTGATGGCTTCATGATGGTGTAACTTGATTTGATGATTATGCAATGTGATTTTAAGGATCTCCTAGATTGAGTCTTGTTTTGGTTGATTGTATGAATCAGTTGTATGTTTTTTGTGCTCATCTGTGAATTTTGGTCCTACGGTATGATGTCTATGGGGAAATTCATCCAACTCACTACAAGGGACAGTTTCAAAAGAGGTGAAGCATCGGGAACGATCACTATTCGTGGCTATTCGGATTTGGATTATTGAGAGGGTATGGAATTTTCCATTGGTACTGTTCCCATGCATTCATGCACGAGACTTCTAACTGAGCATTTGTGAGAAGATGGAAGCTCTTATCAATGATTTTGATGCTAGGGATGAGCATTTATTTGATTCATTGAATCAGATTATATTTGTCCGTGGACATTGGACGGTGGTGATTTTATTGTTTTAATGTCTCTAAAGACTGTTGGTTTTCCCTTAACCCATTAAAAGGGGACTTATCTTAATAAAAAAAATGAATTTTCAGTCAGATTACTCAGTGGAATCATACCAAATACCCGGTGGTGTCAATACAAAACTTTATGAAGACCATTTAATGAAGTAAACAACGGCTTGAATCATCTTGTTAAATCATCAATTAAACTTATGACTCCTCCAACACCTACTACTCCAATAAATATAAATCTTGGTAGCCTTGGATTTCATCTAAATTGACTACTTACCTCTAGACGAATCTAGGTTGATCATTCCGATGGTGAAGATCTTATAAACTCTCTCCAATATCAAGGTTGATTCAATAGACAACTTCATTTCTCAATCTCAAATTCCCTTATCTCCTTTAATATCTATCAATCCAATAAACTATATTATAATTATAGAGAGATAATGGAGAGAGTTTGTAATGTGTTTTTATGAAGAAAATATTTATTTTCCAACCAACACTTCTACAAAATATGCACACTATCACAAAATTGAGAGATGGATTTCTTGACTATGGATAATGTTTGAGAGGGTTCTCACAACTATAATCACGAGGGTGACATGATTATTATAACAACTATGATAAAGAAATATGGGAATTAGTTCATGATTTTTTTTAAATCAATAGTTGAGTATACAAACCTCTCAACCCAGGGGGAGGAGGCTTAGGGGCTTGACTAATCTATTTCTGAATTCCATTATCAAACAGGTTTTTCACCTTATTTATTTTCTACATAAATTATTTATTTTCTACTATGAAAAAAATTAATATGAATACCATCACAATTTTGATACATCCATTTATAATTTACATATTCCTTTAATATAGAAATTAACCTTTTAATACGTATCAATATTATTTATTTATCAAATCAATATCTCATTTTTCTTTTCCTTTTATTTTATTTTCCGAAATTTTATCACGAAGAATCACCCCATTTTTTCATTCCTCTAAAACCCACATTTTATATCAAATCCATCTTCAATTGAGTTATATTATTTTCTTTATTTCTTGATTTTTATCCCTTTACAGAAATTAATTTTGTTTTCCAAAATCTCTAACTAGTTTTTCAAAAAAAATTAATTTTTATAAATATCATCTAGTTCTTATACACAAGTTCTTACTGAAGGATATTTTATGGGTTGTTAAAATTTATTTAATCGTAGTGATTAAAATTATTGGAAGACAAAAATTTAAACATTTCTTAGACCAATTGTTTATCCCATATAAAAAATTCTCATTCATGGTTATACTCAAAATAATGAAAATGAATAAAAATAGCAACAGAATGATATTGTTTCTTTTGAATAAGATGGTAAATTTATGAATTCCTTACTTTGTGTTCTAGAGTAAATTAATCAAACTAAGTAAATAATTTCAAAATATCTTATGAATTATGGAAATTATTATAACATACTCATGATGGAATAAATTAATTTTACGACACTGAAATGTGTATGCTGGGAAAAGACATTCAAAGTATTTATATTCATAAAAGTAAAACAATTATTGAAATGTTTATAATATTTAATAACATTTATTGTAGGATAGAAATATTGATGTAGATGCTCAATTACAAGAGGGGGTGAATTTTAATTTTAAAAACTTTTGTTTTTAACCTTAAGGAAAACTATATTTAACAAGGTTAAACAAGATAAATTAAAAATAGCACTTTTAGTTTTACTAATCAAACATGCTAGTCTCTAAAAATATCATTTTGAAAATGAATCTTAAGGAATGTTCTCATATAAAAGATTCTACATTAAGCATATATAATATTACTTATCAGAGTATACAAAATTACAAGAAAGTATAAGAAAGTTATACTTTCTTCCTTTATCAAAATGCAGCGGAAATAAATTTGAAACAAAACAAGTAACAAGTATTAAATATGTTAACCCAAAAGAAGGGTATACAAAAACCCTGTATAAAGGCCCCTTGATTTCTACTTTCAAGAAAGTCTCTTTTACCCACAATAGGGTAAGCCCTCAATTGGAATATCAGAATCTTTATTGCTATCCCTGTAAGCCCTCGAACTTTAAGGTAGTCAGCACCTCTATCTTCCTATCCCTAGAAGCCCTCGATTGTACATAGAAATAATCGGAGTCACACTAAGCAATCTGAACAAAATGTTCAGAATTGCACAAATCATGGGAATCTCTCTCTCTAGAAATAACATCAGCAGCATGCAATCTCTAGAGTGATGGTACAGTATTAAGCTTGTTCAAATGAGCTCTTATTTATAGGCACTTCTCCAATGGTTGACTCCCTCCTCTAACGATCATATTTTTCCTTGAATATCATAGGGACCTATACACATGTCACTCAAACAACAGTTAGTTAGAAAAATATTGTACGACATCATTTCATAACATGTGTAAAGAAAATGAAGTTACTTAAAGAAATCTATTTTTTAGAGTGTATGTAAAAAATAGAATATAGAGTCTAACCAAATAAACATTTGGAGTCTATAAGTCATGGATATTTGGATCCTGTTTTACAATGAATTATTAATCAAAATTCTCTAGGTTTTAGAGTCCAAATTCCAATGAATTTGGAATATGAATTCTAGGGAATCCAGATTCTGAATTTTTAGGAATTCAGAGTTGTATTTCTGTGGAATTCGGAGTCGGAATTCTAAGGAATTCAGAGTCTGAATCCTGAGGAATTCAGAATCCGAATTATGAGGAATTCGAAGTCTGAATTCTAGAGAATTCAGAGTCTTAATTCTGAGGAATTTGGAGTCTGAATTCTGAGGGACTCAGAATCCGAATTCTGAATTCTGAGGGACTCAGAATCTGAATTCTTAGAAATTCAGAACCATAATTTTAGAGAATTCAGAAATTGAATTTCATAGATTTTGGAACCTAAATTTTAGAGAATTCAGAACCTCATTTTCAGGTAATTCAGAACCTAAATTTCATAGAATTTGGAACCTGAATTTCAGAGAATTCAGAACCTGAATTTCAAAACACTCTATATCCAAGGAAATATAATATTCTGAGGTTTTACATATAAAAAAGAATTTTACACATAGGAATAAAATGAGTTAGATTTATAGAGACTATAAATGAACAATGAAAATATAGGTATGGAAAAAAATTCATTTAAGAAGGAAAATTTTCCTTAAAAAGATAATCCTAAGGGAAAATATAATTTTCCTTAATATAGAGTGATTTTGATTTTCAAAACTTAAAGGAATGAAAAATTCATAAGGAAACCTTATTGACTCAACAATCTCCCCCTTTTTGGAAAGAAAAAACATCCTTACAAAAATAATATATGGACTTAGAAATTTTTTATGAAATTCAAAAGAAAAAGTTATCTGCCTTTACATATGGATCATGGTGAATATAAATAACTCCCCCTTATGTTTTGAGATCCCTAAGGATTGTATTCCGGACTTTTTTAAGGATATTTTGCATTTTCTTTCATAAGAAAATATTCTTAGATAAAATTCCCACTTAGATAGACTTCCCCTTACGTAGGGAATTATCTTATTTACTTAGCATTATTTTTTATCGTTCATTTCTCCCGCTTTTTGATTTTCAAAAAGAAATAGAGAGAATTTAAGAAACACGTGGTACCTGAAATATTAGTACCATACAACAAAACACATAAAGAACAACCAAAATGTTCATTATGATTGGAAAAAAATTACAATATAGGTAATACAAAAAAAATATCGGAGTTAAGGAAAAAAATCTTCCTTCTTTTTCCTTTGGCATAAGCTTCCTGAAAATGGTCTTCAGTTTTTTGATCTCCTTGTGATCCTCTTCAAAACATTTGAGAAGTTGATCCTAGTGTTTAATTTTCTTCTTCAAATCTTTGATATTATCTTCCTAATCCATAAGAATTTCTACCCGAGTCTTCAAAAGATCTTCCTGCTTACTGAGATTTTATTCAAATTCAGTTCTGAGATCTCTTTCCCTTTTCAGATTCAATGCAACAGAATTAAGTTTCCAATTTAGATCCTTGTCTTCCAGCTTCTGAGCCGTTTGTTCGCGATTAAGCTTCTCATTGAAACTTTTAGTAAGATCTTTGATTTTGATATCTTCGGTATCAAAATAATCCTTCAAATTATCTTGAATGTCATCAAAGATTCTCAGCTCATCAGTTGTATTCTTATAAAACTTAGTAATTTCCTAGAACGATCTCCTATGTGCATCATACCCAATGTAGATGGATTTAAAATTGGCCACTGGCCTGACAAATTTTTCCATAAGCATGGAAACAAAATCTGATATCTGAATAAAAGATATCTGAAGCATCTAACATCTTTATTCAATACTCAGAAACAAATGAATTATATCAAGTAATATCTTTAGGAAATTTACCATAAAATCATGTGCCATAGAAGATGATTTTGAATTAGATTATCTTTTTGGTGAGGATTCTCTCTATACCTCAATAGCCTTTCTTTTAGATGACCCCCCAACATCTTTCTTAACCACATCGGACTTCTTAGATGTATCACCTAACACCTATTTTCCTTTATAATTTCTCAAAATGATCTTAGTAGCCTCTATAAATTCATGTTCACTATCTAGGTGTTTGACTATCTTATCTTCCTAAGCCTTTTCATTTTCATAATCTACCACCAAGTCCTCTGGTTAAACAAAATCATAGTTGTTGCTCTCTTATTTCGATGGTTTGATTACTTCTTCTTGTCCCTCTTCATATTTTCCTAGGGAAGAATGTTTAGAAGATTCATCCTGTGAAGTTCATATCGATAATTTCATAGAAGGACTCTCCTTCTCATGATATTCTTTAACTTTCTTTATCATTTCATTTGTATCATCACTTCCATACTCTTCTTCTCCTTCCACATCCTCCTACTGAACAATTTCTTCTTCTTCTTCAGCTTTTGGAATAACCATTTTCTTTCCCGGAGTCACTAGAAGGGACTCTTGTAGAAATGATTATGGCACATGAATCTTCTTATAAACTTTCTCAGTATCTTTGAGAAGAGCTTGAATTATTTCATCCTCAGAAATATTTTTCTTTTGCTTCTTCTCTTTTTCTTGCTTCTCATATTCCTCAGAATCCTTAATCATTAAGGATTTTTCCTCATCAGGTTCCAAGCCAATGATAGGTTTTTTTTCCCTCTTATTCTTATTATCTTCTCTCTAATTAGCAACAACTTCATTAGGATATGTATTTTTCTTCTTAGATTTTGGACATGATGATTGGGTTTCCTAAATTGCAGGATTTTTTTCTTTGACTTCCAGTTCCTTCAAAATTCACTTCCTACCACCTTTCGTTGAAGTCTCAACTACTTTCAGCTTCATGGATAAGGATTTTTTCTCACCTTTAGGAAAATGATAAAATTCTTCTAACTTTTTGTTAAAGCCAACCTTCATTCTTCTGAGCATATCATCACTCAACAACATAACCTTAAATTTTTTTGGATTTGAACTGCATGGGATTTTGAAAGAATCTAGACAGAGGAATATAATTTTAGAAATAATAACCAGATACATAATGATCTGAGATTTTAGAGTCCCATTGTTGATATTAATAATTTTAAGCAAGACATACTTCACCATATTAATCTTTCTAATATTCGCCAAAAAATACAAAACATAAATATCACTCTTCTTCAAGGTATCCTTGTCACCTTTTCTCAGAATGAGAAATCCCAGAACCAATAACTCTAAGATCCTAAGTTTTGTAGAGATTTGGTTGATTTTTAGTGTCTTTACTTTAGATAAACCAAGTCACTCTAAAGCCTTGTACTTATCAAATCTTCTTGATATATCTGGTAGCTTGTGGGTGCAGAATTCAGATTCCCCCTCATATGAAATTCATATAATGCTTGCAGCCAAGCTATAGGATAGGGAATAAGTTTTCCCATAACTCTTAAAAGAAATCCTGTCTCTCCCACCATCATTGAAAAATCTTATAGACTCATAAAATTCTATCATCAATTTCAGATACATCGGATCATGTGCCTTTGGTTTGGATACAGACAGACTCTCCCATCCATTCAACTTGATGTTATACGAAATATGAAAATAATACTTATCGAAAGACTGTATATCTACTTACCTCTCTCTATATATATTCCATTAATATATTTCCTTATTTTATGACTTTTTCTTCTGCGGGGACGCTTCCAAAGACATTCGGATTTGAGCAAATAGGAAAATTCGGAACGACTATTAAGTAGAGAGGCAGAGCTTCGATACATAGTTTCTTGAAACCTGATGTGGGAAAAACATTGGGGGGGGGGGATTTATATATGCATTTCAAGTAACGATTCAACTTTCCAAATTGATCCAACGGTTGAAACAAGTATGAATTGATCTGGTGTTTGAGATGAAAGTCAAAGAAGGATTTTGGTAGGTTTTGATCTTTGGAGGTTTTTATAGTAAAAAATTCGGATTTAAGGAAAATTTAATCTAAAAAATCACTTAAAATAATATGAAAATACCAACATGTAAAAATTTGACTAGAAAATTTTATGAAAGGAAACATACCTTCCAAATCTCTATGAAAACTATCATTAAAGAAAAAATGTTCCTTTAAGAAGTTTCGATTCTAGGAAAAATATAAAAAAAAATTGGATTCTTCATTTTTGAAAAAAAAAATTGATTCCCGATATTTGAAAGTGAAAAAAATTGATTACAAAATGTTTTTATTAAGAAAAATTTTGATTATAAAACATAAATGTATTCCCCTTATGAAAATGAGTTACCTAATCTAAGGAGATGCATTTCAACAAAAAATTAAAATAGATAATTACTATACGGTTATCATTCCTAAATTTTGTTTAATGTATTCAAATCTATCAAATGGTAAATATTTAGTGAAAATATCACCAAATTGATCTTGCGTTCCGATAAACTGAAGAATGAAATATTCTTTTTGTGTGTGATCTCTAAGAAAGTGATGCCTAATATCTTTTTGTTTTTCATGAGAGTGATGTGCTTGATTTTTGCTTTGGGAAATGGCACTAGTATTACCACACAATATCTATGTTTTGGTAATAATAAATCCATAGTCTGTGAGTGTGTGTTGCATCCACAACACTTGAGTACAAGAGATTCCTCCAGCTACATATTCAGCTTCATTTGTGGAAAGTGCTACTGAGTGTTGATTTTTTTCATGATCAGGAAATGAAAAGTTCCGGATGTACTTTTCTTATCCATTCTATATCCACCAAAATTAGCATCCGAAAAACTATTTAAAACAAAATCATTTATAGAAGTAAAAAAATAGTCCTAAATCCATGGTTCCCCTTAAATAGAAAAAATTCCTTTCACTGCTTTTAAATGAGATTCCATTGGATTAGATTGATATCTACCACATAATCATACTGGAAACATTATGTTTGGATGATTGGATATCAACTATAGTAAACATCCTATCATACCTCAAAATGTTGTTTGATCTACTGGGTTCACAGCTTCATCAAGATCATGAAATTTTAGGTACTAATGGGATTTTGTATACTCTTAGTGTTGTCATATCCATACTTTTTAAGAAGATCATTAATATACTTATACTGAGATATATAAGTTCCTTTAGGTTTTTGAGAAATTTGAAAACCTAGGAAAAATGTTAACTCACCCATCATACTCATTTCAAATTCATATTTCATTAGATTCGTAAACGAATCTGTTAAAGATAGTTGAGTTGGACAAAAAATAATGTCATTAATATAAATTTGAACAATCAAAACATTTTTCTTATCTTTCTTTATAAAAAGTGTTGGATCATTAGTTCCCTTAACATAATTGTTTTCTATCAAAAATCACGTAGGTCTATCATACCAGGCTTTCGGGGCTTGTTTAATTCCATAAAAAGCTTTGGTAAGTTTGAAAACGTCTACAGAATGTTTATGTCTTCAAAATCAGGAGGTTGTTCACCAAAAACATCCTCTTGAATATATCTGTTATGGACATCATATTTTTCATCCATTCGAACAAGGATAAAATTGATTAATGCTGCAAAGGAAAGTAAAATGAAAATATATTCAAGTATAGCTACTGAAGCATAGGTTTCTTCATAGTCTATTCCTTCATGTTTATTATAGCCTTTAGAAAATAATCTAGAGTTATTTTTCACAATGATTCCTTTTTCATCACATTTATTTCTAAAGACCCATTTTACTCAAATAATAAAAGTTTCCTTAGGTCTTTCATCCAAACTTTATTTCTTTTGAATTCTTTTAGCTCGTCTTGCATGGATTTAATCCAATCACCATCACCTAAAGCTTAATTATTTCTTTTTGGTTCTAATTGGGAAAGGAATGCTAGATGTTCTACTTCATTTTATAAGGAACTTCTACTCATTACATTTTTATTTACATCACTAATGATACTATCACTAGGATGATTCTTAAGAAATGACTGATTTGGGTTTTGTAATTCCTATTCATCAACATATGGTAGGAAAGCTTCTGGGGTAAATGCTTCTGAAATATTTTCTCAAACATTTTCCTTATCAGAAGGATCATCTATCAGGGGTTGAAAATCAGTTTTCGAAAATAAATACGAAGATGTAGTTCGATTTTGTTTAAAAACAAATGGATTAGTTTCATAAAATTTAACACGCATTGTTTCTTCAACAACTCTTGTATTTTTATTAAAAGCACTAAAAGCCTTAGAAGATGTGGAGTATCCTAATAAAATTCCTTCATCAGATTTGTGTGTGAATTTATCTAAATAATATTTAGTAATCAGAATAAATAATTTTCAACAAAATACATTGATTTACAAATGTATAGGTTTTCTGCCATTCCCAAATTCTTAAAGAGTATTTTTAAGAAATGGTTTAATTAAAACTCTATTTATAGTATAACATGCAGTACTTACATATTCATCCCAAAAGTGTTTTGCAATAGAATATTCACTCAGCATGGTTCTAGTTATTTCTTGAATAATTCTATTTCTTCTTTCAATAACACCATTCGGTTGAGGGGTTCATGGAGAGGAGAAGCTATGATTAATACCCTTTCTACTACAAAAAGTTTCAAAATATGAATTTTGAAATTCACCTCTATGATCACTATGAATAGTTATCAATGGAAGATTTTTCTCATTTTTAACATGTGCTCTAAATATTTTGAAATAAGAAAAAAAATTCATATTTATTTTCTAGAAAATAGACCCACATAAATCTATTGTAATCATCAAATAATAGAAATACATAATATTTTCCTCCAATATATCCAGTTTGTGATAGACCAAAAAGAACCATATGCACTAATTGCAATGCATCAGAAGTTGAGACATCACTGATTGATTTAAATATTGATTAATGTTTCTTTCCATATTGACAAGGATCAATGTATTTTGAAGAATCAAATCTAAGCTTTGGTAGATCCTTAACAGGTCTTTTCATTGAGAGTTTACATAGTTTCATAAGGTTACATTGTCCTAACCTTCTATACCATAACCAAGATTGATCTTTAATTGCACTAAGTCAAGTTAGATCTTGCCTCCTAACGTCTTCTACATTTAGTTTGTATACATTATCTTTCCTATAGGTAGAAAGAATAAATACTTCCTTGGAATTATGTACTAAGCAATTATCATTCCTAAAACTCACAAGGTAATATTCATTGCATAATTTAATTATACTAATAATATTGTACTTAATACCTTTAATAAATAAAACATTTAAAATCAATATTTTTCCAATAAAAACAATGTTACCTATACCAATAATTTCTCCCTTAGCATTATCTCTGAAATTTACTTTTCCTTCTTTCGTCTTGATAAAATTTTAAAAGAATTTTTTATTTGCAGTCATATTTTGGGAACATCCACTCTCCATGTACCATGTATTACTATTGGTAATTTATTTATTTTCCTAAAAATAAGAGTGTTATACTTTTAGAATCCAAAATTTCTTGGATATAGAAATTTTTGGAATCCAAATTTTCATAGAAAATTAAGATTTAGGAAAATATAACTACTGAGTTTTGTTTAAAGAACAATGTTTTCCCGATGCACACCACACTGGAATTTAGTAAAAAATTGATCACTTTGGGGAACTTAATAATTATTACTAAAAACTGGTATAGAATAGGTATAACCAAATTCATAATGATTCCTTAAAGGATAAATTGGGGAATATAACTTGTCAAAATTTTCCTTACAAAAGGTAAAGTTTGACAGGCATTTCCTTAAGGAAAATATTTCTGAATTTAGTATAATAACCAAGTTTATATCCTCATGGTTATTAGATTTATAACTACAGTTATCCTCGAAAATATTTTTCTTAGAAATTACATTTTCAATATCCTTAGAATGTTTATCCTTCTCAAAATTTACTTTCTCATGGTTTTTGGAAATACTTTTAAAATCAAAAGTTTTCTTATCAAGATTTTTAGAAAGATCTGATACTATTTTGGTAAAAATAGACAATCTAGAATTTTTATTATGAAGATTTTTCTTGAGTTTAGATCATTAATTCTTATAATGTTTATCAAACCTAGACACATCTTCATAAAAAGGTAAATTATTATCTTATGATGACAAAGATTCATCATCTGAAGATTCATAATATTTATCATCACTATAATTTTTATTCAAAGATACATTAGTGATGGATTCGGTATTGTGTACCTTGGACATTAGAAAATGATTTTCAATGGGTAGTCTGGCTAGTAGACCAAAATTATTTTGACCAGAAGATTCATATTCCGAGGATTCATCAGAAGAGTTACTACCCCTGCCACTCTAGGTGTCATTAGCTTTAAAATATTTCATACCCTTAGTCTTATAGTACTTCTTTCTGTTTCTCTCTGAATATGTATTTTTTTTATCTTTTTTCTTAATCATGAGATAATACAACCGTATAGTCCCTACGATTTTTCATTCATAGTAATTGAATTCCGGATTTTTCTTGTTTTTATTTATTTCTTCTTATATATTTACTAAAAGTATATCCTTCCAACTATTGTGTTCATCCTTTGAGAAAGATTATCTCGATTATTTTAAAAATTTTCACTTTCACAAGATTCAGAAAAAACAGTGAATTTCATTGACTTTGATCTTATAACCCTTTCAGAAGTCTTGAATTTAGTAGTAATAAAATCTACACTTCCATTTCTATTCTTCTTCTTTTTCTTATAATAATATCTTTTCATTCTTGTATCATGTTAAATAAGAGTTCCAAAACTCTCTTCAAGAGTAATTTGAGATACTTTCATACTCTCATCAATAGTGGTTCTCTTAGATTCCCACTCATTAAGCATAATATCAATAATCTTGTCCACAAGAGCTTCATCATGAAGACTATTCTATCCCAAAGATTGTATACTATTAACGATAGTCATAAAACCTTTTTTCACCATACATATTGGTTCTCAATAATGAAATAAAAATCCATGATATTCAGCTCTAAGCATAGCTCTTCTAGTTTCTATAATTTTGGATGTACCAAAATGTCCTACATCAATTTTCTCCTAGATAAAATTTGCTGGTTCACATGAATAAATATGAGTATTTATATATTCATGTTCATGGAACACAACAATGTATTTTGTACCTTGTAATTTAGTTATTATTCTAATTTTTCATGATTGGTAAAGGTTTTGAATTCTTTGTCAGGAATCTTGTAATCTCACGTAAGCATGAAAATGTTTTCCACTCCAATGTTAATAACAAATGTCTTCATTCGATCTCTCAAATATTCATAATCATTACCAGAAAAAATAGGTAGTCTAATAGGATTTAGACTTTCAATCGAACCGACATTATTTCCTATCATTTTATAAGAAAATATATTTCCACAAAACTTGTTAAAAAATTTTTTTCTAAAAAAAGATAAAAATATCGAACAAAACATAAGCAAGAAAATTTAGAGCAAAGAAAACTTGATCAAGAAAAATTATATGTGAATATAAGTATTTTAGAGACCTCCTCTAATGCCAATTGTAGGATCGAAATAATGATGTAGATTCTCAATTACATGAGGGGTGTGAATTGTAATTTTAAAAACATTCATTTTAACCTTAAGTAAAACTATTTTTACCAAGGTAAAATAAGATCAATTCAAAAACCACTATTAGTTTTACTTATAAAACTTACTAGGTTCCAAAAATATGGTTCCAGAAATGAAACATAGGGAAAGTTTACAAGGAAAATATTCTACCTTAAAGAATATATAATTTTACTTATTAGAGTATACAAAAGTATAATAAAGTATAAGAATGTTATACTTTATACTTTTATCAAAATGCAGTGAAAAAAAACTTGAAACAAAACAAGTATGAAATCTTTTAGCCCAAAGAGAAGGGTATCCAACAACCTTGGATAATGGTCCCTTGATTTATACATTCAAGAATGTTTGTCTTACCCACACCAGGGTAAGACCTCGATTGGAATATCAGAATATGTCTTGTTATCCCCGCAATCCCTTTAACATTAAGGTTGTCGGCACCTCTATATTCTTATTCCCAGAAGCCCTCAGTTGTACACAGCAACAATGGGATTCACACAAAGCTATCTGATCAAGATGTTCAGAACCGCACAAAGAATGAGACTCTCTCTCTCTAGAAATCTCTTTAGTTGCATGAAATCTCTTGAGTGATGGAATATTATTGATCTCGTTCAAATGACTTCCTATTTATAGGAACTTATCCAATGGTTGGATCCTTCCTCCAACATTCATATTTTTCCTTGAATCTTGGAGGTACCAATACACATGTCATCCAAACAACAGTTAGTTATAAATAGATTGTACGACATCATTTCATAACAAGTGTAGGGAAAATGATGTTACTTAACCAAATCTATTTTTTGGAGTCTAAGGAAAAAATATAATTCTGATTCTATCTAAATAAACATTAAGATTCTATAAGTCATGAATATTCTGATTCTGTTTTACAAAGAATTCGTAATCTGAATTCTATAGGTTTCAGATCCTGAATTCCAATGAATTCAAAATCTGAATTCTAAGGAATTCGGAGTATGATTTATGAGGAATTTGGAGCTGGAATTCTGAGTAATCAGGAGTCCGAATTCTAAAGAATTTGGAGTCTAAATTCTAAGGAATTCAGAGTCTGGATTCTGTGGTATTCGGAGTTTGAATTCTAAGGAATTCAGAACCCGAATTTCATAGAATTTTGAATCGGAATTTCAGAGAATTCAGAACCTAAATTTCAAGGAATTCAGAACTAGAATTTCAGAGAATTCAAAACCTAAATTTCTGAACACTTTATATCCCAGAAATTATATGATTCCGAGGTTTTACATATGAAACTGAATTTTAGGCTTAGGAATAAAATGAGTTAGATTTAGAGAGACTATAAAATGAATAATGAAAGAAAAGGTAAGGATAAAAATTCACTTAGAGAATGAAAATTTTCCTTAAAAAGATAATCCTTAGGGAAAATATAATTTTTCTTAAGATAGAGTGTTTTCCATTTTCAAAACATATTGGAATGGAAAAGTCATAAGGAACCCATATTGAATCAAAATTTATAATGTTCAAAAATCTCTTTGTGATACTCTTACTGTAGAGACCTTATTACAGAAAATAAGTTGGCACTTGTCAAGAAATTGGTCACCCAAATTCACCACATTCCCAGAAGCTAAATACTTTACTAACATGGTGGTTTATGATATCATTGGCACAATTGTAATGTAGAAATTCACTATAAAGTGAAAATATCTAAAAAAACAAATAATATAAGGAAGATAAAGAATCAACATGAAAATTTTATTTCAAATATGTTGATAAATATGATTCATCAAAAAGTGAAATAGAAATTGACAAATTATCCAGGAATTTGAATAAACCCCTAAAAAAGAATGAATCAGCCCATTATACCAAGAAAAAAAAATAAAAATAGACAATAAGTGGATTTTTATTATTGGAACAAAAGTAGGATACATCAATCTAGAATGTATGGTCTAGAAAAATATAATTAAAAAGAAGAATAAAGAAAATAAATTCCTAAAGCCTCATCCTAGAGTGCTAGTAAATACTCTCTTGACATGACATCATCAAGAAATTCATGTCACAAATTCTTCATCACACATCTCAAGGTATATGATAAGGTAATTTCTCATATTTATTATTCTTACTCTTATACTTCTCATTCCTCTTTATATTATTCTTCATATTCCATTATCTCTTCAAACAATCTTATGACTTTTTAATGATGAAATTATTTCAATGTACATAATAATTATATAAAAATATAATCAAGTACTTAATAAAAAGAATACAATTTCTAAAGAATTAAAAAATAATCCATTAAAATTAATAAACAAATAAACGTAAAGGATTTAAAATAGAAAATAAAATATTTTATTAAATCTATCATGAAATTCACCCAAGGATAACTAAATGTAAATATGATGTTGGGTTCTAAACATTATACCAAAGGAAATTATATACTCAATTTATTATATCAATATCCAAATTACAAAAAGATAGTTTTTATAAAGTGTTTCTCTCAATATTTTTTTTAATTATTTTCATAAGAATGGACATCTTATATGTAAATGTGAATGAAAAAATGATAGATAGAGGAGACCAAAATCAATTCATATTTTATAAATTATTATCAAATGGAAAAACTAAAACTAAAAAAGTTTGGGTCCCAAAATCCTTACTTTACAATATTTATAGACCTAAATTTGTTTCAATAATGAAATTATATATTGATAGCACAGAAAGACCCAAAATTTGGGAACCAAAAGGAACTTGTGTTTCTTACATTTCTCAGCTACACAATAAAGATTCAATGAAATATAATATAATGGATTATTAAAATTTTTAAAATAAGCTATACTCATCTAATGGGGGGATTTTTACTCTTCTAGATAGACCCCAAGCTTATTGCTACTAATATATTATTGTAAGAACCATGACATGAGGAAAGGTTTTCTATACATTTTCTCATTTAAACGATTAAACTTCTATAATAAATATTTTTCTAGATCCTTTTGCTTCTTCTAAATTATTACAATGCATTATTTTTTCTGATGGAATCATAGACGGTTTTCATGATCACACTCATTTTGAGTCAATCTAGACCTATTATCCAAAGGTAGGTGGTCACCATGAATTTTCATGTGACATCATAGAAAAAACATTGGTTGATAGGATGTGAGGTCGGGATCATCACACCCTTTTGGGAGGAATTATTACCTACTTCAATAATCTATTATATATTTACGATATATTCATGAATCCTTACCAAATTATAGTGTAGGATTGGTTACCCCTATTCCAGATAAATAATTGAGACCGTGTTTCTAACATAAACTTATAATTGTCCCACATCATTATCTAATTAAATTTATGATGCTTTGGTTTAAATCTGACTAGTGGGGGTCTCTAGATTTTATTTCCATCTTAGGGCAGTTGATTTTTTGATTTGGGGTTGAAACTCAAAGAGTTTTCCATAATATCTTGTGAAATTGGGAATCAAAACACACAGTGTTTGATGAAATGGTTAAAGGGGAGTTAACAATGGGTTCATACCACCAAGAGGCTTCCTATATATCCTAAAAAAATTGGAATTATATCACAAATAGTTTGATGGAATGGTTGGGTCTTACACCTCAATAATATAGGCGTATGATGAAGGGGCTCTCATCATGATGATTGGATGGTCATAATAGGCCTCTAAACCACATGAGTAATACTCAGTGTGGGAAACAAGAGATAGTAGATGCTCTATATCATTGCATGAAAGCATACAATGTGATTTAAAGGTTCGATTGGGTCCTACAACTAGGATTAATCCCATGTTTCTTGAACCACAAAGAGAATCTAGACTCATGGTGGATTATAGGTTTTTAGGGCATAAACCTAAGAGGATCAAATTTTTTTTCGAACCATGAGGATGATCTCAACTCAAGGTGATTTGGTTGTCAGGTTGGGGACATCTTCTAGAAGGATACCCATGTTTTTGGAACCATGAGGAGGATATATAGTCATGGTGATTTACAGGTTTGGTTGGGGAATACACTGAAGAGGATTCCCATTTTTTCTAGAACTATAAAGAGAATCTCAACTCAATGTGATTAAGGGGTTTGGTTGGGGATTATAAATAGGAGGTTTCTCATGTTTATTGAACAATGAGGAGGATCCATACTCATAATTATTTGGCGTTTTGTATGGGGTTACACCTAGGAGGATTCCACTATTTCATTGTCTCTCAATCTACTCAAAAAATGAGGAAGGTGGATTGTTAAGATTGGGGCTTACACCTAGTAGGAGGCCCAAAAATAGATGATTATTTCAACCCAAGGTGTATAAGGACTAAATTGATTCCTAGATATGAGACATTAGTGAATTTGTATATAGCCCTAGTGGGGGTTAGTGAATATTCATCTCCTTAGTGTGATGTAGAAAAGGAGATCATCCAATTTTAGAGGGTCAACGAAGGTGTTTATCCCAAGTGAGGGATAATAAGGGAGCTTATAACAAGTGGGTGGGACAAATAAGGTTCTTAACCTATGTGAGATGATTATAAGAGGTTCTTTTCCCAAGTGAGGTCTAAAAAGAGAGCGTATAACATGTGGGAGGTCTATTAGAGGTTCCTATCTGAAGTGAGAGGTCCATTAAAGGGGATTTTCCCAAGTGAGGGCTACCAAGGTTATTATTCCAAGTTAGAGGGATAAAAAAGGTTCTATCACAAGTGAGGTCTAGAAAAGGTAATTAGACCATGTTATAGGGATAAAAAAGTTTTTTATCCCATTATATAGTTCTAGAACATGTTCTTAACCCAAGTGGGGGGTATAAAGGGAGATTAACCCAAGTGGGAGGGATAGAGAATGTTCTTAGCCCATGTAAGAGGGATTCCATAGGACATTAGCCCATGTGATATGGCTATTATGGGTTCTTATCCCTATTGAGAAGGATATTAGAGGTGTTTGTCCATATTGAGGGCTATTAAAGGTTCTGTGACCAAGTTAGAGGGATACCACATGTTATTATCCCTATGTGAGGGATAAAAAAGGTTCTTAGCCCAAGTTAGAGGTTAAACAAAGATAGTTATATGAAGTTATAGCTATAAAAGGTTCTTATCCTAAGTGAGAGGGAGGAAAAGTCTCTTAGAAAATGTTATAAGGGTATAGAAGGTGATTTTCCTAGGTTACTAGAAAAATAGAGGTTCTTATCCCTAGTAGAGGCTATAAAAGGTTCTTATCCCATGTTAGAGGGAAAGAAAAGATTTGTAGCCCATGTTAGAAGGATATTGAAGGTTCTTAGATCATTTTAGTACTAGAAAATGTTCTTGGAACAAGTTATAGGGATATACAAGTTTATTTTCCCAATTTATAGTGCTAGAGAATGTGATTAACCCATGTGAGGTCAAGATACCCTATGCATACTACTCTGTCTAAAAAATTACATGTATTGTGCTCTGCACATGCTACTCCACACAAGCTATCTATGTAGGATTCTCAATGAAATATGTCTGCATAGGTGATCTACAAAATATACTCTACCCAGGTGCTCTGCGTAGAATGATCCACAAAGGTGGTCCATGAAGACTACTCTATGCAGGTGCTTTGTGTTGGCTTCCCACATGGGTTATACAGAGAGGTTACTTCATGCAGGCACCATAAGAATATCATTGATGTTCTATACCTTTATTAATAGAATTAACCTTCCTTGTAATTGTTTATCTCTTATTTTAAATCAGGATATTCTACATGAGGGTCTCGAGGACTAGGGTGAGAGACTTGGGAAATCAAATATTTGAGATATATTTGGTTCTTCTATCCTTTGAAAAGGAGGATCTAAAGTGTCCGATTTATAGGAAAATATATCTCCCTAGTGAATGTGGTCCTCCACCTAGGTTCTCTACACAGGTTGTCCACACATGTACTCTATGCATGTCATTTGCATAGTTCCTCTGCATGGGTTTCCCATGCAGGTTGTTTCATGAAAAAAATTCTAAACTTATGGCATCCATCACATTTGAACTGTAATTCATTTACTTATCATTCTTTTAAAATAAGATAATGAAATGAAGGTAGAGTTCATGCGTACAAACAGACTACCGTCTCTAGGAATGGGGAATTTCATTTGTTATCTTCAAACATTATATATTATTATAGACTCATATATAATGGATATATATGATATTAAAATAATTTTCTACATTCTGGAGATGATTAAACCCTGATATATTTAATAAGAACAACAAATGAAAAGTTAAAAAATTCTCAAAAAACTAAGAAATTAACACATAAAATAGTTGAAATAATGAGATTTTTTTAACAAACAGGTAATAAGATATTGTAAGAGGATCATATATGATATAGTAAATATTAATATTGTTTTTTTAATTTAATAACTTGTTTAAACCCCTTATACATGGGGTTGGAGGATGTTCACCCGAAATGACACATGAGGTAAGGGATTCTCATCTCACTTTTTAAATCTGTGAGATAAATTTCATGTTCACCACTTACACCATTTGTTTGGTGTATATACTATATAATTTATCCTTTTATATAAATTTATTTAAATCATTTATTTAATGTTATTAATTCATTAGTATAATGATTTAAAAAAATTCAAAGTGTAATGGGACACTTTGGAATGTTTAAGGATTATTTTACTCAATAATAACATTAATGATCTTTAAAAGGTATTTACTTTCATAGAAATTATATGACCATTATTTAATTAAACCATTCATATTAACTCATATGGATATTCATGACCATTTTATGTATTATCACTATTTACAATCGTTGGTACTGAAAATGTTTTAGAAAATGTTTTTAAGAAAACCAGACATTATTTCTCTCTTTAGTTTGAAAGCCTGTTTTTCTTCTAAAAATACGTTTTATTAAAATATTTTCAAAAATTATTTTGAAATGATATGGTAAATAAGTTTTTACCTTTTTATTCTTTTACTAATGTTTTCAAAATATTAATCTTGTAGCTTTCCTGACAAGAAATTTTTAAAACCTTTTTACTATGAAAAGGGAATGTTCTTTTACCTCGTACGACACATAAGGATTTAATCAAATTAAATTGTTTATAGAATCATTTGCATGTCTAATATGTTAATTTTTAAAGAAAATGTTTTCTAAAGATATTTTCAATGAAAATATTTTTAAAAAGGTTTTTCAAAATAAAAGTATATTTTTCCCATGAATGTTTTGAAAATATTTTTTATAATTTGTCCCTTCATTAACGACAAAAACCCGTTATTTTACTCAACTTAGGGTAAATTGTATTGATAAAATCCTTAATCTTCCTCTAAATGGTTTGTGTTTCATTTTTAATAACTGGGTATTTAAAATCATTTCATTTATTCCTTTTAGTCCCCTTTAAATATTAAATTTTCTATGATCATTGAACATTGAATTTTCCTATAAATATAAATTCCATTAATCATTGATATTACTATTTCATAAACCATATACCATTTTACATATAGAATCTAACCTAAAAGTTATTTTATTATTTGGTAAATATTGATAAATATATAAACTATATTCAGTATAGATATTTGATAATGTATATTGTGTGTTCGATATGAGGAATGATTTGGACATGAAATACATGGGTTGGGGACCATTTAAGGAAAGCACTGCATGTTGGGGAACAATTGATGAAATACTCTCGATGAATTTTTAGTCTCATGGGATGAACTAGTTGCAGAAATTAGAAGAGGTAAACTTTCTCTTGACGGAAATGGTTTCATGTACCTAGGAAACATGGAATCCAATAATTAAGCATTTCCCTCATTTAGTTTCAGTTATTATTTATCAATGAGATTTTGTTTCGACATATCAATGTATACATTTCAGTTCAGTTCATTAATTATGTGGAATGTGATTCGTTTTCATACCATTCCAAATTTATTTTTCACTATCTAGTCATTTTAATGTAATGTGTTTCAAATTATTACCTTTTCGTATTGTGTATGCACTTTCATTTAGTTTATATATTACATGGAAGGTGTGTTCGGTTATATACCTTTCGATATTGACTATTATCATTAATTCATTTTTAATTCCATTACATGTTTCCTTTATTATGTATTTTATCTCAACCTTTTTATGTTTCTTTCCCCAATAACCCAAGAATTATATTATGAACAATATACAAGAATTTACTAGATCTATTAGAGTTATCCTCGAACGTATTTATTTATAAATAAGAAAACAATTATGGTGTAATTAGGGTATTAATTTGTAATGAAATTAAAATTTATGTATCTGGTTTACCAAGACTACTACAATCTCAGTCCTTCAAGGATTTATTCCTTGTAATCCTGCCAATTTAATTGATATCAGTCATCGTCTCCTGGTGATATGGGGTCGAGTCACTATAGTTGGAATCAATGGAAGTTTAGTAGCAACATTTGGAACCAGTCATAGGAAAACATAAGTTTTAGAAAATTACCCTAAAGTATAATTTTAGGATAAGTATATACAAAAATACTATAATTTTCATAAATTAGAAAATATATGGGTTTTCTAGCAATACATACCTGTATGGATACTACAAGTGGATGTGGTTCTCGAATAGATATACCTTGGAGTGAAAAATATGGAATGGTGTGTCGGGCTTGACTCGACATAACTTGGTACACAAAATTGGGCCTTACTTCATACCTAGTTTGACACTCCTAGGTGATATGATTAGGATAATATACATCTTCATTACAAACCATTCTGAAAGATTAAAACATATGATTAAAATAAATAACCTAGGATAAACCTAAGGTGTTTTATATTGAAGAAAAGATGTCATGATTTAGAAACCCAACAGATGATATTATTTTTAAACATTATACTAAGGACCAATTTTGATGATGTATTTTAGGGAATCAATAGTTAAATTTTAGAAGGATTTTACCAGATGTATTTTGGCTATAAGAATTATGAAATTTCTGATGACTATGCCTAATTTTGGAAGCATATGTTTTAGTAAAAAAATGCTATTTTAGGAATAATTAATTTATATTTTTTAGATTTATTTTTAAGGATATTTATAACATTTTTGTTTGATATAATCTTTTACAAAAGAATACTAAAAGTCAAATAAGATTATGATACTTTAAAAAAATATTTTTTTACTAGAAACCTTATCTAATATGTTATTTAATGATTAAATTTCAACGATATATGTTAGATTTATTTTTAAATTAAATTAATATGGTTTTATAAAAGGATAACCTATATGTCAGGTGACAGCCTATCATGTCCGTAAATTCCATTTGCCCTGAATCTATGACCGGAGGATGTTAATGGTTTCACACCAACCACAAACCTACACAATGTCCTGGTCAATATATTATGGTTTTAGTGGAAAAATTTGATGAATATGTACTAATGATGAACCAGTAGTATCAATTTTTAGAATTATAGATTAATCTATTAATCATATTGGTTTTTAAGATATTTATAGACAAATAGTTAGAATTGTCACTCTTTATCCTTTACAATCCTTTAAAAGTTTATTTTAGTACTTCCAAGATAATAAAATATGTTATTTGTAATTAATTCTTGAGATTAGTGGGTTGTATTAGAATTTGATCAATGCACAACCAGAAAATAGGATTTTTTATATGAAATTAATACCTATCAGGAATGAATATTTTATTATATCCTTGGTCAATAAAATAATTACCCAAAATTTGTATAATGAATTTGAAATAAAATGATCTCTTGATACCTTAATTTTTGTCGATACAATGGTCTTTTAAATCATCCTAGATTTTTTAGATTTTAGGAACTCAACATTCTATTGATCGTTCACTTTTTTTATTGATGACATCATTCACTCCCTATAAATATTTACACTTTTCCTCCAAGTACATATCTCTACTTTCCACTAATGTTCCCTTACTTCTAGACCTAGTTATATATTCATCCAGATGACCTTGGTACTTTGCATTATCTCTTTTATAGAGGATTTCTTACAAACCCTTCTCATGATGTGGGATTTCCACATTTTAAATATCAAAAAATCTTTTAACAAGATCGATTTTGAATTTTGATGAAGTAATTTAATTGAGGTTGGGAGAATGTGAAGCCCCAAAAATACAAAGTAAGAACCTTGTATTTGATAGCATGAATGACACGTGACACCAAGAACGTAAGGGAATATAATATTCTTAGTATTTATAACATAAATAAATTATTTATAATTTATAGCTTGAAATTCACACAACACTGAGTTAGCATGCGAAATAGGAAACAACACATTTCTTCAATGGATTACATTACGCGCAAAACTAAGTTTTACAAAAAAAACAATATGTTATTATATATTATTATTTAATATAATAAGATATAAACTAGATATTAAATTAATAGTTATGAATAGTAATAAATAACTTATTAAAATTCCATTTTATAGAAATATATATTCAACTCATAAATTACAACTTAATTATAAATTAATATAAGAACTAATTGAATATAAAAATGGATATTTTTATAGAAAACTATTTTTATGCCCACAAAGTTATTTTACTCTAATAAATTAAATTAATTACAATTTGGGAGTGATATTAATTTTATACATACAATATGTATTCAATAAAAAATTCATAATCATCAATTATATTTGATAAACATAAGATAAGAATAATCTTAAAATTACACATAAAAACCAATATTTTTATAAAGGTAATTTTACCACCTTTTAATAGAGAACCCATTTTAAATATAACTTTTTAAACTATAATTTATCAAATCTGTAAAAAAAATATTTGAAATCAATACTTGATTATTAGGTTAGGGTGAATATTTGATATTTTTTGGAAACATATCATTTAATAATGAATAGTTAAAAATACAGAATTTTAGATCAAAACAACTTTTACATAAAATTTATTATTAATGATAAATTATAATTTTCATTGATTTTAAATATTAATAAAATCATATTTTTATAAATTATTACAATATTTTTCATTTCACTCAATTTTACTTCTAAATTGATTATAAAAAAAAATTTCAAACGTTTTTACATTAAAACTTGCATTGTTGTACTGCCTCTAGGATGAATTTTAAATTAATATCTGCCAATTATATGATTATAATCAATAAAAAAGATTCCATATTTGTAATAATCCTAAATTATAATGTCAAATAATTCTACAATTGTTTTTGTGAAAAAATATTGGTGAAAGTGGTTAAGATTAATTACAATGATTAAGGTTAAATTAAGCATAATAAGGGACTAAACCTTAACCATATGGCCCAAACAACCAATAAAATGTTCAAAAATATATTCTATGGACATTTTTAGACCCTAAACTCTCTTTTATAAATTTTTTATTATTATTGGATACACGTTCCACATGAAAAATATGGGAATAATTCATTTGTCAGAATATTACAATAGTGTCACTCCTCCTCCATTATGAAAGGTCACCACTTCCCCCCATTATTCATGCCATTCATCCCACATAGGTTCGGAAAATATCTGAACAAATAGCTTCCAAAAATGTTTTACCTAGACCTTAAAGACTCCATTTAGGTAGAAATACTTCTAAATAATCCCTTTGGTATACAAAAAAAGGAGTTACCTAGTTTTTAAGGCTTTTCTTTCCAAAATCTCTTTTCTATCATTTACTTCTACACCATCTCATATATTAATATTCCTTGTTCATATATTTACACCATAATACTAAATATTTGGGTATGTTTTTTTATTAGTGTTTAGACCTACAATAAGAGACATTTCCATCTAATGGGTAATGGACATAGTGTTTCTGTGTACGATGAACTACCGCCTCATGAAATGATAATTGTTTATTTTTCCATTAAAAACATTCATGGTTGGAAATTATTATTGAAAAATTATTAATATATGTTATATATGATATTTATTATCTTTTTATAATTATTGTATCCATTTATAACACATAAATTTCATACTTTCCATTTTGGGTTAATACGATAACATCGTTTGAGGAAGTGTCGACTATCGCCCCATCAATCTGATGTGATTTGTTCTCACTAAACATGGAACACATTAAAGATAAATTTAATTAAAATATATAAAATATATTAACTAAATACGATACATTAATTATAATATACACGTATGTAAATATCATTTATTTTTCATTCTTTTAAAATATGAAAATGAAATGAAGGTAGCATTAATGCGTACTTACGGACTACCGTCTCCATGAATGGTGCATTTCATTTATTATCTCCAAAAATTATATATTTATTATAGACACATATATACTAGATATATGTGATATTAACATACTAGTTTAAAATTCTGGATATGATGAAACCATGATATATTTAATAAAACAACAAATAACAAGTTAAAACATACTCGAAAAACTAGGCAATTAAAACTAGAAATAGTTAAAATAATGAAAGGTTATTAACAAAAGGGTAATAAGATATTATAATAGGATCATTTATGATATCATAAATATTAATTTGGTTTTTTTATAAGTTAGTAACATGTTTAAATCCCTTATACAAGAGGTTATAGTACATTCACTCGAAAGTAAACACTATGTAAGGGATTGCCATCTCAATTTTTAAATCCATGACATAAATTCCAAGTTCACCACTTACACTTTTTTTGTGTTGTATCTACTAACCCTTTTGTTATATTATATAATAAATCCTTTTATCTTCATGGTATTTTAAAATTTAATTTAATGTTACACCTTCATTTTTATTATCATTTAAAATGTTTCAAAGTGATATGAGACACTATGGAATGTTTACAGATTATTTTCCAGAACAATAATTTTAATGATATTTAAATGGTAATTAAAATTGAGGAAATTAAAAGAAAAATTCTAAATACAACGTTAAATTTTTTATCCTCTGGTTATTCATGACCATTTTCAAGTATTAATACCATTTTCTTACTCTTTCGTATTCAAAATGTTTTAGATAATGTTGTTAATAAAACCCAAATTTATTTTTATTTTTAGTCAGAGAACATATTTTTTTTCTAAAAACCATTTTTTATTAATATATTTTAAAAATAATTATATAATGATATGGTAAATACATTTTTACCCTTTTTATCTTTTACCAATTCTTTAAAATTAAACTTCTTATCCCTTTCCTAGTAAGTCATTTCATACCTTTTTACTGTGAAAAGGAAATATACTTTTACCTCATATGGAAAGTACAGATTTACTTGCCATAATTTCATTGAAGCTTTATTTGAATGTCTAAAAGGTTAATTTTTACTGAAAATGTTTTCAAAAGTGATTTTAAAATAAACAATTTTCAAAACAAAGGGATATTTTCCTCATGAATCTTTTTAAATTTTTTTTAATGTTTCCATTCATCAATGAAAACAACCCTTTATTTTAATCCAATTTGGGTATGTTGTGTTGACATCATCCATAATATTCCTATTTAAGGTTTTTGTTTTATATGGAAAGGGATAGTATTCACATCCCCTAAGTTTATTCCTTTTAGTCCTCTTTAAATATTCAATTTCCTTTGATAATTGAACATTGAACATTACCCAAAATATCATTTTCATTTATCATGGATATTACTATTTCCTAAACCGTATACCATTTTATAAATGGTTTCAACATTGATAGTTATTTGATTATTTGGGGAATATTGATAAATATGTATACTTTAATCAATATGGATATTTGATAAGGCATAATTTTTATTCAATATGAGGAATGATTTGGACATGAAATACATGGGTTATAGACCATTCAAGGATAGCCCTACATGTTGGGGACCAGTTAATGAAAACCCCTAAATACATTGGTAGTCTCATGGGATGAATTAGTTCCACAAATTGGAATAGGTAAATTGTACCTTAAAGGTGATGGTTCCATGTACCGATGAAACATGGAGTATATCTTTTATGTATTTTCCTTTAATTAGATTCAATTATTATTCATCCATGTGATTTTTTATCAACAAATATATGGATAAATTTTATTTTAGTTAATTTATTAAATATCATGTGTTATCATTTATTAACTTTACATATATATTCTTCATTATCTAGTTATTTGAATGTAATGTGTTTCCATTTATATCCTTTTCAAATTGTTTACACACTTCTATTCATATTATTCATTACATGGAATGTGTGTTCAGTTATTTACCTTTCCATTGCTTCAAATATAATATTCCATTACTGTGAATTTTAGATCACCCTTATTATGTTTCTTTCCCCAGGAACACAAGAAGTGTAGTATGAATGATATGAAAGGATTTACTAGATGGATTATAGTTATCCTCAATCTTATTTATTTATAAAGAAGAAAAATATTTTGTTGTGATTAGTGTAGTCATTTGTAATAAAAGACACATTTATTTATCTGATTTAAAAAGACTACTAAACCCTTAGTCCATCGAGGATTGATTCTATGTAATCATGTCAATGTAATTGATAGCAGACACCATCTTCGGGATATTTGGGGTTGGGTCTCTACATTTGGTATCAAGTATAGTTTAGTAGAAACCATGGGAACTAGATTTTGGAAAACATAGTTTAGAGAACATATATATAATGTATAATTTTCGGATAAATATATAATAACAAACTATAATTTTAATAAATTAGATTTTATGTGGGTTTTATAACAATACATTCATTTCTGGATATTACAAGTGGACGTGGTACTAGCTCATATGTACCTAGGGGTAATGAATCCTAAAGGGTTTGTCGATCTTGACTCGGTGTAATCAGGTACACCACAATGTGCCATATAGTGAACCAAGTTTGACACTCCCTGGGGATATGCTTAAGATAATTCACATCTTCTTTACAAAAAATTGTGACAGATTTGAACATATGATGAAAATAAATAACCTAGTTTTAACCCAAGGTGTTTTATAATAAAGATATGGTTTAATGATTTCGAAATAAAATAGATGATATTATAGTTAAACCTTATACTCAGGACTAATTTTGATGATGTATTTTTGGGATTCAATAATTAAATTTTTGAATTAGTTCTTAAGTAATAAAAAATAATTATTTGTAATCAATTTTTGAGAGTAATGGGATGAATTAGAGTTTGATCAAATCATAACCAAAAGTTTGGATTGTTTATATGAAATTGAGAACTATCAATTATGAATATTTTGTTATATTATTGGATAGTAAAATAATTACCCAAAATTAGGAGAGTGACTTTGAAATTAAATTTTGTCCTAATAACTTAATTGTTGTTGAACTAATAGTCTTTTTAATCATCAGGGATTTATATATTTGGAGCCCTAAAGTTTTCATTTACCATTCACTTTATTTTAATTGATGACCTCATTCACTTCATATAAATATTTATTCTTTTCCTCTAAGTATTTATCTCTACATTCCACTAATGTTCTCTTACTTAGACACCTAGTTATATGTCTGTCCACGTGACCTTTGTACTTCCTACTCTCTCTATTATAAATAATTTCTTACAATCCCATATCATGATGTTTGATTTAAACATAGTAAATATTTAACAATATATTACAAATATCGAGTTTAAATTATAAGGATTAAACGTAATTATGGCGGGGAGAATGTGATGGCCTAAAAATCTGATATTGGAACCTTTTATTCGATAACATGTATGACATGCGACACCAAGATCATAATAAAACAAAATATTCTGAGTATTTATAACATAAATAAATTAAATATAATTTATAACTTTCAATGCACTCAACACTTAGTTATCATGCGAAACACACTACAATGAGTTTCTTCAATGTCTTGCATTACAGGAAATACCGAGTTTTATGAAAAAAATATTATTAAATATTGTCATTTAATAAAATAAGATATAAACAAGTAGTTAAATTAGTATTTATGAATAATAATAAAAATCTTATGAAAATTTTAGTGTACACAAATAGAAATTCAGTTCATATGTTATAACTAAATTAGAAATGAATATAATAACCAATTGAATATAAAAGGGATATTTTTATTGAAAAATAATTTTTATGCACACCAAGATATTTTAATCTAATAAATTAAATAAAACAAAATTAGTGGGATATATTAATATAATATAAAATTATATATTTGAAAAAATATTTTTCATAATCATCCAATATAATCGATATACATATGATAAGAATAAACTCAATATTACACATAAAAACCTATATTTTTATAAAGGAAATTTTACCACCATTTAATAGAGAAACCATTTTAAAAATTACTTTTGACACTTTAATTGATTTAATATTTCCCAATTAACATTATATTTTAAATAAAAACATAAAAATTATTTTAGGGTGTGTTTTTTATATTTTTCGAAAACATATCATTTTTTAATGAGTAGTTAAAATACTTAATTTTAGTTAAGAACATATTTTTAAGCTAATTTATTTATAAGGATAAAATTTACTTTTAACTAGTTTTAAAGTTTACTTATATCATATTTTTATCAATTAATAAAAAACTTTCATTTTAATCAATTTCACTTTGAAATTTTCAATAAAAACATAGCAACCTTTCGAACATTTTTACTTTAAAACCCCATATTGGCATCCCTCCTATAGGGTGATTTTTAAATTAATTTCTATAAATTATATGATTATAATTTGGAAAAATGGATTCAATATTTGGAATAATTATAATTTATAATGTCTAATAATACCAACTTTGTTTTTGACCAAAAATAATAGCAAATTTGATTAAAATTAATTGCAACGATAATGGTTAAATTGAGTATAATAAGGGACTAAACATTAACCTTAAGGCCCAAACCGACCTATTAACTTGTAGAAAATATATTTTATGGCCATATATCTACCCTATAATCTATTTAATATAATTTTTTCCATTATTGGATACACTTGAAACATAAAAGACGTGGGAATATTTTCTTTGTTAAAATATTACAAGAGTGCCACTCCTCCTCCCCTATAAAATGCCACCACTTATCTAGATTCCTCACACCTCTCAAACCACTTAGGTTCGGCCAAGTTATTCCCAAATATCATATCATGGAACCTCCCCTATACCTTTATTCCTCTCTTTGGGAAAAAATCCTTCCAAGGAAGCCCTTCGGTATGCAAAAAAAGGAGTTACCTGATTCTTATGGTAACGTTTTCCCCCAATCTCTTTTATTTCATTTACTTATCCAGCCCTTCAAATATTCCTCTAACATTTTCATATAACAAATAAGTATCTTAAATATATTTTTATGTTTTTTATAAATTTTTTTACATATATTAATACACACTTCAATCTAATGGTTAATGAATATACAATTTTGGCGTAAGGAGGACTACCGCCTCACAAAAGGTTTATTGTTCATTTTTCCATTAACAATTTTCATGGTTGGACATAATGATGAAAAAACTATTTATATATGTTATATATGTTTTTTTATGTATTTATACTTCATTTATACTTTTATAAACCATACATTTAATACTTTCCATTTGGCGTTAATATGATAGCATCGTTTGAGGAACTGTGGACTACCACAGCCTCACAACGATGTGATTCATTAACACAAGATATTGAATGAATTAAGTATAATTTTAATAAACATATAGGAACTATATTAAATAAATATGGTACTATAATTATAATATAAATTTATATACATATCATTTACTTATCATTATCTTAAAATACGACGATAAAATGAAGGTAGTATTCATGCATATGTGCGGACTACTATCTCAGTGAACAGTGAATTTCATTTCTAATCTCCAAACATTATAGATTTTTATAGATAAATATATACTGGATATATATGGTATTATAATCATGTTTTAGATGATAAATATGATGAAACCATAATATATTTAATAAGAACAACAAATAACAAGTTAAAACATACTCGAAAAACTAGGCAATTAACACCTGCAATAGTTAAAATAATGAAAGGTTATTAACAAATAGGAAATAATATATTATAAAATGATCATATATGATATCATAAATATTAATATTTTACTTTTAAAAGTTAATATCATGTTTAAACCCCATATACATGAGGTTAAACGTCATTCATCGGAGTGGAAACACAAGGTAAGGGATTCTCATCTCACTTTTTATTTCTGTGAGATAAATGTCTTGTTCACCACATACACCTTTTTTGGTGTATATACTTCCATTTTTATTATATTATATCATTAATTATTTTATATTCATGTTATTTTAAACATTAATTTAATTTTATTCCTTTATTAGGATTATCTTTTAAAATGATTCAAAGTGGAATGGGACACTTTAGAGTGTATAAGGATTATTTTCCTTAACAATATCTTTAATTATTTTTCAATGGTATTTCCATTTGAGGAATTATATGTCCATTGTTCAATAAAACCTTTCATTTTCTCTCCTATAATTATCCAGGATCATTTTCAAGTATTTGTACCATTTTTTAATCTTGGGTACTCAAAATGTTTTCAAAAATGTTTTTATTAAATCCAAACTTTATTTCTCTCTTTAGTCGGAGAACCTTTTTTTCTTCTAAAAAACATGTTTTATTAAAACAAATTACACTTAAAATGATACGGTAAATATATTTTAATATTTTTTTTTCTTTTAATAGTGTTTTCAAAGGAATATTTTTAATTCTTTCACAATAAGAAATTTTTTAAACAATTTTACTGTGCCAAAGGAATGTTCTTTCACCTCATGTGACTTGTGAGGATTTGCAAGCCATAATTTCATTGAAACATCTGTTGCATGTATAAAAGGTTAATTTTTAAATAAAATGTTTCTAAAATCTATTTCTGATGATTTTTTTCAAATTAAAAGGTTATTTTTCTCGTCCATGTTTTTAAAATATTTTTTATAATATTTCCATTCATCAACGACAACAAACCTTTATTTTACTTCACTAGGGGTATTCTATATTGATACCATCCTTAATATTCTTCTATTTGGTTTTTGTTTTATTTGTACAAGGATATTATTCACCTTCACTTCCTTGATTCTTTTTAGTCCCCTTTAAATATTCAATTTCATATGATCATTATATTTTGAATTTTCCCCTAAATGCCATTTTCATTTATCAAGGATACAAATATTCCCTAAACCATATACCATTTTACACACATTGTCTAACTTGACATTTATTTTATTATTAGAGATATATTGATGTATATTTATACTTTATTCAATATGGATATTTGATATGTCATATTATGTATTCGATATGAGGAATGCTTTGGACTTTAAATACACGAGTTTAGAACTATTTAAGGAAAGTTCTATGGGTTGGGCACCAGTAAATAAAATCCCCTAGTAAATTTCTAGTCTAATGGGATGAGTTAGTTGCGCAAATTGGAATAGGTAAACAATCACTTGAAGATAATGGATCCATGTACCTAGGAATCATGGTGTCTAATAATTAATCAATTTCCCTCATTTAGTTTCAGTTATTATTCATCTATGAGATTTTAAATCGACATATCTATGGAAACATTTTGTTTTAGTTAATTTATTAAATGGAATTATTTTTAATTTCTTAACATTCCATATTTATTTTTTCTTATCTAGTTATTTAAATTCGATGTGTTTCAAGTTATTACCATTTCATATTGTTTACGCAATTCCATTCAGTTTATTGATTACTTGCCATGTGTGTTCAGTTACTTACCTTTCCATATTGACTATTATCATTGAATCATTATTATTTCTACTATATTTTTCCCTCACCAACCATTTGATCTCACCCTTTTTATGCTTATTTCCCCAGGAATCCAAGAATCATACTATGAAAGATATCAAAGGATTTACTAGATGTATTATAGTTATCCTAAATATTTTTTTGTTTAGAAAAAAATTATATTGAAATTAGTGTATTCATTTGTAATAAAAGACTCATTTGTGTATCTGGTTTTCCAAGACTACTAAACTCTTGGTGCTTTGGGGCTTGATTCCTTATAATCATGCCAATGTTGTTGGTTCCATACACTGGATCCAGGCTATTTGGGGTCGGGTTGATATATCATTGTAGAAGAAATCAATGATGAATTATCCTACATAGATCTCACTCATACGTTGGATATGAATATCAGTCAGTTACTATGAATTCAGGTATAGGGACCCATGTTTCCATGGTGATACTACACATATTTGAATATCTTGTTAAAAAGTAATTCCTCGTGTGGAATGTTACTCTAGTTAGTTTATGGCCATAAAGGATAGATTGTACATCATACGGTTTTTAGTAATACAAATGATTTATTAGTGCCCTAAAAAATATGAGGGGTAAAAGGAATGCTCAATTTTATTCCAAGATCAATGGACCTAGAAATAATAGATCCATTTTATCTTGGGCCAAAAATTGTCGCTATGAGCTTTATATCTTTTTTTACCTTAACTTTCACCTAAATCATAAATGGGGAGGTATAGTGGGATGTAACATGGCTTTTTCTAAGGTTTTATTTTATGGGTTTATAACCTTACAAGTTTTATTTCTTTTCATTTTTTTCAACTGATCATGATTTTCCTAGGTTGTGTGGATATAATACTTAGAAAGTAAAAACTCACCTTTATCATAGGGTTCCATTTTTTGGTTTTTAATCCAGTGAATACTATCTCTCTTTCAATTTATATTTAAGGTCTTGAATGATGGACCAATATAATTTAGTTTTTAGGTTTAATATCTTTGACCATGAAACAGTGTTGCCTGTATGTAAAGGTAAAAGATAATTACTAGTGTAAATAGAGGATTCTAATACAAACATAGAATATCTATGAGAAAAATGAGGCTTTTAGTTTAAGTCCACATTGCTTGTACATGGGTGGTGTGTGTCCTTATGATGTTTGGGTGGTTGAAAAAAATGAGGTAACTCAACATGAAGACAGATCCCAAAGGGCCTCACACCAAAAAAATATTTTTGTGATTATTTCTAAATATTTTATGTTCATTATGCTTGGACAATGTTGTGAATATGATTTAGAAAATTGAGAAACTCCTTTAAATCTTTATGATCTCCAAATGATAGGCACACCAAGATAAAAAGGGGCACAATAATAGAATGTCATAATATTTCTTTGAAAGTGGAAAAAATGCCTGAATTCATTACATTGAGTGTTCTTGAATTACTCGAATATTATGTTTATGGAAGGTGTATATCATATCCTATGAATTTATAAATCAGTTGGAACCGAATACAGAAGGGACTAGAATAACCAATAGTAATGGAGGAAAACTAATGTAATGCCCAATAAATGGATCGAACATGGGGTTTAGGTGGAATTAACTTCTAGAAATAAAATTTCCCCTTGGGGATACATTATAGGCTCAATGGAAAACTATGTTTTTCACCATCAAATACTAGAGGGGTCCCTTCATATCAATCAATCCGAGTTAACAAAATTTCCATGAAAGGGAGAACAATGAGGGTTAATAGACTTATATTTGAGGGGTTACAAGAGTATTATACCAAATCAAGATGTTGTTTTTATTTTTAAAGAGACATAAATGATATTATGTGCTTTCATGGAGAACATTGATATTAAATAATAGTTTATGAACCATAATGGTTATGCCATTGTGCAATGACCACACATTCACATAGAGAAGAGATATAACCTCATATAACTTTGATTTGTAGTTTATGGTTTTGCAAATAGGACCATAAAAAGATAAATTTTAATTTAGAACATATTTGACAAAATGTTGTTAAAGTTTAAGGTAAAAAAAATTGGATTAAATGCTGCTGGGGTTTAAGTCCACATAGCATGGACCAAAATTATGTGCCTAGTACTAGGATCAAAAATCACGGAATCAGTATATATCTCATTGCAATGAGAATCAAGACACACATAAACCTTTGATTAAAAAGGTCTCCCATATATATTTGAATCATTTTAATGGAAATGGGAATTTTATTTTGAGTATATGGATATAAAAGAGAGAATATGTATTAGAATATATTGCATATATCGAGCTCAAACATAGAAGGTGGGGTATTAATACTCTGAGGCACATATGGTTTGTGTTCTAAATACTTATACACATTTTTAAATCACATATAGGGAATACATGGGATAGAGTAAATGTCCCACCATGATTAGTTTATAGTCATGTAGTATGGACTTCTATGTCATAGTTAAATTTATTTGGTAGGGACAATAACCGTGTAGTTTATTGTCATATGGTCTGGATATGTCTTGTATGTAGTTTATAGTTTTATTGTATGAACTGGGACTATGAATTTGATAATAATTAAACCCAAACTATGTTCCCCATATTTGAATAAAACATTAATCTCAATCACAATAGTTAGAGAGAATCTCCAGGTCCACTAAGCTCACATGGGTCACACTCAACATCAGAAACAAGAGACAACTAGGAAAATAATTTGAACCACATGAGAGTAAATGATGGGGAACATGTGAGGGAATTTCATTTTAATGAAATCATGAATCTCTACAAGATTTTTTCTCTTATCATGGGATATGGTTGAAATTGATGAAAATTCACAACTGGTCATGAAATATAAGGTTAGGCATCACTACATATCATGTGATATGGGACTTAACACAAAAAATGTTCTATTGAAAGAGTCCTTACAATTATTTGACTCATATGCTATGGAATTGGGAAATTCTGGTGCAATTTTTGGTTGACCATGAGTTTATGCTAAGATTTTACACCCATAACCATTGAATCCCATAAAAACTTATAGGTACCCCTTTACTGATCGAGATCTTACATAGGGGAGATTAATTTTTATATTTCAACCCGCTATGGGATTGGAACAATGTGAAGTTACATATATACTTCCCAATATAAAAGACCTTATTTTCCTTATAAATATAGTGTTCAACCCTACTATTGATTTATTTATAGTGATTATATACTAGTAACCTTTCATGGATCTATCTCTCAAGTAAGAAATGGTCCAGGAGGAGTGGACCAATTTCTCCATAGTTAAACATCATACAATAAAGAAAAATTTCATACATATTAATGTAATGCGAGATGGAGGTTGGCCGCATAGTTTAACATATCTATGTTTGTTTCGGTGTAAGGTCACATAAATTTTACCAGTGGTTTTTCTTATTATAATCTTTAATCTAGGACTATTATGGGTACTTTGATTTATTCTAGTGAATTTAAGACCATGGGGTGATGAGATTTAAGGTCATGTAACTTGGAACAGAAGGGGATGAGATTGCTGGATAAGTAAAAAACCCGATGGGATTGGATGGACCTAAGTGGATCCAATACCAATGTAAGAAACCTTAATAATGAAGAATAAGTTCATGACTAGGCCCCATACTTGATTTTAGGGCATCACTACATATCCCAACAATGGGAATCAAGTAACATATAGTTCTAAGAAGTGGTGTGGGAGGAGAATCGCACCAAGAGTGGAGGTCCTTTTAGATGAGGGACACAACAATATGTAATTTTATATCATAAAATAATAATTTTTACCATGAAATTTAATATCTTGTGATGAGGATGTCAGATAAGTAGTATAACATTGTACGGGGAGGATGGTGGACACATGTTTTAACATCATATGGTGAGCATGATGAACAAGACATTTAAAATCATATGGTAAGTAAGTTTACCAAGAAGTTTAACACCATGTGATGAGGATATTGAAAATCTATTTTAATGTCTTATGGTGACGATCATGAACATCGAGTTTAACTTCATACAACAATGTTGATGAATATGTAGTTTGACGTAATATAATGAGGGTGATGAATATGAAATTTGACATCATAAAGTGGGGTTGTTTACCATGTACATTAACAACATTAAATGATGATGTTGGACATGCAGTTTAACATCATACGATGAGGAAGATGAATATGCAGTTTAACGTCGTATAGTGAGGATGATGAACACGCTCTTTAACATATTACAGTGAGGATGATGAACACGGAGTATAATTTCATATAGTGAGGATGAAGAACATGAATTTAAACATAATATGGTGAATATGATGAACATGAAGATTAATCACATATAGTGATGATGATGAACACACATTTTAACATCATAAGGTGAGGAAGAATGGTTATACATTTTCACATTGTGTAACTAGGATTAGGTGAACCGATGTGAAGATTGTGTGGAGTAACATTATAAAGACCACGGATTGATTGTGATTTTTGTATAAAGAGGATGGTATCATCATATAATGGGGTACCTTTTGTAGATCTAACTCATATGTAAGTAAGGTGGGCCTCACAGACTGGATCATTCTATGTTGTTTGTGGTGATGTAGGGTGGACCAAATGGAGGCTCATTAAAAAAATCTACAAAGTATATTGGAATAAAGTAAAGAAAAGATCTTGATCCCTTTAAACATAGAAAAATTTATGGTTTAAATCATGTCTTCTGATATATGAAATAGATATTAGATACTAGTTGATAGAGAATTACCACTATTAATAAGGGAAAACTAATGCCACTCTTAATAGATGAATAGTGCAGGGTTTTAGGTGGACGTTTCCTCTAAGACAAAAATTTACCTTATGGGTTACTTCAAAATCTCATTGTAAAACTTTTCTATTCACCATAATTTTCAAGAGGGTTCCTTTTAGATAAATAAATCCCCCTTACCAACATTTACATGAAAGGGTGAACCAAGAAGATTAATTTACTCAAGGAATTTTTTAATTCAAACATAAAAATATATGAAGTAGGTTGGGCAGTAAATGAGTTTTCAAAATGTTTTTGAACATTATGTGGACATACAATTACCTGATAATCATGTTATTTAGGTAGGAGTAATGAACCCTTACTAAAAGTAAGGTTCATTTAAACCTCACAACGGATAGAGCTGGTACTCAAGATGTAATAGGGGAATCTCGGTCATTGATTAATTTCAAATTTTCAATGATATCTGTGAGGAAATTATGGGTATATTATCTAGAATAAATTTCAGGGATTTTTACATCATGTGAAGAGGAAAAATGGTTGACCCTTCAGTTTTACGTCTTACGGTATGGATGTCGGACACATTGTTTTAGGTCATATGGTGAGTTAGAGTGGTTTCTATAGTTTAAGTTCTCATAGATTAGACCAATGGTGATGGTGAGATAGCTTTACCAGCTAGTAATTATGAACCTTATAATAATGGTAAAATCAAGGTATGAATTATAATGAATACAGTCTCACCCATGTGGATGAACTTGTAGCTTTTCCTAAAACATAGGCTTAGGCATAACTAAATATCCCATGAATTCAAAAATGAAACGATATGTAGTGATAAAATTGGGTTTAGTTGGCAATCAGGGTCATACAAAGGTCCCCTTAGGTGAGAGACAAAGCACAATGTAGTTTTAAGTTGTGTGATTGGAACATGGACCACATAGTTTAATGTATTGTAGTGACAATGTTTTCCTACAGTTTAACATCATTCAATAAGGAATTTTTTCATTTC
This sequence comes from Viscum album, assembly GCA_963277665.1. Classification (NCBI taxonomy): domain Eukaryota; kingdom Viridiplantae; phylum Streptophyta; class Magnoliopsida; order Santalales; family Viscaceae; genus Viscum; species Viscum album. Next base: position 1,527,264,392 of record OY728138.1, on the reverse strand, counting down.
TTTTAAGGTAATGTGATAAGGACCCTTGGTTATGCCTTTTAAGGTTGTGAAACTAGGAACATAGTGTCTTACAGTTTATAGACATATATCAAGGACCTTGGTGTCTTTTAGTTTAGGGTCTTATTATTAGGACTATATGATGTACCTTTTATGGTCATGAATCCATGGCCAGTTTAAGAATTACATTAATTGATGTGTCTCAATCATTCATGAAACCATTTTAAAATATGCATTAACCTAATATTTGGGATATGTGTGTCAATAGTAATCTCATTAGGATGAGATTCAATCCATATATAATTCTAGTAAAAACATCCTTATACAGACATGGTTTGTATGAATGGAGGGTCTTTTTTATTGAATACTGGTTGATGAATTATATGAGAACCTACACTAGAATCTCCCATCAAGATATTTATCATACACAAGGGAGTGGGGGAAGTGTTTTTGGTTATGGATGGACCCAGGATTTTGGATCAGTGTGTCACAATATATCTCATTAGTATGAGAATCAAGATGCATGTAATTATTGACATTCAATGTAGTTTAATGTCATGTAGAAAGGAAACTTGTGATATGGAAGGAGTTGAAACAAGTGGTGTGGGGATTATGCATTAAAAGTTGAACAGGTGTTCAATAAATCCTCTCATAATAATATTTACCAATTCATTTAGGTAATTATATCAAGAGAGGCATCATTTTCTTTTTGTTTGAGCCTTCCTAAGCTTTTCACCCTTGTAATACAATGCTTGGTGCATAGGATAAGAGTACATTTTAACATTATGTTCTGATTAATTTTCATTCAATTTAATCAATTGTGACTATAACATTATGGGACATTCCTTCTATGATCCTCTAACAAGGGACACTCAGTGCAGTTTAACATCACGTGACAAGTAGGAATGATGTCTTTTAGTTTTAGGTCATGCATTCTGGACCAATGGTGTTTTGTAGATTACTGTATTATAACAAGGACCACTAGTGTTTTTCATTTTAAGGTCTTACGACTAGGACCAATGGATATAATTCATCAGACATGGTGACCTTTTTATGGTATGAGAATAACACACATACATGTTTCATGTGACTTTGGATTCTATAACTCTATCAATCCTTCATCTAATTTCTAATATATCCACTCTTTGAAGATGAATCATTCCTTAATTACATGTCCAAAAAATCTGTAATAAGGACCATAATTGTGATGATCTATTATGACATCTTCCAGGAGTCTTCTGATCCTTATAATCTCAATAAGGATGTCTTTCAATGAGTATGTTAATTATGTAGAACCATACTCACAATTAAATGAATATACCTTGTTCTGACTATCATTGAAGGATGGAAGACTCCAATTCTTTGACACACTTTGTGTGTTCTTATAAATATTTCCAAGTGGATATAGATAAAACTAGAGTTTCATTGTCTCAAATAATTAATCATATATCTTCCAATGAATCCAGCATTGGAAGACAAGGAACCTCCTGATTATATGTCCTAACAATTGATGATAAGGGATATATTTTGGATGTTCTCTCAAATTTTCCTCTTTAGGTTTCTTAATCTGTGGTATCATGATCAAATCTTATTCCATGGAATTAGAAAAATACCTTGTGACTTTATCTAGTTTGAAGTAATATACTTTACATTTTCTATCATCACGATATAGATAAAAACACGACTTCCTTATTCTATTAAATATTCCTATATTTGTATTGGAATGTGGCTGAATTTGAGTTCTAGGAGGGAGTTTTCATATCTCACTAAATTCATGGGTAGAATCTAAAGTATTGGATTTCCCCGATGTTGATGAAGTCTCTAATATATTGGGGAACTCCGACTCTCTAAGAAGCTCTTTGGAAGCTACTAAGGTTGAACAAAACCTAGACTGCACTTGATAGTGAGGTGTAAAATATAGAAATTTACCCAATCTTGTGGTTGGTGGAAAATAAAATATTAAAATTCCCTGAGGCTTGTGGGATGGAGTGAGGTTGAACAAGGTCCACAATTCACTAGGTGAGGGGGTGAAACTTTTTAACATACCCCAACCCTATGGGATGAGTACCTCACTACGAGGAGTACCTATGTAATATAATGTTATTTTTACATCATGTGGAAATGATCCATGAAGACACTTTATAATTACTCCATGGATATTCTCATTCTCTTTCTTTTAATTAGTTATTTAATCTTTATCAAATATGTACATGTCATTCTTAATGGGAAAACATGAATAAAGATTATTGAATTCCATTCCATTTATCATTGTTAGGATGGGTGGATGATGATGGGAGTATCAACATGAACCCTATATATTGGATATTATATCTAAATTAGGAACATACTCAATCAATCCTGCACTCTAAGTAATGAAAGGTTTCAATAATTTATGTTGTGGAGGTATAAAGGGTATCGTTGATCCCTTCTACACCAATGCTTGGAGAGAGGGAAATAAAATATGTTGGGGCTAGGAATATTGTAGGAATGAAAAATATTCCTTATCAATATTGTGCTCATCTGAACCAAATGGGATATCTTCAAACATGGTTAATACCATATTGATTGATATGTAGTTGAATGGGTGTTCCACTTCAAATGATTATCTCATTTAATATGTCAGTTCATATTTACTCATTTGAATGGATGCTTCCCATTTGAACATTTGGTGTGATGATGCTCATTGGACCATTTAGTGGGAGAGTTCCCATTCACTCATTTGTTGGGACGACACCCCATGGACTATTTAGTGAGACTGTTCCCATTCACTCATTTGGTGGGGCGACAAACATTGGATCATTTGTTGGGTGGTTCTCATTCATTGTTTGGTGGGTTGATTCCCATTGAACCATTAGGTGGTATAGTTCCCATTTTCTCATTTTATGGGATAAGAACCATTGGACCATTTCATGGGATGGTGTCAATTTACTAATTTGTTGGGAAAACACCCATTAGACTATTTGGGGGGACGATTCCCACTCACTCATTTGGTGGGATAACACCCATTGTACTATTTGGTGGGATAGTACCCATTCGTTCATTTGGTGTAATGGTGTCCATAACCATTCTTTTCTTTCATTATGAAAAATTATTTAAACATATACCACTTGTTCCTTTGGATTATCCAATGAAACATGACCATAATTTTCCATTTTTTTAAAACATATCTTTGATTAGAAATAATTATTAGATCATATTTCCCAACATATGATGTTAAGGGAAGTAATTTGGATGGCCATACTACCCTATTTTATATGGATTCTTTATTTCTGAAAGAATGATTGGGTTGTCTTCCATGAAACGATGACGTACCTAGAAACCTGATCTTTATATAGAGATTAAATTTTATCCTTCTTGATTTCAAGGTCAAGTCACCTTATCCTTTTAATCTTGAGGGTGAAAGTGTCTATTTCATAATTTCATGGATTCCATATCATTTCTAGTGGTTCTTGATAATATCTTTCCTTGTTTCTCTGAATAGCATCTTATGTATGCTGTGATATAGTTTAAAACTCTCAGAAACTACCTGGGAACTTCAAAGTAATATGTTTAGTTGACAACTCATCCTGATGGATTTCCACACATATCTTTAATAAATGTTCCATATTAATTTTTGTTTCCATGGACTTGTTATACCCTTCCATCTTGCAATGATATCCATGAATCTCCCAATTTATTACCGCTTGTAATCATAGAGGTCAAGGACTATCATTTTCATTAGTGTATAGATAAATTGGAAAAGAAATTACTAATAAATATTATTGAAACTTGATATAGGACCAGATGTAATATTATTATACCATAGAATGGTATGCACAAATCATTAGAGTTGGGAAGCCTCTTATAGTTCTGGAGGTCCCACCATTGGGCCATAATGGGAATACAAATGAGTGATATGCTATTCTCGACCATTCATTCCATTTAATTTTGAGATTATTAGGTTTCTAAAATTGATAGGGGAGGAGTTTAATCCACCCACCCATGATGATGATTCCTCTCTTATTTTACTAGTTCACATCTAATGTTAATGTATTCCATTAGATCAATAAGGGAATCAAATAATTATTAGAATATACTGATACGAGATTACCTCATATGAGTTTCTTGAGTGGGTAGACAATGTCTCAATGGTGGTGGGATTACATGGTAATCAATCGAAATTATTGTATAATTGGTTTACTAATGTAATATTACTTTGACGGGGTGGCTCAATCCTGCCATTATGGTTTTAGAATCCTTCCCATGTTGAATGGGTTTAGTTGAAAGAGGCATAACATCATAAATCTGATGACTGTACTCAAAGTATGTGATTACCCTAAGAAATTCATCATTGACATGCTGAAGTTCTATTATTCAAGCATTAGGTTGAAAAATAGTATCTTCTGTTAATATGGATTCCCCATGGTCGAGTGATGGGTGGGTAATTAATGAGTCCACAATGATCTTTTTTTCAATACTATCATGGTTTTCATCATTAGTTAAGCTAGTTGTGATGACATTTACTAATGTAAAACATTCAATAGGAAGTATGAATTCTCGTATAGGATAATTTGGAATCATAGAGAACTCCTACTCACTTGATGACACTAGATGAGATTAGAGGGTTAAAAGTGATTCAAATTCCCCCAGCCCTATGGGATGGAGTTTTCCCTTAGAATTTTATATCAGCAATATTAGATGTGTAGATGTTTGAAGATTATGGAATGAAACAACAGGTAATTTTCCTCGATCCACAAATTGCATTTGTCGGTGGGCCTCATATTTCATAGATATAATAAGGAAATGGACCTTCTCGAGGGTTATAGGGATTGACTTTCCATGAAAGGATCTCTTTCTTGATGCATGAATCTGGATAGTTAGGACATGAATATAATCCTCTGTATTTTCTTATAGAATTTTTTTTCACATCATTAATGATAAACATGGTTGAAAATGGACCTATTGGGAAGATCCTAGGTAGTCTCAATGATGTAATTTATGTCATCCTCAAATTCCCATTGATAGGGAATGAATGGTTTCCTAAACTCAATGGATCGAATCCCAAAACTATTGGATATGGTGATAGGTGCCACATTATTCTTCACAAACCATTGTTGATAATACTACCTATGGGGTTTCATCCTTAGGATACCTTCATGATTTATTTCCAGTGTTGGGATAGATCTATTACAATGATACCGCCACACCAGGTCATTCACCACCTAACACTAAAGGATCTTCTTTGGTGATTGTCTATGTCAAGACCATGATGCAATGGTCCTCGTATAAGACATGGAATTTGTTTTGTAATTTCCACTGGTTGTGTATAGTGGTTTTAGATATCTTTTGGGTATTACCAGCTACTCTAATGGTTTTTTAATTCATTGGTAATTTTTTCAATACCATTTGGATTGTATGAAATATTGAATATCCATATAAGTGAAACACAAACAATGTAATAATTAATGCATCGTGATATATAATAGTTCGTGGTTGATCGAACATATTGAAGTTTAAATGATGTAAACATCGTCTTTTTTCATATGTAATAGGATTCACATTTTTAAAGGATTCACATTGGGTTTACCATTTTTTCTAATGGATACTTTGAGGACTTTCCTACCCATAGTCATTTAATTTTAATACGAAGCTACATTCCCAAGGTAGGAAATCATGGTGACTATTTCTAGTGAAAAAATATAAAACATGTTGGTTAAGATGATTGGAGGTTGGGCTCATCACACCCTTTTGGGGGGAATTATTTCTTACTTTAGGACTCTCTTATATATTTAAGACATATGTGTTAATCCTTCCCAAATCTCAATGTGAGATTGGTTAACCATGTTCCAATGATCTTATTGAGACCATGCATCTAACATAAACCTATAGAATATTCCCATTATATTATAATTAAATTTATGATTTTTTCTTTAAAGATGGCCAGTTGGGCTCTCTGGTGTTTATTTCCATCCTGGAATGTGGTTGGCATTTTGAAGTTAGGATTGAAATTCAAAGAGTTGTCCTACATATCCTATGAAAATAGGAATCAGAATCTATGTAGTTTGATTAAATAATCAAAGGTTAATTCATATTGGGTTTGGAACTCAAATTAGCATCCTATGTATCCTTTTATGAAAGGAATTAATGACCATGCAGTTCAATGGAATGGTTGGGGATTATACCTCAATAAGAGAGGCCTATAATGAAGTCACATTAATCATGCTAATTGGATGATCCTCATAGATCTCTAATCCCACACGAGTCATGATCAGTGACAAAAATAAGATACAATATAATATATATCACATAACATGAGATCATACCATGTTATTTGAAGGTTTGGTTCGGCTTACACTTATGAGGACACCCATGTTTATGGAACCATGAAGAGGATCTCAACTCATGGTGATTTAGTGGTCTGTTTTGTTCTTACACCGAGGAGGAAATCCATGTTTATGGAACCATGAGTCGGAACTTGACTCATGGTGATTTAGAGGTTTGGTTATGGATAACACTAAAGAGGATTCACATGTTTCTAAAACTAGGAGGAGGATCTAAACTCACGGTGATTTTGAGGTTTGGTTGGGTATTATACCAAGGAGGATTACTGTGTTTCTAGAACCATGAGGAGTTTCTTGACTCATCGTGATTTAGATGTTTGACTAGGTATTAAACCTAGGATGATTCATTTGTGTCTAGAAAAATGAGTAGGATCTCAAGTCATGGTGATTTGGAGGTTTGGTTGGGAATTAGACCAAGGAGGATACCCATGTTTCTTTATTCCCCTATCTACTCAAATTATGAAGAAGGTATGTTGTTACGATTGGATATTACACCCATTATAAGTCCCAAACCTATAGAATTATTTCAACCCTATGGGTATAATGAATTATTATATTCCTAGATATGGGACCTAGGTGAATTTTTTCATTTCCCAAGTGAGTTCTAAAAAGGTGTCACAACCCAATTTATAGGGATAGTGGAGGTTCTTAGCCCATATAAGGGCTAATAACGGAGAATAGTCCAAGTGGGATGGAGAGAAAAGGTTTTTATACAAAGTGATAGGGATAGTATAGTTTCATAGCCCATTTGAAGGATAACAAGGGATCTTAGCCCATGTGGGAGGGCAATCAATGGTTCTTAAACCAATTGAGAGGTATAGAAGGGGTTCCTAGTACAAGTGAGTGCTAGAAAGTATGGTTACACCAAGTTATAGGGTTAAAAAAGGTTCTTAGAGAAAGTGAATTCTAACCATGTTTCTTAGATCATGTGAGTGGGTTAGAAATGTTTCTTATCCCATGTTATAGGGCTTGCACTAGTGTTTACCCCAAGTGAGGGATATCAAAGTTTCTTAGCTCAATTTATTGGACTAGCATAAGTGTTTATCCAAAGTGAATAATATAAAGGGATCTTATCCCAATTGGGAGAGCTAGAGAGGGTTATTATCCCATGTGAGAGGGAAAACATATGTTTTTAAAATGAAGTGAGAGGGATAGTGAAGGTGTTTATCCCAAGTAAGAGGGAATGTAGAGGTTCTTTTCCCTATTGAGGGATTTCAATGGTTCTTGGAACTTGTTAGGGGAATAGAAAAGTTTCTTACCCTTGGTGAGGGCCAAAAAAGGTGATTAATCCAACTTATAGGGATATCAATGGTTCTTATCCAATGTGAGGGCTAGGAAAGGTAATTATCCATAGTGAGAGGGATAGTGAAGTTTGTTAGCTCATGTTATAAGGAAAGATAATTTTTTCCATGTTGTAGGTATACATGATGTGATTATCCCTAATGATGGATAGAAATGAATCTTATATCCTGTTATAGGGATAGTAGAGGTTATTATCCCTAGTGATGGATAACAATGATTCTTATCCCATGTTAGAGGGATAAAAAAGATTTTTAGCCAAAGTTACAGGGAAAACAATGTTGTTTAGACCAAGTGAGGGAAAAAAAGGTTCTTATCCCAAGTAAGAGGGATAGAAAATTTGTTTACCACCAATTTATATGGAATGCACAGATCCATTTTCAAGTGAGGGTTATAAATGTTTCTAAACCCATGTTATAGGTCAAGAACAGGTGATTATCCCAAGTGATAGATAACAAAGGTTCTTATCCTGTGTTATATGGATTTTGAATGTGCTTTGTCCAAGTGAGGGCTACCTTCCCTATGTTGGAATTGCATATAGGATAATCCATTCAGGATCCTCGACATAGGCTACTATGCATAGTTTTCTCCACCTTGTCTGCTCCATGCAAGTGATCTGCAGAGGATATCTATACAGGATTCTCTACATATGTTGTATGCATAGGTACTCCATATAGGATGTCCATGGAGGTGATCTACCCATGTTCCCCACACAGGATTCTCTATGCAGGTGAACCATGTAGGCTACTCCATGCAGGTTCCCCATGTATCCTGGACACTCAATGAAGGTTCTCCATATTGACTGCTCTAAGAAGGATATTCACATATGCTTTCTACACAGGTTCTCCATGTAGGATGCTTTGCACTGGTATTCCACAAAGTTCATTCATGTTAAAAACCATTATTAACTAAATTTCCCTCCCTTCTGATTTATTCCCTCTAATTTCAATTCATGAGAAGATACATAAGGGTATTGAGGACTTGGGTGTGATTTTTGGGCATTAGAACTTTGATCTCTCTGGGACTTCCAGCCTCTACAAATGAGGATCCCAAGAATACAATTTACAAGAATATTTAGGGCCTTGGGTGAAGGTGGTTCTCTGCATTGGTTATTAACAATGGTTTTTCATGTAGGTTCTCTATGAATCTTCTCCTTTTAGGCCCTATATATAGGTTCTCTAAGCAAGTTCCTAGTAAATGTTGTTCCATGCAAAAAATGTCAAATTTCCTTTAGCCATAAATTTTGAACTATAAGTCCATTTGATCTCTATGACTAGTAAAATTAATGTCTATGAAGAGAACTACACTCTTGGGACACCACCATAATGAGAAATATTTCCTATTAATATTCATCCCATGGTGTGTGAGTAATCTTGTGGCACATGGATATTCATTCAAAATCATGTGGAAAAGTGTGGGGAATGATTTTTTTCAATCCATCAATCATTAATGGGGACAATTTGAGGTAAAGGATTATTTTTATATTGATATTTTCATTTCTCTATTTCAATTTTTTTCCAAATTTTATTTCTATTCCTTTTTAATCCTATGTTTAGTTTCAAAAAATTTATTTCTTTACTCTCACTTGATATTCTTCTGAAATTCTTCTTCAAATAAATCTTGTAAGAACCTTTGTTTCTTTTTCCTTCATTAAAATCTTTAAAATATCTCTTATGAATTATCTTTATTTTAATTTTCTTACACTTTAATCTTAGTTTTAAGATAATTATAATCTTTAAGGGGATAAATGTTTGTTTTATAAGGAGATAGTATTGAATTTATTATTATTTTACCTTATGTGAAATTATCCACTTGTTTTAATCATCTCTTTATTTTCCCTTTCTTTTTTTGATAATCACAAAGGGGGACAAGGTTCTACTTACCAGGGAGAAATATTGATTTAATATAATGATTGGAGGGATAAAATATTACCTTTTCAGAGTTATATTTTCATATTTGATGTTGTGTTATTTTTATCTTTTGAGAACATTTTATATCATGATTGAAATATCTTTATCATATTCAATGAAATTTATCTCCTTAATTCACGATTAATTATTTACATATATTTTTATCTTATGTTTTTGTGTTCATATAAAGGGGGATATTTTTATACCTATCACTCTCTTTCAAGATGTTTTCATTATCAATAACACTCAATTATGTTTCTAACTATTTCATTTAAGTGATTTTATTTTATATAATTTAAAACCAAATTGTGAATATTGGTGGAATTAATGAATTTAAAAATTCCAATTTGAAATATTATTTGAAGATATTATTAGATATTTGATGTTTCTATTGAAATATTAATACATGTTTTAAAATAATGAAGGAATTTATTGAGCCAATTGAAGATCCATGAAGTAAGCTTCAAGGTCTAAAGTGCTAGATGCAATACTACAAATGGAACTAGATACATAACATGAAGCATTTACTAGTTGGTGATGATGTACATAACCAAATTATAATATACAATACCATTGGCTACATGGTGAGGATCATTATCTACATAGTGGAAGTAAAATGATCTAATTAACCTAAAAGTATCATACTAGCTACCCAATGGAATCATACCAGCTACCCAGTGGTGTTGATCTAAAACCTTATGACGATAATTTAATGATGATCAAAAGGAATATATTCAGCTCATTAAATTCTTGACTCGGCCTAATACCCCTCCAAAACCTATCAAGCTTATAAATAGACATATTTTGATACTTGGATTTTATCTATGATGACTACCTACCATTGAATGATTCTAGGATAATCATTTCAAGAGTGAAGTTCTAGAAAATTATCTCTAATACCAAAGTTCGTTTCAAGAGATAATTTTATTTCTCAATACAAAAGGCACTAAAATAATTTATTCTCTATATATCCCCTAAATTGTATTATCCTTTTATATAAAAAAGGGGAATGTTTTGATGAATTTTAACCAAGGCTGTCATTCTTTTCTCACCCCATCTTCTACAATGGGTGTCCACTACTACAAAAGTAAGGGATAGATTTCTTTACTACTGAAAAACAACAATATTTTTCTCACAATAATAAACATGAGGGATAATTTTTTCTTGTCACATCCAAAAAAAGGAAAGGGTGGAATTTGTTATTTAATTTTATTAAAATAAAAATATTAATATACAAAACTGTAAACCCAAGGGGAGTATATGTAGGGGATCACACCAATCTATTTCTGAACTCCTTTATCAAACTGTGTTTTCACCTTTTTTTCTAAATTGATTATTTATTTTCCATAAAACATCATACTAAATACACATAACATTATAATTTTGATACGCCCACTTACAATATGTATACCCACATAATCAATATTGAAATTAACCTTTTAATATTTATTAGAATTATTTCTTTATCATATGAATATCTTATTAGTGTTTTTCATTTTTTTAATTGTTTTTATATTTATGAATTTAAATTCACCCCACATATTTTCATTCAACTTATACCAATACAAAAATATGGGATGAAATATACTCTCACTATTATGCTATATCCTCTACATGTTATGCAAGATCATCTCTTTAAGGTGTAGGTGCCTCTATTGAGTATTTATGTCTCTATCATAACCTATTTACTCATCTCTTTCCCCCTCTTTTTCATCATCCTAGTGGTGGTGGTGGTGTTGAGACATCCTCAGCGACCTAGATTCTTATCTGTTGGTGAGAAAGGTACATGATAGTGTGGCATTGGTACAAATACACATACTCTCCCTAATTGAATATTCTAGGTCGTGTTGTTGGATATACATATGGTAATACACTGTACATGGAGTGCATATCCCAACACTCTATGTAATAGACATGATAGCACAACCAATCAATCACCAGGCTATCTTGGAATGTAAAATTGTGCAAGACATAAACTTATCATGATTTAGTGGGGATACGTTGCATGAACCCAAAATGACTTAGGGATAAATTTTTATAGTTCCACTAAATGATGTGAAAGTACATGAGTAACACCATTACTCCATTTCCTTCAACCATAGCTTTTTAGTGTGGTAGAAGTGACGTCAAAACAACTCCAGTATTTGGGTTCCATAAAACCTAAAATAAAAATTTATAAAAGTACTAAAAATTATCACAAAAATATAAATAATTTATCATTATAATATCTTATAAAATTAATAGAAAATTTATTTTTATTTAATAAAAATTAATGTTCAAATTATATCATTTAACTATTGAGAGTCAAAATTTTTTTCCAAAACTATACACACCATGCCTTGAGGGTTGTATATAACACAGATCCAAACTCATCCAGGAAAAAAATTAATATACAATTAGGTTATAAATTAAATTATTGATATCATAAAAAATTTAATTAATGATTTAAACATACCAGTAACCCTACGGATAGTCCAATAAAAGGTTCTAAGGAAGTGGTATGATAACTCTAGAAGAAATTCATAGAATATTATCTCATGACCACATCTATATAATAATGACACATCCTATAATCCAGTGCTTCTATTATCAACATGTTTTTTAAAGATATATATACAAATATGGTAATATAATTGATCCCCAACTATTTATAGTTTTCCTATCCCAATCATCAGGTAGTGGTATATACATTGTGTGTACTAAGGTTGTAAATTAGTCTACACATTGTGTGCCTTCGAGTACCCAAATAATATTTTCATGTGTGTGTATATTAGGAATCAACTAATCAGTTCCATAAAGAATCACTAATATTCACTCATCCATCCAACCCATGTACAATCAACATCCATAAAAAAACATGTCTAATCGGTAACATCAATGCCTAGTAAATTATGCACAACATCTTAATAGTATCCCAATGTCGCACACATAATTTCCTATCCATGGATAGGTAGACTTAACATGTATGATACATCCTCTAAAGTAATCGTCTTCTCTCCCCACATTAATATTGAAGGTGTGTATCCCTGGTCTCCATCTATTGACCAATGCAACAATCAAATTATAATCAATGGACTTGAAGTCATTCCAAGAGACTATAAAATCATTGATATCAAAGGTATATAAAAATATATATTGAAGGAGCATCATGGTGAAAATTATGTGATCTATGGATATTAAGATATCGAATTGTCCATCATGCTAGCATGTCACATGAGAAATGAGATTATTGGGCATATTAGATATCCTCCTCCATCTAAATGAATAATATTTACATAATTGTATGTAAGACATTTAGTAATTAAAATCATTTAATTTTAATAAAATATTACATAATGACTCTAAAAATAAGATATTGGTAAGATAATATAGTTTCTAAATAAATAATAAAAGCATATTAAAATTTTATTGATAACAAAATTTGAAACAACTGATTATAATGAATTGTACATTAATAGCTATTGTACAATATCAATCTTATAGATTGTTCAATGATTTCCCTATACATCTAAGGAAATATGGGAAGGTATGACCTTCTTGGATATATAAAACTCACCTCTATAAAGGTAATAATTCTCAGGGCCAATCCATCTCATTATGGTTACTGGTTAAATTTGGTCTCCCTCTTAATCATAGCCTATTATGGTTTAGTAAAAGCATATGTGTGTCATGATTATTCAAGGAATAGTGAATGTTAGTTGGGTTAATTCCCAATGATTATTTTTCATGGATCTGATGAATAAATCATATGAACATGATGTAGATTATCATGTCTCATGATTATATAAAAACAAACATAATGAAATAATTTCAAAACAACATGGAGGATATTTCATGTAAATTTTATAATTAATTTAATAAAAAGAAATATACCTCAATATGTTTTTGTTTATTTATTGTAGGTATTGATTGATTGAGTTGCATACATGATTTTTCATTATTGTGATGATATGATACAAAGTATAATCCCTCTAGATGTGATCCACACATACACCCTGATCCCTAAACAATGAAAAAGGAATGCTAAGAACTAACACAAACGGTCCATTTATATTGTGTTGTTCATCTCGGTCACAACACAATCCCTCATGTTTGAAGATTGTCTCACATGAATCTCAATATTTATTAGGAGAAATAAGGTTGATTAATTCTTTTAGGCTTTTGAGGAACAATAGATATGTTCTTAATGGATATAATTTTCTTGGGTGAAGATAAAAAATAAGGAGATAAAATATATGGAAAATGACACATTGATACCCAATGGGGCATCGAATACTAGTTAAGGACAAACAATTAAGGATTATTATCCAAATAGACCATTTTTATTCTTGGGAAATATGGAGTATTATTTTCCCTATAATTTTATTATTTTCAACTAATTTTATTAACATAACACGTTTTTCATTATTTATAATCATTTTCAAATCATTTTTTAAAATAATTTAGTTTATATGTATATATATATATATATATTAATTGAAAAAATATTTTATAGTAGTAATTTTATTCATATAATATTACAAAAAAATAAAATTATGCTGATAAAAAATGAAATGATAAAAATAAATATTTTAAATATTTCAAAAACATAAAAAGTTTAATTATAAAAATTTCTAAAATATCTAAAATATATTGTAAAATTTTAAAATTAACACATATATATCAATTTAACTAATAATATAATGAAGAAAATAAAAAATAAGACAATATTACAACGTAAACAATTATTAAATGGATGTATAATTGTCTAAATTTATATTTAAAACTATGCATACACACTCACAAATACACACACATATATATTCAATAATATGTGTTGATTGAAGAAAATGATGTATTATTTCAAGTGAACACCAAAGACTTGGTACTCAAATAGGATTTTTAAAAAAACTAATATTATTTATTGCTGAGATTGACTATAATAAGTGAGTGAAAAAAATCACATTAATAGTAATTTGTTGAAGACTCAAAGAGATCAAAGGAATTTATTCTATATATCAGGTAATTAGATAGATTCTCTATCTACCGCAATTAAGAAGAAATGTCATTGTGAAATTTTGTTTAACCACAACAAATAAATTCATTTGATATAATTTATTGATAAATTTTCTCTATTGGATAATAAAATATCAACAAACTCATTGAAAACTCAAACATATGTCGCAAATTTTAAATAGACGGTTAGGTTGTCACAATGAAAATCTTTTTTTAATGTTTTCTTAGCTTTAACTCATAATCAAACAAATGACTCTAATTATTGTCAAATTATGACGGATGAGATACCCAATATTGATATGTTATAATGGAATTAAAAAAAATGATATTGTATAACAATTATTTTAAAATAAATATTATCCTACCTTATATCGTTTAATTTAAAATAAAAAATTACAATAATATTATAATAATATTAATGAATGTACGTCAACTGTTAAAGTATAGAATGTTAGTATTAAAATATGTAAGTGAATTGTTTAAACTATTGTTAATAGTCAACTTATATATTTTAACATTGGGTTCCATAGATTTAGTAACAATATATTTAACAACAATTATTTTAATAAGACATTTACCCATTAAAATGTGGAAGTGAAGTGCAGTAGTGCATGTGTTTTCTATAAAATCATTTATTAACTAAGAATTTTCTCATTTAAAAGGGGAAATTCATTTATAAATTATTGGTTTGTTACATCCACATAATAAATTTTACACTCCAAATTTACATTTCAAACACTAAAACAGATGAGATTAATTTTTTTCATTACCTATTTCAGTTCCCATGTTGCATCCTCAAACATATAGTTCTTCCACAATAATTTAACCAGGTGAGTTTTTTTCGTATAACTTTTCCTCTATGATCAAGGATCTTCAATGGATTCCCTTTATATGAAATATAATCTTCCAATGGTAATACCTCTAGATTTAGTGCATGTGAGGGGTCTAGTATATACTTCCTCATTAGGGATACATGCAGCACATCATGTACTTGGATAGATTAGGCCAGAGTTCTATTCAATAAGACACTACTCAAATGAAATCAAGGCTCTCAAAGGTTATGATGTATCTAGAACTAAGCTTTACCTTCCTCCCAAACCTCATGAATTTCTTTCACAACGATATATGAAGGGAAATTTTATCTATGACCTCAAACTCTAAGCCTCATCGATGATTCCCCTCATAGTTTTTATGTTTAA
Organism: Viscum album; assembly: GCA_963277665.1. Classification (NCBI taxonomy): domain Eukaryota; kingdom Viridiplantae; phylum Streptophyta; class Magnoliopsida; order Santalales; family Viscaceae; genus Viscum; species Viscum album. The sequence goes on along the minus strand of OY728138.1, from coordinate 1,527,248,672 downwards.
TTTGTGTGGATTTGATATGGTATTGAATAGTTTGAACCTTCTCTATAATTTTATTAATAATATTAGATCCCATGAGCTTACACTCTCCAACTTCATCCCAGCATGTCAGAGTCTAATACTAATTCCCATAAAGAGCCTCATAAAGTGATATTTGAATGCTATATTGGAAAATTTTGTTATATAAGTACTCTACTATGGGATGTTGTTGATCCCCACATTCTTATAAATCCATTGAATAGGATCTCATTATATCATCTAGATTGTGAATGTTCTATTCATAATGACCATCCATTTGAGGGTGATAAGTAGTGTTGAAGCTCAGTTCTATATCCAATGCTTGTTGAAGGCTTCTATAGAACCTCAAGGTAAAACTAATATATCAATGAAATATAATAAAGAGTCAAACACCATGTAGTTTTACCACTTCCATTAGGTATATCTTGGTGAGTTGGTCTAGAGGGAAATATTCCTTGATAACAATGAAATGTGCTGTCTTTATAAGTTGATCAACTACCACCTAGATAGAGTTATTGTATTTAGGTGTCCTAGGGATTCATAAAATGAAATACATGGCTATTTTTACCAAATTACATACAGGTTTTGGTAATAGTTTCATCATATAATTATACTTCTATCATTCAACTATGACTTGTTGGCATACCAAGCCTCGAGATATATACTACACAATCTACTTCTTTATATTATTCCATTATTAGTTTTAATTAAAATATCTATATATCTTATTGATTCCTAGATTAATAGATAATGACGATCTATACACATTACCCAAAAGTTCCCTCTAGTGTTATGGTTTTGTTGGGACACATATCTAGGTTCCAAACCCTATAATTACATCTTCAGAAAATTTGAAATCAATAATATTTTCTACTTTGTTCTATAGAAAATCTTTATCTTTATGGGCATCCTTGATCCTCTTAAGAATAGATGGCTGAGAAGTTATTTTATCAAGGTAAGATAGAAATCCTTTTATTATTCCCACATCCATAGTTTTCATGTTCAAAAATATTTTATCCTTTTGAATCATTATCTTGGATAGGGTTGCATGATCATTTCTACACAGGGCATCTTCATCATTTTTTTCTTTCTCAGGATTTTAATGGATTGAAAAATCATAATCATTGATTGGATCTAATCACCTCAATTCAACCATATTGATCTCATGTTGTGTGAATATAAACATGAGGCTTTATGGTACGTATATGGTTTATACATCTCCCTAGGGAAATAATGTAACCAAATCATCAATACGAGGATCACTAAAGAAAATTCAAGATCCTGTTTTTGATTTTTATGCTCATGGATCATTAATTGGAAGGAGGTATAGGATATCACTTTTTCATATTTCATGATTACACAACCCTAGCCCGTTTTTAGTGTGGGGTTATGTTATTTTTTTGGAGCTTGGATTGGTTGATTTTTGTGGTTTTATTGATTTTGGAGTTTTTACAATATGGAACTAGGATGTTTCATAGTTTTCTTTAGAAGTTTAAACGTTCCACCATATAAGTAATTCTCATCTCATAGTCCTCGTATTATTTTATCAGTTTTCATCTTTGACTGAAGATATGAATTTTAATGGTCAATTTTTATTTGAGGTGATTGTGGCATAGCCACACCTATTCCATTGCAGCTTTGATGGAAAACATATACAATAGAGTGTGGTATAGGTGTTGTTCCATTTTTTTCTAATTTTTAGGAATAAGTATAAATTTAGGGGCCTCCTCAAATTATATTCTATTTCCTTTCTCTCTCTCTCTTTACTCTTAGGAAACATGGGTGTGATGTTTAGAGACCTTTTAGTCCCTATTCCTTGAATTTGATCCTCAACTTTAAGTGGTTGACTATGGGTGATCAAAGATGAGTCATACCCCTTTTCTTCTTGGATTTACATTATTTATTCATCGGGATATTGTTTTTTCTATAAGATATAGATGAATTGCTGGAATTTAAAGTGTGTGGTTAATGAAGGATGATGTAATTTAGGTTTCTAATTTTTCTATTTGTATAATCTCAGTTTTGTGATCGTATCTTCCTTTTTTGTCTTCTCTTAGTGATTTAGAAATATTATATTAAGGTAGGGGACTCAATAAATCACCTTTATTTTTTGTAAATTTTTTGTATCAACATGTTTTTGTTCTTACTGATAAGTAGTACAGATTGATCTAATGTAGATAATAAACCAAAACTAAATAAAATGGATGGGAATGGTGTGATTTTCATGTGTTGTCTTTCTTCCAAGATATTTAACATACACATTATTATTTTTCACTGATGTTATGGAATGTCATTGTTTTTTATGAGCCTTGTGTGTTAATACTATGGATTTTTTTGTTAGATTCACTTTTTATAAAAGTATAATCACTAAAATACGGTATTGAAAGCGTTTAATGATGTATTGTAGTGGAATGATGTATCTTAAAAGTATAAATTTCTTTTAGTAGAATATTTGATAAATTTGGATGTTTTTTGGTGTTTTCTATGGATGGTTTCAGTCACATTTTTTGGTGTTTTTTGGTGTTTTTATGTTCTTGTTATGATTGTGCACCCTTGTTGGGAATTTATGTTCTTGTTATGATTATGAACCCTTGTTGGGAATTTATTCTAATCATGATTGTGTTATTTTGTGGGGGATGTTTTTTGGTGTTTTCTAAATATGGGTCAGTCACATTGGTTGGGATGTGTTTGGTAGTGGGACTATATTTCATGGTATGTGTTAGGTATTCGAGTTGTATTGGTTAGTATTAGATGAATTGTATGTTGGTTTTTAGTGTTCAGTTGATGTTAGTGTGGAATTTTAAATGAGACTATGATGTCCATGCTTTGATTGTAAAGAGGGAGTGTGGGGTTTTTCATTGGATGATAAAATGATTGGTTATTATGAGATTGTTTTATTTTCTTATTAGTAACAAAATATAATAACTGATTATAATAAAATAAAATAGATAATTGCATGGTAATAATTTATCATTAAATATATAATTGAATTGATTAATGAACGTAACATGTATAGTAAAAATGAATATTGAAATCAAATAATGGTATAATTAATTAGGTTTTTTCCAATCCTTATAGTAGATGTTTTTTGTGGGAAAGTGGTTTGGTTATGATGTTATAGATGGTAGTAGTGGAGTTGTGTGGAGATTGAAAAGTAGTGATTATTAAGGGTTGTGATGAGTTTTGATTAGTGTGGACCCTATAGGTTGGGATTTTATTAGTATATATATATATGCGTGATATATTTTCTTATGATTCATTATGTACCCCACTCGAGTAAAATAATATTACCAGTTTCTAAATTTTTTGGGTCTCATGTGATTTCCCTAATAACCATGTTTGTGAGGGAAGATAGCAATAAATTTATTCTTCCCTTCCCTCCCTTTAGGTGTGGAACCATGGAATGAATATGTGGATGGTGATATGTGATATGTTGAGGGTCATTCCTAGTGGGAGGATGAAATGCGGTAGATTCCCTTCATGTTCACAAAACCCTACTATAACGGATATTTTATGTGTGAATGATATGTGATTCATGGAAATGGTTATAAAAAAATGAAGATGCTTTGGTCATGTATTGTTTTATGGTAGTGTTTAGGGTTTTATGGAATAATACCAACACATGAAACTCAACCCTATGGGATATTGGAATTACTAGTGTTCTGACCCAACCTAAATCAGATACTAGAGGGATTGAGAACAAGACATTTAATATCGGGGAATTAGATTATAAAATCAATGGGGAATTAGTTGAAGGGTGTATATTTTTATATGTTCTTGATATTATGTTATTACTATAGGATATGATATTTAGAGAGTATACCTTGGTGATTTTGAGTTATAGTTTTCCTGTTAGGTTATTTTTTATTCAAGTGTTGGTTCATTAATGAATTAATATGCTTATTACACATTTTAATGATTGGTTATGAGTGTGATCATATTGAGTATACATGTTATTAATTCCCCAATTCATATATATAAACATCATTCATTCATTTAGGGTGATTTTGGGGACTAAGTTGGACTATACTACTGTGGATATCAGGTTTATCCACATATTCAATTCTGAATACCTTTATTTAGTATTATATTTTTAGTGAATTCTATTTTTCTGAAATATCATGATTTTTTTTGGATTATTATAGATATTGTTTTATTAATATTATGGTGTTTATTAGAGGTTTATTTAAGTATTTATTTGTTTTATGGGGACAATTCCTCTAATTCTCTTATTCTATACCCTTGGTGATAGTCTCTAACATGAGGCCAATTGAAGATAGGCCTCAGGGGTCACTCTCATCTCCATTGTAGAATGAGGTATTCCTAATAGGGGTGGGTTGTGACACCATGTAACATGGATAATATAAATTTACAAATATAAATTATCATTTATTTAAATGATTTTTAGTATATCAATTATGTTACTGGTCACTAAACTTGGGTCGTCCACCTTCCGTAGAGTTTATTGTGCCTTAAATAATAAATATATTATTCATTAGATAAATTAATAAATATGATATCCATGGTCTTATGAATGAATATTTATTTTAATAATCATGTAATTAAATAAATTACTATTTAATAATAAATATTATTTATTACCTTGTAAATAAATCAAGAGACAAATAAATATTTTATTTGATGGTCATGTCAATAATTTTTTAAAATATTCAACTAACATATAAACAGTGTCTAATTAAATACGATTAGAAGACACTAAATAAATATTATTTCTCAAAATTAAGAATAATATTTATTCTAACTATTAAATACAGGTACTATTTAATTGATATTTATGGAAACACTAAGTGTGTGACCCTCTAGGTCTCTTTCTCGGTGGAATTTTAATAATCTATCTTTATGACCAATATCAACATCTAGAAAAACATAAAGGGACCTATAGAGGAAGAATGTAATGTCACAATGACAGAAACCACATATAAAGGATCACTATGAAATATAATCCCTTTGTATCTATATCTCATAAAGAAAGTTTTCTACTCATATCATTAACCTATTTCCTTGATATGTCTTCCTCTGACAATCTAAAACAAATGGGACAATACAATATGGCCATGGATTTTAGTTTTGCAGTTATAATCCAATCAAATGGATTTGATATCAACTTCTATAAAAATGAAAAGAAGAAACCATTTCTCAACATATTCATTAATAACATATCATTCCTGACCAACCCAAAATTCCCTAATTATCATGAACGTATTTCATCGCGATTTTGGATAGTATGTTAAATTTTTTAAGTCATGATATGTATTAATAATAATATTAATGTATATGGTTCATTTCACCCATTTTGAATAATGAATATATAATGGCATTTAAACATGTGGAATTTCTACTGGAGAGTCTATACTCATAATCACCCATATTGGAGATTAAAATGTGTGAATTTTATGATATTAAGTTTCATCCTCTTATGAGTATCAAGCACCTGATATTCAAATGTACTATATGTCCAATTATAGAATTTCATCCTGAATATAAGGCAATATTAATGAATATATCATATCCTTCCAAGGATCACATCATATTGGGGAATTAATATGTCCCTTTGATGAAATGGTTGTCCTACGGATATTAGAACATTGATATAATATCAATGATAAATTATTAGTTGATAATATATTTCATTAATATATTGTTCATTGAATATGTACAAGCAATATACAAAATATTGTGTTTTAGGTCATGAACTCCAATAGACTCCCACTTGGACTTGAGGCAACATCAAATAACCTTGATTCTACTTTCCCTCACATGATGGACATTATTCTATTGAGATAATACTATAGTCATTCAGTTTGTCACATTTTCCAATGTGGGTAATATTCTCACCATGGCCTCACCTCTCTAAGAAAAATTTCTCAAGACATGACACTTATAGACTATGTTATTTATATTTTTATTTGACCATGGATCCTTCCCAATAACCACTATTGTAGTATTATCACAATACAGTGTAATATGATCTATAATGTTATGCATCATTTCATGATCATAGAAATAGTTTCATATCAAAAATAGATTCTATAGCTGCATAATAATCTACTATAAACATGGAATCTACTATAGAATCAGTGACAACTACTTTCTTTAGGATCATATAGCTCAGAAAACCATTATTTAGAGTGAATAGATACCTTGATATTATTATTTAAAATTATCATAATCTATATATAAACTAGAATTCGTACATCCCCTAATGGATTCATCCACATCTCATCTATAAACTAGGAACACATCCTTAGTATGCATGTGGTATTTAAAGATAGTTTGGAATTCCATCCAATGGAGGTATCCTAGGTTCACTAGATATATTCCAACCATACTCATGGAATTGGAAACATCTATCCTAGTATACAACATTGTATTCAAAAATAATCTACAAAAGCATATGGAATCCTTGTCATATTTTTTCTCTCCTCAAGTGTCTAAGTTGACATTTACTTTAAGGGATGAATTCCATGTGAGATGGAAAAAAATCCCCTCTGTATTGTTCTATATTGAAACACTTAAATATCTTATCAATGTATATACCTTGACTAAGTCCAAGAAACCTCTTGTATCTATCATGATGGATTCTAATCCTAAGAATGTATAACAATTAACTTTAAGTCATTATTAGAGAATCTTGTGTAAAACCGCATCTTAATAGACAATAAGATTGGTATCTCATTTAAAATAAGTAATTTTTTTCAACATATACTATAAAGAAAATTACCACACTCCCACTAAATCACTTGTAGATACAAGTCTCACATTTATTATTTATAAAACCAAATTTCATTATGGATTAATCAAACAGAATATTTTATGACATTGATGATTCCATTGTTCTATAAATGGATATATACAAACTTCAAACATTTTTGGAACACTTTAGAGTAACAAACAATTCTGATTGTATCATATAGAATTATTCCTAATGGTTCTCATTAAGGAAAGTTATTTTGAAATCTATTTTCCAAATAGCATGGTAAAGCTAAATTTTTATGGTAAGTAGAATTATGATGGATTTCAGTATGACAACTAGTGAAGAGGTTTCATCGTATTCTATGACTTTAATCTTTTAAAACCTTTTTTCTATTAGTCATACCTTATAGTAACTAAATTTTCCATCCAATACTAGTTTCTTATTGAATAACCATTTTTAACAAATAATATTTACATCTTAAAGAGGATCTACGAAAATCAGTACATGGTTTCGGTATATAAAACCCATCTCAGAATTCATGGCTTCTTGGCCTATGGTTTCTTCGATTCCACTCAATACTTTATTTTAGGTTCTAGACTAATTATTATAATTTAATAATTAGTCATCATCCAAATTGTAAATAAAACCATATATTTCAGGTTCTATAACCTATCTTGTTCTCCTACATAGTACTTGTTTCTTGGGAATTTCATCTTCTACTAGGCTTTATGAAATATATTCTTGTGCCAACTCATGTGTATCTTGAGCCTAAAATTCATCAAATTCTATCATTCTCCAACTACCTCCTTTGTAGATTTTCTTCATCTCAAGAAACATGGAATGTATTTTCACTATTACCTGAGGGGTCTTATATGGAATTTCCCCTTATTTACAATGGGTATTATATAAATATAAACTTTGTGCGTCGAGGTGCAATTTTTTCACTAGAAGAGGCCTTAACAAATGATTTCCCTCCATATTGATTTAAATTCAACAAAGAATATATCTTTTCATTCCAAAGCTTGTATAGAATACCATTTACCACATTATTTGACACTTGGTTTAGTATGTTCACTATTTTATATAATGTGTGTCCCCAAAAGGTTAGTGTAAGACTTGAATGACTCATCATTGATCTCACCATGTCCATAAATTTTATGTTCCTCATTTCACATACACCAGTCCATTATGGTGTAAAAGGAGTGAGTTAAGATAGATTCCCAAAATCCATTAGATATTTATAAACTCTTTATTTATATATTCTCCACTATAGTCTAAACAAAAGTTTCTTTACCTTTTTACCAACATGATTCTCAACATAAATCTTGTAATATTCGAATTTTTTTAAGGAATTTGATTTATAAATCATTAATTATTCGTATCCATATCAATTAAAGTATTTAGTATATGTCATGAACTATCCCAGGTATCCTGGTAACATGATAACTGAGCCATCCTCGACATAGCCCGAAGGGCATTCCTGATCCCCATCAGTCTGCGACTAGCACCTGGAATCATAAAACATATAAGTGGGAACAATTTTTCCATAAGAATGTGGATGCAAAAGAAAACAGGGAAGTATGCATAATAAAAGAAACTCCACTAGGAGAGAAGTACCAGAATACAATATGGCATAAAAAACCCAAAGTACTACAACCCAAGTACTAAAATAGAAAAAAACAACCCCCAAGTCTCTAAGGATACAACTCACCAAGACCAAAGCTCAATAGGTGGATTCACCTCTAAGAGATCCCTTCCATTTGCTCGAACCTAGAAGAAGAAATTCTACAAACACCCAAAGAAAAAAGTAGGGTGTGAGCCTAAGCCCAATAGAATACCACCAAATATTCCATAGCAGATGAAAAATATATATTATCTAAATAAAATCTTTCAATTTTAAAATAAATGGGTTTGGCAATTCAAAAGTATATTTAATCAAATCATGCTATACATTTTCAAATGATAGAAATAAATATTTTAAGCAATGATTTTAAAAATGATGGAATCTTTCTAAAATAATATATTATGTAAAACTTTTATATAAAATAGTTTATATAAACTCTGTAGGCATATAATGCAGTTTAAAATAATTGGCATACATTTATATCTGAAATATAAATAAACTAGTGAGAAACATGGTCATCTACCCAAAGGTACGATATTATTACCCAGTTATAGGATTCCAAACTCTATATGTGAACTCATAAAAATGTGTATACACACGTCCCTATGACATTGGCCAAAGGAGACTCATCACCAACCCATCGGGGATGTGACCCACTGCAAGTATGTTATAGAACATTGTCATAGCATAGAGTCTATCCAAATAACTCTCTAATTACCTAAGTATTTCATTCTCTCTTGCATGATGGGTGAAATATTTTAAGACTACTTAAAAATATGATAAATAACATTCTTTCATTTCAAAAGTTCCAATTTTATTCCATTTAAAACCAAAATAGGTTTTATTCAAAAACAAGCATTTTCCCAAGATAAAACCAATGGGTTTCAATCAAATCATTTTAATACATTTTCACTAGTTTAAAATCCATTCAAAACCAATTCCATCATTACACAATTTATTTCCAAAATTAAATTCAACAATTTAATTGTAATCGTTTACATAAAATCAAAATTTTAAATTAAACAATTTACATTATCCAATTTCCATAAACACGCCCAATTCAATGGAATTGAGGGTTTTCCAAATTTCCATTACAAAATCATATCAAATATTTTCATTCACTGGAATCAGGTTTTTATTAGTTTAATTCAAAGAAAATTTGAGCAATTGAATTTAAATCAACAATTGAAATAAATCAAGCAATACAATGATAATCAATTTAGATAATCAGGAATGAACCACCTACCTCAAGGTATTCGATGTCAGTAGTAGTAAAAAACCACCTAATGTGGTTTAATACACCTCCTCAAGGTCACATTATCTTAAGAATCGACACACCAAAGTTCGGTGAGCAGTACATCTCATTTTTTTATAATTTATATTTTAATTATTTAACATAAAAATTAAATGATATTAAACATCTGTTGCAAATTATATTTATACCTAACCTAGGGTAAACACCTCATTCCAGACCCAACGATGATCTTGGATTTCTCATAGTACACACCATTTGAGAGATATTAATAATTTATTAATTAAAAAATGGAATAATTAATTAAATAAAATAAAAAGGGTTATTTTTGCGATAGAAGCATCCAAACACCCGATGCGAACAAATGTTATATCTTTTCTAGGGTAAAAACCATGTTATGGGACCCATCGGTTGTCTCATATTTCTTATACGACACACCGTTTGGTAGATATTTAATTATTTTTAATAAATAATATATTAAATATTATTTACTAAATTTAACTCATGAGAAAGACATCCAAATGTCTAGAGATTCTAGATGTTTTACCCCTCTTAGGGTAAACACTATGTTTAGGACATAATTGTGGTCTCAAATATCTCATACGACAAACAATTTTTGAGTTATTCAATTATTTTGAATAAATTTCTCGTGCTTAAAAAAATATATTTTATATTTTTATTCCATCCTGCCCAAGACATTGTAGACCTTGAAAACCCATAATTACATAGTGTTTAACTTAGAAAATATTTCATTTGATATTCTAGAGTATTAATTGATCATTTTACCATTCCGCGATGTGTTTATCAAAAACAAAAATTTTCATGGGTAAACTATTCTTTTCATATTTAACATAATAATTTAACACAATAAGATTTAGAAATATGTGAGATAGTAACATGATGTTACAACCTCCCCACCATAGGAACTTTCTGTCCCCAAACAGCCTATGAAGAACCAAATCAAAAAGATAAGGTCAATGTTCTCTCGTTAGTGCCTCCCTCTATCATATCTCATGAGAAATAGAATTATGCTTCCATATCATATGGACAAGAGGTATCGTTCTTTCATGAGTTACCTTGGTCTTATAATCAACAACCATGATTGGTCATTCAATCAGAGATAAAACAGGTTCCACTACAAGATTACACTAACTCAGAATATGAGATGGGTCAGAAAAATTCTTTCAAAGATGAGATACATGAAAAACTCTAGGTATTGATTTTAGTAATGGCGGTAGTACTAAATGGTAAAAAAAATTCCCCACCTCATCAAGAACCTCAAAATATCTCCCAAAATAAAGAGAAAACATCCCTTGCCTCCCAAACCATTGATGACCCAATCGGGGTGAAACCTTCAAGAATACATGGTCACCAAAAATGGTGCTTCAAGTCATTGAACTTATTAGTGCTTCTTGGGTGCACAACCCAATGGAAATTATAAAAATCCTGAATTATAGCCTTTATTGTTTCTAATAGTGCAACATAATGGTCCCGATAACCCACAACACCCTCTTTAGAGAAAAAACACTAGGAATTAGTCTCCCCACCATAAAGAGAGTCTCTAATGCTTATAGAATTTGTCAAGAAGCTTATTTTCTTGAAGAATCATCTCGAGAAGAGAAGATATCAGATAACCATTAGCTTTCTAGCTGGAGAGAACCGATGCCGCCCAAGGTGACACACTTAGGGGAATAAAGGATTTCTCAAGAAGATAGTCCAACTGGTTCATTAGTTCTTTCTGTTCAGCTGGAGCCATTTGGTAAGAGGAAAAAGAAATAGAATGAGTACCGAAAAACTCCAAGAAGTTTGATAGATGATAGAGAGAAGACACAAGAAGTATTACAAAGACCCTTATCTCTCTTTATACCAAGGTGTATAGTAATATCCATTGCACGAGATAAAATCCCCATAGGATGATTAATAAAATTAACAGTACGTGTTGAAATAAATGAGTGAGATGCACTTATATCAAAAAGAGTAGTCACTAATGACAAATATATAGTAATTCTACTAATCACGATCGTTGGACTAGTATATAATTCCTCTAGAGACTCTTCCACTATGTAAATATGCTTTGTTTCAGATGTATGTGGATGGAACCCTTTTGAATGTGAAGCATTTGATTGCCCTGCAGTTTTTGAGGTTCTGATGATCCCGTGCCATTACATGGAGTGGAAAAGTTGTGGCAGAACTTTTGCAAGTTCCATAAACATCTACAGGATGCATAGTCCTATCAGACTACTCATGCTTGAAAAAACTCCACAGCTTTGTCCAACACCATTGACTCTGCATAGTACTATTTGGTGATAAGAACCTTGAAGTCTTTCCAACCTAAGACCTCATGTTTCTTTGTCATCATTACCGTGTCCCACCGTCTCCTTCTTAGTGCCTCCAACAAAAAGGTGTAACACTTCACCTAGATCTCGTCTCGTGTCTACAAGAACTCAAACATGAGTTCTATCTTGCCCAACCATTCATCATCATGTTGAGGATCTGTGGATCCTTTAAAATCTGGTAATTTCTGGTGAAAGAACTCTTGAGAATTTTTTTATGAGAACCCCTCAGGTTCTGTACTTGGAGCCTTAATGGGGACTAGTGGTGGTTTCTATCCCAAATTTTGGATACTATGACAATCACCTCAACTAGGCTCGGGTCCACTGGAGAATTCACTCACTGATGTTCAGCAGTAGCCCCTTCCTGGATCTGATGTGCATGTCTTCTCAGAGGCATGATGTTACACACCATCCGTAGATAATAAGTAATACATTAGATAATGCTTGTACATAGAAACGAGAAAAATATGATTGCAACCAGTAGAACATACATGACTTGGATTTCAATCCATCCAAATAAAAATAGGGAAAATACTAGAATGAATCCTCAAGACATTTTCCCTAACCACCCCCAGTGACATAAGGATCTTTGGGGTGAAAGCTGGTTAGGAACTCAATTGCAAATACCCCCCTAAGTCCCGACAGGAATACCCACATTCATATTCTCATCAAGGAAAGATTCTTAACCAACATCTGATGCCATTTTTTTACAAACCAGCCCAGGTACCCTAGAAACCCGATAACCAAGTCATCCCTGACATATCCTGAAGGGCGTTCCTGATCCCCACGAGTCAGTGACTAGCATCTGGCATCATACAATATACAAGTGGGAATGATTTTGTCACAAGAATGCATAAGTAAAAGAAAACAAGGCAGTATGCAAAATGAAAGAAACTCCACTAGTAGTGAATTACCAGAATACAATAAGGGATAAAAATCCCATAGTACTACAACCCATGAACTAAAATGGAAAAAACAACCCCCAGGTCCCTAAGGAAAAAAATCACCAAGACGAAATCTCATCAGTTGGATCCACCTGCAAGATATCCATTCCCTTTTCTCAAACCTAGAAGAAGAAATTATACAAACATATGAAGAAAAAAGTTTGTTGTGAGCCTATTCCCAATAGGATACAACCAAAGATTCTATAACAGATGCCAAATATAATTTATCTAAATAAAATATTTCAATTTTCAAATAAACAGGTTTGGAAATACAAAATCATATATATTAAAATCATGCTATACATTTTCAAATGATGGAAAAAATATTTTAAGCAATGATTTTACAAATGATTGAATATTTATAAAATAATGGATTATGTAAAACATTTATGTAAAACAGTTTATATAAATTTAGTAGGAATGTAAAGTAGTTTAACATAATTGTTATACATTTATAACTCAAATATAAATAAACTAGCGAGCAACATGGTCATCTTCCAGAAGGTACGATATTATTACCCAGTTATATGATTCCACACTCTCTATGTGAACTCATCAAAATGTGTATACACACGTCTCTATGAAACTGGCCAAAGCAGACTCATCACCAACCCGTTGGGGACGTGATCTATCTTATGTATGTTTTAGAATGTTGTCGTAGCATAGATTGTATACAAATAACTCACTATCTACCTAAGGCTTGCATGCGCCCTTACATGACAGATGAACTATGTAAAGAATACTTAAAAATATGATCAATCCCATTCTTCCATTTCAAATGTGGCAATTTTAGTCCCTTTAAAACTAAAACATGTTTTATTCAAAAACATGTTTTTTTCACAAGATAAAACCAATTATTTAATCAAATCATTTTAATCCATCTTCACCAATTTTAAATCCATTCAAAACCAATTACATCATTACAAAATTTATTTCAACAATGAAATTCAAGAATTTAATTGAAGTCATTTCCATCAAATCAAAAATTTAAATTAAACCATTTAAATAAGCCAATTTCTCTAAACACACCCAATTCAATAGAATTGAGGGTTTTCCAAATTTTCATCCCAAAACCATATCAAATATCTTGATTCACTGGAATCGGGTTTTTATTAGTTTAATTGAAACAAAATATGATCAGTTGAATTTAAATCAACAATTGAAATAAATCAAGCAATACAATGATAATCAATTAGGATAATCAGGACGAAACCACCTACTTCAAGGTTTTCAATGTTTGTGGCAAAAATAAACCACCTACTATGGTTAAATAAACCTCCTCATGGTCACATTATCCTAATATTTGACACATAAAATTTTGATGTTTGTCAAGGGATCCTAGAACCAAAACAACTATTTTATTTCACAAGTAAAATATTACATGTGATTACATTTTCTATCTCCTAGATAATCTCTATATTTTCACATGCAATCGGAATAAATATCCATAATAATAATTATAAACCTCATTTGATAATCTTATCCTTCTATTTTATTTAACAAAGAAATAAAATATTTCATGTGATTACATTTTTTCTCTCGTGGATAATCTCTGGATTATCATTTTATGTTAACTCATGTGTTTGAAATTATTATTCATTCATGAATAATCATATATTGATACTTTATCTTAGAAAAAATACTTTATAATTATCCTTTTATAATTTATTATAAATTATCCTTTATAATTTGAATAATCCTATTCTAATAATTATCCCATACAAATTAACATTTCCCAAATTTTCTTATGATAATATTTGTTCCACAAATTATCCTTTATAATTTGGTGAGATTATCATTTAATTACTTGGATAAATATTATATATATTTAATCCATACAAATTATCATTTCCTAATTATCATATGATAATTTTTTTAATTATTTCTTGATAATTATTTACAATTTTCCTGTTAATAATTTTATAAAATTATCATTTAATAATTCCTCATAATTTTTATTCTATAAGACATAATTAATCTTTGATAATTTCATTAAAATTACTATTTGATATGTTGTTTCAATTATCATTACATAATTCTTAATAATTATATTTTGATAAATTTATTTAAAAAGATCCATTTAAAAATTTGAAAAAGAGATTGAACAATACAATGTGGACTTCAAATCAAAAATATGATTTAGGTTCTTCTCATCGAGATGAGTCCAACGACACTAATGGTGTATTGAACCAATCAACATGGAAAAAGATGTAGAATTTATAAGCTTTTGAGAAAAGGAGAAAAAGGAACAAAATAAAATAAAATAAAACAATTAAGAACCTGAGGTATCTTCAGGCACTGCACAAGAGAAGATAACCCGTCGTGGAACCGCATGATAAAGAGACCATCGATTGCTACTGATTTCATGTAAGGGGGTTTTGGGATCACCCAAATTAAATGGAATTGACCCACAAGGAAGGATGAGTGGTTTAGACATTTAATGACCCTAAAATGTGGGTACGATTTTTCCATAACTACATGGAAATTAAACTCTTGTTTTACTTGGAGTTTCATACCCATATTTAATATGAAGTCATTAATTCTAACTAAATAATCCTTTTACAAATTAAATGGTGAAAAACGAGTTGAAATGGAGGTTTCAGGATCCTCAATGCATGAAAAATGGTGGATTTTGGTCTTGAAATTGAAGGTGAACAATACATGTTGTAGTTTTTTATATTTAATATTTTAATTATTTAACATAAAAATTAAATGTTACAAAAAATCCGTTGTTCATTATATTTATACCCTTCCTAGGGTAAACACCTCGTTCTGGACCCAATAGTGGTCTCAGATTTCTCATAAGATGCACCATTTGAGAGATATTAGTGATTTATTAATTAAAACTTGGAATAATTAAATAATTAAAATAAAAGGGTTATTTTTGTGAGCGAAGCATCCAAACACCCAATGCGAACAAATATTATACCTTGTCTAGGGTAAACATCACGTTCAGGACCGATCAGTGGTCTCATATTTCCCATACAATCACTGTTTGGTAGAAATTTAAATATTTTTAATAAATTTTATATTAAATTTTATTTAATAACTTTAACTCATGAGTGAGGAATCTAAATTTCTGGAGCTTTCGAATGTTATACCCCTCTTAGGGTAAACACTATATTTAGGACATATCCATGGTCAAAAATTTCTAATATGACAGAACATTTTGAAGTTATTCAATTATTTTGAATAAATTTCTCATGGTTAAAACAATATATTTAATATTTTATTCCGTCCTCCCCGAGAAATGGAAGACCTTGAAAACTCAGACATACTTAGTGATTAACTCAGAAATTATTTAATTGAATATTCTAGGGTATAAATTAGTCATTTTACCGTTCCGTGATGTGTTTAAAAAAATATAACATTTCACTGATAAACCATTATTTTCTTATTTTACATGATAATAATTTAACACAATAAGATTTAGGAATACTTGAAACATTAACGGGATGTTACAACCTCCCAACCATAGGTACCTTTTGTTCCCAGAAATCCTACTAACAACCATGTCAGAAAGATAAGGCCATTATTATGTCATCAGTGCCTCCCCCTCCCACATCTCATTAGAATTATAAGTATGCTTCCATATCATACGGAAAAAGAGGTTTCATCATTCCATGAAGTACCTTAGTCTCAGAATCAACAACCATGACTGGTCATTCAATCATAGATAAAATAGGTTCCACATCAAGATTACGCCAACTTAAAATGTGAGATTGGTTAGATAAATGTTTTCAAATCTGAGATATATGAAACACTCTATGAGTCAATTTTAGTTATAGTGGTAGTGATAAATGGAAAAAAGCTTTACCCACCTAATCTAAAACCTCGAAAGATACCAAAAAACAAAGGGAAAACTTTCCTTGCCTCCCAAGCTATCGATGGACCAATCGGGGTAAAACCTTCAAGAATACATGGTCACCAAAACTGCTACTTCAAGGAATAGAACTTCTTAGTTCTTCTTGGGTGCACAACCGAATGTAAATTATAGAAATCCTGAATTATAGACTTTCTTATTTCTAAAAGTTGAACATAACTGTTTTTAAAACACAAAACACTCTCTTGAGAGAACGACCACTAGGCATCAGTCTCCCCACCATAAAGAGAGTCTCTAATGCTTAAGGAATTCATCAACAAGATTCTATTCTTAATAAATCATCTTGATAAGAGATGATTTCAGAGAACCATTATCTTTCATGGTGGAGGGAACTGATACTGCCTAAGGTGACACACATGGGTGAATAAAGGATTCCTCAAGAATTTCGTCCACTTGGGTCATTAGTTCTTCCAGTTCAGCTAGATCCATTTGGTAAGAGGGAAAAGAAACAAGTTGTGTATCAAAAAACTCCAAGAAAGTTTGATAGCTGACAGAGAGAAGATCCAAGAGGGATTATAGTGACCATGCTCTCTCTTTATTCCAAGGGGTATAGTAATATCCACTGCATAAGATAAAAGGTCCATAAAAAGATTAATCAAATTAACAGTGCATGTTTAAATAAACAAGTGATATGTACTTGTATCAAAAATAGTAGTCACTAATGAAAAATGCATAGTAATTTTAATACTCATGATCGTTAGACTAGTATCTGCTTCCTTTGGAGACTCTTCCACTGCGTGAAGAATCTTTGTTCTGGATGCATGTGGCTGTAACCCTTTTGAACATGAAGAATTTGATTTCCCAGCATGTTTTGATGGTTCTAATGATCTGGTGCTGTTACGTGGAGTGGAAAATTTGGGTAAGAACTTCTGCAAGTTCCATAAACATCTATAGGAGCCATAGTTCTATCGGCGTCCTCATTCTTGAAAAAACTCCACAACTTTTGGCCAACACAATTGACTCTGGATAGAGCTATTCGGTGAAAATTACCTTGATGTCTTTCCAATCTAAGCCCTCATGTTTCTTTTTCATCACTATCTTATCCCACCATATCCTTCTCAGTGCCTCCAATACAATGTTGGAAAACTTCACATCGATCTCATCTGGGGTCTAAAAGAACTCAAACAGAAGTTCTGTCTTTCTCAACCATTCTTTTGCATGTTGAGGATTAGTGGAGCCATTGAAATCTGGGGGTTTCTGGTGAAATAACTCTTGAGAAAAATTTGTAATAGCACCATTCAGGTTACACAGCTGGGGCCTGAATGGTATCTAGAGGTAGTGCATATCCCAGATCTTGGACAGTGCGCACAATCACCTCAACTAGTCATGGGTCCACTGGAGGATTCACTCATTGATTTTCAATAGTAGCCCCTTCATGGATCTGATTCACACATCTTCTCAGAGGCATAATGTTACAGAACATCAGCATACAATAAGGAAGATATTAGATAATGGTTGTACATAGCAACGAGAGAAACATGATCCTGACCAGTAGAATATACATGACTTGGATTTCACTCTATCCAAATAAAAATACTGAAAATGCTAGAACTAATCCACAAAACTTCTTTCCCTAAACACCCATGGTGACTTAAGGTTTATTGCGGTGAGATTTGGCTTGGAACTCAATTGCAACTACCTCCTATGTACCGACAAAAATACTCAAATGCATAATGTCATCAAGGCAAGATGCATAACCTCCCTCGGATACCATTTTGTCACAAACTATCCTAGGTACCCTGGTAACCCAATAACCAAGCCATCCCTGACATATCCCAAAGGGAATTCTCGATCCCCATGGTTCAGCGACTAGAACCTGACATCATAGAACATAAAAGTGGGAATGATTTTGCCACAAGAATACGGAAGCCGAAGTAAACAAGGTAGTATGCATAATGAAAGAAACACCACTAGGATTGATGTACCAGAAAACAATAAGGCATAAAAATCCTAGAGTACTACAACCCAAGTACTAATGTGGGAAAAACAACCCCAAGGTCCCTAAGGACACAACTCACCATGACCAAATCTCAACAGCTAGATCCACCTCTAAGATATCCCTTCCATTTTCTTGAACTTGGAAGTAGAAAGCCTACAATCTCCCGAAAGAAAAAGTAGGGTGTGAGCCTAATCCCAATAGAATACCACCAAAGATTCCATAATCGATTCAAAATATATTTTATCTAAAGAAAATCATTCAATTTTCAAATATACGGGTTTTCCAATTCAAAACAATTTTTAAACAAATCATACAATACATTTTCAAATCATGGAAATAAATATTTTAAGCAATTATTTTACAAATGATGGAATATTTCTAAAACAATGGTATATGTAAAACATTTATATAAAATAGTTGATATAAATTCAGTAAGCATGTAAAGTAGTTTATATGAATTGGGATCCATTTATAACTCAAATATAAATAAACTAGCGAGCAACATAGTCATCTGCTAAAAGGTACGATAGTATTACCCAGTTATAGGATTCCACACTCTATATGTGAACTCAGAAAAATGTGTATACACACGTACCTATGACATTGGACAAAGGAGACTCATCACCAACTCGTCAGGGATGTGACCCGCCACATGTATGTTCTAGAACATTGTCGTAGCGTAGTGTGTATCCAAATAACTCACTAACTACATAAGGATTGCATGAAATCTTACATGATGGGTGATCTGCTTTAAGACTACTTAAAAATTCGATCAATCCCATTCATCCATTTCAAAATTTCAAATTTCGTTCTATTTAAAACCAAAATTGGTTTTATTCAAAAACATTCATTTTTCACAAGATAAAACCAATGGGTTTCTAACAAATCATTTTAATCCATTTTCTCCAATTTTAAATCTATTCAAAAACATTCCATCATTACACAATTTATTTCCACAATTAAATTCAACAATTTAATTGAAATCATTTCCATCAAAACCGAAATTTAAATTAAACAATTTAAAATAGCCAATTTCCATAAACACACCCAGTTCAATGGAATTGATGGTTTTTCAAATTTCCATGAAAAAACCATATCAAATATCTCTATTCACTAGAATTCATGGTTTTATTTGTTTAATTGAACGAAAATTTGAGCAATTTAATTTAAATCAACAATTGAAATAAATCAAGAAATACAAGGATAATCGGTTTGGATAATCTGGATCGAACCACCTACCTCAAGGTCATCAATGTTAGTGGAAATAATAAACAACTTAGTGTGGTTCAATACACCTCCTCAAGGTCACATTCTCATAATCATCTACACGCCAATGTTCAATGTTCTTCAAGGGGTCTTAGATCCAAAACATGTATTCTATTTCACAAGGAAGTAAAATATTACATGTGATTACATTTTTTCTCTCCTGGATAATCTCAATATTATTAAATTCAATTGAAATAAATATCCATAAGAATAATTATAAACCCCAATCGATAATCATATCCCTCTATTTTATTTCACAAGGAAATAAAATATTTCATGTGAATAAATTTTCTCTCTCCTAGATAATCTCTAGATTACCATTTTATGTTAACACATGTGCTTAAATTATCCTTCATTCATGAATAATCATATCTTGATAATTTGTCTTAAAAAATCCTTTATAATTATCCTTTTATAAATTATAATAATTTATCCTATATAATTTGAATAATTATATTCTAATAATTATCCCTTAGAAATTAACATTTTCCAAATTTGCTTATGATAATTTTTCCCCAAATTATCCTTTAATTACTTGGATAAATATTATATATATTTACTCCATATAAATTATCATTTTTCAATTATCATATGATAAATTTTTATAATTATCGCTTAATAATTATTTACAATTTTCCTTTCAATAATTTATAAAATTATCACTTAATAATTATTCATAATTATTATTCGATACGACATAATTAATCTTTGATAATCTCATTAAAACTATTATTCGATAAGTTTTTGAAATTATCATTTGATAATTCTTAATAATTATCTTGTGAAAAATTTATTTAAAAATAAACATTTAAAAAGTGGGAAAGCATATTGAACAATACACTACTAACTTCAAATAAAAAAATGATTTATGTTCTTCTAGTCGAAATGAGTCCAATAACACTAAAGGTGCATAGAACTAATCAACATCGAAGAAGATATAGAATTTAGAAGCTTTTCAGAAAATGAGAAAAGGAACAAAATTAAATAAAATAATAAAAATTAAGAACCTGAGAAATCTTAAGGTGCTACATAAGGAAAAAGAACCTATTGTGGAACCGGAAGAAAAAGATAACACTGGATTCTACCGATTTCATGTAAGGGGGTTTTGGAATCACCCAAATTCCATGTAATTGACCCACAAGGTAGGCTGAGTGGTTTAAACATTTAAAGATCCCCAAATGGAGGTCTTATTTTTCCATAACCGCATATAAATTAAACTCTCATTTTACTTGGAGTTTCAAACCCATATTTAATATAGAGTCATTAATTCTAAATCATTAACCCTTTTAAAAATTAAATAGTCAAAACATGTTGAAATGGATGTTTTGGGATCATCAATGTGTGAAAAATGGTGGATTTTGGCATTGAAAGAGAAGGTGAATAGTAAATGCTTTTTATAATTAATATGTTAATTATTTAATGTTAAAATTAAATGATACCAAAAATCTATTGCGCACTATATTTATACCGTACTTAGGGTAAAACTTCATTTCGTACCCAATAGTGCTCTCATATTTTTTATAGGATGCACCATTTGAGAGATCTTAATGATTTTTTAATTACAAATTGCGATAATTAATTAATTAAAACAAAAGGGTTATTTTTTTGAGTGAATCATCCAAACACCTGATGCGAAAAAATGTTATACCTAATCAAGGGTAAACACCTCATTCCAGACCCATCGGTTGTCTCAGATTTCCCATGTGATGCACTGTTTGGTAGATATTTAATTATTTTTAATAAATATGATATTAAATATTATTTAATAACTTTAACTCATGAGTGAGGCATCTAAATGTACAGTGTTTTCGAATGTTACACCCGTATTTGGGTAAACACTATATTTCATACATAATTGTTGTCTCAAATTTCTCATACGATAGACTGTTTTGGTGTTTTCAATTATTTTAAATAAATTTCTCATGCTTGAAAACTCATACTTACTTAGTGTTTAACTCAGAAAATATTTAATTGAATATTCCAATGTGTTAACTGAGCATTTTACCATTTTGCGATGTGTTTAACAAAACACAGATTTTCACTAATAAACCAATCGTTTCTTATTTAACGTAATAATAATTTAACACAATAAGATTTAGGAATAACTGAAATAGTAATGGGATGTTAAAGTAAAAGTTTTGAAGTTTTAGTATACACCCCTTTCTTAAAAAGGTAATGGTCCACACACGTATGTATGAACCAATTGGAGAAGCTCGGTGACCCTTTCACCCTTTCTACTAAATAAAGATTTTTCCATTATGAATTATAAATAAGAATTACATTTAAAATAATTTGAATAACCATATTGATAAAAACAATCATGTTAATTTAATTAACATCACCAAGTTGGTGATGAAATATTATAGTGTGATATGAGTCATGTGAACTAGATTCAATATCAATCACCAATACTTGGTTTGTGTAATCCAACACATAAATACCATTATTATGATTTTTCTTATGAAAAAAATATATTATCTCTGTAAAACAAGAAACATAAATTCCCAAATTTTAATATAAAACCATCCATATCAACAAAAGATAAAAAATAATGGTGTTGGTAGTGGGTGAAACATATTAAAAATTCTTAAAGAAAATCATTCCTATTGAAAATGTATGGTGATAATCTCTGATAGGCACTGTAGTGTGTCTAGCATCATTGGAAGCCTATAGATCCACCTCACCCCATGAAACTCTTCTGAATCCACTTGTTTCCTATAATTGGATATAAATGTGATCACCACAAGTTGTATCCAATAATTTATTTGAATAAATATATGGATTATAATCAATAAAAGATACACCTAAAGTATCCCCTTACTTATTTTCCATGGTGAAATTCATCATCCAGTGGCCCTTTATGCCACATGTAAAATAGAAGACCACATATTCCATTTCTTTCCCCTTTATCTTCAACCAATTGGATAGAAATTGTGAAGACCCAATAGTCTTAGTGTTATTCTTGGGTCCTTTAACCTTCCCCTTCCCCTTATTCATCACAATAATTGGAGGATTTTTTCAATTCATATCCTTGTCTAATTGAATAATGAGAGAATAAAGATCTAGGAGGGATATTTTGATGTTATTTGTATTGAAATTTATAACAAAACTAGAGAAGATTTGATAGAGTGATGAAAGTGTGATATCTTTGTGCAATTCATCAAGTAGATTAAATCTAAAATTTTTGATTTTCTCAATGTATCCAATTATCTCAACTATATGAGAACTAGACTTCACACCCTCTCCAACATTTATTATAAAGAGATCTTTGTAAATCTCATAAAAATTATTTATATCCCTCTCTTGATAAAAACACAGATATGGGTCTGTAATTGCATGAATCTATGGTTTACTATTACTTCTAATGTTCATTGAAAATGGATGATAACATAAAAAATTGTACATATAGTGCATTTTAAATGTATTTATTATAGATATAGATCTCATTATCACTCACCTACTTGGTAGGAAGATCAAGAACAGGGGACCCCAACACATAAAGTTTCTTTTCTAGGTGTAGTAAAATGCACAAGAGCTTGTTTCACTCATGGAAGTAACTTCTGGTTAGGAGGTTATATTTATTTAGTATATGTCACAAGGATAGAAATACTGATTAATTTTCAATTTTTCTTTAATAATATAAATTTAGATTTTCTTTACTTTATTATTGATTACCAAAATGTGTGAGATTAAATAAATTTAACTATCCTATTATTCTCTCACTAATTTATAATGTCCTAATATCCCTCACCATTGGACACAAAATATACTGTTGTGAGTACATTCTAGTATAAAATATCCATATTTCTCTTCCCATAAC
The DNA here is from genome assembly GCA_963277665.1 of Viscum album. NCBI lineage: Eukaryota > Viridiplantae > Streptophyta > Magnoliopsida > Santalales > Viscaceae > Viscum > Viscum album. Next base: position 1,527,224,881 of record OY728138.1, on the reverse strand, counting down.
TCAGACAAGGTTCTGGTCAATTAACTTGAGGAATTTTAGTTTATTATTTGTAGGAATTCATTATTTTATATTGTTATATGTCTTGATAATAATATGTGTATTTTTTATATTTAATTAACCATGAATTAATAAAATATTTATGAATAATCCTTTTATTTCATTTCATTTTTTTCATATTATCATACTTATTTAATTTTATATCTTCAAGGAACAAAAAAACAAATAACCATGAATATGTAAAAATAAAATAAATATTGTATATTTATCAGAAGATTCATAATGGTTTATTTATTTAGTGGACAAAAAATCAACCTATAACTCATGGTGAAAAACTCTTTAAGATTTTCTTTGATTGATTTACAGTATTCCACCATCGACCTATGTGTCTATTTATTTGGTTTCACATCACCCCATGTTTTAAACCACCACTTTTCCTTATAATTCTATCCATTACTTATTTTATTCACATGTAGCTAAGAGTAACTGGGGTTATTGGATACATAAATAAAACATAGATGTGAAGGCCCTATAGAATAATGGGTAAGGGATGACACACATTTCATCATACTTAATTAAATAAAATTTTATTATATATATAAACTTGTGTAATAAAATAAAATTAAATATAGAATATCACACACATTTTTTATTCAAATCTAATGATCATTCACATAAATAAAACAATATCAAGTTTATAAAAGCTAGCATACATTTTATATCAATTTTTAATTAAGTTAAATTTCTCAAAGATTAATAACTAATAGTCTTATTTTTTTATTTATTTATCTAAATTATTAATCCTAGTAGTCTTGGAGATACATAATTTACCCATCCATCATAATTTGTTTAGGAAAAATTAAATAAATTAATTCTATTTAAAATTACCATGGTACATAGTGTGTAGCTGAGTTAGCATTGTGTGTCCCCACCCAACCAATGTTCCCTATGTTGTAGTCATGTACAGTGTATTTATATGGTATGTAGTATACATGGAAAGTTATATAGTTACATGGAATATAAACACATGTTTAACCTACATGGAATGTGCCACTATAAAGGATCATGTGAAATACATGTTGCGTATAATCAACACATGAATTGTAAATATGTAATTTACATGAAATTAATAGGCATTTAATATTTGGTAAAATCTCATCATGCAATGTTGATGATAGAAATAATCTATGTTGTTCTTTTAAATGTTGTAATTATTTTTTCCCCATTTAATTTATTATATGAAGTGTATAGTCTAGATCAACATGTATTATGTGTAAACAACTATGTGTTACATGACATGAACATCGATTTGATGGTGTGTAAATCCAATAATACAACGCCACACTACACACCTAGTGACCTGACTTGTAATTTTCATTGGATAATATCATATTACAAGACAAGTGTACCCATCTCACTCTATGTAATATAATTGGCCTTATGTCCTCCTGCTTTCATTTATCACGTGATGTGGGAATTTATTTCACTCACTGTGCATTAACCACATGATTATCATATCATTCTGGCATTATACGACATGTATAAAAGTTACACACCATGTAACCCACAATCTATTCTTCACCTGATAGTCTATATGTGATATAATAAATATGAATTTTCTATCCATATAAGTACAACCATCACAACATGTAATGATTTGTGCAACCATCAACACCTGTGTAGCAGACTGAGATACATGGAGTGTAATCGGGTTTCAATTCATGTAACCATGTTAATAATATAGGATTTTCGACATGTTCAAATTGTATCTCCATGTGTTCTTCACCTATTATTGGCCTATTCTTGGTCATATTTTTGTGAAAGAACCTGTTATCTCAATGTTATGGACTATGATCAATAATAAAAATGAAAACTAAAAACTAATTGAGATAATAAATCGATAAATTATTAAATAAAAAATTTTTTCATTTGATTATTCTAATTCCATTATAAGGATCTATGAGAAACATAAGAAGACTAGGGACATTCCCAATGATTGTTTTTTATTAGATCTGAAAAATAAATTATAGTATGATGATAAAGAATTACATTTTTGATGATTATATTTGAACAACCATATGAAATAATATTATAACCATAGAGAGGATATTTGATGTTAAATTGATATGTAATTTAATAATAAAAATATACCTTGGACTTTAGCTCTTTCATTTTTGTAGGTATTGATTGATCAATCCTCATATGTGATTTATCATCATCACTTTAAGAGGATCCAAATAGAATCCCTCTATCAGTGATCCACTTGTGCACTGTGATTTCAGAATGACACCAAAGGAATATTTAGTTTTATAACTGATTGTTCATTTATATTTCATTTTTCATCTTGGTCACAACACAATCCCTTTGGTTTTGTGATTATATCTCCTGACTCTCAATATTGATAAGGAGGAAGGATGTGGATGAATTCTCTAATGCATGAGAGATACCAATATATGTTCTTTTTGGAGAGAATTATCTTGGGAGATGAATCATTTTACATAACCAAACATATTCAAAAAATGATAAAATATAGTATAAATAGATATATGTTAGAGAATTAGTAATTTGAAAAATTCCCTTAGCTATTAATAATCCTTAGTGAACCCCATGTATATTATTATTATTATTATTATTATTTATTGGATGTTTTCATACATCATAGATAATATAAATATAAATAAATCAATAAATGTTTATTTAAATGATATTAAGTATATCAAGTTTGTTACCATGGACTAAATATAGGCTATCTACTTGCTTGGAATTTGCAGAACATTGAATATATTTTTTATTCATATCAAAATAAATAAATATTAGATTCCTGATATTATGAATGAATATTTATTTTAATATTTGTGTAACTAAGTAAATATTTATTTAATAATAAATATTTTTAATAACTTGAATATTAACCAAGAGATAAATAAATATTCTATTTAATGGTCTTATGAATAAATATTATAACACCTCAACTCAAGTACCCCAAAGATGGAGGTTAATTTAATACCTTGATACAAATATTGATCAAAAGATCCAATAGTTTAATAGTCTCAATAACTATATGCATAAATGATTATTACATTATCTAAAAAATTGAATATATGCCATATGAAATCATGAAAAAAATATAATTTCTCTATGAAACATCATATGTCATACATAGCAGTCTTCATTGTTTCTTAGGGAAATGGGAAATGATAACGAAATGTGTAATCTCACACACTCAGTAAAGTGTAGTGTACATTGGAAGATATCGTAGAATAATCTTTGAATAAATAATATAGTATGAATAAATAAATTGAATAGTGATCATAATATATACCTAGATTACAAACAAATATAAATAATCACATGTAAAACAACTACTGATTTTTTTGTGATTGAATGCATAATGTTGTAAATATTAATCATACCATAAAGGCCCTATACCAAGAAACCATACATAAACAAGGAAAAATTATTCCAAATTCCCAAATATCTTTTCTCATGAAACTGATTGATGCATCCAGGGGATATATAAATTTGGGCCCTAAACATCGGATATTAATTCCAATGTGTCCATAATTTGAAGAATTTTTTAAAAAATATATATATATCAGAATTTTCATTAATGAAACGTATATATATTCATTGATTTTGTAAATACTATTTTCTCATATAAGAATAGTAGGTATACACATTATCATTATTTTTCTATTCAATGGAATAATGTTGATAACAAGGTGTATATCTAAATATAGAAATATTGAAAATTAAAAAGAAATTGATCTTATCAAATGAATGATAAAAAGGTATTAGTGAGGAATATATTCATGGTGTAGTAATATAAATTGGAAATAATCATTATTTATGGTTCATAAAGAGTTCATGAATTATCCAAAGCATCTCCATCAAGAGTGTCAAAAAAAGGTTTGTAGTTTGGCTCTCATATCATGCATCGAGTAAAGTTTGAGTTAATACCCAACCTACCTTTTTATGGGTTATTTACCTTAATGTATTAGATCCAAAGCCTATATCAACATTTTTGTATCTAGACATGGATTCAATTTCTATGAAATCACAACTAATTTATATTACCAAACTTTAGGATATATTATGGCTACAGGGTGTTTGGGCATTATAACTGTTTATGAATTTGTAATAATGATAGGGAATAATGATTTAAAATTAATAATATAGTAGGTAATTTATAAATATTATGTGTAATATCAGTTATCATTAAAATATTGAATTAGAAAAAAAAATGGAAGAGAAGTGGATAGAAATACTTACCTTGGAATATATATTCTTAAATATTTATAGGGACACATTATAATACAATTAAATCATTTATAGACTCATTATGTGTACATATATATATAAATAATTAATTTAAATTTATAATAATATATAATTATATTCTTATAAAAAATATTTTATGCATTTTATTGGATACTTTAATAATGAATAGTTACATTATCATAGTTAAATCACAGGTCTTATATTCTCACCCTTAAATAATTTCATTCTCAAAATTTTGATATACTTATTCTTCTAAATAGATGTGGGTAATTATTAATAATTTCTTCTTAAGAGTCCCATGATTCTTTTTCCATCTTGTGATTCCTCTAAATTAATTTCACTAGTCATGTTATTCAATTCCATAACACTTCTTATCCAGTGATAAGAATCTGGATAAGATCTTCATTATAGGAAAAGTCAGATTTGAGCACTATTTCTTCTATAGATAGTATATGTATAGGGTATGGCCTGTAATTCCCCAATAATGAAACAGTTTATATATCATGAAATTACTATAGGTTTTCTGGCATAGTCATATATAAGTTCATAACTTCAATTCTCTGAAAACATTCAAAATTCTTGAAGTACGTAGGACTTAGCTTCCCCTTCTTAACAAACAGTGTTACTCCCTTCCAAGGATATTCTTCTAAGAACACATTATCCACTACTTGAAACTATAACCCAGTTCATTTATTTTAATCATATATATTTCATTTTTTGTTAATTATTCTTAATAGGGTTTTTAATAACTCATTTCTTAATAGTAGACTCCTAAACATGTTTTGGGTTAACTATCTTCCTTTCACCAACTTCATTCCAGCATATTGGAGTAAAACATCTTCTCCCATAGAATTATTCATATGGTTCTATATAAATTATTGAATAAAATATATTTCTATATTAAAATTCCACAAAATTTAGATATTTGTTTCATTTTCCTTCAATGTTATCTTATGATGATCTCAACATGTCTTCTAATGTTGGAATAATCATTTTAGACTACCCATCAGTTTAATGATAATAGGAGATGCTCAAATGTATCTCGGTGATGATATAATTATTAATACTCCCCTAAATTTTTTTATGTGAATCGAGGGTCATTATTAGATACAATTAATCGACATGTGTTGTGAAATCTCACCACTATATTAATATAGAGTCATGCAAGATGTTCAAGGGGTGGATACTCTATTATTTTTATGAAATGTCTCATCTTGGTATGTTGATCCAAAATGACCCAAATTTTATAATTCCTTATTATATTATTCATTACTCCAATGTAAAATCCCAAAATAACATTTTCCCACATCTGTATTAGTATTGGTATAGGATTCATGACTCCTTTAGGATGTTGTCTTTCAACCTTTACCTCTTGGAACACCAAACATCTAGACGCAGTTTTCAATTTTCAAATTTATACCATCCCACATTAATTTATATCTTGAATACCTATAAATATTTATGATACTAGGGTTTATAAATAAATTTTATCTATGCACCTCATCTTGAAATTCTGTCTTTGGCTCATGTATGGATGCAACAAATGGTGTATTTCCAAATATTAATACACCATCATCACAACTTAAGGCTGATAATTTCCCACTGTTCATGGATTTAATATTCCTCAAAAAACCTTCCAATATTTTTAATAAATATTTATATTCTATAGTAAATGTTGTTGGGATATTACTTTAAAATGGAATGATTTTTTCCCATTATTAATAATTTCTATATCCATCTTTAATAAATCCATTAATAATGGTTATTTTTGTATCTTAATTATATATAGGACTCCATGATCCTTAAAAAGAAAATAATTTACCACATGGTTTTACATTATAGGATCATAGTGTATTTCATATTCATAGTCTTTGAGTAATTCCATCTATCACTTTTTTCACATGATAAGCTCTTTTAGAGAGACTATATACTTCAGAATTTTTTGATTTATATATTTTTCAAACATTTCCACCTAAAGATAGTGCCTCTATATTTTTAACACAAATATTATTGATTACTGATAAAGATCATGAGTTGGACAATTTTTTTCATGGTACATAAATTTACTTATTTTATAAAAAACAACTCCCTCATTTTTCATAAGGAATCACCCTTATATTTTCATAGATGAATCACTATATATAAAAAATCCATCCTTTCTAGATTATAAGGTCAATGTTGGTGCATTGATCAATATTTTTTTAATTCATAAAATCGTTCTTCACACTCCGTGGACCATCTAAATTTAACCTCTTTATTTTTCATCTTGGTTAACACATTATATAATCAGATCTGTTTTTTGAAAAAACACTAATAGTGACTAGATAATCCAAGAAACTACATCCTATAGAAATATTTCATACCATAGGCCTCTCATTAAAAACCACTTTCTTCATGGGGTCAACTAATATACCACCCTTATATATAATATGGATAAAAAATAAAATTGATAAAGAAAAATTCACACTTACTGAATTTACCATGTAGCTCCTCTTTCCTCAAAGTGTCAATATTGATCAATAAATGGTGTTAATGCTCTTCATAGCTATTATATTATATTATTATATTACTAATAAAACCCACAAAATTTTTAATAATATATTAATAGAATACTCTATTAATCAAATCAATGAATACCTAATGTGAAGTAGTTACCCAAAGGGAATTACTGTGAACTCATAATGTCCATAACTTATGTGGAAATATTTCTTCAGTAATTTATACTTATTGACTTTTATCTAACAATATAAAAATTAAGGATTAGTTAATGAGATGTATTGAGTCCCTTTAAATTGATTAAACAGATCATAAATGTGAGGTGAAAGTAATTTATTCTTAATATTAATGAAATAGATTTATATATATTTAATGAATAACCTCATAGATCCATCATTCTTCTTTATCAATAAAATAGGTTCTACCCATGATGAAAAACAGGTCATTTCAATCCCTTATCAAATAATTCATGTACATATTTCATTAATTTTTCCAATTCCACGGGATCCATTATTTATAGAGGCTTAAATATGGTCATTTCATCAGGGATAAGGTTAATAAGTAATTCCACTTCATGATCAGGTGGATATCTTGGTAACTCTTTATGTAATACATAATTATAATTTCTCTCAATAGATACACCCTCTATTATAAGGATATCATTCTCATTAATTAATTGATATTTTTCATATTTTAATTAAGTTTATCCACTAAATGTTGCTCCGATGATGACTCGAGTAACAAATTCTCTCCTCTAAAAATAAGGTATTAAATTATAGCCTTAAAAAATTTAATATCATTTTCATTATAATGAATTATTACATTATACATAGAGATTAAATCCATAGAAAAGATTAAGGTAAATTCAACTATATATTTAACAACCTGTTTTTCCACTGAGGAACCTCTAATAATTTTAATAGTTATAAAGAAATATACATTCATTAAAATAACAATATTATATATAGTTATAAATAAAAAACATTCCTTAGTGTATTTGTTGGTGATTAAATGTTCTTTGAAAACATGAAAGATATACATGAGTGTGTAGATCTAGAATCAAATAATTAACTAGATATGTTTGAGATTGTAATCATTGTTCTTATTGTGATATAATTTGGGACCTATAATTATATTAGTGTGTAAGGTTAGGCTTAAACTTTCTCATATGTCTTCCTCTGGGGTTGATTTCCTTGATTATTAGGGAATTGATTTTGATTTGTGACCCATCTCATTGCAAGTTTAAGAATAGAAATTTATTTCTTTATTTTTCCCTTGAACTCATAATCCATATGTCCCTTTCAACAAACCTGTAGTAGATTCCCATACCCTTCATAAAATCCCTATGTTTTTTCTACCCATAGTTTTTAGTATGAAGGTAATTTTCCCTTACCTTATTAAACTTTAGGAGATTATTTTCAACATGGTTCTTAACAACCTTGTTATTTTCTTACTTCCCTTTCAAAGTAAAAGTCCTGGAAAACTCTTTCACTGCCTGGATGGAACTAGTAATTATTTTCTCACAAGAGGAAAATGATTGGGAGACATATTCTCTTTGAATTCTTGGATTCAACCCATCAAAGAAGTAATCAATCATTGTATTTAGATTTTGTAGATAATCCCAAACATGTATTTCTAACCTTATAAAGTTATCCTAATATAGAGATACATATTTTTATTCATTTTACCATAGATTGATGATTTTCCAATCCATTTTATCTCATTTCTCATAAGGATAGTACTTCTGAAAAAAATTACCTTAAAAACTATCATTCATTATTATCCATTCCCTATTATTTTTTATTGTTTTGAATAATAGGACAACATTTATTGGTTTCTCCATCGTGATCATATACAACTATGATCACCTTATCCTTTTCACTATATACCGATGAATGGAATGCCTTCTCTTGGGAATTGATTCATTGTTCATCTAATAATGGATATGTTATTCCATTAAAGGAAGAGGGTTTTTTTTCACAAGAAGTGGTCCATAATTGTTACACAATATTGTAGAGAAATATCTTGTTCCATATTGTAATGGTTATTGGGTATAACCTGAGTTAACTAACCCAATATATTCTTAATGTACTCAGATCCCACACCAGTTTCATTTATTTTCTCTAGATGGAAATCCCAAAATTTATTATAAGTGTTTAAATAGTTTCCATTCCTTCCATTAGAGACCATTTCTAAGAAATGGAACATATCAAGTTAGTTTTTGAAAAAAACTATGAATTATAAATCATTCATATACATTTATCAACAATTCATTTCATGAAATATTATAATACTTCTAGATTATACTAAGGTTTTGGTATAGAGTTTTTTTTCTCAATAAGTTCTCAAAAACCAAGTTCATAAGGTTTCTGCAAAACTTGTTTTGATACCAATGTTATCACAATAACTCCAGTAACCCAGAGAAAGAGGTTTATTTATTACAATGAAAAAATACAAAGATCATAGGATCCAATATATTATTTGAATTGGGAACTAGATACATCAAATATTATTACATTATCTCAAAAACCAAAGATACTTCATAGGAAAACATGAAAAAATTATTATTTCTCAATGAAACTCCATATTTCAAACATAGTAGTCTTTAGGAGTCCTTATGGAAATGATAAACAATAAAGAAAGGTGAGAGTCCAAATTTTCAGAAAGGGGTAGTGTACAGAAGAAGATATCATAGTATAAGAATGACATAAATAGTATAGAAGTAATAAACTTATTTAATAATGAATAAAATATATCCATGAATAATATAAAATATAAATAATCACATGGACAGTAGAAACTGATTTCATAGTAATGGGATGAATCATTTCCAATATATTAATGTTACTATTAAAGTATTATGGGATGAAACCATAAATACATAGGCAAGGTTAATACCAAATACCCATCTAACATGTCCCATAAGACATACCAATGCACCAAGGGAATATATGATTATGGGCCCCACATATCACATATTAAGTTCAATGAATCCATCATATTATGAAAATTATTAAAAAATACATATCATAATGTTCCCTTAGTATTATTATGAAAAATCAGAGTTTATGTAATCAATAATTGTCCATATATAAATAGTAAGTATATAGATTATAATTATTTCCCCATTTAATGGAATAATATAACTAACTAGGTGAATCTATGAATATGGGAATATTCATAATGAAAAGGAATGTAACCATATCAAATTAATGATAACAAGGTAGTAGTAATGTGTACGTTCATGATGTAGAGATATCAATAGTAAATAATCATTCATTATAGTTCATAAATACTTTGTTAATTATCGAAATCATATCCCCCGGCTATGTCAGACCAAGTGTACTATTAAGATCACTTATCATGAATCATGTGAAGTTATAGTCAGTAACTAACCAAACATTTTTAGGGTTATTTCTACAATATGAATTAGAGATAGATCATGCATCCACTTTTTTGTATCTTGATAGGGAAGTTATTAGTAGGAAACCACACCTTGTTTTTATTACCAAAATTGAGGATGTTTATGGGTACATGGTATTTCAGAATTATTTCTACGTATGAATGTATTATAATTAGTGGTAAAGGTAATATCACATTGATAATATGATCGGTAATGTATAACAATATATCTTTATTGAAAAGAAACTGAATTTGGAAAAATGAAAAATAACAGGGGAAGATGTCGATAACCCTTACCATGAAAAGTGGCTTCTTAAATCATGTTATGAACACATTAAAACATTAGAACCTACTTAGAGAGGATATTGAGAGGGAAATATATAGGTAATTCATGGTCAATTTTTTTAGTGAATATTAAATGTATAATGGGTCGGTATTTACACTTGAGGAGGGGTGTGTTTTAGTGTCAAAATATTGATTACTCTATTATTTAAGCCAACCACTTTTGGAATGAATTGATTAAAAATATTATTATATATATTTAATGATTAAATGATTATTTATGTTTGTGAGATCCATCAACCACCCAATATAGATGATGTTTTATTATAATTAAGGCACTTTTCTTTTAATTTTAACCCATTACCTTATTTTATATTTACTTTAGTAACTCATTTTTACATATGTAACTTATTTTTGTTCCTAAAGATGAAATTAAAATTAGGATATAATTTGGAACTTCTGATTCCAAATATGAAATCCATTTTACATGACTATATTTCTAAAAGTGATAAAAATTATTTTTGTAATAATAAATGTATAATAAATAAAAAATAGTTATAAGAAAATATATAACTTTCATTCGAAAATGTGTAAAATGAGTTTCTAAATTAAAATTTATATTTTGAAATTCATTATTTTACTCAAAAAATATAGCGACCCGGCCTTTTCTTACATTACTATTACATCATTTCAAAGATAAACAACATTATAGTATTACACATGGAGGATCCAGAGGTTTAGTGTCTTGGGAAAACTAGGACTACACATAACAAGTACAACGTCAAGCATACAAATTCATTTAATCTCTTCTTTTATAGCTTCTCAGTAGCACTTGTACTCTCCTTAGTACATGAATCCACCTGAGGATATACATCAAAATGGGTGAGCTAAATGCCCAGTAAGAGGATAGATAAGAACAATATAGCATGGGGTGAGCATAATCATGACATAGGAATAAGATCTTGAACATGAGAGGAGCATAAACAATAAACTTGAAACGTGGAGAAGCATAAAAATGAAACATCATGTCTTAGTGGTTAACTACCACACATACTTGTGAAAAAATATAGCATCATGTCCACGCATCATTTCACATTTACTCATGAGATTCATCACTTTACCCAATGCATTGGAGCGCTATATAATTCCGGGCGCACCCGTCACATCATAACATTATCATTATCATGCTTGCCACATAGTACACATATCAAACATGTACATAAATAACCCATGGAAAGGAATGGGTTTCATATCATAATAACACATTCATAAGCTTTGGGTTCCAAAAAGAGAGGGAACAACATACTTGATATAAGAACCATCAACCTTGAATGAGAGGTAAAAGGTGAGATCTTGAAAGAAGAGTTCTTTTGGAAAACATTTTGATGAACATAAAAACCAATTACAAACATGTATATCCAAGAGAAGTAAAGGAAATGATGAACAAATGATCTTTGAGGGGTAACCATATCAAAAATGGAGTGAAAGAGGGAGAACACGAAGGAAGAAAATTGGGTTCGAGATTTCCCCTTACCTTGTACTCGAATGCCTCCTTCCCTTTAATGTCATGTATAATGACATTATATTCATTAATTAGAAATTCCAGAACCTTTTATACATTAATAGGGTTCATTCGGGTTTTATTATTTTATATTATGTTCCTTTGGATGACTTATAGAGTTTAAAAACATTGATCGGGGATGTTCTTTTTCATGGTTTTCTTGAGCGGTCCACTTGTATTCTTAATTTGATGTTTTGGTAGATAATGGGTAAACAAAAAGAACTGATTTTACATTTAATTAATGATATTACAGAAGCTTGAATGATTTTATAATGAGTTATATTAGATCCATGTGGCCGAATCATTAGATAAGAATTAAATGAAGATTATTTGGGCTAATTTGAGCGGTTTTTGGATCACAACCAACTCATTTTAACTTTTCACTTAGTAGTATGGCCATAAGTTATTTACAGAACTTAATATAGAACACAATACATAAAAAACATTCTGGTTCAACCATAAAAATGGTTTCATGACCAGATTGAAGGTATAAATGGAAGAAGAGAGCATGTTGTTTTTGAAGGTGATAAATTATCACCACATGAACAACGTTCTCTTTAATAAAATAAAAGGAAGGGGGAAAGGGTGTGGGGTGGTATAATATAACATTAGAATCATAATATCACATTATATATAAAATAATGGATTTACAGAACAATTTGGATGAAGATAGATAGAGAGAGATCAAGAAAGGAACTTGAGCTTGAAAGGAAATTAAAGGAGAAGAGAGAGAGAAATTACCTTTAGAATCCTCCTCTTGAGATCCTCTTTAAGGAAGCTAGGCTTGGTCTTTTGATGAGACCAGAAGCTTTTGTATGTGGGGGGTGAGCTAGGGAAGGTGTTTGGGCATTATTTATAGAAGTCTTGGAGTTTGAGAGGTGTGAGGAAAAGAGGGAGTGAAGGGTGGCTTTTATAGTGGAGGGGAGAGGGGTTTCCTTAATATAAAATTGATTAGTTTATTAATTTCACCTAAGACAAGGAATAGTGAGTATTGGATGAATAATAATAGTAAATTAGACTTTCTAATTCGAGATTTGGGTGCTTACATCACTTGTGATGTCAGGAATAGTGGGTTTTAATTAAAATGTATTTATATGATAAATTAATGTATTCTACTATTCATAAAAATTCAACTATCTCCGAAAAATCCCAAAATTTTACCCCAACCATTTTTCGACGTGTAGAATCCAAAAATGTAGTCCATTTTTCAAAAATAATTTTCTAAATATTATTAATTTAATATTTAATGAAAATCATAATTTACTTAAAAAAACTGTTTTTAAAATTAAAACTGATTTTGCAGTTCTCTCAAAAATTAGTTAGGGTCTTATAAAATTAACTAAAAACTATTAGACATTGATTCAATAATTTATGAATATATTTCAGGAAAATAAATATTCTTTTAAATTAATTAATTAATTATAATTAATTATTTATGACTTATAAAATACCAAAAACGTTTACTAAGGTCAAATTATCACTTTCTATGATGTCTAAATTTTATTTTATTATTCATAGGTAATGTTACTCTACTTTACTATTCATAAGGTTCATATTAGTATTCATAAGGGTTGGTTACTATTCATACGGGTAGGTTACTATTCACCAAAAATTATTTTTGTTTCATTAGACTCTAAAAACTATCTTGAACACAACCGTGTATGTTGGATTTTTAAAATTCCAAACATAGGGGTGAAAAAATTATGTTTAAAGGTCACTTATCACTTAGTAGTACATTATTTTGTGTTTTTATGACATAGATATAATAAGGAAATTTTCCATTGAAAAACTTTGGGTCGTTACATTCTTCTCCCCTTAAGAAATTTCGCCCCCAAAATTTCACTTTACACAAACAGGTGAGGGTACTTCTCCTTCATTGCCTCTTCTGGTTCCCAAGTTGCTTCCTCAAACTTTTGGTTCCTCCACAACACTTTGACAAGGCGGGTTGTCTTGTTGCATAGAACCTTATCACTTCGGTCCAGAATTTTTTCCAGCTGCTCCTCATATGAGAGATTATCTTCCAACTGTACCACCTCCGAGTTTAGTACATGTGAGGGTTCTGGAATGTACTTCCTCAGTAGTGATACGTGAAACACATCATGAACTTGAGCCATATTCGGTGGAAGTTCTAGACGATAGGCCACAGCTCCTATACGTTCAAGGATCTCAAAGGGGACAATGTACCTTGGGCTTACCTTCCCTTTCTTCCCGAATCGCATGACTCTCTTCCATGGAGATATTCGAAGGAAGACATTATCTCCAACGTCGAACTCCAAGTCCCTTCGACGATTGTCAGCATAGCTCTTTTTCCGACTTTGAGCAACTTTGATATGTTTCTGGATGACTTGAACCTTCTCTATCATCTCTTGAACAAGATCGGGACCAAGTAGTTTTCATTCTCCAACTTCATCCCAACAGGTTGGAGTTCTACATCGCTTCCCATAAAGAGCTTCATATGGAGCCATCTGAATACTCGATTGGAATCTATTGTTGTATGAGAACTCAACCAATGGGAGATGTTGATCCCAACCACCTTTGAATTCAAGAGAGCAGGATCTTAGCATATCTTCAAGTGTCTGAATAGTCCTTTCAGGCAGGCCATTAGTTTGGGGTTGATAGGCCGTGCTGAAATTTAATTCAGTACACAAAGCATGTTGAAGGCTCCTCCAGAATTTAGAAGTGAACCTTGGATCATGGTTAGAGACAATCGAGAGTGGAACACTGTGCAATCTCACTACTTCCTTCACATATATCCTTGCAAGTTGTTCAAGTGGGAGGTCTTCCAGAATAGAGATAAAATGGGCAGTCTTGGTGAATATATCAACCACAACCCATATCGCATTATTTCCTCTTAACGTCTTTGGGAGACCTGTGACAAAGTCCATAGTAACATTTTCCCATTTCCACATGGGTATAGGCAATGGTTGCATCATACCTTTGGACTTTTGCCGCTCAGCTTTAACTTGCTGACATACCAAGCACCTTGATATATATTCCACAGTCTCCTTCTTCATGTTATCCCAACAGAAGTGTTCTCAGATATCACGATACATCTTGGTACTTCCAGGATGAATAGAGAAAGTTGAGCTATGTGCATTATCCAATAGTTCCTTCTTTATTCCAGGTGATGAAGGCACACAAATCCGCGTTCCAAACCGAATCACACCATCATCGTCGATATGGAACTCTTGTAGCTTCCCTTCCTTTACTGCATTCACCCTCTTTTGTATCTCTACATCATCCCTTTGTGCTTCCTTAATATTCTATTGGATGGATGGTTGCGCATTCATTTGGGAAAGGTAGGATGTATCCCATACCCTTACGATTCCCAAATCCATCTTTTACATATCCAAGAAGATAGGGTCTTTCTCAATCCTCAACATGGATAGAGTAGCATGTTCTTTCCTGCTTAGAGCATCAGCTACCTTGTTCGCCTTTCCAGGATGATAGTGAATAGAGCAATCGTAATCCTTGATTAGCTCTCACCATCTCCTTTGACGCATGTTGAGCTCCTTTTGTGTGAGTATATACATTAGGATCTTGTGGTCGGTGTATATGTCACACTTCTCACCATAAAGGTAATGCCGCCAGATTTTCAGGGCAAAAATCACGGCTGCCAGCTCTAGATCATGCATCGGGTAGTTCTGCTCATGGATCTTCAACTATCATGAGGCGTAGGCTATCACATTATCATTTTGCATGAGTACACAACACAAGCCTTTCTTTGAAGCATCACTGTATATCACAAAACATTCTCCACTTTTTGGTAGTGTGAGTAAAGGTGTAGTGATTAGCCTTCTCTTTAGCTCCTTGAATCTTCCCTCACATTCATCCGTCCAGACATACTTTAACCCTTTCCTTGTTAACTTAGTTAGCGGGCTTGACAATCGTGAGAAGTTTCTCACAAAACTTCGGTAGTACCCAGCTAATCCAAAAAAAAACTACGGATTTCTGTGACACTAGAGGGCCTAGGCCATTCTTCAATCGCCTTTGTCTTTGAAGGGTCCACAGAAATTCCCTCACTTGTGATCATATGTCCCAAGAAAGTGATTTGATTCATCCAAAAGTCACACTTGCTGAACTTGGCGTACAACTTCTCCTTTCTCAATGTCCCCAACAGAAGTCTTAGATGTTCTTCATGTTCCTCCTTACTCTTGGAGTAAATGAGAATATCATCAATAAACACTACCACAAATTTGTCGAGGTAATGTCTAAAGACTCTATTCATCAAATCCATGAAGATTGCAGGGGAATTAGTAAGTCCGAAGGGCATCACCAAAAACTCATAGTACCCATACCTTGTACGGAAGGCAGTATTATGAATATCTTCCTTCTTCACCTTTACTTGATGATATCCAGAACGAAGATCCACCTTTGAGAAGTATTGATATCCTCTTAACTGATCGAACAAGTCATCAATCCTTGGGAGAGGATACTTGTTCTTTATGGTGATCTTGTTGAGTTCCCGATAATCGATACACAGCCGCATGGTTCCATCCTTCTTCTTCACAAAGAGCATTGGTTCACCCCAAGGTGATGCACTAGGGTGTATGAACCCTTTGTCCAGATGCTCTTGCAGCTGCTTCTTTAACTCCTCCAGTTCGATAGGAGCCATCCTATAGGGGCAATTTGAGATAGGATTAGCTCCGGGTTTGAGTTCAATTGAGAACTCTAACTCACGATACGGGGGAATTCCGGGTAACTCTTCGGGAAATACATCGATGTATACCCTTACGATGGGCATTTCCTCAAGGTTGGAACTTTCCTTCAACTCAAACATTTCGGCGAGGTATGCTTATTCACAGGGAATCATCACCCACACCATTGAAGGATTTCTCAAAGGAGATTCATGATCTTCCTTGCATTTGTAGAGGAGCATGGGATGGTTCGAAATATGAAAATATATCTCCTTTTCCCGACAGTTGATATGTGCTCTATATAACGAGAGCCTATCCATTCCCATTATAGCGTCGAATTCCACCAAGAGAAGTATTACGAGATTTTCCGAAAGAATCTTCCCACATACATCAACAGGAGAAGAATCAAACACTTGGGTTGCCATGATTTCACCACTTGTTGTTTTTACAGATATCTCTACTTCAGGGTTTCGGGGCTTTAATTCTATAGTTCTATCAAACATGCAAGATGTAAAGGAATGCGTAGAACCAGAATCAAACAACTCTTTTTTCCATTCTTGAGTGAATTTGAAGTGTACCTTGTACGACTTCATTATCATGTTCCACCTCCGCAGTAGTGATGGAATAAGCCTTCCCTTGTTCCTTTGGCTTTGGTGGTTATTGGCGCTGATTACCCTCGAGAGATCGAGGTTTAGTTCACTGGTTTGAATAGTGCCCTAGCTCCTTACAAATGTAGCATTGAACCACAAGTGGTTCTCTCCTTTCGTCGGCTACATTATCCTTCCTTTTCATGTCTCTACGACACTCGTGAGCTAGGTGTCCTTCTTTCCCACACTTGAAGCATTTCCCCGTCCCTTTGAGTCAGTTCCCATTGTGCAAATTCCCACATTTTTGGCAAGTGGGTCGTTGTGTTTTCTTCCCATCTTTATCACTAGATCCACCAACTTGAAACTCCATCTTTCTTTTCTTATCACCATAGCCATGGGAAAATTCTACAAACTCCATATCCACCTTGAGAGCATACCGAAGAACTTCTTCATAACTCCCAAAGTCTCGAATTGCAAGAGCTTTTCGAAGATGTGGTTTTAATCCACTAAAGAATCTATCAATTTTGCTATCATTGTTGATAAAAAAACCAGAAGCATACCTTACAAGCCTTGTGAAATTTGATTCATAGGTTCTGATAGATTCTCCTTCTTTTTTCTTGAGCTCTATGAATTCTCTCTCCATCTTCGTGCGAAGAGTTTGTGGGAAGTACTTATTAAGAAACATTATCTTAAAGTCTTCCCATTCCATCTCTTCAATTTCATCCCTTGGCTTGGTGTTCTTAATCAAAGCCCACCATTGACCAGCTTCTCCATCTAGACGATAAACGGCTAGAGTCGCCTTCTCCGTCTCGGAACAGTGAAGAACAGAAAAGATCTTCTTCATGGAGTTGACCCACTATTCTGCAACTAGTGGATCAGAATATCCACAAAACATCGGTGGTCGTTTCCGCATAAAACATTCGATAGCTAGCCGCTCCCTCTTTGGTGAAGGAGGACGTTCCCCATTATTATGGTTATTATTCATAACCCGAGATAATTGGGTAAGCATCGCCATGAAGTTTTAAACTCCACCTCCAAAATCATTGGGGATGTCATTCGGGCAATCGTTGCATTGGCCTTCGCAAGATTTGTTGGCCTGATTTCTCTTAGTTCCCACCATTTTCTAAAATATAAAAGGTTAGAAAAAAATAAGTAAACAAGTCATGAATAACTTATCCTTTTAAACAATTATACCAAAAACATAACATATGGGATCCCTAGGTTAATATCCTTGTGTTCATATTTGTACTTAGTCTCATGCTAGAGGTTTTCTTTAGGGTTCACTAATCATAATTCCCAAATTAACTAAACCTTTCCTCTGATACCAACTATAGAGACCCGACCTTTTCTTACATTACTATTACATCATTTCAAAGATAAACGACATTATAGTATTACACATGGAGGATACCGAGGTTTAGTGTCTTGGGAAAACTAGGACTACACATAACAGGTACAACATCAAGCATAAAAATTCATTTAATCTGTTCTTCTATAGTTTCTTAGTAGCACTTGTCCTCTCCTTAGTACATGTAGCCACCTGAGGATATACATAAAAAGGGCTGAGCTAAATGCCCAATAAGAGGATAGATAAGAATAATATAGCATGGGGTGAGCATAATCATGACATAGGAAGAAGATCTTGAACATGATAGGAGCATAAACAATAAACTTGAAATGTGGCAAAGCATAAAAATGAAACATCATGTCTTAGTGGTTAACTACCACACATACATGTGAACAAATCTAGAATCATGTTAATGAATCATTTCACATTTACTCATGAGATTCATCACTTTACCCAATGCATTGGAGCGCTACATAATTTCGGGCGCACCTGTCACATTTAAACATTCATATTGTGCTATATAATTCCGGGTGCACCCGTCACATCATAACATTATCATTATCATGATTGCCAAATAGAACACATATCAAACATGTACATAAATAACCCATGGAAAGGAATGGGTTTCATCTCATAATAACACATTCATAAGCTTTGGGTTCCAAAAATAGAGGGAACAACATACTTGATATAAGAACCATCAACCTTGAATGAGAGGTAAAAGGTGAGATCTTGAAAGAAGAGTTCTTTTGGAAAACATTTTGATGAACATAAAAACCAATTACAAACATGTATATCCCAGATAAGTAAATTAAATGATGAAAAAATGATCTTTTAGGGGTAACCATATCAAAAATGGAGTGAAAGAGGGAGAACCCGAAGGAAGAAAATTGGGTTCGAGATTTCCCCTTACCTTGTACTTGAATGCCTCCTTCCCTTTAATGTCACGTATAATGACATTATATTCATTAATTAGAAATTCCAGAACCTTTTATACATTAATAGGGTTCATTCTGGTTTCATTATTTCATATTATGTTCCTTTGGATGACTTATAGAGTTTAAAAACATTGATCGGGGATGTTCTTTTTCATGGTTTTCTTGAGCGGTCCACTTGTATTCTTAATTTGATGTTTGGGTAGATCATGGGTAAACATACAGAACTGATATTACATGTAATTAATGATATTTCAGAAGGTTGAATGATTTTATAATGAGTTATATTAGATCCATGTGGCCGAATCATTAGATAAGAATTAAATGAAGATTATTTGGGCTAATTTGAGCGGTTTTTGGATCACAACCAACTCATTTTAACTTTTCACTTAGTAGTACGGCCATAGGTTATTTACAGAACTTAAAATAGAACATAATACATATAGAAAATTCTGGTTCAACCATAAAAATGGTTTCATGACCAGATTTAAGGTATAAAAGGAAGAAGAGAGCATGTTGTTTTTGAAGGTGATAAATTATCACCACATGAACAACGTTCTCTTTAATAAAATAAAAGGAAGGGGGAAAGGGTGTGGGGTGGTATAATATAACATTAGAATCATAATATTACATTATATATATAATACTATATTTACAGAACAATTTTTATGAAGATAGATAGAGAGAGATCAAGAAAGGAACTTGAGCTTGAAAGGAAATTAAAGGAGAAGAGAGAGAGAAATTACCTTTAGAATCCTCATCTTGAGATCATCTTTAAGGAAGCTAGGATTGGTCTTTTGATGAGACTAGAAGATTTTGTACGTGGGGGATGAGCTAGGGAAGGTGATTGGGAAGAATTTAAAGAAGGCTTGGAGCTTGAGAGGTGTGAGGAAAAGAGGGAGTGAAGGGTGGCTTTTATATTGGAGGGGAGAGGGGTTTCATTAATATAAAATTGTTTAGTTTTTTAATTTCACCTAAGACAAGTAATAGTGAGTTTTGGATGACTAAGAATAGTAAATTATACTTGTGAATTCGGTATTTGGGTGCTTACATCACTTGTGATGTCAGGAATAGTGGGTTTTAATTAAAATGTATTTATATGATAAATTAATGTATTCTACTATTCATCAAAAATTCAAGTATCTCAGAAAAATGAAAAAATTTTACCCCAACCATTTTTCGACGTGTAGAATGCAAAAATGAAGTCCATTTTTAAAAATGATTTTCTAAATATTATTAATTTAATATTTAATGAAAATCATAATTTACTTAAAAAAACAGTTTTTAAAATTAAAACTGATTTTGCTGTTCATTCAAAAATTACTTAGGGTCTTATAAAATTATCTAAAAACTATTAGAAATTGATTCAATAATTTATGAATATATTTCAAGAAAATAAATATTCTTTTAAATTAATTAATTAATTATAATTAATTATTTATGACTTATAAAATACCAAAAAACGTTTACTAAGGTCAAATTATCACTTTTTATGATGTCTAAAATTTATTTTATTATTCATAGGTAATGTTACTCTTATTTACTATTCATAAGGGTAGGTTAATATTCATAAGGGTAGGTTATTATTCACCAAAAATTATTTTTGTTTCATTAGAATCCAAAAACTATCTTGAACACAACCGTGTATGTTGGATTTTTAAAATTCCAAACATAGGGGTGACAAAATTATGTTTAAAGGTCACTTATCACATAGTAGTTCATTATTTTGTGTTTTTATGACATAGATATAAGAAGGGAATTTTCCATTGAAAAGCATTGAGTCGTTACAGAAAAACTATTTTTGGTGAAAAAAATCATTCATAATTTTTTATGATATGCATATATTCTAATTATGTCATAAAAGTTGTGGTATTCATAAAAATGTATTTTTTACTTTTAACTAAA
Organism: Viscum album; assembly: GCA_963277665.1. NCBI lineage: Eukaryota > Viridiplantae > Streptophyta > Magnoliopsida > Santalales > Viscaceae > Viscum > Viscum album. Next base: position 1,527,203,450 of record OY728138.1, on the reverse strand, counting down.
AAATTATCTTCTTCAGAAAAAATCCTTAAAAATCACCCTAATTTAATTTCAATGGGTTGATTAAAAAAATAAAATCCTTTTTATGAAAATAATTCTTTATCTCTGAAATTCTTTAATATTAAATGAAAACACTTATGTATTTCAAAGTAACACATTTGTTGCCGAAAATTCAAAAACTCTTATTTTTGTAAATCCAATTTTTATTATAAGACATACATGTTTGTTTATTATTTATTGATTTATATAAATTTTTAATATTAAATAATTACATCACAATCAACATATTTTATGAATTTTATTATATTCACGAATAAATAACTAATACATTGCCTTAGTTGAGTATCTGGTCTTGAAAATATTTATTTAAATATTCAACTTCGATAAAAATAGTGACTAGATAAATGGGATCATAAAAACCTAGAAAATTAGTATTTATCAGTCTTAAGAATTATATTTATTCAAACCATAAAATAAATATATTATTTAACTGATATCGATGGATACACTAAGTGTGGGAAAATATAATACTATTCCTTAGTGGCATTAGGCTTACTTTACTAAAGTCCAATATTAGTATATAGTAATACATAATGCCACCCAAAGAGAAAGATTTTAACTCCATAATGATGAAACCCACATATAGATACTCACTATGAAATATGACAATTTTTTCTTAATATCTCTTCAAGTGGGTTTCATACTCATTTCATCAACCTATACGCTTGATGTGTCTTTCTTTGACTTTATGAAATTAACATATTAATACACCATGGACATGGATTTTAGATTGAGAGTTCAATTTCAATAAAAAATAGAAGATATCAAATATTTTAATATGTAAGGGAAAAATAATATCTCAAATTATTCATTAATAACATATAATTAGAGACACACCCAATAAACAAAACATCCCATGGATATATATCATCACAGTTTTGATTAGTACATCAAAGTACATGAGTATTGATATTTATTAATAATAATCATAAGGTTTAATGGTCATTTTTCATGTTTTTAGAACATAATATCAAATGAAACAAACACTTGTATAATTCCTACTGTGAGTTCGGTCCTCATAGTCTACCATATTAGAGATTACTAAGTGTGTACTTCATGAGATGATGTTTTATCTGCTTACGAGTATCATGAAACTGGTGGCCAAACATTCTATGTGTCCCATCCTAGAATTTTATCTTGGTCATATGATTTTATTTATTAATATGTCATATCAATTCAAGGATCTCATCATAGTAGATAACTGTTATATCCTTTCGATGTGATAGATATCCCAATTCCATTATCACATCGATGTGGTGAACAAAAACATTCATCATGTGATAAAATATTTCATTATCATTATGATCATTGAGTATGCATATAGGTAATATAATCTGAAAATTAGTTGGTTCTAGGGTACAAAATAAAGCTCATCATTAGATAGACTGATGTTTTAGTATTCACCTATAGGTTGAATGGACTGAAGGCCTTAGTTTTTTATTTATTTTTTTGGGTAACCCCTTCTTAACTTGGTTGAGAGGGAACCCTTACATGATTCGTAGGCCAAGATATATAAGGCCCAATACATGACTTGAATTCCTAGAGGCACAAGAACTAATAGATAAGGCGAAGTCCAAAATACTTGACTATGCTTGAACTACCCCACTCCAGCATCTAATTCATTGATGTATCATATCTCCCCACCTCAAATGTATTATCGGTTAGAATTTCCTCATGCATAGCTACATGATGCTTGATATCAATGGTGATTTCCATAAAATTTCATCCATCCAATATGGGTAACTCTACTCATGTGGTAGCTAGTTACTCTTATTCCTCTTCTAAGTCTGAATCTTGTATGGTCTAGCGTGACTGATTTATCGCTTTGTGACCAGAAATCCCATGGCTTGAATCCTTGAGGTGGCCCAGACACCACATGGCCTGAAGGATAGTGGCGGCCTGAAGGCTTTATGTCCCATAGGCTCAATCTGGTGACCCAAATTCCTATATCAAATGAATAGTTTTGGATCCTATAGTACCACTACAGTACTGATAAAGTGACTTCACAATATCAATCTACCATGAATTGATCATGGGTTTCAGATAGGATTTCAGGGTTTGTTAACCACTTGACTACCACTATAACTATATATTCACCTATAGAAATCCATGGATTTTTTTTTGAAATTGTTAATACTCTATAGTCGATACACTTGATCGATGAATTTCTCCATGTATAATCATACAAAAAAATATTTTGTGATAATATGGGTGCAAGGATACCGTAATGTTTGGAATTTACCACATTGATAGTAATGTTACTCAATTTAATCTAAAAACACAAAACCACTAATACTATTTCGAGGATTATAGCACTCGGTGAGTAAAAATATAAACAAAGTATGTTTAAATGAATGGACATGAAATTTAGTATCCTTTTACAATGTTTTCTGAATCTCATATTGGAAATGGTTTCCATATTGCATCCCTCTATGAAGAACCTTTTTATCCAGCTTTCCTCTTTCTATAAAATAAATCACTATGTAATATAAGGTTTCCATCACTAAATATATAATTTTATTTTAATATATTATATTAATGTTTTATTTTAACGTTGAGAATTATAATTGACAACTCTAAATATATTACTCAGTGTGATTCTGGTGGGGTAAGCACAGACATCACACTGGTCTTAGATTCGGAAAATCCCCCCAGATCATGATATTATAGGCCCAAAGTGATGTCCCACTACCAATAGTTCTCACACTAAGTAAAAATAAAGAAACTATTAATTAAAAGAGCATTTATTTTAACTAGAACTATTCTAATTAAAAATATATGATATTACTTACTGTGAGTTTGGTGGAGTAATAATAAGACATCCTACTATTATTAATCAAGGAAAATCTCCCAAAAAACCATGGAAGAGGTCCAATGTGATTTCCAAATACCTATAGTTTTCATAATAACTAAATTGAAATAAAAGATTAACTAAAATAATGTTTTTCATTCTTAATTTCCATAAATTTTTATATTCTTAATTACCTGTGATGGGTAGCTTTTGAACTCCCTTGAAATCGCTACAAATGTATTCAATGATTTTGGTCATCATGTGTTCATATATTCTCTCATTATCAATTTCCATAAACCTTTAATCCTATAAAATTTTAATAATGTATTCTTATACTTCATTATTACCTCTTTGAATTCCTTTGAAACACTCCTCTATCCTCTGTTGTTGAAGTTTGTATACTAAAAAAACTAAAACTAATAAGTTATATTATAAGATTATTCTCTATATAAAATGATTTTTTCAAAAAAAAACATAAAAAATTGTTATGTATATGTTTTTACTTTTTAATTATTTGAAATATACATAGTAATATTTTTAGACCCATGCACTGAGACGGTGAGGAATTCTGAGGCTCGTTGAGCCTGGTGGTGATATTATAAAAAATATTAAATATATTAATATATTGCATGCAAGGATATCCTAAAATAGTATAATAACTATTGAATGGGTACCCTACTGGGAAATACGAGACCTTCTATGAGTATAGAATGTTTGTTTCACTCTATGTGTGACATAATCTTGGTTTGTTATAGGTATTGGGCTTGGACACCAATGTGGGTGAAATAATTAAAAAGATTTAAATATTTATTTAATTAGTTTGTTAAAGATTCAAGACTAATTAACTTCTATAAATATGGTATTATGGACAATTCATAGGTTAGTTGTATCACCCTGAGAATTGAGAGAGTGATGGAGAGAGCATTCGAAGAAGGCTTGATTAATGGTGACAACAGATCGAGGATCGTTTTAACCAATGGATTTTGACGATATCTCATATGATGATGATTCATATTTTTTCTTCATGTTTGATTGATCCAAACAATGGTAGGTCATTTTATTCTATTTTTTATGACCCCATTTTATTATCCCGTGATGAATGAAAATCAAATCAATAAACATATTGATTTGAGAGTCTATCATGTTGCGGGTGTATGGTTATTTACATAGAATATGGAGAATTATTCTTTTATTATTTTATATTTATTCATAATTATAACAAAAAAAAATATTCCCAACCCATAAAATGAATGGGGTTCATTTATATTTATAATTTTTCTTCATTTCTTTCTCCTATTCTATGCTTCATTACCTTTAGAATATCTTTTGGAAGGCTATTTGAAAAATACCAAGTGGGAGATCATTAAAAACCCAATAATTGTCAAAACAGATATTCACTACATGTATAAGATAGATACTGATAGTATAATTATGGTCTATGATGATGGATGATTGTTTTGTCCAGATTTTATTGATACCTAATATGGTTTTCAGGCATTTGATGATTGTATTTCTCAATGAGAGATGTGATTTTGAGTGGATCGATGGACGAAATCTAGTGAGAGATGATTCTGAGGCTCATTCACCCCAAATCCACCTTTCTTAGTCACGATTAGTGTGCAATTAGAGGTAGTAGTGGAATTAAGGATTGAAGAAACATGAAGGAACCATTAAATCTATATAATTCCATGATACATGGAATGTTCCATGAAGAACACAAGTTGTGTGGGGTCCCTGGTTGTGGAAATAGTGTTTCGTGTATAATTAAATATGACACACCATGTGAAACATGTTATAAAACAAGTGACCATGTGCTTTTGGTTTGGTGTGTACTCTAATAGTACATGGGAATGGACAAGAATAGGCACACTGGAATGGATAGAGTACAATAGAAGGTCCTGGTACTCAAACACGTCCAATTACATGGGAATAAATAGTGGAAAATGAGTGCAACCAGGTGTACACAGGCATGACCAAATGTACACAGGAAAATGTTTAGGAAAATGGTCCCATACATGAATAGGTATGATATTATAGGTACACCTTATATACCCTCTATACATTTGATGTACTTCCACAAATATATCTTGGAGCCCTTTGTATATTCATGATAGACTAGGTTCATTTGAGTGTTTGTAGAGACCCGAAGCCTGACGTACATGGACATTACATTACTTTTGTGGAATACTTGGTACATAACAAAAACACACACACAAGGATCGTAATAGTTTAGTGTCTTTGGAAACTCGGAACATAATCTTCTAATCGTGGTGAAAGATCTTCAATATCTCCCATAAAGATCTTCCTTTTTTTTACCTAAAACCATTCCTTATTTCCAGGGGAAAAGAAAACATAAAAGGGTGAGCTCAAATGCTCAGCAAGGGCAAATAAAGGAAATAAAAATCATATCATATCTTTTTGAAAATCATAACCTGCAAAAGTGATCATAATATCTTAACATGGAATAAATCATAGAAGTGAAAATGAGATTCCCATAATCATAAAATAAAACTTGAAACATTGTGGCATGCACACATAATCTTGGAAAATCATTTCTTGTTAGTCATGACTCATTGCCAAGACTATCTTAGTGGACAAAGTCCCTTTCTGAATCGAGTAACCCTCGTTTCAGTCCTATTTCACTGAATCGGTATAACCTACCATTCCAGCCATGTCTATCTCATGAGATATAAAATCTTTACCCAATGCATTGGAGGGAGATATAGGTCCCACCCATCTCATAATGATACCATTCTTATGTGTGCCACAAAATCATAAATCATACATCATTTCATAACCCATGTCATAAAAATGGGATTCTTAAACAACATGACATCATAAAACCATTCATATAAGATAAAGGAATTCATAAACATGATTCCATCACAACATAGTCAAATCAATGTAAAAATATGGATAGAAACAGAACCCTTTATTATCTTAGATGGAAAATAATTTTGATAAAACACTTGAAATGAATTCTTGAGGAAAATATCCTTTCTTCTTCAAAATCAATTTCTTTTCACAAAACATCATGCAATTTTAAAAGAAATAGATATTATTAAAAATAGTCATGAAATATTTTGGAGGAATCTTCATTTAAAATAAGGATTTATAAAACCATAAAAATCTGTTCGTGCCGTTTAAGTTAAAAAAAACATTCTTCGTACTTTTGTCAGAAAAGTCAAAAAGTACCTCGTAAGAAAAACGACAAAAAGATTCCTTTCATACATATTACTAAAAACTCGCCAAAGGGTAAAAATGGATTTAAAAAAATTGTATTTGGATGGAAATAATATTACATATTGATGAAACATGGATGTGGATGATAAAATACACCCCAGTAAATACTTACGAATAAACAATCTCGGATAAAAATGAGATTGTGATATTTCCCTTACCTTATGTCTGACTTGCTTTGTAAGTGTCCGAACCTCTTGTATAATGATTTAAATCATGTTATTGACTTATTACAGAATCATATTTATTGTTATGATATCATATATGGTTCACTTATGACATTATATTACCCGTTCTTTTGTAAATTCCATGTTAAAGAAGTGTTTTGGGTAAAATCGTTTCATTTATCGTAGGTGTTTTGACTTGTTGTTCTTGACATTATTATTACTTATATCATGATTTACTTACTTCCAGAATATAAAATTTGATTTATATATCATATATATTCAGTATATATATATATAATAGATAGATAAATAAAATGAAAAACACCGTTCATGGAGACGGTAGTCCGTACGTACGCATGAACGCTGTTTTCCATTCCTTATTGTCTTCAAATGGAAGTAAGTAGATGACATACATATATATATATACATAATCCAGTAGCTTTATAATGTCATATATTTCATTATTATTTCTTATATATACTTTATAATCATTCTTAAATGGTTAACATGGAGAATGAATCTCATCGCGTCGTGGAGACGGTATTCCGTACGTACGCACGCGCGGTGATTTCTTTTTCTGTAGGATGGATAGATGGTGAAATAGGGTTGTTTCATACTTATAATAACATATCGGTATATGAGTGATACTGATGTTATTACTTCATAATAAAACAATCTAATAAGAAGAAGTGGAAGAAGAAATAAAGATGAAAGAATTGGTAACGGTAATTACCTCTTCTTTGAAGCGCCTCTTTGAGACCTCCTCTTAGGGCACTAAAATTGGTCTTTGAGGAAGACCAGAACCTCTAGGATGTTTCTAGGGAAGTGGAGAAGAGATTTTGGCAGGGGTTGGCCGAGCTTGGGTGCTCAAATTGGTGTGAGGAGGAGGGGGAGGAGGTGTCCTTTTATAAGGGAGGAGAGGGGCACCTTAGGAATATCTCAAAATATTATTTTATATTAAAGTCAAAATCGGTTTATAATGGCTCCAAAGGGTCTTATTTCGAAGATAAGTTGGGGATGGGTCGAAATCATATCAACCAATAATATTTAGACAAGTTTAGGGTATTATTTTAACCTTATCAATTAGATTTAACTCTAAGTTAAATAATTTAACTTTTACCATGTCTTTTTGTTTTCTTTCACTATATGGTTAATAAACTTACTATAACATGCCAAAAGAACCCCAAATTGATTATTATTAATATATATATATCCTTATCTAAGTCATTTGGCCGAACCTTAGATTTTTAGGAATAAAATAACAATTAATAATATAATATTTGATTTAAAAACTATTTTGTGTCAATTTTGACACTATTTGATATATGATTTTTGTGAAAGTCATAACAGAATTATATGTTCAAAACAAGTTGATTAAATCAACATTAATATATCATAGTAACCTAGAAAATTAGTGGAATTCATAAAAAGTCTTAAATTACATTTATTTTGGTATTTATATTATAAATTATGTCAATATTTCATTAATAAGATAATTACTGCATCATCTTTATGTCATAAATAAATTAAATTATTTGATGTCTAAAAATTACAAATAAAATACCATCATGTAGTAAATCTTTTTAGCTTTGTAATGAATATTTACAACCGAATTTATCTTATGTATAACCCCATATTATAAATGATTTACTTATTAAACTTTGATTTTAACTATTTTAACCCTTCTTTAAATAAATTAATAATAAATGTCCTAATCTAATCCAAGTGGACCTAAATGGTCATATTTTATTCCTAAGTTTGTTTTTGGTCGAATTACACTTGTCCAATAGAATTAGGACATGTGTTAGGGTAATATTAATATCATATTTACCCTTTGTTACCCAATTTACTATTAACCGCGGTAAAAAGGTAAAAAGTTACTATTCACCAAAAAATTATTTTCATCTCATTGAACCACATTTTAGTCCTTGATATTAACCGTGTCTCTCGGATTTTCGAAATTCCATTCACAGAAGCGGTAAAATTATGTTTTATGCAAAATTCAGTTTTTAACCTACCACTTAGTGGTTTCACTATTCATCAAAAATTGAAAGTTTTCAGAAAAATACCAAAATTTCACCCTATGCTAATTTCGATATTCTGAGTCCAAAAATGAAGTCCATTTTGAAAAATAAAATTTATAAAATTTCAAAAAGTGATTATTACTATTCATAACGGCTAGTTTTAATAGCATATCATTGTTTAGTGAAACTCGGTATTGCGTATTACACACGCTATCGAGGAAGGTCGTGATTGCGTGTAATGCAAGGCAAGTCAAGGATGCGTGTTGTGCAAGCTCCTTTTGGTGTAGCGTACAACACAAGACTTTAATAAAATTAAAAAGAATATTTTTTTATAAAATCTTGGGCTGTTACATTCTACCCCCCGTAAAATGAATTTCGCCCTCGAAATTCCTCAGGGTTATAAATGGTTTACTATTCGAAAGTTTCTTTAATAGAAACCCACATCGTAAAAAGGAATATCAAAACCAATCTTTAAAAACAAAAGTATGAAACGTAACGGTTACCCAAATAAACTAATCATTGGGTTTCCACATAGGTGAAAATATGGGTATGGATGAGAAATCTAACCATCATGTTCTGATGGAGAGTGGTAGAGAACATGGCTATGGAAAAGCCAGTAATCACAAAGCCATAAATTTGTGACGATCTAGGGTACCACCTGATTCATCAGATATAAGGGCACTAGGACAACATTTTTGGTTTTCAAGATCATTTCCCATAAAGTTGAAGAATTTGAATTAGAATAAATACTTACTTTATTTTGGTACAATCTCACTGTTGTTTGTGCCTTGAACAATTTCCACTTCATCTCTTAAATAAATGAAGTTGAATTTGTTATTCATGAAGTGTTAGCAGATCATGTGATAGAATGACGGGTCATTCCATCTGTCTCAAACAAAAGGTTAGAAAAATTTATATGCATAAGTCGATCTATAGTGAGATTAATCATATATGGTTCCTAAAATGGACTTATACTTCATATATCATACTGCTTAATATAATAAAACTAGTTTCTACTAAACAGGGACTTCCTGTAGGCCAGTGGTAGGCGATAAAGGCCAGTCGCACTTCGGTTGTGGGTTCGATTCCCACAGCCTTGTCCGAAGCGATGGGCTGTCTCCCGTCCTGCAGGTTGTCCTTTTTCCAAAACTATATAACATCCCATCAATAATATCGAAAAAAACAAACAATACTAACTTATGTCCAACATAATCCATTCCAATCTTTTAGGCTTATCCATAATACTGCAGTCGACTCTCATAATATAGTGAAAATGATTACCAGAGATTTAACACCATCATCGATCCCCATATATCATAAGATATGTTTTGTTGGTCACATTCCAAACATTCAAAGTCCTTAATCGTGTATCCTCTTGAATACCTTAGTGAAAACATGAATGCAGTTAAAAGTTAACACTTTTCACATACCAAAATCCTCAAAATTCTATATACTCAAACTTATTCCTTATATCAATCATGAGCTCATGAATACTGTTAAACATTTCATTTTCTCATTTTCCCGTCATTATGCGCATAATATCTCAATTACTTTGAATACCACATTAGACAAATACATAAATATTCCAATACTACATGATACAACATTATTTTGGAATCCCATTACATAAACACTTAATCATTCCACCACATCATTGTCATATTCAACATTGCCAATAGAGATCGCATGTGACTTCCCTTTGTCCTTTGCCTTAAGTGGTTGCTCATGTTGATCGTCACTAACCCTTGGATTAGGGCATTTATTGGCATAATGTCCCATCTCCTTACACTTGAAACATTGAAGTGTTGGTGGTGCGTTCTCTGCAGTGTTTGCTTTGTTCACATCATTAGAAACCCTTTTTCCATTACTTCGACACTCAGCTACTCGATGACCTTCTTTTCCACACTTAAAACATTTTCTAGTCCCTTTAAGACAATCTCCACCATGCTTCTTTTCACACTTTGTGCATAAGGAAACATTCATCTTCTTTTCACCATTATTTTGAGATTTCTCCTTGAACTCCATCTTTCGTTTCTTTTCAAAGCCATGAGATGGATATGTAACTCCAACTTCCATTTCTACCTTGATAGCACAACGCACAATTTCTTCATTGCTACTGAAGTCTCTTATAGCTAATGCCCTTCGAAGGCTTGGTTTTAAGCCACTGAAAAATCGATCAACTTTACTTTCAGGTTGGATGATAATGCCAGATGCATACCTTGCAAGTCTTGTAAAATTTGCTTCGTATATACCAACAGATTCCTCATCCTTCTGCTTCAACTCAAGAAACTCCTTTTCCATCTTCGTTCGAAGAATACGAGGGAAGTACTTACTGAAAAACAAGTTCTTGAACTCGTCCCATTCCATGGAATCAATTTCATCTCTTTGTCTCCTATTCTTGATAAGATTCCACCATTGATCAGCTTCACCTTCCAAACGATATACTGCTAAGATGACTTTATCATGTTCAGAACATTGAAGAACTGAAAATATCTTTTCAGTAGTACTAATCCATTGTTCAGCAACTAATGGATCAGTAGACCCACTGAAAGAAGGTGGACGCTGCCTCATGAAGGATTCAATAGAATGTTCACTACTGGAAATAGAGTATATACCAACAGTTTACAACCGTTGGTATAGGCTGGAAAACCGTTGGTATTTTCTATACCAACGGTTCTCCAACCCGTAGGGAAGTCAGGCGTGGGGAAAGATATATACCAACGGTTTTAAGTAAACCGTTGGGATAGCCCACTCTATGTATTGGTATAGGTTTACCCAACGGTTTAGAACCGTTGGGAATTCTATAATTCTCAACTTATACCAACGGTTCCCAACCGTTGGTATAGTTTTTTCCCCAACGGTTTCATTGAAACCGTTGGGAATTCTATGATTTTGATGTTATACCAACGGTTTACAACCGTTGGTATATCATTTTCCCAACGGTTTCATTGAAGCCAGTTTTTTACCAACGGTTTATTGAACCGTTGGTATAATTCTTTCTCAAAGTTTACCAACGGTTTACAACCGTTGGTATTGTGTATTTCCAGAAATGTTGCACAGATGCCCCTGCAGTAGCCCCTCCAGTGCATAGACCTGCATAAAACACACCACTAAAAACACTAACAGAATTAAAACAACTAAAAAGAACACCACCTATTTGATTAGAGGCATGGTGAATAATTCCCCATTTGAATTTTCATATGACAACAATCATCCAGTATAGTTGAATCAGGGTTTCAATAAATCAAATATTATTTACACCCATTTCAATCTTCACATGACAACCACTTTAATAATATATGGTGAAAAGGTATTTTCATAGGAGTCTCATCACTTGTGACTCCATAAGTGACACACCGGGCCTCGAATTGAGGCTGGGTTGACTGGTACACATCACTTATGATCCATGGATCATTGTCCTAAATTTCAACACAATCATAATCCGTTTGATTTGTTTGGCATATGTACATAAAATATTATCCATTTCGAACAAAAGAGATGAAGTTTGGGTGTTCCCCGCCCCACGGTGACTTGGATTGAGGCAGGGTTGACTCGTACATGTCACATATGACCCATGAATCATTTTCATAAAGTTTCAATAGAATCCGAAGGCATTTGGTCTATTTCCCGTATGTCAGTTGTTGATATCACTTATAATTTAGTCCATTTTAAAGAAAAGAGAGATAGTTTGAGTGGTCCTAGACACACCGTGGCTCGGATTGAGGCGGGAATGACTCTTACATGTCAAATATGACCCATGGATCGTTTTCCTAAAGTTTCAATATCATTTGAAGTCGTTTGGTTAGTTTGGCGTATGTCAACTATTGTTTTCACTTAAAATTAAGTTCATTTTAAACAAAAGAGAGACACTTTGAGTGGTGTCGGCCACACCGGGCCTCGGATTGAGGCGAGGTTGACTCGTACACGTCACATATGAGCCATAGATCGTTTTCCTAATGTTTCAACACAATCAGAATCCGTTTGATCAGTTTGGTGTATGTATTTAAAATATTGTCCATTTTTAACATAAGAGAGACAGTTTGGGTGGTGTCGGCATCACCGCACCTCGGATTGAGGCGGTATTGACTCTTACACATCACATATGACCCATGGATAGTTTTCCTAAAGTTTTAATAGAATATGAAGGCATTTGGTCAGTTTCCCGTATGACAGTCATTGATTTCACTTACAATTTTGTCCATTTTCAACAAAAGAGAGACAATTTTAGTGGTCCCAGCCATACCGCGGCTCGGATTGCGGTGGGGTTGACTTGTACATGTCACATATGACCCATGGATCATTTTCCTAAAGTGTCAACAGAATCCGAAGGTGTTTGGTCAGTTTCCCGTATGTCAGTTGTTGATTTCACTTACAATTTAGTCCATTTTGAACAAAAGAGAGACAGTTTGAGTGGTCCCGGTCACACCATGGCTTGGATTGAGGTGGGGTTGACTCGTACACATCACATATGACCCATGGATCATTTTACTAACGTTTCAATAGAATCATAAGTTGTTTGGTTGGATTGGCGTATGTCAGTTGTTGTTTTCACTTAAAATTATGTCCATTTTAAATAAAAAAGAGATAGTTTGAGTGGTTCCGGCCACACCACAGCTCGGATTTATGAGGGATTGACTCGTACATGTCACATATGACCCATGGATCGTTTTCATAATGTTTAAATAGAATCATAAGGCGTTTGGATGGTTTGGCGTATGTCAGTTGTTGTTTTCACTTAAAATTAAGTCCATTTTAAACAAAAGAGAGCCACTTTGGGTGGTGTCCGCCACCCTGGGCCTCAGATTGAGGCAGGGTTTACTCGTGCACATCACATATCATCCATGGATCGTTTTCATAATGTTTCAGCACAATCAGAATCCGTTTGATCGGTTTGTCTTATGAACGTAAAATATTGTTCATTTTTAACATAAGAGAGATAGTTTTGGTGGTGTAGGCCACACCGCGCCTCGGATTGAGTCAAGTCTGACTCGTACACATCACATATGACCCATGTATCGTTTTCCTAAAGTGTCAATATAATCCTAAGGCGTTTGGTTGGTTTCCCATATGATAGTTGTTGATTTCACTTACAATTTAGTCCATTTTGAACAAAAGGGAGACAGTTTCAATGGTCTCAGTCACATCGTGTCTTGGATTGAGCCAGGGTTGACTCATACACGTCACATATGACCCATGGATCATTTTCCTAAAGTTTCAACAGAATCAGAAGAATTTTGGTTGGTTTGGCATATGTCAGTTGTTTTCACTTAAAATTATGCCCATTTTAAACAAAATATCATTCCATTATGTTCCCGACATCCATGGTTTCTTATTTATAGGAGAAATACCCATAAACACTTCAATATGGCCGTTGGAGAGCTTTCGGAGCCGTTGGGGGTAAAAAGTACAAGTCTGGTCAAAGCCCAACGGCTAGTTTGACTGGTCACACCGGCTGGCCGGTGGTGTCTCACCAACTGGCCAGTGGTCCACCGGCTGGCCGGTGCTGAGCTCCCGGCTGGCCGGTGGTCCAGACAGCAGGCCTTCTGTCTGGGTTCCACCGGCCAGCCGGTGGTCATACACCGGTTGGCCGGTGGCACCAGGCAGTGGGCAAGCCTACTGCCTGGAACCTCCGGCTGGCCGGTGGGCAAGAACTGGTTGGCCGGTGCCTATACCGGCTGGCCGGTGAGCTAACACCGGCTGACCGGTGGCTCTGGCAGAAAGCAATGCTTCTGCCAGAGACCACCGGCCGGCCGGTGGACTCAGAGAGTCCTTTTCAGTTTTCTTGGGCCAACTCCTGGGCAACCTTTTTCCTAGCATCAAAACACTTGAAAACAAGTTAGAACACGATGAGAGTGATTGTGATCATTAAAATCCAAGAGAGAGGGTTACAGCAGTTGTCTGGGGTCGAGGGAGGAGGGTGGGGGGCTATGCGGGGGGTGTTCGGGGGGTTGTCCAGGGTCCAGGGAGGAGGGTGGGGGGTTGTCCAGGGTCTAGGAAGGAGGGGGGTTCCCAAACACACAACCACTAAAAGACAACATCCATAAAAACAGATAATATATAAAAATAACTCAACTCCAATACTATACTACGATTCTAGATAAAACCAAATAGGAACACACCCTCATGTTATCATATTAATAACTCTTCTTGAATCATTTAGAGTCACATCCCAATGATCATAGGATCACTAACCTAATTGATCACTAACCATGAAACACATGTATGTTGGTCATGTCACCACATGCATCATCACTCTTGCCACCATATCAATATATCACAAGGAATTATCTAGGATAAGACAATATTTGATCACACATCATTCGCATTTAGTTATCATAATACAAATTATATTTACATGCTTATGATATAGAATGAATCCACATTAGTAAGACCCACCCCTCTCATAAGTTACCATCACATCAGTACAACCCATCCTAGAAAGCACCCTACTGCATACAAATTCACCCAATCCAGGGTCCAATACCCAACAGGATCTACATACTAGGATACACATCATGGATCACTATCAAAACCATAAAAACATTGACAGATCTCAAAAAATTAGTGCATGCCATGATTACCTCATAGAATTGAAAAAAGTAAGTAACAATCAATATATCTCACTACTCCATACTCACCCCATAACATAAGGGTCTCACATTACTAGGGAATAATTCTATCCAATACTAAATGATCTTGATCCATTTTTCATATACATATATGATTCACCTCACCAATTACTAAATAGTAATAACATAAAAAATTATGAGTCCATTTAACTAGAATTAAACCATCAGGTTTTACAAGGAAATTCTATATAAGTATTTGTTTACACTTTAAATAATATGACCCCATACCATAAATAAGGTTTTCAACAAAAATAAAGAACATGAATGTCATGTTAACACTCAACATTGATTAATTAATAAATTGTATTCGAATTTTATGGAAATACCAAAATAAATTAGTGAATCAATGTACCTATAGTGGCGCACATGACCACCATGAAACAATCATAAATTTTTACAAAAGCCCTAATAATTGGGAATAACGAAATCAAGAATAGAAGTATATGATTTATAAGAGCTGGAACTATATCGTTGATAAAATATAGGAGTCTAACCTGGTAGGTGCTGATCTGATGGAAGATGTGGGGATTGGGAGGTCCTTCCGCAAGGAATCGCTCCAGGAGGACACGAACTGAATGCTTCTGGAATGTGGGGAGGCCGCTGGCTCGATTTGGTATTTGGGGCTTTTTTTTCCCAACGGTTATTAAAAACCGTTGGGAATGACCAAACTTCACCACTTTTCCCAACGGTTCTTAGAACCGTTGGGACAAAGCTATCTTTCCCAACGGTTCCATATAAACCGTTGGGAAAACAAGGGTCCTTCACCACTTTTCCCAACGGTTCTTAGGAACCGTTGGGAAAAACCCATCTTTCCCAACGGTTGTATGAAACCGTTGGGAAAACTATGCATTGAGGGGTTTTTCCCAATGGTTTATAGAAACCGTTGGGAAAAACAAGATATGCCAACGGTTCATTGAACCGTTGGTACACAACTGTTGGGAAAGGTCCCTTTTCCAGTAGTGGTTGCTCCTTCCTTTGCTCGTTTGGAAGTCCTGAATGATTCATAGCTTGAGAAAGTTGTGTGAGCATGGCTACAAGATTTTGCATTCCAGCTCCTATATCGTTTGGTTGCTCAGGGGTACAATCATTGCATTGCCCATCACATTCCGCATTAACACGGTTCCTTCGGGTTCCAGCCATCGTCAAAAACCCCAAAAGAATTGTGTGAGAGGAAAAATCATGCTAGGGAAAACAACATAATAAAGGGGTAGTACCCTCAATATCTAACATCTTAGGTTAAATTCAAAGATCGTTAGAGCAATTCTAGGACTATAACATATACATATACTTAACCTTAGAGACATCCCTAGGCATACCTTAGAAATATCTCTAGGGATCTCACTAACGTTTTCGCATCCTAGTTTCCAAAGGTTGACTAAACCTTTCCTCTGATACCAACTGTAGAGACCCGAAGCCTGACGTACATGGACATTACATTACTTTTGCGGAATACTTGGTACATAACAAAAACACACACACAAGGATCGTAATAGTTTAGTGTCTTTGGAAACTCGGAACATAATCTTCTAATCGTGGTGAAAGATCTTCAATATCTCCCATAAAGATCTTCCTTTTTTTTACCTAAAACCATTCCTTATTTCCTGGGGAAAAGAAAACATAAAAGGGTGAGCTCAAATGCTCAGCAAGGGCAAATAAAGGAAATAAAAATCATATCATATCTTTTTGAAAATCATAACCTGCAAAAGAGATCATAATATCTTAACATGGAATAAATCATAGAAGTGAAAATGAGATTCCCATAATCATAACATGAAACTTGAAACATTGTGGCATGAACACATAATCTTGGAAAATCATTTCTTGTTAGTCATGACTCATTGCCAAGACTATCTTAGTGGACAAAGTCCCTTTCTGAATCGAGTAACCCTCGTTTCAGTCCTGTTTCACTGAACCGGTATAACCTACCATTCCAGCCATGTCTATCTCATGAGATATAAAATCTTTACCCAATGCATTGGAGGGAGATATAGGTCCCACCCATCTCATAATGATACCATTCTTATGTGTGCCACAAAATCATAAATCATACATCATTTCATAACCCATGTCATAAAAATGAGATTCTTAAACACCATGACATCATAAAACCATTCATATAAGATAAAGGAATTCATAAACATGATTCCATCACAACATAGTCAAATCAATGTAAAAATATGGATAGAAACAGAACCCTTTATTATCATAGATGGAAAATAATTTTGATAAAACACTTGAAATGAATTCTTGAGGAAAATATCCTTTCTTCTTCAAAATCAATTTCTTTTCACAAAACATCATGCAATTTTAAAAGAAATAGATTTTATTAAAAATAGTCATGAAATATTTTGGAGGAAGCTTCATTGAAAATAAGGATTTATAAAACCATAAAAATCCGTTCGTGCCGTTTAAGTTAAAAAAACATTCTTCGTACTTTTGTCGGAAAAGTCAAAAAGTACCTCGTAAGAAAAACGACAAAAAGATTCCTTTCATACATATTACTAAAAAATCACCAAAGGGTAAAAATGGATTTAAAAAAAATTGTATTTGGATGGAAATAATATTACATATTGATGAAACATGGATGTGGATGATAAAATACACCCCAGTAAATACTTACGAATAAACAATCTCGGATAAAAATGAGATTGTGATATTTCCCTTACCTTATGTCTGACTTGCTTTGTAAGTGTCCGAACCTCCTGTATAATGATTTAAATCATGTTATTGACTTATTCCAGAATCATATTTATTGTTATGATATCATATATGGTTCACTTATGACATTATATTACCCGTTCTTTTGTAAATTCCATGTTAAAGAAGTGTTTTGGGTAAAATCGTTTCATTTATCGTAGGTGTTTTGACTTGTTGTTCTTGACATTATTATTAATTATATCATGATTTACTTACTTCCAGAATATAAAATTTGATTTATATAACATATATATTCAGTATATATGTATATATAATAGATAGATAAATAAAATGAAAAACACCGTTCATGGAGACGGTAGTCCGTACGTACGCATGAACGCTGTTTTCCATTCCTTATTGTCTTCAAATGGAAGTAAGTAGATGACATACATATATATATATACATAATCCAGTAGCTGTATAATTTCATATATTTCATTATTATTTATTATATATACTTTATAATCATTCTTAAATGGTTAACATGGAGAATGAATCTCATCGCGTCGTGGAGACGGTATTCCGTACGTACGCACGCGCGGTGATTTCTTTTTCTGTAGGATGGATAGATGGTGAAATAGGGTTGTTTCATACTTATAATAACATATCATTATATGAGTGATACTGATGTTACTACTTCATAATGAAACAACCTAAGAAGAAGAAGTGGAAGAAGAAATAAAGATGAAAGAATTGGTAACGGTAATTACCTCTTCTTTGAAGCGCCTCTTTGAGACCTCCTCTTAGGGCACTAAAATTGGTCTTTGAGGAAGACAAGAACCTCTAGGATGTTTCTAGGGAAGTGGAGAAGAGATTTTGGCAGGGGTTGGCCGAGCTTGGGTGCTCAAATTGGTGTGAGGAGGAGGGGGAGGAGGTGTCCTTTTATAAGGGAGGAGAGGGGCACCTTAGGAATATCTCAAAATATTATTTTTTATTAAAGTCAAAATCGGTTTATAATGGCTCCAAAGGGTCTTATTTCGAAGATAAGTTAGGGATGGGTCTAAATCCTATCAACCAATAATATTTAGACAAGTTTAGGGTATTATTTTAACCTTATCAATTAGATTTAACTCTAAGTTAAATAATTTAACTTTTACCATGTCTTTTTGTTTTCTTTCACTATATGGTTAATAAACTTACTATAACATGCCAAACGAACCCCAAATTGTTTATTATTAATATATATATCCTTATCTAAGTCATTTGGCCGAACCTTAGATTTTTAGGAATAAAATAAAAATTAATAATATAATATTTGATTTAAAAACTATTTTCTGTCAATTTTGACACTATTTGATATATGATTTTTGTGAAAGTAATAACAGAATTATATGTTCGAACCAAGTTGATTAAATAAACATTAATATATCATAGTAACCTAGAAAATTAGTTGAATTCATAAAAAGTCTTAAATTACATTTATTTTGGTATTTATTTTATAAATTATGTCAATATTTCATTAATAAGATAATTACTGCATCATCTTTGTGTCATAAATAAATTAAATTATTTGATGTCTACAAATTACAAATAAAATACCATCATGTATTAAATCTTTTTATCTTTCTAATGAATATTTACAATCGAATTTATCTTATGTATAACCCCATATTATAAATGATTTACTTATTAAACATTGATTTTAACTATTTTAACCCTTCTTTAAATAAATTAATAATAAATGTCCTAATCTAATCCAAGTGGACCTAAATGGTCATATTTTATTCCTAAGTTTGTTTTTGGTCGAATTACACTTTTCCAATAGAATTAGGACATGTGTTAGGGTAATATTAATATCATATTTACCCTTAGTTACCCAATTTACTATTAACCGCGGTAAAAAGGTAAAAAGTTACTATTCACCAAAAAATTATTTTCATCTCATTGAACCACATTTTAGTCCATGATATTAACCGTGTCTCTAGGATTTTCGAAATTCCATTCACAGAAGCGGTAAAATTAAGTTTTATGCAAAATTCGGTTTTTAACCTACCACTTAGTGGTTTCACTATTCATCAAAAATTGAAAGTTTTCAGAAAAATACCAAAATTTCACCCTAGGCTAATTTCGATATTCTGAGTCCAAAAATGAAGTCCATTTTGAAAAATAAAATTTATAAAATTTCAAAAAGTGATTATTACTATTCATAACGGCTAGTTTTAATAGCATATCATTGTTTAGTGAAACTCGGTATTGCGTATTACACACGCTATCGAGGAAGGTCGTGATTGCGTGTAATGCAAGGCAAATCAAGGATGCGTGTTGTGCAAGCTCCTTTTGGTGTAGCGTACAACACAAGACTTTAATAAAATTAAAAAGAATATTTTTTTATAAAATCTTGGGCTGTTACAGTGTTACTCCGTGGAATATCCCTATATGGGTACAATGTGTCATTACATCCTCAACTTACGATTTTTATCACCTATATGGGTTGTATCTTTTATAGAGTTCACAGTATCCCTTCATGAGTTCTTGGGTTGGATACTCTCTCATATCCTTCCTATTTGGGGTTTATGGTATATATGTGACCACCATGTAAAGGTTGTTAATAACCTATATAGAACATTGATCTATTAGGGTTGGTGGCATACCCAAGCATTCCTAGGTGTCATTAATTATCTAAATAGAGTGATATTCTGGGATCCATTGAGTATATCTTGGAAACGCTGGATGAGAATGACCACTCTGATGAGTGTCATCAGTGATAGCATGGCTTGTTGAGAAAGCTATCCTAGATGAGCATTATGTTGAATCCTCATGTAGCATCATACGGATAGAAGTATTGGTTTGGACAATTTCAAGACCAGTTTTCTATTATGAGTATATATGTAACTTTCCTATGATTAATATTATGACTCATATATTGATTAAAAAACATACATATTGATTATATGAATACTCTTGATTATTTCTGTTTGGTTATTTTAGGTTTTCCTACAAAGTATTATTGCACTCACCCCTTCATGGGATCCTCCCACAAATGTCGTTTCTTATACAGATGATAAGTCATTTTATTATGTCCTAGGAGGACTAGGAGTTGGCATAGATTAATATCAATATAGATATATTGAGGTTTTTACTTGTGGTACATTTGACATATGTCCCCCCCTTATTATATAGTTGTAGTTATTTATAGTTTTGGAGGGATTGTATTGGTATATTTATGAATTTTAGTACACTTTTCATACTCTGACGGTGGGATTTATAGGTATTCATGAATTGGTATTAGTTGTGTTTTTTAAATTTCCATATTATAAATTCTTGGAGATGTGTGTATGCATATAGATACCGAAGGATGACACCTCCCATGTGTGGGATATTCCTACTTAGCACTGGTCATGTAGTGACCTAACCCAAGAAATTATAGAACCAATGTTGTGATACCATTATATTGGCATAAGATACAACTAAATCACATCCCAAAAAACCAAATAGTTTAGTAGTCTTGGTAAACAAGATACATACATGAGTCTTGTATTACCAAATAATACACTAATTACAACATTATTTTTTCTTTCAACGATGAATATTTTATTCCATCTAGCATATCCTTGCATATCTTTCTTAGTAAACTTCAGGGAATCCTAGGGAGAGGAAACAAAATAAGGGTGATCTCAATTGATTCGTAAGGGTAATAAATAGGGGAAGTGATAATTAGTCAATGAGAATATTTAATAAAGAATGATAAATAACTAAACAAATATGCTATGTAATCAATAAACTGAAAATGAAGTTCATAAAAAATAGAAACATAAATAATTAGAAACACATTCCATTTAAATAACTGGATAAAGAAAAATTAATATGGAAATGTAATAAACTGAAATACATATAATTTAGTCAATGAACTAAATATTAAATGCATCCATAAATATGTAAACGGAAAATATCATTGAAAAATAATAAGTAGGTATCAATGCGGTAAATGCCTAATTGTTGGATGTAATGTTTTGTAGGTACGTGGTACCCTTACCATCGAGACCTTTCATAAGATGGTTTAGCATATTAGGTAAAAACCCATATAATTTGTAAAAAAGTTCGTCTCATGAGACTACTGATGCATCAAGGGGATATCTATGACTAGACCCCACCTGTGTTGTACCCATCCAAAGCATTCCACATATATCGAATGAAAAATATGCCTTATCAAATATTTGTATTGGATAAATTATATGAATTTATAAATAATTCCCCAATTAACAAAATAATAAGAAAAGTGAACATCATATGTAAAAAGATTATACATTTTAATAACTTAACATATCTATGATAAATAATATGGATAATTAGGAAAAATTAAAATTTCAATTATCATATGAAAATGAATATTTTAATGGGACTAACAAAGGAATCAGGAAAGTAAATGAAAATAATTTCATTGAAAAAATCAATCAAAGTCCATCCAAAGGAAAAATAAATATGGAATCAATATGATATATACCCATTGAATTAAGAATAAGGGTTGTTGTCATTGATGAATTATAAGACGAACTTTAAAATCATTTTTAGGAAAATAATATTTTTTTTGAAAGACATTTTTAAAATGATTTTATTCGAAAATAAATTTAAAAAAATATATAAAAACCTTTCAAACATTAAAAGGAAGCTTCTAAGGAATGTTTGTGGGTAAATCTGTACATTCCATACAAGATAAAAAGAAAAATACTTTTTCATGGTAAAAATGTTTAAAAAGTGACTTATTTGGAAATAGATAAGAATATTCCATTGAAAATATTTTTAAAACACAAAAATAGTAAAAATGTATTTAATAAATCATTTTTTAAAGTATAAAAAATTGAAAACCTTTTAAAAAATACATTTTTAGATGTAAATTGTTTCTCCAACTAAAGAGATAAATGATGTCAGGTTTTCATAAAAAAAATTCTAGAACATTTTCGATTAACAAATAGTGTAAAAAGTATAATATTACATGATAAATTTCATGAATAACTTTAGGAGAATAAAATTTAAGGTTTTACTAGGTGATGATCAAATTATTTCCTCTGATGGAAATTCAAGTGTACATAATCCCGAACAAAATGAGATTGTGATGTAAACCCTTGAAAAACCATCATGTTGATGTGAGAATAAATCAATGAATAGATTATGTGTATAAAATTTAAATAAAAATAAAATTAATGTAAATACAATAGTATCTATTAAAATGTGATTACACACATAATTTTATAAAATTAACGACAAAGAGGAAGTAATATAACACAATGGAAATAAATCAGTTATGATATTCTTTACCACTTGGTATTTTTTAACTCAAATCCCCATAGAATAAATAATTAAAATTGAAACTAAAAATACCATGAAAAAATAATTATTAATAATATTAAATTTTAATTTTTAATAATTTACCCTATAAATAAGAAATTAGGGGCACAATAATAAAGTATGCCTCACGGAAAGAAAAGTGAGACAAGAACCCCTTACCTTACGTTTCCTTTTTGGGGGATCTTCCTATAAACAGATGTATAATGGTTTTAAACATGTTAATAACCTATAATAGAACCATAATAATATTTATAATTTCATATATAAACTTCTTATGGTATCTTATTACCCATTTGTTAATAATATTTCATTATTTTCATTATTTCGGGAGTTAATTCACTAGTTTTTCAGGAATGTTTTATATAGTTAATTGTTTTTCCTATTACATAGATCAGGATTTAATCACCTATCTAATTTAAACCATGATTTAATTATCATATTAATTCATTATATATGTATTTATAATAATCCATATAGTTTGGAGATAAGAAATAAATGGTATATATCATAAAGACGGTAGGTCGTACATACACATAAACACTAATTTCATTTATTTTTTGTATTTAAAAGAATGAAAATAAAATTATATAAATGTATATTAAAATTAAGGTTTAATATTAATTTCATATATGTATTTTATTTTTATTAAAATCTCCCTTAACATGTTCTATGTATAGCGTGAATGAATCCAATCGCTTTGGGGAGGTGGTAGTCCACACTTCCGCAAATGATGTTATCGTATTTACACAAAATGGAATGTATAAAATTATGTATTATAAAATAGTTTTTGGATAATAAAGACATAATAAATATCATATATATCATATAAAACTTCGTTTACATCATAATTAACAACCATTAAAGATAGTCATGGAAAAAAGAATGACATCGTTTCGTGAGGCGGTAGTTCGTCTTACAAATAAATGGTGAGTTCATTACCCATTTGATGGAAGTGTGTAAGTGTTTGTTAAAACCTTAATATAAAAACATATAAGTATATTAATTATAATTTATTATTATATAATTAAGGAAAACCAATATTTTATGGGGTGGATAATGAAAATAAAACTAAATAGATTGAGGAAGGATGTTAACTCTTATTTGGGTAACACCTTTTGGTTTGCACCAAAGGGATTCCTTGGATGGATTTATGAACAATTTTAGGATTATAGGATTAGTGTATGTATGTTTATCATCTATTATTATATATATATTTCAAGCTAATTTGGATTTATATTTGTGAGGAAGTGGGAGGTGTGACTTCTTTTTTATAGTGGAGGAGTCGCACTCTTGTAAATTTTTTGAAAGGGAAATACACCCATATTTTCCAATGTAAATAGGAAAAAATTGTAAGAACCCGCATTCTTAGACCGGATAAAATACGATATTTTTTTAAAAAAAGTCGTTTATCGGTGGGTCAGTTTTAAAACCACGCTTCGAAACGAGGTTTCGAGTGCGCAACCTGGTTCAAGCGGTGACATCGGGCTGCGCATGGGCGGTTAGACCATGCGGGTCAAGTCACGCAGTTGACTGATTGTCAAAATGTGTTATCTAATTAATTTGAATTAATGGATGTTATAATAATAATAATAGTGAGACATTATTATTATTAAATGTTGTGAAATTGTTTTTAATAAAATGATGGTCAAACGAGATTAAATGTGGATGTTTTAAAAATAATAATTTTGGTAGATTATTAATATATGCAGACGCATTCATTTAAGTGGCTATCAAACGCCATTAAATGTGACGTTGCAGTTTGACCAAAGTGTGTCAAATTAAAATCATGGTTAACGGATTTTAATTGATGTTGTGGTTTAATAAAAGACGTGCTATTTAAATAAGTCACTCAATGAGATTAAATGGATGCTTAATAATAAAATATAAGGATATTATTATTTATATTATGTTTTATTAATTTAATTCTTGGAAAGGTGAATTTAATTAATTGCGTGAAATAAATTAATTGATTACATGGGTCAAAGATATTTTATTTTAATGGGAAGTTTTAATAATAATAATGTTAGGATATTATTATTATTAAATGAAATGCAGACACAATATATAATTATTCTAAATAAATGGATGTTTTTGATATTAATAAAGTTGGGAGATTATTATTATTAATTGTGGTACAAAAGAGTTTATTTAAATGGTGGCCAAACGCAATTAAATGTGAAGTTGCAGTTCGACCAAGAACGTTACATAAAAATCACGGTTTAGTGGATTTTAATTAACGTTGTATTTTTAAATTAAAGGGAGCGCTATTTTTTTGATGCATTATCTTAATTGTGGCAGCTTCGCAATGAATCTTTTAATTAAAGGTTGGTTATAATTATTAGTTTTGATCATTATTATTATAATAATAATTGGATAATTAAATAAGGGTTATGGTTGACTTAATTAATTAAATAGATTGGTGAAGAATCCATTTAAGGATATAAGTGTAATTAATCCTAATAATAATGATGGTTGACCATTATTATTATTAGTATTATTATTATTTATATTATTATATTCTTGTGAATGTTATTATAAATATAACATTAATGATGGCCTATAATATATATATATACATAGGGTGTAATATATATATATATATATATATATGTTTATAGATTAGTTGTAACATATATATATATATGAGAGAGAGAAAAATATATATATATATATATTTTAAAAGGAGGTGCTGGGCAAGGGGGGCGTGACTTCCCCCTGTCCCTTTTTTTTTACTCTTAAATCTCGTAGGCCCCTCCTCCTTCAAAGTGTGTGGCCCTCTTTTTTCGATATTTTTTTCTCTCTCCAAAATAAAATCGTGACCTCCCATACTCCATGCGTTTTGCATGGTCTTCTCCTCCCTGGGCACGACCAGCTCTCCTCCACCCTCTACCTGCAGCGCATCAACACCTGCGGCCTCCCTTGCATGATTCCTGTTGCAGCGTGCAACCCCTCTCTCCGACCTCCGTGTGAGGCGCGCCCTTCCTCAAGTGAGCAGCATGCGACCTCCTCCGAGCAGTCATGCAGCGCGACGCCCCTGGTCTACTCTCCTTACTAGCGCACGGTTAGGCTCTCCGACTCCTCTTTGCAGCAGCACCTGGCTAGCCCTCTTCGCACGACGACTTCTTCCTTCTCCCATGGCGGTGTGACCCCAATCTTATGGGTCCTTCTTGCGCAGTGTTTTCTCCGACGTCATTCTTCGTTTGGGTCCAATTTGAGGAGGTATGACCTTCCTTCATAGTCTGCATAATTTCTTTCATGATTCAAAGCGGATTCGATGTCGTTTTGGCTTTGACCGAAACCCTCAATTACGGTTTAATAAATTATTGCGTTCTCCTGTTTTCACGGTTGTGCAACAGCATCGCAAGACATGCTGGACCATGCTTCAACAACCACTTTTGTGAGATACTACGTTTATTTCCAACGTTTGGGTAAGAATATATATATATACATAATTATTGTATATCTTGCGCCAATTTAAATATGAATTTGAGTCTGCGAACCCTTGCGGCCTTTATCTGGTCCAGAGTCAGTTTACCTGAGTTATTAATTTTAGCAATATATTCATGTTTACATTGAAGGTTATATATATGCATCACTTTTATGTGTGTAGGTATATATATATATATATTCTCACATCAAATTTGCACATGTGCGACTGCGTGACCGATAAAGAAAGGAATGTTAATCTGGGTCCACTTCGAGGGAAAACTGAAAGCCAACATCCGAGTATATCGTCCTTCTCACCTTGAGGTAGGTGGTTTGTGCATTTCCATAGGAAGTCTGTGAATATTTTGTGCAAATTCAACCAATTGCCTTGGGAGGGGAATTGTGGGTTTCCTGTTTTTCCCCTGTTATTTTTCTGCTTTCTTGATTGCTTGAGTAGAGATCATTGCATGTAAATTTGGATAATTTATACCATGTTCTTGGGATTTTCCTTGCATGTTTTGCTTATTAGGTGTTTTTCCAATGGCCATGCCTAGTTTTAGGATAGTGTAACCATTGATTTATTATACTGTTGAGCCTTAGAATGATAGCCAAGTAGTTCTTGAGGTTTTCTTGGATGGTACATGCACGCTGAGCATGTTTAGTTTCACTCAGGACTATGAGAACCTATAGTAGTAGACCAAAGGGAGAATCGACGGAAGGGCTTCTCCAGAGTGTCTTTTAATTACTATGTGAGACCACAGGGGGAATTTACATTGAGTGCTTCTCCAGAGAGTCTGTAGATCCTCGACGCGGGACACAGGGGGAATTGGCATTGAGTGCTTCCCTAGAGAGCCTTTAGCACGATACAAGACTATATGGGGAATTGACGGTGAGTGCTTCCCCAGAGAGTCTATTATTAATTTCATAGCTAAACTAGAAATGTGAGACTGTGTGTGCCTCCTAGAGGGTTTCTAGTACTTATAGGATAAACCATAGGGGTTAGTCTGTGAGAGCTACCCATAGGGTTACTTGTTTTCTTCAAGTTGCTGGCTATTTACTTGTGTACTTTATTTGTTAGAACTGTGGATTGTAGCTGTTGTGTGCTTTCCTTTTTACTGCTTCCTGCACTTTTACTTCCCTTGTATTCATTGAATGTTAGGCCCAAATCTTTTGGTGGTTTCCTACTGGGACTTTGTCTCACACCCTGTTTGGGCCATGTTTTTTGGCCCAAGCAGACTATATTGTTGTAGGTATAGATAAGGGCATGCGCCCTTCTACTTCAGGTACCTGACTTGCTGTGGAGCCGGAGAGCATGGGACCAAGCTAAGGCTTGCGATGCTGAGGAGACTTTTGGCTACTTTGTTTTTCCTTTTCCTTGTTACTATATTGCTTCCAGCCTATTGTTTGGTTTGGCTATTTTCTTAAACTTATAAAATGCCATGCATCATATATTCAGTTCCAGTTAATTATTATTTTATAAAGTCTTCCGCTGTTAAATTCTGATGGGATTGTTGTTTATTGCTTCCATTATTATATATTGTTTCCTTCCTTTTATTTTCATTTCCAATGAGGGAATATTCCGCCTAACTACCTTACCCAAGGCCCTCGTTGCTATTCGGCAGCCTCTTGCGTTCAGGGGAATGCGCTTGAGGTCATGTGGCGAACCTGGTACGGGGCACTAGTTGAGTGGCTCCGAATTCTGGTCATTAAAAAGTTTTATCAGAGGAGGTTGTTCTTTCTTTTCCTTTTGTCTTACTATTTCGGGGATTGGTAGACAGGAGACTAGGAATGTGTTGGCGCTTGGGTTAATAGTCGTGCTCGGGACTAATCACCCCATGTACGGGAAATGACCAAGTCACTAGGGTTGGGATTGATATTCATACTGGTTGTTGTTACAGTTGATATGATTTCACCTTGGGTGAATGTTGTACATTCCGCTACTTATTGATTATGAAATGTTTTAAGAAAAGTTTTATTGTCCTGTTATGGCAAGAAAAATTTCATTACATGCATCATATTAGGCACTTAGAGATTCATATGCATGTATATGTGCCATGCCATGTAGTCGCATTAGTAAATTGCTTGCTAATATTGATTGTCTGCCTTGAATATGTCACATGCCTTGAGTTTATTTAGTATGTCTTGATTAGATAGCATGTTTCAGTGATACAATTAACATGCTTGTGTGATAAAATACCGTGCTTTCTATCTTGTCATATGCCATGATTTTATGTTATAACATGTTTGGTGATTTAAACATGCTGTGTTGTGATAGTTATTTGTAGTGACCTGGTAGCTTGATGATAAATGATAGGTTGTTATGGATAAATGTTATTGGTTGCGAATATGACAGAACCAGTTTTTTTAGTTGTAAGGTGTATGGGCACCTTATAACTGGTAAAAAGGGTAACCCATGTATTAGAACTTATGAAAACGGTTGCTAAAGTAAATCATAAAGTGAATTGATCTTGAATGGGACCCTTGGGGGCCGATTTTTTCAGTAAAAGGAATTTAGATGCTAAATTTCCTATTATTTTTGAATAACATTGAATGATTAAATATTAAGAGGAAGTTTTATCTATCCTTCATGTTTGTTCTATCTTTACTGTTTTACTTAAGTGTTTTTAGAATTCTTTCAAATTTTGAAGGGTTGAAATGAATTAAATTTAAATGGTTAAAATGAAAATGGCTATTGAGCCTAGTATTTAAATTTCCTTGCATGAACAAGAGATAGAGTCAACGCGTGGGCTTCATAAGGGGATAGCCCATGGTAGATAGCACCCTTAGAGCCTGATATGCCTTGTTTTGGTTGTGACCTTTTAAGGTTGGTGCCCTTCGTGACGTTGTTCCTAGTCGGACCTTTTTAGTTTAGAAGTACATCCTCGTTCAGATGGGTGGCCGTTGACCCCCCTTTTCTTCTTATTTAATGGATGACTTGTTATGACGTCATTCGGGACAATAGTCATGTGACGTGACATGACCCTGATGTAAAACTTCTAGTGCTGTTGAGTACGATTTTCGGATTTCCTTCGTGGTAGAGCGACTTGTGCGTTAGGGAATAAGTTGCATCCCACTGCTCGAGAGAACTTTTGACTTGGGTGTTTTGACACGCCGACTGGTTTAATTATCATATTTCCTTAAGATGTTCATGTGGTGATCGAGGTTCTTGGAACATAACACATGGGTTAAGATATTCTCATATAGCACGTTGGTTAGCGGTTGATCTCTTTTTGCGACGACATGGAAGATCTTAAGGTGGGTAGTGTCGCTTTTGTTTCCATAAACATGTCGATGCTTAATTGGTAGCATGAATGATCTTCTTTATGATCTTGGTTTCTTCTTAGTGCACTCTCTCGAATGTGATGGGCATGCCCCCCATCTTGAACTCATGCCAGAAGCACAAGGATTGCGTGAGTTATATGCCACGCTAAAGTTTTAAAGCTGTAGGATTGTCTTGCGATCTCCTTCGTAGTTGTTCAAGGGATGTGTGATTTCTTTAAACATTGACCTTATTCATGCTATGGCATGGTTGATTTCAATATCCTCCTGAAGGTTAGACTTCAGAAATGTCAACAACGATCAGGTCAGGAATTCGTTGTATGCACAGTTGGTAATCTAATGGTTTTAAAGACACGTCGTCACTTAAAGGATGAGTGTGGGTTTTGGGTCAGCGATGTCTTCCAAGGAAGCATGTGTAACCTCTTTATGATGGATGACTAAGTTTGACTGTATTCTTTGTTGAGGTCCCTGTAATGGCCTCATATGTAAAACTTTGTTTTGGTGTTTGAGTTTTAAAGTGAGTGTTGGCTCGGGTTTTAAAATCTCAAGTGCGGGTTTCT
This sequence comes from Viscum album, assembly GCA_963277665.1. Lineage (NCBI taxonomy): Eukaryota > Viridiplantae > Streptophyta > Magnoliopsida > Santalales > Viscaceae > Viscum > Viscum album. The sequence continues at coordinate 1,527,173,297 of OY728138.1, read as the reverse complement.
TAGGAAATGCTTAAAGATGCATTGGGCGTTAGGAACACAATGTGATATTTTTGAACAGAACTTCCCAACCCTTGTAGGTCATGTGAGGTTTTCGTTGGTTCCCAAAGGCTTCTCGGGGACGAGAAGTTTTTAAGGTGGGTAGTTTGTAAGAACCCGTGTTCTTAGACCGGATAAAATACGACATTTTTTTAAAAAAAAATCGTTTATCGGTGGGTCAGTTTTAAAACCACGCATCGAAACGATGTTCCGAGTGCACAAACCAGTTCAAGCGGTTACATCGGGCTGCGCATGGGCGGTTAGACCATGCGGGTCAAGTCGCGCAGTTGACCAATTGAGAAAATGTGTTATGTAATTAATTTAAATTAATTGATGTTTTAATAATAATAATAGTGAGAGATTATTATTATTAAATGTTGTGAAATTATGTTTTATAAAATGATGGTCAAACAAGATTAAATGTGGAAGTTTTAATAATAATAATTTTGTAAGATTATTATTATACGCAGACGAGTTCATTTAAGTGGTGTTCAAACGCCATTAAATGTGACGTCGCAGTTTGACCAAAGAGTGTCAAGTTAAAATCATGGTTAAAGGATTTTTATTGACGTTGTGGTTTAATAAAAGACGTGCTATTTAATTAAGTCACTCAGTGAGATTAAATGGATGTTTAATAATAATAATATAAGGATATTATTATTTATATTATGTTTTATTAATTTAATTCCTGGAAAGGTGAATTTAATTAATTGCGTGTAATAAATTCATTTATTACATGGGTCAAAGATATTTTATTTTGATTGGAAGTTTTAATAATAATAATTTTAGGATATTAGTATTATTAAATGAAATGCAGACACATTATTTAATTATTCTAAATAAATGGATTTTTTTCATAATAATAATGTTGGGAGATTATTATTATTAATTGTGGTACAAAAGAGTTTATTTAAATAGCTTTCAAACGCAATTAAATGTGAAGTTTCTGTTCGACCAAGAACGTTAAATAAAAACCGTGGTTTAGTGGATTTTAATTAACGTTGTATTTTTTAATTAAAGGGAGCGCTATTTTTTTGACGCATTATCTTAATTGTGGCAGCTTCGCAATGAAGAGTTTAATTAAATGTTGTTTATAATTATTAGTTTTGATCATTATTATTATAATAATAATAATTGGATAATTAAATAAGTGTTATGGTTGACTTAATTAATTAAATAGATGGGTGAAGATTTAGAAGACCATTGGTTCAACAATCAAAAAAAATGTTAATTATTAATGGAATGTTGAGGGTCTCAAATTCATAAATCTGTGATGATTTAGAAGACCATTGGTTCAAAAAAAATAAGGTATTGTGATAACATTTTTTGATCGTTTTTCTAATATTGAGTAATTATTTTATTTCATAATAACATAAGGAAATATACATACTTGATATATTTCTATTTCATAAGAACAATTTCATCTTTTTCTTATTCTTTGATCAAATCCTAATTCTTCCTTTACCCCATGAAATCAATATCCTAGAATAAACCCCTTTTTAAGCACTAAAATTTTCTTTTAATGGATCATAATACTAATAAAACAAGTAATTATATTTGTCTATAAATATTTACAAAACCAATATGGTTAAGAAATTAATATCTAAACCTAAAAATAAATGATGATGGAAATCATGGATCAAATTGTTCAATGAAAAATAATTTCATATTAAATAAGACATTGTATAGGTCAGTAATCGGTGTCAAACCCTTATCGTCCTTCAGTCAATGGTTTAAGTCATGTAGCCTTGATGAATTTGATGGGGTGTCACTCAGTATATAGGGTTTCCTTTTCTAAAACCATAATGATATAATATATAAATAAATATGATGGGCATACATGAAATGAAGTTAATCACTAAATTTCCATAAAATAATGGATTTCAAAACAACCCCAACACATAAATAATTTATTCATTTATTTCTACATAGGTCATTACTTGGTCTAGAGTTTATCCTATAGGGGAGGGAATTTCAAAAAACCCAAAAATATAGTGTGGGAATCTATTATCATATTGGAAAAACCATATAATAAACTTTAGTAATTCTAAATCTAAACATATTATTTTCAGTCTATGACACCTCAGGTTTAACCTTGGTCATTCATTGTCATCATCTATTAAAATCCTTCATAATGGTTTTTAAAGAAAATGGGAATAATATTAAGCATATCACCCCTGAGTGTCAAACCAGGTGTTCAGTCATTCATGTTGTCGTGTACTAGGTTACACCAAGTGAGGCCTGATGCACCTTATTAGAGTTATCACCCCTTGGAACATCTATACCAGAACTATATCCACTTGTAATATCCATACATGGATGTATTTCTTGGAAAACCACATAATATCTATATAACTAATACTTTATTATGTTATTATATAATTATCCTCAAGTTCTACTTTAGGGTTATGTTCCCTAATATATGTTTTCTTAAATCTAGTTTCTATGGTTTCTACTAAACTTTCTCTGATAGTAATTATAGTGATTATACCCCTGAAATATTAGATCTAGTTTCATGGTACAATTAAATTGGAATAAGATACATGTAAATCAAATCCCAAATGACCAAATAGTTTGGTGATATTGGTAAACTAGATACATACGTGAGCCTTAAATAACAAAAGAATAAACTAATTACAACTTAATTTTTTTTGGATGATAACTACTTTATTCTATCTAGCGTATCCTTGTATGACATTCTTAGTACACTTCAAGAAATCCTGGGGAGAGGAAAGAAAATAATGGTGATATCAAATTCCTATTAAGGATAAAGTATAGGGGTGAAATAATTAATTAATGATAATAGTCAATATGGTAATGTAAATAACTAAACACACTTGTCATGTAATCACAAAATTGAGAAGGATGTGGATAATCAATATGGTAAGGTAAATAATTGGAAAACATGACATTAAAATAACTATATATGGAAAAATCAATATGAAAAGGTAATAAACTAAAATAAATTACATTTAATCAATTAAATTATAATAAAATGCATCCATAGATTTTTCAATGAAAAATATATTTGGATTAATAATAATTGATTCTAAATGAATTAATACTTAATTATTGGATGTCATGTTTCCTAGGTACATAGAACCTTTACCGTAGATACCTTTCACAAGAATGTTTAGAATATCAAGTAAAAATCCATCTAATTTGTGAAACTAATTCATCTCATGAGACTACCAATTCATCGAGGGGCTATCTATAACTAGGTCCCACCCATTTCGTACATGTCCAAAGCATTCCTCATATATCTAATGAACAATGTGCCTTATCAAATATCTATATTGAATAAAAGATAAAAAATTATCAATAATTCCATAGTTAATCAAATAACCATTTAAGTGAACACCATATGTAAAAATGGTATATGGTTTAGGTAATGAACATATTCCTGATAAATGATATTGATAATTAGGGGAAATATAATATTTAATTATCATAAGAAATTGAATATTTCAAGGGGGAAAAGGAATTGAGGAAGTAAATGATAATAATATCCTTGTCAAAATTAATCAAAAAACCAACCATAGGAAGAATAATTATGGTATCATTATAAAATATACCCATTGGAGTAAGAAGAAGTGTTTTTTTCATTTTTGAAATAGAATAATAACTTTAAAATCATTATTGAGAAAATTATCCTTCAGATTTCAAAAACATTTTCAAAATAATTTTCTTGGAAAATAAATCTTAATTTTTTTAAATAAACTTTTAAATTTCATATGAATATTCAAATGAATGATAGCGGATAAATTTGTACATTATGTACAAGGAAAAAAAGAACATTCCTTTGGCATGGGTAAAAAGGTTAAAAAGTTCCTTATTTGGAAAGTGATAAGTATATTCCTTTGAAAAATTTTAGAAAAGAAAAAAAGGGAAGAATTCTATTTATTAATTCATTTTTGAAAGGTTAAAAACATTTTTTTAAACCTTTTTAGAAAATAGATTTTTTAGAAGAAAATAGATTCTCTGAGTAAAGAGATAAATGAAAATGGGATTTCTTAAAAATATTTTCCAAAATATTTTTGAGTAAAAAGGATTATAAAATGGAACTATTACATGATAAAGGACATAAATAATCATTGGAGAATAAAATTAAAGGGTTTTATATACAGTTATAAAATTATTTCCTATGATATAAATTCAAGTACAAACAATCCCGAACAAAATGGATTCTAACGTAAAACATTGAAAAGAATATAACATTGATGTGAGAGTCAATAAATTAATAGATTATGTGTGTTAAATGTAAATACACATAATATAAGTTTATATATAGCAATATATAGTAAAAAGTGATTACACACAAAAATCTTCAATTTTTAACAACAATTTGGAAGTAATATAACCCAATGGAAAGGATTCGTGTTATGAAATTATTTACCACTTGGTAATATTTTACTCAAATTACCATAGATTAAATAATTAAAATTGAAACTAGAAATACAATGAATAAATAATTATTTAGGATATTACATTTCAATGTGTCATAATTTACACTATATATAATAAATTAGGTACACAATAATAATGTATGTCTCACTAAAAGAAAAGTGAGACAATAAACCATGACCCTGCATTTCCTTTTAGGGTGATCATTACTTAACCTAATTTATACTGGTTTTAGACATGTTACTAACCTATAGAATAAACATAAAAATATTTATAATATCATATATTAACTTCTTAAAATATCTTATTACCTGTTTTTTAATAATCTTTAATTATTTTCACTATTTTGTGTGTTAATTTCCTAGTTTTCAAGTTTCTTTTGACTTGTTGTTTATTGTTACTATAAAAAAAATCATGATTTTATAATATCTAGAATATTTATAAATATTTAATTATAATATATATTCTATATATATGTATTTACAATAATTTTTAAATTTTAGAGATACAAAAAGAAATACATTGTTCATGGAGACGGTAGGTCATACGTACACGTGAACGCTACTTTCAATTCATTATCGCATTTAAAAGAATAAAAAGTAAATTATACATATGTAAATTATATTTATATTATAATATTAATTTCATATATGTTACATATATTTTTTATCATCCTTAATATATTCCATGAATAGCATAAATGAATCATGCCACTTTAAGGAGGTGTTAATCCACACTTCCACAAATGATGTAATCATATTTACATTAAGTAGAAAGTATAAATTTATGTGTTATAAAATAATTAAAGGAAAATAATTAAATAATATATATAATATATATCATATGAAAACATTTTTCCCATCATAATTCCCAACCATGAAATGTGGTAATGGAAAAATGTATGACATCATTTTGTGAGGTGGTTTTTCTCCGTACACATAAACTGTAAGTTCATTACCCATTATATGGAAGTTTGTGTAGGTTTAGGTAAAAAAATTAATATAAAAACATATCAATATATTAATTATAATTTTTCTTATATAATAATGTAGTAAGAATATTTTACATAGCGGATAATGAAAATACAAATACAATTCTTGAGGATGGATGTTACCTCTTATTCGGGTAACTCGTTTTGGTTTGCACCAAAGGGATTCCTCTAACGGATTTATTCCCAATTTAAGGATTATTGGATGAGGGTATTTATTTCTAAGAACTATTGGGTCATATTTTTATTAATCCAAAGTGGCTTCAGAGGTGTGAGGAAGTGGGAGGTGTGAGTTAGTGAAGGAGGAGTGACACTCTTGTAAATTTTTGGAAAGGGAATTTGAACCAGATTTTTACGATGTAAAGTGGAAAATATAAAGAACCAAATTATATAAAATGGATTATAGTGTATAAATATTGTAATACAATGTACTTCCGATATATTTATAGGTCATTTGGGTCCTCAACTTTAAGGTTTAGTCCCTTGTGAAGAAAATCTTCCTCCTAATCATTATAATTAATTTTAATTACTTTCACTAATATTCTTGGTCAAAAACTAAATTTAATTTATAATAAATTATATATAATTATTATAAAAATTATTTCATACATTTTACCAAATTAAAATAACATATTTGGTATAAATTATTTAAAATTTAATGTCGTAGATGGGATGACAATATAGGTCTTTAAAGTAAAAAACATTCAAAAGAATTATAAGTTTTTATATCTAATTTCAAAGTTAAATTGATTCCAATGAGATAAATTTTATTAATATATATATATATATATATTATGTAATCATACTTTAAAACAAGTTATAAATATAATTTAAGAATATAATTAAATTTGACAAAAAGAAAGTTTTGAATTAAAAAAAATGTATTTTTTAGTATTCATCAAAAAATAAAACTTCACAGAAAATACCAAAAATTCACCCTAAACATTTTTTTAATTTAAAATATAAAGTTTATTTTAACATATAAGGTTTAAAAAAGTTTCAAAAATTGTAATTAAAGTATGTTCTCTATTAAAATGTTGTAAAACTACCTTTATAAAAATATAGATTTTTATGCGTAATATTGGGTGTGTTCGTATCATGTTTCTATAAAATATATTGGATAAATATAAAAAATATTTGATTTCATATAATATATATATATATATATATTAAACTAATACCACACAATAATTGTAATTAATTTAATTTATTATGATAAAACACCTTTGTGGACGTAAAAAATAAAAATATTTCATTTATATTCAATTGGTTTATATTTTCATTTTTAATTAACTGGTAACCAATAAATTAATATTATATTTTTATAAAACATATATTTTAAAAATTTATTTAAAAATTTTCCTAACCTTTAATTTAATGGATATGTTATATATTTTTATAATAATGTTTTTATAATTTATTGTTGTTCTGTAAAACTTGGTCTTGCATGTAATATATGTTGTCGAATAAAGTCACTCTTGAGTGTAATGAAATATTACATAGTGTTGTGTTCATTTAAATATTTTTAATAGACTGTATTTATTTAAATTAATAAATATATTATAAATTATTGGGATATTATATTGCCTTACGTGATTGATTTTTCGTTCCATACACACTATCGATTATAATGTTCAATTGTTTAGAACTATGTGGAATTACATGTCACCACCCCATGGACTATTGGAGTCCGTCTTAGGGTTTTCACACTTGGACTATTGTAGGATAGGTAGGCCATGGAGTGTTGTGTCATGATAGAGTTGTATAATAGTTCTATTTTACATTAGGGCTAGTGTTTGGAGATTGCCTTGTTGTGAGATTAGTATAGGATTTATAGAAATAGTGATAAAATATTTCAAGATAAGATTTCAGGATAGGGACTCCAATATTGGTATGGTGGAAAATTTATACATTAACTATGACTATGATAACTAGTTTTTTGATGCAGTTCGTATAGGCGTTGGTATTAGGAAAAAAATTGCTACATGCATCATATAAGAATGGGTTGTGGTTTCCATGTACTTCTTGAGTTAGCTCCCAAGATATACTCGTTGACTAAGGAACATCTTGTTTATTTTTGGATAAATCCTATAAAAAATCTTGAAAGTACTCTACTATATGATCCCAAGGATAATCTTATTAGTGAGGGTCTTTAGTACAATGTCATGTATAGAAGGTGGTGCCTCTGAGGTTTTTCTAGTTCTATCACCACCCATTGAGTAGCAGGTTTCGCTAAAATTACATGAAGAGGATGTCCATAGGCTAATCACACTTCATGAGTTTTAGAGGAAATGATCATTTAGGTTTAGGGGTGATCCGAAAACCTTGGAATCTAAGAACTGACTAAAGGAAGTCAACGTTGTTTTCCACCTTTTGAGGAAACATTCAGATCATATTGTAGTCCTAGCAGTGAGTCTTCTATAGGGATCCACTAGGCGATGGTAGAGTCTACTAAATTATTCACATGATATGATTTCTCTCTTCTAGTCATATTTCAATAATCTTATCATGGATGAGTTAAATCATACCAAATTTCTAAAAGTCTTTATCCAGGAGCATCTGCATTTTAGAGTATGGTAGTATGATTATGGGGGAGTGTTTAACAATATTCCCTTCCCTCTCATGATACTCTCTAGATATGGTGTGAGGTCCATTTTTCAGGTCACATACCATTGATTTGGGATTAATATTAGATATTAGGGATTCAGTGATATCTATTTCATTACCACCTATGATGGAGAACATGAGAGAACATTATTAGAGAGCATTCTAGAAGACAAGGCTCCAATAGTGGGTGTTGGTAACAAGAATATAGAATGTGATACCATAGTAACAGGTTTCCAAGAATGGTCAAAAATATCTGGGAATGAAAGATACTTCAATAGATCATCCCAGGTTAAAGGATTGGTTGTTTAGGGATTTCATTATAGATTCAGTAAACCTAGGGAGTGGTGGTGCTTTACTTGTGTTGGTCAGTGACACTTTATTGAGATAATCACACTCATCACAAAACTGACATGGTGATGGTATATATACCACCCATGAAGAGACTATGGAAAGAACAGGGAGGTCCATAGGGTTTAAAATGTTTTATAGGATAATGTAGAGTAGCGGTTGGTGATTGGTGGTTGGACATATTACCACCACCACACCCAGGTGGTCCATGCTAGGATCAAAGAGATAGTGGTCATGGTTGAGCGTAGCTTTAGGAAGAGGAAGCCTATGTTCCTAAGGATATTAATATTATTAGAGTTATGATATGTTTCTTCTCTACTTTATCCTCAATAATGATACACATGGGTGAAATCCACTCATTTCTTTCCAATTATCTAGCTAAAAAATTAGTGATTTTAGATTTTCCATTTCCTCGACCTTTGTTGATTGAGACTCCAATCAGAGGTGACTAACCAATCAAAAAAATTCTAATATTATGACCTAACTTTTAGAGTATAAATATTCTTATAAATTTTCATTTAAGCAGTGATGATGCCTTATGATGTCATCCTTGGTATGGAGTGGATATCAATATTTCATTCCCAGATTGACTATTTAAGGTGGTGGATGAAGTGTCTTAGTAGGGATATATTGAGGATTTCATTTATGGGTGATAAGGAAACCAAATCATAGTAGTATAGGCTCGTTTAAAGGTGTATATCCACTTGGATAGTATTTCCCTCAGAGAAATGGATGTTATGGTATTTTAGTTTCCTATAGTGTTGGTGGAGTATGATTAAATTTTTATTATGGAATTTCTAGGCTTACATCCCCACTGAGATATAGACTTTTATATTAACATACAATCGGGGATGGCCATGATTTCTTATCCATGATATTGGATATCTCCCATAGAGCTTCCTGAGATGAGGGTATAGTTGGAGGACGTACAAAGGAAGGGATCTGTGAGACCTAGTGTTTCCCCCTAGGCTTCCCTAGTGTTTTTTATAAGAAGGTGTATGGGAGTTTGAGGTTTTGTGTATATTATAGGTTATTAAACTAGGTAAATGTTAATAATAAGTATCCACTACTAATGATCGATAAACTCTTCAATCAGTTGATAGGGATTTGATGGTTCAAAAAGGTTAACCGTAGATTGAGATATCACCATATTTGAGTATGGGATGATGATATACTAAAGACAACATTATGATGTCACTATGGTCACTATGATCACTTGGTGGCTCATTTAGGCATGAAACATTCCCCAGTAGTTCTTATGGTACTCATGAAATGGATCTTTCATCATTTCTCAGTTCTGTTTGTGGTGGTCTTGATCGATGACATCTTGGTGTATTTAGCATCTCCGGAGGAGAATGAGACACACTTGAGGATGGCCTTGGATACACTCTGAGTGTACCATATTTATGGGATGATATAAAATTGGAGATCTAGATTCAGGAAGTACACATTTTTTGACATGTAATCATGAATGATTTTATGGTGGTGGTCCTGGTGAAGGTTGAAGAATAGTTATATTGGGAGCCACACAAGAGCATAACGGAGGTGCAGTGCTTCTTTGGGATGATAGGATAATATATGTTATTTATTTCCAATTTCTCCATCATATCAGCACCTTTGACTGCTTTGACTTAGATAGGGTATCCTTTAATTTGTACGGATATGTTCTAGTTAGATTTTCAATAGTTACAATATAGATTTATGAGTTCCCCCATTTTGATACTTCCATAGGAGGGTGTCGAGTACATAGTGTCCTGCAATGCCTCAGGAAATGGACATGGTTTTGTTTTGATGTAGAGTAAGGAAGTGATTGACTATGGGTCTTTGTATTTGTGACCACATAATCATATTTATGAAACCCATGATCTTGAGTTGGTAGTGGTAGTGTTCTCCCTAAAGATATGGCAACACTACCTTATGGGTGAGCGGTTTATCATCTATTCTAACTAAAAGAATCTCAAGTATATCTTCTATAATAAGGATATTAACTTGAGATAGAGGCTATGGATAGAGTTCCTATACTATTATGAATTTTTGATAGTCTATACTCCTAGGAAGGGGAATTTAGTGACATATTATGTCATCAGGGGATCTTAATCGTGGCTGTAGAACAACGATTCAGAGTAGTTAGTCAGGTTGCAGTTGTCCTTACTATACAAGTATGGTACAAAATATTTATAATTGGTGGTTTCTAACCCAAAAATTCTATATCATGTTCGATAGGATCAAAATAGAGATACCTACTATAATCCCTTACATTCTCATTTATCTAATGGACGTTCTCCTGATAGATTTTATGAATGTGGGGAGCACATCATCCTTTTCAGAGTACAGATGATGATAATGGGTACATTTTATGAGGATTTTATTATTGAGTTTCATTCATACCCCTTGGTGGTATATCCAGGTATGTAAAATATGTACCAGGAACTTTGGAATAAAATATAGTGGCCACGGATGAAGACGTGTGTAATGGAGTTTTCCTCTCGATGCCTCAATTGTTAGAAAGTGAAGGATGAGCACTATGTTTCAGTGGGTTTAGCTCAAACCCTTGAGCTTCTAGAGTGGAATTGGGATTATATAAATATGGAAATCATGATAGGGTTAACATGGTCATCTAGAGGACATGATTCCATCTAGGTGATCATATATTGACGCTAAAAATCATCCCATGTCCTAGCTGTCTACAAGAAAATATTATTATAGGCATTAGAAAGTCGTTATATAGAAAAGATAGTCTGTAACCACTCAGTTCCCTCAATGATTGTTTCATACCATGATTCTTGTTTCACATCAAGATTATAAATAGGATTGCATGAGGGCTTTAGTACACATTTGTGTTTGAGAAAGGAATTTTTTCCATAGATTGATGGATAGATTGAGTGGACCATTCTAATTCTTAAGTACATACTATTTTGTTTTAAGTTGTACTTTTTCTATATCTAGGATGATCAACTAACCTTATTGGAATTTTTATACAATAACAGATATGATTCTACCATTGGCCTAGAACCATTAGATGCTTTGTATGGGTAACCCTATAGGTTACCACTAATATTGCATTGATCATGGTGAGTCAGTAGTCATGGGATCATAGTTGGTTTAATATATGATAAAAAAATGTTTAGAATATCCCAGAGTATTTCAATATTGCAGAGATCTATAAAAAGTCTTGGATTCATTGACGAAACAGGAATTTGATGTTTGAGGCGGGATACCATGTGTTACTGAAGGTCTCCCCTGAAATAATTATTGTGGATACTTGTCTTGTGTGGCATGTTTCTTCTAAGATTTATTGTCCCCTTGAAGATACATCATGGAGTTGGTGAGGTGGAATACCACTTTTCCCTACCACTTTAAGTAGAAAAAGTACATGACATCTTCCATGTGTCATAACTATGGAGGTATGTGTGCAATTTATCTCATGTTATTGACGTGGGTGAGAAGGAAATCAAGGATGAATCAACCTTTTTAAATTACTTAGTATAGATCAAGGATTAGCAAGGGAAGATCCTCCAAGGATGACTGCTTCCCTTGACGTGTGTTTAGTGGAAGCATGAGAATCTTTAGGAGGGAACCTGGGAGCAGGTTACCCAAATGAGGGATCAGTACCCACGCCTTTTTAATATTATTTTTCTCACCTTTCAGGATAAAACTACCTATGTTGGTGAGAATATAAAGTCTTCATTTTTTCCATGTAAATCTTTGATATATGTCTAGTAATTTTTTTAGAACCATGCATTGAGATGTCGTGAGATTCCAAGGCCGAGTGAGATCCTTATTGATATTATAAAAATACTAAATATATTAATATCATGATTTCATGGTTATCTTGAAATAGTATAATAATCCCTCAATAGGGACTCATATGGGAAAGTTTAGAAATATGTTGAGTTTATAAAGTCAGTTTTTTCCTAGGCGTGACATAATCTTGATCGGCGTCGGGTATTGGGAGTGGGCACCATTATGGGAGAAATAATTTAATAAATTTAAATATTTATTTTATTATTTTATCAAAGAGTCAAATGTAATTAACTTATATATATATATATGTTTTTATTTCGAATTTTTAGGGGTATATGAATAATTTTTAGAATTGAGAGAGATCATTGGAGGAAGAATTGATGAATGATGATAACAAAACAAGGATCATTTCAGCCAACAGATTTAGAGGATCTCTCTGAAGACAACAACAAAAAAAATTTCCTCATCAATGATTGATCCAACCTTAGGTAGGTAATTGTATATTATGTTTTATTTCCCAATTTTATTATCCCATGATAGACATAAATAAAATCAACCAACTACTTAATTGGCATGTCCATTGTTCCTCAGGTGTGGTCTCATTTACCAAGGATTTGGGGGAATTATTATTTTTTGTTTATTATTGAATATTCATTCCTCAATATAAAAAAAATCATGCCCAACATGAAAAAAAAAATTAAGAGTAATTACTTGTTTTATTATCTCTTCATTTCTTTCCCCTATTATTCATGAATTCTCATTGGTATATCATTTGGTCAATGGTTCTACAAATTCCTAGTGAGTGGTTTTTTTACAATCGATCTTTGGCACAATGGATCATCACTACAGGTTTAGGATATATATTGATTGTGTGGTTGTTGTGTATGATAATGGAGGTTTTTTTGTCAAGATTTTGGGATACCCATTTTGGATTTTAGGCATTCAATGATGGTATGACTCGATGGGATGTGCTATTTTAAGAAGATTGAATTCAAGAATCTAGAGAGCCATGATGGAGAGGCTCAGTCTCCCCAGATCCTCTCAAACCTCTTATACCACCGAACTACAAAACACTCATGGAAAATCAGTTGAACTCAAAAAAATAGATTTAAAGGAGCATGAAATAAGAAAACTGATAATTGAACACTTCTTGAAAGTTATGTCAGTTATAAGTTAATCACTTACCTCAGAGTTTTCTGCTACTATTAATTCATTTTTGGAATCAATGTGAAATTTAAATGATGTTACGTGTGATGCCAATGAGGGTCCTAGTGGCGTTTGAGCTGATGGTGGTGCCATCGATGTTGGTGGTTGTGGTGGTGGTGATGATGATGATGATGATCTAGATGATGTTGTTAATGATGAGGATGGTGATGATGGTTATGAGGATGAGTATGTTAGTGATGAGGGATATGTTGATTCCCTCCATTTTTGAATTATTATTAAAGATACATGTGGATGTGGTTAAATGAATTTAATCGATTGGTTGTATGGATTTATGTATATGTTAAAGTATTTTAAATTGTTTAATAATTATTACAACTCATATATATGTTTGATCATGCAGAAATATTACATATTCTAATAAATTTTATTTCTATAATTGGAACCAGATATGTGAATCACATCTGACACAAGCTTAACTCCATGGTTTTCATCATATTTCTGTCATCATTCTCTTTTGTATAGAATTCATATCCATTAACTAAAAAAATGTGTGATATAACATTTTCATTTGGTCCCCTAAAAATTCAGTGAAGTTGTTCAGCAATTGAATTTATATTTTTACATAACACTTTATAAATATGATCTTGGAACCATCATATAAATTATTGATTATATGTATTTTATAGCTATCCTTCATCCATTTATGGATTTGAATATATATGAATTTATTTATGGTATTGAAAATATAGATCAACATATTCACTATTATGTAAAATATAAACGTGATATTTCTCCCTCTATGTGATGGTAATTGTAAAAAATATCTTCTTGAAATACAATCACCCATAACATGTCCGTTGTGACAAGACATTGAGAGACTGATGATATCAGCATCTGATAGATAATCGGTACAAAATTCAAAATCTTCTTCAACAATATATCATTACTCAACACAAACTTATGAACAAATTTGATACATTATATACCATTTCAAAATATTCACATAAATTTCATTAGGTTAAATCTATCTATAATGAATCAATAAACTTAGTTGAATATCTCTAACCAAGTGAATCATTCGGTGAAAAATTATATCAAAAAATTATAATGGGAACAACATATCTAATTAAAATAATAAGATTACAACCTCTTTATTCATGATTGTAAGCATTTCCATGTCTATAACTGTACATCATATGGCTTTGAAAATTAATCATGGTCTGGTTAATGTATGTCATTAATTTTTAGGTAGAATGCAATGTAAAACGACATGCATTAAATCTTACGTCAAAACATGATAGTTGTGTTAATTTAGATCATGTAACTTAACATTATTCATTGACATGACATTCTTGGTATTTGATGAATGCTTATCTAGAACTTTTACACAATTAAGGGAAATAAAAAATTACAATTTTTCATGTCTAGATTGAGTGTAAAATATTTGAGGAAGAAAATTCCAATTTTTACCCTTCATCAATGCTTAGTCTTCAATTATTCCCATGCCAATCATGTCCAACATAGCCTTGATATAATTTTTTAAATAACATTTTGTAACATTCCAAAAACTCTATCAAAAACATTTTTTTCCATATGAATGACATCAATAAAATGTATGACCTAAAAAATTCTAGTAAGGTAATTCAATGAAAATTGATCACTTTTTCCAACCGGATTTTTTATGGTTTTTCAATAATGGTATAATATAAATAGTTTGAATGTCATTTAAATTGTTGAACAGTTTATAACAAGTTAGTAGATATGGTGTTGCACCTTGTTTAGTATTCCCATAAAATGTTTTCATCCAGGATCCCTATTTATTTTATCAAAGTAAAAATTACCTATTTCTAAAAAATGAAATCACTGAAGAAAGTTTCAACCAAACTATGTGTGTGCATTCTTCAAAAATGGTACACCCCAACATTAATTTATTTATATAGCCTAACAAATTTCAATAAGAATGAAAGACATTTATCATTTCATACAATATGGACCTCAATGTGAATTATTCACTTCTATGAGCATCAAACATTATAACACTTGTATTCCACATTAATTTCATATCTTCATTAAATAGATCCAAATAGACATCAATATCATTTTTAGGTTATTTTGTACCAGATATAAGCATATATAATATAATGAGTTTGTGCTACATGGATAACCATTTTGAAAATTTATAATTTGACTACATAATCAACCATGTACTATGAGTACTAATCTATACAAGAAAATGATTTATTCTATCTATAGATAATTCAAGATAAAAGTTTCTCATATCATTTCCAAAAATAGGATACTCGTAATCAATTTAATTCAAACTAGGAGATTTTTTTGCATTACGTTGTTTCTCATATTTAATTATTGAATTTTTGTTCCATAAAAATTGCCTCACATTTTTCTGAGATCAATATAGTCTTCAAAACTTTGGAATGAAAGGAAAGTACCATACACCTTTCTAAGGACATGATTCATCTTTATAATATCGATTCATTCAACAATTAAGGAATTTTATAAGTGATTCATGGTCCTTGAGAATCAATATGATATCATTTGGACAAGCATGTATTTTTTAGAGATCATTCACATTTAATATAGAATAAATTTAGAATAATATTTTTGACAAGGGTGTTCATTTTCTTCTGGTAGCATATCATCTATGAGAGAAGTAGATCAATAAAGATGGTGTCACTCCATCTACATCCAAATTTCAAATTATATAACTTCAATATAGCTAAAAATATTGTTTATTTAGTAAAAATAGTATAAAATGGTCTCTTATTGTAGATATTTAACTTCTCAAACAACTTTTTAAAATCTTGAAGGTCATATTGAATTTCCGTTTTCATTTCTTCCATAAAATCTCCATCAAAATTTAACCAAGTATTTGTATCAAATTATCCATAAACCATAGTATCATCTCAATAGGTGTGAACCTTTATTTTTTAACTATTTTTATTCCAACATTTATTTCTCTGATATATCCAATGAAAAATCATATGTTCTTTCAAATATTCTAGATTCATTTTTCTTGAATAACAACAATGTAAACACAACAAAATTATTTAAGAGTAGTTGTATGAATTATCTATTGAAAACTTTATGAAATATTTAACTCCATCACCAAAACGTTTTTCATACAATTAGTGTTCATCCATTTTAAATACATATCCATATTATTAGGTTCATAAAATATTCACTTTGTACAAAAAAATGAATAAAAAATTCTAAAATATTCATAATCAAAGGGTAAAGTTATATATAATTATAATAAGGGTAACCCAACATTTGAATGTTTCATACAATTTAATAATGCTTTCAAATAAATGGGTAATTGAATTTAAGAAAATAATTACCCCATTGGTGGTAGGTGTTATCCTATGAATTCATCCAAAATGATCACTGGTTCCCAGTTCGGGATGACTACTACTCAAAGTAGGTCAGACAACATAGGTGCATGTCTAGAAGAGATGGGGGATGAGTCTCATGTAACAAAATGTAATAATAACTATTTTATAGATGAATCAAATGAGGATGATAGTTTTCTTATTAAATATAAATGTTCTCGGGATAGGGAGTTGGTGAAGCACTAGACAACATTTCTTTGTTGGATTCTAAAAGTTTAAAAAAGTAACAGCAAAAGTATGATCCCTAAAAGGGGGTCCTTGATTGGTGTTAATGTGAGAAGGCTCATCTAGATGGTATTGCATGCACTCATGATGAGACAATCATTGAATTTTCATCATTCAAAGAAATCCTTAAATTACTCCATTAAAAGGGAGCGACCTTTGGTTTGAGGATAGAATTTCATAATTTTTTAGCTTCATATGAGGCCAAGGCCATTGGAGTGGGTTCATGTTTAATATAATCTGGGTTGATGGAGTTAGTGACATGAAATTTCCATGGTATTATTATCAATATATATTATGTAGGAGGTGATATTTAGTGTATCTAGGAGGTATTTGAAAGTTAATTTGATTATATAATTTAAATGGATGGTGGTTATGTATGAATGATTTTTATTGAAATAATAATTGTATGATAGTGAAGTTGATAAATAAATTTTTATACTACTTGGGGAATCTATATTTCACCACCATTCCTAGAAAATAGATTGTTTTACTAAAATTATTTAATTTTAGTCTAGGTTATTAATTAGATGTTTTCTGGGAGAAAAATCTGATAATTTTAGGATGGTTTCTATAACCTTTCTAGGTGGGATACTAACAAGAGGGAAGAGTTGATGTTTATTCATTTCTTCACTTGGTACGTGGTGCTCCAAGTGGTGTTTCATTAAAGGTAAGAGTGTAGATTTAATGGAGTTGGAAAGTTCAAGGGAATATCACCTTTTAGAGGACAAATGTCTCATATGATTAATTCAAAGATCCATAAAAACTATCATTAAATTGAAATCATATGGAACATTTTTCCAATAACAAGTATCGGTCAACCCTTGATCCTTATTCCCTTTAATAATGATGTTTTTCCAATTATTGGTAACCACTTAAAGCATAAATGTTTCCACTCTTATTTATTCTCATTTACTATGTTTTGATACACTTTACTTCTTAAGTCAAAGGATTTCAAATCATTATTTCATGTATAATTAGAAAATATATTTTTAAAAATGTCAAAAAAATGGATTTCTTACTCTATTGAATCCCTTATAAACATTTTATTAACATAATAATCATTAAAAAATATATTGGAAACATAAATTTTATATTATTATATAGTAGAATTTCAATTGGAAATTCAATTCCTTGATTTCCATTTAATTGTGACCTAGATTTCAAATTTTGTGTCAAAATATATTTCCTCGGAACATACATGGTCATGTAATCACATGATTTTGACATAGGGTCAAGGAGCATATAATTTCATGAAACTAATTGTTGAAACTGTTATTGATGACAAAAGTGAAGTTGGATTCCATGTTACACTATTTTTTGGTAAATTAATCTAGACCATGTATTATAAGGATACCGAAATATATATTTGTACTATAACCCAATAACGAACCCATATTTAAAAATAGTCAAGTTATCAATCATAGGAATATTTCATATATCCTAAAATATAAAAAACACTATTCATTTTTCTTAAAAACACCACAAATACATTCCATTAATAGAAAATCCAAAAATATTATTTAGCATGGATTTGACATCACTAAGATCAAAAAAATTCACATCCCATGTCTAATAGATAGCGCAAGACATTATAAAAATTTAAAATTACTAAAACTCTATCTTATATAGTTTATTAATTCCATAGTCCTGGATTAGAAGATAAAACTTATACATACCCACATACTTCAATCCATGACTAAATTTTTTGTTCCCCACCCCTCGTATTTAAGGTAACTCGAATGGAAAAGAATTCGAAAATCATTTTCTCGATATATAGATTAACCAAGGAAAACTCACATGCCTTCAATCCAAAGAGTATTATTCTAATTAAAAAAGAAATATAGCACTATAAAACACCATGAAACCTGCTGTTGAATTGACAGGTCCATTATATAAATATTTATTTTAAGGAGAAAATAGGATAAATCAAAAAAATGATTTTGTTTCCAGAAATAATGAGAAATCACCATACCCTTTCAACTATATCTGAACATGATGTAAACCTTATAGTATAATTTCAAAAAAATTATACCTCAAAACTTATATATTAACTTTGTCATATCATTAATATCGAAAATAAAATATACGCTAAACCCAAATAAGAAACCTATTTAATGGGTCACTCAAATAATAAATAATATTAATCAAAACCATGTTCTTACATTTAAAACAACATATTCTTATTCTTAGCTCACAAAAAATTAATTCAATGTTTATTTTAAAAAAATGGAAATTTACCCATTAAATCATGTAATACCTCTATAAATCAATTTTATAAAATCCATTACTATTAATATTAATTTTGAAAACCAATTAACAAAACAAACTATAAAACCATTTCATAGAAATCTAAATAATATAATAAAAAACAAAAAATTAAGACAGTGATAGTGGAGAGGTGGTCAGGAAGGTAGAGGCGGAAGGTTTGCTGCATCCGTCCATCGAGGATGTGGAATATAGGGAAAGGGAGGTCGGCCTAGGCTGAAGACAGTGATGGTGGGGATGTGAGGCGTCAAAAAGAATGAAATTAAGGACAAAAAACATAGTTTGGACCATGTATGTGTGAGACAGGTTATCAAATACATTGATAAATTAGATTGAAGGAGAAATAATACCATAACATTGATTTTAGAGTTGATTCATCTGAGAGAAGGATAGGGGGAGCGACGACAGAGTTTATCATCTACAAGATATTGAACAGAGTAAGGGAAATCGATTTAGTTACGGTTATATTTAAAATATCGAGAAGGATTTTATTAGTGCTTTCAAAAAATGGGCTAATCAAAAGGGGTTTTATCTGCGTTAAAATAATAACCCCTAATAAAGACCTAAATAATTAAATTTAATAATATAAATAATATAATTAAAAAATATAATTGTATATAAATGTAAATATGTTAAAAAATTATAAATATGTATTTATAAATATAATTATTAATATATATTTGCAATTATAATTATATATAAATATATTTATTAATATTTATATATAATTATAAATATATTTAAATAAATATATATATTTATATGATTATAAATATATTTAAATAAATATATATATTTATATAATTATATATATTTATATAATTATATATACTTATAAAATTATATATTTTTATATAATTATATATACTTATATAATTATATAATTATATATTTAAAAATTATATATATATAATAAAAATATATAAATAAAAATTTAAATATTGTAAATATATTCATTATTTATATATATTTGTTATAATTTTCAAATTATTTTAATACATAATTATTTATTTATAATTATTAGTATATAATTTTATAAATAGAGTAAGTATACATTTATAATATTTATTTATGAATATATATTTTGCTTTATTTATGAATACTTAAATTCAATAATGTCAAAAACGAGAGAAATCGAATAATTAAAAATGAGCTGACTTTAAAAATATTAAAAAAATTCATATATTTTATTAATTATACAAATTATAACAAAAATAAAATCTTTATATATATTGAGATGAAGATGAATACATATTGAAAAAATTATGACATTGTAACTAAATAGGTATAAATAAATAATAGAAAATGAATATATTCTAAAAAATAAAAAAATATATTAAAATTAGATAAATAATACTGACTCAGATGATATTAAAAATAAATAAATCACATTTACTGATTAAAAACATAATATATTAAATATATTAAGTTTCCAAATGAAATTATAAAATGAATATTAAAATTTGAATTAATTTCATACATATTAGGTGCGTATATTACTATATAATATTTCATTAATTACGTAAATATTGGTGATTTTGAAATTAATGTGTACATATATACACAAGTTTGATATATGTCAAATTGGATAATGTGATTATATAATATGTAAAATCTATTAATGAAATAAATAAGACAAAGAATGTATAAATTTAGAAAATGAAAAAATGCTACTAATTAAATAGATAATTTGAAAAAAAATCAAAATAAATATTTATATTGGTTAAAATGAAAATGAATACATGTTAATTATATTGATTACAACCATATTAAAATTATTAAATGTTAATGAACAAACATGTATAAAATAAATATTAGAAAATTGATAAAATTACAAATATATAGAATAACTAAAAATTGAAAATTAATAGATTAAAAAATATATATAAAGATGCATTGGGGGTATAATTACATCAAACACACACAGATCGGAAAGGTTGGTCATATCCCCCTATGGGATATCCCACACATAATGCCTTATTTTTATTTATTATGGATGGTTTAAAAGCCTAGTGAGAATGAACCCCATTGATGGCCCATAAGCTATGGTCTAAAGGACCCGAGAGGCCTAAGCATTATGCCCTGTCCACATTTGTCATCACTCAAGTCACTAACCCTCCTCAAGCAATGTGGAATCTCCTACTAGCATGATTTTCTCCCCCCCCCCATCATCTATATTTATTGTAGCCAACTTGAGTCGTCGATCTGCCTTGGCATAATTTCCACCGCCAGACCACATCTCTTTGGACATTGTCATCTTCAACACATCGACAATCCCCATTTATTGGCCCACATAATCTATTCAAGGACCTTCATCACCTACAGGAGACCACCCTACAAATTAGGACCTGTCAGGGTCAATCCCCCTGACCTAATGCAAATTAGAATTCACATGTTCCACTCATATGGGGATCATCTACAAAACATATTAAATGAATAAATATTTAAAATCTATAAATTATAAAAAAAAGTAATCACACACTTAACAATATAAAAAAACAAATTATATTAAATGAATGCATGTTAAAGATGTGTGAAAATTAATTAATTATATATAATTAAATAATTACTACTTTTTTTATAAATAATAAAAATGAATAAATTTATTAAATATTCAATATATTAGTTAAATAACTAATATTATATTTATTACTATATATATTAAAAAAATTATTCGTTTTCAAATAATTTTAATCATTTTTATTAATTATTAAAAATAAATTAATTTTTAAATTATATATATATAATTAATATACTATTTCTTAATATATATATATATATATTAAATTTATTCTTTTCTTAAATAATTTTATTCATTTTTATTAATTATAAACTATAAATTAATTATTTAGTTATATATATATATAATTAATATACACTTTTTTATAATCTATATAAATTAAATTTTTTCTTTTTTAAATAATCTTATTCATTTTTATTAATTATAAATAGTATATTAAAATTTAATTATATATATAATTAATATACTATTTATTATTATATATATTAAATGTAATTATAAAAAAATTAGTGGTTGGTCCAATCCAGCTCATGAACCCTAATGAATATACCAGGCAAGTCCAGTCAGAGGCAAAAACCCCTGACCATTTATTAACTGAAAAGAAAAATTACAGCAAACAAGCAGACAAGAAGATGGATGAGGGTGAACAGCTTGCCCACATCCAAACAACAGTCCCAGCCACAAAAAGAGAACAACAAATCAAATTTCACAACCCCATTCTTTTTCTCCCAAAACCAAACACAACCTCCAAAAATCATGGATAACACATAAAAACTTCACAAATATGAAAATCCCAGAATACCAGACAATCCGGGCCACAACACCAAATCCAGAATTCGAAAGAAACCTAGAAATATTTGAATATTATCACCCATTATAGAATTCACAATATGAGCTTTGTCGAGAACCATTGTGCAATGCAATCAATGAGTGCCCCAGAGCAGATTCTTCCAAAGCACATCCAACACAAAAATGCAGAACCAAACAACCAAAGAGAAGCAGCAAGAAAATTCAAATTCAAAAATAGAAGGAAAATACGGAGATCAAGAACCCATCACCATACCGAAGACCACTCATGTGTTGAAGCTCACTGAAAAACGCAAGCCAAAACCTAGCTCCCATCGCCACCATCCAAAGGACGCACGTGAAGCCGCGGTTGTAACCCTCAGTCGTAGCAATTGGAACTCAACCGTTGGACCTCCGTTGTGCCGCCTAGAGAGCCTTATCTAGTATAGGTGGAATGAGGCGAGAGGTAGGCCAACAGCGATGAGAATGGCCTAGGTGGACGAGACCATGATGTCTCACGAGGTCACTGCAAGAGAGAGAGAGCTGTCGGACGTCCGCCGATCTACGCCGAGGTGGAGAACCAAGCTGATCCGAGGCATAAGGGAGGCGGCAGCAGGGAGAAGCCCTAGGGTTCCAGCACCCCTTACGGGCTCATCAACCTTAGGATGATAGATAGTATTCAACCCTAATGAATATATGTTTAAATAAAAATAAATATATATTAATTATGTAAATTAGAGTTATATTAAAAACATTAAATGTTAAAAAAATTATTAATAAAAAAATTATTAAGAAAAAAATAAATTTAATATATATATATATACAGTAATAAATATACTATTAATTATTTTATTAGTATATTTATTATTTGATAAATTTATTCATTTTTATTAATTATAAACATTGTATTAATTATTTAAATATATATATATATATATATAATATTTTCATACTTTATTAATTTTTACTAAAATAATCAATATACTATTTATTAATATATATATTAAATTTGATAAATTATATATATTTATATAAATAATTAATATAATAATTATTAATATATTTCAACATGTATATATATATATATTAATAAATACTAATATTTAATATATATCAAAATATTTATATATATATTAGTATCTATATATACATATATATCAATATATATTTTTATATATGAAATAAGAATGAAAATATAAAGAAAATGGATAAATATACAAGAATATTATAAAGAAATAAATTTTAATAAATATTATGCAAATAAAAATAAAAAATTAACAAATTTAATATATATATATATATATATTTATTTAATATAATAATATATATCCAAATATATTTTTAAATATAAAATATGATTTTAATTGTAAAAAAATTAATTAACTCAATTATCCCTTCCTACTAACTATGAGTGGGTTAAAGATTGGGGGTACATGGAGTGAACAGAGGAGTACAGACGGTGCACCAAAGCCTATAGGGCCCATGCATGTAGGCACATTTCCATTTAGGTGTGTGGATAATATATGTGGGAGCTCATCCCTATAATAGGATTCTTGTGTTCTTTTATCATAGAATGATAGAAAGGGAATGGGTCGACCATCCACAAGTTTGATATGGGACACACATGCATGATTTCTTTAGTTTTATCAGCACTATAAAAAAGCACTCATAAAGGTAACCTTTATTTAGTGCTAAAAAACACTGATAAAAATGTTATTTTATCAGCGCTTTTTTAGTGCTCATAATAGATACCCTTTAACATCACTTTTTTTAATGCTGATAAAAGAAACATTTATCTATGATTTATGCATTCACTGATTAAATCTAGTAATGGATAAACCCAAATCTATAGTAGTGTATGACTCTAAGTGAAATTTTTCAATATAAAAGAGTAAATTTTGTTTAAAACATGTGCCACCTAACTAATATTGATAAAATGAGAGTAGATTTTTTTAAACTCTAGAAAAATAATTCATAATCCATTTGTGATGTGTAGAAATCAAATGCACATCAATCATTCATAGGATGTGGTTAGTATGACTCGATGTTTGTTTTTTGAATGTAAAAGTGTCATTTTAGTATAAAATTTGTGAGGCATTGAAAAAATCGAGTAAACAAAATCAAAATATTTCCAATATTCTGGAAAATAATCAATAATTAAATTTTCAAGTATAGGAATTGATCACTTGTTAATCTGATACACGATGTGGGTGGTATTTCTCAAAGTGTGTGTTTTTAATATAAGTGTCGTTTTACTTTAAAACACATGTCATATAGACAAAAATGAGAAAATGAACTTATATTTTTTTAAGACATTATGATAATGATCCATAATTTATTTTTGACATGTTTTAATCAACCACACAACAATCTAACTCATGATGTGGCCAACATTAATCAAATTATCTGTTTTCAATAAAAAAAGTTTGATTTTAGTTTAAAATGTATGTCACATTCTAAAAAATGTGAAAATGAGCTCAGAATTTTTTTTATAAATTAGGAAAATGATCCATAATTCCTTTGTAATGTGTAGAAATCAATCACACATAAATCTGGTACACAATATGGTTATTATGACTTGAAGTGTGTGTTTTCAATATAGAAGTATCATTTTAGTTTAAAACCCACATCGCATAGCTAAAACCAAGTAAACTGATTATATTATTTTCAAAGATTATTAAAATAGTCTTTAATAATTTTTTAATGTATGGGAATTTACCGCACATCAATTTAACAAATGATGTGTGTGGTATTAGTACAATCATGTGTTTTCAATATGAAAGAGTCAGTATAGTTTAAAAAGTGTATCACATAACCAAAATAGAAAAAAGGATTGGATTATTTTAAAAGATTACAAAAAATGATCCATAATTCATTTTTGACATGTAGAAATTGACCACACATAAATCTAACACATTATGTGGTTAGTATGGATTATTGTATGTGTTTTCAATATAAAATTGTCTTTTTAGTTTAAATGACATGACACATATCTAAAACTAATCAAATACGTTCTGATTATTTTTAAACATTAGGGAAATGATCCATTACTAGTTTTTGATATGTAGAAACTGACCAGGCATCAATCTGACAGATGATGTAGCCAGTGTGACTCAATGTGCATGTTTTTAATATAAAAGTTCCATTTTAGATTAAAACATGCATCACATAACTAAAATTGGGGAAATAATATCATACTATTTTCAAAAAATTTCAAAACAATCCATATTTCATTTTTAGTGTGTAGGAATTTACCACACATCATCAAACACACGATGTGATTGGTATGTCTTGAAGTGTGTGATTTTAATATAGAAGTGTAATTTTAGTTGAATGATGTAATTATTTACTATTTTAGGGATTAAGATAATTAATAACTGAAAATATCATTAATATATTATTTAATTAAAAATATAATTTATATATATTATTAATTAATAATTTAATTAATAAATAATAATATAATTATTAATAAATAGTATAATTAATAATTAATATAAAATAAAAAAAATTATTTATCATGTGTGGATTATAATACATTAAAACTATAATTTTATTCTTTTTTTACTATTACTAAAATAAAAATTTGTGTTATTACAACGAAAAGCTTTTGTATAGAGGCTCACCATAGGAAAAAACCCATAAGAGTATTGATTTATTTTGTTTGTAAATTTTTTTATTAATTAAAAATATGAAATCATTGTAATTATTTGGTATGTAAATTTTGGATTGAAATTGTGGTGCAATGTAATATTTTTATCCCAATATGGTTTTCTATATATTTGAATACTAGTATGTTCAAGATCGTTGATTTGGTTAATTTTTTATAGGATTATTATAGGGTTACAACTTCATAGCAGATATTATGACTTTTATCAGTAGTATCCAAGTGTAGATAAATTGTTCGTGCATTTAAAGTCACTCAAATTATGATTGCTTTTTATCACAAACAAATCCATTTTGTAACATTGATAAAGGTCATTTATTTAGTAGTGAATATTATTTTGGAATGTGGGTTTCATGTCAAAAAAACATGTAATGGTCATCAAATAGAAGCACATCAAACATCTAACACATTTCTTAGTACCCCTAGTTCCTGGTGACATAACACCCATATGAGAAAGAAAATATTGTAGAAATTGATTAACTATGAGATTTATATTCATAATATTTTTAGTAATAATAACAATATGTGTGTGATTGATTGAAAATAATTTTTTTATTTAATATATGTGATTTTAATTCACTTTGAATTTTAAAATTAATTTTTTTTTATTTCTATGTGATTTAATTTTATTATTTAAGAATTTTATTAATATTATTTTATTTGATTTTTTTGACAATCAAAGGAGAATATATAAAGATCAAAGATTACTAGAAGAAATGAAAATCATCCATGAAGAAAAATTATCAAACCAAACATGGGCCTTATCATAAAGACCTCGAGTCACCAATAGGTGAGCTACAATATTCCCTTCTCTTTTGATTAAAGAGAAAGAGCATGCTGATTAGAGTTTAGTGAGATACTTAATATTAATGATCATAAATCTAAATGGTTAGAATCCACTATGTTTTTTAGGATATAATTGATGATGTTAAGGAATTCCAATTCAATAATGATGGATTTCAATCCTCTCTCAGGAGTGAAATTCACACCAACACAATAATGGTGTGGGTTTAGGCCACCAGAGGTTCCCATAGAGCATTAATCGACTATTGTTTAGTAAAAAATCCATCTAAAGGGACCTTAGACCATATTTCCAGAAATTTATAAGCCCACCCTGGGAGATGGATGTGTCTACATTGATCATTAAGACCCCATAAGGGGGGTTAAGTAGATAAACATGGGTGAAAACTTGAAATCTCGCTCTGAGTATCATGTCGCATCCACGTTTCCATCTAACAAGTGGCCTTCTCAATCAATATGGAATAAGGTCTTGATATCTGATTAAAAATGAGGTGTTTTATTCTATACCATATTATCTAATCCATGGGGTATAGTGAAACCATTGTCTCTATAGGAAGGCCATACACCAATATCATTAGCGGTGATGAAAGATCAGGTACGAAATCCACAAGATTTCTCTTAATTGATCCTCATTCAATCCACACATCCTTTGAACCAGGACATAAAATGATTGTATGCATGGGGGATTCCATCTCGGCCAATAACAATGGGAAAATATGATCAACAAATACATATATAAAAGAAAGAAAGTACTTTCAGGGAAGGATAACAAATAAAAAAATTTCACTAGAAGTAACAGATCTTTGTTGGGATCTCCAAATTCTAAATATACATCCAAATAACATCTTCCTCTATATTTTGAGCTTTGAACACTGACATATAGCCAAAACTAATAGCGTAAGATCCTAAATTTTTCTTGCTCTATGTGTGATAATCCATCCATATATCCATCATGAATGGAATGCTAAAAATAATTCTTCAATCACTATCATTAATCAAGGACCAAAGTTTTTCAATTCACTATCCATTTCATACATAATTAAATATGGAGTGGATAGTTTCATTTTCAAAACCAAGGACCATTAGGGAAGTTTCCTCCATCCCATCACTATCTTCCAACCATGGGTCCTTGCAAATGTTGACCTTATTTTCATCCCTTTCCTTCTAGAATAACCCATTACCAAGTATCTTACATAATACCCAAATGATTCTCTATAGTAATCTGGGGCCTGGGACTAAAGATGATCCTTGAACGTTCAAGTGGGTCTGGTACATAACTTGGAGAATCTACACACAGAGTGAATCAAGGAAGATAAAAAGACTACATCCCTTCTTATAAATAAATTCTTTGTTGAAGAGAAAAAGATCCAAAAATACAATTCTCCCACATTATTTGTGGGGGAAAATAATTTCCTAGGATATACGGTCATTTTTTTCTTCAACTATTAATACCCCACTAGAAGTTGGTGATCCAGTAGTGAATATTTTTAACAATAATTCAATGGAGTTTGAAAACGGACACGACATAGCTTATAACCGATTAAACCACTTCTTTAATAAGAGTCCCCTTCACTACTTTAAATATGATCTTGGGTGTTTGGCCTTCTATTTTTTTTCAATTATATAAATGATAATTGAAAATATCAATTTATTTTAATGAAAAACAATCATAGTGAGATCAATAAATTTTTAATTTTTATTTACCACCTAGAAACCTGAAACATGGCTATGATTAATCATCATGCTGGACAAAATAATTGCACTAAAATAAATTTTTTACTCATCCATGTAATCTAGATGTCCTGATGCCATCTAATAGAGTTATATCATTTAAAAAATAGATATTCACACTTCATGGATGGATCTTTAGAAGAGAAAGTCACCCATAAAAAACCATAGAGAAATGGTTGGGCTTCGATGATATATCTTTTCCCCCACGAATAGTGTTAGTATTCACTTCCACTAGACTAATATTGGAAAGTACATTAACTATTATAATAAAGAGTAAAGGGGAAATAGGGTCCCCCTAAAGAAGAACCTGAGAGGGAATAAATCCCTAAGAAAGGAATCTACTAATTTTAATCCTAAAAGATACCAATGAGATGCAATTCATGATAACTTCAGTCCATTTAGAATATAAACCCATTTTATCATAACAACCAGAAGTAAGGTCCACTTCACTTTGTCGTATGTTTTTTTCATATCGATCGTCCAAGCCATAAAACCTTTTTTCAATTGATTGTGTTTTTATAGAGTGAAAAACCTCATGGGACACAATATCATTGTTCCTGATGAGCATTTTTGTGATAAAGGAAATTTTATTTTCAGAAATAATTATAGGTAACCATGTTTCTAGATGGTTGAACAATATCATTAAGAAAATATTATAGGATACATTTCATAATTTAATTATCCTGAGATTTGAAGACATGAGGGGTTTTTTATTTTTTATATATGGGTGATGAGGGTTTATTTGGGGGAGAAAATGTTTTTTTATCTGTCGATATATCCTTCATAATAGCTAAAATATATATCCCATAAATTTTACAACATCTTTTGAAGAAGAGGGAATGGAATTCATCTGACCCTAGAACTTTTGTGGAATGGATTTTCTTGGGTTCCCTTATGATTTCATCATCAGTGAAATATCTTGTAAAATTACGATACATTTCATCTGTATTCATTGGTTTAATGAAGGAATCATTTTTTATTGAAATTGAAGGAACCCGTGCAACATAATGCTTTTAAAAAATATTGTGATAATTTCATGGATCCCTTCCTCATTAGACATTGATCTATAATAAGAATCATAATTTATTGAGATGCATTTATTATGATGTTTTGCGAAGTCTTTAGTGTGTAAATAGTTCATGTTATCATCACCTTCTTTGATGTGGGGTTTTTCAGCATGCATTTCCCAGAAGGATTAATTAATATGAAGAGTAGTATCAATCTCCACTTTAAGACTTCTAATTCTAGAAAGGTTAGTATCATAGTGGGTATGGGAAAGGAGGTCTTTCAAATTCCTTTAGATTGAGTCAAAGTAACTTTTCGGTTTTATTAATTTAAAGTTACTCTAGGGTTTTAGTTCAAACGCCACTTGGTAGATGTTTTTACCCAAATCTGAGTATCCAGTCTTCCAATAATAACAGATCACTTCATTAAATTCTCTATTTTTATTCCAAAAAACATTCAAACCTATAGGGTGTCACAAATATAATATTACTTTATACAAGTGAAATATCAATGATGATATAGAAGTGATTCGATGGTTTTGGGGATAAATTATTGACTTGGAAGAACTTGAAGAGGTTGGTCCATTTTTTAACCCCAAATAACTATCCAGATGCTTCATAATATGAGAAATTTTTGAATTCCATTGAAACCATATAGAAGTGATTATTCATTTCCAAGGTTAGATAGATTCATCAATGAGACTACTTTATATAATTCCACAATTGAGGAATAGGACCTACTGGTTCCCGCATTTTTAATTCTAGAACAAGGTTTGGTTAAAGTCTCATATGAAAAGGATCGGTCTTAGATGTCCTTCACATAGGTCTTTGAGGAGATTTCAAGACATCCACTTATCTATATAGGTGGTACATCCATAAAAACAAATGAAATCCCTAGTCAGGGAATCATATTGTCACATGGTGGTCGTAATGTGATTCTATAAGAAATTATTCACCCTGATATCCACCTTCTAAATATAAAGGAGTTATAAACCACCTCAGTAGCCTAGGTTAGAGACTGAGAAACATTTGTGTAAACCCAAATTTTTAGAGATTCCATCCATGTCCTTCTTTTCTAATATGGTTCGGATAGAAAAAAATTCAGGGAGATTTCTAGTATAATGGAGCTGGAGCATCCAAACTGATCTTGGGTTGCCCATCCTATGATAGTTCCATGCGAGGATTTGCAAAAGAAAAATATATAAATATACTTGATCTCAATGAGATCCAAAAACAAATTTAATGATGAAATGATCACATGGGGATCTGATTGCAATCCATATAAAAAAAATATTTTTTCTAATGTTTCTTGGCTTGTATATGTTTTTAATAGATCAATATATGAAATATGTTGAAGAAAGTTAGTAAAGTAAAAAAACATACTTGGTTAGAAGGTAATGGGAATCCAGTTAAATTAAGGGTGTTTGAAATGTTGATAATCAAAACCACTCATCAGACTCAGTCCATCAATGTGAGTTATTGAATACAGTCAATTTTATTAGTATTTTGATAGAAAATATGATGTTGCAAGAAAACATATTGAGTCCCAATATAAAGGTATTATTGTAAAAAAAATATGTTTTAGAGTTTGAATGGCCCCGATAAAAATCATACGATGTGTTACTTATCTAGAAGTTCACATAAATAATAATTAATTTTTCAAACTTGGGATGAAATCCTTATAAAGTAAATAGGGATAGAAAGTGCATCCAATCATATTTTGGTTTGGCTGGGAAGAAAGAAGCTACTAGAATATTGGGAAGTTATAATACTTTCCATTATAAGTCAGACAATACTATTCAAATCCTAACAGTTCATAAAGTCACGAGGAAGTCGTGATTACAAAAAGGAGTATTTTAAAGAAGTGTGTTTCTGGTGTTGAAGTTTTCTGGTCTTAGTTCATTTATTTGAGAACAACAGACAATGAATTGATTGAATGATGATATGTTTTTTTTGGAACATGAGAAGATGAAGATGTTGTTTTTCAGTCAAACCAATAATCCATGAAATAAAAAAATTGGAGAATGATTTTTTAGAATTTTTTTGGTCTATTGGTATCATAATAATTAAATGAAAAGGAATTTTATTGATATCAGTCATCAGACAAGATGTCCCACCGATCCATCATATCATTTCTAACATTAATATTTCATTTTAATTGTTTGAATCCTTATGACATCAGCTACAGATTATCATAAAATTAAGAACTATTTTTATTGGACATTATTGGGACCAATGAAAATAAAAATAAGTGATGTTTTTGGGACCATTGAAAAATGGAATCAAAGATCAATAAACAACGTAGAAAACTATTTCATCAATAATTTTTTTTCTTTTTTTCATTTGGGTCATGAAAATGAGAACACTGATTTTTTTTTCATCAAGTGTTTAAAGGTTCGTCAAAATTTATGTGGTGTTGACCATTGGAATGATAGTGACACCAATTCATCAGAGTGAATCTAATATTGATCCATAAAGAATAGAATAACATCAATAAAATTCATCAGATGATGATCTTCATTGAATGTGGGATCATCATTCTAAAGAATTAATGAAAAGGATTAATACTTTGAAGAAATTATAGATATGTTCTTGATTCCAAAGTATTATCGAAGGATGTTTTTAATGTTATATAATGTTCTCAATGCATTAAAAAATTATTTTCAATTGATATAGAAAATATATATATAAATACTTTTATTGTTTACAAGAGTTCATCATAATAAAATGTCTTAATTTTTTTATATGTTTTTGTTATAATGAAGAATTGAATTGAAGAATCAAAATAAAGATTCATATTGAGAAATCAAACTAAAGAAATATTTTATAAACATGAATAATTATGTATTTTTGAGACGATTAGAGAATATTTGAGAGACTTCCAAAATTATTGAGAAGAGTTAAATAAGTCAAATATGGTGACTTAAATGAACAAGAAACTACGGAATTGGGAATTTCATTGAGTAGGAAAAGGAATTTTTTTCCCTGCCATTTTCATTCTAGGGTTCCTATAAAAGAATAGATTGGTACATTTGTACTTTGTAAACTTGATCTATTCACATGTGATAAAGCTCTGAAAATTGTGGGATAGGTATTGTGCTTCCAACCGATGTTTTCTTTTCATTTTGAATCTAAGGAATATTATCAAAGTTATGTTCAATATGATTATCAATCATGTTCTTTTAGATGATTTTTCATCAAAGCAAGCCCATCGGAGTGAGCCTATAGGAGTGACATCCATACCATAAATTCCATCAGAGAAACATCCATTTGACGGAGGAATTTTTATCTACCAATTGATTTTCTACTCAGTTGAAGAAGAAATATCAGAAAGAGAATTAGACTGAGGTGCGTCTGACGGAGCCCATAGGTTAAAGGTTACTAAATTGAGTAAAACGAGACATAATTTTATAAAATAAGTTTTATAGATAATTCTTATGGAGAGTGTTTCAAAACTAAGAAGTTTCATAGTCAATTTTTTTAGTTCATGAAGATTTTATGCCGATAAATTTTGATTTATCTGACTTGTGAAGGAATCCAATACTTTATGTAGTGGACCAGCAAAGAGGAAGAAATGTAATTCTTATAACTATGTATTCTTAATAGTTGTTGAAAAGGATTTTTTGTTTTGATGTGGAATATAAACAGCCATTGGAAAGTGGATACAAAACTGGATAGTTGGGGGGTATAACCAACTATAGCAGGAAAGATGCTACTAGGATTATAGAATTGTTCACTACTTATGCCTTTGTATTTTGGAAAGAAGATGGTGAAATAATCCATATTGGTTGGACTATCCAACTTGGAAAGGATTAGTTATTTGTACCAAGCCATGTAAATAGCAGGTGTTACCTTTTCTTTATATACGTTTCATAAAAAAGGTGAGGATTAGAAGTTATATTTGAGTGGATTGTAACATTAATAGGTTTCATAGGTTAATAAATTTTACTCAAGAAGTTAAGAAACATTCCTATAAAAGAATATAGAATCACTAATTCACCCCCCCCCCTCTTAGTGGTCTTGATCTTATTTGGGAATAAAAATTCATATCATTAACAGTTCCTTCTGAAAATCCATCTACGAAAATAGATTATTTCAACTATGCGCACTAAAAGTGGATTCCAGTCATTAATGGTAAGAATTATCTTATCTAGAAAGATTTAATGTTTCCATATTTTATGTCTCTTGGGTATGCTATTTTGTAATATACGACAAATGGATGTCCTCCTCGTATTGAGAATCCTCTTCTAACTACTACTGATAAGAAAAATCTTGAGAATGATTGAAGAGATAAAAATGATTTACTCTCATCACTAAATAAAATATATTTTCTTAGAGTAAAGGGAGTTGGAACATCCAAAAGTATTAGGGATAATCTAAAGAACATTTATAATGGAAATACAAAGGTGAAGAAGGAAAAGTTTCAACTTTGGAGACTAAAGTATGAAGATCTAAAAATGGGTGATTATGAATCTATTGGTGACTTCTTCACAAGGGTGAATAATGTTTTTATCACCATAACATGTCCTATAGAGAACATATAACACTAATCTATTGATGAAAATAACATGATAATTATTTCTGATAAGCTTGATTCCAAGGTTTCATCAATGGAGGGAGAAGATCCTAAAACTCTTTATCTAAATGATCTTTACAGTACCCTTTTTACTTATAAAATGAGAAGAGGAAAGGTTATGAAAAAAAGATAAAAGGGTGATAAAAAATGGTCTTTTAATCCTTATTAAAATGGGAAAAGGAAGATAGAAACGTTTAAGTATAATCAAGCTATTTGGAGGTAGAGGAAGAAACTGATGATTTCAGCACAATTGTTTCTCTCCCTTCTATGTAATATTATAAGGGGAAATGGAATGGGGAATATCTCAAGTGTTGGAATTGTGATGGGAAAGCACATTATTTACATAATTGTCTTTGGAATAAATTATAAGAGTATGATTCCAAATATGATGATGAGAAACCTTAAAAAAGTGTAAGAAACATAAAGAAAATTTCCCTTATGAAAAAAAGTAAGATAAGTTATCTAAGAAAAATAAAAAATAATGATTCCTCATCTAGTGATGAATCAGATCATCAAATTGTCTTTATTTCTCAACTTATAAATATAATTAATTCTTCAGGTATAGATGATGATGATGAATATATGACCTAAATGGAATGTATTCTCAAAAATAATTTAAAGAATGTAATTGAAAAAAATACTCAATTCAAGAAAGAAGGAAAGATGTTTCAGAAAGATATTAAAGGCATAAAATTAGAGAATGGTAATCTTAAAAGAAAACTATAGATTCATAAAAAAATATTGTTGGTAATGAAAATAGAAAAATTATATAATCTACACATGTTGAATAAAGAAAGAATAGAAAGTTTAGGATAGCTGAATCCAAAAAGATGATAGATGTTCAAAAAAATAGTTTGGATAAGAAATATGAAGATTTGTTATAAACAAAATCAATGATTTTTAAAACATAATGTTATATGAGAATTATGTGATAGAGCTTTACCAATACATTTGAATTTAATGTTTAAAACCCTAAATATGGTGAAAATGAAGTTTTACAGAAGAAAGATTGTGAGAAAACCTCTTTCACCAAGAAAGATTGGAATTCTTAGGGAAATCTCCCTCCTATGAAACTGGTCCAAAATTTGTAAAGAAACAAGAATCAAAATTTATTAACAAAGTCACTATTAGTATTGAAATTAGATATCCATACTTCACTATTTATTTTGGGGAGTTTTTGAACACATCGATTATTCATGCTGGTATAACATATCTCTACCAAGAAACAAATATGCATTAAGGGGGTGCTATGATGAAAAAAGAATATCAAATGTTACTAAAAATTATGTGGAACCAATAAACGAAACTCATAAGATAAAAAATTCTAATTATATTAAGAAAATAGAATATGTTGAGTTTTTAAATAAATATTTCTTAGTTATTTTTATAGAACAAGTAACAATGGATAGAAAATTGGAAGAATAACAAAAAATCAGTTGATGAAAATAGGACGAAAGATGTTTCTCAAGATGTGAGAAAAGTTCATAAAAATATATCAATATGTTGTGGTTTGATTATTAATATAATACATAAGAGATGTGACAAAAAAGGGGCATGCTACTAAAATATATATGATTATCTTTCATGAGAAAGAAAAAGTAACGAAAGTGATATTAAAAACTCATTATAATAGCAAGGTTACTAAAAGGGAAAATAATTTTACATATTTATGGGAATAGTCAAATGATGAAGAGAAATTTGTTACAAAATATAATAAGGACGTAAAAAAGGAATAAAATATATCCAATTAAAAATCCAAGAAGAAGAGGAAAATTTTAGGGCTGAGATAGGACTCATAGTCAAATTTTTTCTTATAAGAAACTATAATTTTTATCTTTATTATAACAATTTATATATATATTTACAAACTTGTAGGGAATTGAAGGAGTTGAAATGAAGAAGCTTATGTTTTTTAGTCTCTTTCTTTTCTTTCGAAATAATGTTATGAGGTTATGATTATTTTGTTTCATTGAAATTTTATTTTTATACACTTAAACATTCTGATACGTCTGTTTAGATGGGTGCAAGTTACTTTTATATTAATAAATATTCTCATGTATTCCCTAGATATGATAATATTAAAAGAAAAAAGAAAATGTATTACATGAAAGTTGAGTTATGGAAAACATTAATAACCTTGATTATACACTCTTGTTTACTACATTAGGTTCACCAATGTTGACTTAGAGTTGTTTAGTTAAAGTATCTTTGTTAATGAACTCATGTGATACTTATGGTGTCCAAAAAAAGAGTTTCAATTATTTGAGATGAATAGTTATAACCTTTTCAAATGAGATAATTTTTCATGGCCCCTTTGAATTTGATATTCAATAAGGTCGAGAGATAATAAAAAGGGGTAGAAAATAAATGAATGTTGATAAGACATACATGGAATAAATATGAGTATTAACAGAAAACATAAATGGGGATATTGTTAGGCCCAATTTTTTGTTTTATTTTTTATCAATAGATCAATATATAAAATATATTAATGAAAGTGTGTAAAGTAAGTAAAGAAATTACTTGGTGAGAAGGTTTTGTAAATCTAGATAAAATAAGGGTTTTTGAAAAGTTGACAATAGTAACTAATCATATGACTCAGTCCATCGGTGTGAGTCATTGAATATGATCAATCAGATTGGGATTTTGAAAGAATGTTGGATGATTCTAGTAAAAATATTGAGCCCCTAGAGAAAGGTCTGATTTTAATAAGAAGGTGTTTTAGAGTCTGAATGGACCCAACAAAAATCTAATGATGATTTATTGATATTGTAATTCTCAAAATTAATAAGTAATCTATTAAGCTTGTGATGAAAGACTTATGATGAAAAGGGTGAGAACAAGTGCTATAAAACATATTGATTATTGTTTGGAATGATAGAATCTACAGGAATAATGATAAATAAAAATAAATTCCATTGTAAGATAGATGATGTTATTCCAATACTAAAAGATCCTAAATTCATGAGGAATTCGTGCTTACAATCGGGAGTTTTTGAAAGAAGGAACCTGCTAAAGTTGAAGGTTTTTTGTCTTAGTTTATAAATGTGAAATCATCGGATGATGAATTGTTTGAAGAGTGAGATGTTTTGTTCAAAATGTGAGAAGATGAAGATGTTGGTTTTCAGTCTGACCAATAATCCATGAAATAAAAATCTTTTGAGAATGATTCTAGTGAATGTTTTTAGTCTATTTCTATTGTAATCATGAAAGGAACAAAAGTTTGATATTGACACCAATCATCAGAAATGATTTTTCATCGATCAATCAGAGGAGTTCTAAAACTAATTTTTTATTTAAATTATTGGTATCGTTATTACATCAGATGCAGATGATCATCTAAGGTAGAATTTTTTTATTAGAATTTGTTGGGACCAATGAAAAAATAAAGTAGTGATGTGTTTTGGATCAGTGAAAACTAGAATTAGAGATTGATCAATA
Source organism: Viscum album (assembly GCA_963277665.1). Classification (NCBI taxonomy): domain Eukaryota; kingdom Viridiplantae; phylum Streptophyta; class Magnoliopsida; order Santalales; family Viscaceae; genus Viscum; species Viscum album. Next base: position 1,527,135,579 of record OY728138.1, on the reverse strand, counting down.
ATTTATTAAATAATTTCATTAATGAAAACTGTTGCATGTTTTAAATTTTGTTAAGAAAATGATAAGAACTATTTTTTGTATTAAGTGGGTCAAGGTTCATTAGACATTATGTGGTGCAGAACATCAGACTGGAGGTGACACTAGTCCACAATAGTGAAACTAAGACCGATCCATCGGGAATAGACTAGCACTGATAAAATTCATCATACACTGAAATTCATTATACGTAGGATCATCAGTTGGAGGAATTAAAGAAGAGGATAAATACTATGAATCCATTTCAGATAGATTTTTTCTATCAATGTTTTTTCGGATGAAGTTTTGAACACTACATAATTTTCTCAATGAATTAACAATTTTTTTTCATTTCATATGTAACATTTGTATGATAAGGATTTCAGTGTATACAATAGTTCATCATAATGGGATGTCTTCATTTTTTCATATGTTTTCATCATAATGAATAATAAAAATGAAGAATATGAATGAAGAATCAAACTGAAGAGTTGGATTGAATAAATTTCTTATAAACTAAAATAAGTTCAATGTTTTTAGAAGACTCGAGAGGATTTGAGAAGCTCTCAGAATTATTGAGAATATTTTAAGGTTAAAGATAAATACATAATTGAATGAAAAAAATAGGAATTATAAATTTCATTTAGTGGGAAAAAAATTTGTTTTCCCACATTTCCTATTATAGGGTCCCTATAAAAGAAGATCATAGTAAATTTTTAATTCACTAACTTGAACTATTTAGGTACATTAGAGATCTGAAAATTTTGGGATAGGTTTTGATTTTCCAATTGAAGTTTGTTTTTCATGTTTAAGTTGAGGAAGATTATTAGAGTGATGTTCAGTCCAATCACCTATGAAAGTTCCATTGGACAACATTTCATCTAAGCAAGTCCATAAAAGTGATCCCATTAGCGCGACATCCATTAGATGATGGAATTGTGATATGTCATTTGAGTTTATAAATAGTTGAAGAAGTAATATCAGATGGAGAATCAGACTAAGGAATATTGGATGGATCCCATTAGATAGAGGTTACTGGACTATGGTGGATCAGACTAACTTTCTCTGAGTAAGTTTTCTAAATTGTATTTCTAGAGAATGTTTCAAGACAAAAAAATTCCTTATATAATTATTGACGTTCATGGGGATTGTATGCTAGTAAATATCAATTCATACTACTTATGGAGGAAGTAAATAATCTTTTAAGTGGATCATAAAAGAAGATGGAAAGTAATTTTTTTTACTATGGATACTTACAAGTTAATGAAAAGTATAGTTTAATTTTCTGGTGTGTATAACCAGCTATGAAAAAGTGGATACAGAAAAGGATATCTGACAGTATAACCAATTACATGAGGAAATTTTTTACTTTTACTGTATATTTTTTCAATACTTGGTACATTGTATTCTAGAAATATGATAGTGAAATAATACATGTCAGTGGGAGTATCCCACAAGGAATGGAGTTTGTATTTGGATAAACCCTTGTAAATATCATGTGTTTCCTTCTATTTATATTTCTTTAATTTAAATGGTGAGTTTGAGAAGTTATATTTTAGTGTATCATAACGTTAAAAGGTTTTATAGGTTACGAATGTTTACTAAAGAAGTTATGAAAATTTATTATAAAATAAAAAGGAACAACTGATCCCCACCAACCCCAAACCACCCCCTCTCAGTGGTCATGATCGTATTTGGGAACAAAAACATCTATAATGACCTGATTGTGACACCATAAATGAAAAAGATGAAGCAGATGATGTTGTGAAACCAATATTGACAAAATAGAAGAAAGTTCAAGATGATGAAGATGATGCCCAGTTATATGATAACTAATGGTTTGAAAATTATGAAAACCTAGAGAATTTGAGATTCATTCCGAATCATTGATGTGGGTTTACACCCATTTTCTATATTTTTTCCACTTATCCCAACTAGTTTATTAAACAGTCATTCATTTTATTTAGCTTGGTTTCGTGGAATCTTATAATTGGGTGAGATATTTCAAGGGGGTTAGGGGATTGATGAAAACTATATCACTCATCATTTCATCATTAAATCACTCAACATCTGCCAGTTTTGAATCTTGTCATTGATTCTATCATATTCAACATCTAATTGAATAATCCCTAGTTCAGTCTATTTGGGTTTCATGTGTTCTATCTCTATTTTGTCCACCCTTACCTCACACCAAATTTTATTAGAGCATACGCTAGTTCTCTATTTCTATTGAACCTATTTTCATTTTTCATTTTTTATTTAATATATACATTTAATCTATTCTTAATTCGACCATTTAATTTACAATATTACCTTAGATACATTTTCCCTTCAATAATTCCTCTATATTTTCAATCTATTTGGATAATAACTATTTACCCTTGATATTTTTCAGTTGTTGGGGGTGTACACTTAATGCTTTCTTTAATAAATCGGTATCTACTCATTGGAAAAACATATCAACAACTAGATAAGAAATTGATGATTTTGATTGGGCTAATTACATTAATATTTAATGAATTTAAATGAGAGACCTACTTGTTCAGTAAGGCTTAATTGATTCCCTATCTGAGCCTATGAAACCTAATTTAACTATTAATGAATATAGATAGACTATCATTATATATCAAGATGTTTCCCCTGATGTTTTATTTAAATTTCATAATTCTATACTACTTTTTTATGATATAAAGTGATAAGAGAAGTTTTCTATGAATATATTGATGCTAGTATATGGCTTAAACTAGAAAAATTGTACATGACATCTTCTTTATTTGGTAGTATTTATACAAAACATATAATGTTAACATTTAATATAAAACTTGATAGTTCAGTAAAGGATAATATAGATGAATTTAACAAATTTGTGTTAGATTTAACGAACATAAGTGTAATTATTTTGGATTAAGATCATGTAATGATTATAATTTCTATAGATAATTCCTATAACAACATATTAGAAACCATGATTTATTGTCATGACTCGTTAACCCTTGAAGTGGATAATTCTTCCCGTCTCTCCAAAAAATTAAATTCTAATCCTAAAATAAAGGGTGAGGCCAAGAGCATGTTTACTAGGGGTAGACCAAGGTCTAAAGTTAAAAATAAAGAGTTTAATAAATATAAAACATTAAAAATAAGCAACCATTCCTAGGTCTAACTCTAGGGATAGAAAATTATTTACTTTCACTATGGTAAAACCATGTACACTAAGACTGAGTGTAGGAAGCTTAAACAAGCACTTGAATCTAAACATCCCCCTGAAAAATCCCTTCTAGTTTACTCTGGTTAAGACAGAACAAATGTTTTAAATGTTTCCAACCATTCACTCAATCAAGAGAGGTTCCTTCACCCAAGATTCACATTATACATGTGTCCCTTTTGAGATTCCTTACATGAATTGATAGAAAGAGTATAAAGATATTTACCCATAGGTAATAATAATAGGAATAAGGTTGAGGTAAGATGTTATATTTTTTTATAAATAGATGACCAATCCATCATCACTTTTCTTGATTTTAGGTGGGTTCCCATCCATCATATAATCCTTATTTACATAGGGATTTTAGACCAAAATTGTTTCACCTTTAGGTCTGAAATAGGATTTCTAAAAATCTCTAAAGTCCCTAGAACTATTGCAAAGTGTTCTCTTAATAATGGATTTTATGATTTGAATGTAAAGACCCATTCAAGACAATTAGGTAATTTCAATACCACTAATATTTATAATACCATATTATGGAAATGTAGATTAGGGAATGTGAGCTCCAAGGGTCAAGCAGAAATCAAAAAGAAAGGGTTGGTGACTGAAATCACACTACGAAATCTTCCATTTTGTGAAGATTATGTGATTTCAAAGGATAAAATAGTCAACATTAAGATGTCCAAAATTAAAGCTATTTACCCCTAAGAATACAACCATTATGACCTATGGGGCCATATAGAACTAACTCCCAAGGCGAAGATTATTATTTCTTCACTTTCATAGGTGATTTCTTAAGAAAATTTTGTATTTACATTGTAAAAAATATATATGATACCTTTATTACTTTTAAAACATGGAAAAAATTAGTTAAATATTAGGTTGGAGAAAAATTTAAACCATGGGAGAGGATAATGGTTTAGAGTACCTATCCTCTAAATTCATTCAATTCTATGAATCTGAGGGTATTAAATGGAATACGACTATTAGGACCCCCCCCCCACAAAAAGGACTTATAGAATGAATGAAAAGGAATATTTTAAAAAGAGTATGAAGCATGATTTTATGCTCAAGTCTCCTTAAATAATTGTCAGAAGAGGCTTCCAACATGTATTTTTTCTATATTAATAGATTTCATTCCTTTATAAATCAATTTAAAACCCTACAATAATCTTGTAATGGTGATCCTCCAACTTATAGTTACCAATAGTTCTTATGTTGTACTGCTTATGAACACATTAGAACTAATAAACTATAACCAAGAGCTCTTAAATGATTCTTAGTAGGGTATCCTAAGGGTGTTAAGGGTTATAATTTTTTTTGATAAACAATGTTACCAAAAATTCATCATATGTAGGGTTTTAGAGTTCCATAATTCCTCTTTTCCAAAATATAAGTATTCAACATTAGTAAAAGTTAATCCATCCCTAGAATAGGCTAATGAAACTGATCCTATAACCCAGTTTGAGGTTGTTTTACAGCCCACTTCAGTGGATCAACATCCTACTATACATACTGATTCTACCTCCAATTCTAGATTAGATTAAGAAATTGAACATCTTTTCAACAATATAGACTATCAATTCACCTAAGATATAGTTAAGATAGTTCCTAGACCTCGTGCTCGGTTCAGCCTATATAAAATGCCATGTTATTCTTTTAATGGTGCATGATATCTAATTGATGATGATCTTCTAACCTATTAGAAAAATCAAAAATTAAAATACTTTAAATAGTCGATCATTTACATGAATGAATAAATGCACTCCTTCAGAAAGAATCACACATGGTATATTATCAATAAATCACTAAATTATAAATTAATTGGTTCTAAGGGAAACTATTTACCTATAAGCCATTGGTTTGATCTTGGATTCCTTAATGCCTTTGATCCAACCAAGTACTTTAGGCCAGTTAAGGGTTTCCAGCCACCTCAAGGCCTTAGGTCCACCACAAGGCCTTTGGGCCACCTTATGCAAATAAAGTGTATATGCAACCAGATCAACCAAATGTACTGGCTTCAGATGAGCACTCAGATGATGCAATTTCACCTGAACAAAAGTATCTATATTTTGGATGAATGAGAGGGTATGCCAATTTCCATCGACACCGAGCATGTGCACCTCTACACGGGTATTTCTATTTGAATAAGAAAATTGAATTTGGGAAACTGACTTCACAATCTAGATGATGGGAAGGGGAATTTCCAGATATTCCTATCTAGATGAATTCATGTAAGACCTTCGGGTCATGTAATCCACTAATTATATGCAACTTTTAAGGGTTCCCCCTCATCCCTTGAAATAGGGGTTATCAAAAAAATCAATAAAAAAAGGTATTCAGGCCATTATGGGGGTAAGAAGATAACACTGAGGAAAATAAAATTAAATATAAAGGAATATTAGTTTATAAGTGATTCTTTCAAAGAGAATGCATTTTATATATTGAAATGTATCCCCCTGTTTTCAAGCATTCAACTATTAGGGTGTTTCTTTATTTTTTTGTCTATATTGACCTACACATTGAAAAACATGATGTTAAAAATTTATTTCTTCATGGTGATTTAAATGAGAATCTTTAAATGAAGAATCAAAATGGTTACTCTAAATAATTCAAGTTAAACCATGGTTTCCTTTTAAATAAATCAATATATGGTTTAAAACAAACCTCAAGGAAATGGTTCAAAAAATTTATTCTTTTATGCTTGATAACCAATTTACAAGGAGTCAATATGATGTATGTGCCTTTTCTAAATATATTAAAAATTGAATTCTTTACTTACTACTATAGGTTGATGATATTATTATCATTTTTAAAAGAATAAGTCTCATTACTAATATCAAATCACAATTAAAAGGTAATGTTTTCAGTGAAAAACTTAGGTTCAACTATGCAAAATCTAGGTGTTTAAATAATAATGGGCAGACCTAATAAACATATTTACTTATCACATCATGCTTACATTTTATATATTATTAAGAGATACTTGTTTGACTCTATCAAACCTGTTACTTTACCTCTTGGAAAAAAAATTAAATTGACTTTTACCTAGGAACCCATATATGCGGATGATATTTATTCGATGCCTCAAATACCCTATGTTAACCTAGTTGGAAACATCATGTATAGCATGATCTGCCCCAGGCCTAAAAAAGAATTTTCAATATGAAAACTTATCAGATATATGGACACTCCTACGAAGCCACATTGGTATACCCTCAAATGGAATCTTAAATACATGTATGGTAGTTATATTATGTCATTTTTTATGGTAAAAATGTGGAAACTCTTGAAATTATAGTTCGATATGTTGAAGTTGACTATTCATGGAATATTGTCACTTAAAAATCCTTGATTGGTATCGTTTTCGCTATTTGTGGGGGGACCATTTCCTAGAAGTGCAATATGAAATAGCTGGTTTCTATTTCAACCATGGAATCGAAGTACATTTCTTTGATAGAGGCTATCAAAGAAGTATTCTAGATTCAAGTCTTGTCATTTGAACTCAACCTTTGTAATTATGTTGTCAATATTTATTATGACAGTCAGTCTAATCTTAATTTATCCAGAAATTTAGTAGGCCATGGTAAATCAAAACAATAGTCATTATTCTACACTTTATTAGAGATATTATAGAATATAGAACCATGTGTGTCAATAAGATACAAACTAATAATAACTCATCTGATATTTTGAATAATTTCATGATATTTTCCAAATTCAAATATTGTTTAGAAATAATGAATTTTATGCCAAATTTATAATTGTAGGTGCATGAACATCACCAATTTAAATTTAAAATATTGTGGATTTGTGAAATATGGGCATTCAATTTCATTCATATTAATATATTCAAATTTAGTTTTCTATCAATTTATTTTTTATTAGTTTCATGCATAAGAAATGTTAGAATTATTTTATCCTCTCAATTTCATATTATTTTGGGTACCTTTGAGTACTAAGACATTTACTACCCATGTGGGTCTCTACATAGGGCCTTGTCCTTCAGCCGACCCATATCCACTCCTACATTGGATGTCATCCACTTATCCGAGCTAGTTGAGTATGCTATCAAGAATTCTGTTCATTGTGGTTTTGGGACCTCTTCTAATTGGGTGTGAAATTTTGTGGGTGATAGGGGATTTTTGACCCCTGTGTCCCTCTAAGGTTTTTAATTTGATCACTTGAACTCTTATAGGGTTTTGATCCCAATTTTGTCTAGTGAAACCCTAACTATCCATCGCTAATTCTTCTTTTTTAGAGTACCAATCTTAGATTTTCATCCTCCTCAGCTTCACCTCATGGTCCACTTATGGTGGAGACGATTTCCTTCCTTGGTGGAAGATGTGTGGAATTCTCAATGACTATTCCAGAAGCACTGTAAACTATGTTTATTACTTAACCCTCTTTCAACCTGAAGATATTAGGACCTCCAATGTTCTACCCACTCTAGCTCTGTATGTACTATCATTTTTTTTCTTTTATTATGATGTTTAAAATTCTTGTATATTTATGTTTTCTTTTCCGTTCAAACTATATTTCATATAGTAGCATTTTATTCCATGAGCAAAATAAATTTCAAGTGTGGGTGGTGTTCTTTTCATGCGAATAGTTCCCCATGGGACCGAAGCATGTAAATACTTTTGTTCTTGTTCTTTCTTTGTTTCTTTCATCTTGATTGATTGATTCTGTCATAATAAACTTCCATGAGAAAAATATTCAGTTTGTTCCATTCATGTTTTGTGTGTTCTATCTCTATTTGGTTCACCCTTACAACTTAAAGAGATAATAAAACACAAAGAAACATGATATGCAGGTGCTAAGAAAACCAATGATCCAAGGAGGAAAAAGTAAAAATATATACAGTAGAACCAAAATATTGTTGGAATAAGATCACAATTTTCCAAATATAGGAGAAACCCTCAAGGAAACTCCTACATATAAGCGACAAAAAATAATAAAGAGTGGTTACTTTAACATTTAATTTGATATATAAATTTTAGGTTTTCTCATATATTGGATCATGCTTTCATGTAATTTGTATACTCCTTTCTTACAATGTGAGAGATATTGATTTGAACTAATCTAGTGGTTGGGATTCCTCCTCGTCAATTTTCTTCATACAATCAGAATAAAAAGAAAAATTCCATAAATAGGGAATATGTGAAACTATTTACAAAACTAACTGAAATTGTATGTAGGATGAAGGAAAAATGGTATTTTGGGAGATAGTTTCCCCAAGCATATGCAAAATTAGGTACATTGGGAAATAGTTTCCCAAGTTCCCTATTTAGGGAATTTTTTTATTCTGGTTATATGAGGAAATTTTCTTACATCCTCTATGTATATTCACTTCATGCTTTCCCATAGATGTTGATCTAGATAGATCCAAATTCACCCTCATTACCCTATCATGTGATGTCACATGTAGATAGTGAGCTGTCTGAGAAGTTACACTGGTCTGTTTCTTATATTTCTGCATGTACCTCTAGTTATTTTGTCCCCTATTTTATATTTTTGTTGGTTCCACTCCCTTTAATTGAAGGTGCCACTCCATTTGCAGATTGACTACTTTTTGGGTGGAGAGATCCCTATTTGGGGTCTAGTTTTCAATGAGAGACTGGAGAAAGGGGAAGAGGATCTGGTATTCACCAGAGGATGAGGAACACTAAGAGCCTACACTTGTCTCATTGGATAAGAAAAGAGAGGAGAGGGTTTGGATTCTTATTCACCAATGGAGAAGAAATGGGAGAGGTCTTAGAGAGGGTCCTTTTCATTCCCATGGATGAAAATACACTCAAAGTATCCATTACACTCGAAAACTGGTCTGACCATTGTAAGGTGGTAACATTTGGAATGATTCTTTTCTTCTTCATTTTCTATATATATTGTGTCTGGTTTTGTTCTTGTCACCTGCATTGAGAGTGTTCATATAGTTGGGAGTATATTCTATTCCTCTAGATCAGTTTGATCATGATTTTTTGGTCTTTATAAGAACTCTACTTTGGATAGCTTCTCGGATGTGTCTAGAACTACAATAAATTTGGCCTTTATAATCCATCAAAAGTAGTCACAAAAGGCCTTTAGAGACCTCCATGTGATCACTTTTTATGGTCATTTTTTCTCTCTCACAAAAGGACAATATCAAATTTCATTGGTGGTATCTATATGGGCCTACACATTTGTGTGTTGGAGGTTGTTGGGTAAGGATTTAGAAACCATCATATGTGGTGGAAAAAGATTAACCCTTTAGTGACTACAATAGGTGGTCGCTAATTTTACCAAAAAAATAATTACCAACCAACATAGGGAGTCTCTACTGAGCATATTTTATTTCAAAAAAATAAATTTTAAAATCGAGGCCAAATAATAAAAACACACACAAAAAACATGTGATCCAAATTTCTAAATCCCCTTATAATATTATTTCTCTATAATTAAACAAATAAAAAAAATTACATTAAAATCAAATTTATTCCATTAATATATACATATAATAATCAAAATAGTTTATACAATATTACATATATAAATCAAAATAAATATATAAATGATTAAAATAAAATATGAAATATATGATTATTCTGTTTAATTATTAGTTGACCAATGAATATTATAGTTAAAAACCAGGTTTACTATATACCAATAAATATGGCCCTCATATTGATGTGTTGTGTTTCCAACTGAGCATAAGTGATTCAAGGAATTTTCACCTAGATTTTCACATCAATCCAAAGCCATTTTTTAATTTTGACCCCCCGTACATGTGATATTTCATTTTAATAATACTATATAATTTTATCCATAATTTTCCTTCATATTGAGGGACAAGAGAATCCAATTAATACAACATTGATTCCTACATATAGAAAATGGATTTTGTACCAGTCTCCCATGATTTCATGTCATTACAATTGTGTTTTCTTATAATTAACCCCTTTTAATATATTTTTCACTTAAGTAAAAATACTAGTGACAGCCAAAAAATTTAACTATACCGAGAAATTAGGATATCTGATTGATGTGTCGAGGATTCCTACAGATTGTAAATGACTTAAAGATCATTTTCATGTGATTTCATGTCAATTGAAGCGTATTTGTTCTATTTTTAACCCTACACATATGATTTCACTATTATTACTAGAATGTTAATAATGTCAAATCATACGTTAAGCTATACCGATAAATCTGGGAATCATATTTTTGCACAGTTGATAACATTAATTTTCTCTAAGATACAAATCAATCATAAAATTTTTAATCATTTTGACACCCTAAAGGGAGATATGTTCTTTTAATAAAACTATTAAAATGTTACCCATCATTTTATGTCATACTGAGAAACACAAGAATCTGATTAATGTGGTATTGATTCATACAGATCAAAAATGACTTGGTAATCATTCTCCTAGAATTTCATATCATTCAAAGGGCATTTTCAGGGTACGGACCCTTTTTATTTGATTTTTCACTTGACTCCAAAATTTATGGAATAAACCATAATTTCAATAATACTGATAAATTCCGGTATTTGATCAATGTATCAATGGTTTATAAATATTTTAAATGGTTTAAAGGTAATTTTCTTAATATTTCATGTCAATAGAAGCTTTTTTAGTCAATTTTGACCCTACAAAAATGATTTTCCAATTATTAAAAAAATATTTATAATGTCAAATCATACCTTTATCTATGGAGATCAATGGATTCATTAGATTGATTTTCAGTTTATTCCAATATATCATGACTAATTCAAGGAATGTTATTCTATATTCCCATCAATCTAAAGTTGTTTTCTCATTTTGGCCCCTTGATAGGAAATATGACATTTTAATAAAACTACACAATGCCACCCATCGTTTTCAATCATTATGAGTGACACGAGCATCTGATTTATGCAGTGTTTATTCTTATAGATAAAAAACAACTCATTGATCATTCTCCTATTATTTACCATCAATACAGGTATGTTTTCTTAGTATTGACCCCTTTATGTGATTTTTCACATAACTCCAAATCTGAGGGATGAACACCATATTCGATCATTCCAATAAATTCTGGTATCTAATCGATGTGAGGATGATTCCTATAGATTGTAAATGACATAAAGATAATTTTCTTTAGATTTCATGTCAAGTGATTCTTTTTTTGTTATTTTTTAACCTAACACACATGCTTTTCACATAATTACAAAAATGTTAACAATTTCAAATCATTTCAAAATCCATACTGTTAAATATGGGAATCATATTGACATGTAGATGAATCCAATAGATGAAAATGATTTATGGAATGTTATCATAACTTTTAACATCGATTAAAAAAATTTCCCATTTTGACCCCTTGGAGGGTGATATTTCATTTTAATAAAATTATACAACATTACCCATAATTTTCCATCTAATTGATGCATCATTTATTCATACAGATCAAAAAATGTATCAATGATAGTTCTCCTATTATTTAAGTTCAATCGACTTATTTTTTCTTAACATTGTCCCTTTTTACATTATTTTTCACTTAACTTCAAATTTGAGGGATGAATTTTACTTTTGATCATAATGAGAAATTCAGGTATTTGATCAATGATTTGTTGATTCCTATAGATTATAAATCAATTAAAAAACATTTTCCTATGGTTTCTTACCAATCAGTGCTCACTGGTCAGTTTTGACCCCCATACAAATGATTTTCCCATTATTACAAAAAATTAAAAAAATGTAAAATCATACCTTAATCCATAATAATTAATCAAATAATTAGATTGATGAAAATTTTATTATAAAAAATAAAAACTTATTTAAGTAATGTTATCCTATATTTTTATATCAATATGAATTCATTTTCCCTTTTTTGCCTCCCTGATGGGAGATATGGAATTTTAATAAAATTATACAACCTTACCCATCATTTTCTATCATATCGAGTGACACAAGAATCTGATTGATGTGGGGTTGATTCTTATAGATCAGAAATTACTTGTTCCCCCATGATTTCATGTCAGTACAAGTGTGTCTCATTAGTATTGAACCCTTTAATGTGATTTTTTACTGAACTCAAAATTAGAGATATGAAAAACTCTTGTGATCACACAGAGCAATTCAGTTATCCAATCGAAATTCTAAAGATTCCTATAGATTTTAAATTACATGAATACAATTTTTCTAATATTTTTTGAATTAATGGTAATTTGGTTAGTTTTGACCCTGACACACATTATTTCCCTATTATTAAAAAAATGTCATTAATGTCAAATCATACCTTAATCCATACTAATAAATCCGAGCATTGGATTAATGACCAGATGATTTTAATATATCAAAAATTAATAGAAGAATATTATACTAGATTTTAACATAAATCCAAATTCATTGGCTTATTTTTGACCCCTTGATAGAAGATATGTCATCATAAAAAAACTATAAAAAATTACCCATTATTTTCCATATTATTGAACGACGCAAGAATCCGATGGATATGACTTTGGTTATTATAGATCAAAAATAACTTGATGATCAGTCTACCATGATTTCATATCAATAAAAAAGTTTTTTTTTGTATAGACCCCTTTTGTGTGATTTTTCACTTAACTCCAAATCCAAGGGACAAACACTTATTTTGATCATCCCAAGAAATTCACATTTCCAATCAATGTTATAAAGATTCTTATAGATTTTAAATGACACAAAAATTGTTTTCATAAGATTTCACTTCAATAGGATCTCATTTGATTAGTTTTAACCCATATATACACGTGTTTATCATTATTACAAAAATCTTAGTAATGTAAAATATTACCTTGTGACATATCAATCAATGCATGCATCATATTTATTCCCAGTTGATTCCAATAAATCAAAAAAGGTCTGAGGAATCATATCCCAACTTTTCATGTAAATCTAATGATTGTTTCTCATTTTATCCCCCAAATGGGAGATATTTTATTTTAATAGAACTATACAAAATTTCCAATCTTTTTCCATTATAGGTAGAGACACAAGCATTTCATGGATGCGATGTTGATTCCTATGGATAAAAAAAAGAAACAATGATCATTCTCCCACGATTTATTATCAATATAAGTGAATTTTATTGGTATTGACCCCTTTTACATTATTTTTCACTTAAGTCCAAATGTGATCAAAAACACCACTTTTGATCATATAGAACAATTTATGTATCTTATCAACATGTAGAATAATCGTACATGTTCAAAATGACATAAAGATTGTTTTCCTAATATTTTATGTCAACCAGATTTTTTTTGGTACGTTTTGACCCCTACACATATTATTTTTCCATTATTATAAAATTGTAAACAATGTCAAATCATACCTTAATGCAAGTGTGTTTTATGATAAATGTAGAAGTTTTAAATAAAAATATAATGAAAAAATTTAAAATGATAATATATTTTAATCTATCCCCAAGTAATTATTATGATGTCCACAATGTTTATTATGCTATAAAAATGTTAATTTTCAATAAATAAGTATTATTATTTTAAATTATAAATTATCATGTTTTGAGAATTATTTTCAGAAATTAAATTTCATTTTTTAACTCAATACATCAAAATTTTCTTAGGATGTTTTTCAGAATTTTATAAAAGGGTAATTTGTTTATGAAAAAAGTGAAAAGTGTCACATTATGAGCATTATAGATTTATGAAATCATTTTTATGTATGAATGATTATTAATTTTAAGAAAATAATTATTTAATAAAAATTTCATTTAATAATTGTAAAAATTGTTTTAAAATTTTTAATGTTACTTTTGAAATTGATACTTTTCATTTTAGAACCAAAACTGGATTTATATATTAAAATTTATTTTTTAGATTATGCGCATTGAATGGGTTGGTTGGGAAGAGATTTTTAGTTTTGGGTATTTCTTACACATCCAACCACCCTCTCTTAATCAACAATAATCTAAAAAATTTGTTTGAATTCATTACACCAACAATCGGTTGGATTATATAAAAAATAACCCATATTTAACCCCTTAAACCATCCCTACCCATGTATAAATACCCACCCCCTATTTCCATTATCCCACTCCTAATTAGAATCTATCTCAATATATACCTCCCAATTAGTATCTTTCATTACTCTCTCTTTAATATTGAAGAGTATTGTTGGTTCAAAGGTTCGACTCAATGATAAGAAGCTCAATAGAGGTAAGGGTTTCCCTAATCACCCCCCTTTAATTTTCAATTACAATTCCATTGTTATATTGTCTTTTAATTTAACTTTTTATTTAATAAATTATTGTATTTCAATGTTATTATCATCCTTTTTAATTATTTTTAATTATATACTAGTTACCCCCTCTCATTTTAGCATTTTTCTAAGTCATAATATTTATCAAACAATCTAATAACCATAAAACATCATAAAATTAGGATGAAGTAATGTGTTTTTGGTTTTCCAAGAAAATAAATCCATATCTGGATACTAAAAGTTGATATATCTCTATAATAGTTTTACCTAGGTGTAATAAATCTAAAAAGGGTGGATTGTCCTTTAACCAAAATTTCACAACATGCACAAAAATGGGCCTTGATACACAGCTTGTTTGACGCTCTTAGGGGATATGCTTGGATGATTTACATGACATTTTGAAACCATTATAAAGGATTTATCTATCATTCCATTGGTCTCCTAATGTTACAAATTCATATATATTTGTTAATTCTTAGATTAGGTAAAATAATTTCATACCATATACTTCGTTCTTCTATATGGAAATTCTTGTAGGATATGACCCCTTGAGAAGTCAGGATATGGTTTTTGTTGTTAATTTCTTGAAAATTATTCCATTTAATCTTTTAATATGTGATGGAATGTATTGTAATATTATGTTATGGGTGAGATTTTAATTATATATCCCCTTAGTGTACTTCTAGGTCTCTTGAGAAAACTATAATAGGGTCATGGGAGCATCTTGACCTTTTATGTAAGATTTATTGACACAAGGACTTGACTGTAAGTTTAAGATAAATGAAATTTTTACATTATCATCACTATATGATTAGTTATTGTTATCCAATAATTTATTCATTGTTATATTGTCCATGTATTTATTTATACACTCATTTTCATTTAATATGAAAATACATTACTTATTTTATAATGCCATAATGTTTTATTTATAATCACATTTGTTTTATGTTACCCCCTTACTGTGCATTTAATCTCATTTCTTTATATTGTTTTCGTTTTTTCCATAGGAAACCTAGAAGAGTACTACATCTAAAAAATGGTTTGAAAGGAGAATAATAATGTATTTCGTTTTTTTAGATGATGTATTTCTTTAAAATATAATGTTAAAATCTTTTCTGTATCTTGATTCTTGAGGCTAATAAACTATTGTATCCTATGTATTGTGATCTATGCACAAAATATAATAAAATATCGACCATCTCTATGGTTATGAAGTTGGGGTTGTTATAGTTGGTATCTAAGGGAATTTTAATAGATCCTTAGGAACAAGATTTAGGAGTAAATATTTAGAAAACATGAACCTTAGGAGAAACCTTTAGGATATTGTACAAATATTCTAGAAATAAAAACCATAGTGTTTCTTATAAATTAATTGAGTATATACTATTATCTAGAAATGGATCTTAATAGAAGATACAACTTTTTCAATACTCCAAATATATGTTGTGATTTGACTCCATATAAATTCAATGAGACTGGTATTGTAATAGAGTAGATTAAGACTATATTAATTATTTCAACCCATGTTATGACTAATAAACATGCTCACATGGACCAAACTATTGCTCCATAACATGGTTTATCATTATTGGGACACTTCATGCAGAAACAATCTCCATACTTCAATGGGACCACAAATCAATTAGTGGTTGAACAATGGATAAATATCCTAGAGATAGTATTGCTTTCCTCAGGATGTTATTATAAGTAGAATATTTTCATGGTGGTATATCGTTTAATGGTAGATTTTGATCAGTGGTGTTTACTGATTCAAAACACAAAAAAGGGATATGTAATGAACAACATGGATCTGAAGTATTTTAGATAAATATTCATTAGAAATAAATTCCCTCAAGATCATTATATAGTCATGGAAATGTAATTTTTAATCTTAAGGAAAAATTATGATGATTCTTTGGTTGAGTATGAAGCTAACTTCAAAAGATTATCATGGCATGCTGATGATTATGTGTGTAACATGGAGAGAAAGATTGATTTATTATTTGATGGGTTAAACCCAAACCTTCAATGGTTACTACTCTCTTATGAATTTTCACCCTATGAGGATACTATGAGTAGTGTTATCAATACCAGAAAAGAATTACTCAAGTATCCTATTTTCAATGGGAAGCAGAAGAAGAAGGGAGTGGTTGAGAACTATTCTGGTAGAAATTTTAAAAAATAAAAGAAAGGTAGGATTGAATTTCCAACATGAAATATTTGTAGGAAGAAGATCCATAGAACATTCCGGAAGGGGATGAGAGTCTATTACAAGTGATTAAATAAATTCCACCAAGATAATAAATTCAAGGGTGATAGGGAATCCATCAATTTCTAATGTTTTAATGACACAGATATGGGTCATTATTCAAATTAATTCCCCAATCATTAAGGGAATCTACCAGAAAAGAGGCATAGGGATGAAGGTCATATATATGTGATTAATACTATGGAATTTTAAGTTCCTAATGATATGGTGTCATATATATTGGCCATAACATCAAACTTAGTTAATTATCAATTTAATTTTTGGATCATCACATTTTTTATATCATCCATGTTTTCTATGAACATTATATATTTTACTACCATCCTAAGAAGAGAGTTATCAATCACAACACGTAGTAGAAATCTTATTGTAATAATGATAAGTCAATAAATCCCTATTTTAATGCATGAACATACAATATTTTATGATTAAATCATCATGCCTATGGTATAATTTTGACATAATTCCTAGGATGGATTGGATTTCAAAGTATAATGAAATAATTTATTATCAAGAAAATAAGATTACAACATCTGAAGATGGTATATAATACCATGAATTTAGAGAAGATACTACATTGAAAGATTCATATCTAGATCCTCTTCTAGTGGAATATCTTAATGAAATCATTGAAAAATGGTTAATTGAATTAAAAGGATATCCGAAGAATAGAGGATGTTTCTATGGACAAGGAATATATTTATGTATTCCTATAGAATTTAATAGGATACACTCTTTTCTGTGAAGTTGAAATCATTATTGATCTTATCCCAAGTACAAAACCCATATCCAATCCTCCCTATAGGATATCTTTAGTAGAGTTAGTTGAGATTAAGAAATAACTACAATAATTTAGTGAAAATTGTTTTATACAAACTAGTGTTTCACATTGGTGGAAACTTTTCTTGTTAATGAAGAATAAGGATGATTACATGAGATTATGTATTGACTATAGTAGAACCAATGTTATCACTATTAAGAAAATGTATCCATTACCTCACATAGATGGTCTAATTGATCAACTTAAAGGTCCCCAATACTTCTCAAATAATGATCTCCATTTTGATTATCATCAATTGAAATCTAAGAAGGATTATATACCAAATATAGATTTTCACACAAGGTATGGACAATATGACATCATGGTAATTTTTTTGGATTAACTAATGAATAGTTTGTGCTTATGGATCTAATGAATAGAATATTCATGGATGATATTGATAAATGTTTTCTGATATTCATTGATGACATCTTGATATAATAAAATTACTATGATTATCACGAATATCATTTAGGAATCATCCTTGAGACCCTAAGGGATAATTAACTATATGAGAAATTCATTAAGTGTTAATTATGGAAAAAAAGATCTCCTTTCTTGGACGTATTTTCTCCAAATATAGAATATCGGTTGGCCCCTCTAGGAAAAAAGATGTTGGTAATTATCCCATGACAACTCATATAACTGAGATACATAGTTTCCATTTCATAGTTGGTTATTATTGGTGTTTCATTGAAAATATTTTCTAATTAGATAATCCATTATCAAAATTGAAATATAAGGTGTTTAAATTAAAGTGGTCTAGGGAATATGAAGAAATATTTGGGGAAATAAATGAAGGGTTTATCAATGTGCCTATGTTGACTTTACCATCAGGAAAAGAAGGAGTTTTTATATATAGTGATGTGTCAGAGAAAGTGCTAGAGGTCTTTATCATGAATAATTATAAAGTTATTTATTATACATCAATACAATTAAAACCCACTAAGAAAAACTATCCAACTCACGATCTTTATCTTGATGTTGTGATATTTTATTTGAAGATATTGAGACACTATATCTATGGTAAAAAATGTGACATATATAATGATCAAAAAAGTATAAAGTATATATTCTTATATAAATATATTAACATGAGTAAAAGGAGATGGTTGTAATTATTTAAGGACTATTATAGTTCAATACACTACCATCCTATTAAATAATACACGGTTCAATAAACATTATGTATAATGGATCATGCGGTTTTATCCATGATTTGGATAGATAAGGATCCTATATTAAAGGAGTTGGAAAAGTTGGATGTGGAAATTATTAGGGAAGGGGAAACATAATTCCTTTTACAAGTAATTTCCCAACCATATTTACTAGAGAATAAAAATAAATATTTAAAATATGAAAATATTATTAAAAATAAAATTAATGATATAGAATATGGGAAATTAGAAGGGTTCGCCAGTGAAGATGGTGTGTTAAAATTTGGAAGAAGATTATGTATACCTTCAGTACCTAAAATAAAAATGGATTTACTATATGATTCTCATAGCGCAAACTTATATATACATGATATTAGTATCAAGATGTATAGATATATAAAAGATCACTTTTAGTGGGATAAAATAAAGTAGAAAATTGTTGCCTATGAATCCAGATGCTCGGCATGTCAACAAGTTAAGGCTGAGAGGAAACAACCATAGGGTTTCGTACGACCTCTCCCAATACCTATATAGAAGTGGGAAAATATAAAATTGAAATTTTCACTACTCTACCTAAAAAATAGACGAGAAATTATGTTATATGGGTCATCGTTGATCACCTTAACTAATCTACACATTTTCTAGAAATATGGGAGGATCTACCCCTTGGATGTATTGCTTAGATTTATATCAATGAAATTGTGAAACTGCATGGTGAACCATTATCAATTGTTTATTATCATGATCCTCACTTCACTTATAATTTTTATAAGAGTCTACAAAAATCATTGAACATTGAGTAACATTTGAGCACCACATATCATCCTTAAACTGATCAGATGTCCAAACAAATTATCTGAACCTTATATGATATTTTGAGGCTATGTTCACATTTTCTAAGGAATATGGGACTAGTAGTTACTTTTAGTTGAATTTTAATATTATAATATCTTCTATTCGTAATACATATTGGAAAACATGTGTCATTGTATAGGAAAATATGGTGTACTCCATCCTACTTGTATGAGGTTATATGGAAGAAGATAGTTGGTCAAAAAATTATTAAAGAGACAACTGAGAATGTGAGATAAATTAAAAATCATATCAAAATAGCTCTGAGTAAATAGAAAATCTATGGTGATAACTAGTGGAAATACTTGGACTTCTATGTAGGTGATCATGTCTTCTTGAAAGTATCATTGTGGAAAAGGGTTATAAGGTTTGTAAATAAGTTGAAGTTGAGTCCAATGTATATTGAGCTATTTAAGATCTTATAGAGTAGATAGAATATGTTTTATGATTAATGTATACGTTTCAAATTAAAAAAAATCACGAAAAATATTATTAAACACTTTTATAATTATAATATAATTTAAAAAATACCTAATTAATTTTTATAATGAAAACAATGTTTATTGTGCCATTGAAATTTGGTAATTTTCAATAAATAAGAATTTTTATTAAAAATTTTAAATTCTAATAATTAGATAATTATTTTGATAAAATAAATTTCATTTTTTAACTCACCACATTTAAACTATTTTAAGGTGTTTTTTGGGAATTTTCTGGTAAAGTTTATTTTTTAGTGAAAAGTTGAAAATCACCACTTTGTGAGCACTAAAAATTTATGACATAATTATTTTTTTAGTGTGATTAAAAATTTATGAAGCTTTTTATTTAATAAAAATTACATATTTAATAAGTATAAAAATAAAATTTAAAAAATTAAGGTTTATTTAGATATTTATACTTTACAGTTTTGAACAAAAATTTGGATTTTTAAGATAAAATATATTTTGGATCTTACACACTAAATTGGTTGTTTTGGAGGTAAGATTATATTTTTATATGACTTATACATCCACCAACCCTCTATCACTCATTAATAAGACAATTAATTGTTTATAAATAATTTCACCCTCAAATAGTTGACTTATATAATAAAATAACTAATATGTAATCCCTTATAACCACACCTCCTCAATTATAAATATGCGCAACCACTTCCCATTCTCCCACATCCAATTAAATGTTATCTCATCATATACCTCTCAAGTATTATCTTCCATTTATCTCCAATATTGAATATATTTTATGGTTCTATGGTTCGAATCTATGCTAATAAGCTCCTGAGAGGTAAGGTTTTTCCCAATCCTCCCCATTAATTTTCAATTGTAATTCATTTATTTTATTTTCTGGTATGATTCATTTTCATTTATATAAATTATTTTTATTTCATGTTATTACCATCCATTTAAATTATTCCTAATGAGATTTTACTTACTCCCTCTCGCTATAGCCTTTTTCTGAGCCATTATAATGTTCGAACTATCCTATAACCAAAACAGCTAGCCTAAAATTTTGGTAAAGTAATGTTAGTTCAGTTTTCCAAGAAAATAAACCCTTTTCAATATAATACAAGTGGATTTGGATTAAGAACACTTGTACCTAGGGGTAACAACTCTAAAAATGGTGTATTCGGATTTGACCTGATCGTGACTTGATGCACTAAAATGGGTCTTATTACACGCCTGGATTGATACTCCTAGGGAATATTCTTGGATGATTTACATGATATTTACAAACCATTATAAAGGATTTATCTATCATTTCATTGGTCCCCTACCTTTGAAAATTCATATATATTTATTTATTCTTATATTGTGAAAAATAATTTCTTACTATATAATTATTTCTTCTATATGGGAAATCTTGTAATGTATGTATCATTGGGAAGTCATGATAAGTATTTATATTTTTCATTCCTTGAACATTATTCTATGTAATCTTTTGAAAAGTGATGGATTTAATTGTAAATTTATATGATGGGTGGGGCCTTGAGTTATATAGACCATCATTATACTAGAAGGTCTCATGAGACTACTAAGATAGGGTGATGGGAAATTCCATACCATTTATATAATATTTATTAGAGAGAGGACTTTTCGGTTATTTTAATATGTCCAGCATTATAAATTCTCATTAATATATGATCATTTATTTTTATCCACCCATTTATTAGTTTTCATATTGACCATGGATTTATTTCCCTCAATTTCATTTTATATAGCATAACTCAATTTATTTATTCATAGCATAATGTTTTATTTATAAATAATTTTTTTGAATTCTACCCCATTACTGAGAATTTAAAATCACCCATTTATATTGTTTTTTATTTTCCCCAAGAAACCAATAAGATTTATGCTAGTGATAAATGGTCTGAAAGGTGAATAATAACGATTTTCATGTTTTTATATGATGTATTTATTTGAACTATAATATAAAACTCTTTTATGTATCAAGTTTACTGAGATTATTAAACTATTATAACCTATATATTATTATATAGGTTCCAAATATAATAAAACAGTCACCATATATAGGGTTTTGGAGTTGGGGTTTTCACACAACAGATGCTATAGAACTAGAAATTTAAACTGTAGAAAATGTAGTATCAAAATTAGATCATCTGTAGGGACATTTGTAGAGGTCTACCAGATAAAGGTTCCAAGTGAAAAGGTATTAAATTAATTAAAATTGTTTTCTTATTATGGATTATGGATGACTATAGAGATTGTTTTAGATAATTAGTTTGGAAGACATGATGTATTGGGTGTTATAAATGAGGGATGAACTTTATTCCCTTCATGTTTTCAGAATATGGGAGCTAATGGATATACATAATGGGAATATTGTGTTATAAAATAGGTGGGTTTTATATATTAAGGAGGAGGTAGGTAGTAGGCCTAAGTATTGGTCCATGCTAGTTATTAAGGGGCATAAACCAATAAAAGGAGTTTATTTCTTGCAGACTTTTTCTCTAATTGTTAACTACACAACAATATGAATGGTGTTAAGCATGGTTGCTTCTGAAAGATTGCATCTAGAGTAGATGGATGTTAAGACAAAATTTATTCAAAACTAATAATATGAATATATATTTATGGATCAAAAAAAGGGTTTCAAAAAACATTGGAACCAGAACCTTGTGTTCAAGCTAATTAATAACCTCTATGGCCTAAAGAAAGCGCCATGGAATTGGAATAATAAGGTCAATGATTTCATGATGGAAAAAAAAATTATCTGGTGTAATTTTGATCATTACTATTATTGAACGGTTTTTTATTATGGTATTTCTATAATCCTTAAACTTTATGTGGATGGAATGATTTTACTAGGTCTGGTAAAAGAAAGTGTTAATGAGATGAAGGATGAATTATCTGAAATATTTGAGATAAAGGACCACTGTCTGAAAAATTGGATTTTTTGGATATTGATTATGAGAGACCTAATTTCTAGTCCTTTTTACCTAACTTGGGGTTATTACATTCAAAAGTTATTGGAATTATTTATAATGAATGTAGTGAAATTAGTGATCACACCCATGGCTAGAAATTTCAAACTATGTAAGGAGAAGTCGCCTCAATTGAAAGCATAAGTTGAGTACATGAAAAAAGATCGTTATACATCAGTTGTCATATGTTTGATGTATGTCATATATTTTACTCAATTTTACATTACATTGGTAGTTTTATTCATCAGTATATACATGTCTAACCTTGAATGGGAACATTGGTTGGTAGTGAAATGGATTCTCCATAGCTTAGTGGGTTCTATAATCATGGAACTTTTCATTGAAACATAGATGTTTTTATTAGACTTTGTTGATTAAGACATTGGTGGAGATTCAAATTTTGGGAAGAAAATTCTGAATACGTATTTATATTTTACATAATGATAGTCTGTTAGATGTACAAACTTTAGTTGGAAGTAACTCTCTCAATAATAGATGTTATGTACCTTTCATTAATGTTAGTGGAAAAGGAGTTGATTTGGTTGAAGGGTTTACTAAAGGATATTGGAAGGAGGAAAAGTGATTAGAGGCTCTTCTGTGATTCAAAAAGTATGATTCACTTCTCCAAGACTATAATTTTCATTATCAGATGAAGCACATTTATTTTAAGTTTCCCTTCATCTGGAATTTATCGGAGAATAAGGAGAAAGTCATACAAAATATTAAATGGGTGAAAAATCCTATTCATACGTTAATGAAGGTGGTTACTCAGGATGTCTTGAGGTGATATTCTGCCTTAGTCGAACTGGGTTAACTAATAAAAATGGTGTGAAACCATATTGTTGTTTAATGAATGTTTTAATAATGGATAAGGTTTTCTAAAGCTAAAAAAGGACAAAGATATTATGCATCAAATTATGATTTATATGTGGGAGATTGTTGGGCTATTTCCATGGTGTCGAAACCATTTTTTTGGATAACATAACTAGATCAATGGAAGGATAAAATTTAGAGGCTAATCTTATTTAACCTGAGCGGATAGTGGAATGGTGGTAGTGATGTTCAGATGAACAAATTCTAGGAAGACCAAATGTATAACCAGAAGGTTTTATAGTATTCTGAACCATCAAAAGATGATTTCTGGAGGAAGTGTGATAAAATATTAGTAATCATGATGTCTTATAAAGTTAGAATTTTTTTCCTAGAGGAAAATCTGAGGCATTGGAGATACATGACCAAATAGGGGATCATTCGTGAATATCGGTTAAGGTGGACTTCATCCCATGAAAATTGTCCTGGAATTTAAATTTTTTATTTTCAAGACACTTTTGAGGAAAAACTGAGAAACCAAAGGGTGAAAGGAAAACAACATATCATAATAGCCATATATATCACCACATCCATCATAAGGTTCTTCCTAGATACAAAGACTGGGTTGTAATGCCACAAGGGGTTGGCATACTTCTTGTGAATCATTGGTTTCTCCAACGAACTCACTTCCAGACCTGTCTGTTTGGCCACATAATATTTACCAAGAGAAAGGGCAACCCCTATTCCCCTATAAGAAGCAGACCTTGTTCTCGTCGGTTTTGGATGATAATAGTAATCCCTCCTCATACTTCTCCTTACTCTAGCTGACATAACTTCTTCACATTCGGATATCCTCGATTTTCCACCTTGTACAATATTAATATAGGAAGGTTTGGAAATACCACTCACATTCTCTTTGTCATCATCCCCCTCTGTCAATGGTAGGCCCAACTTCATTACCCTTGAATCCATTCTTTTTCACCATCGGCCGGGGATGCAAGTTAGAATCAATGGGAGTAAGACAGTGTGCCACATTTTCATGGCTATCAATAAGTTCCTTTCCCATTTCACCACCCTCAGTCACTACCTTATGATCGTTGGGCACATTTTGAACGCTAATAACTCTAAGGTATTTATTTTTACCTGAGCATGTTTCCATTAGGTTTGGCAGATGCAAGTAATCCTTGCATCTCCTCCTTTTCTTCTTCTTAAGAATCATAACTTCCTCGTGAACCTTAGATATTCCTGCAACCTCCTCAGACCCCTCACCTTCTAAAGTGCTTCCATCAGGATCATAGGTCGGCTCTTGAGGAAATGCATCAGCATCCATACACTAAAAATATTTATGGGGTTGAACACCCATAGGAACCAAACTCAGTTCTACTGCTTTCCAGTTGACCCCCGAAGAAGAACTGGTCAGGGGGTTATTCACAATCTCACCCATCCAAGACACAACCTCCTTTCCAGTTAAACTCCCACCTTTAATTTGAGGAAACATTGGGGAATTCTCAACAACTCACACTTCCACTATTTTACCCATATCTCGGCCCCTCAAATCCTCCTTACTCTGATCAGAAGCCCCCTGACACAAGAGGTTCAACACCTAGTTGTGCCATTGGAATGAAATGTGCTTTGTTGCTTGCTTGGGGATCATGGTTGCAATCAGTTACCTTCCTCACCTACTATGGCGCCTTACCCTTGCATTCACCCCACCTGCAGACATCGCTCAAATGACCGAGCCGATGAAATAAAGGGAAGAACTCCACCCACCGCTCAATGATCCCTAGTTTCTTACACCTCACCTCCTCTCCATCATCAATCCACAAAAAATTCAATGGTGATTTTGAAACATCCACCTCCACACACATGTGGGGATTGACCGGATGAAAAACCACAGTAGTACGAGAATCAACACATAAGAATCGGCCAACAAAATTCCTTAACATACGTAGAATTTTAGGGTTCTGTAATGGAAGATGAAGCTAAGGAAGAATTACCCAAATAGGAACTATAGAGGAATCACGATTCATATATAAATCGTAGCTCCACCGAGACAGGTGGAATCCACATCCACTGCACCTCCTGGAAGAAAATTCCAGAGCATGAACAAGATCTTTCGATGAATAACACCGCACCATTAGATGTCTTCTGTCCAATAGACTAACAACTGCACGATCTTTCATCCCCCAAAAATAAAACAAGAACCTATCATAGACATCCCCCAACTACTACTTGTTCTTGGATCTGGAAACCAATGTGAGGTTAACAAGGGTTTCCACTTCTGTAATCTCCGAATCCGGTAGTGGAATAACAGGTGTTCCATCAAGGAAACCAGGGACCATAAGATCAAGATTAATTGAGGTAAATATTGGTAGAAAATCAGTGTTGGTGAAAGGTGAGAAATCGCATC
This sequence comes from Viscum album, assembly GCA_963277665.1. Taxonomy (NCBI): domain Eukaryota; kingdom Viridiplantae; phylum Streptophyta; class Magnoliopsida; order Santalales; family Viscaceae; genus Viscum; species Viscum album. Next base: position 1,527,109,374 of record OY728138.1, on the reverse strand, counting down.
TCTCGATGCGAGGATTTTGAGGAGAATCCCCCCTCACATTGACAAGTGGTGGAGGGGGGGGGACGCCATCGATCCCATTAGGGTTACACTATCACCATCACCTGGAAGGATTTTTGAGAGAATAAATTTTTTCTAGGAAAATTGGAAGACAGTGGAAACTGAAATCATTAATTGGTCATTCCAATAAAAGGAGTGATGATCACCTGTGATCAAGTACATTCCACTAATTGTAACCACCATATATTTTTCTCTAAATTAATATAATCAGCATTTCCCCCTAGATTGGGACTCATGTTTGAACCAGGTAATCTATAATGTTGTTATTTTCCTTGTGTTTCCTTCTATCAATGTTTTCATTGGTCTTTTTTTGTATTTTCTAGAAGAAGGGTTCAGTAACAAGGTGACTCAATAGAATATCATCTTTCATGTTCCATTCATTGGTGCATGAATACATTTTTCAACTTTTTTCATATTCTTAAGTTTTAATGGAGCTTTCTTTGGTAGTGCAATCAAAATTAGGCCTCTCTCAATTAGACATACCATAATTCTCTATTGTTTTTTCTATTTAAATTCATGTTTTTAGAAATTAAATTTCACCAATTGGTAAATAATATTATTACATTGAATGATTTCACAAGAATAAATTAAATATATAAGAGATTCAGATACTAGGAAATAAGATTTACTGAAATGGGTTGACCTCTAATCTTCTCAACTGAAAAAAGGTGTCATCATCACCACTCCTAGGTATTGAGAGTTTCCCACCTTTGTAGAGTAAGAGAGTCCTGCGGGAAACAAATAACCACAACGAGCATGTGAAAGTGAAAAGGCAGAAATATATAACTCATATATTTTTCATCTCATGTTTTCCCTGTATGTATGCATGAATTTAATTGATTTAATAAACATATCATATGTAAATCAACTAAAATAACATGTTCCAATCAACATAATGAATAACTCTTTATAAAATCAAGTATTTGTGTTATAAATTCAAAATAATATTTTAATTATAATATCCCTAAAAATCCATATGAATCTTTGAAAATTTGTATATATAACTCTTTCATGTTAAGGATAATTTTAATAATAAACATAAATCCTACACACGATCATGCTTGGAGTGAAAGGATGCCAACCCCATATTTCTTGGTTGAACCATTGTCGTATTTTCACTGGATGTGTTGCAAAAATTTCCACAACCCACAAATTATTACACAATAGTGTTTCATTGTTTCAACAAGATTTCAACTTTAAATATATGAGAATAATTATAATAAAATCTTCACCTTGTAATTATAACCATCAAAACACATTCCTTGGTTGAAATAAATTAAATATAACATTAAACAAAGCATAGTGGAATTCATAATATAAGTAATTCATATTCCTAAATAAGGAAATAAATAAATGTATAAATAATCTAATAATTTAAGCATGTGATATAAAAAACAAAGAACTCCAATTGTTGAGAGGTCATCGAAACACCTTATTTTCATATATTTGATTCAAATGAGAATGGAGAGTATGGTTGTTTCAATGGAGTCACCACTAGAGAAACATCAATGGAAATTGAATGAACTAGAGAAAAAAGTATTTGTCGTACAGGAAAATCTACAAAAAATGCTCAAACGATAGTGTGTCTGATGATTTTGTCGGGGCGCGTGTGGTCGTATACTTGAGTACGAAAGGCACGGTTTAATTGCCCCATATTACCACTTTCCAAAGGTGGGTGGCATCTATTCCTTATTCAGGGAATTTTTCTCCTTGATCGAAATGGGATGATGGGATATCAGATCTTCCTTCCATGGATTCCTCCTCGGAACTCATCACCTAGTCCGGGTTTCCCTTATAGATTTAAGACATTGTTCGTGAAACTCTTTCTAGCGCCATATCTTCATGGACACTAGTTAATTACACTACTTCTGTCAGGACATTCCAAAGGGTCTGAATAGGGCAGCAACCTTCATTCAGGGGAGTAGTCATTTTGGACATCACTGGCGTGTCTGGATGCTGGAACACTAGGGAGTCTGGGTTTCTTACCCTTATTATAGGGCTTCTCGAGGGCTCACAATCCTTATGCATCTCATGTTGAACGCGGGTAATCATATTCTATAGGCATGTATCTGAGGTTTTCCTTAGCTCCCCATGTTTAACATAGGGTATGCCGCAAGTTTAATTTCTGACGGAGACAGATCAGACTGAATAGAACACTGGCTAGAGTGGATCAGATGGGTTCAACCTCTGGAGGGAACACTGATGTTGGGGCCAATGTGTGGTTAGCTTCTTGTTTGGTGTTTATGAGAATGGGGAATGAGAAGGCATGATCCCACTCGGTTGTGGCGACCTGGGTAAGAATCAGGAAGGATGATGGAGTGTTGAATGAAGTGGATGGAGAATGAGATAGAATTGCCATGAGGATGATGATGAATTTGGGATTGAGACTCAAAGAGGCTTCCTACGTATCCCAATGGCATGGAATCAAAGTCCTCGTAGTTCGTTTGATAATGGATTACCACCGATTTGGGATTCCAATGGCTTACCGCTGGATGGGGATGTTGATGGCTTCCTTCCAGCGAGCAATGAAATCAGAGAATCTTTCATTCTCCCTTGGCTTACATTTTGTAAGATCAAAAACTATTGTCTTTGGAAAATTTGAGCTGAATTGAAGAAGAAATCGTTGCCAGAGATCATCCCATCCGGTAATTTACCGGGATTTCATGCTTGTATACCAGACAAAAGCTGGTCTTTGCAAGGTTCGCACAAAGCATCTGAGTTTCACTGCTTCCTGCTGCTCCGGATTTCCCATCATAGGATCGCAACAAGACACGTAATGCATTAAATGCTATTCATGTTCACCTGATCCATTGAAAATAGGGAATACAGGGTTCCCAAAATTTGATGGGGGAGAGATTGAATCTACCCATTCAGGGTAAACTTTCTTTTATGGTTGAACATGCACACACTTCCCTTCCATAGCTTCCAACTGAGCTATTAATGACTCTATAGTAGTTACTAACTTTTGAGATACATCCGGTTGAGCTTGAATCTGAACAGGTGCACTGACTGGAGCTTGGACAGATGTGGTGGTTGGTACTGCAACCGATGGCAACACTGCCAATTGTTGTTTCACATGACCCATAGGATTAGACCTGTGAGGGTGTATTGATAAAGGAGGATATTCTTGATCCACCTCAGTAGCTACAACAAATTCCTTGGCTGACTAACTCCAGCACACTTAGGAGGAAGACTACCTTGAAGTAGTTCTACATTCATCCTCCTCAATTCTTTCATTTATTCCTCTTGTTGTGCAAATATTTTCTCTAGTGAGAGCGATTTGCCTTCTCCAATGGAATGATATGTAACCTAATTCTTTCCCTTTCACTTTATTGATCACTTTCAGAGAGGGGGAAGTGGGTTATTTGAAGAAAAACCTAGATTCTGGGTAAAACTTTGATTTTGTGTACGCACACCTTCTTCATTTGTGTCTGTGCGTACAACTTCCTAAGCAGGAACCTCTTCATCTGAGTCCCCTGAGTGAGCCTCATCTAGTGGATCAACTACAACAGCATTGATGACATTGATTGATGCATAACCCATCACATCCCTTCTATCAGCATTTCTGTGATATTGTCTTCTGCCATGTCTTTGATGAGACATTTCCTTTTGTTGATTCGATCCCTCAGGAACATCTTGGTGAACCGTAATTTGCAGAGAATCTCCTGATAATTTGGCTTTTTGTTCCTCTTGGGGATTCTTCCCTAACCGCGAGAAGAAAGAATTTCATTGAGGGAGGGATTGAGGATTTGAAAAATTCCCCAGTCCGGTGGACTGGGGCTGTTCCTGCTATCTCGCTCAACTCCTCAAATCCTATCTGTTGATTCTGAGGGTTGGTTTAAAAGAGTCCCCAGTCTGGCGAGCTGGGGTGGCTCTTGACATGCTATTTCTGAGACTTTCTTAAAATCTCTCCTGATCTTGTGGATCTTAGTCTGGAAATTAGCTGGATGCATCAACCTGTATCCACTTTTATCACCAGGTTCAAAAGACCATTGGATGATTTCTGGCACTTCTGTCACTTGATGATGTGCTTGCTCCATACCAGAGGCCTATTCAACATTCTCGTTTTCTTGATGCAGGAGTAATTCAACAACTTGTTCACTATATTCTTGATTTTGAGAAGATCTAGTTGAGGCATGTTCTTCAGAAAGATTTTGATTACAAACTAAACCCATTGACTGTGGCCAGCCACGAGCAATAACATTGCATGAGACCATTTCCGGTGGGATTTTCTGACTGGAGAGCATAATTAAATGTAGTTCCCCATGAACACCCCATCCTATGACATGAATACCAGATGGGGAATTGGCAATTAACTGTCTCAATCTTCTTAGTGCACCAAAGCATGAACGTTGAAGGGCTCTCTGTTTCTTTTCAGCCTTCAGATATTGATAGACTGATAGATATGCCAAGTCAATTTGATGTTGTAACCCATCTATTATCTTAACATGATTTTCATATTCATCATAAGATAACACTTTATTTTTCAACTGACATAGTTTTTTCCAAATATTGAGACAAATATCATGAATTCCATCTTCCGTCAACATCTCTGGAATGTTATAATGAGATTCATCCAGAGGCCAAAGCATGATTGGCACTTCACCTTTCGCCAGTTTTTTTCTAATGTTCAGCATTTCCTATTTATCATTTAATGAATATTCTTCTACTTGATTTGACTAGAGCTCATGCTTCCTTGTTGTTTCATCAGATTCAACATGATTGGTAGAGAAATTACTGATCAAACTAGAAGATGCATGACTTAGGGGTAGTTCGGATAATGACCTACACCCTAGGCTATCTTCTCATTGAGAAAGTATTTCACCTTCTAGCGATGAAGCATCATACATGACTGGTTTCACATTTTAATGTGCCTCAAGATAAGAGGGATTTCTCGGTACTACATTGTCCACTGGAGCATTTTACGGGCAATGTGCATCACTACTGTGGAGATGACTTTTTCAATGAAATTTATCATCATGAGGAGGACCACCATGGTGGGTTACAGCAAAAGATGATATCTCTTACTCCTTGGTCTTCTGGCCACGTAGAGGGTAATTGTAGCTCTCATCTGAAGATGAAACTTCGAGATTGATCGAATTGTCATCAAGCAATCCTTCTTGAGGAAGTGTCTATGAAAGACCTTCGAAATTAATTTTCCCACTATTGGGAAATGAGGGAGTTGAATCTTGGATTCCAACCGATAACTGACTGAGGGCTTCAAGAACTCCAGCATCGAGCAAGGCCTTGTTACAGATTGGCTCTTGATCTCCTAACTATGCTGGGTGGGTCTTCTTCTTAGATTCTTTCTTACTCTCCTTGGAAACCACTTGTTAACGAAAGTGGCTTCTCTGAGCAGGTGTATGTGCCTGATCAAGAGAGATGGCCCGGTTAGGCTGATGATCTCTACTCAAATCAGGTGTATGTGCCTAACTTGGTTGTCTGTATGATATGGGGGATTATTCCCCACAACCCTCTTGGACTGGAATAGATGTGTGTGTATGTTCCGGAGTGAACTATTGATGTGTCACTCCACTGGTAGGGATAGATTTATGTGTCTTTCCCTGAGATGCTACTGAAGCTGTTATAATATCCGGGAAAGCATCCAGAATATGAGTAGGGATTTTCTTATACTCTTTCACCATTGATAAAATATGATTGGTGACTTCAGCTGCCTGAACGGGGATATACATCCATTCCGTGCTTGGAGTAGGGGAATGTGCCTGCTCCTGTCCTCCTTTTCCTGTCAGTGAATCCTAACAGTACTCAAGTGTGGGGGCAGAGAGTTGAGTCTACCTCCTGTTTGTCACCAGAGCTTTCCGACTGACTTTTCCATGTGGTACCAAGCGAGACTTTTGGTAGGCTTGATTAATACAAGCAGGTTTATGTTCCTGATGATTGAACTTCGCCGAACATGGTTGATGAGCTCCATCCTATGTAGTTAGACAAGCTTGCTGACTAGCTGATGATTTATAAACAGGTGTATGTTCCTGCCTATAGTACTCCGCCAGAATTGCCTGATGGTATTGGCATGATGCTGCCAGATGAGTCTACTGGAAAACGGAATTAAAATGGGTAGGTGTATGTGCCCGCTCATTTCTTGCCACCAAGTTAGGTTGGTGGAATTTTCCGAAGATGGAAGAGAAGAGTACCTGCTCACTGTTGACCGGATTTCGCCTCTGGCGATTTTTCTTGCCTGCTCGGGTTCGAGGAACCTGAGCCGAATGCCTGGAGTCTGTACCCTCATCATGTTGAGGGTGTACTGCCGCACGAGTCTGGCAGTGATTATTGATAGGGGCCCTTACGAAGGAATCCTTCTTCTTTTAATTAAGGTCATGTGGGACATGCTCATTCAACTCCCCAGAATATGGGAGTGAATGGTGATTGTGTTCTGGGGATAACGACCCAAAACGTTTGGAGATGGTGGTTAGCACCGCCTGCTTCTTGATCACTGGTCGTCACTGTCCGGATGACCAGGGTGAATTTTTCACTTAGAGGGCTTGTCGAGCTGCCTCCAGAGTTAGAATAGTACAGTTTTGACGGTACTCCTTAACCAGCACGTTTGATACCTAGCGTTGAAGATGATTAGTAGGTCATGTCATCCTCAGAGCGAATGACGATCGAACAGGAGTAGCAGCAGTGGGATTTGCAGCAGTGGTATTCACAGCAGTGGGATTCACAGGTGTGAACTTGAGAGCATTCATTCTGGAAATGAAGATGATCATGGAAAAGAGTGTCTATTTGATATGACCGACATAATCAAGATAAATTCATCCACTACATCTTTTAGATGAGCACATATGTCAATGATTGTTTTTTGGCCCTCTCATTGAGTTTTAAATAGGGGCCTAACAAATAAGTAAAACATCATTTTAACTTGGTTAAGGATTCACGTCGGGTTCACCATTTTTTGTTTTCCTCTGGAATGGGGGATGACCTCATTGATTTGAGATTCAATCATTCCAATCGGTTTCCAACGGGTTTGTTCATAGAACCGGAAACATCCAATGATTCTAAATCCATTTGGACCTACTTTCCAAAGGTAGGTGCTCATTGGTTGTGGGCTGATGAGGCTTAGGAATTTTCATTGGTCGATAGGATGAGAGGTCGGACTCATCACACCTTTTTGAGGGAAATTATTGTCTACTTCGGGACTCTCTTTATAGAATTAAGATATGTTAATGAATCATTATTACATTACCATGTATTAAATGAGATTTCCTTTAGTCTGACAATCAAGGATTGGTACATAGGTAATTCAGATAATATTTTATATGTATTCGAGGTTCTTCATCGATGAAGAATCATCTATATTTTTTAAAGATTCATAGTTGATGGTATCCTTAAAAATACATAAAAAGTCTCTTGGTCATTATGATGACCATACTGGTTTTAAAGCCACTCAGTGGGAAACTTGATGTTTATTGTCATTCAGGAGGAAATGGATTATTTCAGATTTGGGATCATACCAGCTGATGGTCTACCTACGTATCCTTTGTTTTGGAAAAGGAATCAGAACCCACGTAGTTCGATTAAGGGAGTATGATGTTTCTGCATGATTGATGTCTCAAAGGAAGATATCATGATTACTTTTACGCTCTAAACTCACGTGAGTCATGCTCGGTGTGAGAAACAAGAGGTATAGGTGAAGCCCGACAATTGTTCCATGAAATGATGTGGGGATTATGTATGTATGACTGCCCAAAATAGATGAGGATTTGGATTTACTTCAGGGAAGAAATCCATGAACAGGGTCCATAAAGGTATATGTGCTTCATGGAGATTTGGATACTCTAATCTTGGGGCTTACTCCTAAGGAAGATTCCCAAGTTAGGAGGGGACTTATGATTGGGTTTTACTCATGTGAAAGAATCACCAAGTCAAAAGTAAATTTGGACTAGTTAAGAGAAATTAAGACTGGGGCATACTCCTGAAATGGAGGCCCAGGTTAAGGGACTTAAAAAATTAAGGGACTTGGGGCTTACTCCTGAAGAGGATGCCCATATTTGAGACTAGGGGTTATTCCTAAAAAGGATTCCCAAGTTAAGATAATTATGGTTGGGGTTTACTCTTGAGGGGGATGCCCATATTTGAGACGGGGGATAACTCTTGTAAAGGAGGACCAGATTAAAGAGGATTTGGGGCTTACTCCTAAGGAGGATTCCCATATTAATGAGAATTTGGACTGAGGCTTACTCTTGAAAAGGAGGCCCAGGTTAAGGATTCTCTCATCTTAATGGATAAGGATGAATGAATGAAATCTCAATCTTTAGTGACATAAAGATGTGTAAATAGCTAGATTTTGAGAGATGTTCCACAGAGTTCCTTTCAGATAAGGAATCCAAATCATGAAATCATGTCATAAATGGCTTTGAAGAGTGTCTTGAAGACTAAATCTTGAATAGGAGAAGTGGAATAGCGTAAGAGGGGTGAAATGGGCAGGAAAGGCACCCAAAAGGGTAGGGGCGTGCATGTCCTGGAAGGCGCGCAGGTACTGCGTGGGTGCACAAGTCCTGGTCACGCTGGTATACATGTGCGACACATGGGTACTTGCGTAATTTTCATTCCTTAGTGTAATCCTTTGGAGAGACTTGGCTCAAAACCTTGGTATTATCCTTAGAGGCTTTCCAGAATATGGCGCACAAGTTCTGGTGAAGAAGTAGGGCGGTGTGCAAGTGTGTCCATTTCCCGTAAGGGTAAAACCACTTAGGCGCGCAACTGTTAGTGAATTATAACACTTAGACCTTACTCCTCATGTTTAGACCTTCCATTCTAGGTAAGGAATTACCTTAGAAGTGTTTGGAAGACCTGAAGAAGAGACTTGGGCGTTCAGAGCTCTGTATGTGAATTCTGGAAAAATTCCTCCCAAAATGGGGGCCCACAGGACTATTTATAGGCTGGAGAAGACCCTGGCCGGTTATCCTTTAGGGATTGCAAGTCACTTGCGTGACCATTAGGTGGCACGCAAGTATACTTGCGCGGCAGTGAGGGAACTTGCGCGACCCTTGTGCATTTGAAGCCTTGTTCATGCCTTTGTCGATTTTTGATGTTTTCTTCAAAGGTTGAATCAATTTTTGCTAAGTCATTTCCCTTTCCATTCCTTTAGACAATGTGACGAAAAATGAGCATCAACAATGGGCCCAACTCAAAGAGCTCTCATAGTATTTGGTAACCAACGTGGAATCGTTCATGGTATTCCTACCCAAAGGATCCCAAGGTCCCTTAGAAACCAAAGTGAAAGATCACATGATATTCCCTCTAAAGTCTCACAATTTCCCTTGAACAAACCCCTCTCCCACACCATAGAAAACCCATGTGCTACTCCATGTGAACACAATCACAATCACGTTCCCACATCAAACAATCCACATCACAATCCATTTCATAAAAAAACATGACCATGTTTCCAAACACCTTTCTCAAGGTCAAACTATCTCTAAAACCATTTTAGAAATCCATTTAGAAAAATAAAACCTATTTAAACCATTTTATCAAACAATTGGTGTACATAAAAGCCACACCCATTTGGAAAATCCTATTCAAACACCAAATTGCAAATAAATTCATCAAGAACATTAGACATGAGAAAAAAATCAACCATAAATCATTTATTTAGAAATTAAACAAACACAACCAACAGAGATTCCTAATTTAAAGTTAATACATGGAAAAAACCTTAAATAGAGACACTTAATTAGTTTTAGTAAAAAAAAATTCACCTTTGATGACAAACTCCCAGAAGTGGTAGAATAATTCCTTACACACATAAGACATAATAAAACAAACCAAATTCCCCATGAAAACCCTAGTTTCAACCAACCCCACCATCTAGGGTTTTACATATCTATGGAAATAGAGGAATAAGAAAGAAGAGGGGGAAATGAGGAAGAAACTAAGATGAAATTGACTTACCTCAAGCCAAAACACCATGGATCCAAAAAGAAACCACCACCAAAAGAAAGGGGAAGCTCCACCACAAAGGATAAGGGGTTATGCATGATTGGAGGAGGAAATGCAGGCTATGGGGAATGAAAATATCAGGGGGAAATGGAAAAATATTAATTTATAAGTGACATATATAGGGTCGCATGGTTTGGAAAATTGTGAACTAACTGTGTATGAGACATTGTCTCCCTAAAACAAGCTACACAGTTTCCCCTATGGAGCTACACAGTCTGAAAAAAACATGCTTAAACCATGTAAATCCATCCAACCCAACCTACAACACCCTTACATAGTTAGTTTCATGGTTTGAAAAATTTTCCTCTAACTTTGTGCCTTGGGCTATCTTAAGAAAAATCTTTTTTTTTCAATGACCAGTAACCAGGAACTCTAATAACGAAAAAAGATGAATAAAACTAAAAATTAGGCTTACTAGTGACCCAACAGGTATCAGAAAAAGGATAATAATGTTCTCACAATGTGTTCATTTTTATATTATGTTTTCAATTGTAATTTATGCATGTTTCTCATATTATAAGACTAGTAAACTGTTGCGTACATTTGAAACTCTTCTATTATATACTAATAATGTAATAGAATTACTAAATTTGGGTTTGTAGAGTTCAGAATGTTATAAGAACAATAAGAAGATTCATCATAACATGAACCAAAACAAGATAATAACCCCCTAATTTTGATGTTATAAAATCCCCTCAAAGTCCTACATTACTTGAGGTAATTTAATTTTTCATAACAATTTCTACTAAATGTGAATCAAATAAATTTTGATACCTTTACTGTACTAAAATTTCATAAAGTGAAATTGATTTTTATTTATATCTATTGTTACTCACTCATCACAATTTTAAGAGAGGTACAATAAAAAATTTCCAAGGAGATATCATATACAATAAACAACTTCCAAAAGTATATTTGAAAGTAGAGACTCATATAGGTCACGACCTGACTGCTGAACAACCTATTCCCCTTGACGATTTTTATGTTCACACAATCAAAATTTCTATTAGATCTTTTATAGAGTGACCATTTAATATTATGAATATATATAATTATAATGAGGTATAACTTTTCAATTTTATTTTATATAAAAAAACTTTTATAATTAATGAAAAATCGTCTGAACTAAGGTATATTATTACTAAAGGAGAAATGAAAGGAAAAATGGAAGGTCAATTCAAGACTATTTGAAGGATAATATAATTGATTAAAAGGAACTTCTATGAGTACCATTACCCCACAAATTACACTTCCACCTTTGTTAACATTATAAGTTTATACAAACACAACATTCCAAAATAGAAATATGTTCTATATTGAATATGAAGAATAAATGTATGGATATTACATTACTAAACTAATTATTGTTGAGACTGTAATTGAAATTCTCAATCACTAATGGATGGAAACCTTCGTGTTGGATGTATAAAAGAGAATATTTTTCAAAACAAAAATCCAATAATTGTTCTATTATGCTAATTATAGTTTAATAATGTTCATTTTTTATATAGGATTTTATATCAAACCAATTTAATGGGAAGACCATTTCAAAATAATTCAATTGTTTTAGAAACCTAATTTATGATACATTGGTGTTTTATTCTTATTATTTTATGATTAGATTCATGGGCTGGATGACATTATAGAAGTGTTCTGAGAATTAATGTGAGTGAAAACCATAGTCTGGATATAAAACATGTTAAAAACATGAATTGTTTTAATTACACGAATAATTTGGGAAATATTTCTTGAGGTTATTTCATAGAATGAATAGTTTCACTGGGTGTATATAGGTAAATTAAAAATATGAAAACCATTCATGACAAGAAATATGTTTATCCTAGAAAATAAACAGAGGTGACATGAATGCCCCCATAAGTGGCCTCTCGATAAATTCTCGACTTTAATTCAAAATTGACATCGTGAATTTCATGGGCCCAACTAGGTTTACCCAGCCTATGGGTGTAATATTTCTCATTCGAACCCCTCTCTATTCCTCTCAATGTCCAAGGTTTCTCAAGAAAATTTCAAGCAAACCTCAATATATGAACTCTAATTCAGGTGAATATCTGATCATTTTTTCATAGAAATCATAGGCGAGGGTTACATCATTCATTATCTCTTTAGATCTCCTTTTTTCTAAATAGAAACCATATGATGGTGTGTTATACCTATACCCATGGGTTTGGATTTATGGATATGAGATCTTCTTGGGTCTTGATAGAGAAACAGAAGGAAGAGGTTGATCCATGGGATTGGATAAGATACATTGTACAAATATAATCTAGGTAAGTGGATTCTCTTCCTCTATACAATTCTAGAACTTATTTTCTTGAATCTTGATAAATCATTGTTGTGATTTGAATAGAAATCTCTTGAGTTTTTTATATGTAAAACCAATTTTTTTATGTGATTTTAAAATTATAGTTTTGAAATATGTTCTTGAGATGTGTTAATTAAAATTTTACAACGTTTTTTTTAAATAAATGTTTTGGGTAGAAATATATTTGATATGGATGATGGTATTGTAATAAATTATGATGTGTGGTTATATTATACTACATTATTCCCTATTGAAATATAATTGGTTGTCAGTGCTGACTGGAAATGCACAAGGGGATATCACCAAGTGATGATTTGTCAAAAGACATATTTCATCTTGTGAGTGTTGGGATTGTCATTGGAATATATGAGTGTCTGAGTATAGAACATGGAATGGATATGACTAGTGTAATGTGAAAAATAAAGTGGGAGGATTTATTTTCTTAAATTTATTCATTAAATATTTTCATTTGATAAAATGTTTTGATATTCTCACCCACAATTTTAAATAAAAATTTTTAACATGATTTTTTCCTAATGTAATGTGTTGGGAAGACATTGTGGATATACTATTGAGTGATATACCCAACCCCTTCTTGGAAACTTTACTGCATTTTTAGATGTCTTCTACTGATATACATGTAAGGTTTATGTTTCATACTTCTCAAGTGGTGATCCTTGATATCATGGTCATATTTCTAAAGCAAGAGCTAGGGACTATCTACTTATTTGTCTAGGATGATAACACAATTGTGCCAATTTCATTCTATTTGGATTCTTAGCCTTGTACCTTTTTTATTTTCCACTATTACTCTTATATTGTTATGTATTGGTATTACATTGAGTTATGTGATTGTTTATTCATTCATCATTTAGAGGATTGGATGTTTATTTTTGGAATTATTTTCTCATGGTAATGATAATGGTTTATAATTTTTTATAATTTATTAAAGACTTCAATTACTAGGGAGAATTGGTCTAAATTGTGAATTTTTCTAATTATAGAAAATGGAACAAGGAAGATTTCAAATAAATAAGTTGGAATACAATATTGAAAATGTAGTTTCACCAAAGCCACTGTGAACCAAAAATTGCATAGACTACTGTACAAGAATTTCAATCTGTTGAAAAACAAAATAAAAATGATGAATTGGGGTAAGTAAATCAGTTAGTGAATTTTAAAAGAAACATTCACATGTGTTTTGAGGGATTATGATCTTTAAAAACCAGATGTGTGTCTCAACCCAATGAATAGAATCTTTAATTTTATTTCTACATAGGTAGAGATAAAGATTAAGTTACCGACCTATATGTTGGAAGATCTTGAACAAATATTATGGTATTTAGTTGTTCAAGATAATTCTGACAATGACCTTATGTGGGAGAATTTTGAGGAATTGTTAAAAAACCATATCCCCATACATTAAATATAAAAAGAAAAAAAATTCTTTATCTTGAAGTAAGAAAATATCTATGTGACAAAGTATGAATCTAAGTTTATTAACATAGTTTATTTCACCCAAAACGTAGCTACTAGTGTATCCTTGAAGGATTATATCATTGAGTTTGGATTGTGACCATATATTCAATCAAAGATATCTATTCTCTGTATTATATATTATATAAATATGGTTTATAGATAAAAAATGTTAGAAAATGGTATTGTTAGGATTCTTATGATAGGTAGTCTATTTATTCCCAAAGGGAAAAATTTTAATACTAGTGTTGAAAATAGTAGAAAGATGGATGTGTACTCTCATAGTGGTGGAACAACTCAAACTCAGACTATAGAATTAGTTAATTTTCTTACAAGATTTGATACTAAACTAGGTTATTTCCAATGTGGTTTGTTAACACATATGAAGAGAGAATGTATTGAACCACCAAGGAATTTACACCACCTTGGAAAGAGAGGATATATCAAGAAGTTTTTTCTTGAACATCAGAGATAAACAGGTTGAAGAGGCTTTAATTAGCCTTAACATTCAGAAACTCAGATAGAATAGTTCCATTAGTTTGGTTCATGTCCACAGATTCAAGTAAACCATGATATTTGTAGGAACAATTCTGTTGTTTACTAGAGACCTCAGTAGGGGAAAAATATTTATCTCGTGGTTGCTATGTGGAAGTTATATGGATCATAATATGCTATTGAGAGTGAATAATTAGGTCCCTTTATGATGTAAAGTACTTTTATTTTGAACATAACTCTTATTCTTGTTTTGTTTGAAACTGGGTCATATTTTTTTATTTCGTCTTCTATGGTTAAAAAATTGGTATTACACATGCAAATGATGCCTCATATCATATGAATCAAGACATTCCTAGGAAAATGAGAGTGTGGAGGATTTAAATTCCAAAAATATTCCAGTATCACTGATACAATGTAGTTTCTCTAGGAGATTATGGTCCTCAAGATATAGGTTTTTAATTTAATATTTGTTATGGAATGACTAGTGGGATTTAAGTCAAATCATGACTACTATACTCAGAAGGTAATGTTTACATCCAAAACTGGATTTCTTCACCTTTTAAAGGGGAATTCGGATATAAACACTGATAGAACATGACCTTTTATGATATTTAATTGAACTATATATTTCTATTTAGTATCAATGACCTTGAACACAATTGAAAAAACAAGTAATGAGACTCTTCCTGAAATACTGTATCAAAAAATGAATGACTTTATGAATGATTTATTTTGGTTACTTCCTGAAAGGGAAATCAAATTTACTATTGATATACTCTTGAGAACAAGACCCATTTTACTACCATCTTATAGAATGATTCCGACTAAGTTATGAGAGTTAAAGTTTTCAGCTTTATGTGTTGGAATGTAAAGGTTTTATCGGACCTAGTACATCAACTTGGGCTATAAGGATATTATTTTTTAATAAGGAAGATGAAAGTCTATGCTTGTGTGTTTACTATCATAATTTGAATCAAGTAATGATTAGAAATAAATATCATCTTCCTAAAATAGATGATCTATTTGATCAATTAAAAGGGTTTATGTGGTTCTATAAATTTGATATATAATCAGTATATCATCATCTTAGTGTTATAAGAAAGGATATCCTGAAAATATATTTTCAGAGTCACGATTGACATTATGAAAATGTCATCTTGCCTTTTCTTATAATGTACATGCTGACAATTTTCATGGTATTGAGAAACTATATCTTCTATAGGTATGTCAACTCCTTTGTTGTTATATTTTTTGGCAGTGTTCTGGTATACTCTTTAAACTAGAATGACCACAAAGTGAAACTGGAAATTTTATTGAGTACGTTGCGGGAACAGAATTTGTATTCTATATTTTCTAAGAGTGGTTTATAGAAAAACAAGTACCTTTACTAAGGAATTTCATTTCCAAATTAGGAATTTTAGTTGAACCTATGATGATAGAATTAACAGTCTATTGGAAAACACCAAATCATGTTTTTGAGGTATGTAGTTTTTTTGGGATTATAATACTATTATTACTTCTTTTATTAGGATTTATCGACAATTATTCACCTATGGCTACTTTGATAAGGAATGGTGTTCGATTCATATGGAGGGATGAATGTTAGAAAGGATTTTTGGAGCTTAAAAATAATCTCACATTGACACCTTTGCTAATCATTCCAAACCTATGTAACAACTATGTGGTTTATTGTAATTCATTTGGATCTAGTCTTAGTTGTGTTATCATATAGGGAGACCATGTTATGTCCCATGGTTTAAGGTAGTTACGAGTGTATGAGAATAATTATCCTATGCATGAATTGGAATCAGCTATGGTTATACATGCCTTAATGAATTGGAGGCATTACCTATTTGGGGAAAATTTCAAACTATTCACAATAAATACAAGTTTAAAATACATATTTTCTCATTGTGTCAGGAACTTGAGGAAATGAAGATGGATTGAGCACCTCCAGATGTTTTATTTTGACTTGGTATACATAACGAGTAAAGGGAATTCTATAACAGATGGGTTGAGTAAAAAATCATACAGTGAAGTGGTCCAAGATGCTCATGAACAATGGTATTTTATGATAATGATTCCTGATATGAATTTATATTTTGATACATCAGGTGATCACCTAGTTTTCTTTCTAGAAATTCTTTTTCTATACTTGATAATTTTGGTAAAAAAATCACAGATAAAATTTTCCTATTATTTCACTATTATATCAAACCTAAATGGTTGGGAGACTTTTGAAAACTATATTGATGAAGAAAATCTTTATTACCCCTTTGGAATTGAATTTTAGTTGCTTAGTTTTTTCAGGAATAGATCCTTTCAACGTACCACTATTCAAAATGGGATATTTATACAAGTTATTATAAAATGTTTAAGGCTATGAAAGCACATTTTTTTTGGGTAGGTATGAAACAAACGATTGAAAACTATGTGATGAAATGTCTGACATGTAAATAGGTAAATGATGAACATCAATGTTTGGATGGTATGATATATTCTACTCCTATACCTATATGGAAGTTGGATCAAATTGTGATTGAATTCATCATAAGCATACCAAGAACATTGGAGAAACATGATGCTATATGGGTAGTAGTGGGTCGACTTATAATAGAATCACACTTTATTCCTATCAGAGAACCCAACATGGTAAAGTACATGGAAAAATTGTACATCAAAGAATTGGTAATGTTATATGGAGTTCCAGCATCAATTGTGTCTAATAGAGACCCCCATTTTACTTCTCAATTTTAGTGATCTTTATAATAGTCTCTCAGATGTCAATTGACTATGAGAATAACCTATCATCTTCAAAGAGATGGGAAGTCAAAACACACTATTTAGACATTGTAAGATATTATGAGAGTATGATTCATGGACGTTTGTGGTTTGTGGAATTGTTATATTATTTTTGTATAATTCTCATATAAAATGGTTATCAAGAGACAATACAAATTCCATTGTTTGAGGATTTTTATGGATATATTTCTTATTATCCTTTATCTTGGGTGAAAATTAGAGATACATCTTTAAATAGGCTAAGACTTTTCCATGATACTATATAGAAATTAAAAATGATCTAGAAGCATATGGATATGGATAAATTAGAAAGAATTCATATGCATATAATCTTTGCAAACCTCTATCTTTTGATGTTAGTGTGTAAGATTCCATATTTTGATAAGGTATGTTTTTCATCAATTTTTAGTTTATGTCCCTTATTTCAGTTAAATAAGGGTTCCCTAAGTTCATTGGAAGGCCTGAGGGTGTTTCGGGGATTTGGGAAATTAAATATGAGGAATTTTTTTTTTGGGAATGATGCACTATTTACACATGGTTAGTGAAAACTATAAGGAGCTTCCAAGGTAACCATGAGACCTCACCACTTAGGTAGTAGCTTCCTCATGGTTTGCGCGTGGTTTGAAAAACTATGCGGTTAAACCATACAGCCTAGTAATGTTTAGAAATTTACAAAAATTCTATTATGGTATATTTAATCTTAACTCGGTATTTTTATCCTCTCCTCCTCCTATAACCCTAATGATGAACTAGAGCTCCCAATAGCTTCCAAGGGAGATTATCTTCCATCCCTATATTTTTTGGAGTTTCCCTATTTATGGATTAAAGATCTAGGGAATTATATTCTTCTCCTTGCTTCCTTTTCTTGGTTAGGGTTTATATCTTTCTATCCTATCATTTTAAAGTTATAAAACCCTTATTTTCAATGAGATATAGTTCGTGGCTTCAAAGAGTTGTTGAATTGGGATATAAGGCTTCTATTATGAGCATTTTCACTAATGGATTTGAGGTAGGTGGTATACATGTTATATCCCTTGGTTTTTATATAGTTTTTTAGTAGGGTTATGTTATTATTTTCTTCATGGTTGTATTCTTGGTGATTTTTATATGAATTGATATAATGGGTTTTTAAATAACCATTTTAACCCCTCATTATTCCCATGGGATTCATGGAGGATGAATTAATCGATTTAGGGCCACCCATGGGGTGTGCCGATCCCTCCAAATGGGGATAACATAAATGTAAGGTGTGAAATTTATTTGTGATGATAATGATTCCTTGATGAAGGTGAAATTTGGTAAATGTAACGATTTAGAAAGTTTTATGTGCAGATGTGCCCATTGTGGATAATGGATATGGGATTGTTTCGTTGGAATGTAAATGGGTGGAATGGGATTAATTGGTATATGTTAAAGAATCATGTTTATACTTGAATATTCGTAGTGAGATAGGGATGGGGAATGGGATTTGAGATAAATCGTTTTGTGATATAAATGATAAAAGTATTAATGGAATGTGGCATAATAATAATTTCTATTTTCCTTAATATTTGAGACATTACAAATGATATTGGCTATTCTTGGGGTTAATATAGTTATTTATGGTGAATGTATAAATAAGAACGTGAACATGGATTTGTAGAGAGAGATATATAGATTAGTCTCTACACTCACGGGTTGAGTTGGACCAAGGTTCTAAGATTCACCCCTCAATGCAAGGTTTAGGGAATGTGATAGAGTTCTATTCCCCTAATGGCTACATTCCACCTGGACTCAGGCTTTGGGTGGAGGATAATGAGGTTATAGTGAATTGATGAACTAGTGAGATAAGACTTGATTTATTACCATACATCATGAAATCATTGAACATGAATAATCTTGTAAACACATGAAAAGATGAATTAACAATAAGATGTTTTAGTATTTAATCTAGTTTTAAAGGTTGAATATCTTGAAGAAACATGATTTAGAATGGATTATTGAACTTTATTTTATTTACAAAACATTATTTAATACATTCATAAACTGTATATTTATATGGATATTTTGTAGACACTATTGGTGGTGTCCTATTGATTTTTACTCACACCATACTCATACCGTTGTTGTGTACCTGAGAAAATTTTAGTGTTACAGGTACGGAAAAAGGCAAGGGCCTCATTCTTGGGAAGTGATTCAAGTACGGTATGTGCATAAATGAGGTTAGGGACTTGGAGTCAGGGCCATTTTGGGGATTCCACTGTTTATCTTTATTTTGGGTTTTAATTCACTTGGAACTGTAGTATGACATGGCATATTTAAGGTTGGTTGCGGTTTGTACCCAGTTTGGGAGATGGTTATTTATGTAACTTCATAATTGATTCTATATTTCTAAAAATATTAGATACATTTTTTTGTTATTTCTTACATAAAATAAAGGGTATAGTCTCCCCACCAGACTTTTAGAGTCTCACTGCTATTCGAAAACATTTTTTGTATTGGGAGGCATGCTTGAGGTCATGTGGTGACCTGGCTTGGGGCACTAGTTTAGTAGCACCTGAGATGGGGTTGTTAAAATGTGGTATCCAATCAAATCATTTCTATGGCATACTTTTCAGGAATGGTATATAGGGGGATAGTAAGGTTTCAAACCTTGTAAATGAGATCTATCTTGGGATTATATGACCAAATTATGATGTAAAACCAATGTCACCCTAGGTGGGAATTGTTGTTTGTTATTGTTTGTTGTTACATTTGATGATATTTCACCATTGGGTGAAACACATGTTGAGTGATTTGATGGTTTTATGGTTTTTCTTCTCATGTTTGTAATGGAACAAGGTTGTTGTATTTAGGCATAATTCTAGGCACATATTTATATAAGTGAAATTAATTATAATAGGGCCACACACAGGACGAGTGTGTGGGACATAGAGAGTATGATGCATTTGATTTATTGAAAGTGAATAAAATTGTTTCTAATGAAATGATACAAATGGGTAAAAAGGTATGTAAATTGATGAATAAAAATTAAATAATTGTTCTTGATAAGAGGCAGGAAGTGGATTAACATGGTCGAAGTAAGTCGTGATATTGAAATACTTTTGACATGGTGTAGAAGGTGAGTATTATTACCATGTGAGATGGTTACCTCATGGTAGTCCTGGCCTTGGTGAGGATTATCAAGGATTGTGTTCTAGATAGGATATGACCTTTTGGGTAGTTTTTGGTCAATGGCTTGTTTCTGGATATTAGTGAAACCCACCTCCTTTTATACTTGTGGAAGCTTTATGGCTAATTTTCTAAAACCCATGTTTGGAATTGTAGAAAATATTCCACCATGTAGGCGACAGACAGCCGGGTGACATGAGGATGTTGTTGAAAATTATTCTCTATATGTAGATAAATAGAATTTAGTGATACAATAAAATTGGGAAGAGAACTTCCAAGAGAAATTGTCTCATTTTTTGCAGATAATGGAATAGTACCTAGGGCGGATTGCACCGAGAATGTTTGAGATGACCAAGGAGTTTCAGTTGCATCACCCCTAACCTTTAATATAGAGGGTGTTATAAAGGAATCCTAGTTCTAAATAGAGTCTATCTGGAATGTTATTGATAATATAAGGACTCATTTCAATAATAGAGTCAAGTTGGCGGGCTATATGATAATAATTCACGGAAGCGTTGGTAAGACATCATGATTCAAATGGAGAAGGCTAAAGGAATGATGTGGAATGATCTGTAGGAGATGTTCCTCAAAAACTTCTATTCAGAAACCTTTTTAAAGAAGAAGGCTATATATTAATGATCATGATCCAATGGATGATGTTGGTAATGGAGTACACTAGTTGATTCACTGACTTGCGACGGTTCGTTCCGACGTTGATAGGAGATGAGGCAGCTATGGAGAAGTGTTTCCAAGATGGGATGATCCATGATATTAGGTATTAGTTAAATATATTCTGTTTAAAAATGTTTTCCATGAAAGTGGATCAAGACCTAATATCAAAGGGGAACCTAATAGGAGATTTAGGTAGTGAACTTGTGGTGCCAGCTGGGTGGGAAAGTGGTCTGGCTTCTGAGAGTAAGAAGTTCTGTTTTGGAAATGTATAATAGGCTGGAAGTGCATATAGTAGTCAGAAGTGGGGGTAAACATGTAAGAGTGGAGACTAGGTATTATAATATCAGTTTTTTAGGATGGTGAACATGTACGGCTAGTGTCCACCACCACAAATCAAGTGGCAAGTGTACGGCAAGCAGGGCCATGTGCAGAGGTTCTACAAGAACCTGTGTTAGTCGAGAAATGATAGAAGTTATAGAAAGATGTTGAGTGTAGATAGGGGGTCGTTACCCTATACTAGGAAGGTAGTTGGAGCTCCACATATCATACCGGTAGAGGTGGTGGATGTGGACCTTTGGGGGTGAGAACTTCCATACCATCAAGGCAGTGCAGTACATGGTACTCAAGTTGGGTCCTGGAGTAGAGGGGTGGGTCAACTCCACCTTCAATTGATGGTTAAGAACTGATACCCTCTTATAAGAATTGATGACATTTTTTACCAGCTCAGAGGTTCCCCGGTGTTCTCTATGATCAATTTGAGGTTAGGATACCATCAGTTGATGGTGATACCTTCTAATGTGGCAAAAATGGATTTTCAAAGTAGGTATGTGTTTCATGAATTTTTGGTGATGCCATTTGGATTGACCAATGATCAAAATGTGTTCATGGCCTTGATGAATCGGGTATTCCACCCATATCTGTATCAGTTCATTGTTGTCTTCATTGATAACTTCTTAGTGTACTCCAGAACTCATAACGATCATGTTAAACCTATTGAAATCATCCTGAGTACACCGAGAGGGAAAAAGGCTTTACGCTAATCTATCAAAATGACAGTTTTGGATTGATAATGTGAACTTCATGGGAAACACCATTTCCAAGTAAGGTGTGTTAGTGTATCCAGAAAAAGTGTAGGGTGTGTTGTCTTGGGATAATCCCATGAATGTTTTTAATGTTTGTGTTTTTCTAGTTTTGGATGTTTTTTAATAAATTTTCAATAGAGATTTATCTCATTTAGAATCACCACTATCATTCTTAGCTGGGAATGGATTTATGTTTGATTTGTAAGAGGTTTTAGAGAATGATTTTCAAGAGCTAAGGAAGAGGTTCATTATTGCACTGATTCTAATCTTACCTAAAGCAGATAAGAGGTACACCTTATTCTTTGATGCCTTTGGTGTTGGACTTGGGATAGTGTTGATGCTAGATAATGAAGTTGTAGATTATGGTTGAAGACATTTGAGGCCCCATGAAATAAATTATCCTACTCATGACCTTGAACTCACTACAGTTGGTTATTTCTTAAATTGTTTGAGACATTAACTATTATGAGAGTGATTCATAATGTTTATCAATAATAAAAGAATCAAGTACATCTTCTCCCAATGGGATTTTAATCGTAGACAAAAGCGGTGGGTCGAGTACCTTCAATACGTTGATATTGGGTTGGATTATACACCAAGATAATAGAATAGTGTCATGGATGCTCTTAGAAAAAACAATAAAAATCAGGTGGATTAGGAATCCAAATTAGACTGGATATTCATGTCCTTGTTTGCTGAGATGCATTTGGAGGTACCAGATGGGCACTGGAAGATAACCCTTGCATCTATAACTATTGAGTTCAATATTTTGATTCATGTCAAGGAGAGTCATCTGGTCGAACAAAAGTGTTTTAATATGAACGAAATTATTAAAGGTGGGGAGTAAACATCTATTTGGGCTATTAATGTTTATGGAGTTTCTTATGTTCATGGACATGTTGTTGAATCGAGAGATATACATGAGAAGTTGAAGTGCGAGTTCCATACATCAAAGTGGACAGTCCATCCTGGCTTGACTAAGATGTACCATGATATTTTCTAGTAGTACAGGTGGTAGGGAATGAAGAAAGAGGTTGTGGGTTTTGTAGTAGGATTCCTAACCATTCACAGGTGAAGGCCGAGCATCATCACCTGTGTGAGTTGTTACAGTCATTTCATATTCTATAGTGGAAGTGGAATGACATAAAGATGGAATATTTAGTAGGTCTACCATTAATGTCCTTGATGAATGATGCATGGGTGGTTGTGGACTAGCTGAAAAAAGTGGATCATTTCTTTCTTATCTAAGAGACTTATACAATAGATCAGTTGGGTGAGTTATAAATTTGAGAGATAGTGTGGTTTCATGGTGTGCCTAGAACTATAGTTTCCAATCATGATCCGAACTTCACCTCATGCTTCTGTTAGGGATTACAAAAGGAACTTGGTACCCATGTATTATTTTAGTACAATCTATCACTCGTAGATGGATAGGCAAAAATAACATACAATTCAGGTATAAGAAGACTTTTTGAGATCTTGTGTTCTGGATTTTGGTGGTTTGTAGGAAAAAGACTTGCCGCTAGTTGAGTTTTCCTACAAAAACAGTTTTCATGGAACAATTCAGATGTCTCCGTTTGAGGAAATATAAAACAGATCATGTAGATCTCCCTTGATATAATTAGAAGATGGGGAGTCTGAGTTGTTAGGACTGAGTCATGTTCAAGAGATATCAGATATGGTTGAGTTAATTCTGAAGCATATCGCAATGGAATATTGTAGATATAATTCATATAAAGATCAATGTCATAGACCTATCGAATTCATGGTGGGTGATTGTGTGTTCCTTATGGTGTCGACACGGATGGGTCACCATTGAATACAGAAATAGGGAACGTTGGTACCAAGGTATGTGGGGCCATTTTAGATTTTGGAGAGGATCAGACCAGCGGAATACCTATTAGAACTTCTAAAATGGTATAGTGGGATGCATGATGTTTTCCATGTTTCATAACTTCAACATTGTCACTCTAATCCATCTCATGTGATAAATGATGATGACGTCGAATATGAGGTTGATGCATCCTTTGAGGAGCATCCAGTTTGTATATGGATCGAAGTGAGAAGGTACTGTGGGACAAGGTTGTGGCTTTGGTATGTATTCTATGGAAGAATGTAAACCTTCAGGAAGATACTTGGGAGCGGGAATTAGATATACAGGCCCAATGGCCCAATATCTTTTCTTTGGAAACTCGATGATGCTCAGGATGAGTGGCTCGAGGACAAGCTGTTATAAGGTGGATAGGTTGTTTGATCCCATATTTTCTTTAGGTACATTTTCTTTATGTTTTAGTTAAAGTCCATTCTCTTAGTTAAATACAGGTTAGCCATGTTCATGGGAAGGTTCGGGGGTGTTCTGGTGGTTCAGGACATGAAAGAGGTTGAAAAAGGATTTTCTGGGCATGTTGCATGGTTTTTGAAAACCATATAGAGCTTCTTTGATAACTATATGACCTCACCTGCTTAGTCAGTAGCTTCCTTATGGTTTTCAAATAGTTTGGGAAACTTTGTGGGTAAACTGGGTGGCCCAATAATGTTGATAATTTTACAAAAATTCCATTATGGGATTTTTAATCCTAACTTGGGATTTTCCTCCTCCCCTCCCTCGAAAACCCTAGTGATGATTTATAGGTCCCAAGAGCTTCCAACATTGATTCTACTTCATCCCTAGCTAATTTGGAGTGTATTCGGTTCTAGATCAAAGATCTGGTTAAGTATAATATTCTCTTTGCTTCCTTTTACTGGTTAGGGTTTGTATGTTTCTCTCCTCTCCTTCTAAGGCTCTAAAACCCTTATTTTCTGATGAGATATTGGTTAAGGAATCAAAGCGTGGTTAAATCATGATCTAAGGCTTCAATTAAGAGTGCATTAACCTATGAATTTGAGGTAGGTTGTCTATAAGTTGTATCCTTAGGTTTTAATATAGATTTGGGCATGTAGGGTTGAGTTCTTATTCACTTCTTGGTTGTGTTCTTTGTGAAGATTGAAAGACTTAATATAATGGGTGTCTAAAAAACCATTTTATCCCCTCATGATTCCTATGGGATGTATGGAAAATTACTTAATTTATTTAGGGCCACCCATGGGGTGCTTCGGCCCTCTTGAATGGGGGTAACATAAATGTAAGGTGTGAAATTGACTTGTATTGATGTAGATCCCTTAAAAAATTTGTAAATTGGTTAATGTAATGATTTATAAAGTATTATGGGTATATTTTTACATTATAGACAATGTATAAGGGATTTTTTGGTTGGCATGTAAATGGGTTAAATGGGATTAATGAGAATATGTTGAAGAATCATGTTTATACTTGAATATTCATAGTGTGATAGGAACGAGGAATATGATTTGGGCTAAATGGTTATGTGATATAAAGGATAGATGTATTAATGGATTGTGTAATAATACTAATTTCCCTTTTTGTTATTTTTTGATAAATTACTAATGATATTTTCTATGTTGGTGGTAATGTGGTCATTTGTGGTGAATGGATAAATACGAATCTGCACATGGATTGGTAGAGTGGGGTATAGACATGAGGTTATACACCCATGGGTCGAGTTGGACCAAAGTTCTAAGCGCCATTACTAAATGCCCGAGTTAGGGAAGGGGACAATGTTCAATTACCCTAATGGTTGAATTCCACCCAGACTGGGGCTTCATGGTGAGGATAATGAGGCTATTGTGATGTGATTCCCTAGTTAGATAAGACTTTATTTTTTACCATATGACTAGAAATCATTGAACATACCTAAAAAACTAAACACATGAAAAATGGTGAGTTAAACCATAAGATTTTTAAGTATTGAATCTAGTTTTAATGGTTGAATATCTTGAAGAAACAATATTTAAAGTAGATTCTTGAACTATCTTTTATTTATTTTCCATTACTCAGTACTTTATTGCACTATATATTTAGATGGATATTTTATAGACACCATTCGCAGTGGCCTATTGAGTGGTACTCACAACTTTATCAGGCCACTATTGGGTACCCGAGTAGATTTCATGGTTACAGGTCAAGAAAATGGAAAGGGCCTCATGAATGGGAAGTGAGTCGGGAAAAATATGTGGACAGATGAGGTTAGGTAATTGGATTCAGGAACATTTTTGGGATTCTTCTGTTTGTATTAATTTTGGTTTTAAATTCACATGGAACTGTAGTATGACATGACATATTTACTATTGGTTGTGGTTTGTACCCTATTTCAAAGATGGTTATTTATGTATGTTCACTGGTTTTTCTATATTTCTTACACTATTTTATACTTTTACTACTATGTATTACTCTTAAAAAGATGGTATAGTCTCCCCACTTTACTCTTAGACAATTTCTAATAGTCGTAAGCCTATGGCGTATGGGGGTATTCTTAAGGGCATGTAGAGACCCAGCTCGGGGAACTAGTTTAGTGGCACCTGGGTCAGGGGTGTTACATGGTTACTATGCTTTCATGAAAGTGTCATAAAAAAATATTCATCAATTCTTAGTGAAACAAGATAAGTTTGAACCATGGTATGTCAGACCTTTAGAATGTATAGAACATATTTAAATTGTTTCATATCACTTAGCATTGCCTTTGTAATTTAGTGCTATTAATAGTGTCTTTGTTTTTTTAAACTGAAAACGTATAATCTCAATCCATGACATGTGATCATTCGGGATCATGTTACTCATTTTTCGGATTAAAGTCTTATCCATGAACAATTACAGGTTCTTGAAAAACAAGAGAAGACCCGTTGAGAGAGAGAAATTTTCTTCGTGTGAATACTGTGGTTGCATGGTCAGGTTCAAGAGGAAACATGAGAACGTGAAAATTTATGTCGGAGAAATGGTTTCATATTATCCATATTCCAAAGTAAGGAAATCCTGATGTTAGGGAGAACGAAGCACCCCAATTTTTTGGTAGGCCATAATTTTATTCTTGGAATCATGGGTTAGATTATGTTATGAATGTTTTTAGAGGATTAATGGGAATGATGTTTGCAGTATTTCAATAGAAAATATTCACATCATGAATGGTTTTAATGACATGAATAATGTGTGATTGATGGAATGACACTATTTCATATCATTAATGGGTTTTCTGAGAGAACACGGGGAAATACATGACCTAGAAACTATTCATGATGTGAAATTGGTTTCACCTATAATATAAACCATGACAATGAGACTATCAGCATAAGTGGCCTCTCAAGGAATTCACAATGTGAGTTCATAATTCACATCAAGAATATCCTAATCCTAGCTAGATTAACCCATAGTATGGGTGTAATATTTCTTATTCAGAGTCCTCCCAATTATTCTCTACATATGTGATTTCTCTAGGTGATTTATGGTGAACCTAGACATCCAAACATTGATTCTAATGAATCTTTGAGTGTTTTTTCATGGAACTAAATTTTAGGGTTATGTTATTCCATATCATTTTGGATCATTTTATTTTGGATTAATCAAAACCATAGAATGGTGTGTGATGCCAAAATATATGGGTCTAGATTAATGGTGATGATATCTTATTGGGGGTTGATAGGGAAACATAAGAAAGAGGTTAATTCATGGATTAATTTAAGATTCTTTTTGAAAACGTAACTGGGGTTGGTGGATTCTCTCCCACTATATTATTCTAGAACATGTTGGCTTGGATTTATTAAATCATTGTTCTTCTTTCATTGGAAAGTCATTGAGTATTTTATGTGAAAAACTCATGCTTTAATGTGATTTCAAAATGGCTGTTTTGAAAGATGATCTTGAGATGTTTTAATGTAATGTTTTCAAAGGTTTTTTTTCAAAAGAAATGTTTTATGTGTTATGCTATTTGATATAGATGATGGAAATGGTATATTTAGTGGAATGAAACTTATTTCATTATATGAGGCCATTTTCAAATAAAATTGGTTCATGATGTTGACTGGAAAGGCATAAGGGGTATCAACTAGTGATGAATTGGTGAAAAATGTATTTCATCTCATGAGTGTTGGGATTTTAATCAGCAGGCATATGTGTGTGACTATGAAATATAGAATGGGTATGGTAAATGGAAATTGAAAGATAAATTTGACGTATTGTTTTTGTTAAATTAATCTCTTTAATAGTTTTCCTTAGATAAAATATTTTAATATTCTCACCCTCTATTTTATATAAAACGTGTTAACCTTTTCTTGTTCTAGTGTTGTGACTTTGGAAGACTTTTGGGAAATCTTATTGGGTGATATACTCAAACACTACAAAGGAAATTTGGTGAATTTGTATATTTCATCTACTAATATATAGGGAAGGGTAGTTTTTTGTACCTTTCTAGTGGTGATCCTTAACATCATGGTTTGGTTGCTGAATATGGAGCTGGGAGTGTCAACATCTTAGTTTGGGATGGTGCCACATTGGTGCCAATGTATTTCTATTTGGAGTCTTATCCTTTCACATTTATTTATCTTATATTTTAACACTTATATTATTCTATATTGGTATTTCATTAAGTTATGTAATTTTTTTCTCATGTATCATTTAGATGATTGGATGTTTATTATTTAGTATTATTATATTGTTTTATATTTAAATGGAAAATCATCCCCCAACGTTTCCTAAACCCTTTTCATCTATTTCCAACATTTGGTGTCCAGGGGATGTTACGTAAGGGTAGAAGCATTTTTTTTCTCTCCTAAATATAAGGATGAGGGGAAGGGTGGTACACTAGTCTTCATGTCACTTTGATAGAAAGAACATCAATGAAGGAAAATTAAATATTCATAAAAGTGAACCAAGTTACCTCAATTCCTGAATAGAAAATTGAAAACACGGGCTCTTATTAATACCAACAATATAGGGGTAAATCCTTAAATTCTTACCATAAAATTTTTATTCTATTATTTATTCCTTTTGTTTTTATGACTCATTGGATTCTTGGTGTGATAAATTTGGATACTCCAGATATTTTTTTCTTAGATCTAATTAATGGATATCTGAAAAATAAACCAAACATGATTTCTAGAAATTTAAAATACACTATATTCGATATTTTATAAATAAATATCAAATTATATATTTTTATTATCTTTATATCAAGGAGTAGTGGGTGAGGTTGTAGAAAGGGAGAAGTTGGCATCGAGAATGGTTGTTCTGTGGCAAACATTTTCATTGGATATAGAGGATGGTATCAATGATGATGAGATGGGTTAACGGATAAAGGATTTGATAGATGTAAAATGAAGGATTTTTTGTAGATAGTTGGTGGCTTTAATGGATGATGGATGATTAAATTCCATTGAAGAAGGGGGTTCATTGGTGGTGGGTCCAGTGGAGGCGGGCTACAAACTGGAGACAAGATGGGGCTTGTGGGATGGTAGGAATGCAAGTAGCCGAGAGGCAGTAGTCATGCTTGGGATTAGGTAGGTCGTATCTTGGTACAGAACCAAAAGGTAAATCGAGAAAGAAGCAGATGCATGATGGCTAATCATATTGGGTATGGTGAGAGGGTATGAATTTCGACATGGGCATCAAGAACCATGAAATTCTGTATGGGGAATTTCTTATTGATCATCCTTATAAGGACGAGAGATTAGGTGTATCATCATATAGTAGTTGGGTTGTGTTATCCTATGGGTCAATTATTTGGTCCTTTAGTTCATGTTTTCGGCCATGTTCCATTGGGCCTACATGCCATGTATGGTTCCCTATCAACCTAGTTTAAAATTAGATTACCAAAAATTATAAAAACAATCAAGGCCTTTAGGATTTTGTAAAATACATTTATTTTTGTTGTTACATTTGTAAATTTAAGAAATATATCATATTCCATCCACAAACTAGTATCCCCAATGTGGTATTTCTATATAAAATTATAATTTCATTTAAAATATTTATCAACTATTTGTTATCTATATTTTTCATGTAATTCTAGGAATTTCAATAATCCACATATTTAAAAGAGTAAATATTTTTTTTCAGAATGATTGGGTAGATTACAAAGTATTAGAATGTTTTCAAACATCATGAAGAGGTGGTTTCTTATCATGCTTTTTTGTTTCATATAGATCATGAAGATGAGTTTCATTAGTTGGTTATTTAGTTATCTTTCTTATCATTGACTATGTTGTATCCAAATATAAAATTGATTTAATTTTAGAGTTAAGGATATAGAGTTTAAAATAGAAATGTTTTCTTCTTATTTGAGATAATACATAATATATAGAGTGTTATTTTAGAAAATAATTATATAGTAATGTTATGGATGTTAGATTTGGATCCCATGATATTTCAATAGTTGATAATGTTTTTATATTTGGGCTCATTTTTTGAATAATATAGATATATTAATGAAAATGTCACTTATAGGATTTCAACTATATGGATAAAATGGAGAATTTCTTATGGGGTTCTTTGTGATTGAAAAATCCATTTGGGATTGAAGGGAAAATTTATAAAATTTCAAAAAGACCAACTATTATAAATGGTAGTGAGTGATTATGGAGAACCTTGAACAAAAAAAATAAGAGTATAAGAAATGAAAATGTTATGATATAAAAGTAGGCATAAAAGGGTGATCTCAGATGCTTAGTAAGGGTAAATAAAGGACTGATCAATGATTTGGTAAGCATAACATGAGCATAGGGATATGATAACATGAGATTAACATTTAAAAACCATACCCTACATATTATAGATCATAAACTAGAGTTATAGAATAAATCCTAATAGTTCATGAATCATAAAATAAGAAAATTACATAATCCATGAGATAACAACATTGGCATAAAACATAGAGTCTTGGCACACACATAAGCATAGAAAAACTTATGTCAAGGATACACACCATGTCATTCATAACATGTTAGGATTTGGCTAACCACCAATGTATTGTTTTAGGCTTGGGATAACCTTATTTGTACCCTCAGATTGGAATTGAGATAAACTCCAATGTACCCTCGGATCTCATAGGACATTAATCATTACCCAATGAATGGGAGGGGGATATAGGTCCCCCATATAACATAATTATAATCATACATACGTGTGCCACAAGATCGTAAAACATTAATCATATCCTAACATATGAAAAGATATGGGTTTCATAAAATATTTCATCCTATCATTTCCCATAAAATGGAAATTGTTTTTATAAACATTTTTTCATTATAATGATAAACCATCCAGAGACTGAACAATTATGTTATCATTGGGCCATATCCCAAGTAATGATTAAGTATCATAAAAGGATGTCATCTAAGATGTATAATGATTTTTAAATAAAAATCACTTGTAACATTTATTAAGAAAAATAAAATTTCTTTGTAAATATCCTTTTAAAAAATAAAAAGTCATAAATAATTTTGGAAATAATTCTCATTGAAAATAAAGTTGAAAACATATAAATTTAGATTTAAAATTCATTTAAAACATTTCATGAGGAAAATATCCATTAAACATTAAAAATATTTTCTTAAAATATTAAACATTATCAAAATCCTTTTTTAAATAAAAATTGAAAATTATAAAGGAATAATTAAAACATTGGGTGGTCATGATCATGGGAAATTCAATACACATTAAAGTAAATATTCCCATCACATTTTCAGTAATATCCTAAAAATATGTGTTTTGAAAATGCTAATAATTTACATTTTAATTTTACTTAAATGTAAAAAAGGGTAAATATGATTTTAATCAATACCATATGACCATTAAAAAAATTTGAAAATATTTTTATAAATCATGGATATCGATGAAAAAATGGGTTTTTAACTAATGAAAAAAATGAAGTCATTTTTCTTTAAAAACATTCTATTGGAATCACAAGTGAATATAGAGAAGAAAATCAAGGGAACACATGTATTATTCTTACATAAAAATAAGAGAAGAAAAATCACGAGTTTATTGATATATGGATTATATTATTTCATTATCTAAATCATAATAAAAAACAATCCTGATGAACAACGAGATTGTAAAATCAAACCCTTACCACTTTGGTAACTTTTAAATCATAAGGCCCCTTAAATAATAATACAAAACAGATATTAAATATCCTTAATATAAGTATAATCATGATATAAAATGTTAAAATTTATGTAAATATACCTCATAAAATTATATAGGTTCAGAACATAACGTATGTACCAAAGAAGACAAATTGAGATAAAAATACCTTACCAATTTTGTAATCATTTGAGTCATAAGCCCTATTAAATAATAACATCAAAATAATATTTTCATATCAATAAATAAGTATATTCATGATATAACATGTAAATGGGGAGGTATATACACCACATAGAAGAAACAAATGATGAATATGGAACAAGTCTCCCAAAAATAAAAGAGAGATTGTAAATCCTTTACCTTAAGTATCGATTTCCTTAATATACATTCAAACTTTATTTATTATAAATATATGTTTATCATAAATATATTATATAATAATACTTATATATATCAGACCATGTATTATTTTATTAATATTTTTTATTATTTATTTATTAACAATTCTATGTTAAAATCATGTTTTGGGAAATAAATTCTTTGTTTTTTGAGTATGTTTTGAATTGGTATTTTAGATCCTTTTAATCATGGTAAAATAATATAAAAAATTCTAAACATAATATAATTATAACATATATTTATTATATATTTATTTATAGTAAACCCTAAAAGTTGGAGATAGAAAATAAAATACATCGTTCAAAGAGATGGTAGGTCGTTCATACGTATGAACGATGTTTCCATTTCTTTAATGGATAGAAAAAAAGGTTAATAATAATTAAATTTTATAATATCATTATGATTAAATATATATTATATATATTTATCAGCTTTATCCTTATTACTTTCAAGGAAACATGTAAGTGAAAAATGAGTAGTATCACTTCTTAAGGCCGTAGTCTACGGTACACCTGAGTTACATTACCATGTCCCCCATGGAATAGAAGGTGAGAAGGTATATGTGATATAATAGTTCCTGAAGTATAATTATGTTAAAATTTTATATATATTGATTTAATCTATCTTTAATACCATCCATGAAAAACAAAAATGAAAAACAGATAACACTGGTTTGTGAGGCGGTGGTCCACCGTACACATGAGCAGCATTATTGTTTTCCAAATGGTTTTGAGGTATGAAAATATATATGGTATTATGATTATAGGTTTTTTATAATTTCATAAATATTATATATATAAACATTATATATATCATTATATCCATCTATGGGATGTGATAATAGAAAACGAATAATATTGGTTTACAATGTTGTAGTCCTTCGTACACATGAATGATAATTTTGTATCCCATTTGAAGAAAGAGGATATGAATTTATTTTATTAAATTTAAATAACAAAATATTAGTATATTTTATATGATGTTTTTATTATTTTATAAAAGTTTTTGAAATATTTTTAGGAGTTAGAAGAATATGTAAGTCAAAAATGAATAGTTAAAAACCTTACATATTCTTCGGACAACCTCTTTAGGTTTAACCTGAATCCTTTCTATATTGTATTTATGATATCACAAATACATATAATATGTGTATATGTAATTAGGGAATTTATTTTGGTGTGTATTTTATGAAAAAATTGGGTTTTATGTATAAATAGTTGAAGAGAGAGGGTGATCTTTTATAAGTGGTGGAGAGGACACACTAGGAATTTTTTAAAAAACAAATGTGTACCCACATTTTTCACATACCAAATGGTGGGGTTGATTGCAACTCCTTCTATCCCCCAGAAGTCGATTCTGATGGAGAAGGAAAAACCTTGGATGACAATGTTATAGGAGAGATCAATAAAGGCCTGTACAATCCAAGGAGGAAGAAGGGTAGTAATGAAAACTAGGATCTGGGGGGATGCATTGTATCCATGAAGTAGAAACCAACATGTCACAAAGACTACTCCCATATTCCTAGGCCAATGGAGACACGATCATCCAAGAAAGGTGGAAAATCCAAAGAACATGAGGTTTAGACAGTTGAAGGTGAGGAGGTCCAGCACGTAGAAATCGGGACTCCAGATCATGGCATAGAGGTTTCAAAGGCAGAGGACAATGATGAAGTTTTGGGGAACCCTTTGGGGGATGCAGATGAGAGGTTAGAGGTTTGGTTTGTGGAGACACC
This sequence comes from Viscum album, assembly GCA_963277665.1. Classification (NCBI taxonomy): domain Eukaryota; kingdom Viridiplantae; phylum Streptophyta; class Magnoliopsida; order Santalales; family Viscaceae; genus Viscum; species Viscum album. The sequence goes on along the minus strand of OY728138.1, from coordinate 1,527,075,253 downwards.
TTTGTATTTCAGGGACATGGAGCTGGTGAAGGAGGCTGTATACCCTCCTGGACAACAGTATGAAGAGGAGCTATGGGAACTTATTGTCCATTCTAAGGAAGAAATGGTGGAGAAATTGATTCCATTCAACGCCTTAAAAGAGGATGGAGATAAGATGTCTGAGAGATCAATTCATGTGTCCACTACCCAGGTGCAGACGGAGTGGATCGACAAGCAAGATCGTATCATGGAACGAGGATTTAATGCAGAGAAGTTAAACATGGAGGAATTCATACCGACGTGGGACAAGTTTGCATTTTAGTTCAAGGACCTTATCAAAGACGATCTAGATTTCAAGGTAAACAGACTTCTATAGAAACTTTCTACGAATAATGCGTCTAATAGAATTAAACTTGATTTCAATGGTTCTTCTATGTTGACTTGAAAGTTAACATTTTATTTCAATCAATAATCCCGATAAAAGGAAAGAATTCACAGGGGTTGAAAGTAATGCAACCCCAAAGCATCATCTATGAAAAAATTCAAACCCTCGGCAGGAATGGACCCCAAAGATGAGAAAGAAGAAAAAGTATTGTTTAATGTTGTCGTAGATGCCATAATGTCCACCACCATGTTTCCCTCCCTCCAGGTATGAGAGATCTCCATGCACGTCCCAATAACAGCCTGGCAGCGCCTGACTGTTTAAAGTTATGTATTTTGTACCGACTTGGGTTCTCACTTCCCTTTAAAAGTGTTTGATAATAAAAAAGTAATTTTCAGGTCAGATAAAACATTATAGTTTATAGGGTCTAAATATGTCTAAAAAATGGGTTTTGGACAAGTTTTTTTTCATATTACCCTATAAATGTTTGGTTTAACCTTTGGTAAATCTGTTTTATCCTTAACTGCAATAATTATTTTTTACTATTTTCAAAATTCATTGGTGTAAAAAATTAATAGTAAGTAATTAAATTGTATTAAATAAATTTATCCAAAATATCTACTCTATTTTCCCAGATGAATTTTAAAAATTTTGTTCAATACAATATATATATATAGATATATATAATTAAAATCATTCACTAAAATCGATTTTTTCATTTATTGAGGTAGAAATATGTTTTTTGTGGAAAATAGTTTTCTATAAAAAGGTTTTTATTTTATTTTCAATTAGTTATTATTTGAATTTATAATTAATTTGTCTACCAATAATTAATTTTTTATAAATGTATAAGAAAATATATTCAATAATTATTTAATCCAATTCATACACTCAATTCCAATGATAATGTGATAACTATCATATTAAATAATAATATTTTAATAGTATGTCATGTTTTGTTAAAAATCAGATTTTTATGTAGTTAAAGCTATCAAAGAAATTAAATTTATTTGAAAAAACATATTTCATTAAATATTATGTTGATACATGATAACCCCCATAAAATTAGTATTTCACTTGAAATTCATCACACTATTAAATAAATAAGGATACTTCTGCCTCATTACATCCTCAGGTTTCGATGTAGCTTCCTCAATCTGGTGGCCTCTCCAAAAAAAATTTATTGGGTTAGTGGTCTTGTTTCAGAGAACATTCTCAACATGATCCAAAATCTCAACTGATTGTTCACTTATAAGAAATATCATGCTAAATCAGTATAACATCTAAGTTCATTAAATGTGGAGTATTAGGTATGTACTTCCCTAGGGGAGATACATGAAACACATCATAAAATTTAGAGAGGTTTGGTGGATATTCAAATCGATATTCTACAATCCCAATATGATCAAAAATTTCTAAGGGTTCGATATACCTGGGGATTATAATTCCTTTTTATCATAATCAAAATTTCATCATTTGGTTGTCCTTATATCAGTTTCCACTTTATCTCTTACTATAAGAAATAAAGATGAATTTGTTTTTCTAAAAGCACTAACAGATCATAAGATCCATAATATAATAATAATCCAATACTTCTTTCTTTAGTTATCATCATAATGAAAATGTTAGTGCATGCCATCCAATATGTATAAATATTCATATAGTGAATAAATACATTAATCTATAAAACCTTATCCAAAAATTAACATATACCATTCCATAAATGGTTAACCTTATGAACCTTTCAAAATTCAAAATTTATAAAGAAGATCACTAAATTTCCCAAATATAACTTAACAATAATCCCCCAAATATCAATAATTATCTCATAGTGGACACATACCAAATATATGAATACCTTGGTCCTATATTCTCCTAAAGTATGGTAATAAAAAATATTATCATAAAACATAAGTGAAAACATGCATGATTTCTCATTCCTTAAATAAAACCATATATTATTGAATATATCTCATAAATCTAAAAATGATGTAAACTCCATTAATGACAAAATATACAACTCTTTTAACAAGAAATTGATCAGTTTTCAGTTCATTAATACTATCCAGTTTACTTTATCCATATCAATCACATTTTTATCAAAACTAAACACCATTTTCTCAACATTAGGAACATATTAAGGTTTATATTCCCTTAATCATGTGTTTTCCCTGAAATATCACCTTACCATTAAATTAAAATTATATTTCATCTTTACAATTCAATATATTCTCGAAAATATTTAAGTAAAAGATTCTATAGAAAAATCCTTATATATTTCATGATTCATATAACATAATTCTTTATTTCCTTTAAAAAAATTAATTATTCGTCTTTATTCTTAAACTATTTACTAGGCTTCATGACCATATTCCTTAATACCTATTTCTTTTCATTTTTCATTTTCAATCTCTTAATCATCAATAGTATAACCATTACTCGTACCACCTTGGTAATTTTATTCACGATACTTCCCCCCAAGACAGTGATTCATATAATTCCCATACATTAAAAATTTATAACATTCGACTATTGTCATTCCTTAAGAAAACCACTATTCTTATCCATTTAATTAACAAAAAATTTCAATTTTCCTCTTTAATTACTATCATTGTGTCCTTTTTCATACTAAAATCATATTCTCATCTCTTTAAGACATTCTGTTGAGTGATTCTTCGCACAATATCGACATATAGTAATCTGACTCTTCATTCCTCCATGGTCTCCACCGCCTGATCTCTTAGAAAACTCTATCCATCTATTCTTTTGTGATTTTGAGAGTTGGTTGAGGTGAATGTTATTAATAATATATCTTGATAACTAATAAGGCATTATCACAATATCGTTTACTCTTGTCATCACCCCATTTTTTTCTCATTAACACATTATCTATTACATTCAACCTTATCCCAATTTTTCTATTTCCCTCTATTGACTAAAACAAAAAAGAATAGTGTGAGAAATAATAATCTTAATGGAAAACCACATAATCATGAAAACAATTATAGGTTTTCTAAATCAAGACAGCATAATTTCAATATACTAAAACATATGTTTAACATAGGACATTATTCAAATCCTTCATGGCGGTTCTTAATGAGTTTGTGAATTCCCAAGGCATACACCCTGGATTGTCAAACCAGGTTTGCAATAAGCCTAATTGTTTTGTACTAGGTAATGATCATGTCAAGCTCAATAAACCCCTTTCATAGCTATTACCCATAGGTTCCTTTATTCTAGATCCACATCCATAAGTAGTATCTAGACATGGATGTAATTTTGTGGAAACCAATCTCTCTATCTTTATTGAAAATTTCTTGATATTTTTCTATATATTCACTTATCCTTATGGTTCCCAACAAATTTTTCTCATCCTAGTTTCTAAATGTTTAATAAATCCTATACATTTATACCAACTAAAATGGCCCTTAATTTACATACATAAATATTACATAACGGTATGAGAACATGAGATTAAAATTTCAAAACCATAACTACATATCATACATCATAAACTTGAGTCATGGAATAAATCTTGGAAGTTCATAAGACATGAATCATAAATGAATAAGAGTACATAATCAATGAGGGAATAACATTGGAATAATAAATATAGTCATGGAATACACATAATCATAGAAAATATTATGTCAAGGATACCCACCAATACCTTCATAACATGTTATCCTAGGGAAACCCTCCCATGTACCCATTTCAAGCTTGTGATAACATCCCACACACCCTCTGTTCAGTATTGGGATAACCTCCCAAGTATCCTATGAGTTTACATGGCATTAAAAATTACACAATCCATTATGGGAAAATATAGGTCCCACCCATGAAAATCATACATTGATGTTTTATAAAATCATAAAATTTTCATCATATAAGAACCTATGAAACAAAATATTATTCATAAACAATTCATAATAGAGTAACCCATGAAAAAGAAATGGTTTTCATAAACATCATGTAATCATAAACGTAAAAAATTTATATAATGAATAAATGTGGAATCATTAGATCATATTGCCAAAAAATATTAGTTAACAACAAATGATGTCATCTTAGAAGGAAAAGTAATTTTTTTTAAATCACATGGAACATTTCATGAAGAAAATAAAATTTCTTATAAAATAAACATTCTAAACTATAACATATTAACATATTATGGAAATATTTTATTTGAAATTATTATTGGGGGAAAATATCATTTTCACTCTGGAATTGTTTTTAAAACATTAAACATTTTCAAATTCATTTTCATTGAAAATAACCTTTAAAACATATAAAGGAATCTTTAAATCATTGAGAGGTCATGATGGTGAAAAATTATATACACATTAAAATAAATATTTCGTTCACATTTTCAGTAAATACAAATGGGCCTTGTTTTTTAAATGGCATGAATATTCCATTTAAAACGTTTTTTAAAGAGTTAAAAAGGGGTAAAATGAATTTAAATGGACCAAAAGTAACTTTAAAACATTTATGATTTTTTTAGAAAACATGGATTTGGAAGTAAAAATGGTTTTTGGCTGAAAAAAAAATAAAGTTGGTTTTATTTTGAAATCATTCTTTTGGATTTATTTTTAAAAAAGGGAATAAAATGAAGGGAACTCATATATTCTAGTTAAAAAACTATAGGAGAAGAAAATTCATGATTTTCATGAGAGATAGATCATAAAATTTCACCATTGAAAGAATAATCAAAAACAAACTCGATGAACAGTGACATCATTACATTAAACCCTTACCAATTTAAAAAAAATTTAATCGTAATCCCCATTAAATCATAACATAAAAATAAACATTACATATCATGAATTTAAGGAGAATCATGATATTAATTTGGGATTTCCCATACCTATATGACACTAAATAGGTGACCCAATCCTGGCTGGCCACATGGCTTCAAGCATGTCTCTGCAAATGCCAGAGGCTGCTGACTAGTTGTGAGAGCCTAGGGTGTTTCCATAGGGAGACTATTCCTTCATCATTAGAGTGTAGCAAAATGAATAATTATAAACAAAGGTAAGTATAAGATGTAGTATAAATAAGTATATGGAACAATGGAAAGAGACAAGGATAAAAAAACTGAAATAACTGGAATAACATATAACAACTGATAATGATTTATATTTTGTAACTAGAATGATGAAAAAAATGATATAAAGTGAAAGGAATAAATAAAAACCCCATGTAGTCAAATAAAATGCATAAACTATCCCATGAATCCTGAGCTTCATCTCGGTCATCGGTTACCATCTACATACTAACATAATAAGAAATCAAGCGTTCGAAGAAATACACTTCCCTTTATCAAAACCTTCATATATGTAATCTTCCCCAGGTACCAAATGGTTCTTGGAGAGTATGTGAGATAAATATTAGGGGGACACAACCAATGGTGTCTATAACATCCGATCCGTTTAATGGAAATGTGATAGTGTGAAACCATGCATATATAAAGTAAATCAGTACAATGTAACTAAATTCCATGTACCTACTTCATTCATTGGATGGTGTCTGAACATGTAACCAGTTCATTAATTTTGTAACATCTAATTAATTTTAATAGGCCATGTGAGACATATCCATCAATGACCTCGCCTCATGGTAGTATAAATAGTGAAGGTTCCAAGGTGTAACATGGAAACAATGGATTGATGATTAAATAGGAAGTGGTTCCAAGGTAATCACCAAGTCAAGCTAGAGACCAAGAGCTTCTAACTCAATAGTAAATGAGTCTAGATAATGGGTAAGAGTTTAATCCAAGGAGTATTTTCCATGGAATTCCTACAATAATATTTCTAACTGAGTCCAATGAATATATTCAAGGTAATATATGAGATAAGAAGTGGTTGGGCCAAAGGATGTAACCAAAGCACATCCATTCAGGATGGATCCATGGAGTGTATATGAGGCATCCTGTTATAATAATGAAGGGATCCTATAGTGTCTTATCATGAATCCAAAGGTAGATAAGGATCAGGTTCCCTGGTAGGTCTCAGCTGATACAACTGAAATTCTTGAATTGGATTGAAATCCTCGAGTACCCAAGGCATTCCCTTAGGAATCCAAGAGCTAACACAATTTAAGACTTCTTATATAGATGTCATGGTCCAAGTGAATAAAGAGTCCCCATACATTTAATTCACTTTAATTAATTTGGTCATATGATAATTATTCTATCAACGAATTCAATTGATTTAAGAATTCGATTTCATTTGTTTGATAGGGAAAATTAGCATGAGTCCTTTTAATTAAAACCATGTATGTCATGTTCAATTAATAAGGTTTACTCTACCTTCCATGAACATGGACATGTATGCTACGGAGGTGCAATGAAACATTCATGTACATTAATAAGGCCAAGTCATATTATAAAGTATGCTTGTTGTGATAACATTTTGATGAATTACCTAACATAAGAAGTTCATGTGGAATAGACAAGGTCTAAGCTATTAAAAATTTCATGATTCAATAGAAAACTAATGCAATAAGGATTAACATTAGTGTAGTCAAGATCAAACACACCCAAACGGTGGCTCAAAAGTTTCAAAATGATAAAAACACAATTATGGAATATTACCCTACATGGGGTGTCATGAGTTATTAATATATCCACCAAACACTAATAAAATTTATTGAAAGAGAATAACCTTATAGTTATAATGAATATAAGAGTGGAATATAAATTCAATAAATGGAACCCGATGAAATCGGTGAGCCCCACATGTCAAAACCAAAATCAACAGACATGATAGATGATTTATAGACCACCCACATCATACTTGTATGACTCTAATCCAGTATCAGCTTATAATTTGGCTTGGAATATAGTATATATGAAAAAAGTGTATAAGTAATCAAACCTTGATAACTAGTTTTGGATAAATAGCAATGAATAACAGTTTAAGAAGACTTATGTACTTACCATTTCACATCCAATGTGACATAAAAACCACAATTGGATCCCAGAAGAATGATATATATTAATCCCTAGTATATTCCTTCAAAGAGCTCCAAAATAATATGGAAGGGGGTTCTGTCCACTGAAACTTTGAGAATGGAAGATAGGTTTGGATATTTGATCATGAAAAATGGTAAATATACCCATAAAATAGCATGTGCATAGTTTGGCCACATGGTTGGCCATAGAGTGTGCCAACCTTTCATGGGAACCTTGAGAAGAGGGGTGAATGTATGGTTAGTCTTTATGGCTAATGAACCAGGCTCTAACTACGTGGAATGTCTATCCCTGAAAATTTAGACCATCCAAACAGTTTAGATTAGTTGTGCATCCACCCCACATGATTTTCTCTAACTGTGAGACACTTTTTCTTAGAAAATGTTTTTTTATAGGATTTGAATGATCCCTAAACACCCTTGAGACCTTATTTAAATCATTACACATCCACTGTAGGTCGGTAAATGTGAATTAGAAAAATATTTAGAGGATCTATACCTGAGTCAAAAATCAGGTTCTTACAGTCTTCACCCCTTAAAGAAACACATCCACAATTTCAACATCCATTGGTAGTGAAACATTATCTGAGAACTAATATGGCCACTATGCAATTATATCAACATCCCACTCCTAAGCCTCATCTTATACATGGTCATTCTACCATAGCCCTCATACTAGAGGAATAGACCATCCTGGGAGAGTCTTTATGCCCCGATCAATGATGCGTTTAGGATACTCCTTAAATGAAGCATCAACATCAATATCTATTTCCTCAGGATAAAACGTATGAGACAAGTCGACATGATAATGAAGATGATGTGAAATGTGGAAGACATCATTCATGGAATGGTACCATGAGGTAATAAAAACTGATAGGATACTGGCCTGACATGCTCCAAAATACAAATGGCCCTTGAAAATGAGGTAATATCTTCCCTTTCCTCTGTATACAACATCTATGAACCAACCTTGGTGATACCCACAAAAAAACATGATCCCAAATCATGAACTCCAGAGGTCATTGATGGTGATCATCATATGATTCTTTCCAATACCGAGATATAGACATATACTTTCTAATCATTTGAACCTACTTTGAACTTTCTTTCATGATTTGATGATGTAGTATGGCTGGATCACCTGCATCTATCTATCATAGGGGTGAATTTTCAGACTTACCATACAATGCCTCAAAAGGATCCATCTGAATTGTCACATGAAATATATTATTTTTGGAAAACTCATCAAGAGAGATATGCTTCTCCTAGGAACAATAAAAATCAAACAAACATGCCTAGATAAAATCCTCCAGAACCGGTATTGTTCATTCTAACTACCCATCCATCTGAGGGTGAAAATCTATGCTTAGAAGCACCTATGTACCCATGGTTTTTGGTAAGCCCTGCTAGAACTGTGATGTGAAACGAGCATCCATATCTGAAATGATAGTACAAGGGACCCCATTTAGTTGTATGATCTCATGGTCATACAGTTTTCCTAAATCATCAAATAATAAATTCCACTAAATAACAATTAAGTTGGATTCATTCTTTAATCAGTCAATAACTACCAATTCAATGTCCATACCCAGTGGTGACCTAGGTAAGCTGACTATGAAATCCATAACAATATATTCCCATTTATATTTTGGGACTGGAAGTGTCTGTAATAATATATTAGTTATATGGTGCTCCACCTTCACATAATGATAGGTGGAACAACTAGTGATAAAGCATTCTATCTGATGTTTTATCCCATTCCACCAATACTGGCATCGCATATCACAATACATTTTTGAAATTTCTGGACAAACTACCCATTGATAATTGTGAGACTCACGCATTAACTAATCTCTCATATATGTATGATCATAGAAACATCCTAGTATATTCAGGATTTCATCTCTATCTATAGACCAATCCAGAGGTGGGTCGTCTCTTGTGTTGCCCACATAGAGAACCAAGCCTTCAAGACGAGAAAATTTCCTGCACTTCAACGTTATCTAGAGGAAAGAAGTAGCTATCAACATTAAGATGAAATAATATTCTTGGATATTATGATACTCTATATGGAGTTTGGAAAAGAAGTTCATTAACATTCATTCATCACTGGCTTTCCGTACAACATGTGCCAAATTTTTTTGACTCAACGAATCGATGACTACATTCCCCTTTCCAAGCATATAGGAAAGATTGAAATTGAAGAAATATAGATATCCTACCCATATTCACTATCTAAGATTAAATTGACACTTTTAAAAGATATATTTGAGGCTCTTGTGGTCCATATACACCACAAAGAGCTCATCCAATAGATAACATCTCCAAAAACATAAGGCATAGAGAACTACTTCTAGATCAAGGTTGTGCATCGGGTAGTTTATCACATGAGGTCTCAACTATTAAGATGCATGTGCAATGAATCTATCCTCCTATGACATCAATACTCCTAGGATGATGCCTAATACATCACCGAATATGGTATATCCTCTACTAGGATTAGGTAGAATTAGAATAGGTGTCAATACATGCCTCCCATTCAGCTACTGAAAGGATTTTTTGCAATCCTCTGACCATAGGAATTCAACACACATCTTGGTATGGCCAGTAAGAGGTGAACCAAGATATGAGAAGTCCTATATGAAATTCTTGTAATATCCATACAACCCCAAGAAACATCTTATATCAAACACATTATTGGGTTTTTATTTGGAAACCACCACACTCACCTTATCTAGATCAATAAAGACTGCCAATTATAAGATAATATGACATAAGAAGTGAACTCTATCAAACCATATGTGGAACTTATCAAGTTTAGCATAAAGATGATTCTCTCTCATTGTACTCAAAAAAAATCAAGGTGCTTGGCATGGTCTCTATAACAGTGAGTATATATTAAGATGTTATAAAAAGACTATGAAAATAGAATACAAATAGGGGTGGAACACCCTATTCATCTGATCCATAAAAATTGAGGGCACGTTCATAAGACCAAACGACATAATGAGGTACTCATATAGACCATACCTACTATAAAAAGTTGTATGAGGTATGCTTGAGGGAATGACTCACACCTGATGATAGTCTGGTCTTAGGTCGATCTTATAGAAGACATTATCTCCTTGGAGATGGTCAAATGAATCGTCTATTTGAGGTAGTGGATACCAATTCTTTACCGTAAGATGGTTCATCCATTTGTAATCCACACATAGACCAAGGGTCTCATCCATATTCTTTGCAAAAATCATGGGTGAACCCCAAGATGAAGTTCTAGTATGTATAAAACCTCTGGATTCATGATATTATAACTATTGGTTGATCGCCAAGATTTTATTAGATTCTATCCTATATGGAGGAATGGGCACTAGAGATTCTCCAAGAATAAGCTCGATCATAAAATCTACCTCCCTCTCAAGAGGTAATATAGAAAATCTATTAGAAAATACACCCTTGAATCAATCTACTACTAGAGGGAATTATTCTTGATCTATACCTTGACCCTCAATTAAGAGATTGGAAATCAAGGAATTCACCCCACGTAGCCCATGATGCTATGGTCATGGTTTTCTAGCATAGACATACCACTCACCCATATATAGATAACAGCTACCCTCTAGTGATTAAAATAACACCCTTTAGTGATACCAGTCTACAAAGGAATGATACAAAACAAAAAAATCCATTTGGATAATGTAATTGAAGCCCATCACCTTAAGAACAAGGAGGTTCCACAAGAAAGGGTAACTATCTACCTCAAGGGGAAAATCCCAACACTTGTGTATTCCCTCTAAACATACACCTAATGGTCTATCTAGGGCCATTACAACATAATAAAACTGTTTCTCTAGCTCAAGGCTTTCCATGATAGATAGAGATTTAAATGATTGTGAATCACCTGTATCAAATAGAATATATACTATAGTGGAGGATACTATAATAGTACATAGTAATGTAGATGGTCCCACACCCTGATCACTGGGTATCGGTTGTAATGGATGAAACTGAACCGAGCCATGGTCCTATGAAAAGGCTAGACATCCATGATAAAAACTTTTCTACTCACGTTATTGGTTATTAGGGGCCATGTTACCATTTACATTACATCCTCCTCGACCAGTCATACATGTGATACTCCAAATCCTCACCATACATGGTAAAAAATATCATACTCATGAATGTGAAGATGGTACGAAACCTCATCCACTAGAGTATGATCAAAAGGTCCTAAACAAACATTAATTATGCCTTATATGACCACAATCTCAACACTCTAGTGGGCCTCTATCGCACTGGGGATTTAAATTCACCTATCAACTGAACTAATGGAAGACTATAGAGCTACCTGCATGGGTACCCTTGTTCCTACTGTCCTGATGATAAACTTCAAGGGATCTCTTTCTTCCATTAGAAGAACTACTGGCCAGCCTTGGAATTGATCCTCTATGCCTGGTAATTTCTTCGTCCCTCGGGTTGTGGTTACTAATTAGAGATTTATTTATGATCTCAAAAAGGTAGGTAGGTGGAAAACATTCACCTGAGTACATATGGAATACTGGAGTCCTTCCCCGAAGCATCATGAATGTGAAATCTCATCACCGACTAGAAGTGGTGCAAAGCGCATCAAATATGTGAAACATGCTGAATACTCCATAATTGACATTGAACCATGATCGAGGTGCATGAAATCTTTGGATATATCCACTCTCAACATTTGATGAAGGAGCTGATCATAGAATCTAGTCTGGAAATCAACCCATAACATTCCTTGATGGTGACCAGTGTAGGTAATCACATTCCACTAGTGCTTGGCCGAATCACGAAGCCTGTATGTAGAAAGTTTGACCATACACTATGGAGGTATCTAAATATTATTAAAGAGAGATATGGTGGACTCTAGAAAATACTTAGTATTATATGCACTACTATACACCGAGAAGGTGGGAGTATGATATAGATGAAACTCACAAGTAATATCATCCATCATAGGTACATCTTGTTAAGCACCGTGCATGGACTGAATGAGATGTAGAAACCGATCACGATATTGGGAATCAATTCTTGAATTAGGTACAATAGGTGGTGCCTCATTTGGGACTCTTGGTGGTAATATTGGGGGCTCAGAGACCACTATTTCTGAAGCATGGTCATTGCTGCCTTCCTGGCATACGACATGAGGATGTTGTGGTGGAATTGGTCTACAAATGCCAAGCACATGCCTCCAAAAAAAATTAGAAGCATAAATATAGTATTACTAGAATAATATGAATGTAAGAAAACTCACTACCCAATGAATACTACCCAAACCACCGACTTAGATGACCAGGTATTAGTAAGTTTTTAGATACTAGTTTTAGGGGTTCCCATAGATGATGGGTTAACAGTACCTTACCTCATCATTTAATAGAAACCATTTTGTTTCATTTAACTTTTAATTACTAGGTTCACTCCATTAACTTTCATAATCTTGAAAATATGGGATAAGGATGTAAAACCTTCCACATATATGTATTCATTTTCTTAGAACTCTTATCAATGTTCTTTTAAATTGGGTTTTCCTTCCCAAGGAATCAGGGTCCATACTATTTATCCCTGAGATTAACACCTATTTAAATTTATAAAAAAGTATTCATTTGGTAAATTATTAATTCTATCCCATGAGATCCCATAAAAACTTTTGAATTGAAATAGGAAATCACTCAATCATAGCCCGAGAGTAGCACACGTATATATACAAGAAAGTATTACTCAACAATCATAGGCATATCAAGAAATGAAAGTGGGGAAGTGCAACTATATGGAAAGGAAATATGCATGAGATGTAAATTACAGGTGCCTATAATGAGGTATATAACAAATATCCTTTCCATAATGTCCTCTATATAAGGATGAAATGAAATTATTGATTTGAATAATAATAAAAAACTCTACACAACATGTGCATCACAAGATGGTTAAAGGAAACCAGTTATAATAGGTAAAATAAGAACAAAACACATAATTTAGGAAACTTGGATTTTCCCCCTAACATGGGTTCATGACACCCAAGCATGGATTATGAAAAGTTCCCAATCATTTATAATATCAGGACTATTATCTACAAATATTAAAGCAAGAAAGGAACCCCTTTGATAACACTTGGTTATGACTCGGACCCGGAATCCACATAATAGGTTCCCTGAGTCGTGTTGTACACATGGCCTCAAGCACATATCCTGAAATTCTAGAGACTAATTAGTATCAACGAGGGCCTAGGGTGTGTCCTTGGGGTGAATGTTCCCTCATTAATAGAGTATAACACATCAAGAAATTATAAACAGAGGTAAGTATAAGTAGTTTAAATAAATTAATGGAACATCAGAAAGAGGCAAGGATAACAATAACCAAAATAACTAGAATTACATACAAAAACTAATTATGATATACGTAATGTCACTATAAAGTAAGAAAACATGGATACAAAGCACTGATATTACATGAAAAATTAAGATTAGAAAAAAAAAATAAACTATCCCAAGCATCCTAAGCTCTATCTCGGACATCTGCTACTAGTTCCATACTAACACATCAAGCAATCAAGTGTCCGAAGTAGTATGATTCCCTTTATCAACACTTGTGTACATTTAATCTAGCCTAGGTACCAAATGGTTGATGGATAGGGTGTGAGATAAATCTCAATGGTCCACCAGTAACATCTTCTATAACATCCATCTCATGTAATGGAAATGTAACATTGTGAAAGCACACATACATAATTAAAAGTAGTATAGTGTAACCAAATGAGGTGTACCTACTTCATCCCTCAGCTAGTATCTGAAAATCTAACCAATTCACTAATTAAGTAATTACAAACTTATGTTAATAGGTCATGTGAGGCATAGACAACACTAACAAAACCTTGTGCTCATATAAATTGTGAAGGTTACAAGGATTAATAAGACAACCATGATTAATGACTAAATTGTAAGTGGTTCTAAGGTAATCACTCAAGAAACCTAGACCTCATGGTATTCTAACATAGTAGTTACTGAGTCTAGAAAAGGTGGAAAGAGTGTAATCCAAGGAGCATTATACAAGGCATTCCCACAATAATAATTCTAACTGAGTCCATGGAATACATCAAAGTTAAAATGGGAGATAAGAAGTGTTCAGGCCTAAGTATGTCAACAAGGTACCTCAAGTCACACTGGATCCATCGAGTATATTTGAGTCATCCTATAATAATAATGATCAAATCCTATGGTTTCATGTTCTGCATCTGAAGGTAGACAAAGATCAAGTTCCTTAGTAGGTCTCACCCATGGAAACCGTCATCCTTGAATCAGAGTGATGTACTCAAGTACCCAAGGCCTTCCCTCAATAATACAAGAGCTAACATGAGTATATAATTCCTATAAATATGTCAAGGTCCATGTGAATAAAGTTTCACCTTATATTTAATTCACTTTAATTAATTTGGTCATATGATAACTATGAAATTAAATAATTTACTTGGTTCAATCATTTCCTTTCATTAGTTTTACAAGGAAAAGTAGAATGAAATTTTTTAATTAAAACAATTTAAGTCTAGTTAAATTAATAAGGTTCACTCTGAAGCCTTCCATAAACATGTAACAGTGTGAATCAGATGTGCAACCAAACTTTAGTTTACATTTAATAAGGCCAAGTCATATACTTAAGTATGCTTTCCATAACATCATTTGAATTAATTACTTACATTTAGTCAGTTACCTTAAGAGGGTCAAGTGAAATTGAAATGTTACAAGATCTTTAAATTTTCTTGATTCAATAGGCAGTTAATATAAGGAGGCTTACCATTCGTTTGTTCAATCTCGAACACACCCGAATGGTGTCTCAAAAGTATCAAAACACTAAAAACCTAATTATGGCATATTACCCTACAAGGGGTGTGGTGTGATCTTAATATAACCACCAATAACTAATCACCTTTATAGAAAGGGCATGGCCATATGGTTCTAATGAATATAATCATGGAATATAAATTCAATAAATGCCACCCGATGAAATTGACAGGCCCCACATGTCAAACCCAAAATCAACGAACATGAGGGATGAGTAATAGACCACCCAACTCATACTCGTACGAATCTCCTCCACCGATTATCAACCTCTAATTTGTCTTGGATTAGAGTAGATCAGAAAAAAAAGTATAAGGAATTAAACCTCGATTATTAGGTTGAGAGAAAGAGAAACAAAGAACTGATTACGAAGACTCGATTACTTACCATTGCGCATCCAACGTGACAAAAGGAAGCTTGATCAGATCTTAGGTGAAGGATATTCCTTAATCCCTAGTATAAGCCCTAAAAGAGATCCAAGATGGGAGGGAAGTGGTTTTTTTCATTAGAACTCATAAAATGGAAGATAGGTTTAGATATTTATATCATAAACGAAGAAATGGTAAATCTACCTAGAAAATAACATGTGCACGGTTTGGTCACATGTTTATTCTATATGGTTAGTGAACCGTACGCCAACTGTGAGGAATTAATCTGCCTAAAAATGCAGAACATCCCATAGTTTAGACTATATTTGAATCATCCCTGCATGATTTACTCTAACAATCTAACATGTCCATTTTTTCCCAAATATTTGGGTTCTGTGCTCCGAACGAGCCCTAGACACCCCTGAGACCTTCATGAACTCATTAGGCATCCATTTTAGGTCCATAATGGTGATGTAGAAAAAAAATTAGAGGAATATACCTATTTTAAAACCCGGGTTATTAAAAACATTTAAAATGGGTTTTATATACACCTCAAAAATAAGATACATTCATTACACAACATTTTATCCAAAGAAGAAAATGTTAGATAAAAACCCTTATCACATTAATAATCTTTTGAATCATAAGGAACATAAAATAATAACATGAGAATAAAATTTAAATATCATGAAAATAATTATATTCATGATATAACATGTCAATGGGTAAGTATATGCACCACACAAAATAAATAAGAAGTGAATATGGAAAGTCTCCCAGAAACGAATGAGAGACTAATAATCCCTTACATTATCTCTTGAATTACTTCATACATGTTTAAAACTACAATATAATAAAAAAAACTTTATTATAAATATATTATAAAACCCTGATCATATATATCATATTATCCATTATTTTCATAGGAACTTTTATTACATGTTTGTTAACAATTTCATGTTAAAATCACATTTCAAGAAATAGCTCCTTTGTTTTTTTTCTGTATGGTTTTATTGGGTATTTTTGAACCATTTAAATTAATCCTGGTTATATCATGTCTAATATTTTAAACATGATATAAATATCATATACATTTATTATATATGTATTTTTAGTAGTCTATAAAAGTTAGAGATAAAAAATGAAATACACCGTTCGTAGAGATGGTTGATCGTACATATTCATGAATAGTGATACCATTTTTTTAAAAGATGGAAAAAATAAAGGTAAAAATAATTTAAAATTATATTATAATTATTATTTCATATATATCATATATATTTATTAACTTTATTCTTATTTCCTTCCATGAAAATCATTTTTGAAAAAATAATAACACTACTTCACGAGGCGGTAGTCCGCAATACAAACAGGTGATGTTATTATATCCCCCGTGAAAATAAAAGTAAAAAGATATATGTTATATAATAATTCAAAAAGATTAATTATTTTAAAATAATAACATATATTAATTTAATCTATTCTCATTACCATAAATGTAAAATAGAAATGAAAAACACATCACATCGGTTCGTGAGGCGGTAGTTCGTTGTACACATGAGAAACGTTATTGTTTCCCAATGGATGTGGAGGTAAGAAGGTAGATGTGGTATTATATTTATAAATTTATAATAATATATTAATTTCATATATAAAAACTAAATCTAGCATTAAATCTAGTCGTGATATGTGGGTATGGGAAATGAATAACATTGGTTCGCGAGGCGGTAGTCCACCATACACACGAATGCTTATCTCATATCCCATTTGATGAAAGGAGATATTGATTTATGTTATTAAATTAAAATAATAAAATACACAATTTTTGTGGAAGATAATTGTGTTTTAATTTGTTCATATTAGAAATTTATTTGAAGGAGTATAAGATGAAGTAAAACAAAGGCACACCGTTAAAATAATTACCTTTCCTTCCAAAAAAACTCTTTTAGTTTAACCTAAATCCTTTAAATATTCACATTATAATCATAAAAATTCCTATAAGATTATGGTATAGACTTAACTAATTTATTTGGGTAGGTTTTTTCTAAAAAATTGTGTTTTGAAAGTGTGAAGATGGGATGAGAGTGGGTAGCCTTTTATAAGTGGGGGAGAGGATACATTTGGGATTTCTGAAAAGGAAAAGGTTTATCCAAAATTTTCAGATTCCCCAAGGCTCCAAAATGGGACATTATTTAAAAATAGATATGATAAGGTATAAATATGGTCATCCAATGGGTTTTTATAAATTTCTTGGTCATTTTATCCCATATCGTTTTAGTTTAACCACTAATAAATATGTTTTAACCTTAACCACAGAAATTAATTTTTAATCATATTACTATTCATATTTTAAACAATTAATATGACCTCATTAGATAATATTAATTATTATGAATAAAAATATGGAATCTATTTCTATAGATTCCATTTAAATAATTGGAAAAAAATAATTTAAAATTAAACCAGTGGTTGCGAGGAAAAAACCATTATCCAATTAGGAAATCTTCAAAAGATTAAAAATATATCATGTCTAAATTCATTATGGAAATAATTAAAATGACCTAAATTATATTTATATATATATAATTGAACTAATTTTACTTTTAAATATATATTAAAACAATTTTTATGTTTATAAATTCTTTAAATGTAAAATATATTCTAAATTAAAACCAGTTTGTTCAATATTCATTGAATATTCTATCTTTTCATGATTTTTTAAAGATTATCCCAAAGATAATCTTTGAACATTTATTCAAAAAATTAAATTAATTTTTTAAAATAAATAATATAATGATGAAAAAAATTGATTTTAAATTAAGTGCACAAAAATTGATAAAATGTCATTATAGAATAATACAGTTTGAAGCCTAAAATTAGAATTGTTATTATCTCTTGTCTAGAAAACACATAATATGAATGTGAAAAATTATATAATATATAAATTTCATTAAAATCGTTCACCGAATTTTATTTGTTTAATTTTTTATGGTAAAACATGTTTGTGTTGTAATTTGTTTTTTAGAAAAAGGTTTCCTTTATTTTCAAATGGTTCTTATTTTCATTTCCAGTTAATTGGTCATAAAAGAATTAATTTTATATACACATATAAAACATATATATTCATAAATTAGTTAATCAAATCCCAACCCTTAATTCCAATTTCTAGATGATAACTATCATGTTAAATATTAATATTTTAATATTTTTTCATGTTTTGTTAAAATTCGTTGCTGCTTATAGTGAAAGATATCAAAGAAAAGAAATTTATTTGGAAAAATTTTTTTTAAAATATTATGGTGTTACATTATACTCCACCTAAAATGAATTTATCCCTCTAAATTCAACCCTTCAATTAAAAAAATGTGGATACTTCTACCTCATTATATCCTTAGGTTCCCACGTAGCTTCCTTAAGCTGGTGGTTTTGGAACAAAACATTAACCAGGTGAGTTGTATCGTTTCATAGAACTTTATCTGTATGATTTACAATCTCAATTGATTATTCCCTTATATGAAATATCATGATCTAGCAATATGACCTATGAGTTTAGTACATGTAAAGAATGAGGTATGTACTTCATTAGGATAGATATATGCAACATGTTAGGAACCAGAGATAAGTTTGATGGAAGATCCTATCGATATCCTACCATACTGATATGATCATTATTTTCAAATAGATTGATATACCTAGGGATTAGATTTCTGTGGAATTATAAACACAATATCATCCATTGGTTTCATTTTAACTAATTTACACTTCATCACTTACTGCAAGAAATGAAGATAAATTTTTATCCCATAATTAATAACTAAACAAAAGATCCATAATATAATGACAAGTCATTCCTTTTATATGTAGTTATCATTATAACAATATGTTCATAACACCTTCTAAATTTTCATAAATCATTATATATTGAAGTAATATATTTATCTTTAAAACCTCATCCAAAATTAAACAGTAACATTTCCATAAATGGATAACCTTACGAAAAATTAAAAAGTCAAAATTTATAACGAATATCACTAAATATGTTGGGATCATGTTGGATAGAAAAGTTTTTTTGAAGAAGGAAAAGTTTTTGTAAAAAAAATGTTGTCTTTTGTTGTCAAAAATGATAAATCAATTCACTTTGAAAAATCCTTGGTAAATATGACGTTGCTTTTTTTTATTTTTATTTCAAAAATATCATAAGTTGTTTATAGAACTTGTAATGAAAGCCTTATGAAGTAAATGGGGATTAAATGTGTTGAAAATTTAATTATGGATTTATTGGAATGAAAAATGTTGTCGGAGGGTAGGGAAGTTACAATATGTTCCTTGGAAAATATGATCATGCTAATGTTGATCGATAAAAGAATAAATATCATGAAAGATTGGGTTCATGATCAAAGAAATAGAGTGGTTTTTTAAATAAGTGAAGTTTTATAGAATATGGTCAAACCATTAATGGTTTACCAAAGACCGTGAATTAGTAGATTTGAGTGTCCTGAATTAGGTTTTTAACGTGGCACTGTTTCCCAATGTTTACCAAATATTTGGGCCTGAAAATCGGAAGTTTTTTTTGTTTTTTGAAAATAAATTTTCCCGAAGCACTATTCAAGAACCATGAAGGAAACATCAAAGACCAAAAAGTAGGTTCAAGGAGTGGTGAAGGAAAATTGGCAATGGGGTGATTCCACATAGCTGTATTATCTAGTCCGCGAAGGATGGTACACAGGTTGCATAAGGAAAACATTTCAGAGGAGGATCATGGTTCACAGTGGAGGCTTGTTGTATAAGTTAGGCCAGTAGTTTTTAGAATTTCACATCATTTGATGAATGGAGGAGGTGATTTTTTTGCATGAATGGATTGCCGTAATGGAATAAAATATTATACAAACCATGTTGGGGAAACGGTTCGTAGAACACTTATATTCCATAGGGAATACTGTACCACAATGAAAATTTGGGTAAATTAGATTATTAGGATTTTCATATTTATTTTCCTATATAACGGACTCTAATATGATCACTAATATAAATAAATTTTAATAAGAAAAAATCTTTTCTCTGAGGAAAATCTTTAAATAAGTCTGAACAGTTCACGAAGGAGGATTTCGTGAAGTAAAGTGTTCACAGGGAGGAAATTATACAATGTAGAGAGTTTGTGAGGAATAAATTATATGAAGGGATGTATTTCTTTGAGGAAAGGTTATGTGAAGGAAGAAGTTATTCGGGGAAGAGGAGAGGGTCCGCAAAATTGGAGGTAGTGCATAAAGGAAGAAGCATTATGTGGATGGAAGCCAACTCATGAAGCAAAGGTTCTTCGTGGAGTATGGGTGGTCCATAGAGAATTAGTGGTACGCATGGAATTTACCATTTGTGGAGCATCATTGGTACGTGGATCAGATACAACCCACATAAAGAACAGTTTTCCATGAAGAATTCACAACACATGGTGCAATTTAGTTTGTGGAGGATATGTGCAACTCATGGAGGAAGAAAGATAGTTCATAGAGGACTGAAGGAAGTTCCTACCATCTTCTATATAACTCACCAAGCCCGAGATATCAGAATCAATGAATATAAATGCGGTTTAATTTTTTTATAAAACTAAAATAAAATAAACAACATCTATTACATACTAGGAACTATTACTGCTATAGGTTCTGAAGGATTAAATAAAAACCATACAACTAAACTGTATAAAACAAAATAAAATAAAGGATAATACCCCATGTGCGCTAAATCCTTAATTGAAGAAAACTCTATTGGAAACTCTACTATACCTGTATAAAATAATTTAAAACAATGTGTGAGCATTAAATATTCCCGATATGGGGTTTTAAAATCATTTAAAATCATTTTAAAAAAATTTCCTTTGAAAATACTTTCGAATATTCCATTTTGAAAACATTATTTGAAATACAATATGATTTAAAAATAATATTTCACATTAAAAAATACTTATGTTCAAAAGTTATTTAAATATATTCCAGTGTGCTTCTGAAAAAAATACTCAAATATTTTAATAAAAAACACTATTCGGAGGCCTCTTGAATTATTAAAGGCTCTATTGGGCTACCCACTTAGGGAAGGATGAGTTCAATCCCTAATTCCATTAAATATTTACAACGTTCAAATGTTTTATTTTCATAAATAATTTCAATATTTCTTTACATATATATATATTTTCATTGGAGTTTTTATTTTTAAAAACATGTTACTGCGTTAAAATACACATTCAATCTTATATATATATATATATATATAAACACATAAATATGAACTTTCATTTCATATCACTTGTGAGTTTGGTTACAAGTTAAACTCATTCCATTATCCGTTGCATAAACTGCCTATGAATTCAAACATTCTTTCATGGAATACATTTTTTATTCTTATAAATAACTAACCTTCTTAAAATTATCATAATAATTAATTATGTTCCACTCATAAAATTGTAAAAGAATCATTTAAAATAAAACACTTTCAATGAAATCCATTTACTTATTAATTTCTGAAATAATGCCCAGAATTTAAATTGAAACAATGATTTTTTATAAATGAAATGGATGTTGATGTTATTCATAACTCATGACCATTTTTATATACAGATGTGAAGACCCTAATTTTAATATATCATGAGGACATGTTATGTTCATTTTTTAGAAACATGACAATAAAAATTATGACAATACAATTATATGATAACAAACATTTTATCCATATAAAGACACACATATATATATGTTTATATATATATATATGTTTATATATATATATGTTTAGATATAAATATATATTTATATACATATGTTTATATATATATATATGTTTATGTATATATAATTCATGGAATTCAATTTACTCATCATCGCAGATTATATTCATGTTTGAGAAAAACATCGATAAATGAGAATACCCATTGCCAGATTTAATATGAAATAAATTAAAACATAAACATAGTTAAAAAATATATATTTAAGTGGAATAATGGTCTTGGAATTGTACTTAAAATTTATAATACAAAAAATAATTATATTTTTAATGAAACAACCCGCTATACCAAACTAAATTAAATTTAAATAATGTATGATGAAATATATATACACCCTTTCATTATTAGTTCTGAAAATTAAAATAAAAAGTTGGACATACATACATACATACATACATATATATATACATATATATGTATATATACATACATAATTATATTTATATGTCTTAAAAATATATAGAGTTGATAAAATTAAAACATACCCCTTAAAACCGTAATAACACAAAATAAAACTCATATTAAGGGTTCTCTTAAAATAGAGTAGCATTAATAAAATCAGAAGATTAGGAAACCAGAACGTTAAAATATGATTTAAAATACATTCTTCATTTTAAAATTACCGGTTTGAACACAAATAATCACTATATCACTCTTACATTATAATTTTTTGAACAAAAATAGATAAATATGAAACATTCACACATATATATTTATTTGTAAAAATAGCATAATTTAAGCAAAAAATATAAACCATTACAGAATTCAGTAAAATAATGAACTAATAACCAAAGAATAAAATTAACACAACCCTTGCTGTAAAATTTGAATAGAAATGAAATCCCCTACCTGAACAACATACCACAACTACAAGTCTTCAGTTGCGTAGTGCAAAAAAACTCATCCACTCCCAATCACACATAAGAGATGCAAATCATTTTCACAAAGTCTAATATGTTGGTTTTCCCCATACATTCTCACACATATTCATAACCTTTATAATAAAAAACACTATTATGTGTATAGCAACATAACCTTGTTGTACAAGCTTGATTTAAGGATTGATTAGAAATTGAAAGGAGGCCAGTACAAACAAAACAATAATGATAGATGTGGTTTAAAATTAATGCTTGTCTGATAAATGATTCGACTGGAAAAAAAGATGAATTAAAAAAAAGCTAAAATTATATGTTTTATTCAGAAACATTTCTATCAACAGACTGTAAAAATCCATTTTCTTCATGAATTTATGTCAAATCATTATTTAACCAAACAGATAGAAATTACAATTAGTCTAATCAGACCAAAAGGGAAACATAGATAGATCAAACCACGAGAACCTAGATTCATCACCTAGAAGGAAAAAATGACACCTACCTCGTGCTAGCTTTGGTAATAATGAAGATTTAATCTAGATCTCGCTCAAAGAGAAACCCTACCCATGGATGAATTCTAATGGCGCTGCTCAGACCAACCTCACCGATAGCCATCCTCCATCCTCGCACAAATTCAGTTCGATTCGACGATGGCAGTGACCCTCCGCTTCAACCTCGTTGCTCACAACTCGGCTTCGAAGCACTTGGTTGTTCACGAACCTGGCTCCTTTGTCTTCCGAAAGTGTAGCCTTCTGCAGATCCTGACTCGACTCCCCATGGACCCCACTTGAAAACCAATGGTCGACGCCCCTCCCTTTGCATGAATCATAGACCAAACCCCTATTCCCAGTTTCCCCTTTTAACCAATCATTTTATTCTTTTTTTTATGTTTTATTATATCATTTTTGTTAAATTGTTATTATTATAAAGATTGAATTTATATTTGATAAAATTAAAAATTAAAAATTATAAATCAAATATATATTTGAAAATACAGAAACATAATTATGTAATATATTTTAAAAACATTTCTATTGTATTAGAACTACTGATTATATTCATAGAATTGAAAATCAATTAACATATTTTCATAGTTTTATAAAGAAAAAATTAATTCAATTATCTCAAAAGTAACATTTTACATACATACATACATACATACATACATACATACATACATACATACATACATACATACATACATACATACATACATACATTCATATATACATACATACATACATACATACATACATATATATAATATTATCATAGTTTTAATATAAGAAATTTAATAAAATAAAAATAATTATAATCATATTTTAATTTAATTACGATTCAAAATATACTATTAAATTACTATATTAATTTAAAATAAATATGGAAAATTTAAATTTGAAATTTAATGTTTATAAGTACTATTATTAATTAAATCTGTTAATTTAAATAAATATTTTTCAAAATATAATATATTTAAAATATAAAACAAAATATCGGGGCATTACATTATTCCCCCCTCAACAGAATTTTGTGCTGACAATTTATTTCATCAAGATAAAAAGAATTCTAAATTTCTATCTTCATAATTAAGAAACAATAGGATTGATAAACTCATAGACTCGACAATATCTTATCTCCATTGTTAACCAGACCATTTCTATGATGCCAATTATAATGTTATAGGCCTGAGCTACCGGACTCAGCTCATATAAATGATTTGTATTTTTATTATAAAAGAAACTAAAATAAAATAAAAAACATCTATTATATTCCAGGAATATTTACCAGTCAAGGTTCTAGAGGATTAGATTCCAACCTTACAACATAATTGTACAAAACAAAGTAAAAGAAAGGAGAAGACTTCATGTGTGCTAAGTCTTTAATCGAAGCGAACACTGCTCGAAACAAAACTATACATGTAGAAAATAATTTAAAACAAGGGGTGAGCATTTGATATGCCCTGTAAGGGGTTTTAAAATCATTGATAAATCCTTTAAAAAATTTACCTTTGAAAATAATTTCTAAAATACCCTTTTGAAATCATTATTTGAAATTAAATATGATTTAAAAATACTATATCACTTTCGAAAGTAATTACATATTCAAAATTGATTTAAAAATATTCTCGTGTTTATCTGAAAATAATATGCAAGGTTATGAAAAAAAAACTCTATTTTGAGGCCACATGAATCATGGAAGACAGTCTTGGGACTAACCACTTAGCAAGTGATGGGTTCACTCCCCAATTCCCTTCCATATTTACAATGCTCAAATGCTGGATTTTCTGAAAACATTTTAATCTTTCTGTACTTATATATCTATTTTCACTGGATTTTTGTAATTTTAAAAACATGGTACTTCATTAAAATATACATTCACAATTATATATATATATATATATTTATGTATATACATAAATATAATCTTTTATTTCCTATCACTTGTGAGTTTGGTTACAACCAAAACTCATTCCGTAAGCCTTCGCATGAACTGCCCATGAATTCAAAATTTATTTCATGGAATAGATTTTCTATTCTAATAAATAATTGACCATCTTAAAATAATAATAATTATTAATTATGTTCCACACATAAAATTATAAAATAAAATTTTAAAATAAAAAATTTTCAATGAAATCCATGTACTTAATAATTTTAGAATTAAATAATAGATTTTAAATTGAAACCATGAATTTATTATAAATGAAAAGGATTTCGATTTCATGCATAACACATGGATATGTTTATATGCAGATGTGACTTCCTTAATTTTAAGATAACTTGATGACATGCTGTGCACATTTTTTAGAAACACGACAATAAAAATTATAACAATACAATTATATGATAATAAACATTTCATCCATATATATATATGTATATATATATGTGTGTGTGTTTAGGTATATATGTTTCATTGAATTCATTTTACTCATCATCATGGATTAAGTTCTTGTTTGAGAAAAACATAGATAAATAAAAATATCCATTATCAGAGTTAATATGAAATAAAATTAAAACATAAAATTTGTTAAATACATATATTTAAGTGTAATAATGGTCTTTGAATCGTACATAAAATTTATAACCCCTAATAATAATTAGATTTTTAATGATATAACCTGTTATACTAAACAAAATTAAATTTAAACAATGTTTGATAAAGTATTTATTCACCCTTTCAATATTAGTTCTGAAAATAACTATACATAGTTGGACATACATACATACATATGTATATATATTAAAAATAGACATAATTGATAAAATTAAAACCTACCCCTTATAACCATAATAACAAACAAATAAAATTCATACTAAGGGTTCTCTTAAAATAGAGTAGCATTATAAAATTAGAAGATAAGGAAACAAGAAATTTAAGACATTATTAAAAATAAATTCAATTATTCATTATAAAATTCTCGATTCAAACGAAAATAAACACAATTTCACTATTACCTTATAAATATATAAGAAAAAATAAATAAATATGAATCATATACACATATGTATTTCTTTATAAAATAGCATAATTTGAAAAAAAATATAAACCCATACAAAATTCAGTAGAATAAAGAACTAATAACCAGCTAATAAAATCAACACAACCCTTGCTATAAAATTTGGAAAGAAAATAAATCCCCTACATGAACAACATACCACTATTGTAAGTCTTTCTTTGTATAGTGCATATACACTCATCCTCTGCCAGCCAGACAGACATGATGCAAATAATTTTCACAAAGTTTAATAGGTTGGTTTTCTGTATACATTTTTACAAATATATATACATTTTATATCCAAAAACCCTATTATGTGTATAACTAAATAAGCTTGAATTGCATTCATGGTTTATAGATTAATTGGAAATTTGTTGGAGGCCAATACAAACAAAACAAAAAAGACAGTGGAGATTTAGAATTAACGCTTCTCTAACAGCTGATTTGAATCAGTACAAAACAACAAATAAAAAAAACTAAAACATTATGTTCAGTTCAGAAAAATTTCTATCAATAGACCAAAATAAATCCATTCTATTCATGAATTCAAATCAAAGCATTATTAATCCAAGGAGACAAAACATGCAATTACTCTGATCTGACCACAAGGAAAACACCGATAGATCAAACCAAGAGAACCTAGATTTGACACCTGGATAGAAAAATGACACCTACCTCATTCTAGATTGGAGAAGATCTAAGATTCCATATAGATCTCTCTCAGAGAGAAACCCTACCCATGGATAAATTCCAACAACGTTGATCAAACCACCCTCACTGATTGTCGTCCTCCTTCCTCAGATAACATCAGCTAGATGAAACTATGACAAGGACCCTCTACATTGAACTCAAAACTCATAGCTCAGATTTGAAGCCCTTGTCCGAACACGATCTTGACACCTTCGACAATAAAAAGCACGACCTCCCGCTAACCATGTCTCGACTACCCCCAGACTCATATGAAATCCAAAGGCCGATGCCCCTCCCTTTTCAAGACTCATTGACAAAACTCATATTCCCAGTTTTCCCTCTTTTAACCCATCATTTTCTTCTTTTTTTGTTTCAGTTTTATTATAATATTTTTTTAAATTGTTATTATTATAAATATTGAATTTATATTTGATAAAATTAATATTTTAATAATTATAAAACAAATTTATAGATGAATATAAATAAATATTTTTATTTAATATATTTTAAAAATGTTTTTATTGTTTTATAACTAATTATTATTTTTATATAGATGAAAATTTATTAACATATTTTTTTGGTTACAACCAAAACAAATCCATTTCATCAAACTTATTTGATTTTTAATGAAAGAAACTGTTATACCAAACTAATTTAAATTTATTATTTTTGTTAAAATACATATAAACCCTTTCATTATTAGTTTGGAAAATTATAATTAGTTTAAAATATATACATACATTTATATATATTCCTAAAAAATAGACATAGTTAATTAAATTAAAACCTACCCCTTAAAACCATAATCACACACAATAAAACTAATACTACGGGTTCTCATAAAATATATTAGCATAGAAAAATCATAATATATGGAAACCATAACGTTAAAAAATAATTTAAAATAAATTCTATTATTCATTTAAAAATTACTGATTTGAATACAAATAATCACAATATCACAATTACCAAATAATTTTCTAAACAAAAATAGATAAATATGAAACATACACACAAATGTATTTATTTGTAAAATAGAATAATTTGATAAACAAATCGTAACCCTTCAAGAATTTATTATATTAAAGAATTAATAATTAGCGAATAAAATTAAGACAACCCTTTCTATAAAAATTGGATTGAAAAGAAAACCCCTACTTGAACAACATTATGCAACTACAAGTCTTCCAATGTGTTGCATACCGACATTCATCCTCTCCTAGACAGATAGATGAGATGAAAATAATTTTAAAAAACTCTAACAAGTTGGTTTTCCCCCATAAATTCTCACATAGATGCGTACCTATTATAGACAAAAATCCTATTATGTGTACAACTACATAAGCTTGGAGTACAATATTAGTTTATAGATTAATTGGAAATTAATAGGAGGCCAGTATAAACTAAACAACAATGTTAGAGGTATTTTAAAATTATAGATTCTCTAAAAGATCATTTTAACATGTAAAAAACAAAAATTTAAAAAATACCGTATGTTTGATATGGACAAATTTTTATCAATATACTGGAACAAATTCATTCTATTCATGAATTGAAATCAAAGCAGTATTCAACTAAAGAGGAAAAAATTGCAATTATTTCGATCAAACCACAAGGAAAATAGTGACAGATCAATCCATGAGAACCTAGATTCGACACCTAGAAGAAAAAATGACACATACCTAATGGTAGCTTGGAGAAGATCAACGATTCTGTCTGGATATCGCTTAGAGAAAAACCATACCTAGGGACAAATTACAATGGCACTACATGGGCCACCCTGACTAATAACCATCCTCCTTCCTTGCACAACTTTAGCTCGATGTGATAACAGTGGTGACCCTCAGCTATAACCTCAGGGCTCACAGATCGACTTTGAAGCCCTTGGCTGGAGATGAACTCGACACCTTTGACTCTGGAAAGCACACCGTTTTTGGACCTTGGATCGACTCCCCTCGGATCCCTCATGAAAACCAAAGGCCGATATCCCTCCCATTGCACAACTCACAAACCATCCACCAATTCCTGATTTCCACTCTTTTAACCCATATTTTCTTTTTTTCTTTTATTATATCATATTTCTTAAATATTTATTATTATAAATATTGAATTTATATATTAAAAATTTAATATATTCATAATGATATAAAAATTATTGTTAAAATACATTTACTTAATTTTTTAAACATATTTAGTTTTTTTTTCTTTTTTATAACTAATAATTATTTTTATATAATCGAATATCAATTAACGTATTTTTATAGTTTTATAAAACAAAAAGTAAAATAATTAACTAAAAAATATCATTTTATAAACAAATATATATATATATATATATATATACAATTTTCATATTTTGAAAATCAAAATTTTAATAAAATCCAATTAATTATAATTGTATATTAATTTAATTACCATTTAAAATATAGTATTAAATAACAATATTAATTTAAAATAAATATAGAAACTATAAATTTGAACTTAAATTGTTTATAAGTACTATTATTAAATAAAAAACATAATTTAAATAATTATTGTTTATAACATAATATATTTAATATATTAAAAAAAATACTAGAGAATTACAATATTCCGCACTCAACAGAAGTGTGTTCTGGTAATTCATTTCGTCAAACTAAAAAGAATTATGAATTTTAGTCTTCATAATTAAGAAACATTAGGACCGATAAACTCATATACCCGATAATATCTAATCTCAAAAGTTAACATTACCATTTCTCTCATACGAATTATAATGCCTCAAGCCTGAGCTACCGGACTCAGTATATATAAATGGTGTGAATTATTTTTTTATAAAAGAATCTAAAATAAATTACATAACATCTATTACATACCAAAAACATTTCCCAGTATATTTTTTTAGGATTAGATACAAAAATTACAACATAACTATAAAAACAAAATAAAAGAACGGAGAAGACCCTATGTGCGATACATCCTTAATCAAAGTGAACTCCACCAGAAACTCTACTTTACCTATATAAAATAATTTTAAACAAGGGGTGAGAATTAAATATGCCTATTAAGGGGTTTTAAATTTTTTTTAAATCCTTTTATAAAAATTAATTTGAAAATACATTCTAAAATAAACTTTTAAAACATTATTTCAAGTTACATACAATTTAAAAACACTATATAACTTTAGAAAATACTTACGTTCAAAATTGTTTCAAACATATTCAAGTGTCCTTCTAAAAAATACAATGGCTTGTAAATACAAAACACTATTCTAAGTCCACTTAAATCATTTAAGGATGTATTGGGCCTTCCCACTTAGAGAAGGATGGGTTCTGTCTTCAATTTACGTCCATATTTATAATGTTCAAATGCAGGATTTTCTGAAAGCATTTTTATATTTATTTATATATATATTTTAACTAGATTTTTTAATTTCAAAAGCATGTTACTACATTAAAATAAAAATTCAAATGTATATTTTAATATATATATATATATATATAATTATGTATATACATAAATATGAAATTTCATTTCATATCACTTGTAAGTTTAGTTACAACCAAAACTCATTCCATGAGCCTTTGCATGAACTGCCCATGAATTCAAACTTTCTTTCATGGAATTAATTTTCTATTATTATAAATATTTGACCTCATTAAAATAATCATTATAATTAATTATGTTCCACACATAACAATATAAATTAAAAATATTCAATGAAATCTATGAAATTATTAATTTCAGAATAAACCTTAGAATTTTAATTGAAAGCATGAATTTATTATAAATGCAACAAATGTTGATGTTATGCATAAAACTTGGCAATGTTTATATGCATATGCGATGTACCTAATTTTAATATAATATGATAACATGTTATGCACATTTTTTAGATGCACGATAATAATAATTATGACAATACAATTATATGATAATAAACATTTGATCCTTAGAAACACACACACACACAGATATATATATATATATATATATATATATATATATATATTTGTGTGTGTTTTTATGTATATATAAGTCATGGAATTTATTTTACTCATCACCACTGATTGAATTAATGTTTGAGAAAAACATCAATAAATGAGAATACCCATTGGTATTGTCAATACGAAATAAAATTAAAACATAAATTTTTTTAAATAAACATATTTAAGTGGAATAACGGCCATAGAATCATACGTAAAATTTATTATCCTTGAAAATAATTATATTTTTAATGAAATAACCAACTATACCAAAATAAATTAAATTTAAACAATGTTTGATAAAATACAAACACCCTTTCATTATTAATTCTGAAAAATAACTATATATAGTTGGACATAGATACATATATATTTATATAAACATATATATGTATATGTCTTAAAAATAAAAATATTTGAAAAAATTAAAGCATACCCTTTAAAACCATAATAACACCAAGTAAAACTAATAGTAAGTGTTCTCTTAAAAAAGAGTAGCATAATAAAATCAGAAGATAAAGAAACCAAAACACAAAAAAAAAAGATTTAAAATAAATTCTATTATTAATTTTAAAATTTAAAATTTGAACACAAATAATCACAATATCACGCTTAACATATAATTTTCTAAACAAAAAAAGAGAAATATAAAACATACAAAAAAATTTATTTCTTTGTAAAATATAATAATTTGAACAATAGATCTAAACTCTTATAGAATTCAGTAGAATAAAGAAATAATATCTAGAGAATAAAATTATCACACACCTTGCTATAAAATTTGGTTAGAAATGAAATCCCTTACCTGAACAGGAAAACCACAACTGCCAGTCTTCTAGTGTGCAACACATACAAACACATACTCTCTCATATAGATAGACGAGATGAAAATCATTTGAAAAATGTCTAAGAGGTTGGTTTTCCCCCATAAATTCTCACCTAGATGTATAACTTTTATAGCCCAAAATACTATTATGTGTATAAGAATAGAATCTTTTTGCGTAATATTGGTTTATATATTAATTGTAAATTGATAGGAGGAAAGTACTAACAAAACAACAATGATGGAGGAAATTTAAAATTAATTATTATGTGATAGTAGATTCAAACCAGTAAATTTTTTTTTAAAAAAAACTAAAAGAATAAGTTTGATTTGAAAAATTTTCTATCAACAGACCGAAAAAATCAATTCTATTAATGAATTGAAAAAAAATTGGCATTCAACCAAATAGACAAAAATTGCAATTAGTATGATTAAAAGTCAAGGAAAATAGTGACATATTGAACCATGAGAACCTAGATTCAATACCTATAAGGAAGAAATGACACCTATCTTTTGCTATCTTGGACAATATCAGAGATTAAAACCAGATATCTCTCGGAGTGAAACCCTACCTGCAGATGAATTCTAACATCACTTATTGGACCACCCTAGTTAACAACCATGCTCCTTCCTTAAACAACTTTATCTCGATGTGATGACATAGGTGACCCTCGGCTTCGACCTCACACCTCATAGCTCATTTCAATTCCCTTGGCCAAACACAAACCTGATGCCTTTGACTCGAGCTAGTGCGGCCTTCAGCAGACCCTATCATGACTCCCATCAGACCCCCCTTGAAAACTATAGGCTGACACCCCCTTTCCCGACTCATAGACCAAACCCCAATTCCTGATTTCCTGTCTTTTCACCCATAGTTTTATTCTTCTTTTTCTAGTTTTTTTTTTATCCCATTTTTATTAAATTGTTATTATTATAAATATTGAATTTATATTTGATAAAATTAATATATTCCAAATTATAAAACCAATTTATAGTTGAAAATACAAAGAATCAATTATTTAATATATTTTAAAAATGTTCTTATTGTTTTATAAATAATGATTATTTTTATATAAATGTAAATGTATTACCATATATTTATATTTTTATAAGACAAAAAGTAATTCAATTAACTCAAAACTAATATTATATATATATACACGTCTATCATATATTGAAAATAAAAAATTTATTAAAATCAAATTATTTATAATTGTATATTAATTTAATTACCACTCAAAATATAGTATTAAATATCAATATTAATTTAAATTAAATTTAGAAACTATAAATTTGAAATATATTTCTCTATAACTATTATTATTTATTAAAACACATAATTTAAATAATTATTTTTCAAAATCTAATATATTTAAAATATAGAACAATATACCGAGGAATTACATTATTCCCCCCCTCAATAGAATTACATCCTCACAATTTGTTTCATCAGACAAAAAAGAATTTTAAATTTCCATCTTCAAAATTATGAAACAGTAGGACTGATAAACTCATATAATTGACAACATATAATCTCCAAAGTTAACTAGACGATTTCATTGATACCAATTATAATGCCCCAAGCCCGACCTACTGGACTCAACACATATAAATGATGTGTATTTTTTATAAAAGAAACTGAAATAAAATATAAAAACACTATTACATAATAGGAACTTTTACATGTCTAGGTTATGGAGGACTAGATACAAACCTTACAACATAACTATATATACAATAAAATAAAATAAATGAGAATACCCCATGTGTGCTAACACCTAATTGAAGTAAACGTCATCATAAACTCTACTATACCTCTAGAAAATAATTTAAAATAAGGGGTGAGCATTAAATATGCGAAATAAGGGTTTTTAAAATATTTGATAAATCAGTTTAAAAAATTACCTTTGAAATTAATTTTGAAAATAACCCTTTGTAAAAATTATTTGATGTTACATATAAATTAAAAATACTATATGACATTAGAAAATACTTACGTTCAAATTTCCTTGAAACATATTCAAGTGTTACCTGAAAACAATACACAAGCTTATAAAAAAACACTATTATGAGGCCACTTGAATCATTGAAATATATCTTGGGTCTACCCACTTAGCAAAGTATGGGTTCACTCCTCAATTACCTTCCATGTTTACAACGTTCAAATGCTATATTTCCTGAAAACATTTTTAGATTACTTTTCTTATTGATATATTTTCACTAGAGTTTTTAATTTTAAAAACATGTTACTGTATTAAAATACACATTCACACTTATATATATAAGTACGTATATAATGAATATTATCTTTAATTTCCTATCACTTAAGATTTTTGTTAAAACCACAACTCATTCCATGAGCGTATGCATGAATAGCCCATGAATTGAAACTTCCATTGACGGAATAACTTTTCTATTATTATAAATAATTATCTTTTTTAGAATAATCTTAATAACTAATTATGTTCCACAACTAAAATTATAAAAGAAACATTTAAAATAAAACAATATAAACGAAATCTATATACTTATTAATTTAAGAATTAAACCTTATAATTTAAATTGAAACCATGAATTTACTATAAATGCAATAGATGTTGTTGTTTTCCAAAATGCATTACCATTTTTATATGTAAATGTGACATCCCAAATTTTCATATTACATGATGACATCCTATACCCATTTTTTAGAAACATGACAATAAAAATTATGACAATACAATTATATGAAATAAACATTACGTCATTATATAAATTTATATATGTTTATATATATGTATATATTTATATATATATATAATTCATGGAATTCATTTTACTCATCATCATAGATTAAATTCATGTTTGTGTAAAACATTGATAAATGAGAATACCCATTGTCAGAGTTAATACAAAATAGATAATCTTTGTTAAATACATATATTTATATTGAATCGTGGTCTTGGAATTGTACTTAAAATTTATAATCCCTGAAAATCATTATATTTTTAATGATACAACCCATTACACCAATCTAAATTAAATTTAAACAATTTCTGATAAAATAAATATATATATATATATACATAGTTGGACATATATATTTATAAGTTTTAAAATAGACATAGTTGATAAAATTAAATCCTACACCTTAAAAACATAATAACACAAAATAAAAATAATAATACGGGTTCTCTTAAAATAGAGTATCATAATATAATCAGAAGATAAAGAAACCATAATTTAAAACATGATTTAAAATAAACTTTATTGTTCATTTTAAAATTCATGATTTTGAAAAAATAATCACAATATCACTCTAACATTAGAATTTTCTGAAAAAATAGATAAATATTAAAAATACACACATATGTATTTCTTTGTCAAATATCTTAATTTGAACAATAAATCTAAACCCATACATAATTTAGTAGAATAAATAACTAATAACCATAGAATAAAATTAACACAATCCTTTCTGTAAAATTTGGATAGAGTTGAAATATCTTGCCTAAATGCATACCATAACTGCAAGTTTTCCACTGTGCATCATACACACAATCATCCTCTCCCAAACAGACAGATCAGAGGAAAATCATTTGCAGAAAGTCTAACATGTTGGTTTCCCCCAAACATTCTCATAAAGATACAGACCTTTTATAGCCAAAAACACAATTATGTGTATATTTACATAATCTTGCAGTGCAATAATGGTTTACAGATTAATTGGAAATTTATAGGAGGCCAGTACAAACAAAATGAAATGATTAAGGCAATTTAAAATTAAGGATTCTCTAACAGCTAATTTGAACTAGTACAAAAAAAATTTAGAAAAAAAAACTAAAAAATTATGTTTGATTTGGTAAAATTTATATCAACTCACCAAAAAAATCAATTATATTCATTAATTGAAATTAATGTGGTATTCAACTAAAGATACAAAATTGCAATTAGTCTGATCATACCATAAGGTAAATAGTGATAGATTGAACCATGTGAACCTAGATTCGACACCTAGAAGAAAAAATGACACCTAAAATTTCCTAGTGTGGAGAAGGATAGAGATTCCATTTGGATCTTACTTAGAGAGAAACCAAACACATGGAAGAATTCCAATGGAGTTTCTCAGACCACCCTCACCGATGACCATCCTTATTCCTAACACAAATTTAGCTCGATGCAACAATGATGACAACCCTCAGTTTCGACCTCGTGGCTCACATCTCATCTTCAAATCCCTTATCCGAACATGAACCCTACACCCTTGACTAGGAAATGCATTACCCCATCACAAACCCTATCATAACTCCCCACAGACCCCTTTTGAAAACCAAAGGCCAACATCCCTCCCTTTGGGCATCTAACAGACCATACCCCTATTCCCAATTTCCCCTATTTTAACCTGTCTTTTTTTTTTCATTTTTTTTCAAGATTATTATATCATTTTATAATAGTTATTATTATAAAAATTAAATTTAAATTTGATAAAAATAATATATTCATAATTATAAATGAAATTTATTATTGAAAATAGATAAAACTAATTCTTTAATATATTTTAATTTGTTTATGGTTTTATAAATTATGATTACTTTTATATAAATAAAAGTCAATTAACATATTTTAATATTTTTATAAATCAAAAATTAATTTGATTAACTCAAAACTAACATTTTACACACACACACACACAGATATATATATATATATGTTTATCATATTTTAAAAATAAAAAATTTAATAAATTCAAATTAATTATAATCGTATATTAATTTAATTACCATTCAAAATATACTATTAAATTAAAATACTAATTTAAAATGAAATTTGAAATAATAAGTTTTAAAAATAAATGTTTATAAGTATTATTATAAATTAAAAAACTTAATTTAAAAAATTATTTTCATAACATATTATATTTAAAATATAGAACAAAATATTGGGGTGTTACATTTTAGGTACGAAGGAGAAGAACTATTTTGAAAGATAAAACTGGTGAAAGAGAAATAAGAAGAACTATAACATTTTATTGCATATTTTTGTTCTAAAAGAACAACCACAATTTGATTTTTTTCATTGTGCTACTTGTGTTCAAGGGAATATACTACTCATTATATTCCACGTAAAAAGATTGTTTTCTAGTTTATTTTGTTGTATTTGATTATTTCTCAACCATACCAAGGATGTAAAAATTGTTGTTGATTAGTGAACCTTGTATATTCTTGTGTTCGTATGGACGTGCATTTGGATTGTGTTTAGTAGGGAAAGAAATCATTAAGAGGAGGTTAAGGTTGTTTCATAAGTAAGAAATGTGAAAGAAAATTATATCATTGGTTAACCCATCCCCCTTTCAGTGATACTTTAAACCGGACTGGGAAACTTCAATTTGTATCAGAGCTAAAGGTTCCCTTCAGTTAATCGTTAATTAAGTTTCGAAAATAAGTTTTGATGAAGAATATAAATGGTGTTAACAGTAAGGGGATTCTATTCTTCAATTTAAAAAACTATCACATCTGGAAAGATAAGATGATACCTTATCATATGTATCTTTGTTATTATGTTAATTAATCTACAACATATGTATTTCCACTTACATCTGTCAATAAGAAGAGCCATGATAATGATGGACGAGCTAAAAAATACTTACTCTAATCATGTTATGAAAGTGAGTTTCTAAGATTAAATGGTGTTACCATATCTAACGGTATATATGATAAGCTAAAAAATATCTATGAAGGAAATACAAAAGTGAAGAACAAAAAACTAAAAATCTCGATGCTAAAGTTTGAATATTTGAAAATGGGTGAGTTTGAATCTGGTAGGGACTTATTTACTAGGGTAAAGGAATATTTTAGTACTATCATTTGTCTTGGAGAAAATATGGAGGATTCTACAGCTATCAAAAAGATCTTAAGAATTTTTCTCGACAAGTTTGCTGCTAATGTTTCCTTATTGGATGACATAGACCCTAAAACATTATCTTTGGACTATTTTAATAGAACACTCATCACATATAAAGTGTGATGTGAGTAGACTATGAATATAAAAATAAAAACTAATAGAGAAATTTCTTTCGAAGCCACCAAAAAGGGAAAGTCTAATAAGGCACTTGAGGATGATTATGTTGTTGACTTTGACTCCAAAAATGAGGTATGTAAAAAAGTTGATGAAATTTTATCCTTATTTTCTAAAAATTTGAGAATACGTATAGATAAATACAAAGGGAAACATCCCTTGAAATGTTTTAAATATGGAGTTATTTGAAAATTTTTGGCCAATTATCCTTAGAAAAAGAAAGAAGAAGACAGTGACGAAGATGAAATAAGGCCAAGAGGTTCAGGAAAAAATAGTGTGATATTGATAAATATTTTTTCAGAGGGAAGGACAGAAGGATCTTTAAATATAAAAATAATAGTATTTTTTTTCTAATAATGAATAAGAATAAGATAGTGAAGTTGAATCCAAAAAATATTTTTTTAAGAAAGCTGGATAGAATACTTTTATTGCAATAGTGAATAATGAAGATTTCAGAAGCATTAGTTCTCAAGAAGAAGAAATTAAACATGAATCTCATCTGAAAAAATAGTTGAAAGAATGTTTTAGAATTATTAGAAGATTTGAAATGTAAAACATTAAGTTGATGAACAAATATTCCTCATCATGAAATCAAGAAGGTTTTCCTAAGGAGAAATTTAAGCTTGTAAAATGGATTAATTATTTGAATAATTATCTTGAGATTGAAAATAATTTTAATGAACTTATGGAAGTAAAGATGAAACAAAAATAAGACGAGTTGGAACTTGTGAAAAAATTATATTATAAAGTAGAAAAAAGAATATATGTTTCAAAAAATCTATCTCCGTAGTTTGTGAATGTTCTGTTAAGAATAAACCAAAGAAGTATCAACAAATGTTACCATCAAAGGTTCAGAAGAAATGTGGAATTCTATTTAAGAAGAAAAAATATATCAATGTTATGTATGTGGCCAAATAAAAATGTTGAAAATAAAAAGTATCTAAAAATAAGGATTCTAGACAAAATTATGTTAATTTTGGTTTTGATAAGTTTAGAAATAAATATAAGCTCAACTAGAATGTTATGTCTGAAAAAAATAAGTGTAGGGTCAAAAAATTTCTATTAGGAACGTTGATCAGAAATTTACGCACACACCGATCAATCTGAATATTTTAGAGAGAAAAAATATTTCTATGGATACTACTAGTATTGTGGTAGATTCAAACATATGTAAAATATGTGTTGTTTTATTCAACAACATTACTAAAATTATCTAGGTTATGGAAGGGAAGATTTTATTGGAAGTCAATCATCTTAAAATAATAAGTTTGAGAAGGATGTTTGGAAGAAATTTGAAAGGGTTAGTGTAAAAGCTGATAATCGTTTCCAACCACTGAAAACTTTTTATGAAATTTTTGAACAACATAGACACATTTCTTGGGTTTTTCTTGTTTTTTTATTAGCACAAAAAATGTTTCTTAACAATTCTTAGAAGATGTAGGTGAAGAAATAAAATAAAGAAGAAAAATCTATTATTCAACACTATTTGAAATATAAAAAGGACAAAAAACATGGATTATTTATAGTGGGTGTTATTCTCATATGACATGAGACTTAATTTTGTTAAATAATGTGAAAGAATTTAAAGAAGTAACCATGACATTTGATAATGATGGATCTCTTAGGATAAAATGTGTTGAATTAACCATCATTGGGAAAGAAAAGACAAAATCCACGAAAAAATTATATGTTGATGGGTTGAAACACAACTTTCTATGTGTTTTAAAACATTTTGATGAGGGTATAAAATTTATATTCATAAAAGATGTGTTCTCTAAAAAATTATTAATGAACAAGGTTAAGTAATAAGAAACAAATAATAATTGTTTGGAAAAGGGTATTCACAAATTGAAGGTATTTATTTTGATTAATCCTTTTCTCTGATGGAAAGGTTAGGAAGAATTAGAATATTTTTTTTCTATTACTACACAATGAGGTTACATAATCATTCAAATGGATGTAAAATCAACATTTTTGAATGGTGATCTTGATGAGGAAGTTTACATTGAACAACATTGTGGATTTATTGTTGGGGAAGATGAAATTTATGTGTGCTGATCGAAAAACGATATGTATGGTATAAAAAAATCTCTTAGGGCGTGATATTCCAAATTAAATACATTATTATGGAATATAAGTTTTATGAAATAAAGATTTGGTGATAATATTTACATCGAGGAATGTCAGGAGTTTTATCTCATCATAATTTTCTATGTTGATGAAATTATCTTTGCTATAAAGGATGAAAGATATTGTGAATGATTTTCTGAAGATATGGAGAAGTTGTTTGATATGTCCATGCTGTGAGAATGAAATACTTTCTAGGGTTAAAAATTTTACAAAATAAGAAACACATTTTTCATTATAAAGAAATGTATGGTAAGGAACTTTTTAAGAAGTATTTCATGGAAAATTAGTAACTAGTTCATACAAAGATTTCACTGGGAACCAAGTTGCCTAAACATATAGAGGGAAAAAAGTTGATCAGAAAGCATTTCAAAAGCTGATTGGGTGTTTTTTATATTTGAATTCCTCAATACTTTGCATTGTTTTTTTGTAACCTTATGTGAAATATTTCATAGTGATCCTAAAGAATCAAATTTAATTTCTAGAAAAATAATTCTCACATATATAAAAGGAACAAAATTTTTTGAATCACGTATGACTACTCATAAAATATTTATTTATTTGGGTATTCAAATGTTTATTGGGTAAGAAGTGTTTTTGATAGAATATCCTCATCTGGTAGAGTTTGTTTTCTAGGGAATTTTTTTTGGCTATAAAAAAAACAGAATTCAGTAACTCTTAGCATGATTGAAGCTAATTATGTTGCTTCCACTCAAGATGCAAACCAACATATGTAGAATAAAACATAGTTGGAAGAATTAATTTTTAAAGTAAAGTTACCCTTTCTCCTTGGATGTGATAATCATTGTGTAATAAATCTAATAAGGAATCTAGTACAATATTCTCATGAAAAACTTTTTGACAAAATGTACCACTTCATTAAAGAGTATTTAGATAAGAATGAAGTGAAGTTCTAGTATGTTTATACATCATAACAAGTTGTTTTTATATTGATAAAGCCATTAGCAAAGGAACCATTTTATTGATTGAGTTTTAACATGGGTATCCAATCTCTTTCTCATTAAGGATAAGGTATATGTTTCATTCCCCTCCCTCATCTTACCTTTGGATAATGTTATCAAGGGGGACAATTTTTTAATAATTCTATCCATGTGGAATCATGAATAAAGGGGGAATTGTGGGTATGCTATGAATCCAAAATGTAAGTCTGTGAACTATTCAAATAGTTTGATGGAGTTGTTATAGGAAAAATTGATTTGTATTTGAAGAATGAGGAATGAGTGGAGAAATATGAGGAAGAATGATGAGGAAGATGTTGTGGAAGAAAAGACGAGGTTATTCTGGAGAAGGATGATAAGGGAAGCTAAAAAGGTATCAGAGTCACTACTTTTTGATAGAATGGTTTTGCTATCAAAAATTATTATTTATAAAAATGAGTTAGCTCACGTAGGTA
The DNA here is from genome assembly GCA_963277665.1 of Viscum album. Lineage (NCBI taxonomy): Eukaryota > Viridiplantae > Streptophyta > Magnoliopsida > Santalales > Viscaceae > Viscum > Viscum album. Next base: position 1,527,033,477 of record OY728138.1, on the reverse strand, counting down.
TAAAATTTTTGATAAGTGATCTATAGCCTAAGGATACAATGTTTAGTGATTTATAAAAATTTTTTGACAATAAAACCCAAACAGAGAGATTGTTGGGACCATGTTGGTTGGAGAAGGTCTTTTGAAGAAATGAATGTTTGTTTTTGAAGAGTTTTTTTTGTGTAAAAAAGGTTAAATCAATTCACTTTGAAAAATATTTGGTAAATATTGAAATTATTTACTAATTTATACTTACGAAATATCATAAGATGTTTGGAGAACTTGTGATGCAATCCTTATGAAGGAACGAAGGTAATGGTGTGGAAAATTGTATTCTATTTTTCTTGGAAAGAAAAATGTTACTCGAAGATAGAGAAGTTACAATACATTCCATGGAAAATCTGATGATGTCAAAGGTAATTGATAAAAGATTAAATATCCAGATAGATGGGCTTTGTGATGAAAGAAATCATGGGTTTTCGGAAAAAAAGTGAAGTTTGGTAGAATTTAGTTGAAGTTTTAATGATGTATCAATGGTCTTAAATTAGTATGGTTAGATTTTTTTGAAGAAGGTTATTAAAGTGATGTTGTTTCCTAGTGTTTTCTAAAAACTTTTGGCCAAAAAATAGATTTTTTTTTTGAAAAAAATGAATATTCAAGAAGCATAGTTCCCAGAAAGTGACGGACTGTTCAGGGACCATAAAGGAGGTTCACATATTGGAAATGGAAAATCCGCAAATTAGGATTCCACATTGATGTGTTATACGGACCGCGAAAGACGATATATGGACCGCATAAGGAAAACAGTTCACATGAGGCTCACAGTTTATGGTGGAGTTTTTCAACATGCTAATGGAAAATGGTTTTCATAAGTCTGAATTGTATTTGAAAAATGGGTGGTAATCCATTTCTAGAAATCGATCGCCGTGAAGGAATAAAAATGGTACATGGTCCACATAGGGGAAACGATTCTTAGGATGCTCATAGTCCACGGTGAAGACTATACAACATTGAAAATTTTGGTAAATTATATTAGTGGTAATTGTGGATTTATATTCCTATAAAATGGACTTTAATCCCATCATTAAGATAGAGAAATTATTATAAGATAAAATCTTTGTTCCGATAATTTTTTTTAAACAATTAAGAAGAGTTCGAGAAGGTGGATTCCATGAAGTAAAGAGTTTGGAGGGAAGAAATTATGCCAAGAGAAGAAGTTCACAAATGGAAGATCCCATAAAGGATTAATTTTTTCTCAAAATAGGAGACTATCCATGAATGTGGAGGTAATACATGAATGAATAAGCGATTCATAGAAGGGAAGACAACTCACGATGAAAAGGATGTTTGCATAGTAGGGGTGGTTTGTGGAGCATGCGGTATGTGGGTAATTTACCATCAATGAAGAATTAGTGGTATATATAGTGGATACAGTCTGTGGAAGGAAAGGATATCCATGAACCACTCACCCCACACGGTGCAATTATATTTTCTAAGGATACAAGAAGTTCACATAAAAAGTTGGATGGTTCACGGATGAATGAAGGAAGTTCCTACAAGCTACTGGGTAAGAAAGAGAAGAACTGTTTTAAAAGATCAAACTAGTGAAAACTGAACAAGAATAACAATAACATTATATTGCATTTTTTGGTGCTAAAATAAGCACACAGACGATTAGATTTTTTCAATGTTCTACACGAGTGCAAGGGAATATCCTACTCATGTTATTCCACACAGAAGGATTGTTTCTTGTGGACTGAGTGGTATTTCACAATTTCCAAAACATACCAAGGACATAACTACTCTTATTATGTAGTGAACCTTGTAAATTATTCTATTCATATGGATGTGTGTATGGATTATTTTCAGCATGAAAATAAATCTTTAATAAGAGGAAAGGTTTATTTTTTAAGGAAACATAAAAGAAAAAGATATCACTGATTCACCCCTCCCCCTCTTAGTGATACTTGAATCCTGATTAGAAAACATTAAAATATCTCAAAATCAACTTAACGTCAATCCCCCAAATATCAATAATTATCACTTAATGGTCATTAAATCTCCCCAAACCAGTTGTTATTTTATATATTCCAAAAACCAAAAATGATGTAAACTCCAACAATGATAACATATACCCCATTTTCAAAAACAAATCTATGGTCAACAATACAATCAGTTTACTTTATACACATCAATCATCTCAATATCCAAACGAAACAAAATTTTCTATACATCAAGAACATATTAAGGGTTATCTTCCATTAATCATCTGTTTTCAATAAAATATCAACTTTCCATTAAATCACATTTTGAGATAATCTATACCATTAAAAAATCATGAAAATATTTAATTAAAACTTATATAGAATAATATTTATATATTTCATGATTTATATAATATAATTCATGAATTCCCATAAACAAACACTTAAATCATTCCACTTCATTATTAAACCATTAACTAGGCTTCATCATCTTATTCCTTAAAACCTATTTCCTTTCATATATCTTGTGTGGTCTCTTCCTTATCATTACTATAACCATTACTTGTACCACCTTTACAATTCACTTCATTAACATTACCCATATGAAATTGATTCATATAATTCCCCTACGTTCCACAATTATAACATTCATCCAATGATTATTTCTTAGGGAAACAATAATTCACATCCATTCCATTAACCAAACATTTCGTTTTTCCTTAGAAACTAATTTCTTTATGTCCTTATATTCTACAATCAAAACATCTTTTCATCTCTTTGATACATTCGTTTGATTGACTCCTCCCATGTTCTCAATATATATAAAATTGAGTCTTATATCCTCCATTGTATCCACCACCCTAGCTCTCATTAAACTCCATTATTATATACTTTGGTGAGTCTGAGAGTTGATTTAGTTTGTAGTTGTTAATCATATTTAGTGATAAGATACTAGGAATAATCATAAAATCATTCACTCTTGTTATTACTCTATTTTGATGTGCATCAAACGTTTTTTTATCATAATAATCATTAAACTAGTTCTATCTTGTTCCTTCCATTGACTAAACCAAAACACATAGTGTGAGAAATAATAATTATAACGAAAAACCACATAATCATGAAAAAAATAATTTTTAGGATGTACAATTCCTGAAAATTTATTCTTAATATATGACACATTAGATTTAACCTAGGCTATTATCAAAATCCTTCATGATGGTTTCTATAGAGTTTTTGATTTCCCAAAGTATATCCCCTAGGATTGTCAAACTAGGTGCACTGTAAGTCCAATTATCATGTACTAGGTATCTTTTAATTCCATCTCAATGCACCATTTTCTGAGTTATTACCCCTAAGAACCTCTATACGAGAGCCGCATCCACTTGCAGTATCCATATAGGGATGTAATTGTTTGGAAACCACTCTCTATATCATTCACATAATTTGTTAGATATTTTCTAATTCTTAGACTTATCATTATGTTTATATATATATTTTTCGCATCATTTTTTCTAAAGGATTAAATAATCTTATCCTCTGATACAAACTGTAAATACCTAGGCTATACATATATAAATATTATATATTTTTAGATGAATATTAAATACATATCACAAAAAAATAACATGATGATTATAAAGGTTTAGTGTCTATAGAGACTAAATACACAATCTTCTTATTTTCATAAATATCTTCAATATATCCCAAAAATATCTTTCCAGAAATAATTTTTATTATACATACCCTACTTAAAACATTTATTCAAAACATAGGAAAAATAAACATAAGAAAGGTTGAGATCATATGTTAAGTAAGGGTAAACAAGGGATATATCAATGATTAAATAAGCATAACATGAGTATAAGGGTATGAGAAAATGAGATTATTATTTAAAAACCATACCTTTTATATAATAAAACATAAAATTTAGTCATGAAAAAAATAATCGTAGTTCTTAAGACGTGAAACATAAATCCATCAAAGTAAATAATCCATGAGAGCATAAAATTGACATATGAAAAATATTTGTGTCATAAACATAAACATAGAAAACCTTATATTAGGGTTACCCACCAATACATTTATAACATGTTAGGATTTTACTAACCAATCATTTACCTATATTAAGAATGGGATAACCTCTTGTGTACCCTTCAATATAGATTGAGATAACCTCCCATAAACCCTTTATGATCATAGAAATTAACCATTATCCAATTAATTGGAAGATGATATAGGTCCCACCCATCACATAATGAAAATTACACACACATGTGACATAAGAATTTAAAACATTCAAAATATCATAACCCATGAAAAAAAGGAATTAATAAAACAATTCATCATATAACATCCCATGAAAAATAAATGAGGTTCATAAACATATATTCTTATTTGACATAAACCATCTAGAGATTGAATAAAATTGGTATCATTGGTTTACATCCCCAGTAAAGATTATGTAACATTAATTTATATAATCATAGATGGTAAATGATTTTCAAAGAAGATTCATGTGGAACATTTCTTGAGGAAAATAAAATTTCTTTGAAAATCACCTTTTCAAAACTAAAAATTCATGGAATATTGCATAAATCATTTCTTTTAAAACAACCTTTAAAACTTATAAGGTAAGCATTAAAAATATGTTAAAATTTTTCTTGAGGAAAATTTCATTCCACTTTGATTTTTTTGAAACAAGAATCATTTTAAAAATCCACCTATTTGAAAATAATATTTGAAAGTTACAAAAGAATATTTAAAACATTGAGTGGATATGATGGAGGGAAATATGAAATATGTTAAAATAAATTTTCCTTTCATATTTTTAGTAAAATATTGATGGGAACTAATTAAAAAAACCTAATGATTTTGATTAATATTATTTTGTTAAAATTACAAAAAAAGGTAAAATGAACTTTAAAAATACCTAGGGACATTAAAAAATTTTTGAAAATAGTTTTAGAAAACATGGATGTGGAAGAAAAACGTGTTTTTTACTAGAGAGAAAAGTAATGTCAAATTTCATTAAAAAAATTATTTATGAATCATGAGTACATAAAGAGGGGAAATGAAGGTAAAATATGTGTTCTTGTTATATAACTATAGTATAAGAGAATTAAATAGTTTGTTGTTATATAAATCATAATATTTCATCATAAAATATCATAATCATAAACAATCTGGATGAACAATGAGATCATAACATCAAACCCTTAACACTTTGTTAACTTTTTAATTGTAAGCCCCATTAAAGAAAAAGCTCAAAATAATATATTAATATCATGAATAAAATGAGATTGAGGATATAACATGTCAAAGGGTTTGTATATACACCTCATAAAAGAAGATAGGTTCATAATATAACATGTCCCAAAAAAGACAAATTGAAAAAAAAATACATTACCATTTTAGTAGTTATTTGAATCGTAATACCAATTAAAAAATAAATTAAAAATATACATTAAATATCATTAAAAATTTATATTCCTGATATAAAATTTTAACCAAAAATTATATACACCACACAAAATAAACAAGCGGCGAATATATCACAAGTCATCATTTAACAAAACACTATAAATCTCCCACCTTAAGTCTCGAATTCCTTCATACACATTAGAACCTACTATATAATAAATAAAATTTTATTATACATATATTACAGAACCATAATTATTTATATCATACCATTTTTTATTTTCTTATGACCTTTTATTACCCATTTATAAACAATTCAATGTTAAAATCATGTTTCAGGCGAAAAATATTTTTTTATGTTTTTATTTGGTAATTTTAATCTTTTTAAATAAAAAATGGATCCATAATATTAAAAAATTAAACCATGATGTAAATATTATATGTATTTAGTATATATTTATTTAGCCTAATCCATAAAAATTAGAGATAGAAAATGAAATACAACTTTCTTGGAGATGATAGGCCATACGTATGCATGAATGATGTGTCAATTTTTTTGGGATGGAAAAAATAAAAGTAAATAAGAATTAATTCTTCTAGTATCATTATTATTTCATATATATCATATATAGTTATTAAATTTATCATTATTACCTGCATTAGTGAAAAATTTATTACATCGCTTTGAGAGGTAATAGTCCGCTATATGCACGAGAGATGTTATTGTATCCCACACAAAATGGAAATTAAGAAGGTAAATGTGATATAATAATTAAATAATAATATATATGTAAAAAATATAATATATATTCATTAAATCTATAATTATAACCATCCACATAAAACAGAAATGAAAAACACAACACATCGACTCGTGAGGTGGTAGTATGCCGAACACATGAGTGACATTATTATTTTCAAATGGGGTTAGGTGTGTGAATGTTGATGTGGTATTATAATTAAATATGAATAAAAATATCATAAATATTATATAGAAATAGTAAATCCTTCATTATATCTATCCATGAGAGGTGGTAATGGAAGATGAATAACATTAGTTCGTGAGGTAGAAGTTCGCCGTACACTAGAATGATGAGTTCATATCCCATTTGATTAAAGAGGAGATGAATTTAGGTTATTGCTTTAATATAATAACTTATTAGTTTTTTTTAAACACTAATGTTATTATTTTATCATATTTTTAATTGATTTGAAAGAGTTATAAGAATAAGTAAAACAAAGACGCATAGTTAAAAACATTACTTCTTCTTCGGACAACCTATTTAGGTTTAACATAAATCCTTCTTATATTTACTTTATGATCTAAAAAATCCATATAGGATGTGGTTTTTGAATTAAAAAAAATTATCTTTTCTGGTATTTTCCTAACCAATGGGTTTTGAAGTGTGAAAGGAGGAGGATAGTGGGTGGGATTTTGTAAGTGGGGGAGAGGACACACTTCGAATTTTTTAAAATAAAAAGTTGTGCCCACTTTTCACATGAAAAAAGAATAAAAAATGGGTCATTATAGAACCTTAGAGGTGATATGGTCTACATATGTCCATGAAATCAGTTTTGGATAAGTTTCTAGGTTATTTTATCCCTTATCCTTTTAGTTTAACCCTCGATAAATCCATTTAAACCTTATCCACAATAATTAAATTTTACTATTTTTACTAATCATTACAGTAAAAAAATAATTTTACATCATTATATATTATTAATTAAAATTAATAAAAATTTTGAATTCATTTTTCCAAATTCCATACATAGAATAGTAAAATTTTAATTTAAAATTAAACATACAAACATGACGAAAATATAGTTTTCCAAAGAGAAATTCTTTTCAAATTTCAAATATTTTCATATAAAAATTCAATATAAAATTGATTATAATAACATAAATTTGATTAATATATATATATAATTAAAATAATTTCACTTTTAATCCCATATCAAAACAATTTGGATGTTTTTAATTTAATTAATTAAAAAGGAAAATCTTAATAAAAAATAATATTTTCATTAGTCTCTGAAATGTTTTTCTTTTCAAAAAATTCTCTAGAAATAACTAGAAAATAATTTGGAAAATATTTTTTTTGAAATTCATTTAATTTTTTCAAAAGAATTTTCTAAAATTAAAAATAAATAATTTTTAAATAAGGGCACAAAATGTGACATAACTTATTTTTCAGAAAAATTCAATTTGAAGCCTAAAATTAGATTTATTTTTTTCTAATGTCTAGAAAACACAGAAGATGAAATTTGAGGATTTGATTGAATATATTGTATATAAATTTTATTAAAATCATACCTGAAAAGTGATTGTGGTAGCTACGCTCTCCGGATGTCACTCAGCAGTGCCTCGAGACAGTGGCTACATGGCCTCAAGTGCACCTCCCTGAACGCCAGAAGCTATTGACTAGCAGCAAGGGCCCAGGTTGTGTTTGTGGAGAGACTATGATAACATATATCAGATTGATCATAGTGGAAATAAATTGATTGTAAATAGAAGAAGTAGAAATAAGAAGTAGTGGGACCATAAGAATAAATGAATCATGATAAATAAACAACAGACTTAAGCTAAATAATATTAGTTACAAAATGATGATAATGATATGTCATGTAACTATACATAATAAGAGGGAATGTGGAATAGGGGATACATAAATATACAACATTCTAAAAAAAATTCGAAGACCACTACAAATAGCATCTTGAGCATAAGCTCATTCCTCTTTCCCCATATTCAATCCTAATGTGGTAAAACTATCAAGGAGTAGAAGATAAAAGCTCCCCCTTATCAATAACTACAACCATGACATCTGATTACATACCAAAAGTGGGCCATGTAGGGTGTGAGATACAATCTCAATAGGCCACAACCTACGGTGTCTAGATCAAACCATTTCATGAAATAAATAGATGAGCAACATTCCATGTATAAAAATTGTAGGGAATTAAGTAAATAATAAATAAATAACTCGGTTTAGGTTCCCAAATGGTCACCTGACTATAACCACCTGCTTCTGCTTGACCAATATGATTGAAAAAATGGATCATGTAAATGTAATATGGTGCATAGAAGGGTATTAATGAATAATGAAACAACATAAGTTGACCCCAAGATGGTGTTTTGGCTAGGCAGTCATATCCCCATGACATCATATAAGTAAAATCATAATATGAATACAGAGGTATCATAATAAACATGCATGGAAATCTACCAAATCCAATCATGTAGTCTTAATTCATTCCATGGAGATATATAATGAAACCCAAGAGTCTCTATATGAGCCTCTGATATACCCAATGCCAGCGATCTTGTCCAAGGAGACCCATAATGGTGTCCCTTATATCACCCATGGCATGTTGAACTATAAGTCCATAACAAGTATCTCACATATGGGACCATTTATCACTCGAGACATGGTGTAACTATCTTACCAACGAAACTATCCATGAATTCACCCCATATAACCAGTTCCACTCATGAGCATAGCAATCCATCTGGAGATCACATACCTAGAAAGTCAATGTATCACAATCAGCACCTCAAGTATATCAGAACTAAACATGTCAAGTCCTTCCGCAACAGCCTTAAATCATGACCCATGCTTTCTCCTAGCCCAAAGTAGGTGAATCATAGCAATCGAGGTACATATCACATGGAATATTATATACAATCATAAGCCAAAAAATTTGGCATTACACGTACAACCAATTAGGAAAGCTATACAATACATTTTATTCAAGCCAATTAACCATTAAAAAGTATAATAAAAATAAATACAAGGTATAAAATGTAATCGAGTCACAAGGCACATGGCATAAACCATCACATGAGGCTATGGGACATGTGACATATGACAAAACCACACAAGGCACTAAGGAAAAAATCTCAAGTGTAGGGTACATGACATGCCATAGATGAAAAGTAATGATATACGACATAAATCATGACATAAATCAATACATAAAAATCATCAGGAATTGAACAAAGGGCCTATCTCATAATTCACCATTCAATATAATTCAATTTATAAATTTATGGCTTCAACCAAGGTGCGAAACACACCCACAATGTGGTTATCAATTCAAGGCATGGGTAAATAGGCCATTAATGTGTGAACACCACAAGGGGTGGCCAAAAACAAGTAAAACAACCCACGAATGATTTTTACCGTACGATAAATTCATAAATTACATTAGTAAACCATTAATTTAATTCATTAATCCTATTTTAGAGGTCTTTGGAATTTTCTGGAACACAACACAATGGTGTGTAATTTAAAAATTTAATAAATTAGTTGGAAAGACATAGACCACCTTCTTTAGTGTAGTGGAACTCCACTCATCAGTGGTTGAATATTTAATCGAGCAAAATTTTGGGAAAATGAAGAAATCATATGATTCCTGAAAATATGGAAAAAGATTTCTCACCTATATATCATAATAGAGGATGGAAGATCCTTGAAATAGAATGGATATGATCATAGAAATTGCCTATGGATTTCCATTTATTTTGATGGATAGATATTTGGAGTCTGATTGGGGGAGATAGAAAAATACCTATAGATAGGGGGTAGGGAGGTTGTTCTTGGAGAGGAAGAAGAACCGACTAGAGAAAGAGAGGGAGAAATGATGTTTCAATTAAAAAATTCATTAAGGGAAAAATTGGAATTTCACCTTTAATATAAGGGCATGCAGATTGGATGAATAGTTAGACAAACTATGTGCCAACCATGAACCATGATCTACTCCAAGGGGCACCCTACAAATGCATGGATGACAGTTTGACTAACCATGTGTAGACAATAAAAATAGCTATGTGATAGGGGTTTGTAATCCCACATAGCCATGTGCATAGGGACATATAGTTGAAAACTAACCATGCAGCCCCCAACACCCCACTGTTTGAAGCCACACTTTCAAGGAACTTTTTGGGTTGGGTGGAACAATTTCTATTAACCACGTGGCTCTGTCTGCCTCTTCCAATTTTAGGGATCTGGGATCCAAATGAGCCTAGAAACACCCGATACCTCATTGAAACCCTTAAAGATAATTTTTAGGAAAAAATAAATAATTTTTACAAAAAACTAACAGTCCTTACCATCAGAAAGGTCCAAGAAACTATAAAATCTACCCATTAAGACAATTCATCCCTATGCTTCCCTTCCAAGGGTGGTAAGATATCATGTGAGAAAATTTTTGGGCACTACGCTCATACATCATCCTCCCACATCCTAGTTCTCATCATGAATGCATCTGTGCTGCCATGTAACCCAGAATAAAGGAGATGAACAACCTCAAATATACTTCATGCTATGATCAAAGATACATATCAGATGCTCCTCCAAGGATGCATCTGCCTCCAATTCAATATCATTGGGGTCAATCAAATGTGATAGGTCAGAATGATTTTGTTGAAGCTATGATTGGTGGAGGATTTCATGCATGAAACAATATGTATGAGGTTACAAAAACTAATATGTTTCTTGCGGGACTCTCTCCACTATATTGAAAGGACTGACACACCAAGGTAATAAATTTCCCCGTCTCTTGATTCTTATATGAACCAACACAGAAGATACACATAGAAATAACTGATGTCCCACCTTGAACTCCATAGTTCTACAACAATGATCTGTAGAATAATTCTTCTTGGACTGACCTGTATCCATGCATTTCTGATTCAACTGGACTTTATCTCAAGTCTCCTGCATGTGATGAGAACCCCATAGAGCTGTTTCACCTAATTCTTTCTATCATAGAGGTGAAAAATATGGTCCAACGTATGGGGTCTCATAAAGAGATATCTGAATTGTTTTATAAAAACTATTTCTATAGTAAAACTCAAACAGAAGAATATGATTTTCCCAAGAACCTCCAAAATTAAGGATACAAACATGAAGTATATCCTCTAACACTAGTATCTTCTGCACAGAATTCTCATCGATCTTTGGGTGATATGATGTACTCAATAGAACCTGTTAAACTAGTGCCTATTTTAACCCTTTCTAGAATTGTGTAGTAAACTAGTAATCTCGGTATGAAACCATAGAATGCAGGATACCATTAAGGTTCACTATCTCTCGAATGTAAATCCTTCATAGATCATTAACAGATATGTCCTCCCATATATGTAGAAAGTTTGTAAACATAGTAAACTTTTACACAGTCACCATATACTATCTCTACCTCATGTGGATCTTAGAAATACCATCAAAATATATATTGTGATGCCATTCCATTTCCACTAAAAAATAGATAGAGGCTAGAGAAGTCTCACTGGTCACTTGTGATCATCCTTCACTTGTTGATAGGTGGAGAATCTAGTAATCAAACCTTCTATTTTTCACATTATACATGGAAAACAATACTAATGATGCATATCCATGTACATCATGGTAATCCCTAGATGAAGTTCCCATACAGATACATGATATTACCTCATTACCTCTTCCCATACATCAGAAGGAACCCAAAAACATCCTGCGAAGTGTAAGGTATCCCTCTCATCAACAACCCAACATAGAGGTGGGTTCTCACCTATGATGCTATTTCCCAAAATGAGGCCCTCATAATCTGATAGCTACCACATTCATACCTTCTCTAGACGGGAGGATGTCACCATCAGAGCTACTAAAATAGGCTTCTCATGATGTTCCTGAAACTATAGGTACAACTCAGAAAAAAAAACCATAATATTCCACACACTTATGTCCTTGTTGGCGGCTTGTGTCCGAGTCTTTTGGCTCAAGGCATTAAGCATAATATTATCCTTACTTGGTGTTTTAACCATCTCAAAATTAAATGAAGACTAGTATTCCATCCTTTTGTGCTATCTCAGATCCATGTCCTTCTGTGTGGATATGTACTTGAGACTTTTTTGACCAATTTAGATAATGAAATTCTTATCCAATAGATACATCCTCAAAAAACACAGCTCATGAACCATGGTTACTAGCTCAATGTTGCGTGTTGGATGATTCCACTCATGATGCCGCAACTAGCAAGACCCACACACTACAACCTGATCACCTTGCATTAGAAATTCACCTAGCCCAACCCTTGAAGCATCACAATAGACCAAATAAAATCTACCATGTTATGGAAATATTAATATCAAAGTTGAATTAACTCTTCCCTTTAACTCCTTGAAAGATATCTCACACACATCAGACCATGAAAATTTCATGCCCTTCTTGGTCAGGCCCAACAGTGGTGCTCCTAAGTGAGAGAAATCCAAAATGAATTACCTATATTAAATATTTATCCCCAAGAATCTGGTAATGTCAATCACATTATTGATATACTACTAGGAAACCATAGTTCTCATGTTCTCTGTTTCTACAGATACATATGCCTCATAATTGATATGACCCAATAATTGAAACTTACTTATCCAAAAGTTTCATTTATTTAGATTCACATATAGATTATTCTCTCTTAGTGTACTAAAAAAATCTCAATATGGGAAGAATGGTCTTGTTTAGTTATCAAATATAATAAGATGCTTTTAGCGAATACAACCAAAAAAGAATCAAGGTATGTGTGGAAGAACCAATTCATCAAAGCCATAAAGACTACTGGTGCATTCCTCCAACCAAATGACATAACCATATATTTTTATAATATATACCTTATTTTTAATGTTGTATGTGGTATTTATGATAGTATAACACAATCCTAATTATAGCATGACCCCAAATATATCTTGGAGTAAATTGTTGCTCCTCATAGTTGGTCGAATAGTTTGTCTATTTCAGGAAGTAGATACAGGTTCTTCACTGTATGTTGGTTTGGTTTCTGGTAATCCAAGAAGAATCTAAGGGTACCATCTACCTTCTTCATTAATAGGACAAGTGAACCCCAAAGAGATGTTTTGGGCTAGATAAAACTCTTATCCTCTAGATCATGAAACTCATTTTTGAGTTCTTGGAGATCTATAGGTGTCATAATATAGGGAGGAATGGACACTGGTTCCACACCTAGAAATTGATTGATGGTGAACTAAAACTATCTCTTAGGAGGTAAGTTAGAAAAATTATCATGGAAAATGTCCCTAAAAGGATCCAATATAGGAGGGAACTCAACTAACTACATTCCCTACTTGCTCATAAAGAGAATTGCCCACTGAACCGTCACCACACCTTGACCAGTACGCTTGGGTCTAGATAGACCTACATAGATATCCCATTCACCCTTGTGAATATACATGCTACCCTTGGGTGATGTGAGAGACACCCACAGGTGATAGAAACCCACTTGGTCCTGATAAGGTACAAGTGAGTCCATACCAAGGATGACATCAATGTTGATAATCTCAAGGAAGAAGAAACTCCATAAGAAATGGTACCCATCTATCTGAAGGGAAAATATTGTACCTAGCATATTCCCTCTGATATGACCCCTAAAAACATGTCAAGATACATAGAACCTCATAAGTAATTATTTACAAGGCCCAAAATTTCCACAACCACAACAGGTATAAAAGAGTAAGATACACCTATAAATAAAAGGGAAGAAACTAAAGTATTGGATACCAAAAATAAACATCTAACTATACATGGTCAAAGAATATTCTTCATGGGTGAATTATTCACTACATTTATATGGCCTAAACCATGACCCTAAGATACTTCATGACAATCTTGATCAGGTCCACTCTTCTAAAGATCAACCTATGAAGCATAGATACATCATCCATGATCACTAAAACCATGTCCTAATTAATTGGTAGGAGACCATATCCCAACCAGAAATGGATTAATGGATCCAGTACCTGATAAAGATATTGGTACGGATCCCCTCACATTAGATGGTGGAGGTAAAGGCCTACAGAAGCTCTGAATGTGACCCATTCTTTCATAATCTTGACACTCAAATTGGATCCTCATGAACTGGGGATTTTTATGGCCTATCCTACCACACTGATGGAACACCACATGACTATTTATGGGTACCAAGTGGTTGGTACTTCCCCCATGTGCACCCTAAAAATAGCACTTATTATTTCCTGATGAACTATCAACCAACATTGAAACTAAACCAATATGGCTCACACATCCATATTCTATGAGATAAAATTATGTAATAATGGTCTGGTTCAATATTTCTTTTATGGTATTCAAAAAATATATATTTACACCTATAAGAGGAAAACATTCCCATGGTCATCCTCAAAATTTATATTAGTAATCAACAAATCATCGGTTAGAGGTAGAGAGAAATAATAGAGAATAATGCAGTGATCAAAATACTCAAGCATGGTCAGAGTGCCCTACTATAGATGCATGAACTCACTGGCGTGGTACACCCTCTTAGTATGTAGGAAGAAGTAATAATATAAGGTCATCTGGAAGTCTTCCCAAACAATGCCTCAATGACTGTGTTCTTGTGATATGATTTCCCACTGGCATTTGGAAAAATCATGTAACATGTAGGTAATGATCTTCACCCTCTGCACAAGAGGCATCTCTATGTGGTCAAATAGTGATACCAAATCATATAACCATGGTTCAGTAGCTTGAGGTCCTCCATCCTATAAGAATCTGGTAGGATTATACTATTGAACGTGCCATGTCTACTCTATCATAGTAGTAGTAGGATGAAGATCGTCCTAAATTGACAGTATAAACCTAAGAGAGCTACCAAGGAACTGAGAATTATAACTTATTGGAAGATCTATATGAGGTGATTTAGGTGGCACTATTGGTGGTACTATGGGTGGATTAGGGCCCACCACCTCCAGAGTATGATAATTTCTACTTTCATACGGTATAAAACACGGACATTGCAGTGGTATAACTCTATAATATCCAATCACAATCCTCAAATAGGATTTATAAAAGATAGAAAATCATGTAAGGAAAGAAATAATGAAAGGGAAGGTACAAGGCCTCCCTATAACATGACATATCCATTAGCCATCTCTTGAATCCATGCTTAGGTGATAAGACAAGGTCATAGAAACATCACAGGAGACACAACCTATTTCCCACTACTGAGGTTGGGTCATAGTAAGGGCTTCATATTTCTTCTACAAGGTCACTATTTCATTTTAATGGTTCTATTTATTTTAATTCATTTTTGTATTTAAACTCCCATTAAATGGTTAAATTAAATAGTTCACCATTTCCATTTTATAAGGTCCCATACTCTTTATAAATTGAATTACGACATCTACTAAATCATAATCATAACACGTTCCATCCTATGCGATGAAGGTTCTATCGATCAATGATGGATAATTAACAACTTATGGTGTCTGATTTAACGTATTTAGACAAACACTATTAGGTTAAGTCATTCACATTATGTATCCATTATGGTTTTCAGTCCATCAATAAGAAATTGGTACATTTTAATAAATAGAAATAATGGTAACACAAAACATGAAATTCAAGGCACCTCACTATCACATGAAACACAATAAATGGATGATGGAAAATAGATATGATAAGGTATAATTCATGACATTTAAATAATATAGAACCTATTATCGTTCATGAATCTTTATATTCCCTCATCTCATTATGAAAGGATAAACAAAAAAATATATCAATAATATTTTCAATAATAATAACATCACTAAAAAAGTGCTTCAACAAAAGGTAAAATCCATGAAACTATAACAAGAACAAGAAACAACAATATTTACCCATCCCATGTAATTTGGGTTTCCCCTATGCATGGGGCATACTCCTAGTCATATGATCATTTCCAAATCCCAATTTCCTAGTCTATTTTCAAGACCCAAATAGAAATATAAAAAGGAAAAATTATTAGATACCACTATGTATCATCCCACCCCCGATGCTACTCAGCTGTTCCCCAAGACGGTGGACAAAATACCTCAAGCTCACCTCCCTAAATGATAGAGGAAAATGACTAGTAGTGAGAACCTAGGTTGTGTTTGTGGGGAGAATATTCCCTCATATATCATAGTGAGTACAATATCAAGAAATATACCGTAAATAGTTGAATAATAAAAAAGAATAAGCATAACCATATGAATAAGTCAAGAAAGATAAATAAACGACTGGATGAAGATAAATAATATCAGTAACAAAATGATGATCATGATATTTCATGTAAATACAGAAAAAATAATGCATGGGGAATAGGGGATACATCAATATACAACATGCTAACAAAAATACAAAACACCATGAACTTCTATAACTAGAATCTTGAGAAAAGGTTTGGTTATATTCCCCCATACTCCATCATAAAACTATAAAAAAGATAAGAATTAGAATCTACATACATCCCATAATCAATACTTTAAGTCATGAATTCTACTTGGGTACCAAAGGAAGCCCAAGTTGGGTCTGAGAAACTATCTCAGTAGTCCACCACCAACAATTTCTAGACTAAAACATTTCGTGAAATAAATAAATGAGCAGTGTTCTATATATAATAAATATATGGAATTAACTAAATAATAAATAAATACCTTATAATAGGATCCTAAATGGATTCCCAACTCATAAAACCTTTTTCATCCTAATCTGGTTGTTTAAAAAAATGGATCCTGTACAAGAAATATGGTGTATACAAGGGGCTTAATGAATAAGGCAACAAAATAGGTTGACCCTAATATTTTTCTTTTTCTTGGTTGTCACATACCCATGATATCATATAATAATACTCATATTATGAATAAAGAGGAATTGTAATGAAAAATAATGGAAATATATCAAATCCAATGGTGGACACCTGAGCCCATCTAAGGTGATCTATAATGATTCCCAAGGGCCACTACCTAAGCCTCTGGTATAATCAATGCCACCATGTCCATCCAAGAAAACCAATAAAGGAATCCCATTTATCACTCACATTATGTTGCACACTAATTCCTTACCATATATCTCACAAAAGGGACCTGATATCACTCAAGTCATGGCATAGCCATATTTTCAATGATTCTATAAATGGTTTCTCCCCTAGTAAACTAGTGTCACTCATAAGTATAGTAATCTACCTGGAGAGCCTGAACCTAAAAGGAAAAGTATTTCTTATGGCATGTCAAGTAGATATTTTTCAAACACAATGAGTTTATCCAAAACATCCTTAAATCGGGACCCATGTTCTCTACCATCCCATAATAGGTGAATCATAGAAACTGAGGAACATATCACATGGCATATCATATACAATCATAGGTCACCAAATATGGAATTAAATGTACAACCAATTAAGCATCCTAGACAACACATTTTACTCATTCCATTAAACTGTGTAATAAAAAAATAGTAATAATCACAAGGCATAAAATTTAAGCAAGGAATAAGGAACGTGTCATAAGCCGTCACATGAGGCAATAAGACATGAGGCATATGGCATAACCACAAGGGACTAAGAAACAAGCTAAATTATAAGGCATACAACATGTAATATATGTAATTCAATTAAATATAATGTAAATCATGAGATCAATAATAAATCATTTATCATTGGGCATTGAACGAAGGGACTAGCACATAATTCACCATTCATATTAATTAAATTTCTAAATTAAGGGACATTAATGAAATTGAAACACACATCCACACCGTGGTTATCAATTCAAGGTAAGGGTAAATAGGTAATTAATGCGATAATACCCAAATGAGTGGACAATAAAAAGGAAAATAATATATAGATGGTTTTCACCTCAAGGTAAAGTCACAAAGGACATGATGAACCCATTAATTTAATTTATTAAACATATTTGAGGCATATCAGGAAGGGTCTGACACATAGAACATTGGTGAATCATTTAAAATGTGTTTAAATGAGAGGGAAATACTAAAACCACCTACCTTAGTGAATTACCACACCACTCATCAATTTTCAAATATTTAATTGAGCTAAAATAGGAGAAAAAAATAAATCAACCAACACCCTAAAAATAGGGGAAAAGTATTTTCACCTAAATATCGCTACATAAGATGAAAACCCCCTTTAAAAAATAGTATAGGATCATAGATCTTAACTCAATCTTTTCGATGAATCTAACAGTGAGATATTTGGTGTTCGATTGAGAGAGATTGCAAAAACCCAATGGAGAGGGGAGGAGAAAGATCATGAGTGGAGAGAAAGAAGAAACCACTAATGATAGAGAGGGACAAAGGAAGGATCAATTAAAACATTAATTAACAGAAAATTTGGAATATATCCTTTAAAATAGGGGTTCATGGTTTGGCCACATGGTTGTCCAAATTGTGCACCAACCATGCACAATGATCTACTCCAAGGGGAACCCTACACATGCTTGGTGAATGGTTTGACTAAGTGTGCATAGCCCATGAAAGATGTTTTGTCAATTGTTAATACAATACAAAACGTCCATGTTCATTGGGTCACACGGTTGTAGAATAGCTGTGTCTACCCAAAACCCCACTATCTTAAGTCGCACTATTAAGGAAACTGTGTGGGCTTGGCTGCACAACTTCTACTAAATGGGAAGCTCAGTTTTCCTTTTTCCAATTCTAGGCCTGCGAGATAAAAAGGATCTATAGAAACACTAGATACCTCTTGGAAACCCTTATGAATAACTATTTGTTTAAAAAAATAAGGAATTTCAACCAAAAATACTAATGGTTTATAGCTTTGTAAAAATCTTGGATGTTGTGATTACTTTATTTTATTGAGGTAAAACGTGTTTGGGGGAAGAAAATTGGTTTTTCTAAAAGGGATTTATTTTATTTTAAAATGGTTCTTATTTTCATTTATGATTAATTGGTCATCAAATAATGCATTTTATATACATTTTTAACCATATATATATTCATAAATTAGTTAATCCTATTCATAATTTACTTTCTAAGGTCTAGGAGATAATTGTCATGGTAAATAATTATATTTTAATAGTATGTCATGTTTTGTTAAAACTTGGTGTTTTCTATAGTGAATTATATTAAAGAAAAAAGCATTATTTTTAATTAATACTTCATAAAATATCATGATGTTATATTCTACCAGCATGAAAATGAATTTATCCCTCAAAATTTGTCTCTATGATAAAAAATGACGTTATTTCTACCTCATTATATACTCAAGTTCCCACACAGCTTCCTCAAGATGGTGGGTTTTCCACAAAACGTTGACCAAGTGAGTGGCCTTTTTTCATATCACTTTCTCTGTATAATCCAGGATCTGAACCAACTGTTCCCATATAAGAAATATCATTCGCCTATGATATGAACTCCTTATTTAGTATGTGTGAAGGATCATGTATACAATTCATTGGGAAAGATACATGGAACACATCATGGACTTGAGATAGGTTCAGTGGAACCACTTATCGATAAGATACCATCATGATGATGTCAATAATTTCAAAGGGATTGATATAACTAGGGATTATATATCCTTTGTATCATAATCCCAATTTCATCCTTTTTTGTGCTTCAATTAATTTCATCTCCATCTCTTAATCCAAGAAATGGAGAATAATTTGTTATGACCAAAGAAATAATAGATCACATGATCGATAATATAATAATAATTCATCCCTTTTACCTATAGTTATCATTCCAAAAAATGGTTAGAATAAGTTATCTGATATGTACACATCTGCATAGAGTGAAGTAATACATTAATTTATTAATCCTTGTCAAAAATTAAACTTAAACCATTCTATAAATAATAAAACTTGTGACCCTTTAAAAAGTAATAATTTATAAATAAGATAAATAAATTTCCCAAAATCAACTGAACATCAATCCCCCAAATATCAATAAGTGTCTCTTAATAACCACATACAAAATATGTGAATACCAAGGTCATGTATTCTCCGGAATCTTGGAAATAACTAGAATTACAATAATAACTCAATGAAAACTTATATGATTCATTATTCCCCAAACAAAACCACATATGACAATTATTTTTTATTAAGAAAACACTTTTGTGGGAAAAGTGAGAAACCAAAAGTTCAACAAAGCAGCCAAACAAACCCAGAAAAACACCAGAAAGAACAGAAACTACCACATACAAGCAACAACAACACCACCATCCCTAAGATGGACACTCGACGATCCCATGCAAGCATGGTCCCTCCCGATGTTTCTATCCCTCTGCATCAGCCATGTCCCGAATGACCTTCCAAGGAAATGGTAGAGTGCTCTAGCCCGATGAGGAAGCCCCGACTGCATTTCCCAAGTCAAACCGGGGGCGAAGCCTCATAAGAAAAGGAAATGTTACCAAAACACAACCTTAGCCTTTTATTGCTTTCTTCCCTGTAGAGATTCCAATGTATTATCCATACCTTAGCCCCAGGATCTTCTCCAATAACATCTTCCAAATAGTTCGCCATTTTGTCCCAAGTGCAGATATATTCCTCTTTGCTGATTATCTTGTCATTGAAGCCTCTCATTAATATCAAGTCTTGCTTGTCAATCCACTTTGCCTGTTCGTGATCGACTTCCACTCTTACCGCCCTTCCCATCATGTCAGCCTATTCCTGTGGAATGTCCACATACAGGAACTCCTCGACCATATCCTCCTCGGAACTAAGGATGGGTTCCTTTCTAGTCCCTATCTTCCCCGTAGAGATGTCCATTTCATCTATGTTCCGCTTGATTAAAGCCTGATTCACCACATTGGACATTGTCACCGGTAGTTTCTTCATAGAGCGGGTCTCTAATGGAGGGGGAAGCAAGGAGTAATCTTTTTTCCCCTTCTTCTTTTTACAACTCATACTATTCTTTTGAGTTGGAACCCCCTCAATAACCTGATCCGATTCAGCCCTGTTGACTCCCTTCGAATCAGCCACACCACCCCCAGACTGTCTAGCCATCATTCTGTGGGAAATACCACAATTAGTTATATCACCATCGTTCTGTTGATGGAAAGGTATTGGCTCATCTTCCCCAGCATGGTCCACTACAACATCCGGATTTTCCAGTAAAGCAAAACGGTTTGGGGAACAAGGAATAGCCTCATCCACCCCAACCTTAATCAGACTTGTTGAGGTATTCTGGTCTTGCATTTCAGGCTCACCCAAGCCTTGTTGAAGCTCATGTCCCCTGCCCATATACTGGAGATTACATTCCTCATTCATGTCCCGACCCTGTATATTGATTGCAGCATCAAGGCTCAGTTTATTCTGCTTGCCATTCTCCCAGTTGGCCGATCCAGAAACCTCTAGAGAGGTAGACACCACAGCCCCTGATATGGTCTCCTTTCTCCCAGATTCATTCACTTCCACCTGTACTCCTATCAATGGAACATCCACCTCCCCTGACAGCACCCCCTGAACCATCGGCTCAAAGTCCCCAACTGATTTGGAGGGAGCGTGACAACCTTGGGGCCTGCCTGCAGGTGAATACTGATCGCTGCCTTTCACGGTACCCATGGTGACCACATCTCCTTCCGAGGGAACACCTGCTGGTACATCTGGCACATCAAAGCTTCCACCACCCCTGAGTCTCCTTCGACAGTCATGTTCATCATGGCCCTGCTTGTGACAAAAGGAGAAGAAAGGGATCCAGGATTCATAGACTATTGATTGAGCGTACCTGTACTCTTCTTCAATTACAATCCAGACAATCTCCGGAGGCACTTTTGCAACGTCCATTTCCATGCATATTCTAGCCGAAAAGGGGTGAGACATGGAAGCAGTTCTTTGATCACTGGATAAAAAACGCCCTATCGAGTTGCCTATCGATCTCAATAATACAATATTCTGAAATGGCAGAGGAAGTCCAGGCAATTGAATCCAAATTGCCATGTAAGACGAGTCACGGTTCATGTGCGTCTCAAAGGACCAGCGCAGTAAGTGGAATTGGAGGCCCCAGAAAGGAATCCTCTTTCACGACCAAGCCATTCCCAAATCTTCCTCATCCGCAAATAAAATAAGGAATTGACGTGGTCCCAGTATACTTACAAGTGCACAGTGTTTCAAACCCCACTCCGTATTGATTTCTTTGTCGAAGTGCTCCACCAGCGGTCGCCGCTTCGTAAACCTCAGGATTAGCGCCGAGGAGAGTAAAGCTGAAGCTTCATGGAATTCCTTCACTAAGACCGGGACAATAGGCTGACCAGAAACGCACCCAGGAACCTTCGGAGCAACGTCGATTGCGGGGAGGAAGAAACCCGCGTCCGACGAGGGTCCAAAGCAGTCCCTACCTCGCGGTCGCGCAACTCTTGAGGTAGGAGTTGGAGACGAAGGCCCCTCCCCCCTGATGGGGGAAGGGGGCACGGCGGGAGCCATCGCCGTAGGGTTAGTGGATCGCCCTCGCTGCGGTCACCATCGCCGTAGGGTTAGCGCCCGCTCCGCCAAACAAAACCACATATAATTTAATATATTATATAAATCCAAAAATCATGTAAACTCGATCAATGATAACATATACCACTCAGAAAATCAATAATCAATTCTAGGGTCAGCAATATTGTCTTATTTTCTTAATCCATATCAATAAACTCTTTATCTAGACAATGAACTATTTTCTTATCTTCAAGATCATATTAAGGGTTGTCTTCCCCCAATCACATGTTTTCCATAAAATATCACCATTCCATTAAATAACCTTTCTAGATAATCAATGACATTAAATATATTCTTAAATTTAATTAATAAAAAACATTTAAAGAATAATATATAAATATTCCATGATTCTTATAATATAATTCTTGAATTCTGATACATAAACATTTCAATCATTCCACTTCATTATTAAACGATTAACTAGGCTTCATCATTTTATTCCAAAATACCTCCTTCCTTTTATATATCTTTCACTTCCACTTCATAATCAGTAGTATAACCATTACATGTATCACCTTGTTGATTATATTTATTATATTTCTCCCTAGGGAATCAATTGGTATAATTACCATACCTTCCAATTTTATAACCTTCAACCACTTATGGTTCCTTAAGGAAACCATTAATCTCATCCATTGTGTTAACAAAAATTTTCATTTTTCCTTGAAAATTATTTTCTTTGTGTCATTATTTTCCAAATTCAAAGAAACATCCCATCCCTTTGATACATCCCCTTGAGTGCTTCTTCCCAAATTCTTAACATATCAAAAACTGAGTTTTTATTCCTCCATCATCTCCACCACCAAAGCTCTCAAAAAAATCTATCATTATTTTATTTGGTGAGTCTGAGAGTTGGATGATGTGAAAGTAATTAATCATATATCATGACAACTGGCTAGGGATAATTACAATTTCCTCCACTCTAGTCATCACCACATTTGGTGGGTCATCAACATAGTGTCTATCATATTCATCATTAACCCATATCCATCTAGTTATCACCATTGAATAAACCCAATAATCATAATGTTTGAAATAATAATCATTATGGGAATCTACATAATCATGAAAAACAATTTATAAGATATATAAATTATGACACCTTCATTGAAATATTTTACACCTTAGTTTTAACCTATGTCATTATTCAAATCCTTCATGATGGTTCAAAAAGTATTATTGAATTCCAAAACCATATCCCCTTAGATTATCAAATTAGGTGCATAGTAAGGACAATTCTCTTGTACCAGGTAATTCTTGAGTCTAGAACAACACAAATGTTTTTGAGTTATAACCCCTGGGTACATATTCTATAGAGCCATATTCACTTGTAGTATCAATATAGGGATGTAATTTTTCGAAAACCACTCCCTCTATCATTTTCCAAAAATCCAGGATATTTTCCTATAATTAGTCATATCCTTATGGTTATCACTAATTTTTTCTCATCATAGTTTCCAGTGTTTAAACTGATAACAACTAGAATGACCTAGTCTTTGAAAACAAAAATATTATATCTTTTTAGATGAATATTCAATACATGTAACAAAAACCCACCCAAAGACTATAAATGTTTAGTGTCTTTGGTGGCTAGATACACAATCTTATTATTTCTTGAAAATTCGTCGACATCTCCAATAATGATGTTCCCATAGAGTATTCTTCTTAGGAATACATTACATAAAACATTTATTCATTACATGGGTAAAGGAAACATAAGAAAGGATGATCTAAGAATCTTAGTAATGGTAAACAAGGGGGATATAAATAACCACATTAGAAAAACATGAGAATAAGAGAACAAGGTACTGAACAAAAAATTTGAAAACCATACCATATATATCATAGATCATAATATTAAGTCATAAAATTAATCTGGGCAGTTCATAATAAATGAATAAAAAAGGAATCAATTTACATAATCCATGAGATTAAAACATTGGCATAAGACATAGAGTTTTGGCATACAGATATTCATATAAAATCTTATGACAAGGATACCCACTAAGACATTCATTAAATACTAGGCTTTGGATAACCACACATGCACCTACTTATGGCTTGGGATAACCTCTTGTGCACCCTCTATTTGGGCATAGGATAACCTCTTGTGTACATTATGAGGTCATAAAATGTTAATCATTACCCAATACATTATAAATAGATATAGGTCCCACTTGTAACATAATAAAAATAATATATAAAGTTTCTAAAATATCATAGCACATTCATTATAGAAGATCCCATGAAAATAAATGGTCTTTATAAAACATTTCCTCATATCATAACCTGTGAAAAATAATTGGGTTTTATATAAATCAAGTCAAAATAAACATAAACCATCTAGAGGATGAATAAATATTGTATCATTGGATGATATCCCCTCTAATGATTATGTAACATCAATTTATGTAATTTTAGATGTAAAATGATTTTTAAATAAAACTCACTTGGAACATTTATAGAGGAAAATAAAATTTCTTTAAAAGTCACCTTTTTAAAACTAGAAATTCTAAAAATATTATGGAAATGCTATTCTTTGAAAATAACCTTGAAAACTCGTAAAGAAATGTTTAAAATTAATTTAAAATATTTATTGTGGGAAATTTCTTTTCCACATTGAAAAAAATTTAATGACATCAAACATTTTCAAACTAATTTTTATTGAAAATAACCTATGAATCTTATAAATTAATATTTATAATATTGAATGGTCTTGATGGAAGGAAATTTTGTACATGTTAAAACAAATATTCATTTTACATTTTTAGTAAAATCAAAATGAGACTTTATTTGAAAACACAGTGATGATTTCTTTTCAAACATTTTATAAATATTCAAAATAATGGTAAAAATGACTCTAAATAATACTTGAGGAACATTAGAACATTTTTTATTTTTTTAAACATGTTCATGGAATAAAAAAGGGTTTTTTTTAAGAGAACATAAAGTTGGTTTTCATTAAAAAAATTATTTTGGGATCATGTGTACATAAAAAGAGGAAAATTAAGGAAAAATATGTGTTCTAATTTCAAAAACAAAGTATAAAAAATTAATGATTTTCTAGACAGGTGGATCATAATTTTTCATTATTAAAATCATAATAAAAGAAAATCTCGAAAAACAATGAGATCGTAAAATCAAACCCTTAACACTTTGGTAAATTTTGAATTGTAGGACCAATTAAATAAAAATAAAAAAATAAACATTAAATTTAAATAATATAAGGATATTTATTATATAAAATGTCAAATAGGTTGTATATAAACCTTATAAAAGAAGATAGGTTCATAATATAACGTATGTCCCAAAGAAGACAATTTGAGACATCAATCCCTTACCAATTGAGTAATATTTTTAATCATAAGTCCCATTAAATAATAACATAAAAATTTTTTAATATCATTAAAATAATACTATTAAAGATATAACATGTTGATGGTGTAGTATATAAACCACAAAATGAAACGTGTGGTGAACATGGAAAAGTATTCTAGAAATAAAAGAGAGATTAAAAATCCATTACCTTAAGTCTCAACTTCCTCTGTACATGTTAGAACCTACTGTATAATAAATATAATTTAATTATAAAAATAATATATAACAATAATTATATATATAATAGATGTTATTATTTTCATATGACCTTTTATTAACAATTTATTAACAATTTTGTGTTAAAATCATGTTTGGGGAAAAACTGCTTTGTTTTTCTTGTTTGTTTTTATTTGGTGTAACGACTCGGACCCAAACATCCACCCAAACAGTGCTAAACGGGTCGGGTGTTACTACCTTAGGCGCATATCCCTGAATGCCAAAGGCTGCCGACTAGCAGTAAGGGTCTTTATAGGTATAGTGGGGAGGATATACCCTTTCTGAGGATAATAATGGTACTAGTCTGAGTATAATAATAAAGATACAGTGGAAAAAATGACTTAGCAAACTCGAACCAGACCCACAATGCTAAATCACATTCAATATTGATAAATAGTGGAAGCAATAATTATAAACAATGGAAGCAGAAAGTAAACACAACAGCATGCTGATCACTTGTAACTACCACTGAACAACATATATGCATCCCAAGTAGGTCATACACATCCATCTGTAAAGGCGCTAATGGATATCCAAATGTACCTACAAAACATGTAAGCATGCTGATATAAGAAAGTAATAAAAATAAAGTAAACTCCAGCTAGGAAAGACCTCAAGGTCCATACCATCTCCATGCAACAACTAATGTAGCCCATCCCCTTAAGATGGCCTCTTTCTTGCACATATATCCATAAAGTCTGCATGCATCCCGAAGGGCCCATGTAGGGTGTGAGATGAATCTTAGTAGGATAACACCCAACAGTTCTTACCTAATATAAGAGTTTAAGCATGCATACATTTATGAGGAAAACAGTAAAGAGTACGATGCATAAATAAACACAAACTCTACTGGTGTTCAGTAACCACCATGGAGTGTCAACTACTTCGGCCAACGCTGGAATCTCTGTCATGTAACCCAGCACCAAGTTCCCCCTAACACCATGTGTCTCAATTACCGATGTACTAAAGGCCCACCCAAGAAATAGTAACCCTATGGAACAACGATGCATGCCCTCAATAAGTAACCGGTGGGACATTGATTTCTTCCCTCAAAATAATGTAACCAGAGGGATAGTGATGTCTGCCCTAAAAATAATGTAAATGGAGGGACATCAATGTCTGTCCTCAAAATAATGTAACCGAAGGGACAACGATGTCAGCCCTCAAATCATGGCGAGTTTATGCCCCCCAACCCGATAACCTCAATTCTATCCCCTGAAGGCTCCTCAGCTTCCACGTGGCTTCCTACGGCAAGAAACCCTAAACCAATAGTACCTAAACCACAACTAATGGGGGCCTCTACCCACAGGAGTGGTAAAAACAACCTCATCATGGAGTCTCTCTATGTGTACACTACTCATAGTTTTAGGTGAGCAGTAATCACCAAAATAGTATCCAAGCCGCGACATCTTTGAAACCTCCTACCCCTGCAACCATGTCACTCAAGTCTAATGGCCCTACCATCCAAGTAAATTGGGCCATGCCCAACATGACAGTCACACTTACTCAAGACGACATACATGATGCCCAATCCTATGGTCTGAACCACCCAATGTAACCTAGGCCAATCCCACCCAGTGATCAACATCACTCAAGAATATATGGGTCACACCCAACACAACCACAAGGGTTCCATCATGTGCAATTCATCAATTATAAATATAAAAACGATCAAAAGAATAATTTAACAAGTAAAAAAACTAAATAGTTTAATTTCACTAGCTAGGTGTTTTCCCTTATTAGAACCAAGGTCTTGGAAACCTCTAACAATTCAAATCATAACATAATGAATCCAATTCATTAGTTTAATCAAACAAAAATAAATTTATACCATTTTGGCACCCCGGCCTAAATGCACCATATGAGAGATAGCCCCCCTCTTGATCCCGCTCAAGAACAACATGGAAAAAAGAATAGCCAAAGGTATCCCACAGGTCTAATAAGAAAATTTGATATGAATATATAGATAAATTAAGGTCTCGCTCAAATACCCAAATTTGTGCTTTAAGCCACACCAACCAAAGGTCTAAAAACACCAAAGAAGGTATGCACCATGTACATGAGACTCGTAGACATAGTCACATATGATATCATGATCCAATTCAAAGCAGATCTTTGTAGATCTATGTTTTTGTAAAATCCCGTCAATTCCACTCAGATGGAAACTGCGATGTGTGAGGCAAAGAAACAGGAACAAAATAGGGTGTTCGGGTTCAGAATCGTTGTTGCGATCCCATAGCCACTGACGGATTGAATAATGGACATCGAATTATGATTCTAGGGTGGGAAAGGTTCTTCGGAACTTTGAAACAAACCTGTTCTAAAGTTGGTGAAGAAGAAGCAATTTTCCGAAATAAGACATGACACCCTTTCATTTAAGAGAATAAAAAAAAGTAAACAGCGTGTATTTAAGAACTACACACTGTGTAGTGGCCATTTCTGTACTCTGACTTAAGCGGAGATAGCCACACTGCTTGGGCACTCTACACTAGTTGACACATGGCTTGAACACATCCGGTACGTAGAAAGAAGGATACACAGCGTGTCGAGCAACACTATATGCCGTGTAGTAGGAAATTTCTACATGGTCATCACACGTCATTTACTCGGCGAGCACGTGGCCAGTACCCACCATACCCATACCCGGCATTCACATTAGAGTACATGGTGTATAGTCTAGAAATTTTCAAAACTTTCTATATTTTCCATATTTTTCTCACGAACAAGTCAAAAATTTAAACTAGGTCAGGATTTTGACCCGTTTTAAAAACTCGGGTTCTTACAATATACTCACCTTAATATAGATCATCCATGAGCTATCAAATGAATCCCGGATATGACACCGAACATACCACCCCGATAAAAGTAACCCATACTTCCCCTGTCTTAAAGATTCTACCTAAATTATTTAAGGGGATCCCCACATTAGGAATTGACTAGCTCGGTCTCAACCCAACAAAACTCAAAACTAGAAAAGGTTCGCTAACCTATTTTCCGAACACATGGTCCTCTCACAACGCATCGTCACCCCTGCACCTCATGGGTGATATCATGCCGTTCCTGACACCCAACGTATCTAGCACCACATCGGTGTCCCCCTCCATGAGGACCTACATCCCATGGACGCTCAAAATAAAACCTGATGCCATGCACCTTAAGTAACCCACATCCTCGATGCCCTGATCCCCAAGGCACCTCAAGTAACCTGCATCCTCGATGCCCTAATTCCCACGACACCTCATGTAACCTGCATCCTCGATGCCCCTGATGCTACACATCTCATACATATATATAAATATATCACGCATTCGATATGGTGCCAATCCCACTAACCAGCATCTAGTCAGTGCACATAAATCATGTGCTCCTCGTGCACTCAAAACAAACTTACCTCAACAGGTAATGAAAAAAGAAAACAAGAAAGTCATGACCAAACTAGTGGTGTGACCCTAACCATCATCTTCTCACCAGGCTGCTCAGCCCCTGGTAGCTCCACAACATGCACCTGTCCTAAAGCATGATTGTCTGATGCCTGACCTCCCTATGGAGCTGCTCCAGTCACCCGCCACTGACCCCTCAGTTGGGTCATGTTGTCTCTGTCACATCCTTTGCATGTAACTGAACATCAGCTACCCTCTCCTAGTAGCAAACCTTAACTAACTCCTGATGCCACCATCTGTCCTGGTCCCTACCTACCGGCTATCTGAGAAGGATGCCTATAAAACCACTCTAGATGTCTGACCTATCCACATACCCAACACTCCTTTAGAGGCCTATCGCACTGGGTTCAAACATTTCCTAGCTATTCACACTGAAATAAAACCAGTGAAGAACTGCTATGAGGTGGTCTAGTTGATTCCTTGACTCGACTGACTTACTGGAAGTCATCCCGTCTTCGCTTGATACTATCCGAACCATCACCTGAAACCGTTCCCCGGCCAACCTAGGGCATATCCCACTGGTTTTCCTCTTCTATGAGTGCATGGTTCACCACATTTGAGAATGAACCCAGCCTAAAGATATTCATCTAGATCCAAATGGCATGTCATAAGCCATCCTCGAAGCACCTCACCCTTGTCGCGTCATTGCTTACCATACCTGCTGCAAAACGAGACATCTCAGTGAAAGTAGTTGGATAATCCATGACCGACATGTATCTCTACTGAAGGCTCAAGAACTCCCAAGATCTCTCGGTCCTCACTGTCTCTGGGAAAAAGTGCTCAAATAACCTTTCCTCGAAGTCCTTCCATGCTAGCCCCTCGTGCCTGCAAGCCTTAACCTACACATCCCACCAGTGCTTTGCCGGTCCTCACAACATGCGCATCGCTAGCTTGACCCTCCGCCATGGAGGCATCTCAAGCTACTCAAAGATCATCTTCATGATTTCTATCAAGTTCTCAGCTTCCTGTGGACCACCCTCACCATAAGAAAGTAGCGGGTGCTGCGAATAGAACTCCCATGTTAGATATGCCATCAATGGCTCTGTACCATGCACACCTCTATCAATCCCCTGCAAGACACGTACTAGGCTAGCTCAGAGCTGCTCGTCGAGACCTGGTCCAAATGCTACCAAACCCATTTGTTGTCCTGCCTACACTGGATCCTGAAATAGATCTTGTCCCAAAGTATGTACCTGTGGCACATGGTCTACCTTTCCCTCAAGATTCTGAACCTGATCATGCTCCTGCAGCACCATACCATCACCTGCCTGACGCTCCATCTGAGTTGACTACAAGGAACCCACTGAATACCATAAATGGTCAGACAACCCATATATATATATAAATATATATTCAACATGGATAAGGAAATAATTAATGAGGAATCATAAAACAACTACCCTTACTCTCCACTATCGCAACACGTGCCCATGGAATCCCGGCCTCATGGCCTCCTTACCCACAATTAGCAGAGGAAATTATCAAATGTTCCCCTGGCCATGCCTGTCCTGACAACTAACACTGCCTCAAACCAATGGCTGAGTCACCCAATCCTGATGATCAAAATCACCTCAACCATAGCACCCATCTGCTAGTACAAGATCCAGACTCAAATACCCCGCCACATGAAATTCTACAAAAAAATAACGCATGGCATAACATATTGCAATAAACAAGAAATTTTATCAGGAATTTCACCTATTCAAATTTCAAAGCATAAAAAGCATGGAAATTTGAAATTACTCAGATGGAATTATCACTTCAAAAATCATACGTGCAGTTATGAAATTGAAATACCCTAAAAATGTCCCTATAAAAATCCAAAAAAACAAACCTTGTCATACTGGGATAAGGTCCAATTCTCCCTTATCGTACCGAGTCAATGGTCAAATATCTCAATCAATAACATCACACACCAAGTGAGCCACTGAGGAGGAAATCGTATAAACTGTTATCCGAGCAAAAAGGCAAACATCAATTCCAACCCATGGCATCTTGGTCCATCCCTCGTACCTGGGGCTCTAGACACCCATGCACTATCTAGAAACCCTGTTCCAGTCACAACCTATCTCTAGTCTACCATATCCCAAATAGTAAAAATAACATAAATAAAAAGAGAAGTCTCAATCTCATTAGTATCCAGTAAAACACTAATACTAAATCCCGATTAAGAACCTCCCTTTGATACCACTTTGTAACGACCTGGGCCCGAACAGCCACCCAAACAATGCTAAACATGTCGGGTGTTACAACCTTAGACACACCTCCCCGAAATCCAAAGGATGATAACTAGTAGCGAGGGTCTTTATAGGTATAGTGGGGTGGCAATACCCCCTTGGAGGATAATAATGGTATTGGTCCAAGTATAATAATAAAGATGCAGCGGAATAAACAACTAATCAGACTCAAACCAGACCCACAGAGCGAAAGCACATTCAATATTTATAAACAAAAATAACAATAAATATAAACAACGACAAAAGAGATTAAACACAACAATATGCTAATCAATTGTAACTACCACTGAACTACAATCATGAATCCAAAGAAGGTCATACATATCCATATATAAATGCACCAATGGCTAGCCAACTGTATCTAAAAAACAAAGTAAGCATGCTGATACAGGAAAGTAAAAAAAACAAAGTAAACTCCATCCAGGAAAGACCTCAAGGGCGATACTATCTCCATGCAATAGCTAATGCATCATATCTCCTGAAGCTGGCCCCTTTCTTGCATGTAAATCCATAAAGTTGGAATGTGTCCCAAAGGGCTCGTGCAGGGTGTGAGATTAATCTCAGTAGGATACCACCCAACGGTGCATACCTAATATAAGTGTTTAAGACGGAATGAATTTATAAGGAAAATATTAAACAGTATAATGCAAAAATAAACAAAAACTCCACTGGTGCTCAGCTGCCACCATGAAGTGTCACCTACTTCGGCCAATGTCGGAATCTCTGTCATGTAACCCGGCACCATGTGCCCCCTGACAACGTGTGTCTGAAGTATCAATGTCCCGAAGGCCCGTCCAAGAAATACTAACATGGGGGAACACATATTCCTATCCTCAATAAGTAATAGGAGGGACAACGATGTTTGATCTCAAAATAATGTAACCAGAGGGACAACAATGTTTGCCCTCAAAATAATGTAACCGGAGGGACATCGATGTCTGCCACCAAAATAAAGTAACCAGAGGGACATCGATGTCTGACCTCAAATCACGACGAGCCTCTTCCCCCAACCCGATAGCCTCAATGTTATCCCCTGATGTCTCATCACCTTCCACATGGCTTCCTACGACAAGCACCCCCAAACCAATAGTACCGAAACTGAAACTAACGGGGGCCTCTACCCACATGAGTTATGAAAACCACGTCATCATGGAGTCTCTCTGTGTGCACACTACTCATAGTTTCTGGAGAGTGGTAATCACCAAAATAGTACCCAAGCCACCACATCTCTGACACCTCATTCCCCTGTGACCATGTCTCTCAAGACCGATGGCCCTACCATCCATGTAACCCAGGCCATGCCCAACATGACAGTCACACTGCCATATGACAACCTCCATTACACCCAATATCGTGGTTAGAACTACCCAATGTAACATGGGCCATGCAAACCCTATGATCAACATCACTCAAGAATATATAGGTCACACCCAACACAACCACAAGGGTTCCAACCTGTGCAATTCAGCAATTACATATATACATATGATCAAAATAATACATTAACAAGTAAAAACAAACTAAAATGTCGAATTTCACTAGCTAGGTGTTGTCCCATACCAGCACAAAGGTCTTGGAAACCTCTAATAATTCATATCATAACTTATAGAATCAAAATCAGAAGTTTAATCAAACAGAAAGAAATTTATACCATTTTGGCACCCCCGCACAAATTCCCCATATGAGCGATGGCCCCTTGCCCGACCCTGATCAAGAAAACAAGGAAAAGGTCATACCCAAAGGTAACCCATAAGTCTAATAAGAAAATTTAATATATAGAAGAAGATAAATTAAGTTCTCTCTCAAATACCCAAATTTTCTATTTATGCTGCACCACCCAAAGGTATCCAAAAACAAAAAATAATGTATGCACCACCAACCTAAGAATTGTAGACATAGGAACATATGATGTCAAGATACAATTTGAAGCCGATCTTCATAGATATATATTTCCATCAAATCCCAGCAATTCCACTAGAATGGAAACTGCGACGCATGAGGCAAAAAACGGGAACGAAACAGGGTGCACGAGTTTAGCCCCACTATTGAGATCCCATAGCCACTGATGGATTAAAGAACGCACATTGAATGATGATTATATGGTAGGAAACATTCTTCTGAAATTCGGAATGGACCTGTTCTGATGTTGGGGAAGAAGAAGCTATTTTCTGAAATAACATGCGATGCCCTATCATTTAAGCAAATAAAAAAAATTACCCGATGTGTATTTAAGGACTACATGCTGTGTAGTGTAATTTTCTGTACTCCGACTTAAGCGGAGATAGCCACATGTCTTGGGTGCTCCACATGGGTTGACACATGGCATGAACATAGCCGGTATGCAAAAAGAAGGATACACGGCGTGTCGAGTTACACTACACGCTGTGTAGTAAGACATTTCTACACGATCGTCAGACGACATGTACTTGGAGAGCACACGAATGGTACCCACCTAACCCATACATGGCATGTACTTTAGAGTAAACAACATATAGTCTTGAAATTTTTAAAACATTCAAAATTTTCCCAGTTTTTCTCAGAAAAAAAGTCCAAAATTCAAACAGGGTCTTGATTTGGCCCGTTCTAAAAACCCGGGTTCTTACAATTGGTATTTCCAATATATTAACATTAATTATAGTAAAATCACATAATTTTTTAAACCATGATATAAATATCATATATATTAACTATATATGTATTTATATTAATCTATAACAGTTATAGATAGAAAATGAAATACATCATTCTTGGAGAGGGCAGGTCTTACATATGCATGAACATTGTTTCCATTTTTTTAAAATATGAAACAAAATAATGATAAATAAAAAATCCACTTTAAAATAAAATTATGATGTCATATATTATATATATATATATTTCAATTTTAATAATATTACCTACTATGAAAAGCATTAGTGAAAAACGAATCTAATCAATTCACAAGGCTGTAGTCCGCCGTACACACAAATGATATTATCGTATCTCCTAAAAAATAGAATGTAAGAAGGTATATGTGATATAATAATTAATCAAATAAAATTTTTTCACCAAAATAATATATATTAATTTAGCCTATCCTTATTAACATCTATGTAAAATGTAAATGAAAAAACATCATATCGGTTTGTGAGGCGGTAGTCCACCGTACACACGGGCAATATTATTGTTTTCAAAGAGGTTCAGATATAAGAAGTCAAATGTTGTATTATAATTACCAATGTATATTAATATCATTAATATCATATATAAAAATTAAATACATCCTTATATCCTACCATTAGAGAGAGGGATGCAAAAATTAATAACATCGGTTAGCGAGGTGGTAGTCCATCGTTCACACGAATGATGATTTCATATCCCATTTGATGAATTAGTAGATGTATTTTGGTTAAAAAATTAACATAATAACATCTATTTATATTTTATATACCTTTTTTTATTATTTTATCATAGTTTTAAAATATTTAATGGACTTTGAAGAAGAAGAAAAACAAAGACACATACTTAAAAACATTACCTCTTCTTGAGAAAACCTATTTATTATTAACCTAAATCCTTACTATATTGTATTTATGATCTCAAAATGGAATATAGGATGTGGGAAGGTAATTAAGTAATGTATTTGGGTAGTTATTTTCGGAACCAATGGGTTTTGTATGTGGTAATAGGGGAGGAGAGTGGGAAACCTTTTATAAGTAGGGGGAGGACACACTTGGTGAATGAATATTTATTAAATATTTATCTATCAAATATGTATTCCCTAAAATAATATAATACTTAATATTTTTGATAAAAAATGAATAATTTTTAAACCACATAAGATAAAAATATTTATTCAACATATTAGACTTATAAGGAATTTATCTCAGGTTCTGAACACACTTAGTGTTTGACCCTTTAGGCCCCTTTTTTAGGGGTATTAGGCTACAACACATAATGTTCATTGATAGAATCTAGTAACATGTGAAGGATACCATATATAAATTTGTTACTTTCACAATTAAATGAAATCTAAAATTAATTCTAAATCTATAATATAATCCATTTTTCTTGATATCTCACATCAAGACGGCCATACGCAGGTGTCATTAACCTATGTGTTTGATGTATCATTATATGAAATTAATGAAATGAACAAGAAAAAAATAATTACATTGCCATGAAATTAATTATGAAGATCCATTCCAATCAAAGGGAATTATATTTCAACTTTCACTAAATTATAAAGGGATAAATCCTTTCATTCGTTATTCATTAATTAAATATCACTCATGATGCTTCTAACATATCCCACCTCACTACAAGCCTATGTCATCATGGTTTTCATCACACATAAAATCACATGAATAATGATATTAATTAATAATAATCATAAATTCTATTGATCCTTACACATGTGTGTATATATAAAAATCCAGTGACACATATAAATGAAGATTTCCTACTGGAAGGTAAAGTTCTCATTATCAATTTCTTTGGAAATTACCAAGGGAGTACACCATGAGAATGTGTATTAAATTTGAATGAGCCTCCACCCATGATAGCCTATATCATTTTCATCATGTTAAATGATATAGTCCAGCTATAGCATATATATTTAATAATACTATCACAAAACCTCCATCTTTTCATCATAGTAGTTAACTGAAATGATATTTTTGTGAAATTGTTACCTTTAAAAAATTATCACATAATATGTCAGACATAATAAAAATATTGATGTGATAATAAATTTATTAATATAAAAAACAATGAATATAGGTAACCATAATTTTATGAGAAGTTGGTTATAGGGACATCTCAAACAATGAATGTGTTTAATAGAAAATTATAGTTGATCTGATTAATGATAAGATGACTAATACTTGATTAAGGTGGTTCGTACATGTTATTAAAAGACACAGGGATTCAATATTTAAAATAAAACGGTTAATGACAATTCATTTATTAAAATAATTTTAGTTATAACTAAAACAATATTCAAAAATCATTTAAGATGATCTTGTTCTAAATGGTTTCAATGAAAATGTGGTATTCAATAGAGTTAAATGGAAAAATTTGATCTATGTAGTTGATCCCATTTAATTCGGATTAAGGCTAGTTTTTTTTACTACCATTTTTCATGATATTAATTTTAGTCCATTTTGATTATAATTTTATATGAATTAGAATATTAAATATATTGTATAATTAAAAGAATAGAATTGATTGAAAATTGGTACACTAATATCATGTTTTCAATTTAATTGATAATTATTTTTGTTAAAAAATGCATGTCACATACTTGAAACCAATAAAAATCACATATATTTTCTAGATAATTTATAACACAGATCAATAATTTATTTGTGACATTTATGAAATTTAGCACACATTAATTCAGTATATGTTATGGATGGAATGACTGAAAATGTGTGTTTTCATTTAAAAGTCTCGTTTTAGTTCAAAATTAATTCCACATACTTGAAACTGAGAAAAAATGATCTATTATTTTGATAATTTGGGGAAAAGATTTATATTTTATTTGTGACATTAATGAATTAACCTTACATTAGTCTAAC
This sequence comes from Viscum album, assembly GCA_963277665.1. NCBI lineage: Eukaryota > Viridiplantae > Streptophyta > Magnoliopsida > Santalales > Viscaceae > Viscum > Viscum album. Next base: position 1,526,995,992 of record OY728138.1, on the reverse strand, counting down.
ACACGGTATATATGGTATGACTGAAAAATAATGTTTTTAGTTTAAAAGTATCATTTTAGTTCAAAACATTTTCCACATACTAAAAAAATGAGAAAACAAACTCGGATTGCCCTGATACTTTAGGGAAAATGTTGATAATTCATTTATAATGGAAGAGAATAGTCGCACATCAATACTATATTCAACATATATTGTATGACTGAATGTTCATGTTCTCATTTATAATTGACATTTTAGTTCTAAATGTGCATCACATACTCAAAATAAATCCTATATTGTCTTGATATTTTAGGGGAAGTATCAATAATTTATTTATGATGTGAAGGAATCCACTAAACATCAATATAACATATGATGTGGTCGGTATGACTAAAAGTTTTTGTTTTCATTTAAAAGTACCATTTTATTTTCAAACAATCTTCACATTCTCATAATGGAGAAAACATTCTCATATTTTCTTTTTTACTTTTGGATAATGATCCATGATTCATTTCATACATAGAATTGTTAACCAAACATAAATATGACACATGGTGTGGCTAGTATGATAGAATTTTTATGTGTTCAATTTAAAAGTGACATTTTACTTCAAAACGCATGTCATATACTCAAAACAAATAAAAAACATTCATATTTTCTTGATATATTAGGATAAATATAGATAATTCATTTTTGACATATAGGAATTAATTACCCAATAATCTAGCACATGGTGTGGTCAGTATAACTGAAATTGCATGTTTTCATTTAAAAGTGTCATTTTATTTTAAAATGTACATCACACACTCAAAACTGAGTAAACAATAAAAAAATTCACAAAAAATCATAACAATGATAGATTATTAATTTGTGAATGGAACTTCATGTTATTCTAATTAAAATTTTCAAAATTATATAACATTAAAATTAAAATTTGTTTTTAATTTTTAGTTTACTTTTATTAAATAATAATTGTTTTTAGTATAGACACACAATTCTTTTTTTTAAGGCCAGGTTGATCATTGGAGTACTGCTTTGGGTGTTTTATTTTTCTATTGTTTGTTATTATTTTTCTCTGTATATGAATTTAAAACAATATAATTTTATTTTAATGAAACTATTTAATTAAATATTTTTATTGAAATGGTGTAATATAAATATATTATCTATTATCTGGAAATATTAAATTGACGTAATTTAAATTTTATTGTATATTATTAGTACATGATGTAGAGTGTTTTTTATATAGATACTAACACTATGAAGTAGTTGATAATTCTTTTTTCATGTTAGGTGTAGCACTAATAAATTAAAATTTTATGAGTGCTAATGATAATGGGGATCAAATATATCCATAATCAGCCCGTATTTTGGGGAGATAAAATATAAATATTTTTTAGCACCAACAACTTCAATGTTTTTCATGAACTTATATAGTCAAAATCACATTCTTATAAATGGGTGATGTGTAGCTACATAAATCCCTCTACTTATCACTATGAATCATATTGTTTTAGAGTGTTTGTGACATCTGGAAAAAATTAATGATCATCAAAAAGGTGCACATCAGCCTACTAACATGTCATTTATTACCCCCTAGTTCTTGGTAAGATAACACACACATCCTATTATACACTACCACTAATTTGTCTTTATCCAATGCTACCTTTGATTAGCATTAAAAAAATCACTAATAAAAGGTGATTTAATCAGCTCCAAAAAAAGGTCCTTAATAATAGTACCCCTTTATCAGTGCTTTTTTTAGCACTGATTAAGGAGACTTTTATAAGCGATTTTCTTAGCATTAATAAATGTTTGGTTTTTATCAGTTCCAAAATGAATGTTTTTAGTGCTGATAAAAAGCATATTTAAAAAAATATATATATATCATTATATATAGCATATTAATATATGAATATATTTATATTTATATAAATATAATATATTTATAAAATAATATTTATATAATATTCAATATGTAATCATGCTTAATATATAAGATATTTAGTGGAAAATGGTTAATAAAATAATTAAAAAATAATACTAATTAATTTTTTTAAAATTATTATTCAGTAATAGTTACTTAACAAAAATTTAAAGGCAGAAAAATTCAACAAATTAATAAATGATCTTAAATAAGTTGAAAACATGATTCGAACTTCAAACATCCATAAATTTTGATCTGGGTTCCCATTCGAGCTCTACCACATATCAAATAAAATCTTGTCAAATGATATATGTCTTGGTGGATAGTGGAACACTAATCATAATTTCTTTGTATCAAAAAAATCCCAAAAAGACTCAAAAAGTGAGTTTTTTGTCTAGGTGCCCCCATTTTTTAACTTTCGATGGAATTTTAACCTCATTTATGGGAGTCTTCGTATCCTTTTTTGGTAAAGACTCAATTTATTCTTTAGGATTACACTCATTTTAATATTATGATGTTAAAATTCTATCATTTTTCATATTGTACTATTATTTATAATTAAATATATACACATATATACATATTTGAATATATTTACAGCAAAAAATTAAATGTAAAAAATAAATTTGTAAGCATATTTACATATAAAATATCTTCATAAATATATAAACCATATAAAAAAATATAATATCCAATATATTTAAAATAAAAAATTATGAATATTTATATACCTTTACAAAGTAAATATAATTTTTATAAATAAATAAATATATTTCTAGGGGTGTGTGTTAACAAATAGATATATATTTATCTATATATTCTAATATATGTATATATTTATTAATATATAATATATGTGAATGAATATAAATATATATAATTATATTTATAGAGACACCCATATATATATATGTATATGGGTATATATGATTGTATTTTTAAACACCCACACACAAAACATATTTTATAAATGTATTTAAAAGTAGTTATATAAATATATTTAAAAATATGGATAAAAAATTAAATATATAAATATATAAATATATATATATATATATATCAAAAAATGGAGAAAAAAATATAGAAGAGTGGTAAAGGTTATAATCTATATGGGGGAGACATTAGGTTCAAAACCAGGTGAAGGCAGTGGCATGCAGGGGTAGGCACTAGGTTCTCTAGTGCTAATTAAAGGGGTAGGGGCACTCTAGTGATGATAAAAGGTATATATATATCCTTCAATTCTAAAATGCAGAGGAGTATTAGAAAAGTACTAATAAAAGGGTAAGATATCCCCCTATGAATTTATAGAAAAAAACAATATTTTTGTTGATTTTTTCAGCACTTTCCTTTGCACTGATAAAAGGGGTCATTTATCATTCTAAAAAAAGAGCTTTTAAAAGTCACCTTTTATCATTTCTTCTTTTATCATCAATAAAAGAACCATTTTATCATCCCTTTATCTAGAACCAATAAAAGGCGGATTTATCAACTCTTTTGTTAGAGTAGATAAAATACTGACACCTTTTAGTAGCACTTTTATAAAAAATTATTTTTTAGCACTCATAAAATAATTTTCTAGTGCTTTTGAAAGCGACTTATGCAGTAGTGTTAGGGGATGCAGTGAATGGGAAACACCTATGTCACCACCAAAGATCCAATAAACTAGTTTTATGGATTGTTGTTTGATATTGATAAAGATATTAATGATTAATTACAAATAGTATGATCGATTCAAGTCAAACATAGGAGGAGGAATGCAAGAAACACTACTACAAATAGTGATTTTCAAAGCACTATAAATCGCTTTTATCAGAACTAAAAAACATTATTAATTTAAACACTCTTAATAGGGGGATCCTTTTATTATTTCTAACAAAATTTCTGATAATGTTCCTTTTAATTAGTGATAAAAAGTGCTGATAAAAGGGGAATTTTATTAGTGCTATAAAATATTGATAAAAGGAGACTTTTATCACTACTTTATAAGTGATGGTAGAAGACCTAATTTAGTAGTGCTAAATAAAGTGCTGATAAAAGTCAAAAAAATATTTTATTTGGAGAGACAGACCACCCCACTTTTATCATCACTCAATTGGCCCTCCACATACTCTTTCATCAGTGTTATAGGTGGGTTTTATCATCACTAGTGGAGGCCCCCACCTTTTTATCCGAACTGGAGCACCTACTACATAGCCCCACGTGCGAGCCCCTATAATCACTTGGTTTCAAACTTAAGACCTACCCCTCATGTATCTTCAACTTTATCATGCTTCTATATTGTTTTTTCTATATTTTTTGGATTTATCTATTTATTTATATACACTTTATTACATTTATTATCCTTATCTTAAATATACATACACACATATATACATATAATTCTTTTTAAACACATTTCAAAAATATGTTTTGAGCGTGTGTTTTTATAAATACAAACATATATATAGATATAGATATTTGTGTCTGTACATCTATTTATAAATATTTATATTTATTAATATATATTATATATTTATATTTATATCCATATATTAGAATATATAGATAAATATATATCTGTTTTTAACACGCACAATATATATATATATAAACATTATGCATACATTGTACATGTATATAAATATTTATACATCTTTAATTTAAATAAAATTAGTATTGTTATTTATTTATATATGGTTTATATATTTAGAAAGATATTTTATAAGAAAATATGTTAACATATTTATTTATAAAATTAAATTTCTATTTGTAAATACTTACAAATTCATATATAAGTATATATATATTTATATTTAATTATAAATAATATAAAAATATCAAAAATGATAAAATTTTAATTACATAATATCCATATGTGTGTAATCATTTATAATAAATTGAGTCTTCACCAAATAAAGATAATAAGTCTTCTTTAAATGGGTATGAAACTTAATAAAATGTTAAAAAATGGGGGTACCCAAAAAAAGATAGTTTTGGAGGTCTTATGGGAATTTTCAACCTAAAAAAATGATGACTTGATTCTTCTAGGTCACTATAGTGTATATATTTTAACAATTTTCAATTTGATATGTGATAGAGCTCTAACTGACACCCATATCAAATGTTATGGTCGTTTGAAGTTAGATTCATGTTTTCAACTTATTTTAGATCTTTTACTAATTTGTTGAATTTTTCTATCTTTAAATTTTTATTAAATGACTATTACTCAATAATAATTATTAAATTTTAATTTTATAAATTTTTAATTACTTATAAATCATTTTCCACTAAATATGTTTTATATTAAGTGTGATTACATATTTCATATAATATAAATCATATTTTAAAAAATATATTATATTTATATCAATATAAATATATATTAGGTGATTTTGGGTAAAATTACATCAAACACACACACCTTGCACATAGGTTAGAAACTCAGACCATACCCCCACCCCCCCAAGAGGAAAGTTCACCTATCAAACATTATTTATTATATATGGATGGTCTGAAGACCTAGTGGGTATTAAAGCCCAGTAAAAATCCCATATGCCCAAATCCTATTCCCATCATCACAACCCTCCTGTTTATTGTCCAGATATAGTACAACCAGCATTGATGAAACTTCACCTTAACCTGCCTCTGTAGCCCGCATTTCCTATCTGGGCAACTATCATTGGCCTGCGCTCCACCTCCCATCAATATTTCCATTAGTTGTCATCATCAGACAATAGAATCACTCACTCGTCACCTAGAGATCCCAAATACAATGTTACCTTTTTTTTAAAGGATGGGGCTGAAGCCTCAATTTATTATTTAAAGCAGAGACCTCTTTAGATTGGGTAGAGGGAGACCCATTACATAGCCCGAAGGCCCAAGTCCAAGTGGCCTGAATAGAATGCTTGAAAGCCCATTTTGTGGCCCAAAGGACCCCTCGGTGAATAGTCCTGATACAGTACTCGTGCTGCTATAGTACCTGCTACAGTACAGTCACCGTTACAGTACCTACTACATTCCCTCTGCCACTACAGTGCTGCCGCTACTACAGTTCTGCCGCTTCTACAGTACCTGCTCAAGTACATACACCAAAATATCTCACTATCTATGATCGAGACTCCCTCCAACGACTTGTAATCACCATCGTTGATATCCTCCTCTGCATGAAACACCACTATAATTAAGGACATACAACCCAGTCATGTGGCATTATACCTTACTGTCGCAAATATGAACCCGCGCAACCGAGACCTTCTACCCCCAACTCGAAATTACTCACCTCCACCAAGGACCAGTCCACCGAAGCATAAATCACAACTACTTTCTGCCAATACTACTTCCCAATTTTATTGGGTCTATTGTGGTCTATCAGGGATCGAATCCCAAATCCAATACACAACTGAGACCCCTTATTCCTCTAACAAAGGGGAAATGTGCAGTCAATATAAATATATAAATATATTAACATATGATTTTAATGATTTATAACATTTTTTCAGAAATATACATTTTATTAGCACTAAGAACAATTGTTTTAGTGCTAATAAAAGTACCCAATTTATCATCACATTTTAATAACTTGATAAAAACATATATATAGAAATGAAAAATGTATATAGTGATATAACATGCTTCAATCCAATATGGACCATTATGCATAGTGAGAACACCATTAAAACATTTTGTTACTAAAGAAACAAAGAGGCAAGAATACATGACTTAAAAAGAAATAAATTGGACCAGATAAACTACTTTATGATTGGGTTTGTATAGACCACGTGGAAGTGATGAAATCTATAATGAGGTTAAAAACTCTAAAATTCTTGGAATGACTCTCACTACACAATCAAAAAGGAAGATACAACAACATTTAAGAAACTAGAAAAAGAACAAAAGTCAAGTGAACATATTATAGTGTCAGGTTTATAATCATGACCTGGAAAGAATATTGAATGGAAATTTCCTCTTATAGGTTTTAGGATTTATTGATTTAAAATTTAAATAATGAGGAGAGAGAAAATTATTAATGGAGGGATTTTCTCAACATTAATGGAGGATTTTCTCCCAACATTAATGAATAGTTATTCTCAATATTAATTGGTGGATTAATGTTGAGATTATGAATGTTGACCTCATTAAATGGATATATGAACATGATGTCTATATAATAGAATGCGGTAGCATGTTTTGGTATGTGTTCTAGCAAAGATGTGGCCGCCAAGATAGAAACAGCAAAGGGGTTGCCGCATTTGCGGTAACTGGTACGAAGTGAAGATGGTGATCACGAAAACGATGGCATGTAGGAGGTGATGATTGAAGACAACGATGATGATGGTGCCATGTATCAAAATCCCTCTTAGTTACGGAGATCAAGCGGTATTTCCTAGTTGTGATGATCAGTGTTATGAACAAAAATGGTATGTTCATGGGTGTTGATGGGTCGAGAGAGAAATCCTTCGAGTGTGTTCTTAAAAATCCTTCGGGTGATGTGTAAAATTCCTTCGGGTGATGTGTAAAACGCCTTCGGGTGATAAAAATCCTTCGAGTGAAATCTTCTCCTCTTTCGTGTGTTTCTGCAACTACTACTTCTGTTGTGGTGTCGGTAACCGCGCCCCAAAAGTGGTATCAAAGGGATTGGTTGAAGTGCTCGGCATGTCCCGATTGTGATGATCGGCGGTACGAACAAAAATGGTACGTTTATTGGTATCGTGTGTTGAGTGAAAAATACTTCGGGTGTGTTGTAAAAGGCCTTTGGGTGTGATGTGTAAAATTCCTTTGTGTGTGATGTGTAAAATGACTTCAAGTGAAAAATATCATTCGGGTGAAATCTTCTCCTCTTCTGTTGTTTCTGCAATAACTACATCCGCTGCAGCACTGGGCTCGAAGCCCCAACAGTGGTATGAGAGGGATTAGTTGAAGTGATTGGTTGCAGAACATGGTGGAAAGCATCTGGTGGAGAAACTTATCAAGGACTCAAGGACTTGGATGTCATCATAAATGGCGGCAGTATCAGCGGTGTTGCTGGAATATCGAAAGTCTTCATGGCTGCAGTTGTCATGTGGCGTGTTCCGTTCATTGGGTGACATTCAGAGCTTGGTGGAGTCAGCAATAAAATTAGCCCAGATGGTGAAGATGACTTTTGAGTATTTGAAATTTATATCAAGGTGGAGATTGTTGGGATTTATTGATTTAAAATTTAAATAATGAAGAGAGAGAAAATTATTAATGGAGGGATTTTCTCAACATTAATGGAAGATTTTCTCCCAAAATTAATGAACAGTTATTCCCAATATTAATTGGTGAATTAATGATGAGATAATGAATTTTGACCTCATTAAATGGAAATATGGACACGATGTCTATATAAGATAATGTGGTATCATTTTTTGGTATGTGAGTTAGCAAAGATGTAGCCACCAAGTGAGAAACATCAAATGGGTTTTCGCGTTTGTGGTAACTGGTACAAATCAAAGATGTTGATCACAACAATGATGGCATGTTGACGGTGATGATTGAAGACAACAATGATGAAAATTCCATGTGTTGAAAGTCCTTTTTAGTTGCAGAGATCAATAGGAATTTCCCAGTTGTGATGATCAGTGGTACGAACAAAAATGGTATGTTCATTGGTCTCGTGTGTTGAGTGAAAAATCCTTCAGGTGTGTTGTAAAAGGCCTTTGGGTGTGATGTGTAAAAATTTTTCAGGTGTGATGTGTAAAATTAATTTTGGTGATAAAAATCCTTCGGGTGAAATCTTCTCCTCTTTTGTGGTTTCTGCAATGACTACCTCTGCTGTGGCGCCGGCCCCCGAGCCCCAATAATAGTGAAAATAAAAAATGATTTCCCAACATTGGTAGATTGGGAAAATTTTTCCTAGTCTACTATTAAATCTAGGGTGATGTGGGTTGGAGGGTGGGATTTTTTTGAAACAGATCCCACTTTAAAAATATTATTGGAAATGAATTTTCTAAAACCACACCTTTTTTAGAACATTTCTGAAGAAGGCGCTGTCGTGGTGTGGCACACACATATACCTTGTTACCCAAATAACATGTTTTTCTAATTGGGGTTTGCTTAGTGGTACTATATAAATAGTGAACTCCCTCACAAGGAAACTAGATTAGGTTTGAGTCCTACCACACTCAAAATTAGCTGGGGGTGTGTGGCGCACAAGTGATGGGATGGGCCCAGGAAAGGCATGGTGTGGTTCCCACCTCTACCTTGTTTCCCAAATAACATTTTTGTAATCGGGGGATTTCCTGAGTGGTGAAGGTTCCCCTGAATCCGTCATTAGAGCCGAGTTAAAATATGGGTGGGAGTGAATTTCCGCAAGAAAGCGGTGACACAGACATGACATAGGCATGACGCATGTGGGCAGTGATACAGACATGAGGTAGGAAGGTAGTGATATAGGCACGATGTTTTACTAGGCCTTCATGTGAGTGTGTGGGCCTTTGGGCCATGTAATGGGATTCATTCCTACTGGACCATTTGGCCATGTACTGAATAAATAATGCTTGACAGGTGGTCTATCTCTTGGTTGGGACTATGACCCACCTTTCCGACCTGTGTGTGGGTTGTGTGTGTTTAATGTAATTATACCCCAAGCACCTAATATATATATATATATATATATATCACATATTCAATAAATAATAATAATGATGTATATAATTAAAATCATATAAATAAAATATTATTATTATTATTATTAAATATAAAAAAAATTATTAAAAATATAACATATTTTTTGTATTGAAATAAGGAATATTTTTTATAGTTAAAATAATGTCAATCATATTATTATTAAATATTATAATTATTAAATAATAAATATGTGCATATATTCATTTTCACTTAATGGTTATTTTTAATTAATAACATTAGTAATTATATAATTATTTAGTTTTATTAAATAAATAAATGATTAGATTAAATATAACATTTACAATAACAATTTATTAATATGCTAATTAGTAAAATATTATTTATTTTACAATTATGATTGTTATAAATGATTTCTAATTGTATTATAAAATTTTAATAACAACGTTATTATCAAAAATTAGATTTCCTATATTTCAAATTTAATTTATATTTACTTTAAATTATATTACTAACTAATTTATTATTTACAAGAAGAATTATATTATTTATTTCATTATTCATGATCATTATTGTAATTATTGTAAATATTTTAAAATATTATTAATATTTATTACACATGTAATTCATAATATTTAACAATAATAACCAAATTTATAATTATTATTTATTATTTTTTTGACGTTCATTTTATTTTCAATTAATTATTATTTGTATATTCAATGTTTTAAAGTGCATTTTGATTTTATTTATACTATATAAAATGTGCATAATTATATTGATGTGTAAATGTTAATTTTTTAATCAATAATGTTTGTGTCATGTGAATTATTATTGGTTAGATATATTGGTTAAATTATTTTTATTTTCAACTATTTTTTATATGTTTATGTCTTCAGTTTCATTTAGATTGTCCTTACAATTTATATTTTATAGGCTTCCAATGTTACATAATTGAAACGTAATAATGTTTTAAGTAGTTGATTTTGAAATCCTATAAATTATAAATTATATATTCAATATAAATGAAATTTTAAACATTGAATAAAGATATAAAAAAAATTGAACATAAAAAAAATTCATAAAAAACGTTGATGGAAAATAATTTCAATGTATAAAACATTGTTGATTTAAAAGAAAAAATTTTTCCTAATAAATTATATCTACTGTAAATGTTTTTTTGTGTCAATTAAAACTTTTGTTTATAAATTTTTTTGAAATTTCTTTTATTTTCAATTAATATTTATTCTGAATTAGTTTTTTAAATTTCATATATATTTTATTTTTCTATATTTTTATGTGAACGTTTTTTGAAGTGTTCATGATATATTTTTAATCAATGCAGTTTATATCATGTTAATTATTCTTGGTTTCTTATATTCATTAAATTACTGTTATTTTCAAATATTATCTATGTGTTTAATCTTTGTATTATGTTTCATTTACATTTTTCATATAGTTTAAATTTTACATGCTTCCAAAGTCAAATACTTGAAATAATATAATGGTTCACATAGGTCACTTTGAAATTGTATAAATTTTAAAGTATAAATAAAATCCAAATGAAATATTACACACTAACTAAAGAAATAATTTAAAATAAATATAATATAATTTTAATAAATAATTATAAATAATTTAAATGACATAAAATATTATTGTATTAAAACAAAACATTTGTAGTTGCAATTTTTTTAAGACAATACTTTTTTGTAAAATATTTTTTAGGATATTTTTGACGTTTAATTTATTTAAAATTAATCTCTATTTGTATAAAAATGTTTTAACTTTAGTATCAATGTTATTTATACTATATTTTATGAGCGTAAATTTTTTGAAGTGTATATGTTATATTTTAATCAATAATGATTATGTTATGTAAATTATTTTTTATTTATTATATTTGTGAAGTTATTTTTATTTTTAATTATGTGTAATTTTTTTAGTGAGTAAAAATTTTCATTTAAATTTTATTTATAATTTTTATTCTATACGTCTTCAAAATCACCTACTTGAAATATAATAATGTTCGAGCACATCACACTTCAGATTATCGTGTTGTATTCTTACACATTTCAAAAATATTTATAAGATTAATTTCATAATATTTCACTTCAATTTTCCATTTTTTCCATGGTTTTAACCATCAAACACACATGTTAATGTTTTAAATAAATGAAACAAAATTTTTGGTCGTCTCAGGAAAACAACACCTTGGTTGGATGCACTGTCGATTCCTAAAACTCAAAAATTAATCTATTAGTTTTTCCGTAGGATTTCACAGTAATCTGAACTCATTGGATAACTCTCCCTTTATTTCACATATTTTTATATACTAATCTTTTATAAAAACACTTTATTTAGTCTGTTTGGAAAGATATAGATATGATTGATGTGATGTATTCTTGATAATGTAAAAAATAATTATAAGATAGGTTTCTATAAAATTTTATGTCAATTGTTGATTTGTTTCTACGGTTTTTACTGTGAAAGACACGTTTTAGCATTTTAAGTTACTAAAATGAATTTTTGGTCATCTCAGGATAATAACACTTAGTTTTGACATGCCATCAATTTTGAAAATTAAAAAAACAATATGTAGTTTTTATTATATGATTTCATAGAAATCCGAGCTCAATTGGATACCTCTCCCATTGTGACACATGTTTTTAAAGACCGATATTTTCTAAAAACTCTTTATTTAGTCTGTTTGAGTATATTGCATGTCATATTGATGCACCATCTTCTCAAACATATCAAGAATAATTATAAGATAGAAGGAATAAAAATTCAAGGCAATAGGAGATCATTTTCTATGATTTAATAGTAAAATACACATTAAGGGGTTTTAAATTACTGAAATTGTTTTTTCTGTCATCATGGGAAAACATCACCTCAGTTTGACATGACATCAGTTCCTAAAATTAAAAAATAAAACTATGATTATTGTCCTATTATTTAAAAATAATTTGAGACCATTTTTCAGGCTCTCCCTCTATTTCACATGTTTATAAAAACCTTCATTTTCTAAAACATATTATTTAGTCCATTCAAGCACATCACATATAAGATTTTCGTGTTGTCTTCTCAAACACTTCAAAAATAATTTGAAGATAGATTTAATTAGATTCCACAGATATTAGACATTTTTTCTATTGTTTTAACATTCAAACACATATTTTGGAATTTAAAAAAACTAAAACTATATTTTCGATCATCTCTGAAAAACAACACCTCTATTTGATACACCATCAATTACTAAAATACCAAGATCAACATTGGGTTGTTTTTTTATATCACATTAATACGATATCATTTCGGTGTGTCTCCCACTATGGTACATGTTTTTAGAGACCAATATTTTCTAAAAACTCATTATTTTGTTTGTTTGAGCACATCACACATTTTATTGACACACAGTCTACTCAAAAATGTCAAAAAAATTATAAGACAACTGTTATAAGATTTCACATTATAAATTTTTATCTGTGGTTTAAACTATGAAATAAACATTTTAACATTTTAAATTACTGAAACATTGTTTTTTTCCTTGTCAAGAAAACGACACCTTGTATTTTTATATCATCTCTTCTTAAAATTCAAAAATCAATCTACGGTTTTTATCCTAGGATTTCACATTAATCTGATCTAATTTTTCTGGATCACCCTCTATGGAGCATGTTTTTAAAGACCGTTATTTTCTAAAAACACTTAATTTAATCCGTTTGAGAAGATTTCATATCTTATTGATGTGTCGTGTAATTATATGTCAAAATTTTCAGTGAAAAACTAATTATAATTTATAATTTATAATATTTTAGAGTAACCTACTAATTTAAAATTTCCATTATATGGGCATTTTATGCGCATAAAAAATTATTGAAATAAAATATATTTGACATTTTAAGCATGGATTATGAAAATACAAATAAATTGAAAATAAAATAAATTTTTAAAAAAATGTTAAACAAAATAATAATTTACATAAAAAAGATTGTTGTAAAAATAATTTATAAGTAAATTATTTTTTGAAAAAAATATTTTTTGACATTAAAATTAATTTTCAGTAACATTTTTTAGATAATTATTCATATTTTGAGCTATTTATTATACATTTAATCCATTTTTTATGTTTTATTTAGATTGGTCTTATAGTTTATATTTTATAAGTTTTCAAAGTCACAAACTTGAAACATTATTACATTTTAATTAGGTGACTTTGGAAACCTATAAAATAAAAACTGTAAGACCAATCAAAATAAAACTTTAAACATGAATTAAATATATAATAATTAGTCAAAACAATAATAACTATAAAATACATAAGATAATTTATATGAAACATACTTTATTGATTTAAGACAAAACATTTACAACTCAAAACAATTATTCCCATAAAATATACTATAAATAAAATCTATATGAAATTTATAACAATAACTGTACAAAAAATTAATTGAAAATAAATGAATAGTTAAAAAAATAAAAAATTTATTTATGAAACAAATGTTTTCTGTAAATATAACTAATATGTACAAATTTTATGTATTGAATCACAAATATTTTCTAACATTTAAATTATTTTTCCATGAAATTTCCATATAATTTTTTTAATTTTCAAATATTTATTATTTATTTAATCCATTATTTATGTTTCATTTATATTGGTCTTATAATTTATATTTTATTGGCTTAAAATTCACATACTTGAAACATTTTAATGTTTCAAGTTTGTGAATCTAGAAGCCTATGAAATATATTCTATGATACAAATCTAAATAAAACATAAATCATGGATTAATTATATAAGAAATAGTTTAAGATAAGAAATATTTATTAATATATCAAACCCAAAAAATTTCAAAAGACATAAATTATTGATTACAAACCTAACATTTACACTTCAAAAAATTTATCTCCATAAAATATATTATAAATAAAATCTATATGATATTTTAAAAATTTACCATGCAAATTAAAAATAATTAAAAATACCAGGAATTTAAAAAAATAATAAACCAAAAAGTATAATTTAATCAAAAAAATATTACTATAAAAATAATTCATAAGTACAAAAGTTATGTTTTGAAACAACAATAGTTTATACACCAGAAATTATTTGTCTCCATTATTTTTTACAATTATTATTATTTTTAACAGTTTGTATACGTGTAATCCATGTTTTAAGTTTTTTTTAGATTGATCTTATAGTTTATATTTTATATGCTTTCACATTCACCTACTTGAAACAGTTTTATATTTTATGTAGGTGAATTTGGAAGCCTATAAAATATAAACTATAAGACCAATCTAAATGAAACATTAAACATGAATTACACATATAAAAAATAGTTGAAATTGTTTTATAAAAAATATAAAAAATCCAAAATATTTTACATAAAAGAAACATTATTGATTAAAAACATTACATTTACTCTTCAAAAGAATTTTTTACTAAAATGATAGTATAAATAAAATCTATATAAAAATTAAAACATTGAATGTAAAAGTAAAAGTTAATTAAAAAAATAAACAAAAACAAAATAATAACTAATAATTAATAATTATTTTATTATTGTTAAATATTATGAATTAGATTTTTAGTAAATAATAAATATATTTTAAAATATTTAGAATAATTACAACAATAATTATAAATAATTATGTAAATAAAATAATTCTTAATGTAACTAATAAATTTGTTAATATAATAATTTAAAATAAATAATAATTAATTGTTCAATATAAAAAATATAATTGTTCATAATAATGTCATTATTAACAATTTTTAAAACAACTATTAATCATTTATAATAAACATAATAGTAAAATATTTAATATCTTATTAATAAATAAATAAATAAATAATAATTATATGTATTATATATAATCAAATTATTTATGTATTTAGTAATACTAAATAATGGTATAAATAATATTGTTATTAACTATAAATAATAATTAGGTCAAAATGATTATACGCCCATAATTTTTATTTAATTATAAAAAATTTTAAGGATAATATGATTGTAATTTATTTGACTATAAAAAATAATATTTATTTATATAAAAAAATTAATTTTTATGCTTAATAATAATAATTTTATTATTTTAATATTTATATTTTTTTATATTTAATAATAATTTTTTTAACAAAATGAATAATAATGCAATTAATGTTGATTGGATTAGTAAATATTATTATTTTCTAAATATCAAATTATATATATTATTTATTACATTATTTATATTTAGTATTAGAAATTATTAATAATCATATTTTAATTATTAATTACATTATCCATCACATTATTTAAAAATAGTTAAATAATGTTTAATTGGTTAATTTATTTTGTTTATATATATATATAAACAAAAAAAACCTTTTTTAGGAAAAACAATGTTGTTGGAAATTTTTATAAAACCACCTTTTGAAAAAAAAATTAGAAGGCACATTTTAAAAAATCTACTTAGCACATTTTTTAAAAAGGAGCTTTTTATATTTAGCGCCTTCTTCAACAAATGTTTTTAAATGATGCCTTTTAAAAAGGAACTGATCATTCTACAAAGACACCCAACGACTGAATGATATATTGGGAATTTTTTTCCCTAATGTATATACTCAAAAATCGTTTCTTATGTCAAGGTACATCAGAATAATTTTCCATAGTCAAATGGTGCTTCAATTGACGTTGTGATCTCAATTGGAGATCTTTCGGCATTAAATGTCGATGTTGTCCACCACTCTCTACTGAATCCTTCAACTAGGTTAGAAAGCATTGAGGATCAATGATTTCAGTGGAATATAAGAATGAACAAATTAGAAATTATTTTTTTATATACATTTTATGATTTTTTAAAAATAAATCTAGGTTATAATTTTTTTGATAAATTAATCAGAAAGGTGGAAAAAGTCATGCCACCTTTGTTGTAAATTGAAAGGCGGGATCCCCACTACTCACCTTGCCTATCGTAAATGCGGATTTATTGCATGGAAAAGGCTGTAGGGTGATCCCTCCATTTTCCTAACATAAAGAAAAAGGCGGGTTTTGTGATGTTTCCTTTCCCCGAAGCCCCTATAAAAGTTAACCTCCACCCTCACTCTGAATTATTTTTATCTCTCTAACTTCCACTCTCTCTCTATAATAATAACAGTGGTTCTTCTTTGTGCTTGGTGATTTTGGTGGCCTAAAAGGAGTGTTAGTTATTGAGAAGATTCATTTAGAAGTATTTTTTTACTTATTTTTATTTTAATTATTTATTTATTTTATTTTTTAGTAAGTTCAAAATATGTAATTTACTTACTAGTTTAGTTAGTCTGATATGGTCTCTAAAAACAGATTTTATTACCAATGATTAATTATAAATTATCTAATGTATAAGTTAGAATCGAAGATGATTACATAATGATTAGTAGATAATGACTAACTGATGAATACAATGTTAATAAGTATTGATTAAGGAATAATTAATTAATGATTAAGTAATGGTTTACTAATCATTACATAATTAATAAAGAATGATTATACAATGATTAAATAATGATTAAATAATTATTATTCAATGATTCTGTAATGATTAATGATTTACTAACTAATTCTTAAAGAATGATACTAATGATTAATGAATTCTTAACTAATGACTAAATAAGGATTAAATAAGGATTAAAGAATTATTGACTAATGATTAAATAATGATTAACTAATGATTAAATATTTATTAACTCATGATTAAAGAATTATTGACTAATGATTAAAAACTAAAAACTATTAGTTAAAGAATGCCTAACTAATGATTAAATATGTATTAGATAATGATAAACTGGTGATTACAAAAATATTAAATAATGACTATAAATTATTAATTAATTATGAAAAAATTATTAAATAATTATTAAATAATGATTTACTAAATATTAACTACTAATAAACTAATTATTTAAGATTGGTTAATTAGTGATCAACCAATGGTTAATTAATGATTAACCAATGATAAAATATTGATTAACTAATGATTAAAAAAGATAAAATAATTATTAATAATTATTAATGAATAATTAAGTAATGACTAACGAATGATTAACTAATGATTAAGTATTGTTTAACAAATGATTAAAAAATGATTTATTAATGATTTACTAATGATTAAATACTTATTGACTAATGATTAATGAATTATTAACTTATGACTGAATATTGAATAATTAATGACTAAATAATGTTTAATTAATGACTAAATAATCATTAACGAATGAATAAATAATTATTAAAGAATTATTAAATATTGATTAACTTATAATTTATGAGTGATTAACTAATGATTAACTAATTGTTAATGATTTTTTAAATAATGATTAATGAATGATTAACTAATAATTAAATTCTGATTAACTAATGATTAAATAAGGATTAAATAACTTTAAAATACATATTAACTAATGAGTAATGAATGAATAACTAATGGTTGAAAAATGATTAACTAGTTGTTGAAGAATGATTAAGTAATGAATTACTAATTCTTAAACAATGATTAAAGAATAATAAGTAATGATTAAGTAATTATTGACTAATTAATAAAAAATTATCAAGTAATGATTAGTTAATGATTAACTAATGATTGAATAATGATTGAAGTGTGATTAACAAATTATTAAAGAATAATTAAGTAATGATTAAAAAATGAAAAATGAATGATTAAATAATTATTAACTAATGATTAAATATTGATTAACTAATGATTAATTACTGATTAACTAGTGATTAAGAAATAATTAAAGAATTATTAACTAATGATTAATGAATATATAACTAATAATTTAAGAGTTAATAGATAATTGTTAGGTAATCATTAAATAATGATCAACTAATGACTAAAAATTGATTAAATAATAATTACTTAATGATTTACTATTACTTAACTAGTGATTATATATAAAGTAAATATTTTTTATTTATTAATGAAGTAATAATTAAATATTAAATAATTATTTATTAAGTTATAATTAATATATGATTAATTAATGATTAAATAATGATCATGTAACGATTAATTAATGATTCAATATTGACTAACTTGGGATAAACATAGAATAAACATAGGATGAAAGATGAAAAACTGGATGATAAAGAGGCTCAACTACACACATGATTTGTTATTATAGTGATTTATATTATTCATACCTTATTGACGTCGTGGTTCTTTACTCTTGATGGATATGTTTTAGATGAATCACATTCTCTTTAAAACCCATTGAACATACCTTTATGAATGTTAAAAAATTACACTAAAACACATCAGTGTCAGCTTCTAGGATATAATAAAATGTTCAAAAATTTTGTATCATAAAGGTCATGTGGTTATTCAACCAATAAAATACCTTTCTAGATACTATATATGGATGTGTCTCTGGCATAGATGTACCTAGGTGTAAAACCAGAAAACCCCACATTGATTTAGACTAAATTGGGAACTTGTGCATGATAATGGGAATTAGTGCCCAACTGGTTTTACACTCCTAGGTAATATGATTTAGATGATTCATATTATCTTTATAAACTCTGAACATACCTTTATGATGATTTAAAATTGTATTATGATACATTCGTGTCATCTTTTGGGATATAAAAAGTCAATCTATAATTTCAATATAATAAAGATTGTTTGGTCAACCGTCAATGTCAATAGTATTTAAACTATAATAATCTTGATCAAAAAACATTTTTCACACACAGAATCATGTTTTCCTTTGTCTATAAAAATGAGGAGTTTATTCAAACTGAGCAAGGAGCTTCTTATATGACATAACCAACAACAATGGTTAAGTCATCCTATTGTATAACCCTAAGTGAACTTCCAAAAAGAATTCATGGTTATTTAAATCTGGGAACTAATCAGGAGATCAATTCTATTATCTAGAGAAATTTTGAATTCTTGGCTACACTATGGAATCTAGCTTTCCCATTGGCTGATGATGAGCACTAGATATAATAATTTTTTTCCGAGTGGTCAGATAGTTCTATGATGGAGTTATATGCTGATATTTCTAATGTATAATTACAATGACCAATTGTATGAAGAGGTATACATACACATGTGGTAAAATAAGTTCCATACCAAGAGATTGAGGATATTCCATGTGATGTTTAAGAGGAAAACCTACCTGATATTCTAGATATACATATAAATCTGACTTTTAATGAGGAAGTTTATAATGATGGAATAGACAGAGACAAAATAATGATAAGGAGGGAACAAAATAAGTTGGGGAGGAATTTTCTTGAAATATAGTTGTTCTACAATAGCCTCATCCCAGAATAAATCATCCACAATTATTTTTATCTTGGTCGGAAGTAATGGAACATTTTCCAAATTTTGACTACTATATTCTAACACTTTCAACTGAGTTTTTTGGAGTTGAAGTGGATAAGTTTAGTGAGTCCAAACAAATTTTTTGTAATGATTTTCCAGGTAAGTATTTATTAGAAAAAATAATAAAAAGATTTCACATAGAGAAGCATTACATATATCTAGTATTGGAATCAAGCCATAAAAAATGAATCATAAAATGTGATAAATATGGGGATGATTTTAGATTCCACATGGGGGTGATTCCAAACATTTCATTTGGAGGTTAGAGAATATTGAGGATTAATGAAGCTCAAACTTACATTTAGCCAAACCTGACACAAGTCCATAATTCATTGGACGATGAATTTATTTTATCTATTGTATTAGATATGATTAAGACCTACTAAGATGTTCCTATATCCCTTGTGTAAGAGTAGAAACAAAAAATTATTGGAACATTTCAATATGGAAAATACAATGGCATATTATTGATTATTGAAACCCAAGATGGAAATTGTTCATGCCTTCTAACTACATTATCCATTATCGAGAATGAAAAAATTGAATCATAGAGTTGGTTTTTGGAATGTTACAACAACCATTCCCCCACATTCGGGGTGTCTCTTTTATATCTTATCAACATTAGGAAATCAATGACACAATCAATTTGGTTCCTAATTCTTAGAGGCCCCCAAAAGCACATCATTAGTACTACATCAGACCCATTTTTAGTAATGTATGAAAAAAATTCCATAATGATCATATGAAAAATGAAATCACAAGGCTTGGTATTCAATGTATTTATTTATTTTCACTATTTCAATATAAAGAAAAAAATAATTTCTATAAATACGATCACTTATATGTAGTATATGAGATGAAAAAATGAGGTTTTGGACAATTTTTGAACAATTACTCATGGATACTCAATAAGTGTATGATTATATGATGTGTATTCAAAAAGAAAAATAGAAATTGACATATGAAGGTAAAAAGAGGTATGAAAACATTACCAGAAACATTGTGGATTGAATCAATGGTGTCTTCAATGTGATTCAAAAGTTATCTATAATTTCCCAAGTTTAGGAGACATTTTATTGTTGTGTAAAATACATAATTGATATAAAAAAAACTAGCCTTAAATTGGGTTCATTAGGGGATAAGTTACAAAAGACACTAGCAACAATATATTTAAAATAACATTGAAGAAAATTCTGCTTATCAAGTATGAATTTTCAACCAAGAAGACTCTCAATTTTAAGTTCCAGAGTGTCTGGACCCCATCAAAAATAGCAGTGGTGTTAAAATGGTGGTATTAGTAGAATAAATACAATATAAATGTGGAAAAATCTATGCATTATAGTTTGTATGCACATACAAACTCTCAACATATACATCTTCAAACATATCACGAGATTCATATGTTGATATAGTGCATTGTCTAGACACCATTTCTAACTGTTATGCTGCACCATGGGCACCTATTGGGGAGTTTAAATATTTTCCAGTTCTTGAATACTACCAAATATTGATACCTAACATCAAAAGGCTGAATAAATGAGGGAGACCAAAGTCTAGAATGATACATAATGAGATGTACATGCCTCATGAACAATGGATACATTTGAGATGTGACATATGTCATAAAAAATTTCATAACTGGATATAATGCCTTAAAATTGCTTGATTAAGTTTACAATCTCATATTTAATGATGTATCGTATTCAATGATGTCATTTCATATTATTAATTACATGTTGATAATATAAAATCCTTCATTTTTTATAACTTTTTTACATTTTTGGATACTTTTAATTTCAAATAAGAACAAGCCTTTCATATTCCCATTATAAGAAATATGAAAAGTACATGTTAGGTGAAATTAAAGCATAACACAAAAATATATGGCTAAACCATATAGCAAGAATTTTATAAAATAATCATGAAACATACCATTATATAGGAAATAATAAATTAATTACAAAAAACAACATTTGAGATCTTTCATATTAGTTAAAGTTAAACTAAGGTTGTTTTGATTTATAAAAACACATTTTTTCTTTGTGATATCAATGTTTGTTAGAAAACAAGTTTTGTTTGAAAAGTTATGTAAAAATAAGAGAGAACATAAAAACTATTTATTTATCCCTGAAGAAATGAAAATTATGATCATATAAAGTGAAATGGATAAAAAAACCCCATTAAATAACACATGAATACTTTAAAAAAGACATGAAATACCTTGAAATTTTTAACAAAATATATTCTAGATGAGATGATATTATCTTTAGAAGGGAATTAAAATCCAACATATTTTTTAGTGCTAGATTAATAGCTTCTTCCAAAGGGATGTACATAATTTTTGAAAATATTAAATATTTTTACCTTCTAAGGAAAAGAATCCCCATATGGTGAATATTTCATTATAAGGACATATTCTTTTAAAATTAAAAAGTAAAGTACGTCACTTTGTAAGATGTTATTAATCCTCAACATATAAATAAGCTGGATTTTACTTCACTTTCGAAGTCAGGCTCATCTCGTCCAAACTATATTCTATTTAAAAATGAAAATGTATTTATTGTCTATTGTAAATAATTAATTTGTCATTTAAGTGGTTTGTTCATGTCCATTTAAATTTATATCATAATAATTTTCAATTTATCATGGATAAAAAAATTGATTTGATGTTTTCTCTTCTTTTTACCACACATTACAAAATATTCCTTGAATTAGATTCTAATAAACTATTAGATAACAATGAAAAAATGTATATATATAAAATTTTATAAAACCTTATCTTTCAAAAAACCCTTTCCTAAGTAAAAAATATATCTAAACCTACTTTAGAAATATTATTTGCGAAACCTAAAGACATGACCTTTAATTTGGTAAAAAAACATCCTTAAATAATGGAAATAGACAAGCCATGTATTACATTCAACTAGTCATAAAATTGACGAAAATAATTTTATACTAACATTTCACAATTAAGAATTATTTAATTATTTTACATAATGATGGAGGATACTACAATACTCATAGGGATGTGTAGGCTTTTTTCACATGATGTGATGGTGGGGATTGAGGTTCAATTGATAAGGGTGTGTTATGCACACCATTATCATCACATTCTTATTCCATATACCATTATACCGTATTAAAATCGTTTTAGATTCTATGAAATTTTTGTGTCATATTTTACATTGGTTGATGATCACCTACTTGATTCCCGCAATGAGAGAAGGAGATTACATACACACAAAATTCACTAGTCTGAGGGAGATTTGACCATCACCCTTGAGGATGTGTAATTTTTGATCGGTCTTCCTATCCAGGGGATGAAATTATAGGACCCACATACGGAGACAAGAAAAAACTTATATAGAGATTTCTAGGCATCAGCATTTTTTGTATGATGATTCTATAGATGGAGGATTGATATCTATGAGGTGTCTTGAGATGCACCTCACACAGTTATCTGGGGACGCTGATGAGAAAACTATCATGTGTCATGCCCATGCATATATCTTATGGATCATTGGAAGGATATTGTGCACTGATCACTCTAGTATTCTTGTACACCTGATGTATAGAGGAATACTAGAGGATTTTTATCTGGTTAATTGATACGGCTGGGGAAATTCATGCTTGACATACACATACAGAGCCTTATACATAGCATGATACTCATATTGTACTTATCTCATGGGATGTTTCATCCTTATTTAGATGTGTGAACTGAAGCACATACCTCCCCTATACACTATTTTATCTAGCCTAGAGATACATATAGATTTGATGCATGATTCTTCATGTGGATGATGGTATTACCACTCATATCAATTAGTTTATGATGCTATCAGGAGTCATTTAATATAATTTATGATTATTTATCACTTTCAATGTATTATTTTATAGGTGGAGTAAGGGAAAATAATTCATCTAGGATCTAAGACATAATTTTGGTGCATACCATCTCATGTTGGATATTCTACCACCCACAGATGTAAGTATATACAATCATTCATTAACTAAACAATTTCATAATATCATAATTTTAGGTTTTTAGTAATTTTTTTTGAAAATAAATATCATTTCCTTTTAGATTACATGGATTTCTTACTAGTATTTATTAGACCATTTCCCTCATAATTCAGTATTGGAATTCATGATGTGATGGATGCAATTCATCTCATTCAATTTCATATTATTTTGTGGAACCATCTTTATAGAGTCGTGAACCAGTTTGGCTGTTTTCAATGTATTCTATTTCCATTGAGATAGTCACTAGTGCTTCTTGTTAGGAAGCTCACATAGAGGAAGTGTAAAGACATGACCCCATTTTCTTAGAGTCGATGCTTTATTTCATTAAATTGGATATAAAAAGGAAGACACATACTAAAGAACTGAATACACTACTACAAATGCGCCTTTTAAAAGCGCTAAAAATGGCCTTCAACAGCTATAGAAAAGTGTTGTTAACGACGGTGAAGATAAAGGGGGGTTCCCCTTTATCAGCGCTCCAAAAAGCACTAATAAAGACCCCTTTTATCAGCGCTAAAAAAAAGCGCTGATAAAAGGGGTATTTTATCAGTTCACATAAGAAGCGCTGATAAAAGGGTCCTTTATCAGCACTTTTTTTAGCGCTGATAAAAGTAAAACAAATTTAAAAAAATAAAAAAAAAATAAAAAAAAATAAAAAAATCCTCCCAATCGGGGGGATTTTTTAGCACTTGAGCCCCCTTTTAACAGCACTTTCCAGCCCCTACCGTGCCTTCATGCACTACCCTCCACCCTATATCAGTGCTACACCCACCCCCTTTATCAGCGCTAGCCCTCGAAATCCACCCCCATGCGCGCGCCCTTGCCTCCACCAAGATTTGTTCTTGAGACCTCCCCCTTGCGCGCCTAAAGCCTTTACCACTCTGCCATATTGATTTGTCCTCCAGTTAATGACATATCTATTTTTTAATATATATATTTAGTTATATTTATTAATATAGTAATATATAGTTATATTAATATATATACAGTTATATTAATATATATATTTATAGTGATATTAATATATATATTTATAGTTATATCAATATATATATGTATTTATATTAATATATATATACTTAGATTAATATATCAGTATATAAATATTTATATATTGGTATTTTAAATAAAATGGACATTAGTTATTATTTAGATAAAGATTATATATTTTATTATTTATATTTATAATTAAATTTTTATGTGTGAATATATAAAAAATCTGTATATATTGTTATATATTTGATTATAAATAGCAGTTCATTATAGAAAACATTAAAATTTCAAAAACCTAATATCAATATGAATTTAATATCTTGGAATAAGTTTATAACCCACCAAAAAATCCAATAATATTCCCTTAAACGAGGTTGAAAATCCTCAAAATGTTAAAAAATCGGGGTATCTCGACTAAAAACTCAGTTTTGGAGGCCTTCTTGGCCTTTTTGGGCATGAAAAACCTCTATTGGGGAAACCTAAGTTAGAGAGGAGTAGAGCTCGTCGCATGCTTTGATTTGATATGTGGTAGAGCTCAAACGGACACCCGGATAAAAAGTTATGACGATTTGAAGTTTGAGTTGCGTTTTCAACATATTTTGGATATTTTTTTTAATTTTTTTTTATTTTTTTAGTCTTCAAATTGTTATTAAATTACTATTACTCCATAATAATTATCAAATTATTAATTAAAAATATTTTTTTAATTTTTTTATAAGCGATTTTTACTAAATATCTTATATATTAAGTGTAACTGTATATTTATACTTATTTAAAATATATTTAAAATTATATTTAAAAAATATATATTATATTTATATCAATATAACTATATCTATATATTAAAATGTTAAAATATTTTTTAATGATTTTTTTGGAATTAGACCCTTTATGAGTGCTTTTAAAAAAAACAATGATAAAGACCCCCCTTTATCAGCGCTACTAAAAAAAGCGCTGATAAAGGCATACGTTTATTAGTGCTTTTTTAGCGCTGATAACAGTACCCCCTTTATCACCGCTTTTTCGTTAGCGCT
This sequence comes from Viscum album, assembly GCA_963277665.1. Classification (NCBI taxonomy): domain Eukaryota; kingdom Viridiplantae; phylum Streptophyta; class Magnoliopsida; order Santalales; family Viscaceae; genus Viscum; species Viscum album. The sequence goes on along the minus strand of OY728138.1, from coordinate 1,526,970,081 downwards.
GATAAAGGGTGGCACTCTCCTTGCCCCGTTTTGTGGTAGTGATAGTTTAGTAGTTTTGGAAGACCAGATAAAAACTAAGTTCTGTAATATAAATTTGAAAGGAAAAAAATATAGAAGATCCATTAGTATCTCCCATAACATCTAGATTATCCCCCCACGTCATTAAAAATATACATCTTCACATTTTCATAAAAAAACCTAAAAAAGGGGTGAGCTCAGATGACCAATAAAGTTAATTAAAATAGAAAAAGAATAAATAATAAGGCATGATGAATAATTAAAAGTACACATTCCATTAAACCATAATCTTGAGCATAATATGATAGGAAATAAAATATGATTAAATAATTTCATAATAAAACATGAAAGTGGATATTATACATGATTAATAATCACATGGACTATCCATTACAAGATTCGTAATGAGGGAATGCAGAATTTCAGACATAATAATCACACCATCAATTCCTTAGCCAAGACACCATACAAAATGGATAAAATGCCAAGCTAGTTTGTTTCATGAGACCTACTGATGCATCGAGAGGCTATATAAGGTGCTACCCATAACTTAATAATTCTAATTCATTCCACATATGAACCGGGATTAACATAAACCAAATATACAAATTATATCTAAATAACATTCCCCAATCATTAAACATATTCACTAACAATTCTGAGTAGGATAGTTAATGGTATCATGATAGAACATCCGTAGTCACACTGATCATAAACTATTTAATAAAATATGTAAGATGATAAACATATGAGATAAACCTCAATAAAAAATAAAATTCATCATAGGGGTTGAAATATATGAAAATAATCTAATAAAATCCTTGAGGTGGTCTTGAGAGAAATACCATTTTTACATTTCAAATAATAGTTTATTTTGAAAAACCATTTATATTTGTCCTAATTGATTGTATAAAATCATAAATGAAAAAATAAAATTTTTAATGAAAAAATTATAAATTTTAAAACAATAATATATTATCAAAACTGATTATGGATGGTACATGATGACTGTTAAGAAATTAAGATGTCCCTTTAATAGGGCTTATATATTAATAATAATTGAGAAGGGAACCTTATAAAACATGAGTTTCACCACAAAAAATATAAAATTATCACAATACAGGATTTTATAAAATTTATCATAATATTTAAGAACTATATAAAATAAATGAATAATAACATTGGTTTATAGAGGATGAAAGCTTAACCTGGATGAAAATGGAGGTTTTGGAAGAACACCATTACCTTATGTTTGAATGTGTTCTACACTTGACCTTAACATACTGGATAGTATAATTAATTAATTAATTAATTAATTAATAACCATATATTCATGAATTTTATTATGTTAATTTATGGACTTTTTAATGAGTTATAAGATAAAAATTTATTTCTCAAATGTGTTCGTTTCTGAAGACTTCACGGTCGGTATTCTCGTATATGAGTGTGGAGGTTCATGTGGAATGGATATAATTCTCCAGAATTGAATTTATATATTATTAATGAACATCCATAAGTGTAATTGGTATTATGTATTTTCTTCATGTATGAGGTTGAATAATTAGAAAACATGTTAATGATAATGGTTTAGCTTGATTTAAGCGGGTTTTCAATCAAAATGAACTAGCTTTGTTCTATTACATTATTTCATGTATATATAATGGTTTTAGAACTTTAAAAAATAAATAATACATATTTTAAAATCCGTTTCAACCATAAAAATGGTATCATGACCATCCTTGAAGGATAAATTGGAGAACAAAGGTTCATCGCCCATGAAGGTTGTAAATCAGCACCTCCTAGATGATGATTTCGTTTTTAAAATAAAAGAGAGTGAGATAGTAGTTTGATGAGGGATATTCCATTAACATGATTTCATTCTAGTATATATCAGATATTGGAGTTATAATGATAATTGTTATAGAGGTGGTGAGTATAATATATGAAAATAAATTGAAAATTAAATAAAAATAAAACGGAAGAGGGTTAACCCCTTGAATTGTCCACCTTGAGAACCTCCGTGGGGAAATGGGTTATGGTATTTTGTTAAGAACACTAGATCATGGAAATGGGGAGACTCTAGGGAAGATGGTTTGGCTGAAAATTTACAATCATAATGTGTTAGAGTATTTAGGATAAGATGGGTGAGGGTTATTTTTTATAGTGGAGGTCTGGAGTGATTTTTGAATATTTAATTCAATTGTTTATTATTTTGGCTGAAAACTATTAATAGTTTGAGATTTATTATCAAATATGTTAAAATGATGAAGTCATGTTCAACATTTTGGTTCTTAAATCGTTAATGACTCATGAAATAGTGTATTTTTCTTCTAATGTACATAAACCATAAATTATTGTATTTTACTATTCACCAAGAATTCAAGTATTTTAGAAAAATCCCAAAAATTCACCACGACCATTTTTCAATGATTATAATTAAAAAATGGACTCAATTTTATCAAAATAATTTTATAAATATGCGAAATTTATTTTTTAATTAAAATAATTATTTACTTCAAAAATACAGGTTTTAAATTTAACACTAATTTTCTAATAATTTAAAAAATAACTAAGGTATCATAAAATTATCCCAAAATCATAAGAAAAAAAATTCATTTATGAATCCATTTTATGAAAATTAATTTTCATTTAAATTATTTTAGTAATTATAAAATTGTAATTATATATTTATGATTTATAAAAATACCAACACATAAATATGAATTTTTAAAATATTCACATACTTTAATTATGATAAAATTATACCATACATTCACTTATGAGATGCCTAAATTTTATTTATACATTCATGGGTGAGGTTACTATTTATTAGGATGATATACTATTCATAAGGGTTATGTTACTATTTCTAAGGGAAAGTTATTATTTCATAAGTATGTGTACCTTAATTTCTTTAAATACCTCTTATTTTATTCATTATTCATTTATAATGTTTGTATTGAGTTTTATAAGTGACTATATGTGATCTAAACCATATGAAATAAATATAGGAAGGGGAGTTCATTAACAGAGTTCTAGGGCATTACATTCTCCCTTCCAATAAAAATTTCATCCTCAAAATTTTCACAATTTCAACTCACAAAAAGATTTGTGTAGTTCTTCATCATAAGTTCCATAGGCTCCAATGTCACCTCTAAATTTTTTTGATTTTCCAAAGTACCTTTACCAGCAATGTAATCTGATTCTTTAACACCTATTTTTAGTGTCCAGAACCCATATAGGATCTTCGTACTAAGATAAGTTAGTTTTCAATTCTATAATTTCATAAAAGAATATGGAATCAATTTTTTCCTGTAGAAATTCAAGGAGAAATTTCCAAAAGATAATCCACAAATCCAATTATCTCTTAAATTTCAAAAGTTCCAATGAACCTGGGGATCAATTTCCTTTTCTTCTCGTATATTATAACACCCTTCCACGAAGATACTTTTAAGAAAACATGATCTCCCGCCAGAAATTCCAAATCCTTAATTTGATTATCATCATATATCGGTTTCCTACTTTAAGCGTCTTTGATATGGGTTTGAATAATATTTAAATTTTGTATTGTTTCCTCTACAATATTTGGGCCCACAAGCTTCCTTTCATCAACTACATCCCAAAATGTTGGTGTATATCATATCATTCCTTACAATGATTCATATGATTCCATTTGAATACTTGAATGAAATATATTATTATAGGAAAACTCCTACATAGGTAAATACTCATCTCACATACCTTTAAAATAAATTGATCATGATCTCAACATGTCTTCTAATGTTTGGATTGTCCTTTCTGACTTCCTGTCAGTTTGAGGGTGATAAGAAGTACTCAAATGATGTTCAATATTCAAATATTTCTGAACTCATTTCGATAATTTTAATTTTAATCGTGGATTACGATCAGACACAATGAAAAGAGGTTCTCCATGATGTCTTGAAAAATTATTCATATAGAGTCATTCAAGGAACTCTAGTGGAAAATCCTCCCTTCGTGAGAGTAAATGTTCATATTTGGTAAGTTGATCAACAATTAGCCATATTGCATGATTCCTTCTTGGAGTTTTGTGTAATCCAAATACTTTAACCAAAGTATTGTCATCACATTTCCATATAGGAAAAGGAAGAGTCTTCATGACTCCTCTAGGACTTTTTATTTCATTCTTCACCTATTGATAGAGTAATCATCTTGATACATAATCATCAATTTCATGCTTCATATTATCCCACATGAAATGTTCCTTCAAATATCTATACATCATATTGCTACCAGGGTGTATAGAGAAATTTAAACTATGGGAATCATCAAATAACTCCCTTTTTAGCTCGGGTATAGAAGAAACATAGCCTCTTCCTAAATTTTCGAATTCCACCTTGTCACAAGAAGTCTTCCAACTTACCATAATTCACAACATTAATTTTCTTTTGAATATTCTCATAATTATATTGAGAAATTTTAATTATTTCAAATAAAGATTATTTGGAATCCAATTGGAAAAGTAAGGATGTTTCACCTTCTTTTATAATTCACACATACATATTTACTACATCCATGAACATAGGATCTATTTACATTCACATTTAGTTCAGAACTCCATGTTCTCTCTTTCTCAATGTATTGACTACCATAATTTCTTTTCTTGGGTCACTACAAAAAACAACAACAGATTAACAACAGTTTTTTAGAAGGGGTTATGAACTACCCCCTCAAAATTTATTTTGGAAGGGGTAATACACCACCCCTTCAAATAATCAAATTTAGAGGGGGTTAAAAACCTCCTAAAAAATTTAGCATTTTTTCATGGTAATATTTGGTTGGATTTTAGTGGTAGTTGTATCAAAACCACCGCAAATATAATAATTAATGGCTCTATATGTTCATATGTTTTTAGAGGCGCTATATATATATATATATTATTTGTTTGGATATATATTAGATGCTATATATATATAATTAAAATTATTTTTTAAAATGAAATATTGGGGGTTTACAACCCCATCTAATCTCTTAAATTAGAGGGGGTCCATGAACTATCGTTAATCCCTTAGATGAGAGGGGGTTTTGAACCCCTTCTATTTTAAGAAATTGGAGGGGGTTTGGACCCCCCTCCCAATTTATGACATCAGAGGGGGATTTCATCCCCCAACTAATTCAAGAATTTAAAGGGAGTTCATTAACCACCATTAATCCCTTTGATTTGAGGGTCTTTTAAACCCTTCTTAATGTTTATTTATTTTTTAAAATTAATATCATATAAATTAAAATTTTATAAAATGCTTTTTGGTGCCCATGTGTGTGTGTACACACACACACACACACATATATATATATTACAAAAAAATGTTATATAAATGTATTTGAATGCATTATAAACATATATATATATATAAATACATCATATAAATGATTAAAAAAATACATATACAAATATAAAATGTATACTTATATAAATATTGGCATACATACTATACATGTAATTATAAATATATTAATTTAAATATATAGAATTTATATACGCTTTTATAAATACCATACATTTATATTATGATTTATATTATACATATATTATATTAAATATATTTTTACTGTATATTTGTGTATAAATAAATTTATATTATATTTTCTATACAAAAAAATAAAATATAGAAAAAATTAAATATAAATATATATTATATATTATATATTTATATTATATATATTCTATTATAAATGTTTTATTACATATAAATTTATGTATATTGTTTAATTATTTTATATATATTTCATCATACCATATTAATTATAAATTGATTTAATATATATATATATCATTTAATTATATTATATATTTCTAACTATATGATAGTATTTAAGTTTATTTATATGTATACATAAGTATAATTGTATAATTATATGTACATTTATATATATATATTAATTTTTATAAATTGTCTTTCATATAATATTAATTATATATAAAATAAAAGCATGAACATATTATATAAATATAGACATATATATAATTTATTTAAAAAATAAATCTTATAAAAACTGAAGCTTGTAGTTTTTTTATATTGAAATAACAATAAATATATTTAAAAAAATATGTTTTTTTGATTTTATATTATATATAATTAATATTATATGATAGAAATTATATATATATATATATATCAATGTACACAATATTATACAACAATCATATATATTAATGTGCGTAATAATAAATATATGTATTGAAATACATTATATAAATATTTGTATAAATTTTACTTAATATAATATTAATTATATATTTGTGTAAATTGTGTTTCATATTCCACTATATAAATATTTGTATAAATTTTATTTCTTATATAATATTTTTCTAAATGGTATTTCATGTAATTTTAATTATATATAATATAATACAATTCATACAAATAAATATATATTAATTTACATAATAATAACTATATTTATTAAAATAAAAAATATAAATATATTTTTAAAGGCTTAATATAAATATATTAAATAAATACTTATATATATATTATATATAAATAAATATGTACATAATATATAAATATGTATTTATGTATATCAATAATTTACATAAAATATATTTATAAATATATAAATATATTTGTATATAGATAACATGAATAGAATTATAAAATATATACTCAAATGTATATGTATAAATACATAAATTTATAATTTAAAATGCATATATTAATTTAAATAAATATATATGTATTTAAATTCTATTGAAATAATATTTATTTTCATTAATTTCATAATATATATAAATACAATGATATGTATATATAATAACTGAAGCCAACTGCCATAGTGGAAAGGTCACTGCAGGTGTATCTGGGAGGTCAGGGCTTCAAAACCTGCCAGTAAAAATATATTTAAAAATTTTGCAGGGGAGGGTTTCACTAGTGAATTAGAGATGATGGGGGCACTGGGGAACCAGACTGTGGGAGGAGTTGTGTGGGGGGACCGGATGGCAGGCATCATGGGGGTCGCGTGGGGGGACATGATGACGAGCGTAGCATGGGTGGGGACACCGCGTGGGGCAGGGACGGTGGTACGGGGGTCATGAAAGGGGACAACGAGGGGACCAGTGGAGAATTGGACAATGGTGGGTTGTGCGGTGGAGAACTAGGCTGGAATGGCAGGGTGAAAAGGGATGGGGTGAATAGGAGAGGGCAGAATTTGTGTGAACTGTAGGGGGAGGTGCGTGGACTTGAGGGAGGGTTGGGGGTGCACACGATTTAAAAATTTCTAATATTATATATAGTATGTTCCTTCAACAACCTCTAATATGATTTATTTTGAGGGGGTTTTAACCCCCTCTAAATAAGAGCATTAAATAGAGGCAGTTGTAGGGACTGCCTCTAATAGATGCAGGCACATTAGCATCGGTTCCTTATAATTGTCGCTAACCTATTTAGAAGGGGTTATAACCCCTTATAATCTAAAAAATATCCACTTATAATTGGGTATTTTTTTGTAGTGGGTGATAGTGTATTGAACAATAATAATCCTTACACAACTCGAGCCATCACATTTGCCTCATATTGAGTTCTTACTATGAGAATATAAATTTCAATCTCTTTTGATTTATATATATATATCCCATCATTCACCATAGCGATAATTTCTCCATATCTTTAGAGAAAATATTACAGCTACTATCCCATGATCATAAGTTGGATATTTTTGTTCATGATTATTTAACTACCATGATTCATAAAAAATAACTCTATCATTCATCATAAGAAAACATCAAAGTCCTTTCATTGATGTATCACTATAAATCAGAAATCTATCATTCCCTGATGGTAGACTCAATATTATAGAATTTACTAATCTCCAAGTCAATTCTTCAAAACTTTATTCTGGTTATTTTGTCTGTAATAACTTAACCCATTTACAAGTAATCTTGGTTAAAAAGTTACAAAATCAGAAGATGTTTTGAATGAAATTTCGATAATAACATGACAAACCAATAAAACTATGTACCTTAGTTATATTCATTGGAGTAGTCTATTCTTGAGTAGCCTCTATCTTCACATGATCAACTGAGATTCCATCTATAGAGACAATATGGCTAATAAAATAAACTTATTGAATAAAAAATTCACACTTTCTAGACTTCCCATATAATTCATTTCTTCTAAGATTCTTCAAAACAATCTACAAGTGATTCACATGATCTTTATAGAATTTGGTGTATACCAAGAAATCATAAATTAATACCACAAAATATTCATCAAGAAATTCCATGAAAACTCAATTCATTAGCTACATGAAAATATAGGTTGTATTAGTCAATCCAAATGGAATTACAGTAAACTCGTAATGTCTATACCAGGTTTGAAATGATGTTTTATTAATATGTTCCTTCCTCAAACACAATTAATGATATCCATATCAAAGATAAATAATTGAAAAATATTGGTCTCCATTAATTTGATCAAGTAAATCATTAATGCGAGGAAGGGGATATTTTTTCTTCATGGTAATTGAATTGGTTTCTCTATAATTAATGAACAGCCTCATGGATACATCTTTCTTTTGACAAAGAGAATATTTACTCCCCATGGAGAAATACTAGTGATAATAAATCCTTTTGCACTCAAATCCTCTAGTTTTTTCTTATGTTTTACTAATTCCATAGTGGACACTATATAATAATCCTTTGATATAGGCATTCCACCCAGAATTAAATTAATAAAAAACTCAATTTACCACTCTGGAGGATGTTCAGGTAAATCCTCTAGAAATACAGTGATATATTCTTTCACAATATATACATACTTTATTTTGAAATTTATTTCCTCACTTATATATATTGCATTCTCATCCTCCCCAATAATTTCATTTAGTAGAGCTACTAAGGGTGGATCTAGATGAGAATCAGATGATGATTTTCCTTCTCTAATGATATGGGATTATATATAGTTAAAAAATTATAATTTTCTTCTTATTTCACTATATTTTCACATAATAATTTGAAAGCTAGTCCAAAACAAGGATTATATCAAATTCAATCATAGGTATGATGATATGGTTCGAAACTAAATCACATTTATGTGCCATAAGGGGGACTGATCAACACATCTTTATTAAAATGATACTTACCTTAGGAGTTTTGATTGAAAACTCCTTTATTAAATCAAATTTTAAATATCTAATTTTCATGGAAAATTGGGAAGATATAAAATAATTTAGTGATCCATAATCATATAAACCATTGTCTAATTTTGAGGAAATGATTAAAGTACCTTCCACCACAACATTAGGAATCTCAACCTCAAGAGTTGTGGTCACATAATCTTGTCCTTTGTCCCATGGCCTTTATTGTGGAATGTTTCTGTGATGCTTATGAAAAAAATTGCATAATGTCCCATCCCTTTCCAATTGTAACATTGACCATTGGTATCATCTTTCATTTCCTTGAAATAATATACTTGGTGGCATTTTCCTCAACAATTGTAACAAACACCCATACCCTTCAAGAAAGTACCAAGGTGTTTCTTCCCACAATTATCATAGGATGGAAAATTAATAATTACCTTATTCCCCTATTCCTTATTTCCATTTCTAGATTGTTTAGAAGACCACTTCCTCTATTTCATTAATTTATATTCATAATACATAGAGAATTTATTTTATTTCTTGATATCATATGAGACAATATCTTCATATGTTGTGAAATTTTTGGAGACAAGTTCTATTTGGAGGAATGGGTTTAAACCATCAAATAATAAATCAATATTACTCCTTGGATTAGGTATGTAGTCTAAAACATTCCATTCTAATATTGTAAGTTTGGCTTCATACTTCTCAATATTTTGATCCTCGTTTTGTTTCAGACTGAAGAATTGTGTTTCCATATCCGCTCAATATTCGCAAGGAAAATGTTTTTCTTGGAAAATTTCATTAAAATGCATCCATTCCATTTTTTCAATCTATTCACTCTCCTTTTTTTTGAATCAGTGACCACTATTAATCAAAATATACCAATAGATGATAAAATACTATTAAAACCTTCTCCATTTCATTACTTCCCAAAGTGAGAAATATCTTCTATAAGAAAATTATCTACTTCTCTACTACATACGGGTTTATAGTCACATTAAATTATTGAGGTTGTTATAGAATAATGTGGTATAACATTTCCCCAATACATTTTGGATCTGGATGCTCCATACGAGTAAGGTTATTGTTCATAACCTAAGTCTGTTATCCTAGTATAGTTATAAGTTGGTCAACACTAGTCGCAACTCCGAAACCAACATAATTATCATTCATTGGAGGGAAATCCCTACATGGGATACACTCATTTATTAAGTTTCCATTCCTTCCACTAGGAACCATTTTTAAATAATGTCATACAATAGATTATGTTGTGACTCATAATGTATAATATCAACTATAAAAATACTTATTATAAATTGAAATCCTTTTCATAGTTAACCTCATAATCATAAACATGGTTTATTTGAAGAAAAATTTACTTTTATATCCTTCAGAATTTATTATAAAGAAAATGTGAATTATCCTAAGTATATCCTTCAAGAGTGTCAATATAGGTGCACAGTAAGACGTATTTTTGTATGCCAAGTTACCCAGAGTTCGGCTTGGAACAACTTGTCGATGTTGTTACTCTTAGGTACATCTATGGAAAAACCATATCCACTTTTAGTATCAAGACATTGTTGTATATCTAGAAAGACCCACATAATATATTACTTACCAAAATTCTAGGATTTTCTTATATTCTTAACCTCAATGTATATATTAGGGTTTTGTTCCCTAATATACATTTTCTAAATCTAGTTTCCATGTTTTCAACTAAAATTCATTTGATATCAACTATAATGACCTGAACCTAGTTTCCTTGATTCAGTGAATTATTTCATTACATTGGAATGTAAAAAAAGAATACATATCCTAAAGTACCTAATAGTTTATTAGTTTTGAAAATATAGATACAACATAAGTTTTACATTACAACATTGAATGGAAAAATAATATAGAAGATCCATTAGTAAATTCCATAAATCCTAGATTATCCATATGTGTCACTCAAAATATACATCTTCGCCTCTAGTTGAAAAATAAAACATAATAAAGGTCAGATCTCGGATTCTTATTAATGGTAATTAAAACAACAGAATCATAAATAATAAGGAATGTTTAATAACTAAAATTACACATGACATTAAAGAATAATCTTGAGTATAATATTGATGGAAATAAAAACTGACTAAATTATTCCCTAATAAAATATTTCTATGGATATTATAATAATAAAATAATAACATGTACTATCCATTATTAGATTCACAATGAGGGAATGAATAATTCCAGACATCGTAATCATACTGTCAAGGCCTTAGCCAAGACACCATAAATAATGGGTAAAAACCCAAGCTGGTTTGTATAACGGTACCTACCGATGCATCGAGGGTCTATAAGGGGCCCCACACATAAATTAATATGTATAATTAAATATTAATATTAATGGGGATAAAAATAAACAATATATACAAATTAAATGTAAATAAATTTTCTCAATCATTAAATATATTCACTAACCATTCTAAGTAGTATAGTGAATGGTATTAAGAAAGAACATCCATAATCAAAGTGATCATAAACAATTTAATAAAATATTGGGGTTGATAAACATAATATATAAATCTAAATAAATAACAATATTCAATATATGGATTTAAATAGATTAAAATACCTTAATAAAATCAATGAGGAGTTCTTGAACAAAATACCCTTTTTTACTTTTCAATGAAGTGTTCTTTTGGAAAAATCTTATGTATTTGTCATGATTTTTTTTGAAAAACCAAAAATGAAAAAATATAGTTTTTCATTACAAAATTAAATACTTTAGAACAAAAATGGAGTCTTAAAATATATTTTTCATGGTACATAAAAATGAGTAAAAAATCAGGGCGTTCCCTTTAATCGGGCTCGCATATCTGGAATAATTGAGAACAGAACCTTATAAATCATGTGTTTTCCCCAAAAAAGGTGAACCAATAAGAATACATGATTTTAGAACATATATAAGAATTTATAATAAGTATATGAAATAAATAAATAATTAAATTAGTGTATAGAAGAATAAATCATAACATGAATGAAAATTGAGTTTCTGGAAGAAAACACTTATCTTATGTCTGAATGTTTTCTGCACATGAATTTAACATCCTATATAATAAAATTAAATCAATAAACAAATAAATTAAAATAATTATTTTCATGTATTTGATTTATTATAATTTTATTATGTTCATTTTTGGCCTTTTTTATGAGTTATAAAATGACAATTTATTGCTTGGGAGTGTTCGTTTCCTTGGTTTTCATGGTCGATATACTAGTATATGAGTATAGATGTTCATGTGGAATAGAAATAATTCATCATAATTTAATTTATATAGTTTTAATGAACATATATAATTTTAATTGTTATTATGTATTATTTTGTTTCCATGTATGAGGATTAATCATTAGATAACATGTTAATGATAATCGTTTAGCATGATTTTAGCGGGTTTTCAATCACAACAAACTAGTTTTGTTCTATTATTTAATATTATGTATATATTTTGTTTATAAAACATAAAATTAGAAATAATACATATATTATAATCTTTTTCAGCCATAAAAATTCTGTAATGACCATCCTTGATGGATAAATTGATGAATGATGGTTCATCGTCCATGAACCTAGTAAATAAGCCCCTCTCGGGCGATGATTTAATTTTTAAAATAAATGAGATTGAGGTAGTAGTTTGAGGAAAAACATTCCATTAAAATGATATCATTATAGTATATAGATGATAATAGAATTATATTTATCATTTGTACATAGGATTTGAGTGTAATATAAGAAAATAAATTGAAAATGAAATTAAAAGAAAACGAAAGAGGGTTTTCCTCTTGAATTATCCTCATTGAGAACCACCTTAGGGAAAGGGGTTTTTGAATTTTGATAAGACCAAGTGGTCATGGACATGGAAGGAGACTAGGAAATAATATTTTCCTAGAACTTTGAAAATCTGTATGTCAAATATGAGTGAGTATAAGAGGGTGTGTGGGGTGGTTTTTATATAGAGGAGAGGAGTGATTTTTGAATATTTAATTCATTTTTTTTATTATGGATCTAGACTATGAATAGATAGAGAATTATCATCAAATATAGTAAAATAATGAATTGAAGTTCAATATTATAGTTCTTACATCAGTGATGACCTAATTAATAGTGTATTTAGCTTTTAATGTATTTATACCGTAAATTACTATATTTCACTGTACCAAAAGAATTCAATTATTTTAGAAAAATCCCAAAAATTCACCATAGCCATTTTTCAATGTCTGGAAATTAAAAATGGAGTCCATTTTATAAATATAATATTAAAAAAATGAGAAATTTAATTTTTTTAATAAATTATTATTTACTTGAAAAATACATATTTTAAACTTAAATTGATTTTATAATACATGGAAAAATTAACTAAGGTCACATAAAATTATCCCAAAATAGTAATACAACAAAATATTGATTTAAGAATCTATTTTATGAAAGTAAATATTCTTTTAGATAATTTGTTTAATTATAAAATTTTAATTAAATATTTATGAGTTATAAAAATACAAATCCTTAAATATTAATTTTAAAAATTTTCACTTACTTTTACTATGATAAAATTATATCATATATTCAAAAATGAGATTACTAAAATTTATTAACAATTTTGTTTCTATGGTTACAATTCATTAGGCCAATTTACAATTCATAAGGGTCATATTACTATTCCTAAGGGAATGTTATTATTTCAATAGTATAGGTTCATTACCATCTTGTAATACCTATTACATCATTCATTCATCATTTATAAAGTTGGTATTATATTATATAAGTGATTATATTCGATATAATCTATGTGAAATAAAAATAGGAAGGGAAATTCATTAGTAGAGTTCTACATCGTTACATGCAGAATTTTGACTGCAATTGATGACGTATTGATTATCTCGGCCTATGGGACAGAAGATTATCAATTCATATTGAGGGTGCGAGTATGATGAAATTCTATCTATCTGATTAGCTTGAGTTTGAGCCATGGTATAGACTAAAGTGTACACTATATCTTAATACACATGGAAGAGGGATTCAAGATCTTGTAAGTCAATAAATTTACATTTGTTTGTTTATTGTACTATTTTCTAATTCATTTTGAATTAGTTTAAAGCATACTTGGCTATAGTGGATTATCTATATGTCTGATCCTGAGGAGGAGGAGGTTGTTAGCATGGTATCAATCCATGATGCAACATAGGGGATGATTTTGGCTTATCATGTGGTTTATGATAGTATCATAAATTGGCCACCCTAGGGAAAATAATATCCTACTATGGAGTAGAGATTCCTTCTCAGGAACCTCCTCCAGCAGTTGCTTATGTTTAGGAACCACAAAAATGATGACATAGACTGTGTCATGTTGCAAGTGAGGCCTCACCTATCCCAAAGGTATAGGTTGTCCCCATAACAGTATATCCTCAATCAATTGGGGATGTTCATCAAGAGTAATGATATCCATTCATGTTTTCAAGATATCAATGGTTTTCTCTGGATATTTCTCATCTGTGCTTCTATCAGGGTTTATTTCCAATGTCTTTAGCTTTTGTGCATGATCCTTTAAAAGTTCTATAGTTCCTCCAAGCGATGATGGTAGGTCCTTCTACTCACCTAGTGGGAGAAGGATCGAGGGTTCATGAATACATCTAGTTGAAACCTCCTCCCATTGAGACACAGGTAGATCATCCTATAGTTGAGGTTCTAGTACCTAAGGATCAGCCCTCTCTAGGTCATCATACTCTACTCTGGTGTAGAGGTCGACAATCTCGAAACAAGCATCCCATTCACACACCAAATTGTGGGATGAGACCTCACTATATAGATTTCCAATACTCATTCATGTATATGTTATCTATTGAATAAAAGGGTTTTAAAGAACAATGAATTCTATCCTATAAATGTTTTCCTGTTTATTAAAATGATAAAATTCATTTTACTGTCAATCATTTTTACATGCTTATCCAGTGTTTCAATTTTAATTAAAATTTTAGTTAGATTCTATATTTTATAATCATTAAATTTCAACTACTTAAAACATAGTAAAACTTAATTAAATATCATTTAGATAAAATTAAAATCTTTTAAAATATAAACTAAGAAACAATATAAATAAAACATAAAATATATCCTATGTATCTAAAAACTTTTTTAAAATACAAAAATTCATAAATATAATAAATAATTGAAAATGAAATGAATTTAAAAAAATATTTTAGATAAAATTTTAAGTGTTTAAAACAATTAAATATTGTGTCACGAAAGTTACTTTTCATTAATTGTTTTTATGAAATTATTGTTATTTTGAATTATTTTTTATATATTTAGTAAGTACATCATATTTCATTTATATTTTATTTTTACTTTATTATTTATAGTCATTCAAAGCCACCAAATTCAAACATTATTATGTTACATGTTGGTGAATTTGAAAGAATATAACTTACAAGATATAAGTACAATCTAAAGGATATTTGACAAAGTTAATCAACATATAAAAAAATTGAAAATATAAAAAATCCAAAATATAATAATTAAAAGCTAATTTAAATGTCAAAAAATTTATTGCTTAAATATATAGAAATTTTAATTTCAAATATTTTTGGACATAATTCTAAAAAAATACAAAATCTATATAAAAATATAAAAACATATATATATTTAAATATAAAAAAATGTATATTTAAAATAAGTTATTTGTTACTGAAATACAGCATCGTTGATGCTGCCTTTTGACTTAACTGAATGGCAGCATCGGTGATGCCACATTTATGAATTATGTTTCAAAAACATTATATCCTAATCTTATTTAAATTATTTTTTTACAAAAAATAATATAAAAAATCATAGAATTTCCCCTAGAATTACTTGAATCCTTCTCGGCTTGGGGAAGAACTAGAATTCCCTAAAGTGTTCTCTCTAACCTCAGTTGGAAATTTAACCAAATGAAACCCTTAAAATTGGAATGAGTATAGATGATTGGAAGTAATTATCAATACTTATATTTGAGTGTCATTGGGGTAGGTTATGACTGTAGTATGTCGCACATGTGGATGAGTCAAAAGGAATCAATCATTCAAATGAAAACATGTAACAACAGGAATGAGGCTTGAAATGTTGTGTAATTGGTCGCTAAAGTGATATGTTGATTGAATTGTATTTAGAAGAAGGAGAAAGAAAAATTAAGAAACACACTCTAACACACAGTTAATAGTTGGATTAAGTAAGATTGATGACCCAAAATGCATGAAGTAGCATGGTCATAGATTGAGCTATAGGAAAAGGAAAACAAAATATTTTGATTAAAATAACTCATAATATTTCATAAAAAATGTTAGTATCTAAACTAGGGAAAAATATTCACACATTATCAAAAACTAATCAAATAAAATTATATACCATAATTAAGAATTTATTTGAAAACATAATGAGGAAGAAAGCATGAAAATTCAAAGATCTATACTTTTTTAATAAAATAAATTTAAAAGATCTCAACCTAGTTCATGTAACTGAGACTATATTCATAAAAATTAATAAATGCCTAAATTTAAGTTACTTATCATCCTTAGTGAAACTATCATCTAGGTGGTCCGAAGTATATATATTGGTGAAAAACTTGTCCCATATTCAATGATATTACTAACAAAATTTAGCCTTATATCTATGTGTTTAGTTCTTCCATTGAAAATGTTATTCAAATATAAATGTATTAATAATTGATTATCACAGAATACCTCAACATTACAAGATGATAATGAAAATTAATTAACCAACCATTTTAAACAAATTTCCTCATTTATTTACACGACTGATTTTATATATTCTACCTAAATGGTGGAAAAGGCCACAATCAATATCATATTTAATTTACCTAAGAAAAACCCACCAAAAAATAAGAAAACATAAACTATAATGGAAGTCAAGGTATTAATGTTTGTAGTTTAATCAAAATCCAAAAAACTAAAAATATCTTGATCATAACTATTATTGTTTCCAAAACAAATACATATATCAAAAGACATATATTCATACCTAATACTCAACATTAATTAAGCCTAATGGGGTTTTCATAGACTACCCATAAACCTGCTCAGGGTACACATAAAAAATGATATATCTAGCTATGATCATGTCTAAACATACATGAGGTTATTGAAAATAATTTCATAAGTAATTTTATTCATAAAGTAACACAATGAACCATTACAAGGGGATTTGGAAAAATAATATTTGCAATTATAACCTAATGGAACACTAAAAGTATTCATGTGATCTAACCTACACCACTTTATGAATATTTGAATATAATTCGATTGGAAAAAATAAACTACTCTTGAATTTATATCCCTAATAATTTACATGCCTTGAATGTGCATAGCATGGCATAAATATTTCATTTCAAGTGAATAATTCAAGTAGACTTTAAAGAAAATTTTCAACCTCATATCATTTAATATAATGATCATATCATTGGTATATTATAGAAATTAAATGAGACCATTCTAAATAGATTTAAAGTAAACACATGCATAATATTTACTTTATTTAATGTCATTTTTAGTATGAATGAATCAAATTACTTATAGAATTTCTTAGATGATTTCTTAATGACATATATATTTATATATTCTCAAATGGAAAACCTCACCAGTTTTGAAATATTTTATCAATCTATCTTGTGGTTTCATAGAAATTTTTCCATCTCGTGTTCCATGTAAGAAGGTTTTACTAACTTCTAATTTATCTGTATGAATGTGATTTTGTATAGTAAAATCGAGTAACAATTTGATAAAATAATTCATGATTATAGGTAAAAAATCTCACTATAATTCACCCCATCTCATTGAAGTAAGCCTTTTGCAACAAGTATCGCTTTATATTTGATTTTATTTTCACCAATTTTATCCTCCTTTTTCATAGAAATCATTTTAAAACCTATAATTATATCCATTTCAGGTTTATTAAACATTTTCCATGTTTTATTTATAAGATGTTAACCCATCCCATCTCTCTTGGTAGTTAACCACGACCACGATTCATCAGATTTTATGGCCTACTTAAATCTCTATGGCTCATCACTACTAATTTAAATCCCTATATTAAAAGAAAATGAATACATAATAGTTTGACTAAAATGGGAATGAGTCCTAATTTTTCTTCTTGTCATATAATGTTACAACTTATAATCTATAATTTTTACTCCCCTCACCTCATACTCATATTCACACACATTTTTATGTTCAAGTTTAATATGGACCAGTTGGTGAGAATGGTGTTGTGACAAACCATCACATGTTGACCCGACACATCACCTAATACGGCTCACGACAATGCCTGAAGAATGCATCCCCAAATGATAGAGGTTGTTGATAAATGAAGAGGGTCTAAAATATATAGTGGTGAGACCATACATTGTGTTTAGATTGAAATAACAACATAAAATAACCAGACACGTAAAAATGGATAACCATCATAATATGAATTATAAATAAACTGAAATAAGGGCATGCTATAATAAATTGAATACAACATACAATCATAAATACTCAATGAATGAAAAAAAATACAACAGTTATAAACCAATAGGGTTATCCACATAAAAAAATAAACAAAAAAATAAAATATGAGTAACTCTACTTCCAACCCCAAGATAAACCACAAAATCAGTCTCCATGATTCTCAATATGCACCAACGTACTCTAGATACTCCACATGAGAAGCTTCGCTTGGACAAGAAACCCTGGTCTTTGACCCCACACATTGTGCATCCTACGATCCAACCTGATAGTATAAATTTGGTATATATACACACTATGGTGCATGTGTCAGGGGTAAGAAATAAATCTTAGTATTCCACCCCCAATAGAGAACCCATAATCCGCTATCATAACAAGTTCTTGTACATCGGATATGCCCAATATAGCTGAAGACTAATAATAGATGGCATAAAACAACAAATAAATAAATAGAAATGCAACTAAAAATAGGAAAACATAAAACTATTGGTTATAGTCTAACATATAATGTAAATCTACCCATAATTAAATATTTATAACACGCGGATCACCTAGACACACAACAACTGGCACGTTTTCCAAATCTATAAAGGATCTCCTATCGAACCCCAGGGTGTAACCACATGCATCCAAATGAAAACGGGAATCTGCCAGGATCTATAAATACAATGGCCTTATCAAAACATGATACATAACCTCCACTCCACATGTTAGTGATATTTAATGTCTTGGTAGTATTGAATAACAACTCATGATCCATAATGGACCATTTATATACACCGCCATATGGGATTCATCTATATGAACATGATGGATGCACTGCACAAGGATTTACAAACCCAACTAAAAGTTCAACAACATCCACAACTAACATACCTTCTCTCTTGGGAGAAAACTCAATATATAAGTGGTTTCGTCATTCATACCTTCCATTTACTCCCAAACTCAAACTAGACACAACCAACCAATGGAGGAGATAACCAGATCAAAACATAGGGACAACACCTGATCTATAATATCCCAAGTGACTCATCCTTAAACCATAGTCCTAAGAAGAAACTACCTCAATGACCATGAACAAAGGACAAACGAACATTGGATAAATCGACTCTTAAACCCACCATCCAAACTACTAAACTATATGTGACAAACCAATATTAGCCAATAAAGTACATGGCCTCTTGTACCACCTTAGATCTCCTCATCCAAGAAAATAGACAGCATGGGATCTCAATGACCTACCTCATGGAAAGACCAAAACATGGGGCTCCCATGTTCCACGAGGGCACAACATAAAGATAAATCTCACTAGGGAATCCCTTAATAATCCCACACCCTCAATCCACACCCGTATAAACATCCTAAAAAAGGATATAGTAATAGTAGGACACCCAAAAGGGGTTCCACTACCTCATAAAAAATCTCGAGACATACCCAATGCAGAACATACCAAACTATCATTAGTTTCCTCCATGTAATCCTAGATTAACAACACACCCAAAGGGGTATCCATATAAAATTGGTTGTGCCCAAATTTACCCTACTAGTAAAAGTGGTCATTGAAGTACAAGTAGGGATCGAGTCCACATGGACCAAAGAAAAAACCTTGAGACACTATGATTTGTTGATGGATTGGCTATGGAGTGGCCAACTTTGAGGTATATTTTAATTGGGGAACTAAAGATATAATTTAAATAACATATAATAAAAAATTATGTGAAGTAAATAATTATTGATGGTGGGTTGATCTTAGGGGTTTTCTTGGGGTGGATTGGATGAATTTCTTTTCTTAGAAAATTTCATGTCATTAATTCAAGACATATCCAAACAATGAGATAATTAATCCAAATCATTCACCAATTTAATCCCTACACAATTCCAAGGCCAATCACGAATTCACTTTGATTATCACTTTAATGAGCACTCAAAGGAAATAGATTATACTAGCACTCAAAATGTGTCATTGTTAAAGTTGGAAAAGATGAGAAAGAATGTAACTCATCAAATGGAAATCCTAAAATAACAAATGGATTTAAATATTAAGTACATGAAATAACATTCAATCCCTGACCTTGCTACTCCCTTGGATCAACCCTTAAGAGGTTATCCCTCCATTTATGTTATTCTACCAATGGAAGCAGTATGTAGACTTATGGGGGTGGAATTGAAGCAGAAGAAAATTATTAAAAGAACGAACACTCCACCGTTGTGTGATTGAAACCACAAGTGCTGGTGTGAATAATTTCACACCTTGATTAACTGGTATCAATGTTTAAAGAAAATGAGAATAAAAAGTTAAGAAGGAGAAAAAAATTTATTAAAATAATAAACGTGAAAGAAAAACTTACATGGGAAAACTTGACGATGCGATTACAAATTGAAAGCAGGAAATTACAATTGAAAGAAATACAATGGACGAAAGAAAAACATGGCTTCAAAGAAAAATGTTAGATGATAATTATATTCACCAACATCTCATTATATAGGCATATTAGGATCCTTAGGTCCACCCCAAAAATTAATTCACCCCCCAACAATTAATAGATTCAAAACGAGGGTGAATAATCAAATGGAAATTGATGTTTCGAAGTTGACCCGGAAAACTGTCAAGATTCGTCCACCATTTTTACGTTCGAATATTTAATTTATGGAGGCCGAATATTGAGGGGTAGTAGAAGAAAAATATCTTCATCCATGTTTCCTCTATCCGATGTAGCCATTTCAGGACATTTGGATCATCTGTTTAGATGTTATGGTCGAAATGATGGGACGACTTTATGTGCATTAATGTCGGGTCCACCATTTAAATCTCAGATTCAGATCCCTTTATCATCATGAAAACTTCAGAATTAGCTCCAGACACAGTTAACTAAAATGATCCTCATATTTGTATATTTCTACTTTATAAATTTTTGCTTCATTGGGCTTGTTTTGTGAGCCCCATATTTGTTTGATTGGCCTTAGGCCCATTATGCTTTCTCCAGAAAATTTATGCATTCAGGCGCAAAAGTCTACATCTTCCCTTGGGATTCATCCATCGGACCTAAAAGATAAAATGTTTCAAACAATGTGATAAATCATATCCCAAAATTTCAAATCCATAAAATGAATATAATGTTGTCCACAAACAATTGAATTATTGGGCCCAAATTTTCATTTTAAACATAAATTGCATTTTTGATGAGAAATGATGTTCTATTTATGTAATGCACTAAAAACAATGTTTATGGACTTTGTAACAATGAATATAAAGATATTAACAATTAATATTAGCCACTTTAAATAACTAATCACACCCCCCAACTTGTGTTTTTCTAGTCCCGAGCAAAATAAATTACAAATATGAAATTAAAATCCCCTTTTCCAAAAACATTTTAATACACATTGCTCACCCAAATATCTAATACCAAAACAATTATGAAAACCCATCAAAATCATTAAAAACAAGCTATTTCAATAAGCATATCCCAAGCCCAAGCCCATTCCATTGTTCAAATTCATCGTCATATTTCATCCAATTCATATTAATCATGATAAAGTGTTGTGCATCATAAAAGATATGGGGCCCATTTTATTATTCAAGGGGAAAAATGGAAGCGCTAGGTGGGAATCACATTAAACCTTAAGTTGAGTATCCATTTTTTTTATTTTTTTATTTTTGAATTTTTTTTAACCACAATAGATATGAAAAGACTAACTCTGGGCAAGACAGCTATGGAGTCACGATCCCCAAGTGCCAGACGCCACACACATTGTCAATTTCATGCTCTACAATAGAAATATAAAGTCTAACTCTGGGCAAGACAACTATGGAGTCACGATCCCCAAGTGCCGGATGCCACACATTTGGACAAAGCATTGCTCTATGTAGTCAATTTTTTTGTTTTTTTTGTTTTTTTATTTGTTTGGATACTCAAATTAATCTAAAAGTGACCTAGAACCCTATGCTATAATGAAAGGGACCCAGGAACTCAAATTTACACCCATGATCCAGTAGACGTGCATTGTGATATTTTTATTAAGAGGATGAAAATGTAAACATTGAAAAATCACATCAGACAACCGCACTTTCCAAAAACTATTCTCATGAACTTAAACTTGCATTAAAATCAAAATCAAGGCATGAAAAATTTATTTGATATCCAATTTTAGAGTTTGCAATGTGTGTTATCATGTTCAAGGTTAATGGAATTTTTCTTTTCATGCATGTTTTTATTCAAAAAAAATCATTTTTTATCTCCCCCCAACTTAGAATAACACTGTCCCCAGTGTTTAAATAAACTCAAAGTTAGAAGGGGGTAGGAGACGAGTTCAATGAAGAAATTTAAAATGAAAATCATGGAATGAAGTCACCTGGTGGTTGATGATGATAGCGCATGCCAATGTCTCCCTTCAATCCTGGGTTTGAGTCTCAGTGGCTTTGATAGTGGTGAATGGATTTTCCTTATGAATTATGACATGTCCTTTTATTTTTTTTAACCGATAAAAACATAAAAATAAACAAAACAAAATAAACTGATGATACATTGTCTTTTTTTTAGATTTCTGGGTAAGGTATTACTCAGAGATCACGCCACGTGACACGGATGAATATGGCGCTCCCCTTTCATACCCATCCTTACTCATAAAAGAAGAACATGTCAACAGTCTATGGTAATTTATTATATGAAAAAAATGATTCAAAATGATTAGAAACATGGAAACCATGGATTGCCTCCCATGCAGCGCTTTTGTTTAACGTCGTTGGCTCGACTTGTACCCCCCAATTTATCCAATTCCACCTTTCAACATTTTTAGGACCCCATTTTTGTCCACTTCAACTTGATTCAGATTGATTTTTTTATAATTTGATTCATGTGAAATCCCATGGTCAATAATGAGTGTGGAAGTCCAAGGAATTTTGGTAATGGTTGATTCAGTTTAATCTCTAGTCTTTCCTAAGACATCAATGACCATTCCAACATTATTGGTTTCTTGAAAAGAATAAACTACAAATACAAGGTCTTTCTTATCTCCTATAGTGGGATTCTTGAGTTTGGAAGAAAGTAAAATAATTTTGAGCTTGGGTTTATTGAAATTTCCTAAAGGATATTGACAAATTAAATCAAAATCAGTTTCTTCTCCAAAATATTTAGAAATAATTGGTTCATTTTGAAAATAAGATTCATCATGAAAATTGTCCAGTTAAATATCAGAAGTGTTTATAGGATCACTATTCGTTATATCTCCTAATGGTCCAATGATCGGTGATTCCAAAAAAAAGTTATTGGAGCAATATTCTGAACACTCAACCCATGAAGGCAAATTTTCCCCTTGTGAATCCAAAAAATTAATTTCCTCCTGATTTAAATACCCATCAAAATTTCCTTGATCTTGTTCAGTTATCCCATATCCAAAGGTTAGTTCTTTTTTCAATTAATAGGAGGTTTTTGGGAAAAAATATTCATCTATTAATGATGAGGAATGAACATCTTGAGTGGGTATGGGTTCCTCAAAAGTCTTAAAGCTTTGTAATTCTAATCTGAAAGATGAAACTTATGAATTCATTTTATCCATTTTTTCATACAATTGTTCAAGAAATTTTTCAGGATTAGGGTTTATATAAGTTTTTACACCATGGAATTCGTCATTATTTATCTTTTCAATCATTTTTGATAGGTATGGAAATTGATCTTTTAAAATTTCAGCATCCCATAGATTGTTCATGTTATCGGGTGTGGGGTAATCATTCAAGTGTTGATCAAAGTAATTTTCTATCTGAGAGGATTCCCATTGTTGATTTTCTATTTGATTCCAGCCCTATTTAATGAAAGTAAATTTGTTATGATACTTTATTGGAGTTGAATGAAATTTGGATTTGGATTCTTTTTGGACACATGAAAACAGAAAGGGGAAAAGAAAAGAGAAATATAGGTGAGAAAAGAGAAGTTATATGAGAATAGAAGGTGGGTGTCTAAGAAAACTTACTTGGGTTCCCAGAAACGGCGCCAAAATTTGGTTGCGCCAAAATTTTCCCTACTGGTAAAAGCGGTCGTTGAAGTACAAGTAGGGATCGAATCCATAGGGACCGAAGAAGAAACATTGAGACACTATGATTTTTTTATGGATTGACTATGAAGTGGCCAACTTTGAGGTAGATTTTAATTGGGGAACTAAAGATATAATTTAAATAAAATATAATAAAAAATTATGTGAACTAAATAATTATTTATGGTGGGTTGATCTTAGGGTTTTGCTTCGGGTGGATTGGATGAATTTTTTTCATAGAAAATTTCATATCATTAATTCCAAGGCCAATCAATAATTCACATTGATGATCACTTTAATGATCACTCAAAGGAAATAGATCGTACTAGCACTCAAAATGTGTCATCGTTAAAGTTGGCAAAGATGGGAAAGAATGTAACTCATCAAATGGAAATCCTAAAATAACAAATGGATTTAAATATTAAGTATATGAAATAAAATTCAATCTCTGACCCTGATACTCCCTTGGATCAACCCTTAAGAGTTTAGCCCTCCATTTATGCTATTCTACCAATGGAAGCAGTATGTAGACTTATGGGGGTGGAATTGAAGAAGAAAAAGATTATTAAAAGAACGAACACTCCACCGTTGTGTGATTGAAACCACAAGTGCTGGTGTGAATAATTTCACACCTTGATTCAACGGTATCAACATGTGAAGAAAATGAGAATAAAAAGTGAAGAAGAAGAAGAAATTTTATTAAAATAATAAACGTGAAAGAAAAACGTAAATGGGAAAACTTGATGATGTGATTACAAATTGAAAGCAGGAAATTACAATTGAAAGAAATACAATGGACGAAAGAAAAACATGGATTCAAAGAAAAATGATAGATGATAATTCTCTTCACCACCATCTCCTTATATAGGCATATTAGGAGCCTAAGGTCCACCCCAGCCATTAATTCACCCCCCAACAATTAATAGAGTCAAAACGAGGGTGAATAATCAAAAGGAAATTGACGTTTCGAAGTTAACCTGGAAAACTGTCCAGATTCGTCCACCATTTTGATGTTCGAATATTTAATTGATGGAGGCCGAATCTTGATGGGTAGTAGAATACAAATATCTTCATCCATGTTTCCTCTATCTGATCTAATAATTTCAGGACATTTGGCTCATCCGTTTAGAAGTTATGGTCGAAATTATGGGACGCCTTTATGTGCATTAATGTCGGGTCCACCATTTAAATCTCAGCTTCAGATCCCTTTATCATCATGAAAAATTAAGAATTAGATCCGACCACAATTGAATAAAATAATCCTCATATCTTTATCTTTATACAATATAAATTTTAGCTTCATTGGGATTGTTTTGTGAGTCCCACATTTGTTTGATGGTCCTTAGGCCCATTATGCTTTCTCCAGAATATATCTACATTCGGGCGCAAAATTCTCCATCTTCCCTTGGGATTCATCCATCAGACCTATAAGATAAAATGTTCCAAAAAAAGTGATAAATCATATCCCAAAATTTCAAATTCAGAAAATGAATATAATTTTTTCCACAAACAATTGAATGATTGGGACCAAATTTGCATTTTAAACATGAATTGCATTTTTGATGAGAAATGAAGTTCTATTTATTTAATGCACTAAAAAAATGTTTATGGACTTTGGAACAATGAATATAAAGATATTAAAAATTAATATTAGCCACTTTCAGTTACTAATAAAAAATAATCCCTATAAATTTCTTCTTGATGTTCCTTATTAACACCTCAATGAAGGACCCTCCATAACGGATCCTTAAAACAAATAAAACTTCTGTGAAAATCCCATGTAAGAAAACCTCAAATATACTTCGTAGAGAATAACACATTAATGAGTACTAACTGGCCCACAAGGGGAACCCAACCATCACCACGCCACACAATAATTATCACCAAATGACTATGGAAACAACTAATCACTTGATTAGAAACCATCCCACATGGGCATCCTCAAGAGTCCCTCAAACTCATCTGAACAGCTCAGTGACACCTAGTCGTAATAGCCGTCCCACATAATCAACCTAGCCCAAACGTTTCAAGAGCTCTAGTACTCAAAAAAATATCTAAACCTCAAATAATATAACCTTGAGAAACCCATATTGACATGATTAGATAGACCAAGACCTCCTCATAGATACCACATGATCCTGTCTTTTGGAATCCATCCAAAGAACCACAGACTCATCTTCATGGAACACTCAATCTAGGCTGATCACTAAGATCACAACCCACACCCAGTCCTAAAATCTCAAACTCCAGCCCCTAAGAACAATGATTTAATTCTCCTACAAATGTTCACCCATCCAAAACAACCATCCAGACAACCTTAAAAAATCAAAAAATTCCACCATCATGATTTATGTAAAACAATTCCTAGAATAGACTACTCACAAGTAATATTATAACTATGAGACACAAAATACCCATAAACCCCTTACTAGAAAATGTATACGGTGTGTACTTCTGAGTTCACAGTTTGTAATATCAATGTTATAAATGTCCTTGTACTTTAACATGACTAGATCAGACATGGGGTCTGCCTGTGTACTACTACCTGGCTTGAAAATACATGGGATCTGCCTGTCTACTACTACATGACCATCTACCCCTCACATGGGGTGTCTTCCTAAGTGCGTGACCACATGACCATGTACCACTACATTTTTGTTACCTATAGTACATGGTGTATACCTCTCAAAACTCTAATTTCCCATGTATTCATCTGCATGGCCATGTACGTGGCCAAGCAATACTACATTGCGTGTACTTAATGTACA
Organism: Viscum album; assembly: GCA_963277665.1. NCBI lineage: Eukaryota > Viridiplantae > Streptophyta > Magnoliopsida > Santalales > Viscaceae > Viscum > Viscum album. The sequence goes on along the minus strand of OY728138.1, from coordinate 1,526,942,611 downwards.
CAATGAATACTTTTAAAAAATAATATTCCCCAAAAATGGGAGAACACATGAAATAAGTTATCTTGAGCACATGGCATGTAAATTGGTTTCTTCCAATAAAAAGACATCAAATCACCCTGAAACTCACGATTTCTATGAAAAATACTTAGACCAACCCCCTTGGAGTCCCCAACAAACCAAAAAAATAATAAAACTTAAAAAAAATATTTTATATGGATTTACAGCTTAAAACACAAAACAAGCCTGCCTCTAGGGGAAATTGCTGAAGCTTTGATCCAATTCATGATCCATTACTTTCATGTGATGATTAGGCACGACCCGACCTCTACATCGGTACCTACTCCTATCTCTCCCTCTATCTCTTCTATCCCTCTCCCTCTATCAGTTGAAGACCACAAAGGGAAGATCGCCCATAGGCATTCATGAAAAGACAAGGGAGAAAAATTAAATTAAGGAAAAAAGGAAAAGGAAATAGAAATAAAGATAAAAATAAAAAATAATAAAAGGGGGTTAGGAATGGACCCAACACCCGATGTGAGGTTCTGCCTCTCTTAGAAAAAACCCAACATTTAGAACTCAACCCTGAAGATAGAATCTCAATTCGATTCTCCTTTTGAATGATACAACCGAATGAACATGCATGAATAAATTAATATTTAATTTGTTAAATATTAAATATTCTTTGAAAATTAGAACATCTTGGATTTCAAAGAAACTCTTGTACATTGGTAACCACTTAATTATCGGACTAGTAGAGTGGTCAAAAAAAATCATCCAATATTATCTAATCGGAAAAATTACCATTTTCCCTTGAACACGCATGAGAACAAAAAAGGTTCAAATTTCCCCTAATTTTCAAAACCTATGATAATGTGGTTCCTCACAAACTATCCCCATAAATTATTCTCACCCTTGAAAATCCTCAATAGATAACAAATATCCATACTCTCCTAAAATAACTAGCATAACTAGTGTTATTTTGACCATCGAACGACTGGTATTACTACGTCAACAACTCTCTATTAACATGAGAAACATTCTACCATGACTGATCTGAGGTTCCCTGCCATATGATTATCCTTATCACCACCCCACAGTCTAAATATAAACCCACATACAACACGATACATCCATCATAATATGTAATGGAAATACATGTCCAAAAATCTCACACCTGAGTGCCATCATTAAAACAAAACCTATCATTCTCATCCAACTAGGAAAAACATCCTCTATTCTCAAAAATGTACTTAAACTGAGGATCATGAACTCTAATACCCTATGTTTCACCCCCCACCAAAGGGATTTGCATAAAACTCTCTTGATATTTCAATAGTACTCATGCTCATGCAGGGAAAGTCCCAACAAAAATAAGCTAATGTGCCTAAAAACACTAACCATGATCCTCATGCAGGTCAGTTCCAACATGACAGAGAACCCTTAGTACTCCTCTTCGACTTTGAGGTATCTTCATCATGACGGGATCAACCACATGACCTCCCTATATGTGAAATGGATCCAATCCCACAAGAATCCAACCACTCTTCCATTGTGCTACCCAAAGCACAACCAAAATAAGCAAAGAAAGGAAACCAAAAAAACCTACCATCTCAAGGCATACATAAGATAGGGAAAACTCCTAGTTCTCCTTTTTTCAAACACTGGGAATCCTCATTCCTAAACACATACTAGTGATAGAGAACCTCAACTTTCCCATGAAGTAAGAACAATCACACCCACCCTAGTCATCAGTGATAGAAGGAACTTGGGTCCCATTGCATGACATTGTAGACAACATGTTCTAGAAATAGCTCCCCTTCAAGAAATAAAATCATATGGATTCATGGAAACAAAAACGTTATGGAATCCCAATACAAATATAATGATATCTCTAGAATTCCTTCCCTTATCGAGCTACCAACTAGGCACTCATATCCCATTACTAAACCATGTGGGTCTCTATGAATCCCTTGAATAAGGAAATACATCTCCACCACTGGGTAACCTCTCACCACATGATCCAAATGTCCTATTATCAACGGAAAATTTATACATGATGTTCAGTTATGTATAATTCCACCATGTATATATACGAGAAAAGACCATATGAGAAGTAGCTAACACTATAAATGAATGGACCTCCATCATTAGTAAAACACCACAGAAAATAATATGAAATGTAAAACCGATATGACTACAATGATACATGAACACTACTCCCTTACCCATCAAGATAAAAAACTAGAATAAACCATAAATCCACAAACACAAGTGCTTAACATTTGGTGGAATAACAAAAATGTAAAGATGGAATCCAAGATCAGTAATACCATGCCTTAGAAATTTGGACTTCCTATCTGCAAAGGTGTTTGTGAATCACCAGTATGATATCCATCATAGGTTTTGACACATTCCTATAACTCATATCTACCATCTACCCAAATCATAAAACCAAACAAATATAATACCATTTTGTAATAAACCATCATTGGTCTGCCAAACACATCACCCAATCTAGCTAACCACAAGGCCTCAAGCATGTCTCCTCAAAATCTAGAGGTTACCAACTAGTGGTGATGGTCTAAAAGATATAGTGGGGAGAAAACCCCCCATTTTTAGATCGAAATAATAGTAGAAAATAACCAAACAAATATACATGGGTAAACATCAAAGATTTAATAATAAATAAATTAAATAAAGGGAATGAAATATTAAATGGAATGTAGTATACAATCATATTGACCCAAATCATGGTAAATTCACAATAGTCATTCATCCATAGGGATAAAAACCTAATAGATATATACAACTGAAAATAAAATACAATGGGCCTTACTGACAATGCCAAGACAAACCAAATACCCGGTCAGTATGATGCTCGAGCTACACCATACCTCCATAGAGACTCCACATGATTAGATCATCTCGATCAAGAAACATTGGGCCTTGATCCCATACATTATGCAACCAATGATCCAACATGAAATTAAACATCAAGTCTATATGCAAACTATGGGGTACAAACATAGGGTGAGAAATAAATCCCAATAGGCTAACCCCAATGTTGAGCCTATAATCCACTATCAAAACAAGTGCATGAAAACCTGATATTTTGGGACTAACTGAAGTCTAATTATAATAATTATAAAATAACAACTACATAAAAATGAAGGGGAAAACATAAATAAGGAAAATAACCAACTGTGAGTTCTAGTATAGCACCCAAGAATAATAGAGGATTTATAACATGTGACACACCCAACCACTCAATTGTTGGCTCATCGGAAAGATCTATTTAGGAGATCCAATATGTCTAAATGAAAAGTAATGAATTATGGACCCTAGGGAAAAACAATATGATTTTTCATGGCACGATGCATCCACGAGATCTAGAAATACAATGGAATAGTCCAAACTAGCGATAGAAACACCCCTCCACACATATTCTCTCTTCCATGTCCTAGAAGTCCTATAAAACAAATCAGACTCCACCATTGACCTATACAATACACATCCCTTTGGGATCTATACACCTGGGACCTACAGATTCACTACACAAGTCTCCATAAACAAAACTAGGAATGCCACAAATTTTATGGCTATCATACCCTCTAGCTAGTGTACACACTAAATATAGAAGGGGTTCCCTCATCCACACCATCCATTATCTACCTAAGAGAGTATTACCATAATTAGAAAACCGAGGAGGGAACAAGATCAAAATGCATGGACAATGCCTGATCCAAAATATCCCAAGGGTCTCCTCAAACAACAATCATGAGAAGAAACTTCCTCAGAGGTCAATGCCAAAGGATAACCTAATGTGAGTTAATCCACCTCTCGAACCCACAATCCAAATATATGAACTAGTGGTTCCAATAAACTCTCTCCTAGAAAAGAATGGGGACCCTCATAGAAATATTAATCTACGCATCAAAAAAAAAACAACCATCACAAGTTATAAATTACCCAAGTTAGAGCCAAAGGAAAACTCAAAGCTCCCATTCTCCCTATGGTTGCAACATAAAGCGATTTCTTGCTATTGACTCCCCTTCGATATCCAATCTCTTAGGATACTTCTATAAAAAATCCTTAAGCATCTAAAAGTACCTAATTAGAGTAGGACATCCTATGAGTGGTTCCTATAGCTTATCCAAAATCACATGACATTCCGGGTGATGAACATACCAAATGGCCTTCAGTGGCCTCCAATTAATCCTTGATCTATAAAATTACCAAAATGGCATCCAGATCACAATATTCCTATAAATTAAGTCATAATAGTCCTCATGACCAACTAAATGGAGGACCATACACAAGGTAATATCACCGTAAACAAACCCTTGGGGAGAATCCCACATGGGAAAACCTCAGTCGACCTTCCTGGAAGATAAACCATTCATGGTTACCAACTCTCCTACAAGGGTACCCTAAGCATCACCAGGACACATTGGGATTCTCACCGTATAACTATGACAACCATTGATAACATGGTTAAAAAAAATCCCAAAAGGCTATCTTTAATATTCCCTAGACTCATATAAAAATCTCAGAACCACCCGACTATAACTACCATCCCACGACATCAACCCAGCCAAACAGATCCAAAATCTATAGTCCTCAAACATATGAGATAAACCTAAATAGATATACCCTCGATTAACCATTCCTGACATGTAGGTAGAAACCTAGATCTTCTCATATATACCACAAAATATCATATTCTAAAATCAATCCATGGAACCTAAAACTGATCACTAAGAAACACTCAAACTAGGGTGATCCTCGAGCTCACAACCCTCACCCAAGCCTCGTAGCTCACAACCTAACCCCGGAGAGGATTTTGAAACTAATCCTAAAAAATATACTCCTAAAAATAATCACTTATAAAAAAACACTATTCATTGAGCCTCTAAATACTGAATGGATTCATCCATTGTAATCTACATGAAAATTTTCTCAGAATGGAATACTCACAATTCAAATTATGACACCAAGGAACAAAACACCCCCAAAACCCGTGGTATAAAAAGTGCACAACATGTCCTTTTGAGTACATGGTGTATACTCTCAAATGTATACTTGGTAATGTATTTCTACATATCTAGAACAGAAGTGGGGTTTGTCCATATGCTACTAAACATATAGGGAGTCAATGGGGTATTCCAATTTACTATTATATGCCCATGTACCCATAAACTGGTGTGTCCTCTCAAGCACATGGCCACATGGTCATATCCTATTATATGACATGTACTTAGAGTACATAGTGTGTACTTCCCAATAACCTTCCTACCCATGTACTTGACAACCTATCTAGGTACTATGCCATGTAATACTACACTATATGTACTAATAAAAAAAATCATCTCTAATTGGAATGACACATAGTCTCTGTTCACTAAACCACAAGCCATGTACATGGGTTTCCCTAAATAGAAAGCCTAGGAATTACCCCAGAACACCAGATTTCCCCCAAAATTCAAATAATGAACCCAATGGGTCCCCAAAAACATATAAATGGGATTAAAACATAATACAAAAACTAGTTTATATGGATTTATGGATAAAAAATAAAATGATCCTATCGTTGGGTGGAAACCATTAAATCTTCAATCTGGTTCGTGATCCATAATTGCCACACAATGATATAGCCTGACCCAATATCCATGGTGGTACCTCCTCCCCTCCACATCCCTATATTATATCCCTCTACCTATCCTGTCTAATGATACTAATGGTGAGACCCACCATGGGTGTGCGTGAGAACACAATGGATTGAATGAAAATAAGGAAAAAATAAAAAGGATAAAGAATAAAAAGAAAAAGAAAATAAAAGGGGACCAAGCCTGAGCCCAATTCTCTGACATAATGTTATTTCTCACCTTGGAAAAAACATACATTAATGACTCATCCATATAAGTGGATTATCAATCCACAACTCTGGTTGAAGTATAGAGCTGAAAAAAATATGTGAGATTAAGTTAATATGAAATTAGTTATATATTAAATATATTTTAAAAATTTAAACTTCTAGTTTTTGAACTAAACTATTCTCCTAGGGTGAAAAACTTATTCTAGGACCAATGGGGTGGTCAAAAAAATCATCTTAGATCATCTTAAAAGAGAAATTATGATTTTCCCCATGAATACTCCCATGAAAATTGGTTCCAATTTCCCCATATTTTCAAAAACCATGATGATGTGGTTTGTTACCAAATCTAAACCAAAAATACTTCTCACCCCCAAGAATCCTTGGTGGGAACCAACATCCATTCTCTCTACAAAGCACCAGAAGAACCAATAATATATATAATATCAAAAAATTCATCTTATAGCATGAAAAACTCTCTCCGAGCATGAGATAAATTCTAAAATGTCCAGTCTAATATGCCCACCACATGAGTATCCATTTATTATCCTCGCTACCTAAATGGAAACCACATGACCCATGTTATGTTCATCACTAAATACACTGGATATATGTGGCCAAGCCATTTACACTTGATCTCCAACTTGAAAAAATTGGTTATTCACATCCCACTAGGATCATTAACATCCATTATCAAAAAACCACATAAAATGAGGTTTACAACATCTAACATTCAAATGTGAACTCCCCACTACAAGGATTTCTTTAAACCACTCATGAAACTACATAAGTACTCACACTGATTTATACCAAATCAAAACAAAACTAGGCTAATGAAAAAATTATATTTCTTATGATTGTGTGGATAATTTATGAAGTTTTTAAGAAGTATCATTATATGATAATTTTGTTAAGAAAATTATAGGTTTAAAAAAATATGAAAATTTTTAGGAAGAACATTCCAAATAAAATATGATAATTTTGAAACATTCTAAATAGATTTTAGATCTTACTAACGAATTAGAAAAGAAATATAATTCTACTCCAACTAACGGAAATAATTATTTGGTTGTAAAACTAAATTCTGAATCATTTAGCCTGAAAATTTTACTATCATATTTTAACTCTGAGAAGGAAAATTTTGATAATATATACTAAAATCTGAAACCTATATGAAATAATTATAAGAATAGATTTATATTATGAAAACCTCATTTCTGGAATAATTACTTTTTTCCTAAAAGTGTCCCCTTCTCTACAAAATGTCAAATAACTATAAATTTGAAGAAAATGATTCCTTTAAATAAAGTACAATCTTCTAGTTTTCACCAAGGTTAAATTTTAATGTAATTAAAATGTGTAATACATAATAAATTTTGATATATGTGGATCCATAATGTTTTATTTTCTAATAATGTGTCCCCAAGAAAGTATAGGTACTAAAATCCTAAATTATTTATTTCAAGAAAATAAGAATTGTAGCAATGGTGATAAAAATTTATACATGGATAGTGGATGTTCCAGACATATGACTAAAAAAAGAAGTTTTCCCATAAGATTATAAATATTAAATATGGAAAGGCCACCTTCAAAGATAATTCTAATTGAGAAATATATGGTATATGTGATACTATTCTTCTTTATAACACTTTAATTTAAAATGTTTTATTTTTATTTTTCATAATCACAACCTCAATAGCATAATTCAATTATGTGATGAAGGATATCTTGGGAACATCAAGAATGATTAATGTACTATTTAATGTTTAGAAGGTAAATTTATTCTTTATGCTAATATTCCATAGAAAATATACACACTTAACTTGGAAGTCCATAAAATCCAAGATCTAACATAACTTATTATAATGTATGATCAATATTGGTTATTCCACAGATGGTTAGGACACTATAATTTTTTATGTTTAGCCAACATTTTTAATAATGTACTAGTTAGATATTTATTGAATATTAGGTATAACTCTTTTACATTGTGTGATCCTTATGAATTTGTAGATAAATATAATTCAATATTTAAATCAATTAGTGAATATTCAAATTATGATAATTTAAAATTACTGTACATGGATATATTTGGTCCAACACAAAATAGATATATTGTTTGAAAATAATCTATATAGGTTTTAGTTAATGACTACATTAGACATTCATGAAACTATTTTCTAGAGAAAAAGTCAAAAGCCTTTTTTAGTTTCAAAATTTTTGTATCCCGTGTTAAAAATGAGAAAATTTTACCTTTGGTAACTATTCTTAGAGATAATGGTGGATAATTTTCAAATTATGATATTTAAATTTTTTTGTATTAAATAAGGTATAATAAATGACTTCTAATCTTATAGAAAACCTCATAAAAATGGTTTGGTTGAAATAATAAACAATGTTCTTAATGAAATTACTAGAACCATGTTGAGTGAATAATAAATTTATGAACATTATTGGGAAAAAGTAGTTAGTATTTCCTAGTATACTATAAGTATATTTTTTACTTAAGCCATTAATTAATAAAACTATTTATGAGTTCTGGAGAGTATGAAATCCAAAACATTATTTCTTCATTGTTTTTGGATGTAAATTATTTAATTTGTATAATAATGGTATTTTATATCACATTTCTCCAAATCCAATGAATGAATTTACCTTGTATATTTTAAAACTAGTAAGTCCTATCATGTTTTTAACAAAAATAAAATTACTATTAATGAAATAGTGCATATGAAATTTGTGGAAATTGAACCTTTTATTTTTAAATAACCTAAAACCACATCTTCAAATGAATTTTTTTAAAAAAAAATTCAAACCATGTTTGAAAAATATTTATATACAAGAAACACTAAAGATAATATTTCTAAAGTTTTAAATTAAGAATATGATTTAAATGATGATTAATAAAAAAGTTTTAGAAACCCAAGAAATCATAAAATACTTAGGAATCATCCATTAAGTTTTAATGGATTGAAAAGAAAAATGTGGGTGAATCAGTTGTTCACTTTTTATAAGTTTCAAAACTTTTAAAAATTAAACCCTACAACCTATTAATTTTTATATCCTTATAATCATTTATTAATTACTCATGCATAAAAAATTAGGAATAAATTTAAATATCATTAGATTTATAAGGTTCATCTTTAGTGTGAGTACCTACATCATTTCCTTAAGTACTCTTATGGGTCTATGTAAATTCACTATTACGAAAAAGTCAATAAAACTTGTTCCAAATCCAGTTAGAAACCTTCTCTCTCCCAATAGAAATGATTATAATTACTCATGACAGTTTATAAAGTTTCTCACCAAAAAATTGATCCAAAAAATAGAATAAAGAATTTATTCAAACTACTCCACAAAAGTCTATCTTGAACCTCACTCTTAGTGTCTCATTAAGATGGTCTCATTAAGATGAGCACTTTTCCACAAATGCATTTCTAAAACTCTACTCAACTACTAAATCCAATCTTTCTCAGTCCAATGGACTCAGTACATTGAACACAGTGTCAATCTAAAAAACTCAAACTCTGATCAAATTCTCAATACGATCTTCATCAGTTGAGTAAACAAAAAATTCTATAGTCCAACTATATTCTAAGATCTCAGTATAGAAATAAATACTTGTCAAGAAATATGAAGCTCTCCACCTTTTCATCACTTTTGAAATGTTAAAACATGTTAATACACTTTGTTTCTATTTATAAGCATCAACGAAATGAAATGGTGTGAAGATTGAAAACGTTTCCCACTTACTAAAATTTCAAAATATTTAAAATCACTCTAATTTATTGTAACACCCCAAGCTTCTACGGTACGTTTCCCTTCGAATAATGCGACAACGTGTGTTGTACGCAACCTTGAGTTCTAACACACACCACAACTAATTAAACTAGCCGTTGTGAATAGTAATACCTACTTTTTGAAATCATATATATTCTATATTTCAAAATGGACTTCATTTTTGGATTCGGAATATCAAAATTAGCCTAGGGTGAAATTTTGGTACATTTCGGATAACTTTCATATTTTGATGAATAGTGAAAATTTCTAAATTTTAATTAAAAAAAACTTTTTTAATCAAAATAATTAATAGTGATAAATTATGAATTTGAGTGGTTTTAATGTATATTTAGAATATATTTTTACCATTTAATATAATGTTGGTCATTGGACATAATTTTACAATTAAACCGAACATAAACAAGTGTCAATCTTTTGATAGTTATTATCTCTTAAAAACACGCTTTTTGTTTTGACAGCGGGAATTAATTTTAAATTAATTTCTGCCACTTCTGTGTTTTGAATTTAGGAAAATGGATTCCATATTTGGAATCAGGATCTTCAAATTGTGTAAATAGTTAACTTTTATTTTTAGACATTTTGAATAGTTACTGTGGTAAATATTTTATTTACCATGGTTAAAGGGTAAATCCAGTAAATAAGGGTTAAAAAATAATATTATAATAATACAAAATTACCCTAAAACGTGTCCTAACCTTATTGGTGGACACATACCCGACCATGGGCATCCTTGGGTCAATTTGGGGACCCCTTGGAGCCACTTGTATGTGGTAGGGACACATTATATTAATAAAGTTAAAATAAAAATAAAAATGGCATAAGCTTACATCTTTTAGAAGAACAATTTTTACATAGGGTTATACATGTTGGATTTTCGATTATAAATATTAATTAGAAAGCTAAAAAGATTTCCTACATAATGATGTTTTATTTATAATTTTTAGACATTATATAATTTATTTTATTTATGACACAATGATGATGCAGTAATTACTAAAATAGTAAAAAATTAACATAATTGATATTATAAATACCCAAATAAATATAATATGAAACTTTTAATGAATTAAACTAATTTTCTAGGATAATATGATATATTAGGATTGATTTAATTGACTTTTTTCGAAGTAATCAATCTGTTATGAGTTTCACAAAAATCAACTATTGAATAGTGTCAAAATTGACATAAAAGAGTTCTTAAAACAAATATTATATTATTAATTGATATTAAATTCCTAAAAATCTAAGGTTCGGCCAAGAGACTTATATTATGATAGGTTAATCATTAATGGACCACTTGGGGGGTCTCTTGTACGTATATGGTAAGTCTATTAACCATATAATATAAAAATATAAAGAGACATTGTAAAAGTGAAACTAATTAACTTAGAGTTAATACTTAAAGATAAGGTTAATATAAGTACCCAAACCTGTCTAAATTCTATTGGTTGATTTGTTTTCGACCTATCCCCACCTTAACCTTTGAATAGTCAATTTTGGAGCCATTAGAAACCGAATATGAATTTATTATAAATTAATATTTCTAGCTTTTCCAAAGGTGCCCCTCACCCCTCTTATAAAAAGGCACTCCTCCTTCTCATTTCTTCACACCTCTAAAGCATTTTGGTTCGGCCAAACTCTGCCCAAATACTCTCCCAACATCCCTCAATACAACCTAGAGGCCTTAGTTTGATCAGAAAGCCAACCTAAGGAGCCCTTTTGATCAAATCAAAAGGAAGAACCCGAAGAAGAGGTAATGATTTCACCACCCTTTTCTAAGTTCATTTCTTCTTCCACTTCTCCTTCCTTTGTTCTTACCATTATAAAATAATAACTCCAGTATCTCACATATACTGTGATGTTATTATAAATATGGTACAACCATATTCATTATCCTATCCACCCTTTGAATAACATGTCACCATACGTGCGTACGTACGGCTTACCATCTCCACGTCGTGGTGTAATTGTTATTCAATATAATATTATTTGGATGGGTATAATAATGATGTGTAACTCATGTAAATAATAAATCTAACATGTTAATGATTCTTTATATATGATATACCATCCATTTATATATTATTTTAATATCAAAAGAATGATATTGTCGCTCGTGCGTACGTACGGACTACCGTCTCCACGAACGCGATGAGATTCATTCTCCATCGTATCCATTCAAGTATAATTTGATGATTTAAAAAATGATGTTTAAGGACTTGATATCATTCTGGATATGAATAATATACAACCTATCCTTTACATACATGTCTTATGTAACAAAACATATAAAAGAAAATGTGTAAGTTAACACCCGAAACGATGATAATTCTAAGATATTATTAATAAATAAATGTTAAAAGATCATATATGATATCATATTAATATATATGATTCTTGTATAATTTAATAACAATTATTTCACCATTATACAGGAGGTTAACCTACCCCAACCAAGGAAAAGTACAAGGTAAGGGTTATTTCACAATCTCTTCATTATCCGAGGTTGTATTATACGTAATAATCTACTGGGATCTCTTTATCATCCACATCCATATTTCTTTGAAATGTATTTCAAAACATTTTTACTATTTACAAGAATATGGGTTAAAGTCATTTATACCCTTGTTTGACTTTTTATAAGAGGTTTATAAAGGAATCTTTCCGTCGTTTTCAAAACAAGGTCCTTTTTAACCTTTTCGACTGAATTGATGTAAGAATGTTTTTTTTAACTTATACGGCGGGTGCGGTTATTTTACGTCGTTATAAAATCTTCAAAGCTTTCCTTACAAGCTTATAAGAATATTTTCAAAGAAAATGTTTTATTTTATATGGATCTTAAATGATTTCAAAATAAAAGGAGATATTTCTTTAAAAAGAATTTTGATTTCATCTATGTCAACATCCTTTGATGGATTTTAAGATTATTTGAAGTTGATTTATTATGATACAAAACTTCTATATTGTATTGAAGGTTTTGTGATATGTTTGACTGTGGATGTGCTATTTTTATACCATTCATAGTTTATTGTGAAAGTATTGACATTTCGTATGCTAGTTTTAATACGAATGTTTATGTTATGTTTAAACCTTTTCATATGGGAATGCATTGGACTTAATAAGTGACGGGTGGAGCCCGCTATAGCTCCTCGATGCATCGGTAGGTCTCATGAGACAAACTAGTGTCTTGGCACAAGGCCTTGACAAAATCTTATTTGTAGTCTTGGCACGAGGCCTTGGCTATGTGGTTATGATAGTCTGGCATTATGCATTCCAACATTATGAAAGTGGTTATTGATTTTTGCATGTGATTATTCATTTAGTAGAATATCCATGCGAATAAGTAAATGGCATTATTTCATTTTATTTATGCCATACCATGTTGAAAGTTCGTATTTAAAAGGCTTTTGTTTTAGTTATAAATTTCCTTAAGTGTTTATGCTTATTTATGAAAGCTTCTGCTATAATGTTATCCTTACTGAGCATCCGAGCTCACCCCTTTTCTATGTTTTTATTTTCCCAGGATGTGAAGAAGTAAGTTATGAATGACATGCAGGGATAGTATGTGGGGATATGAGTGTGAAATATGAAGACCATGTTGTTGTAGTAGTTTTTTTTACTCTGAAATGTAATGTAAAACTTTATGAATATATCTAGTGTTTCCAAGGCTACTAAACCAATCGATCTTTCGAGTTTTGATCTTTCTTGTGATCATGCCAATGTTATGTAAGTAATGCACCGACTCTGGGTAGCTGGGGTCGGGGCGTTACAGTTGGTATCAGAGGAAGTTTAGTACAAACCTTGGAAGCTAGATTTAGATAAACTCTGATTAGAGCACATAGACCTAAGATGAACTTTGAGGATTAGTATAGAAGAACTTCCTAAAATTTTGGTATTGTAGAGACTTTGTGAGTTTTCTGAGCAATACATCCCTGTCTGGATACGAGCAGGTAGAGGCGGCTCTGGCACAGATGTACCTAGGGGTAAAACCCGAAAACACCGCTTTGAGCTAGACTCGAACGGGAACTGGTGCACGACAACGGGCCTTGCTGCACTCTTGGTTACGACACTCCTGGGGGATATGCTTAGGATAGCTCTCACTTTCTTTACAAATCATTATGAAGGGTTTATGAGTATATACTTCCTCAAAGAAAACATATTTATGATTATGGATTATATCCATAGATAGTTCAATTTATGTTTAGTGTTTTATAAGTATGGGATTATGTATTTTGATGCATAAACTGATCTAGTTTATGCCATTTTTTAGAAATGGCGCCTAGTGGAAGAAATGGAAACTGTATCAATGCACGCACTCCATGTAGGGATTGCCCTCCTGCTCAAGATAATTATAGTGGGGCTGGTGATGCAACTGGTGCTGATCAGCTAATCACCGTACTGGGACAACTTACTCAGGTTATGAATAATAACCTTACCCGTATGGAGCACCCTGATCCGCAGCGTGGAGGATCAATGTTAGATCGATTCATGAGACAACAACCACCAACGTTCAATGGGAGTACAAATCCATTAGTAGCTGAGCAATGGATATTTTCCCTAGAGAAAATATTTCAGGCTTTGGGGAGTAGTGAAAGGGAAAAAGTTACCATGGCAGTTTACCGCCTCACTGGAGATGCTGATCAATGGTGGTCATTGATTCAAAACATGAAGGAAGATGATGAAGTATCAAACATGGAATGGAGGGAGTTCAAAGATCTGTTTTTAGAAAAATACTTTCCTCGCGACCATCGAGCAGATATGGAAAGGCAATTTCTGAGTCTGAGACAAAAGGAGGATGATAATGTCACAAAGTATGAGGCTAACTTTACAAGGTTAGCGAGGTATGCTGGAGATTATATTCGCAACCCAAGAAGTAAGATTGATCGTTTCCTTGATGGGTTAAAACCATTTCTCCGTCGAGCATTAGTCTCACAATCCTTTTCGTCATACGAAGACATTGTCTCATGTGCTATCAAGACCGAAAAAGAATTCTCTAAGTCTTATGACTTTAAAGCGAAGCAAGAGAAGAAGAGACCTGCTGATCAATCTGGGAATGGAAATAAGGGGAAGAAGGGAAAGGTTGAATATCCATCTTGTGGTAAATGCGGGAAGAAACATCCTGGTACTTGCTTGAAGGGAATGGGAGTCTGTTACAAGTGTGGTGAAAAAGGCCACCAAGCTCATGATTGCAAGGGGAAGAAGGAAGCTACCAACGTTCAGTGCTACAATTGCAGGGAGATGGGGCATTATGCAAATGCATGTCCTAAGCGTCAGGAGAACTTACCTCAGAAAAGGCCAAGGGATCAAGGCCAGGCTTATGCTATCACTACTGCTGAGGTAGAAACTCCGAAAGACGTTGTGGCAGGTAATTTAATGGTTTCCTCAAGTTTAGCAAATGCATTATTTGATTCTGGATCATCGCATTGTTTCATATCTTCCCAGTTTGCTAAGAAAATTAGATATTTCCAATTTGATTTAATAAGGGAGTTGTCGGTTAAAACTCCTAAGGGAAGTATCGTTGCAACAAAGTTTTGTGAATCAGTCCCCATTAGAGCACATAAATTTTCTTTATCTGCTGATCTCATCGTCATACCTATGATTGAGTTTGATATAATCCTCGGTATGGACTGGCTTTCGGACTATGATGCGAAGATTTATTGTAAGAAGAAAGAGGTTACGATTCTTGATGATAATGATAAGGAACACCTTATTTTTAGAGCAGAATCGTCACCACCTAATTCTTATTTAGATCCACCCCCAGTAGCTCAACTAAATTCAATTATTGGGGAGTAAGAGAATGAAATAACTACGGGTGAGGAAAGGAATGTTCAAATAGAGGATGTACCTGTTGTGAAAGAGTTTGTAGATGTATTTCCGGAAGATTTACCTGGACATCCTCCAGAACGAGAAGTAGAGTTTTCCATTGATTTAATTCCTGGATCAAGGCCTATATCAAAGACCCCGTATAGAATGGCCACTATAGAATTAGTCGAACTAAAGAAACAACTAGAGGAATTGAGTAATAAGGGATTTATTCGCCCTAGTGTTTCTCCATGGGGAGCCCCTGTTCTTTTTGTTAAAAAGAAAGATGGATCTATGAGGTTATGTATCGACTACAGGGAGATCAATGCTATAACAATAAAGAACAAGTATCCCCTACCTCGTATTGATGATTTATTTGACAAACTGCATGGAGCTCAATACTTTTCAAAGATTGACCTTCGATCTGGATACCATCAGTTGTGTGTGAAGAAGGAAGACATTCCGAAGACAGCATTTCGAACCAGGTACGGGCATTACGAGTTTACTGTAATGCTGTTTGGATTGACTAATGCACCCTCTGTATTCATGGATCTGATGAATAGAGTTTTCAAGGAGTATCTCGATGAATTTGTGGTGGTATTTATTGATGATATCTTGGTATACTCCAAAACCTACAAAGATCATGAAAATCACTTGCGCATTATCTTGAAGACTCTGAGGAGGCATGAATTATATGGAAAGTTTAGCAAGTGTGAATTCTGGCTTCAGGAGATTTCTTTTCTTGGCCATATTGTCTCTAAAGATGGAATCTCTGTTGATCCTTCTAAGACCAAGGCAATCCAAGAATGTCCAGCACCTACGAGTATAACTGAGGTACGTAGTTTTATTGGTTTGGCAGGTTATTATCGACGTTTCGTCCAGAATTTTGCCCGATTGGCTAACCCATTAACGAAGCTCACACGTAAAGGGGTTAAATTTGTTTGGACAAAAGAGTGTGAAGAATGTTTCGAAGAACTGAAGAGAAGATTAGTCAATGCTCCTATATTGACTCTACCATCGGGGAATGATGGGTTCGTTATTTATAGTGATGCATCAAAGAAGGGACTTGGCTGTGTCCTTATGCAGAATGATAGAGTTATTTCCTATGCATCACGACAGTTGAAAATTCATGAACAAAACTATCCTACTCATGATCTCGAGTTAGCAGCAGTGATCTTTGCTTTGAAGATATGGAGGCACTACCTCTATGGTGAAAAATGTGAGATTTATACTGATCACAAGAGTTTGAAGTATATTTTCTCACAAAAAGAACTCAACATGAGGCAAAGGAGATGGCTTGAATTACTCAAGGATTATGATTGTACGATACACTACCACCTAGGGAAGGCAAACAAGGTGGAAGATGCTTTGAGTAGAAAAGACCATGGAGTTTTGAACAAAATGAGAATTGAAAGGGATCTAATTTTTATGGATCTAGTGAAGATGGACATGGGAATAACCAGGGAAGGTGAAACATCAATGCTTTTTCAAATGGTTGCCAAACCATCTTTACTAGAAAGGATTAAGAGTTCTCAGACCGATGATGACGAATTCCAAAAAAAGATTAAAGCTGTGAATGATGGGAGATTGAGAGACTTTGTGTATGAAGATTGAATTCTGAAATTCGGGAAGAGACTTTGTGTTCCCAATATACCTGATCTAAAAAGGGAATTGCTGGATGATGCTCATAGTTCCTATTTCTCTATACACCCTGGGAGCACCAAAATGTATAGAGATTTGAAGGAACATTTTTGGTGGGACAACATGAAGAGGGAGATTGATGATTTTGTGTCAAGATGTATGGTTTGTCAACAAGTGAAAGCTGGAAGGCAACAGCCTGGAGGAGTCATGCAACCTCTTCCCATACCGGAGTGGAAATGGGACAATGTTACGATGGACTTTGTCATGGGGCTACCAAAGACTCCTAGAAGGAACGATGCAATATGGGTTATTGTTGATCGTCTTACCAAGACAGCACATTTTCTTGCTATAAGAGAAGATCTACCCCTGGAACGTCTAGCAAGACTATACATTAATGAAGTTGTGAGACTTCATGGAGTACCCCTATCGATTGTTTCTGATCGTGATCCCCGTTTTACTTCAAGATTCTGGAAAAGTCTTCAGAAATCCCTGGATACTGAACTTTATTTGAGCACTGCTTACCACCCTCAGACAGACGGACAATCAGAACGGACTATTCAAACCTTAGAAGACATGTTGAGATCTTGCTCACTTGACTTTCAGGGTATGTGGGATCAATATTTACCTCTGGTAGAATTTTCCTATAACAATAGCTTCCATTCGAGTATTCAGATGTCACCATATGAAGTGTTATATGGAAAGAGATGTCGTACACCAACCTGTTGGGATGATGTTGGTGAAAGAAAACTTGTAGGCCCAGAACTGGTGGAGGAAACGGTGGAAAAGGTGAAGGTAATCCAAAATCACATCAAAGCAGCTCAAAGTAGGCAGAAGAGCTATGCCGATAATCGAAGGAAGGATTTGGAATTTCAAGTCGGTGATCATGTTTTCCTGAAGGTATCTCCGTGGAAGGGAGTCATACGTTTTGGTAAGAAAGGTAAATTGAGTCCCAGGTACATCGGACCTTTCAAAATTCTAGAACGAATTGGGGCTGTAGCTTACTGATTGGCAATGCCGCCAAGTCTCTCCAAAGTTCACGATGTGTTCCACGTATCTCTGTTGAGAAAATACATGCCTGATCTGACGCATGTACTCACCTATGAGGAATTAGAACTGGAACCCGATCTGTCTTATTGCGAAGAGCCCGTCAGGATTCTTGATACAAGAGAACAAGTACTGAGAAACCGGACGACGCGTCTGGTAAAAGTTTTGTGGAGAAATCATAAGATGGAAGAGGCAACGTGGGAACCCGAGGAACTTATGATGAAGAACCACCCGAGTCTTTTTATGCAATAATACCCTAGAAATTGCGAGGACGCAATTATTTGAAGGAGGGGAGAATGTAACACCCCAAGCTTCTACGGTACGTTTCCCTTCGAATAATGTGACAGCGTGTGTTGTACGCAACCTCGAGTTCTAACACACACCACAACTAATTAAACTAGCCGTTGTGAATAGTAATACCTACTTTTTGAAATCATATATATTCTATATTTCAAAATGGACTTCATTTTTGGATTCGGAATATCAAAATTAGCCTAGGGTGAAATTTTGGTACATTTCGGATAAATTTCATATTTTGATGAATAGTGAAAACTTCTAAATTTTAATTAAAAAACACTTTTTTAATCACAATAATTAATAGTGATAAATTATGAATTTGAGTGGTTTTAAAGTATATTTAGAATATATTTTTACCATTTAATATAATGTTGGTCATTGGACATAATTTTACAATTAAACCGAACATAAACAAGTGTCAATCTTTTGATAGTTATTATCTCTTAAAAACACGCTTTTTGTTTTGACAGCGGGAATTAATTTTAAATTAATTTCTGCCACTTCTGTGTTTTGAATTTAGGAAAATGGATTCCATATTTGGAATCAGGATGTTCAAATTGTGTAAATAGTTAACTTTTATTTTTAGACATTTTGAATAGTTACTGTGGTAAATATTTTATTTACCATGGTTAAAGGGTAAATCCGGTAAATAAGGGTTAAAAAATAATATTATAATAATACAAAATTACCCTAAAACGTGTCCTAACCTTATTGGTGGACACATACCCGACCATGGGCATCCTTGGGTCAATTTGGGGACCCCTTGGAGCCACTTGTATGTGGTAGGGACACATTATATTAATAAAGTTAAAATAAAAATAAAAATGGCATAAGCTTACATCTTTTAGAAGAACAATTTTTACATAGGGTTATACATGTTGGATTTTCGATTATAAATATTCATTAAAAAATCTAAAAAGATTTCCTACATAATGATGTTTTATTTATAATTTTTAGACATTAAATAATTTATTTTATTTATGACACAATGATGATGCAGTAATTACTAAAATAGTAAAAAATTAACATAATTGATATTATAAATACCCAAATAAATATAATATGAAACTTTTAATGAATCACACTAATTTTCTAGGATAATATGATATATTAGGATTGATTTAATTGGATTTTTTCGAAGTAATCAATCTGTTATGAGTTTCACAAAAATCAACTATTGAATAGTGTCAAAATTGACATAAAAGAGTTCTTAAAACAAATATTATATTATTAATTGATATTAAATTCCAAAAAATCTAAGGTTCGGCCAAGAGACTTATATTATGATAGGTTAATCATTAATGGACCACTTGGGGGTCTCTTGTACGTATATGGTAAGTCTATTAACCATATAATATAAAAATACAAAGAGACATTGTAAAAGTGAAACTAATTAACTTAGAGTTAATACTTAAAGATAAGGTTAATATAAGTACCCAAACCTGTCTAAATTCTATTGGTTGAGTTGTTTTCGACCTATCCCCACCTTAACCTTTGAATAGTCAATTTTGGAGCCATTAGAAACCGAATATGAATTTATTATAAATTAATATTTCTAGCTTTTCCAAAGGTGCCCCTCACCCCTCTTATAAAAAGGCACTCCTCCTTCTCATTTCTTCACACCTCTAAAGCCTTTTGGATCGGCCAAACTCTACCCAAATACTCTCCCAACATCCCTCAATACAACCTAGAGGCCTTAATTTGATCAGAAAGCCAACCTAAGGAGCCCTTTTGATCAAATCAAAAGGAAGAACCCGAAGAAGAGGTAATGATTTCATCACCCTTTTCTAAGTTCATTTCTTCTTCCACTTCTCCTTCCTTTGTTCTTACCATTCTAAAATAATAACTCCAGTATCTCACATATACTGTGATGTTATTATAAATATGGTACAACCATATTCATTATCCTCTCTGAAGTGCCCAGATCAGTGTGAATCACTGAGAGGGGGAGGGGGTGAATCAGTGATCCTTTAAAACTTTTTACTAATTGATTCTTAATCAATTAAACCTCTATGGCTTGTTAAGGCCTCGATCCACTCTTCTTGTATCTCTCACCTTTCCACAAATGATGCAGTAAATGTAAAGGCACAGGACACAAGGATTTACAAGGTTCGGCACCAAAGGCCTACATCCTTGCCATGCTCTCCAAGCATGGATTCTCCCATTATAACTTGTTAGAATTACAATGGTCGATACAGAGTCCCACTGTATCTCTCCTGAGTCCCACAGGAGGGTCTTTATACTGCTTCACACAGTGTTACCAGAGTCCCACTGGCCTGCTCCAGAATCCCACTGAAGACTTCTTCTCCCTGAGTCCCACAGGGTCTTCTCTTGGCTCCTCGAGTCACACGAGTAGCTCTTCTTCTCTTTAAGTTCTTCAAGTATCCTCAGCAGCCTGGGATAAAGGCTGCTGGCCTTGCTCTGTACCTCTGATCACTTGTGATGATCAGGTCTTCTCGTCTTGCTCAGGATTTATCTCCTTCTTCTAAGGATGACCTGGCTTCTCTCCAGTTACTGAATGCTCAGACAAATAATATCTTTAACTTCAGTCTGGTCCAGTCTCACTTCACTTCAACATCATGCACTGAGTGCATGGCAGCTCTTCATCCTCATGCACTGATAGCATGGCCTTCTCAATTCTTCATGAACCTCCTGGTCTTGGACTCCTCAGATGCACACCACTGATTTAGCACTGTTCACGTGTGCACGTGCATGCATGCATGCATGCACTCCTCCTTTCCTCTTCTTGGTGCAGTAGACCCACAAAGGGTGTAATTCTTTTCAGCACACACCTTCTCACTTCTTCACACACTTTATTCAATTTGCTTACACACTTGAATGTGTGTTATACTTTAGTGTGGATGTCTTCTACTTCTTCTTCTTCTAATGTGTATACACTTTTAGTGCACACACTAGGTTCGGCCTTCTTGTCTCTTTGCACACAAAACTTCTTCACTTTGGCACACACTTTGAGCTTGGCCTTCACACTTCTTGTTGCACACACACACTTTAGTGTTCTTTTAGTTGTTCTTCAATAGTGTGCACACACAAGGCTACGGCCTCTTCCACTTGCACACACTTCCTCTCGGCCTTTTCCACTTCACACACAATGTGTGGTATTCCACTTCACTTGGCACACAACTTCACTAAGGCCTCGGGTCTTCTTTGGTGCACACCCACTGCCACCTTCTTGTAATTGCACACACAACACCCGTATGTCCTTCTTCTTCACTTTGCACTCAAAGGGTGCAAGGGCTCGGGTCCTGCTTGTTTAGCACATAAGCACTAAGGCCCTTGGGCTCTTCTCCACTTTGCACATACACGAGGCAAGGCCTCGGCCTTCACTTGAATTGCACACACACAATGTGTGTGAAACACAACCCAAACTCTTACTGCCTTCAAAGGAGGTGCGCAAGGTGCAAGGGGGTGTGGCCCTCTTCCTGTCTTCAAATGCCGCGCAGGCTCAAGTGTGCAAGGGTGCAATACCCTCGGGCTTCTTCCTTCTTCAACAGCCGCACAAGGTGCAAGGCTGTGGCCAGCGCGCAGGGGTGCAAGAGCACAAGGTACAAAGGACCTCGGCCGTGGGCGCGCAAGTGCAAGGGTGCACTTGGATCTTCCTGCCGCGCAAAGGGAAGGCGCGCAGGGGTTCCCCTTTCTCTTCTTTCGCGCAAGGAGTGCACAAAAGGAACTCACGAAGCCAAGGGTGGCTTCGGGCTGCTGCCGCGCAAGTGGTGCGCGCAGGGTCTTCTTCGCGAGGCAACGGTGCTCTCACGGGACTCCGGATCTTCAACAAAGGATCAGCAAAGCACTTCATGCCTCGGGTGATCCTTTTATAGGCAGAGAAACACTTAAAACTTCCGCGTGATCTAACTTCAAAATCCCGAGATATTCGGGTCTTTAAAAATCTTCCAAATCTTGAATTTACTCCTCTGTTTCACGCGGGATCTTCCTCTTTAATTTCCTCTACGTGCATGCGACATAGAACGCATGCACGGCCTTCTTTAAACCCTATCCATGCAAAGGCACGAACACCGAATGGCCTCGCACCTCCGGTTGCTTCGGCCTCGCTCGAAATCCTCCTTTCATCGCATGCATGCTTATTTTATTGCATGGTTATGTTCAGTAGGCACAGACGATCACAATGGAGGTCTTAGATCCTTCAGAGGTGGCCGGAAACTCGAAAACCGGCTTCAGGTTGCCTCTGGTTCGAGCGGAGCTCGCGGGAAGCTTCGGCATGGCTCGAGGAAGGAGATGAGCTCTCGGCCGTCGGATCAGGCGTTTCAGATGCATCGGGTGGCCTGGATTAGATCGCGGTGCCGCGGATCAGATGTGCGGCGCAGATCAAGCGCGCGATGAGACGGACGGCCGGGATTCCTTCCGCGGGAAAAATCCGCGTCCCACATCGAAGCGGCGTGGGATTTTGCCGCGGCTTATAACCCTGGCGCTGCCTCAACCCGCCAGTTGAAACTTCTCCCTCCACGGTGCCGCCCCGCACCGTGTTCTCCCTACGGGCGCGCTCTGCGCCCACTCTCTGCTCCTGCGGTGCGCGGATTTCACCACCGCGTGCCCTCGGGGCTTATACACGGCCCCCTGCGCTCCTCCGGGCGTGCCCCAGGCGCCCATGCGGTGTCCTCGGGGTGCGCCCCATGCCTCAAGGTTGCTGCCCTGGCCTTGAGGGTTCCCCATGGGCGTGGTGACCTTGAGTCCCACAAGTGCCTTGGGTGATGACCCTCAGCTGGCCTCCTTGGTGGCCTAATTTTTTTGGCAAAGTAAATATAGGGCACTTTGTATAAAAACAAAGTAACCACATACATAATGTGAAATGCCAAGAGCCACTCCAAGCCTTCTAAGCCATTCTTCCTCTTCTTTATTTCTTCTTCTTCATTAGAATTCATCATCCTTCTTCAACATATAATCATCATTTAAGAATGGAATTCTTGAAGGTTCTTCTTCATCAACCGAGCTCCTGAATCACATACATTCTTCAACATTCTTCATCGATCCAATCAGAGATCAAGTTGGATCTTCCTCTAATTCACATGCACTAAGTGTTAGTGCATGGACTTCTTCAGCTCACTTCATCCACTTAGTACTTGTGGATGGATCTTCTTCAACTCCTCATGCATTGTCAATACAATGCATGGTCTTCTAATCATGTTGTGACATTGTATCATCTTGATACAAGTTCTTGGAACTTAATGATCAGCTCAACAATCGTCAGATTTTCATGGAGAATGTTTCAACCATATTCTCCAATGCCACTTAGTGAATCTCCTAAGTGACATGTCTCTAAGTACCATGGCCATTCTCTTTCATCACCATCACCATCACAACCTTTGTCATTCACATCTTGACATTCCCTGACTTCCATTCATTCCAAGACAACTTCATGCCTCATTGACAACAAATGCAACACAATGCACTTCAATCTCCCCCTTTGTATTTGTTGTCAATACACCACTTCAGCACATATGAATGGGTCAATATGTGTGCCAATATTTCTCCCCCTTATTGGCAATCAAATGCAAAGGTGTGGTGTGGTTCTCTTTCAAAAATCTCTTCCTCCCTTTGAAAAGTATTTTCTTGAAAAACACTGAGAGGGATGATGTCACATGTTCTTCTTGAGCAAGGAACCTTTAGTAAATCAACTCTAAGTCTACTTGGGCTAACCCGGTGTAGAAAACAAGAGTGATGCAACCAAGGAACTCAATGATGTCCACAATTCACTATACATGTGAGATCATGCTTGGGGGTTTGAAATTTTTTCAGATGTAACAATGAATTTGCTAAATCCTGCACATACTTCACAAAACTCATTAGAAAGTTCAGTGCAAAGATAAAGCTCCCCCTTTCATCCACTTGTCTTCAATC
The DNA here is from genome assembly GCA_963277665.1 of Viscum album. NCBI lineage: Eukaryota > Viridiplantae > Streptophyta > Magnoliopsida > Santalales > Viscaceae > Viscum > Viscum album. Next base: position 1,526,918,283 of record OY728138.1, on the reverse strand, counting down.
CATACTCCCCCTTAATTGACATGATGAATGCAATTAAGAATCAAGGGATGAAAGTATGATTGGAATACCTTCACTTTTCTCAAGATGATATTAATTTCTGAACATCATCTTCTCCAGATTGGCTCCCCCTCAAGGGGTGCACTCCATTCAATCCAAACCATCCTCCAGCTGAGAATGATCATCATCTTCAATTCCCTGCAATGTCAGCACATGTAAATACCAATAGTATAAGGGAATAAGATGGAACCTCCTTGGTTCATCAATGTGAACAACAAGGTTGAGAAGATTCTCTCAACCGAGATGTCCCATTTTCACCATTCTTCACACTTGCACATTTGATCTTCATTGATGATTGTGCTGGTGTGGTTCTCAAAACATCTTCATGTGAAATATTCTTCTTCCCTCTTGCCTTGGCAATTGCCAGAACTTCATCTTCAGCTCTTTTCAGATTTTTGGCAAGTTGCAACTGATTTGGCCATATGACTAGTAAGTCACTTGGAAGTGTGGCCTCAGTTCTGGATATTCCACATGGTTCCTTTGATTCTGTCAAGCTACCTCTCCTAGGCAACTTATTTTCAATCAATCCCTTCTTCTTCTTCTGGATTGATTGTCTTCTTGAGTCCAGTTGGCTTCTATTGAATTTCATGGCTTCTTTACAAAGATCCATGATATGACCATTCCTTCCACAGTAGAGGCACTTCTTCTTGGTGGTCCTTCTGGATGACTCACCCTTCTTGGATTTAGAATCCAAGGACTTCTCTTCATTTCTCAATCTCTTCTTGGGAGCATTTTCCACATTCTTCTTGCTTCCCAAGGAATCTCTCTTAGCCAGGTTCAGTGATCTTTTCTTCTTTTGAGCCCTGGATACAGTTGGAGATTGACATGTATCTTTTTGACCACTTTTGAAATCATCCCAGATGTTGTCAAGTAATCCAAATCTATTTGCAGTAAACAGATGTCTCTGGACCTGTGGATGTTGCTTATTTTCTTCTGGCTTGCTCCCCCTTGGCATGGGCTTCCTCTGTGCTTTGGCATTCAGTGGATTGTACCAACAATCCTTTGCACAATGCCCATACTTGTTACAACACCAACACTGACCCACAAATCTTGACCTCTTCAGTCCTTCTGATTGTTGGGTACTTTTCTTGACAAGTTGTGTTGTTTCAGGAGAGCTCTGCTTCTTCATTTTCTTCATCCATATTTGTTTGGAATTATTCTTCCATCCTGCACTTTTAGTAGAAACACTTTTAGAAGCATGAGTACAAGATGGTATGGATGGTACCTTCTTTTTAGAAGATGTTGCACTTTTATTAGAGGATGTCTTTCTCATAGAATCATCCTTCTCAAAGCATACTTGAGTAGCAACATGTCTTCTTTCAGCTGTCTGGGAGGCTTGGGCTTTGGGTGATTGCTGATTTTTCAATATCACCTCCAGTTCTAAGCATTTCAGATTGAGGGAGTTCTTCTCATCCTCAATAGTTCTTAGCCTTCCTTCCCAATTCTGTTTCAGCTGTTCCATCTGGTCATCATGCACTTTCTTTATTTCATGCAATGAGTTGTCAAGCTCCTTCACCGTTTTGACTTTGTCTTTGAGTTGAGCATCTCTGACATTCATTGACACTTTATGCCTCCTTTCCAGTGCATGGAAAACATCTTTGACCAATATCATAAAGAATTCTTTCTCAGGAAGGCTTCTTTTCAATTCTTCAGTAGTGTCTTCATATCTTTCATTGCAAAGTGATACTGTTTCATCTTTAGCCTTCACCAGCATTCTGAGAGTGTTGGTTATGCCAACCCTTTTTGCCAATTGATCTTCCAGTGAATTGGCTTCATCTTCCAGCTGTAATTTTTCTTCTTGAAGATCAAGGAGGCCTGTAGCTATACACATTGCAACTTCCTTGGGGACTTTCTTCTGAAGATATTTGATTGCATTTAGAAGATCATTGTTTCTTCTATCTTCATCACAGCTAGAGCAGGCTTCATCAGAAGAATGATAAAAGGAATTGTCATCTGATGTGACTTTCACATTTCTTTCCATAGAAGAAGTTTCTCTGATTGCAGCAACCTTCTTCCTCATCTTCTTTGCCTGTTTCTTCATTCTGTTTTTCAGAGTCTTGGCAGATATCTCCATTTGAGGCTGGTCGCTCGTTTCCTCAAATCTGCACTCCATAAAGACTCCCTTGGATCTTTTAGAGGTAACCTCCCTTTGATACCAATTGAAGTGCCCAGATCAGTGTGAATCACTGAGAGGGGGAGGGGGTGAATCAGTGATCCTTTAAAACTTTTTACTAATTGATTCTTAATAAATTAAACCTCTATGGCTTGTTAAGGCCTCGATCCACTCTTCTTGTATCTCTCACCTTTCCACGAATGATGCAGTAAATGTAAAGGCACAGGAAACAAGTATTTACAAGGTTCGGCACCAAAGGCCTACATCCTTGCCATGCTCTCCAAGCATGGATTCTCCCATTATAACTTGTTAGAATTACAATGGTCGATACAGAGTCCCACTGTATCTCTCCTGAGTCCCACAGGAGGGTCTTTATACTGCTTCACACAGTGTTACCAGAGTCCCACTGGCCTGCTCCAGAATCCCACTGAAGACTTCTTCTCCCTGAGTCCCACAGGGTCTTCTCTTGGCTCCTCGAGTCACACGAGTAGCTCTTCTTCTCTTTAAGTTCTTCAAGTATCCTCAGCAGCCTGGGATAAAGGCTGCTGGCCTTGCTCTGTACCTCTGATCACTTGTGATGATCAGGTCTTCTCGTCTTGCTCAGGATTTATTCCTTCTTCTAAGGATGACCTGGCTTCTCTCCAGTTACTGAATGCTCAGACAAATAATATCTTTAACTTCAGTCTGGTCCAGTCTCACTTCACTTCAACATCATGCACTGAGTGCATGGTAGCTCTTCATCCTCATGCACTGATAGCATGGCCTTCTCAATTCTTCAAGAACCTCCTGGTCTTGGACTCCTCAGATGCACACCACTGATTTAGCACTGTTCACGTGTGCACGTGCATGCATGCATGCATGCACTCCTCCTTTCCTCTTCTTGGTGCAGTAGACCCACAAAGGGTGTAATTCTTTTCAGCACACACCTTCTCACTTCTTCACACACTTTATTCAATTTGCTTACACACTTGAATGTGTGTTATACTTTAGTGTGGATGTCTTCTACTTCTTCTTCTTCTAATGTGTATACACTTTTAGTGCACACACTAGGTTCGGCCTTCTTGTCTCTTTGCACACAAAACTTCTTCACTTTGGCACACACTTTGAGCTTGGCCTTCACACTTCTTGTTGCACACACACACTTTAGTGTTCTTTTAGTTGTTCTTCAATAGTGTGCACACACAAGGCTACGGCCTCTTCCACTTGCACACACTTCCTCTCGGCCTTTTCCACTTCACACACAATGTGTGGTATTCCACTTCACTTGGCACACAACTTCACTAAGGCCTCGGGTCTTCTTTGGTGCACACCCACTGCCACCTTCTTGTAATTGCACACACAACACCCGTATGTCCTTCTTCTTCACTTTGCACTCAAAGGGTGCAAGGGCTCGGGTCCTGCTTGTTTAGCACATAAGCACTAAGGCCCTTGGGCTCTTCTCCACTTTGCACATACACGAGGCAAGGCCTCGGCCTTCACTTGAATTGCACACACACAATGTGTGTGAAACACAACCCAAACTCTTACTGCCTTCAAAGGAGGCGCGCAAGGTGCAAGGGGGTGTGGCCCTCTTCCTGTCTTCAAATGCCGCGCAGGCTCAAGTGTGCAAGGGTGCAATACCCTCGGGCTTCTTCCTTCTTCAACAGCCGCACAAGGTGCAAGGCTGTGGCCAGCGCGCAGGGGTGCAAGAGCACAAGGTACAAAGGACCTCGGCCGTGGGCGCGCAAGTGCAAGGGTGCACTTGGATCTTCCTGCCGCGCAAAGGGAAGGCGCGCAGGGGTTCCCCTTTCTCTTCTTTCGCGCAAGGAGTGCGCAAAAGGAACTCACGAAGCCAAGGGTGGCTTCGGGCTGCTGCCGCGCAAGTGGTGCGCGCAGGGTCTTCTTCGCGAGGCAACGGTGCTCTCACGGGACTCCGGATCTTCAACAAAGGATCAGCAAAGCACTTCATGCCTCGGGTGATCCTTTTATAGGCAGAGAAACGCTTAAAACTTCCGCGTGATCTAACTTCAAAATCCCGATATATTTGGGTCTTTAAAAATCTTCCAAATCTTGAATTTACTCCTCTGTTTCACGCGGGATCTTCCTCTTTAATTTCCTCTACGTGCATGCGACTTAGAACGCATGCACGACCTTCTTTAAACCCTATCCATGCAAAGGCACGAACACCGAATGGCCTCGCACCTCCGGTTGCTTCGGCCTCGCTCGAAATCCTCCTTTCATCGCATGCATGCTTATTTTATTGCATGGTTATGTTCAGTAGGCACAGACGATCACAATGGAGGTCTTAGATCCTTCAGAGGTGGCCGGAAACTCGAAAACCGGCTTCAGGTTGCCTCTGGTTCGAGCGGAGCTCGCGGGAAGCTTCGGCATGGCTCGAGGAAGGAGATGAGCTCTCGGCCGTCGGATCAGGCGTTTGAGATGCATCGGGCGGCCTGGATTAGATCGCGGCGCCGCGGATCAGATGTGCGGCGCAGATCAAGCGCGCGATGAGACGGACGACCAGGATTCCTTCCGCGGGAAAAATCCGCGTCCCACATCGAAGCGGCGCGGGATTTTGCCGCGGCTTATAATCCTGGCGCTGCCTCAACCCGCCAGTTGAAACTTCTCCCTCCACGGTGCCGCCCCGCACCGTGTTCTCCCTGCGGGCGCGCTCTGCGCCCACTCTCTGCTCCTGCGGTGCGCGGATTTCACCACCGCGTGCCCTCGGGGCTTATACACGGCCCCCTGCGCTCCTCCGGGCGTGCCCCAGGCGCCCATGCGGTGTCCTCGGGGTGCGCCCCATGCCTCAAGGTTGCTGCCCTGGCCTTGAGGGTTCCCCATGGGCGTGGTGACCTTGAGTCCCACAAGTGCCTTGGGTGATGACCCTCGGCTGGCCTCCTTGGTGGCCTAATTTTTTTGGCAAAGTAAATATAGGGTACTTTGTATAAAAACAAAGTAACCACATACATAATGTGAAATGCCAAGAGCCACTCCAAGCCTTCTAAGCCATTCTTCCTCTTCTTTATTTCTTCTTCTTCATTAGAATTCATCATCCTTCTTCAACATATAATCATCATTTAAGAATGGAATTCTTGAAGGTTCTTCTTCATCAACCGAGCTCCTGAATCACATACTTTCTTCAACATTCTTCATTGATCCAATCAGAGATCAAGTTGGATCTTCTTCTAATTCACATGCACTAAGTGTTAGTGCATGGACTTCTTCAGCTCACTTCATCCACTTAGTACTTGTGGATGGATCTTCTTCAACTCCTCATGCATTGTCAATACAATGCATGGTCTTCTAATCATGTTGTGACATTGTATCATCTTGATACAAGTTCTTGGAACTTAATGATCAGCTCAACAATCGTCAGATTTTCATGGAGAATGTTTCAACCATATTCTCCAATGCCACTTAGTGAATCTCCTAAGTGACATGTCTCTAAGTACCATGGCCATTCTCTTTCATCACCATCACCATCACAACCTTTGTCATTCACATCTTGACATTCCCTGAATTCCATTCATTCCAAGACAACTTCATGCCTCATTGACAACAAATGCAACACAATGCACTTCACTATCCACCCTTTGAATAACATGTCACCATACATGCGTACGTACGGCTTACCATCTCCACGTCGTGGTGTAATTGTTATTCAATATAATATTATTTGGATGGGTATAATAATGATGTGTAACTCATGTAAATAATAAATCTAACATGTTAATGATTCTTTATATATGATATACCATCCATTTATATATTATTTTAATATCAAAAGAATGATATTGTCGCTCGTGCGTACGTACGGACTACCGTCTCCACGAACGCGATGAGATTCATTCTCCATCGTATCCATTCAAGTATAATTTGATGATTTAAAAAATGATGTTTAAGGACTTGATATCATTCTGGATATGAATAATATACAACCTATCCTTTACATACATGTCTTATGTAACAAAACATATAAAAGAAAATGAGTAAGTTAACACCCGAAACGATGATAATTCTAAGATATTATTAATAAATCAATGTTAAAAGATCATATATGATATCATATTAATATATATGATTCTTGTATAATTTAATAACAATTATTTCACCATTATACAGGAGGTTAACCTACCCCAACCAAGGAAAAGTACAAGGTAAGGGTTATTTCACAATCTCTTCATTATCCGAGGTTGTATTATACGTAATAATCTACTGGGATCTCTTTATCATCCACATCCATGTTTCTTTGAAATGTATTTCAAAACATTTTTACTATTTACAAGAATATGGGTTAAAGTCATTTATACCCTTGTTTGACTTTTTATAAGAGGTTTATAAAGGAATCTTTCCGTCGTTTTCAAAACAAGGTCCTTTTTAACCTTTTCGACTGAATTGAGGTAAGAATGTTTTTTTAACTTATACGGCGGGTGCGGTTATTTTACGCCATTATAAAATCTTCAAAGCTTTCCTTACAAGATTATAAGAATATTTTCAAAGAAAATGTTTTATTTTATATGGATCTTAAATGATTTCAAAATAAAAGAAGATATTTCTTTAAAAAGAATTTTGATTTCATCTATGTCAACATCCTTTGATGGATTTTAAGATTATTTGAAGTTGATTTATTATGATACAAAACTTCTATATTGTATTGAAGGTTTTGTGATATGTTTGACTGTGGATGTGCTATTTTTATACCATTCATAGTTTATTGTGAAAGTATTGACATTTCGTATGCTAGTTTTAATACGAATGTTTATGTTATGTTTAAACCTTTTCATATGGGAATGCATTGGACTTAATAAGTGACGGGTGGAGCCCGCTATAGCTCCTCGATGCATCGGTAGGTCTCATGAGACAAACTAGTGTCTTGGCACAAGTCCTTGACAAAATCTTATTTGTAGTCTTGGAATGAGGCCTTGGCTATGTGGTTATGATAGTCTGGCATTATGCATTCCAACATTATGAAAGTGGTTATTGATTTTTGCATGTGATTATTAATTTAGTAGAATATCCATGTGAATAAGTAAATGGCATTATTTCATTTTATTTATGCCATACCATGTTGAAAGTTCGTATTTAAAAGGCTTTTGTTTTAGTTATAAATTGCCTTAAGTGTTTATGCTTATTTATGAAAGCGTCTGCTATAATGTTATCCTTACTGAGCATCCGAGCTCACCCCTTTTCTATGTTTTTATTTTCCCAGGATGTGAAAAAGTAAGTTATGAATGACATGCAGGGATAGTATGTGGGGATATGAGTGTGAAATATGAAGACCATGTTGTTGTAGTAGTTTTTTTTACTCTGAAATGTAATGTAAAACTTTATGAATATATCTAGTGTTTCCAAGGCTACTAAACCAATCGATATTTCGAGTTTTGATCTTTCTTGTGATCATGCCAATGTTATGTAAGTAATGCACCGACTCTGGGTAACTGGGGTCGGGGCGTTACATTTATACTCTAACTTTGAGTTCTTCAAACATTATCATGATATATCTCAAATAAGTCTTCTCAAAGATTGTAAATTTTATTCAGTCTAATTATCTTTCTCAAATTCTGTTGAATTATCTTTATTGACTTTAGTATGATTATCTTGCTCAGCTTCAGAACGATTATCTTTCTCATCTTCCGTCTGATTTTCTTTCTTAGCTTCAGTCTAATGTAACTTCCACTTCTTCATTATGATGTAACATAATTATAATAAAACATCCTTATCTCACTATGATATGACTTTTTTCTTTTCCCATTACAATCTATCAATATTCCTCTACTCATTACAATCTAACTTTGTTGATCTACCCATTAAGATTTGTCTATCTTCCTACTATCATTATGATATCACACTCATCTTCATAATTAGTTCGATTGGTTTTAAATCATAGAGTAAGTCTTATGGAATCCTAATAATGAATGAATTTCCATCATGATGGAATTCCCATTATTCTGTAATTCCCATTATGATGGAAACGGCACTAAACAACTTTGAAATTATTCAAATCCCATTTGCTAAAACTATTTTAGACTTCTAAAAACATCTATATCTGGTGCATCTAAATCTGATTCATATTTTGTCTAAATTCCTAGAACTGATAAAATCATTATCATTCCTCCATTTCATCAAAATATTTTATCATGATATTTTTCATGATTTATGAGAAATTCATTATTGTAAAATCATCCTCTGACTTACGGTTGAAATCTGGGAAAAAATTATAACTCTTTACCTCACATTATTAAAATATCCTTTCTTGAATCATAATGACTTCTTTACTCATCAACTTATAACTTTATAACAAAAGTCGAATCTAATGAATCTTGAAATTTATTCTAATGGATTTTTGACTGATGGTGTATCTAATCAACATCTATATCTTTTATAAAACATTTTTGACCGCTGCTTCTTAGTCCAAAAACATCAGTCAAGAAACTGGTTTCAAAAAAAACATTCATAAATATAAATAATTTATCTCCCTTTGTATTTGGATCCATCAACATCCATATTTATTAAGAAAACACATTATGATAGAATAGGTATGATTTAGAATAATAAAAAATTTATTTTATTAAAATGCTAGTTGTCAAAAAATAAAAAACATTATTAAAAACAAAACCTTAAAATGTATCTTCAATCTCCCCCTTTTTATTTTTTTACAACACTCATTAAAAACTTTTTCAACTCTCATATTTTTTTCCAAAAACTCATCTTTTATCAACAACTTATGTTTTTTAACTTCCATCAAAAACTTTTCCTCTCTCAAAAGAGAGTGTTTTGACAAGACACTACATGATAAAGTAATGTTATTGAAGGAATTTATTATGTCGGTGGAAAAAAATCTATATCCAAGTTTAATATAATCTCCCCCAAACTATTTTCTTCTCCCTTTAATTTTTTTCTCTACCCATTTTATGATAACGATCGATTCAGATTCATTAAAGAAAGATAATTAAAAACATCTAACAAAGTAGAGTGTTGTTTCTTTGTCATCCCCTTTTTCAGGATAATTTAAATCATGGTGTCGATTTTCCTTTTGAGTTTTAGTAATTCATTGGAGGAGGCTGAATATGCAGTTGTAGCCTCAACTCAACAAACCATTCTTTTGACGTTTCTATTGTAATGATATTAGCAAATTGACACTTTGATGGGATATGTTCCAGTAAAAAATATCTTATAGGAAGTTCCTATTTTATAAAGTGAAACTTTATATAAATTATTTTTTATCTTCAATGGTGGACTTGATTTTTGGAAAGATTAATTTCACTTTAATTATCACAAAATATATTCAATGGATAAGATACTTATACATTCCAATAATCTAGATGATCTTTAATCCTCATCATTTGAGTAAAAGGCTAAGTAGTAGCAATTTATTTTTATTCTTCTATTCTCAAATTTATTGAAATTTGTTTCTTTCTATTTCAACTTACACAATATTCACCCAATAAAAATATTCCTCTTGAGGTTGATTTTATATCATTATAATATCCATCCAAGTCATCATTAGTAGAACCATGAAACATCATCTCACAATTTCTTTTCTATAAAAACCCATGTGAAGTTGTTCCTTTGACATTTCTTTGAATTCTACTTTTTTCCAACATATGTGATTCTTTAATATTACATTGATTCTTGGAACACAAAGTCCCAATATAAAAAATATCATACTTTGAGGTGGTAATGTAATGTAGACTTCTTATCAGCTTCTAAAATTATTTTTGATTTAAACATTTTCTAGAAACATCTTCAGTCATCTTTTTGCTCACAGATATATGAGTTAAAACAACTTAGGATTCTACTACCCCAAACTTCTTTAACAGTTCCATGGAATAATTTTATTGAGATGTGAAAATGTACATTTATTTTTGGTGAACTTGTAAGCCAAGAAATAATTTTAATTCTACCAACATTGACATTTCAAAATTATTCTTTATTTCCTCATTATATTTTTTTAAAACTATTTCTTCATCTCCAGCAAAAATTATATCATCCACATAACCAATTACAATTATATTTTTGGAGTAAAAATATTTCACATATATGTTTCTATCAGTTTTCCTTTATAAATATTCAGCATTCAAAAAATTTGATCTTAGAATACCATGCATGTGGATTATGTTTCAGCCCATACAATTTATTCTTTAACTTAAAAATATTTTTTTCATACTCGTTATGTAGAAACCAAAAATTTTGTTCAATGTAAACCTCTTCCTCAATCACATAATTTAAGAAATATTACTTTACATACATATAATAAACTATGTAATTTTAGGTGAAACTACTGATAGACATATTATAGTAGTATCTAATCTTGAGACTGGGAAAAAAGATTCTTTATAATACACACCTTCCACCCATTAATAGCTTTTAAAAACTTGTATTTCTTTTTTCCTTGAAGTTTCTTCATGCACATTCAATATTTTTTCCATAAAACCACTTTTTATGATAGAATTTTTATTTATTGGTCATGGAATAAGTTCAGTTGTATCAATTTTCTCAATTTTATCCAAAGCATCATTCATGAAATTAACCCATACTTTTTTTTTGAATAGATTTTGATTCTGAATCTAATTCTACTTTTGGGATAAGCGAAGTATGATTTTATAATCTCAACATTATTTTGGTCTGAACTGGTTCTTTCTAATTCCCAATAATTTGTTTAAACTCAACATTTTTTGTAAGGTAATAAATATCAAATTTTCTCTTCAATATGAACTTTACCCAGCACATGATTCTCCTAAATCATGATAAGGATGTTTTTATTACATTCACTATAGTTCGAAATATTCATTATATCCTCCTCAACATTCAAAAAAAAAATTTGTTAAGGAATATTTATTTTCAAGTACTTTCACATCATATGAGTCCCCAATCCTTTGTAATCATTTTTTCTTTCATTGGTAACTTCTTTCATGGGATGAATAACCCATAATAGTTCGTTCCTCAACTTTTTCCTCAAACTTCCCCAAATCCAGATTTTTTATTTTATGTAAACATGGACATCCAAAAAAATTGAAGTACTTAAATGAATATTATTTGTTATTCCACATTTCATAAAAAGTCATGTTGGATTCTTCTCTCAAAAAACATCTATTCTTAACATGCATAGTTTTAATAACAACTTCTTTTTAATAGAATGTTTAAAGATTCTATTATGCCAACATGCTTCTTCCCATTTCCACCAAACTTATATTCATTCTTTATTCCACTCCATTATCTTGTGGAGTGTAGGGAGAAATATAATTATGTTTTATAAAATTATGTATTAGATAAGTTTAGAAATTATTTCTTATGAATTTGGTACTATTATATATTTTCATCATCTTTATATAATCCTGCATTTCTTCCTCAACTTATTTTCTAAAAAATCTACAAATTCTTACATCTTCTAACTAGTGTTTCAAAACACTATGTAATCCTAGTAAAATAATCAATAAAAGTGATAAAGTATAAATCTCCATTTATTTATTGTTGTCTTGTCATCCCACATTAATTAGAGTGAATAAGTTCAAGAGGTCTGGTAGACTGATTCTCAAATTTCTTAGGAATTTTGTTAGTCGTCTTTCCATTCTGAAAAGTTACACAAGCATATTATTGTCTTCTTTTCAATTATAGAAAATTTTGTACAAATTCAACTTTAGAGATTTGTTTCACACTTTTCTACCCAAGGTGGCTAAGTCTCCAGTGCCACAACTTATTCGCATCTTCATCAAATAGATAAAATGAGTTCTTAAGTTCTCTAATTTGGAAGATATTCTCATTGGTTCTTTCTCCTTTGATAATAAATTTTATATATTTCAAAAAAATTTTAACACAATAATATTTTAGAAATATAAATTCTTTTACATAATCAAAAAGCTAACTTACACCAAGTAAGTTATGTTTTATCCCATAAATAGATAAAACCTCCTTAATTTTTAATTTTTCTACATCAGAATCATCCATTCAGATTCCTTTGTTTTTTAAGAAACTATCATTACCAAAGGTAACATCTCCCCAATCATGTCTTTCAACATATTTTAAAATTTTATATCACCTGTCATATGTGAAGAATAACCACTATCAGTTATCAATGATTTCATGCTTTTACATTATTTCATGTTTTTCTGAAATACAAAATATCTTTCTTCAACCTTCTTATATCCATCATCCTTTGATTTTATACCATAATAAATTTGTTTTGGAAGGAGTTTTATACATATTTAAGCATGACGACCAGCCTGATCACATCTTCCAAAAACATATTCCAAACATACAAATTAATTTTTTATGAAGTTTCTAGGATCATGAGATTTATTTTTTCTATCTTCTTGTGGTTTAGTAAAGTATCTCATTCTTCTATCACTATTTATTTCACTTTTCTCAAACCTTCTTATAGGAAGTGAAATATTATGCCAATAATTATAAGCCCTATCCCATATATTCCACAACACTAGAAATAACCATAAAATCATGATTTTTAATTGAAGTAATATCTTTTTCTAATGAAAAATTGTTGATGATAATAACTTTTTCTTACATTTACAATCTCTAGACATGTGCCATCTTCCGTCCAGAGTGGATTTTAATCGTTTATAGATGAGATAGGTTTATTACACCCTTTTCCACCCAAGATTTCCTAATAATTTTTATAGAACCTGAAATATTATAAAAATAAGATGAAATATTATTTTTGGTGGATGGGGATTTCACCTAATTCTAGATTTGGGTACTTATAGAAACTATTGAAGTATCACCTTTTTCTTCTAAATCTTTGTTAAAGTTTTCATTTATTTTTCTCAATGTAATTTTAGACTATGAAGTTTTGATTGAAACTTATTATCTTCTTCTTCCTTATCTACCAGATTCTTACTGAGATCTTCAATAATCATTCGCTATTGAACAATTCAATGTTTATAACTTAAGATCTTCTGAATATATTATTTCTTCTGCTTCATTACATATTTTATTCATTCAAGAAACTCTTCAAAAAATTTCTTCTTTAATATAATTTATTGATAGTTTTGTTTTTATCAATAAATGAAATGAATTATGTAATTATTTAGTAATCTATATATGATTCCTCACCAAATTCTTCATTAACTGAAGAATATTTTGTTTTCTAAACATTTTTAATGAATGTCATAAATTTTTATGAGCATTCATCTTCTAAAGAATTATTTTCATTTGATTTTGATTCAACTTTCTTACTCAGTATAAATATTTTTCCTCCTGTTAAGTTATTATTATATTTTGTGGAAGTATTTTCTTCTTTATAACTTATGTTCCTATTTTTCCATTGAGGGTTTTCACTAGAATCATCTCGATATTCTCCAACTTTCATCTAGGGAAAATTAAAAGCAATGTTTCTGATTCCACCACAATCCAAAATTATGATAAGATGTTTACCTATATACTTTAATATTATTATTTGATAGTTCTTAGATATAATAGACATGATTTTTTTTCATTCAACTCATCATCCTCTTTATCTTCAGAGTCATAATGATCAATATCTTCAACATATTGAATTTGTATCATTCTCATAGATTAAAAAGCCATTTTATCTTTCATATTCTTTTTGAACATTGGATATTTTTTCATTTAATAATAATAATTAATGTCATGAAATTAATAAAGAGATAAATAATACTTATCTTTTAAAGGTTAGTTTTTAGAATAAATCATGTCTAGAAAGTTTCTCATAAGTTTAATAACAATTATAGAGTCTTCTAGGACATCACTGAATCTTTTGATGTTGCAAAACAATTTATTTAATCAAATAGATTATTCATCAATAGTTTTATCATCTCTCAATATTATTTTTTCATACTTTTCTACACAAAATTTTTATATTTTATTCATTCACTTTAGTATTCAATTCAAAAATGACCTCTATCTTGTCCTACATACTATTTGATGTTTTGAGACCCATCACCTAAATATTTTTTTTATACAGATATAAGGATATAATTTTTATAATTTCAATAAAATTATTTTTTTATCTTATCAACAAACATCATAGGATCATCTTTCTCAAATGGTGGAAAATGAATTTTAGCTTTATCAACAACTTCCAGGGAAAGAGAAAGGAGATAATGAATCATCATATTTTTTCATCCTTTTATTTTTTTTCCATCAAATATATGAATCCATCTACTATTTATAGATTTGATATTATACATGATAACGATTCAATAAGGGAACCTTGGCTAGGATACCAATTGTTGTTATAATGGATTGAAAAAAAAATTGAGATGGGGGGTGAATAGGTTGTTCACTTTTTATAAGTTTCAATAATTTTAAAACATAACCAATTCAACCATTTAAATTTCATATCCTTGTAATAATTTAGAAAATAATCATTCATGAAAAGGTATGATAGAATGTAAATAATGTGATATTTAAAAGGTTTAGTCTCAGTGTGAGAACCTACATCCTATCCATTTCTACTCCTATCGGTCTTTGGAAATTCACTACTATGATGAAGTGAATAAACTTGTTCCAACTCCCATTAGATAAATTATATATCCCGATAGGAATTATTATACTAAATATTGTTAGTTTACAAATTGTTTTACAAAATAAATTAGACAAAACAAAAAAATATAATTTTTTAAAAAATCTTTACAAAAATTCTATTCGGAACCTCTATCTGATTTTATCCTTATGATGGACTCATTATGATGAACACATTTCTCAATATTTATTTATCATACTCTACTCAACTTCTCAATCTGATCTTCCTTAGTATAATAAACTCATTCTCAATATTCAAAACTCAAACTCTTCTCAAATTATCAATATGATCTTCCTTGATCTGGTAATGAAAACTATTAGTAGTCCAACCATAATCTGATATTCTAGTCCAGAATGAAAAACATGGTAAGAAATATTACGTGCTTCGCCTTTTCCAAAGTTGTGAATGTTAAAAAGTGTGAATGAATTTTTGATCTATTTATAGGTGACTCAGAAAATAAAAGACGGAAAACTTGAAATCATTTATCGCTTACTCAAATTTAATTTTTTTTTAATTGCTCATATTTAAACTCTAACATTGACTTCTTAAATCCTTATCAATATTTCTTTAAAATTATAATGATCAAACACAATAACTTTTCTTCAATCTGATTATCTTTCCTAGCTTTAGTCCAATTATCTTGATAAACTTTAGCATGATTATCATGATCATATTTTGTATGATTATCTCACTCATCTTCAGTCTAATTATCTTTCTTAGCTTCAATATAATGTAACATCCTCAACTTTGATCTGATGTAACTTTATTACGATGAAACTTCCTCAGCACACTATTATCTTGTAATGACCCGAATTCCCCCAGGACTTTCCTTGTTGAAAATATAATGCATTTTGTAGAGACCCATAGCTTGGAATACATGAAAATTACATTACTTTTTCAGAATAATTAATACATAACAAAAACAGACACCCAAGGACCGTAATAGTTTAGTGTCTTTGGAAACTTGGAACATAATCTTCTAATCACGGTGAAGGATCTTCAACATCTCCCATAAAGATCTTCCCCTTTTGTTTTCTTACCAAAAAATTTTCTTTATATCCAAGGGAAAATAAAACATAAAAAGGGTGAGATCAAATTCTCAGTAAGGTTAAGCATGTAGAAAATAAAACAAACCATATACATTTGAACTTAAAAACAAGAACATAATGTTTAGACATCAAAATCTTGAGTTGAGAAATAAATCTTGGCAGTACCTAAGGCATAGATCATAAAGGAACATTAATAATGATAAAATATCATGGGAATAAAACATGTAATTGTGGAATCCATTAATCACGTGTTATGATTTCCATAGTATCCAAGACATTGCTTCCAAGACCATCATAGTGGACAAAGTCCATTACTGAACCGGTTTTATATATTGTTCCAACCCTGTATTACTGAACCAGATTCACTTGCTGTTCCATTCATGTCTATCTCATGAGATATAAATCATTACCCAATGCATTGGAGTGAGATATTGGTCCCACCCATCTCACAATGAAATCATTCTTTTGTGTGACACAAAATAAACATAAATCATTCATCATAACCCAATGAATCAAATGGGTTTCATAAACATCATCCCATCATAACAAAATACATATAAACAATGAATATAATTTCATCATAAACAAATTAAATAGAAGTAAAAAATCGGAACATTATACTTGAAGCATATACATATTAAATAATGTAATATTAGATAGAAAATTGTTTTGAATACACACTTGAAATGAATTCTTGAGGAAAATATTATTTCTTCTTCAAAATCATTTTCTTTTCTCCAAATGCCGTGTAATTTTAAAAGAAATTTTTTTTGTTGTAAATAATCATGAAATATTATAGAATAAGATTCATGGAAATAAGGTGTTATGAAACTGTAAAAATCTGTTCATGCTGTATAAGTTAAAAAAACATTCTCATCGTACTTTTTACCGGAAATGTCAAAAAGTACCTCATATGGTAAAAAGAAGATTCCTTCCATACTACATAGTAAAAGTCAAAAATGGTTAAACATGAATTTAAAAATAAATGGAAGAATAGTAAACACTTTATGAAAACATTTTTATAAAACAAGAACAGGGATGGTAAATATAACCCTAGTAAATACGTACATATGAGTTATATCAGATGAAAATGAGATTGCAAAATTATCCCTTATCTTAGGTCCAATTTCTTCCATAATTTTTCAAAACTACTGTATATTGGGTTTAAAAATATTATTAAGTTGTAATAGAACCATTATAATATTTATGATATCATATATTATTCACTTAAGACTATATATTACCCATTCTTTTGTCAATTCCATGTTAAACCAGCGTTTTGGGTAAAATCGTTTCATTTATCGTATGTGTTTGTACTTTTTGTTCCCTATATAATTAATTATATCATGATTTACTTACTTTCAGAATTTAAAACATGATTTATATATAATATATATTCAGAATATAATATATATCATAGATCAATAAATGGAATGAAATACACTGTTCAGGGAGACGGTAGGTCGTACGTACACATGAATGTTGTTTTCATTTCCTTATTAAATTTAATGGAAGTAAGTAAATAACATATAAATAAATAAATTATCATTATCATGCCATATATTTCACGATTATTTATTTTATATACTTTATAATCATTCTGGAATGGTTAACATGGATAATGAATCTCATCGCGTCGTGGAGACGGTAATTCATATGTATGCACGAGCGATGATATTGTTACCATAATTATTGAATGGAATTGGAGTGGATGATATAATATCTCAGAATGAGTATCATGTTATAATAACCATATATAGTTATTCTTTACTCCATTATACCCATCCAAGTAAGGTGGTGGTGGAAAAACAGATTACACCACGACGTGGAGACGATATTCTGTACGTACGGACTCTCGGTGATTTCGTTTTCAATAGGATGGATAGAAGGTGAAATGAGGTTGTTTAATATTTATAATAACATATCAGTATATTATTTATAATTATTTCATTACTTTATAATGAAACAAATAATGAAGAGGAAGTAGAAGAAGAAATAAATTTGAAATAATCGGTAAAGGATATTACCTCTTCTTTGACCCGCCTCTTCTAAACCTCCTCTTAGGGAACTAAATTTGGTCTTCAAAGAATCCCATGACCTATATTATGTTTTTCAGGAAGTTTAGAAGATATATGTATTGGGTTTGGCTGGCCTTAAAGGCTCAAAATTTTGTGAAGAGGAGAGGGAGGAGGTGCCCTTTTGTAAGTGAGGAGAGTGACACTTTTGGAAACATCTAAAATATTAATTTATAAGAAACTCAAACCCCACATAAAAACATTCAAAGTGACTCAAATTCGTATATAAGGTAATATAAGGTTTTAATATCATCAACCAATAAAATTTAGACTTGTTTTGAATTTATTTTGAACCTTATCATTTTGATTTATCCTTATTTAATCTATTTAATTTTATTTGTGGTAATAATATTCTATTTTTTAAATTGTTATAAATAATTACTAATGTGTTGTGAAATTTCAATAATTAGATAAATTATTACAGTTTCGACCATATAATTTTAAATTTTAAAATTTTAAATATTTTTGGTTATTTTTAAACACTTTAATAAAATGCAATTTTTATAAAATTTCAATAGTGCCAATTTTGACACTATTCATTTATTTTATTTTAAATAAAATCCAAACAGATGGTAGAGTCAAAAAAATATTTAATAGATTCCTAAAATGTTATAGGTATCTAGAAAATTATTGGATCACGTTAATTAGATCATATAATTATTATTTTAATATTTTTAAAACCATTTATTTGATATTTCCCTTAATAAAATAATTACTACAACATTTTTGTATAATTATTTAATATACTTCTTTGTTGCATAAAAATTAATAAAAATACATTGTTTCATATAAATATAATATCTTCCATTAGAATACTTTTACTTGAATTTATCATCATAAAATTACAACATTTATATTGTTATATTTATTAAAGTATGAAGATGACAACTTTGACATCATTTGAAATAAAATAATATAAATGTCATAATCTATTTTATAAGGATCCAAATGGACCACAAGTCAAACCTTCGATGATTAGGGTATATATTTACTCGAAAAATAAGGTTTGGTCAAGTTTCTGGTTCTTTTGATGTGTATTATTATTTTAATAAAAACTATATTATTGATTTTTATTAATAAATAATTTCTGCATCATTAATGTATAAGCTGTTAAAGTAATTATATATTTCTTAAAAACCACAAATAAATTAACATGATGAATAAAAACATTTTATCTTTCAAATGAGTATTTATAATTGAATTAATATTATGTATAAATCTATATTAAAAATACTTTATTTATTAATGTTTGAATTAGACATATTTCACTTTCTTTAAATTAAATAAATTAAAAGGTCTTAATCACATCCAAGTTGGTTCCAAAAGATACAATTCCGACCCAAGTATATTTTAGGACAAAATATAATCATAAAATTATATTAATACAAGTGTTAGAGTATGTTTATAATTTTATTTTTACCCTTAATTAGCAGATTTACCTTTAAGAGTAGTAAATAAAATTTATCGTAGTTACTATTCATAATGGCTAAAAATAAAAAGTAGCCTATTAACATAATTTGGACCTACTGATTCCAAATATGTAATCCATTTTCCAAATTAAAAACCCAGAATTTGATGTATTTAATTTAAAATTAATTCTGCTGTTGAGAAAATGGGTTTTAAAAGTTAAAACATTGCAAAAGATTGAAATGTTTTTACCTATGAATTCAATGTAAAATTAAATCTAATTAAAAACATTTTATTAAATGGTAAAAATATATTATATTTATACTTTAAAATCATTAAATATTATAATTTAACCATATAAATTATCTTGATTAAAAAAGTAGTTTTTAATTAAAATTTAGCATATTTTTATTATTCATCAAGATGAGAAACAGATCAGAAAAATATCAAAAACTTATCCAAAGTAAATTTTTATATAATAATTACAATGAAGAAGTTTAATTTGTCAAATTTAGCTTATATACATGTCAAAAACTATATTTAATGTGGGTGCACCATCAAAAGGAAGCAAAACTACATTTTTTGAAAAATAATTATTTTACCCTAGAAAATTATTTTGTCCGCATACATTGTTCTAGAATATTTGTAAGATGAATGAAATTTTCATAAAATTAAAAATGTGGTAAATACTATTCATAATGGATAATTCATAATAATATTATAAGAATATATCATTATTTAGTAAAACTCGGTATTGCATACAACACACGTTATTGAGGAAGATCGCTCTTGCGTGCAACACAAGCCAAGAATAGGGTTTGCGTATACTAAAAGATAATACAGTGTTGAATATAGTGTAAGATAAACTTCGTGTAGCGTAGAACACAAGACATCAAAGAAATAAAAATATATATTTCTCATAAAATCTCGGTGTGTTACATTCTACCCCTCATAATATGAATTTCTCCCTCGAAATTCATCAGGGTTATAAAATGGCTTAATACTTGAAAGTTTCTTTCATATAAACCAAAATCGTAAAAAGGAATACTAAAAATTAATTTTAAAAAAGGAATGTTAGAAACATAACTGTCACCCAATGTAACTCAGCACTAGGTTTCCACATAAGAGAATGTAGGTGAAAATATGGATATGGAAGAGAAATCTAACCATCATGTTCTGATGAATAGTGGTAGAGAACAAGGCTATGAAAAATCCAACAATCACAAAGCCATAAATTTGTGATGATCTAAAGTAACATCTGATTCATCAGATATGAGGGTATTAGGAAAACATTTTTGTTTTTCAAGATCATTTCCCTAATGTTTATGTTTTTTTTTGCATAAGGATAAATACTTACATGATATCAGTGTAAAATCATCATTTCTCATTCCATGAACAGTTTCTAATTCATCTCTTATTTAAATAATTGAAGTTGAATTTTTCATTCTCGAAGTATTAGCAGATCATGTGATAGAATGATAGGTCATTCTATATCTCTTTATCACAAAAAAGTTAGCACAATTTATTAAATATACATAAGTCCATCTATGGTGTATATGATTCCAAAAATGGACTTATACTTCATATATCATAATGCTTAATATAATAAAACTAATTTATACTAACCAGGGACTTCTTGTAGGCTAGTGGCATGCGATAAAGGCTTGTCTCACTTAGTTGTGGGATTGATTCCCGGAACCTTGTCTAATGTGACGGGTTGTCTCATGTCCTGTATGTTGTCCTTTCCTTCTAAAACTATACTATTATAACATTCTAGAAAAACGTTTTAGCCTAAAAAATACTATCTAATGTCCAACTTAATCCAATAAAACCTTTATGCTTATCAAAAAAATACTTCTATCTGATCTTATAGTATAAAGAAAATGACTACTAAAAAGGTCATCTTCTAGGCATGTGAATACCATCATTTATCCCCCATGTATCATAAGATATATCTTATTGGTCACATTCCAAACATGTTAATATCTTAATCATGTATTATCTTGAAACATGAATTACTATCGAACCTTAGAGAAAACATGAATACTGTCAAAAGTTAACTCTTTCCAGAAACCAAAATCCCAAAATTTCTATATACTCAAACCATGATATTACTTTGTCCTTATATCATCCATGAGATCATTAATACTATCAAACATATTATTTTCTCCTCATCCCTTCATTACGCACATATCATCTGCATTCCAAAAATAATTCAATCACTTTTCATGGTTATAAGTACCATACAATTATTGAAAACCAATACATAGATATTCTAATATTCCATATACTATAAATGAGATTCCACAAAACTATTTTGGATTCTCATTACATATACACTTAATCATTCGACCACTTCGTTTTCATATTCTAAATCACCAATAGAGATCGCATGTGACTTCCCTTTATCCTTTTCCTTAAGATGTTATTGATGTTGATCATCATTAACCCTTGGATTAGAGCATTGGATAGAATAATAACCCATTTCCTTGCACTTATACCATTGAAGTGTTGGTGGTGTGTTCTCTGTAGTCTTTTCTTTATTCACATCATTAGCTACCTTTTTCCCATTACTTCAACACTTAGCTACTCGATGACATTCTTTTCCACACTTAAAACATTTTCTAGTCCCTTTAAGACAATCTCCACTATGTTTCTTTCCACACTTTTATCATAACGAAACATTCGTATTCTTTTCACCATTATTTTGAGCTTTTTACATGAACTCCAACTTTCGTTTCTTGTCAAAACCTTGAGATGGATATGTAACACCAACTTCCAATTCTACCTTGATAGCACAACACACAATTCCCTCATAGCTACTGAAGTCTCTTATAGCTAATGCCTTTCTAAGACTTGGTTTTAAGCCACTGAAGAATCGATCAACTTTACATTCAGGTTGGATGATAAATCTAGATGTATATCTTGCAAGCCTTGTAAAATTCTCTTCATATATAACAACATATTCATCATCCTTCTGCTTAAGCTCAAGGAACTCCTTTTCCATCTTCATTCTAAGAATACAAGGAAAGTACTTATTGAAAAATAAGTTCTTGAACTCATCCCATTCGATGGATTCAATTTCATCTTGGGGCCTCGTATTCTTAATTAGAGTTCACCACTGGTCTGCTTCACATTCTAAACGGTAAATAGCCAGAATGACTTTTTCATGTTCTGAACATTGAAGTATGGAAAATTTCCTTTCAATGGTACTGATCCATTGTTCAGAAATAAGTGGATCAGAATACCCATTAAAAGAAGGTGGACGTTGCCTCATGAAGGACTCAATAGAATATTGTTCCCTTCTCTGCTCATTTGGAAGTCCAGAATGATTCAAGGCTTGTGTATGTGTAACAATAAAATTTTTCACTCCATTTCCCATATCATTGGTTTGTTCAGGAGTACAATAATTTCATTTTAAATTAAATTTATCAACACGGTTCCTTCAGGTACCTGCCATCGTCTAAAACAAAAAAAGAATATTGTGAGAGGAAAAAATCATGCTAGGAAAACAACATAATAAAGGGGTAGTACCTTCAATAACTAACATATTAGGTTTAATTATAATATTGACACCATAATTCGAGGACTATAACCTATACATATATTTAACATTAGGGACATCCCTAGACATAGGATAGAAATATCTCTAGGGATCTCACTAAAGTTTTCACATCCTAGTTTCCAAATGTTAACTAAACCTTTCCTCTAATACCAACTGTAGAGACCCATAGATTGACGTACATGGAAATTACATTACTTTTTCAGAATACTTAATATATAACAAAAACAGACACCCAAGGACCATAATATTTTAGTGTCTTTGGAAACTTAGAACATAATCTTCTAATCATGTTGAAATATCTTCAACATCTCCCATAAATATCTTCAACTTTTATTTTCTTACTTAAAACCATCCTTTATATCTTGAGGAAAAGAAAACATAAAAATGGTTTGATCAAATTCTTAGTAAGGCTAAGCTTGGAGAAAATAAAAAACCATATACATTCGAACATAAAAACATGAACATAATGTTTAGACATCAAAATCTTGTGTTGTGAAATGAATCTTGGAAATTCGTAAGGAATACATCATAAAGGAAAATTAATCATGATAAAATAGGATGGGAATAAAACATGTATTTTTGGCATCCATTAAGCACGTGTTATTATTTCTATAGTATCAAAGACATTGCTTCCAAGACCATCACAGTGTACAAAGTCCATTACTAAACCGAGTTTACCTGCCGTTACAGCCCTGTATTACTGAACCAGATTCACTTGTTGTTCCAGATATGTTTATCTCATGAGATATAAATCATTACTCAATTCATTGGTGATATATATAGGTCCCACCCATCTCATAATGAAATCATTCTTTCATGTGCCACAAAATAAACATAAATCATTCATCATAACCTAATGAAGAAAATGGGTTTCATAAACATCATCACATCATAACATAATCCATATAAAACAATGGATACCATTTTATCATAAACAAAATAAAACCATGTAAATAATCGGATCATTATACATGAAAAATAACAATATTAAATAATGTAATATTAGATAGAAAATAGTTTTTAATAAACACTTGAAATCAATTTTTTAGGAAAATATCATTTCTTCTTCAAAATCATTTTCTTTTCTCCAAATGCCATGCAATTATAAAAGAAATTTTTTTTTGAAAATAATCATGAAATATTGTAGAATAAGATTCATGGAAATAAGGTGTTATGAAATTGTAAAAACCCATTCACACCGTATAAGTTAAAAAACATTCTCCTCCTACTTTTTACCAAATTAGTCAAAAAGTGCCTCGTATGGTAATGAAAAGAATGATTACTTCCATACTACATAGTAAAAGTAAAAAAGTGGTAAACATGACTTTAAACATACATGGAAGAATAGTAAACACTTTATGAATTTTTTTTACAAAACACAGACATGGATGATAAATATAACCCCGGTAAATACTTACGTATAAGCAATCTCAGATAAAAATAATATTGCAAAATTATCCCTTACCTTAGGTCCAATTTCATCCATACGTGTCCAAAAATCCTATATTGTGGGTTTAAAAATATTATTTACCTATAAAATAACCATTATAATATTTATTATATCATATATGATTCGCTTAAGACTTTATATTACCGATACTTTTGTCAATTCCATGTTAAAGCAGCGTTTTGGGTAACATCGTTTCATTTATCGTATGTGTTTGTACTTTTTGTTCTTGATATCATTAATTATATCATTATTTACTTACTTTCAGAAGGTAAAACATTATTTATATATAATATATATTCAGAATATAATATATATAATAGAACGATAAATGGAATGAAATACACCGTTCATGGAGACAGTAGGTCGTACGTATGCAAGAATGTTGTTTTCGTTTCCTTATTAAAATGAATGGAAGTAAGTAAATAACATATACATAAATAAAGTAGAATTATTATGTCATATATTTCATGATTATTTATTATATATACTTTATAATCAATCTGGAATGGTTAACATGGATAATGAACCTCATCGCGTCGTGGAGACGGTAATCCGTACGTACGCACGAGCGATGATATCATTCCCATAATTATTGAATGGAAGTAGATTGGATGATATAATATATCATAATTAGTATCATGTTATAATAACTATATATAGTTATTCTTTACATCATTATACCCATCCATGTAATGTGGTGGTGGAAAAACAGATTACACCACGACGTGGAGACAGTATTCTATACTTACGCACGCGCGGTGATTTCATTTTCCATAGGATGGATAAAAGGTGAAATAGGTTTGTTTCCTATTTATAATAACATATATGTATATTATTTATACTGATTTTATTACTTTAAAATGATACAAATAAATAATAGGAAGTAGAAGAAGAAATAAATTTGAAATAATCGGTAAAGGATATTACCTCTTATTTGGTGCGCCTCTTCTAAACCTTCTCTTAGGGCACTAAAGTTGGTCTTTGAAGAATAAAAGGACCTATACTATGTTTATAAGGAATTGTAGAAGATATATGGAGAGTTTTTGGCCGAGTTTGAAGGCTCAAAATTTTGTGATGAGGAGAGGGAGGAGGTGCCCTTTTGTAAGAGAGGAGAGGGGCATTTTTGGAAACCTCTAAAATATTAATTTATAATAAAATCCAAACCCACATAAAAACATCCAAAGTGACTAAAATTAGGATATGAGGTATGATAGGATTTTAATCTCATAAAATAAATCAAATTTAGACATGTTTTGATTTTATTTTGAACCTTATCAGTTTGATTTATCCTTGTTTAATCTATTTAATTTTATTTGTTGTAATAATATTCTAATTTTTAAATTATTATAAATAATTACTTATGTGTTGAGATTTTTCCATATTTAGTTACATTATAATATTTTAGATCATATAATATTTAATTTTTAATTTTTAAATATTTTTGTGATTTTTAAACAATTTAATAATATGTTATTTTTATAAAATATCAATAGATCCAATTTTGACAGTATTCATTTATTTGAATTTAAATAAAATCTATACAGATGTTAGAGTCGAACCAAAATATTTAATTGATTCCTAACATGTTATATATATCTATAAAATTTGTGGAGCACATTAATTAGTTCATATAATATTGATTTTAATATTTTTAAAACCATTTATTTGATATTTCCCTTAATAAAATAATTACTACATCATTTTTGTATAATTATTTAATGTACTTATTTGTTGAATAAAAATTAAAATTAAAATACTATGTTGTAGTTAAATATAATATATTCCCTAATAATACTTTTACTCGAAGTTATCATAAAAAATCACATCATATAAATTGTTATATTTATTAATGTATGAAGGTAAAAAATTTGACATCATTTGAAATAAAATAATATAAATGTCATAATCTGTTTTATAAGGCTAAAAATGGACCACAAGTATACCCTTGGACTCTTCGGGTATATATATACTCTAAAAATAATGTTTGGTAAAGTTTCTGGTCTTTTTTATGGGTATTAGTATTTTAATAAAAACTATATTATTGATTTTTCACTAAATAAATAATTTATTTATCATTAATGTATAAGAAATTAAAGTAATTATATATTACTTAAAAATCACAAATAAATTACCATGATGAATAAAAACATTTCATCTTTCAAATTAGTATTTATAATTGAATTTATATTATTTATAATCTTATATTAAGAATACTTTAATTATTAAAGTTTGAATGAGACATATTTCACTTTCTTCAAATAAAATAAATTAAAAGGCCTTTATCACATCCAAGTTGGTTCCAAAAGATATAATTTAGACCCAAGAATATTTTAGGACGAAATATAATCATCTAATTATATTAATACATGTGTTAGTGTAATTTTATAATATTATTTTTACCATTAATTACCTAATTTACCTTTAACTGTAGTAAATAAAATTTACCGTAGTTACTATTGATGATGCCTAAAAATAAACAGTAGCCTATTAACAGAACTAGGACCAAATTATTCCAAATATGGAATCCATTTTTTCAAATTCAAAATACAGAAGTTACAGTATTTAATTTAAAATTAATCCCACTGTGGAGAAAATGAGTTTTAAAAGTTAATAATTGCAAAAGATTGAAATGTGTTTACCTATAAATTCAATGTAAAATTAATGCTAAATAAATAAATTATATTAAATGGTAAAAATATAATCTATTTATAATTTAAAACCATTCAATATTATAATTTATCATATAAATTATCTTGATGAAAAAATTTGTTTTTAATTAAAATTTATTGTGTTTTTACTATTCATCAAAATAAGAAACTTATCAGAAAAATATCAAAAATTTATCGAAAGTAAATTTTTATATCCTAAGTCCAAGTAAGAAGTTTTATTTGTAAAATTGAACTTATAAACATGTCAAAAAATATATTTAATGTTGGTGCGCCATCAAAAGGCAACAAAACTTCATTTTTTGAAAAATACTTATTTTACCCGAAAAAATTAGTTTGTTCTCATAATATGTTCTAGAATATGTTTATATTGAATTATATTGTTATAAAATTCAAAATGTGGTTAATAATATTCATAACGGCTATTTCATAATAATATTATAACAATATATCATTGTTCAATAAAATTCGGTATTGTGTACAACACACGCTATTGAGGAAGGTCAGTCATGCATGAAACACAAGCCAAGAATAGGGTGTGCGTATACTAAAAGATAATAAGGTGTTGCGTATAGTGCAAGATAATCTTGGTGTAGCGTACAACACAAGACATCAAAGAAATTAAAAAAATATTTCTCATAAAATCTCAGGGTGTTACACATTTGGTGTTCTTGGGGGTCAAGTGGGTTTGATTCAGGCATTTTATAATAATTCAATTTACCAAATGGTTTCACCAAAACGGTAGCACACAAAAAGGGTTTCACCATAACGGTGGCACCGAAATGGTAGTACACCAAAATGGTGGCACTGCAATTGTTGCATCGAAATGGTAGCACACAAAAATGGTGGAACCATAACAGTGGCACTGAAATGGTCGCACATCGAAATGGTGGCATCATGATGCTCGCACCATGACGATGCCACACCAAAACGGTGGCTACGTAATGGTGCAACACTAAAATGGTTGCACTGTAATGGTGGAACCACGACAGTGCCACACCGTGATGATGACACCATAAAAGTGCCACACTGAGATGGTGACACCGTAATGGTGACACCATGACGGTGCCATACTAATACTATGGCACACCAAATGGTGTTTCATCCTTTTCCTTTTTTCTGGTTTTCCAAGTTTTCTTAGTTTCACCCCTATAACATCTTATTTGATGTAAACTGAGTTCCATACCTTGTATAGGCACTCTTAAGGGGTTTTAAAAGGATATTAATTTTATCCTTAATATCTTAATGTCTCGGGGAATTTGAGAAACTCAAACTAAGTGGTCTTGACCACGAGACCACTTTAACGATTTTTCAAATAGTTATTCCTTTAAAATAGGATATGGCTCTTCAAAGTTTAGATATTCCCTTCATAGTGTTTTTTCCTTTCCCCAATGGTGTTCCTTGATCCTTCCTCCCTATAAGAGTCATGCTACTATTCTAGATCCCCCCTCCTTCGT
This sequence comes from Viscum album, assembly GCA_963277665.1. Taxonomy (NCBI): domain Eukaryota; kingdom Viridiplantae; phylum Streptophyta; class Magnoliopsida; order Santalales; family Viscaceae; genus Viscum; species Viscum album. The sequence goes on along the minus strand of OY728138.1, from coordinate 1,526,889,966 downwards.
TTTCATAGAGTTTACTAATGCTTATGTGATCCCATATTCATGGAGAAAGGAGGAACTTTGATCCTTTGATCATTCAACAGGTATTTAATTTGCCTCTCTTTAATTGTGAATCATGTGTGGTGGGTATACTAATTATTAATTATGAGTAACATCTTAATACCTTTCGTAAAATGAGAAATAAATAATAACTGAATATGATCAAACGATAAAAAAGGGAATTAAAATAACGGGTAGGGAGTGGTTTGATGTTGATAACCTATTTTATTATCTATCTTGGTTTCTTTTATGGTTTTTGTTGATGTATTAATTTCTAAAATCATTGTCTTTGGTGGTTTTTCTTATGCACTAGTGATGTTCTGTTTCGTTGAGATGCTTGAAAAAATGTCTATAACATGAAATTTTATTAATCACATACACTTGGTTCAATAATGTATTCCCTAAGATCAAACCCATTATGTGATCACCACAGTTGTATTAAATTGTAATTAAAGAACCCCTCTTGATAAAACTTGAATATTCTTCACTTGATGGGTGTGGTTGTGTGTTGTGTGTCCTAGTTGGGTATTTTGGTATTTGTATGTGGGGTGGAATAGGGGGTGTGTGGGTATCACTGGTTGAGAGGATGATTGATTTTGGAATGGATGAACATGTACGTAGTTGGATTTCCTTTGTTTGTGCTATGTCCATGAAGCAACTTTGGGAAGTAGGACTACAATGTGGTTATGAACTTGTTATGTACTACGACTAAATTTGGGAATTTTTTGGGAAGTGGGGATGTAGGGATAGGTTATGATAGAAGGATTGTGTGGTACAACTTTGAATAATTATAGTTGGTAGTAGCTTGGTTGTTGTATTTTTAGTTAATAAGGCTCTTCTACTACATAGGGGGTTGAAGATGTTGTCCTTGGTAGTTTCACCAAGTAGTTTTGGAATAAATTAAAGTGAACCCCTAAATTAATGAATGGAAAGTGACTAAATAAATAGGGGTTTGTATTATGCCTTGTCAGTGGATGTTGTATGGTTGTGTATGTAGGGGTAGTAGAAACGTGGTTCTATATGAGTTAGATATTTTTTTGGGAACCATATGTTTGGGATGAGTGCTTTCTAACATATATATATATGAATTGTAGTTCCTTGTGATTTATATATACACCCCACCCTTTTTGAGCACCATGTGAAAACACCCCCATTTTCTATGGGAGGGTGTCTTTCTCAACATCCTAGTGGGAGGATAGATGAATGGTAACTGAATTTCTTCCTTGCACCATCTTTCGGTTACTTATCGCTTGAGCATATCTAGGTAGTTTGTAATGGTTTGGGGTTTACCATTATCAAATATTCTTCAGGCAAGGTTTTTTGGTGGATGAAAGGACTAGGTGTCTGCGGGCTAGGATTGTTTTCCCACGTGTCTTCGGGATGAGGCCCATGTGTCTTTGGGCAAGAGGTGTGGTTGTTGTGTCCTAGGTGTTTGCTGGAAAGATGTGTAGTGTGGTTGAGGCCCAGGTGTGTGCATCATGGTTGTGGAAGTTGGACTATGTATGGGAAAAGTGGTAGCGTCAAGACGTTAGCCATTATGGGTGATCAATTAACCATTGGGAAAGTGGTGTGGGGAACCCAAATGTCGATGTGATTATACTACTACTTACATGACTTGCGTTATTTGGTGAGTGAGCCCTGGTGAGGATGGGACGTTTAGTGTTCCTTGGTAGGTGCTTTGTGGTTCTACTATTTTCTCATAGGGACATTAATATGTTTCCCACACTTGTGCATGCATATCTTTCATTTCCCTACTGAGTATACATGTTTTGTCAACATACGTATATTAAAATATTTCCAGGTTTCTAAGACTTTGAGAACCATGCGGTAATTTACTAACTCTGGCTTCATGATTATTATTTTTTTGTTTCTTAGTCTCTTTCCTTAGGTACATTAGTTTGGAGGTGAATTTTACATTGTATTGGGTTTACTACTGAACATGCATGTGGGAATGCATGTGGGTTTTTCTTTTACTTTTTGTATTTTGAGTTTCTTGGGATTTACCATCTTATCGCCTGATCATGTTCTATAAAAATGGTAATGCCTTCGAAATTGTGTGAGACTCTATAATCTCGATGCTAGTCTTCACTCTAGGGCCTATTTAAGGTGGGACTCGGAGGTCATTATCTATCTTTCATCTTAAATATGGAAGGGTTTGGCACATTCATGTCCCTTCCCTCATATTGAAGAAGGCAGGTCTTGAAAAAAATGGTATCTGGGGGAGGGTTGGAGTATTTTTTGGGAGTGGTAGGATAGGATGGAGTTTAGAGTTAGGAATACTAAGTATTGAATTTGATGGTAGGGAAATGGTGTTATGAAATCATGGTATGTGAAATCATCCATGGAAGACTGGTTAGGACATGATATTTTAGGGACCCCCTGTGATCCGATGCAAGGACTCTGGACCTACTTAACGACCAAGTGAGGCTACATGGATTGCAGGGTGGAGACCTAGAAAAGGTACATGTGTCATAATGACTTATGTTCTTTCTTGAGTTGATTATTTCAGGAAATTAAATAAATAAGGAGTTAAAATGAATTTAAAATGTAATTTAAACACTACCTGGGCTTAGTAGTTCCTTGTTTCCATTTCATCTATGTATCCTAGATGTCACCCACATGTGATACAAGAAGTTGATGCCCATCAGGTTGACCTGGTTAATCAGTGAAGTGTCGATCAAGTGGAGAAAGATGACCTGTGGAAGAAGATTCTTCATGTCTTACAATGACAGAATCTAGGAAAGTACAAGGGCAGTGTCTTGGACTAGGAGACAGAGAGTTAGCTAGAGGAGCTGATGATCACATTCAAATTGATCTGGGAACCGACAGAGTACTAGGATCCTTTGGTTGTGAGCTAGATATGAATAGTAGCGCGTCAGTGGTGGATATTTTACCTCTAGCAGAGAATTGAAACTTAATTTTCCTAGACTGACATTGAGAAGGATTTACAAGAAGAATTCAATTCATCCATGATGAATGTCGAGAAGATGAAGGAGTTTATCTCCCTCTATAAAGGGAGTATTTTGGTACGGGAACTGAGGATTAGGTTCATGGATCTCATACAATTCACACCAGATCTCTTTCCTGATGAGGAGTCTTGAGTGAGATGCTTACTGGAGGAACTCTGAACTTCTCTTTAGTATGTTGTCACTCCCTTTACTCTACTGACATAAGAAGGTTGAGATAATGGAAAGTATCCAATTGCTAGGAGGTGTTACATTAGAGGGGATTTAGTCTAGTTCATCGATGAAGAAATCCATCATCAGTATGTCTCTAGCATCTAGGAATTCTAGGTTTTGGCCAGTGGGAAGTAGGACTCACCAGTTCCACTTCTGACCTCTTGGTCCTTGCCTTTTACCCAGGGGCTCGGGACTGAGGTTCTTTGACTTTAGAGGCCATGACCATCTTTGGAAACAGTGCCCAGTTCAAGAACTATATAGCGGGGGTGGGAAGGTTCAGTAGCCACCTCAACTACAGTAATTGCTGATCATACCTTTCCAGTATCAGGAGCAGCGAGCTTCCACTCCACTGAGGATAGACGGTGATGGGAGACCAACCTCAGGGAGCTCCTCAGGGACCTCAGCCAAGGAGTGTTCGAGGAGGCGGTCGACTGCCGAGGGGAAAAGAAGCTTATTGATGACAGTTTCACACCACAAAGGTAGTAGTTCTAGTAGGGCCAGAGGTTGTTTGAGGTATGATCAGTCTATTTATTACCCTTGCATGTGCTTTGTTTGATTCAGGATTTATGTAATCCTTTGTTGAAACTAGATTATCCCATACCCTGTGTCTAGATGTGGATATACATTCTATGCCCCTAGTTTTGAGTACGCTAGTTGGAGGTTTGACCAATTTGTTTGATGTGTGATGAGGATGTAGATAGATGAGGGGAATACATCATTCTCGTGGGGATCTTTTCTTTTTAAAATATGTAGTCGTATGATGTCATCCAAGGCATCGACTGGTTAGTTTCATTGCATGTCATTATAGACTGCTTCTAGAGAAGGGTTGTGCTTTCGGATATAGGTATCCAGTGTGTAGCTTTTTTAGTGAGCAGGGTTTTCAGGTGGATAACTATAATGTAGAGCCTCTTCTTTCCTTGTTATCCAATATTTCAATAGAATCAGTAAATGCAATGGTTATGGAGGTTCCAAGAGTTGTTAGAGAGTTTTAAAAGGTCATCCCAGAGGAGGTTGTGACTCTACCCCTTGATGTGATGTTGACTTCGGGATAGACTTGCATCTCAATGCCCATCTGATTTCAATGGCTCCCTATCAGATGACGCCTTCTAAGTTACAGGAGTTGTGGATTCATGTTGATGACCAGATGAAGAAGGGTTTTATATATCCATGTGTGTCACCATGGGTTTCTCAGGTATTGTTTTCAAGGAAGGAATATGGTGGCCTAAGACTGTATATAGACTACCAGAGATTTAATCAGGTGATATTTAAGAACTGTTACCCCATTCCTAGGATTGATGATCTTTTCAACGAGTTAAAGGGAGAAAGTTGGTTCTCTATGATCGATCTATGGTCCAGATATCACCAGTTGAGGGTGAAGGAGGGTGACATCCCAAATAATGCTTTTAGGTAAAGGTATGGGAACTTTGAGTTCATGGTCATGTTGTTCGGCATTACAAAAGTGCTAGCTGTGTTCACGGGGATCATGAACTCGGTTTTCCATGAGTACTTGGATAGGTTCATCACTGTGTTCATCGACAAAATCCTGATCTACTCAAGGTTAGAGGAGGAGCCCTCCAAGCATATAAAGACTACCTTGGAGGTCCTCTAACACCACCAACTCTATGGAAAGTTGTCCATGTGCAAGTTCTGGACATGAGAAGTGCACTTCCCCTGATACGTAGTGTCTCAGTATGGGATAGAAGTGGACCCCTCAATGTTTGAAGAAGTAGTTTCTTGGGTAGCACCCAAGAATGTGGAAGAGGATAAAAGCTTCCAAGGACTAGATGATATTATCAGAAATTCATGCCCAAATTATCTTGAGTTACAGCTCTATTCACAACTTTGACCAGAAACTAATAGGCCTTCTTGTGGAGTGAGCAATGTCTGACAGCTTTCAGGTATTTGAAGGGGAAGTTGGTCAGCAGACCAGGGCTTAGGATTCCATAAGAAGGGGTGATGTTCGATGTGTTCTGTGACTCTTTCAGCATAGGCTTGGTATTTTTACTGATGCAGCAGTGAGGATTAATCTCTTATGGATCTAGGTAGTTACATCCTCTCAAAAATGACTACTTCACCTATGATATGGAGCTTTTAGTGGTCCTTTTCGTGATGATGTTGTGGTGGTATTACCTAATCGTGGAGAATTTTGTGGACTTCATGGATCACAAGAGCTTGGGGAATATCATTTATCATAGAAACATGAACTTGCGACATCGAATGTCGAAGGATTTTATCCAGGAGTACGACTTGAAAATTTCTTACTCCCTAGGAAAATGTAAAATGGTGGCTGATTCCTTGAACCAGATGTCACAGAAGGAGGTAGTTTGGGAATCCATGGATTCTTGGAAGGCAATAGAGGAGTTGACCGCTTTCCGTCTTGATGCAAGAGTGGAAGGATGTATAGGGTACTTGTTGCAGATGACAATGCAGACTTAATTGGTACGGTAGGTGGAGGAGTCTAGGTTAGGATACTCAAAGACTAAAGTGATGCATGAACACACTATCCAGGGTGATGCTCTTGAGGTATGGTCAAAGGATAGTCATAATCGGATGATATTCCATGGGAATCTGTTTGTCCCGGTGGAAAATCATGAGGTATTTTTCTATGAGTTCCATATTTCACCACTAGTGGTAAACCTAGGAGATTCTAAGATGTATCAAGGATTGAGGTAATGGTTTTTGTGTCCCGAGATGAAGCGGGCTTTGGAATGGTTTGTGGAAAGGTGTCTAGTGTGTTAGTAGTTGAAGGTTGAGCACCGTGTTTCCAGTGGTCTATTATATCCCTTAGACATCCTCAAGTGTAAGTGGGATGAAATCTCAATGGTTTTCTTCACAAGAATACACATGTCTCAGAGAGGTTGTGGTGCTATCTAGGTAGTGGTGGATTGATTGATGAAATCAGCTCACTTCATGGAAATAAAGTAGTCTAGTGCAATGGATGCCTTACCATATAGGTACGTATGTGAAGTGGTGAGGCTCCTTGGAGTTCCAATATCCATCATCTTGGATCAAGACAAACGGTTTACCTCGCGATTTTGGAAGGGGCAACAACATGCTTTTGGAAACCATTTACACCTTTGCACTACTTTCCACCATCAGATGGATGGTCATATAGAGAGGACCATCTAGACATTGGAGGATATGATATGGGCATGTGTCCTAGACTTTGGAGGATCATGGGTATGACATTTTCCTCTGATAGAGTTTTCTTATAACAATATCTATCACTCTACCATTAGAAAGGAACCATTTGAAACATTGTACAGAAGACTATGTCATTCACCTGTGTGTTAGAGAGAGGTTGGGCAGGAAGGTGCTCTTGGCCAAGAGGTAGTGCACACCACGATGGAGATGGTTCAACTCATATGTCAGAGAATGAAGGTGGATCAGGATTGGAAGAAGTCACATTCCAATCATAGGAGGAGGCATTTGTAGTTTGAGGTTGGGGAACACATTTTCTTAAAGGTTTCCCCTCGATGTGGGTAGAATAGTATTTGCAAGGGAATAAATACTTCTCCCATGTTCATTCAACCTTTCAAGGAATTGGGATGAGTTGGGGAGGTGGAATATCATATGGACTTTCCACCACGGATTTAGAGGATCCACTATGTCTTCCTTGTCTCTCATCTCTATCAGTATCTACACGACGACTCCCATGTCATTAATTAGGGGGAGTTGGATATTGAGGATAATGTGACATTTGTGGAGTGACCAATAATAAAATAGGATCATGCTGATAAGGTGCTTTGTGGATAAACCATTCTCTTATATTATGTGCTCTAGAGGTAAGGTGGCCTTGAGGATAGTACTTGGGAGTAGGAGGAACATATGTGTGCCAAGTACCCAGAGTTGTTCTGAGTTTTTCCCTTGTTTTTTCTTTAATCTTCAACTGTGATGTAATTCTTGAACTTATTTGATATCAGATGATTTGTTTCCCTATTCTATAAATGTGCGTGAAAAAGACTTGATTGTGTAGAAGGGAGGACCAGATCGTTAATCAATATGCATTAATGTTGATGTGATTAAACCCTTGTAGGTGAGTTAGTGCCACCCAAAGTCGATTGTATCTTGACAAGGAGGAAGGATATCCTTAATTCATGTGTCTGGACGGTGTGAAAATAGTGTCTGTGTGGTTTTTTGGGGCAGTGGGGACCTTACTATTTCTAGAGTTATTCAGGAAATAAATGAAAAGATGGTTTTCTTGGATTTCCTGGTTTTTAATCCAACTTTAGGATAACATAGGGTAGTTTTCTCCTGAGAGGTATCTTAATGGGTGATTTTTTAGACACCATTTCATCTATGTATATTTTGAATTCTCAAGGAAAAGAAAAGAATGAGAGGTATCTAGTGAAATGACCTAACTTTCCCTCTGGAATTTCCTTTGTGAAAATACAGTGCTTGTGGTATTCTTGGGGGTCATGTGGGTTTGTTTTTGGTATTTTACAAAAATAAGGTTCAGCAAACAGATTCACCAAAATAGAAGAACACCTAAATGGTGGAACCATAACGATGGCACCAAAATGGTAGTGAACCGAAGGGAGGAATCATAATGATGGCACTAAAACTGTAGCACACTGAAACAGTGGCACCATAATAGTGTCATTGAAATGGTATAACATTGAAACCATGTCACCATGATGGTGGCACCATAACAGTGCCATACTGAAATGGTGGAACTATAACATTGCTACATCGAAACAGTGGCATTGTAACGGTGGCACCACGACAGTGCCACACTGTGACAGGGGCACTGTAATGGTGCCACACCGAGATAGTGGAATAGAAATGGTGGCACTGTGATGGTGCCACACTGATGCTATGGCACACCAATTGGTGTCTCACCGATTTTCTTTTTTTCTAGTTTCCCATGTTTTCCCAGTTTCACCCCTCTAACATCTTATTTGATCTAAATCAATTTTCGAGCCTTCTTTCATAACTTTTAAGGGTGTTTCAAAGTATATTAAACATATCCTTAATACCATAACATCTTGGGGAATTTGAGATACTTGAACTGTATGGTCTTGTACACGATCCCTTGTTAATGACTTTTGGAAATCGTTATTCCTTTAAAATAGGATCTGGCTCTTCAAAGCGAGGACCTTCTCTTCTTAGTGTCTATTTAAATTCCCCTGTGGTTCTCCTATAGCCTTCTTCCCTCGACGAGTCAAGCGCCTGTTCTAGAGCCCTCCTCTGCAGTTTTATTAGATTTTACTACTGCTCACACGATTTCCCGTTCTTGGCGTAAGGAGGAACTTTGATCTGTTCACCATCTGGTAGAGATTTCATTTTCCACTATTTAACTTTTCATCATGTGGGATGGGTATTCTAATGATTCCTTATGAAAAACATCTGAATACCTTTCTTAAAATGAGAAATAAATAATAATTGATTGTGATCAAAAGATAGAACTCGTGAATAAAATAATGCTCATGGAGCGGTTTGATGTTGATCTCCAAGTTTATTTGTAATCTTATATTTTTTTATCGTATTTGTGGTTGTATGATATCTAAAAATAATTTCCATTGATGGTATTTTCTTTCACACTAGTGATATTCTATTTTGTTGTGATGCTTGAATAAATGATTATAAAATGAAATATGCTTAATTACATACACATGGTTAAATAAGTGGATTCCAGAGGATTAAACTTATTGTGTGATAACCCTAGTATAATTAAGTGTAATTAAATAACCCCTCATGATAAAACCTGAATATTCATGGCTTGATATGTTTGGTTGGGTGTTGTGTTTCCTAGTTAGGTATTGTGAGATTTTTATATGGGGTGGAATAGGGGGTGTGTAGGTATCCCAAGATGAGAGACTGATTGATTGTAGAATGAATGAACTTGTAGGTAGTGGGACTACATTTGTTTCTGTTACGGCCGTAGAGAAACTTCGGGCAGTATAACTACAATGTGGTTATGAACTTGTTATACAGTGAGTCTGCATTTGGGAATTTTTTGGGTTGCGGGGCTATAGGGATGGGTTGTGAGAGAAGGATTGTGTGGTATAACGTTGAAGAATGATAGTTGGGAGTAGTTTGTTTGTTTTTTGTTTAGTTAACTAGGCTCTTCACCTTCTGAGGCGGTTGTAGATGTTGTGCTTGGTAGTCTCCAAGGGTACTTCTAGAATAAATTAATGTTAACCCCTAAATTAGTGAATGGAAAGTTACAAAATAAATAGGGGTTGGGATTATTCCTTTGTAGTGTCTTTTCTATGGTTTTTCATATAGGGGTAGCATAAACATTGTTCTGTATGAGATGGATATCTATTTTGGAATCCATAAGTTTTTATTGAGTGTTTCTTTAACTATATATATATAAATTGTTGTTCCTTGTGATTTCTATACACACTACACCATTTTTAGCACTATTTTCCAATAACTCCCATTTTATGTGGGAGGGTTTCTTTCCCAACATCTCGATGGGAGGATGGATGGCCGGTTACTAGATTTCATCATCGAACCCAATTATAGTTTCTTACCGCTCGAGTATATCCAGGTAGGCTATAATGTCTCAAGTCCTACCATAGTCCAAGATCCATCAGGGTATGGTTTGATGTGGATGATAGACCAAGGGGTTTGCGGGTTGGGATTGTTTTCCCAAATTTATTAGGGATAATTCTTAATTTTCTTTGGGTGAGATGCATGATTTTGGTGGCCGAGGTGTTTGCGGGTAAGATTTTTGGTGTTGTTGAGGCCTATGTGAGTGTGGGCAGGTTGTGGCAGTGGAACTGTGTATGAGAAAAGTGGTAATGTCTTTATGATATCCACTAGGGGTGATCAGTTAACTGGTGGGAAAGTGGTGTGGGGTACCCAAATGTTGTTGTTATTATACTACTACTTAATTGACTTCCATTATTTAGTGAGTGTTCCCAGGTGAGGATGGTCTGGTTATTATTCCTCAATAGTTTCTTCAAGGTTCTATTGTTTTTTCTCAGGGAGATTAGAATGTTTCCCCCACATGTGTATGGGTATCATTAGTTTCCCTACTAAATATACTTGTATTCTCACCCTACGTATATAAAACTATTTTCAGGTTTCTATAAGGAATTTGAGGACCATGATGGACTTTACTAGCTCAAACATCGTAATTAGTTGATGTTGTTGCTTAGTCTCTTTTTTTGGTACATTACAATGGATTCATTGCACCTTTTACCATCTTTCCATTCAAATATGCATGTGGGAAGGGATTTCGGATTTTCTTTTACTTTTAATATTTGGAATTTACTGGGATTTACCAACTTATCTCTTGATCATGTTCTATAAAAATGGTAATAACTTCCATATTGTTTGAGATTTTATACCCATGGTGTTGGTCACCACTCTGAGTCCTATTGTAGGTGGGACTCAAGGCTCATTATCTCTTTTTCATCTTGAGGAAGGAAGGGTGTGGAACTTTGTTGTCCCATCCCTCATCTTGAAGACGGTGGGTCATGAAAAAATTTTATTAGAGGGAGGTTTGGATTTTGTTTTAGAATTTGGAGGATTGGATGGATTTTGGTGTTAGGTACAGTAAGGATTTCATGGGATGGTTGGTTAATGGTGTTTAGAAATCATGGTACGTGAAATAGGCCAGAGAATACTGGCTAGGACATTGGATTTTAAGGCCCCCTGTGATCTGATTCAAGGACTCTGGACCTACAGAACGACCAAGTGAGGATGTGCTGATTGAAGGGTAGATACCTAGGAAAGGTATATGCATCATTATGAATTTTTTTTCTGTTTGAGTTGGGAGTTTTGAGAAATTAAATAAATAATGAGTTAAAATGAATTTAGTCGGTAATTTTTGTACTACATAGGTTTAAGAGTTCCTTGTTTCCCTTTCATATATGGTGCTCCAACATCACCCTTTTGTGGTAGAAGTATTTTAGGCCGAGTATGTTGATCTTGTTGATTAGTGGAGGGACAATCAAGAGGAGAAAGATGGCCAGTGGAAGAAGACGCTTCATGCTTTCCAGCGGTAGACTCTAGGAATGTACAAGTGAATCTTCTCAGACATGGATATAGAGAGTTGGATTGAGGATTTGGTGATATATTTCAAATTAATCTATGATCCAATAGAGAACTGGGTTCCCTTGGATGTGAGTTAGATATGAGGAGTAGTGCATCAGTGGTGGACGCTTTACCTCAGGTAGAGAAAATGAAACAAAGGTTTTGTGGGATGACTTTGAGAAGGACTTCCAGGGGGAATTACATTCTTCCATGATGAATGATGTGAAGATAATGGACCTAATGTCCCTCCAATAATGGATTATGTTGATAAGTGAACTAGGGATCAAGTACAAGGATCTACTACACTTCGCACTGGATCTCTTTCTAGATGAGGAGTCCCAAGCTGGATTCTTGAAGGAGGTACTCTAACGTTCTATGCATTATGAAATCACCCCCTTCACTCTACCGACATACATAGAGGTTTATAAGAATGATGAGATAGTGTAATGGATGTGCTCTTTGGGAGGTGTGTCATGGGAGGGGAGACAGTTGAGTTCGTCGAAGGGGAAATCCATCAGCAGCAGGTCTCCAGCATCAGAAACTTCTTGGTTTTAGCCAGTGGGAAGTAGGCCTCAGTAGTACAAGTTCCGATCTCTACATCCTTTACCAGTCCCCATTGTATGGGGGCTGAGGTTCTTTTTCTATGGAGTTCATGAAAATCTTCAGAACCATTTCCCAGTTCGAGAGTTATATAGTGGGGGTGGGAAGGTTTAGCGCCCACCTTAATAGTAGAAATCTCGGTCAGGCCTTTCCAACAGAAGGGGAAGCGATCTCCCACTCAACCGAGGGTAGAAAATGTTGGGGGAGGCCTACCTCAGGGGTATCCTTAGGGACCTCAACCATGGAATGGTCGGAGAGGTGGTCGACAACCGAGGGGCATAGGAGCAGGGCGAGGATAGTTTCAAGCCCCATATGCAGCAATTATAGCATGGCCAAAGGTCGTTTGAGGTATGATCAATGTATTTAGTACCCTTGCATGTGATTTTTTTGATTTATAAGTTTATCATTCCTTTTTTTTCACCCAATATATTCCATTCCATGGGTATAAACATGGATATAATTTATGTTCCCCTGGTGTTGAGTATTCTAGTCGGATGTTAGACCAATCTGTTTGATGGGTGCTGGGGATTTTGACTGAGGATGGGACCCCATAAATCCCATGGGGATATTTTATTACTATAGATGAAACCATGTGATGTCATCCTAGTAATATATTAGTTTTTTTCTATGCATAACATTATCAAATTCTTCTAGATAAGGGTCATGTTTTCAGATATGGATGGACAATGTCTAGATTTTGTTGGTGAGTAGAGTTTTCAGGTAGAATGCCAGTGTGTGGAGCTTCTTCTTTTTGTTTTATTCAATATGTTAGTATAATCACCAGATGCATAGGTTATAGAGGTTCCATGAGTTTTCAAGGATTTTCCAGACGTCTTCCTAGAGGAGGTTGTGACTCTACCCCCTCGACGTGATGTTGAGTTTGGGATAGACTTCCAGCCCAATGCCCATCCGATTTCTGTGGCACCCTATTAGATGGTGCCTTCTAAGTTGAAGGAGTTACGGAATCAGGTTGATGACCTGATGAAGGAGGGTTTTTTCCAGACATGTGATTAACTATGGGGTTCTCCAGTCTTGTTGTCAAAGAAGGTAGATTGTGGCCTAAGAATGTGTACAGACTACCGGAGACTGAATAAGGTGATGGTCAAGAACTGTTATCCCATTCCAAGGACAAACAATGTTTTCAAACAACTAAAGGGAGAAATTTGGTTCTATAAGATTGATGTATGGTTTGGATTTCACCAGTTGAGGGTGAAGGAGGGTAACATCACAAATACTAATTTCAGGTGTAGGTATGGGCAATTTGAGTTCATGGTCATGTCATTTGGAGTTACGAATGCACTAGTTGTTCTCATGGGGCTCAGGAATTTAGTTTTCTGTGTGTACCAAGACCAGTTCTTCATCTTTTTAATTGATGACATCCTAATCTACTCAAGGTCAGAGGAGGAGCACACTTAGCATCTAAGGGTTTTCTTGGAGTTCCTCTAACACCACCAGCTCTATGGATAGTTGTCCAAGTTCATGTTCTATACATGAAAAGTTTACTTCCAAGGACACATAGTGTCTTATTAAGGGATAGAAGTGGACTCATAAATGGTTGAATTAGTTTTTTCTTAGGAATCACCCAAGAATTTAGTAGTGGTTCATAACTTACAAGGACAAGTGGGGCTGTTATAAGAGATTTTTCCCTGACTTTTCTCAAGTTGTGGCCCCACTGATATATTTTACTAGAAAAGAACCAGCCTTTTGTGGAGTGAATATTGTCAGGTAGCTTTTAGCTATCTAAAGGAGAACCAGGTTAGTGCCCTAGTGCTTAGGTTTCCAGAGGAAGGGGTGATGTTCGACGTGTTCTATGATGCTTCTGTCCCAGGCCTGATATGTGTCCTAATGTAGAAGTGAGGATTAATCTATTATGGATCTAGGCAGTTACGTCGTGACAAATGATACTATTCCACCCATGATTTGGATTATTCAGTGGTCATGTTTGTGCTGAATTTGTGGTAGCATTACCTCATCGGGGAGAACTTTTTAGTCTTCACGGATCTCAAGAGCTTCAGTTATATCTTTTCCCAACGAGACTTGAACTTGTGGAAATGAAGGTGTATGGACTTTCTTCATGTCTATGACATTGAAATCTATTACACCCTAAGAAATGTGAACGTGGTGGCTGATTCCTTGTGTAGGAAGTCATAGAAGGACGCATTTCATGAATCCATGGTTTCCTGGAAGGAAATGGAGGAGTTGGACACTTTTCATTTGTTTTTAAGAGTGGATGGCGGCAGAGGCTATTTGGTTCAGATGAAAGTGTGTTCTTCTTCGGTATGGCAGGTGGAGGAGTCTCATTTGGGAGACTCAGATACTGAAGTGATGCATGATTGTACTTTCCAGGGTAATGATCTAGAGGGATTTTCATAGGATAGTTAGAATCAGATGTTATTCCATTGGATGTTTTTTTTCTAGTGGAAATGCATGAGTGAGTTCTCTGTGATTTTCATAGCTCACACCTAGTAGTACACCTAGGAGTTTCTATGATGTACTGAGGCTTGAGGGAATAGTTTTGGTGGCCCGGGGTGATGAGGGCAGTGGAGGTGTTTGTGGGAAGGTGCCCAGTGTGTCAATAGGTGAAGAATGAGCACCATGTTCCCAGTGGTCTATTGTAGCCATTAGACGTTCCCAAGAACAAGTGGGATGATATCTCAATGGATTTTTTTACAGGACAAAATAGGGATTAGGAAGGCTGTGATATTATCTGGGTAGTGGTGGATCGATTGAAGAAATCAACTCTCTTCCTAGGGATCAAGGATTCAAGTAGATCAGATACCTTAGCATAGAGGTACGTAGGTGAAGTGGTGTAGTTTCATGTAGTTACAAGATCCATTGTCTCAGATAGAGATACATGGTTTATCATATGAGTCTATAAGGTACTACAACATGCTTTTGTCACCCAGTTATGCCTTAGCACCACTTTACACCTTAATATGGATTGGCAGATAGAGAAGACCATCCAAACATTGGAGGATATGTTGTGGGTGTATGTCCAGGACTTTGGAGGATCGTGGGGATAACACTTTCATCTGATAGAGTTTGCATACAACAATTTCTATCACTCTACCATTAGCATGACACCATTCTAAGCAATGTATGGAAGAAACTGTTTTTCACCTGTGTGCTGGAACGAGGTTGGGGAGGTAGGTTTTCATATCCCATAGATGGTGCAGACCATGAAGAAGAAGGTTTATCTCATACGTGAGAGGATAAAGGTTGTTTAGGATCGACTGAAGATGAATGTTTATCTTAGAACGAGGGCTTTGGAGTTCAGGGTTGGGACCACATTTTCTTGAATGTTTCCCCTATATGTGGAAATTTTAGGTTTAGTAGAGGAATAAATCTTTCTCCCAGGTTCATTAGACCTTTCAAAGCATTGACATGTGTTGGTGAGGTTGAATATCAGTAAGAATTTCCACCACAGTTGGAGAGGATCCACCACATCTTCCAAGTCTCTTAGCTCCATTGGTATCTTTACGATGACTCCCACATCATTAACTTGGGAGAGTTGGATATCAAGGAAGATTCATACTTCATGGAGTGACGATTAAGACTCAAGGACTATGAGAATAAGGTGCTTTCTAGATAGTCCATTCCATTGGTTTGGTTGCTTTGGAGGCTTGGTAGCCTCATGGAGAGTACTTAGAAGTGGGAGTTGTAGAAGTTTGCCCAATACCCAGAGCTATTTTGTGTTTTTACCTTGTGTTTTCCATTGTGACAATATTATGATATAATGCTTGACCTTATTTGATACCATGTGAGTTTTTTTCCTATTATCTTATGATGTTTCCAAAAGTCTTAACTGTGGGGAGGGTAGGACCTGATCCCTAATCAAGATGCATTAATGTGGATGTGATTATACCCTTGCAGGAGAGTTAGTACCGCCCAAAATGGATAGTATCATAACATGGAGGATGGATCTCCCTAATACATGTGCCTGAAAGGTGTGACCTTAGTGTTTCCATTCTCTTTTGGGGAAGTGGGGGGCTTAGTGCTTCTACATTTGTTTAAGAGATAGATGAAAAGGAGGTGTTCTAGGATGTCGAGGTTTTCACTCCATCTTTAAAAAAACATCGGGTGTTTGCTCATGAGAGGTATCTTAATGGGTGATTGTTCATACCCCATTTCTTCTAGGTTAGTTTTTAATTATCGATGATTATAATATCTTGAGAGGTATCTTATGTAATGAATCAGATTTCCACATGTCCTTCCCTTTTGTGTAAATAAAGTGCTTGTGGTTTTCTTGGGGGTCCAGTGGGGTTGTTTTGGGGATTTTCCAAAAATATCGATCACCACATGGTTTCAGCAAAATAGTAACACACCAAAATGGTGGCATTGTAATAGTGGCACCAACATGGTAGCACACTAAAACAATGGCACCATAATGGTGGCTCCATGACTGTGGGACCATGATGGTGACACATCGAAATAGTGGCACCGCGACAGTTCAACATTGTGATGGTTGCACAATTATAGTGCCACACTGAGACAATGGTACCACAATGGTGGAATTGTGATGGAGCCACACCATAATGGTGGAACAACAAACAATGTCTAAACCTTTTCATTTTTTCCAGTTTCTCAAGTTGTCCCAGTTTCTCCCCTCTAACGTCTTATTTGATGTAAACTGAGTTTCAAGCCATCCTTGGTCATTTTTAAGGGTATTCCAATGGATATTAATTATATACTTAATATCCTAACATCCCAATGAATTTTAGATACCCAAACTGTGTGGTTTGGATCATGATCCTAGGTTAATGACTTTTGGAATCTAATATTCCTTTAAAATAGGATCTAGCTCTTCAAAGCTAGGATCTTACCTTCCTAGTGTGTTCTACATTCCCCCTTGGTGCACCTAGAACCATCCTACCTAGATTAGTCATGTATGTATTCTAGAGACCTCCTACATAGTTTTCATGGAGTTTACTACTGCTCATGGAATCCCCTATTTGTAGATCAAGGACGAACTTCGCTCCTTTAATCATTCGGTAGGGATTAATATTCCCTCTATTAAGTTGTGCATCATGATGGGTGGGTATACTAATGATTCCTTATGAGGAATGGCTGAATAAATTTCTGAAAATGAGAAATTGATAAGAAGTGAATATGATCAAAAGATAACATAGGTAAATAAATTAATAGGAAGGGAGTGGTTTGATGTTGACCGCCTGTTTAATTTGTTATCTTTGATTATTTATGTTTGTCTTGGATTTATGAATTCTTAAAATCATGGTTGTTGGTGGTATTTTCTTAAGCACTACTGATGTTATGTTTTTTGAGATGATTCAATAAATTATTGTAACATGAAATCTACTTAATCACGTATAGTTGGTAAAATAAATGTATTCCCTAGGATCAAACCAATTGTTTGATCACCCTGGTTGTATTAAAGTGGAATTAAATAACCCATCTACATAACACCTGAATTAGTTTGGCTTGATAGGTGTGGTTCAATTCTCTGTGTCCTAGTTGGGTTTTCTGGGCTTTGTATATGGGGTGGTACAGGGGTTGTGTTGGTATCCCAGCTTGAAAGGCTGATTGATTGTGGAATGGATGAACTTGTAGGCAGTGGGACTGACTTTTTTTGTGTTGTGCCCATAGAGAGACATTGGACAGTAAGAGTGGAGTGTGGTTATGAAATTTTTTTACATTGGGAATACATCTGGGAATTGTTTGGGCAGTGGGGATATAGGGAGGGATTGTGAGAGAAGGATTGTGCTGTATAAATTTGAATAATGATAGTTGGAAGTAGGTTGGTTTTTGTGTGTTTAGTTAACTAGGATCTTCACCTTTTGAGTTAGTTTTAGAAAATGTGCATGGTATTTTACCCGGGTAGATCTAGTATAAATTAAAATGAACCCCTAAATTAATGAATGAGAAGTGACTAAATAGATAGGGGATCATATTATGCATTGGAAGCGGTTGTTGTGTTGTTTTTCATATAGGGGTAGAAGAAATGTGGTTCTATATGAGTTGGCTATTTATTTTGGGATCCATAAGTTGGGTATGAGTGTTTGGTTACATATATATATATATATTATTTCCTTGTGATTTATATATGAACCCACCCTCATTGGTCACCATGTTATGAACACCCCCATTTCTTGGGGGGGATGACTTTCCCAACATCCTGATGGTAGGATGGATGGATGGTTACTGACTTTCTTCCTCACACCCTCTTTTAGTTTCATACCACTCGAGCGTATCTGGGTAGTCTGTAATGGATTGAGGCTTACCATAGTACACGATCCTTCAGGCATGGTTTGGTTGTGGATGAGTGACCTAGGTGTCTCTGGACACGGTTTTTTTTCCAAAGTTTCTTTAGGATGAGGCCCGTTTTTCTTTAGTTGAGAGTCATGGTTTTGGTGTCCCATGTGTTTGCATATGAGATATGTGGTGTGGATGACGCCCAGGTGTGTGCAAGAAGGTTGTGGAAGTGGAACTACGTATGGGATAAGTGGTAGCATCGAGACGTTATCCATTAAGGGTGGGCAGTTAACTGGTGGAAAAGTTTTGAGGGGTACCCAAATGTCGATGTGATTATACTACTACTTACATGACTTGCATTATTTGTTGAGTGTTCCATAGTTGGGATTGGATGGTTAGTATTCCTTGGTAGGTGCTTTAAGGTTCTATTTTTTCTCATAGGGACATTAGTATGTTTCCCCCACTTATGTACGGGTAGCTTTAGTTTCCCTACTAAGTATAATTGTATACTCATCCTATGTATATAAAAATATTTTTAGGTTTCCTAGAGAAATTTAACGACGGTGTTGGACTATACTAGCTTGGGAATCGATATTAGATTTTGTTTCTACTTAGTCTATTAATTTTGGAACTTTACTTTGGAGTTTAATTATACCTTGTATCGACTTTACTTTTGAGCATGCATGTGGGAACGGATTTTGAATTTTCTTTTACTTTCAGTGTGTGGAGTTTCATAGGATTTACCATCTTATCCCCTGATATTGTTATATAAAAAGGGTATTTCCTTACACAATTTGTGTGATTCTATACCCTTGGTGTTATTCACCACTCTGGGACCTATTTAAGAGGGGACTTGGGGGGTCATTATCTATCTTTAATCTTAAATAAGGAAGGGTCTAGAAATTTTCGTTCACTTTCATCATCTTGAAGAAGGTGGGTCATGACTTATCTAACTTTCTTCCACTTCCCATTATGTTTTGAAAAACTTCCTATTCTAATTAGGATCTAACTTTCTTACTCTTCCCATTATGATTTGACTATCTTCCTCTGATCATTACAATTTGACTTTCTTCCTCAGAGTTAGTCAAAATGGTTTTCCTTCTTAGCGTTAGTCTGATGGAGTCCTTATAAGGATTGAATTCCTATTATGATGTAATTACGATTAGGATTTAATTCTCATTAAGATGGAAACTTCACTCTGCAATGTGGTAATTCTCTAAACCACATTAGCAACAAATCTTTCAAAAATTTGAAAACTTTTGTATCTCGTACTTATGAATATGATTCATACATTCTCTTAATTTCTAGAAGTGATGCAATAATAAATATTCCTCCACTTCTTAAAAAGATATTATCATGATAGTTTTCATTATTTTTTAGTGCATATATATTGGAAAATCATCATCTGACTTAAGGATAGAAAGTACAAAAACTTTATAAATCTAGAATTCACATTCTTAAAACATCCTTTTCAGCATCATTATGAATTAATTACTAAGTAGCTTCTGAATTTATATAAAACATTGAGTCTAATTAATCATGAACTTCATGTAAATGGATCTAAGATCGATGGTACATCTGATCAAAAACATAATATTTCTTATGACTTATGTTACCACTAATGACTAGTCTAAAAAACCTATTCTCAAAACATGTATTCAGAAAACAACTTACTTAAAGATAAAACCTTTATCTCCCATTGTATTTGTATCCAGAAATGTCCACATTTCTTAAGAGAAGTCATTATAATGGACTAGGTCAGATTATGAATAAAAAAACATTATTTAACAAAAATTATAGTTTCCAAAAAATACAAAAAAAAATTGAAAACAAAACATCAAAAACGTTCTTCAACACCACTGATAAACTCTTTTGAGATGTAGGTCATCCAGTCAAAACAATAAGTTCATAAAGAAATTATTTTGAAATTATTTTATTCTTATCACAATTTGAACCTAAGACCCACAATGTATATTTATTTAACGAGGATTAGATAAAGTAAATTTAGGTTCAACACAATGAATTTGAGGGGAACCATGTTTAGAATTTGGTATATCATCCTAAATATTTTACAATTATTGGACTAAAATGGGATTTTCCTAAAAAAGATGATATAAACGAAATAATTGTAAGAAACAAAGAAATACTTGTTGTAAAATGTTATAATCTACTTGAAGGGATATACTGTGAAGAAACATTCACTCTAGTATCTAGACCTGAATCTATTTCTTTACTTCTATCCTATGAAGAATTCTTAAATTTCACTCTTTATCAAAAGGATTTGAATTGCACATTTCTTTATAGGTATTTTTCGGATGATGTTTATTTAAATCTATAACCTAGTTTTGAAAACACGAAATCACTAAATAATGTTTTTTGTATTTTTAATAATCCTTATGGAATTAAATAATCCCCAAGATACTAGTATGATATAATTATAAGATTTGTTTTACAAAATGATTTTTAACAGAGCAACATATCCACCTCTTTTTATTAAATGTTTTCAAAGAAACCATCATTGTTCAAATTTATGTTGATAAAATTATATTTTTCTCAACTCAAAAATAACTTTCAGATTCCTTTATAGAACTTAGAAAATCTATGTTTGAAATTAGTGTGATTGGTTCACTAAATGTTTTCTTTTGATTCATATTTATTATAAATAAGATGGAACATTTATATCTCAATTTTTTTTATAAAAGATACACTTAAAAATTTTGCATACAAAAATTCAAAATGTACTAGTACTCCTTTTAGGACCTAAAAACATTATATCTTGATCAATTTTGGAAACAAGTTAATCAAATTAATTTTAGAGGAATGATTGGTAGTTTGTTTTATCTTATAGATTTCAATCTGAATTTAAGGTTATATGTAGTATTTTGTGATATATTTCAATATAATCCAAAATAATACCATCTAAAAGTTGTAAAATGATTTTTTCATTACATTAATTTCACTATTGATCTTCTACTATTTTATTCTTATAGAAATTATTTTGAACTAACATATTTTTTCTGATGATTATTTTTTTGGATGTAAAATGAATAAAAAATATAGATTTGGAACTTATAATTTCATAAGAGAGGATTTAGTTTTTTATTCCAATAATAAAAATAACATAGTATTACATTCCACTACTAAAGATGAATATGTAGCTGTTGGAAGTTACTATTCTTAGGTGTTCTGTATGCAACACGCACTCACAAAATCTTGCATGAGTTTTTCATAAAATCATATTTTTTGTGATAACAAAAGTGTCATGGATCACAGTAAAAACCCCATACATCACTCATGAGCTATGAACATCAGTAAAATACACCATTTGATTTGGAATCACACGAAAAAAAAGAGATATCATTTTATAATTTCTCATAACGTAAGAATAACTTATTATGTTTTTAAAAACCCAACAATTATGACATATTTTAATATTTTAAACAAAATATTAGAATGACGAATATAAAATGATCATTTATATCCATTTTTTACCTATATTCTAACAATTAAAAAATACTCAAAAAGGGAGACAAATTCTTTTTCTAAATGTTTGAAATTTTTTATAAGTTAAAAAAATTATAGGAAATTTTTTCTTAAATTTTTTCTAATGGTTCCATAAAAGATTGTAATTTTTTTTATATTTGTTTTCAAAAAATAATTTTATTTAAAAAAATATTGGTCAAACATTTTCCTTAAAAAAAATTCCAAACTTTTTCCTTATTTTTTTCAAACAAAATTCTTGAAAAATACTTTTTCATTAAAAATTTTCATAAAAACATTTCTTTATAATTATTTAAAAAAAGGCTTCATGAACATTTTTCAGAAAAAAATTTCATCAATATTATTTTGAGAAAACTAGGAAATTTAAATAATTGTAAAAACTATATTGAATAAATATTATAATTTTTTCTCTAAATTTATATTCTCAATATTTTATTCTAAATTATCTATATCTTGTGTTATAATCCTTTTAATGTAGTTTATAAATTGGATGAAATGTTTTTTAAAAAATTTCGAGTTTCATTAGAGAAAACCATTTTCTGATAAAACTCATATCAATAGTGATATAACATTAAGAGTTAAGACATTTCTTCTCATCTTCTGAGAAGAATTATCATCCAATGATTGATATAACGGGTTCAATAAAATCCATTTGGATCTAAGTAAGATTCAATATACCTATATTTATGTCTATTTAAAGAATAAGTGGGTCACCACATCTCTACTACTAAGTGATTTTAGTGGATAGATCATGTCCCCATGGTTTTAAACATTTCCATTTCATTCCAGTTTGTTCAATTCTTCATGTTTGTAAAATCCAAAGAATGACTTGCACCAGTGATTTCACAGATAGAATTTTTTTCATGAAAATGTTTATTGAGTGAAGTTGGTGTGAAAAGTATGAATTCTTTTTTAATTCATCTGTAGTTTTTCAAGATTGAGAATTTTTATGTATTTCTAAATATGTTTTTGATTTAAAATTTCCTTGTATAGTAATATAATTTAATGCATCTAATATATTTAGTGAAATTGGTGGATTTGATATTCCAACATATACATGTTTGAAAATTAATATAAACTAAATAACCAACAAATATCTAATTTGGTTTGGAATTCTTGGGAAGAGGAAGAAAATCTTCTAACCCATAGATTTTACAAGAAACTACGATGTTTTGAAAATTCACCTACTGAAAAGTCATTATTTTCTTCATATTAAATGGTGAGGAATGTTTATCACCTATCTACTAATGTCAATACCATTTCCTTATGGATTTAGTATTATTTTCTTCCAAGGAAATTGCATAAATATACACTCAAAGTTCAAGAGATCTATATTTTTTATTTCATTTAAAACATGAGATAATTCAACTTAGTAAATTTTTTATTTAGTTTCATTGAATTAGTAAAAGTAGGGTCCCTAAATTTGCTGATTCTTCTCTACCCATGTTTCTTTAAAAAATATTTAAACATAATGTATGTACTAAAGATCATGAGTGAAGAAACAGAAGATAGTGAGAAGACCTCTTATATCAATAAGGAGACTATCAACAAAATGAAACAAGAATATGTCTATAATTAGAATACGTTTTTTAATAAAATTGAAAAAGTTACATATATTATAGATACCAAAAAGCATAATAAACAACTTTTAGATAATATTAAAGATAGTGAATATTCCTCTCTAATTGCATAGAAGAAGGCTAAGACTATGTTTGTGGATTTTTCCCAATTTTTTCTTAAAAATAATGGTGATAAGACAAATGAGAGTCCATCATTTGAAGAAGATAAATATGAGAATTTGGATCTAAAGGAGTAAACATAAACAAACTTAGAGAAGAGGAAATAGAGAAAATGTAGGAACAAAATGAATGAAAATAAACGATGTCCAGGGGCTTCATAAATGAAATTGATCTCATGAAATAAAAATTTGAATCTATAATAAAGGGAAATTTTCATTCTTATTATAAATTGTTGTTCATTCAACTAGAACAAAAACCAGATCAAGTATTTATAGAACCTTTAACAATTAAAAATAAAAAATTAAAAGAAGTTGATGTTGTGAGGGTAATGTTGAAAAATATTGTAAAAATTTACGAATGGTTTATTCAAGAAAAGATTATGATATTGATAAAGAGATAAATAATTATTTATATATTGAAGAGATGTAAGATGGAACATCTACTTCCTTAACAACCCAATCTCAAAAAATATTAATCAAAGTGTTTGGGAAAAAAACGTTCTTCAAATGAAGATGAATAATAGTCCAAAACAATATTATCAATAAAACATGGAATTGGTGAAGAAGTGAAAGTTATAGATGTTTCCCAAACTCAATTTAATGAAAAACAATAATATGAACACTCTAGACGAGTTGATCCATCCATTCTTAATGTTTCCTCAGATTCCACCTACAGTTCTCTGAGTACAAGAATCACAAAAATTGAAATGAGAATGAATTACTTCAATGAAGCAATCAAATGCTTTTACGAAATAATATAAATCTTCTCAGACATACAAGAAGGGTAAAAATATATCTAAGGATAATTTATGTGTTAGAAAACTAAATATTAATTAAATAACTAGATAAGATTGTTATTCATAATAAATATGAGTTCAAGGAATTTGAAGGAATGTCAAAAGTCAAATAAATATAGTTAATGGATGTTATCCAGTGGATAAAACACACTGAGGGAGATATCAAATTGTATAATGAACAAATTTATGGTATAAAAATGAAAAAAATTGTGCAAATTTTGTCAGAAGAATCAGTTTAGAATCTTGTTAATGTTACAGGGAAATTTATAATCTCAAATCTCTTATAATAGAAAATATGATGAGATATCAAATCAATGGAAGAAAATAGAACCCTTGAAACAAGAATACTCAAAGATGAATCATGATAATTAGAAGTTAAATTTTATTAACATATAATTTGGGAAGATAGATTTAATAATTGAGGATTGCAAAAAATAGTAGGATGATTTGATGAAGATTAAAGTGATCATCAAAAATCTTTTGAAGAAATATTGATTTTTTGAACTTTTGAATGTCTGTAATAAAAAAACTAAAATCATGGGTTTATATCATTAATAGATGTTCATCCTTATAATTTTTGGATGGATATTTCGACAATGAATTTGGATGAATGTTTTTAATTATAATTTTTGGATTAATATATTTTATATATGAATTAAATTTATGTTTATTTTTATAAAAAATGGTTTTAAGTAGGATTTTTTCACACATTTTAGAAACACTTTTTTCGTCCAAAAATCATTTAAAAAATAAACAAATGAGGATAGAGGGTTTAAAATATTAATAAAAACATGGGAAAAATATCTAATGTTTTGGAAAGAAAAAGAAATTTCAGAGAAAGGGATATATTTGAAGACATGATGAATTTTTTCTTGGAAAAGTGAAAAGACCAAGATGATTTAAGATATGAGAAGTAATTATTTAATGTTTTTATCATTATGTTTTCCTTTTAAAAAATTTTGTTTTTTAATTTTCAGAAATTAGGATATTTTTTATTTGAAAAGATAACTTTAAACACTTCCTATCCTTGATTTTGAAA
Source organism: Viscum album (assembly GCA_963277665.1). Taxonomy (NCBI): domain Eukaryota; kingdom Viridiplantae; phylum Streptophyta; class Magnoliopsida; order Santalales; family Viscaceae; genus Viscum; species Viscum album. Next base: position 1,526,864,874 of record OY728138.1, on the reverse strand, counting down.
ATGAAAAACCACTTCTTTGAATTTATATACTTTTAAACTTTTAAACTTTCCAAATTATTATGAATGTTTTTGTAGAATCATTATTTTACTGGAATAGAATTATATTTACCATCAAACAAAAATTCCTTAACTGTAAAAACATGAAATGTTGCACTAGAAATATGGATATAAAGGTCAAAAGATGGTGGTTTATATTGTCCAGATGAAAAAGTAGAAGAAATTCCATTAGATGAAGTTTTACCAAGACTATCAGACAAACATCATCACATAAAGGCATACATATCAACTAGATTAAATTTTCAAAACATAACAAACATAATATCTTCATAAATTCTACCATATGAACGTTTCATTTTCTACTGGATATAATCTTAAATCATTGTAATGGTGCTTTATCGAGACAACCATCAAATGTAGGTGATGTTATGAGCCTTTCTAGTAAAGGAGATCATCTGATTTTATTAAGAATGATTCAGAGAAATATGGCATATGATTATTGGAAGATTATATATAAATAGATTCTCATGACTAAGGGGAAGATGATTTTTATAACCCAAGCTATCTAAAGTTGTAGTGAATAGTTTTTAATATCTTGTTACATTGATATTTCTTCATTGTAATTTTTAAAAAGCATTTTATTAAGGCATATATGTGAGGAATCTTTGTAAATTCCATAAGATTTTTTTAATTGTTGTTTCTGATCAAGTGTGATCAAGATATTATATGGTTTTTGATAGATATATAATTTTTTTATCTTTTGATAAAGGGTTCCCAGGAATGGGGGAAAATGGATTTTTTCCATCTTTGTATCAAATGATTATATGGTTTAGAAGACATAACATGCAAAATGATAATGTTTCGAATACCTTATGTCTAGTTTAATAATTCCTTAACACTAATGGTTAGAGTGTGATAACATTCTTAGGAATTTTTTTGTAATTTTTTATTACACCATTTATAAAACTAGAGTTACTTTTTTATTATAATTAACTTTAAGTTTTACACATTTTATGTTGTTCATGATTGATGGAAAGTATGTATTATTTATTATAAACAATTTTAAACTCTAAATTTAAATTATATTGGCATGTTTCTACATCTGGTTAATTTCTTATATGAGGTCACTAAATTTTTAAGTTTTATTTTATAATCTATGATTCACACCCCTCTTAGATATAAGTATAAACTCTTTCAATCATACACTATACATCTATATAACATGAGTCCATATAGAAATTTAGGTTTCTAGATCTGCATGATAGATTTTTTCACTCCCACTAAGTCTAAATTGATTTTATCCTCATATAGTTTCTCCAATATTTTATTTCATTGATGTCTTGTAATATGACTATTTCCATTAATTAGTAATAATGTATCTTGATGGTGTTCTCACTATGCACATAGGTCCATAGGGGACTGAAGAACATTATATATCTGTGGTATTTACTGTTCTTACACTTTATTCATCTTGAATCATTCTTTCCCCTTTTTTTCATTTTTTTCATTTTTAATACACAAATATTGAATTTAATACCTAGATTAGTGGTTATTTTTTTATTAGTCGGGACTAAAAGATCATATAGCTCCTAAAAATATGTATCAAATCCTCATAACTGAAAATAACGGTATCAATGATGTTTCAAGTAGAAAACATCAATAGGGATATTGATTTTAACATATCGACGATAATAATGAATGTTTTGTTAGACAATAATGTATTCATGGATGCCAAGTATGGTCGTAAAAAGAATATTTTCACATTTCCCTCCAATAAAAAACATTTCTAGTACCAAAGTCTGTATCCCCATTGATGCGCTTAGAAAGTAGCATATCCTAATTCTCTTATCTTCATGTGATAATGTCCTTCATGATGTATATTATGAATCCATTGCTTTCCAAATCTAGTCTAAACATAAATCTTTATATATGAAAAATACATTAGAAGGTAAAATACAATAAAATATGTGATTATATAATTTTTTTATTCTTCTTGGAACCACATTCAAGTCACATAATGACGATTTTAATAACATTGTACTTTAGTTGACTAATATAGAAGTTATGTTTCATTACGAGGATTTGGTTATCATATTTTTGACCAATTTAGATGACTCTTATAATAAAATTAAATATTTAATGATGTGTGAACGAGATTTCTCAAACCTAGATGAATTTATTTCCACCTTATTGTCTAAATAAATGTATAATAATTACTCTAGTTTTTTTAATTAGGAATCTTAGGGGCTTAATGTAAAAGGTAATCATGATAAGAGAGGGAAATGAAGAGTGCAGAGCAGGCCTAAGAATCGATTGGTGTCTAGGGGTAAAAAATTAAATGTTTTCATTACAATAATCCTAGTCACATTAGAAGAAGATTTCCCCAATTGAACAATTATACGAACAACAACAGTAATAGTCACAATTCATTATTCGTTGAATATTGTTTTTATATTATAGATATTCAAAATTTCTATTCTAATGCTATGTGTGCTAAATGGGTCCTAGATTCAAGATGTTATTTTCATATGTGTCATAGATTTTATTACATAACTAATCTAATATATATTGATAGTGGTGAGGTCTATATAGGATATAAAAAAATTCTGAATCATGGATAAAGATATTTTCTCTATAGAATTTCATGATGGGTTGGTTAATTACTTATAGGAGGTCAGGTGGGTGCCTATTTAAAGAGAAATATTATTTTCCTGGATGTGTTAGACCCAAATGGGTACTCTTTTAGGTATAATTCAAGGTTTCTTAGGATCTATATAGGGTCACACACTATTATAGTCAAAACCATCACTAATGATCAATTTTACTTGGATAATATCACTCATATGAAACAATTAAATTTTACTATTGACACCATGATAGATAACACAATGTTATTTCATAGGTGATTATGATATGTTTGTTCAAAAAGATTGAATAAAATTAAAAATAAAGGAATTTTGAATTATGCCGCACTAGATAGTGTTTTGTTCTGTAATGTTTTTGTTCTTCATAAGTCCAAACTTGTCTGTTTTAAGATGTCTATGTAAAGAGCTAACCCCCCTTCTGAATATGCGAATTATGATTTTTGGGGTCCATCTAGGACTTCGTCCCATGGTGGGGGAACTATTATGTGGCTTTAATGATAAACATTCATGGAAATAATGGATTTACATACTCAATAATAGATCTGTAACCTTTAAAACATTAAAAAATATGAAATTCTAGTATTGAAAATGAATCTAGAAATATACTAAAAAACAATTAGATATAAAATGGTCTAGAGTTTTTATCTAATGAATTTAAAGACTATTGTAGTGATTATGGGAAACATAGACATATAACTATTGTTGATACTCCAAAATATAATGGACTAGAAGATATGATGAATAAGATTGTTTTAGAAATAGTGATAAACATTTTCTTATACTCTAATCATCCTATGTCCTTATTGGAAGAAGATGATACTACTATTTTCTATCTTATCAATAGATTCCAATCTGTTTCCATTGGTTTTAAACCCCCTAAATAGATGTGGACTGGTTCACCCATAGTTTATGACATCAAAGATTTTTTGGTTGAATTACTTATTGTCATAACAAGACTGCTAAACATGACCCAATGGCTATAAAATGTATCTTTTTGGGATTACCAAATGGTGTTAAAGGATTTAGGATTTGGGTAGGAAATCTTGGTTTTCATAATTGTATAATTAGATATGATTTCAACATTTATAAAGATTTTACTCCTAAATAGAATTCATCTTATCCTATCATGTCTATTCCATCTAAACCAATAGTTGTGGAAGCTATATTAAAACCTGAAATATAGCTTTATTTTAATGATAAAACCACCAATCCACCAAAATATTCTCATGTTTAGCCATAAATTGTTTGATAATCTGAATCTGAGTCTAAGGTTGAGATAGATGGTGAGTTTAGAGACTACTAGTTGACTTGTGATAGGACTAGAGGAAATATTAGGCCTCTAGCCTAGTTTACCAATGCTGATGTCACTAAAGTTTATTCAATATAATTTTTTACGTATGTAGTAATGCACCATATAGTTTTGAACAAGCTATTAAATATGATAAGTCAAGGAATTGTGTTACTACCATGAGTGATGAAATGGATTCTCTTCATACAAACCTAACTTGGATAATTGTCCTAATCTGTTTATATTTAAAAAAATTAAACCTGTATTTGATGGATAATTTGAAACCTATTAGTGCGACTTCAAGTTTTCACATTAAATTGTTTCTATCCCATCCCCAATAATTATTCTAATATTGATTTAATGAGTAAAAGAACTTATGTAAACATTGTAGTTAGCCTTATCTATGTCATGATTCTCTATTTTCTAGATATATCTTTGATGTTTATTCCTTGAAAAGGTTTATAGTAAGTCTTGGAAAGCCCCATTGGAATGCATTAAAAATATTCATTCAGTTGTGTGTCCATGTCTTCTAATTTGCGATTTTTTTTTGAAAAAAAAAGATTATCATAGAAAATTTATTATTGTCTTTGTGGATTCTAACTATTCTTAAAATATAGATACAAGAAAATATATTATTGATTATGTGTTCTTAGATTGTGGTGGTCGTATTTCATGGAAATCTGATATGCAATCCATAGATTCCCATCCAACCACTAATGAAGAATATATAGCATTAAATAAGGAAATCAAAGATACTTTTTGTCTTAATGGTTTGGTTCATGAACAATATTTGACATCTGTTAACACAGAAGGATTTTTATGATATCCATTCTACTTTACATATTTCGAAAAATATTTTTTTCCATGGAAGATCCAAATAAAAAGACAATAGGTTTCATATTGTTTAGGATGTCATTGAAACTAGGATGTTATGTGTAACAAAGATACAAAAATAATGTAATTTGGTTGATAGTTTTATTTGGTTTGTTTCATTTCCCAAGTTTAGGAATTGTTTAGAACTCTTTAATAGTCCTATTTCAATGACTTATGTTCACTAGTACACTTATTCCATTTAACAGCATGCAAATAAGCATTTAACAATGTTAAAAAACTGTGTTAATCATAATGAAAAAAAGCATTGATAAATGATCCCATTTTTCCGCAATATTTTATCACTAATAGATGCCTAACCAACTAAAATGTGAAGTTAATATAATAGAACACCCAACAAAAACCTACAATTTCAAAAAAATTTATATACAACCTAAAATTTCAATGAAAATTATAATTTTAAACCATGTTATATACATTTAATTGATGTCATGAATAAAAAAATTTCTTCCCAAGGTATATAAAAACACTATTATTTACATTTCAAATAATTTTTTATACAACTACATTTACAATTATCCAAAAAAAACTTTAATATTTCATCTTTTGGCACCCCTGATCCCCTCTAAAAAATGTACTACCGTGGTATCAGTTGCCGAACAAATCATCTCAACCCAAGAAAATGATTTCTATTATATAAGAAATAAAATATTATGTTAGTAATAAAACATAGAGATAAATTAAACAATAATATGAAAGAATGCATAAATAAGATGTCAATATTTACTAAAAAAGACACATTTTGAGTTCTACTGGTCACACTGTGCATCCTTTTGAGGTGGGGTTGATTATTACACCACATAAATGAGTTATGGATCGTTTTACAAAAACATAAAACCATCTAAATGAGGTTTCTTGGTTTTTAGTACATCAATTTTTCTTTTACTAACATTTATCTCAATTTTAGATAATGAAACATTTGGAGTTATACTGGTCACACCATGCATCAGATTTAGGAGATATTGATTCCAACATATCATAAATAACTTTTTGATGGAGAACCTCTCTCTCCTAAAGGGATAGCCTCTCTATCTTAAATATAGATATTTCCCTAGCGATATGCACTAATCAAGGAAAATTATTAAAGATGAAATCGCTGGTCACATTGAAATGTTCACAGCATGCGGTGCTGCTCGCCACCAGGTTGAATCTGGTGGAGATTCTTGAAATCGATCTTCAGATCTAATTCCTAAGGGAGATACTACGTTTAGGGGGTTATCATGTGGCAGAGTTATCTGATCTGTGGTGGTGGTTCTATTGCAGACGTCTAGAGGTAAAGATTGGCAGTCTAAGGCCAGCGACGGTGGTTAGTGATAGAGAAGACATATGGTGAGGTGGGATTTTGTTTCTCATAGTGGTGATGAAATAGGATGGATTTTCTACTCCAATAGGAGTGCGGTTTGGCAGTTCTTGGTAACAATTACAAATATTCTCGGATCTGGGCTTCCTCATTTGTATTGGCAGTTGGATCAACATTCAATGATTCGATGTGAGGGATTTGGGATCCCGAAGGGACAGTGGTGCACCACCCGATGGTGATGAAGAGTGTTCTTGTGGGGTTGGCTCTCTTTTGTTCATCTCAACAGTGTATTTGTATTCTGGGTTGTGGTGATTCCCTCGGGATGTTTTAGGATGGTGAATCTGGTGTGTTTGCAGGCAATGAGAATGGGAGACGTGGAATTCGTTTGCGGTTCTTGTGGAAGATGAACATGAAGACTAGGGGAAGGCCAATGGGTTTTAGGAGATCTCGGGTGGGTGTGTGGTAGAGTTATTACTCTGGTGATAGATATATTGGTGAGTATGATTTTCCTGACAACGGGAAGAGGAGCTGGCCAGGTGCAGGCTGGGGACAGCCTGGTGCTACGGGGATCAAGTCGTCGTCAACTATGGTAGTTGGTGGATGTTTTCTATCCTCACATGGGGATGTCGACATCATGGTAGATATGTGATGACTTGGGTGCACAAGTATTAAGGTTGGTGGTTTATAGGCTATTTTCTTGGTGTCTTGGTGGCAGATTGGTTGGGAGTAGGTATTTGGATTTTGGCTAATGTGCTTTTTTGGGGGATTTATTTTGCATGGGTGACAATTATTTTGTCACATTGATGGTTTGGTGGTACTTATTTTAAAACATGTTATTTTTTGCTTTGTGTGTATTTTATTTTTCAATAAAAATTTTAAGGACTGACTTCGCTTGCTCCTGAACTTTCCTAGTAAATTACTTTTTGATTGTCTTCCTAAAGCATCAAAACAATCCCAATGCATTTTCTCAGTTTTTAGAATATCAATAGTTTTTTACTAAAATGTAATTTCAAATTAGAAACATGCATTATGAGTCATACTAGTCAAATAATGCATCTTTTTGATGTGAAATTGATTCATACACCTCACAAATGACTTATGAATTATTTTCCTAAATTATCAAGACATAAACAGCACGTTTTCATGGGTTTTAGTGAGTGCCACATTTTAAACTAATATCCCAATTTTAAACTGTTAAAAGACACTTTTATTCATACCGGTCACATTGTGCATCAGATTGAGGATTTGTTGATACCTAAATGTCACAAATGAATCATGGATAATTTTCCTAAAGTATCAAAACAATCCAAATTTGTTTCTCAGTTATTACTATCTGAATTGTTCTTTTTACTTAAATTAATGTCAATTTTAAATAAAAAGACACACTTGGAGTCATATTGGTCACATCATATGTCATATTGTTGTTAAGTTGACTCATACATGTCAAATATGACTCATGGATCATTGTCCCAAAATATTAAAACAAGTCAAATGTGTTTTCCCAGTTTTTAGTGTGTCACTTGTTTTTTTCACTTAAATTAATGTCAATTTTTAATAAAAATAAATACTTGGAGTCCTACCGGTCACACCATGCGTCTTACTGAGGTACGGTTTACTTCTACACATAAAAAATGACTAATGTATCATTTTTCTAAAATAAAAAAACAATCTGAATGCATTTCCTTGGATTTGAGTATGTCACTTATTCTTTTTTACTTAAATTAATATCAATTATAAATTAAAAGACACAGTTTGTGTCATACCGATCACACCGTGAATTATATTGATGTGAGGATGATTCCTACAAATCAAAAAATACCTATAGAATGTTTTCCTAAAGTATAAAAACAATATTAATGTGTTTACATAGTTTCCATTATGTTAGTTGTGTTTTCTTACTAAAATGTCATTCCAAACTGGTAACACGCATTATGAGTCATACCAGTCACAAAGTTGATTGGATTAATATGAGATTTATTCATACACATAAAAATAAATTATAAATCACTTTCAAAAATCACCAACACAATCAGAGTGTGTTTTCTTGGTTTTTACTGAGGGACACATTCTGAACTAAAATTTAAATTTTAAACTAATAACAGATAGTTTTAGTCATACTGGTCACACTGTGCATTTCATTTAGGTGTGGTTGATTCCTAATTATCACAAACTACTCATGGATCATTTTTTAATGTATCAGAACATTTTGAATGCATTTTCTTAGTTTTCACTATGTCACATGTTATTTTACTTAAATTAATGTCAATTTTAAATAAAAATACACACTTGGAATCATACAGGTCACACCGTGCATTGGATTGAGGTGTGGTTGATTCATACACATCAAAAATGACTAATGGATCATTATCTTAAATTATCAAAATAATCTGAATGTGTTTGATTGGTTTTCATTATATCACATGTTCCATTCACTTAAATTAATGTCAATTTTAAATAAAAAGACGCATTTGTAGTGATATCGGTCACACTGTACAACGATTGGACTTTCGGTTGACTCCTACCCATCACAAATGAATCGTGGATGGTAGTCATAAATTTTCAAAACAATCAGAATGTTTTGTAATGTATTTAATATGTCACTTATTCTATTTTACATTAATCAATGTTAATTTTTAATAAAAAGTCACACATTGAGTCATATTGGTCACACCATGCATCGTATTGAGGTGATGTTGACTCCTACATGTCAAAAATGACTCATGGATATTTTTCCAAAATTATCAAAACAATAAAAATGTGTTTTCTAATTTTCCAAAATGGTAGTTGTTTGTTTTTACTAAAATTTCATTTCAAACTAAAAACACACATTTTGAGTCATACTAGTCAAATCATAGATCAGTATGATTTGAGGAAATTTTAGACACATTTAGAAATGGATTATGAATATTTTTACTAAATAATCAATTAAATCAATGTGTGTTTTCTTGGTTTTCAGTGAGTGATATGTTTTGACCAAAAATACCAATTTTAAACTGATAAGTGACACTTTTAGTCATATCGATCACACCATGAATTGGATTGATTTTTGGTTGATTCCTACATGTTAGAAATGAATAATGGGTCATTTTACTAATGTATCAAACCAATATAAATGTGTTTTCTTAGTTTTTAGTATGTCACTTGTTTTTTTACATAAATTAATATCAATTCTGAATAAATACACATTTTGATTTTTACCGGTCACACCATGAATCATATTTAGGTTTGATTGACTCTTACATGTCACAAATGACTCATGGATAGTTTTCCTAAATTATCAAAATAATAATAATGTGTTTTCTTAGTTTTCATAAGGTTATTTATTGTTTTTACTTAACTTAATGTCAATTTTAAATAAAAATACAATCTTTGAGTCATACTGATCACACTATGTTTCTTATTGAGGTGAATTTAAATCAAAAACATCAAAAATGACTCATGGATCGTCGTCCTAAAGTATGAAATCAATCCCAATGTGTTGGATCAGTTGTCATTATTTCACTAGTTCTTTTTTACTTAAATTAATTTCAATTTTAAATAAAAAGAGACACTTTGAGTAATACTAGACACATTGTGCATTACCATGCTTTCCATTTTATTTCTTTGTCAAAATGGTAACACTAAATTTTCAAAATTTATCACTTTCCTTCATGTTCCCTCCACTTACATTGATGGAATGTGATAAACGTTGACAATGCAGGGGTGACATGGTTTTGTGGGAGAATAAGTCTATAGAAGACAGTGTCTGCATGAGTAGTGAAACATTTATTTTATATTATTTTAATTCAATAAGTAACAAGTAATTTTATGATAAAAATAAATTGTATATTTAAAAAAACATTACCTTCTCATTGAATTTTGAGTTTCATCCTCAAATTCCAATATCTCGTGATCATGAACATCTTTGAATAAACCACCTTGACTCAAACAATGGAATCCACCTATATTAGAAAAATATTTTTATGTGAGCATTAATAAAAATAATTAAATTAAAAATAAATATGAATTAATCCACTACTTCTATGGAAGTCACATCTTCATGTTGTTTGTGTACATCGTTCCATCAAGATTGATGCCCATTCGTTTCTAAGAACATCTACATCATCTTGTGAATATGATACTTTTCTATAGTCATTGTAGTACATGAAAAAAATAAATACACAAAGCATTAATAAATATTTCAAATGAAATAGTTATTATCATCAAAAATACCTCTATAGGGTTTCTAGTTTATTCATGAAATATGATCTATCTCAAAAATTTAAAAACATAATAACCATAATCTTTTCCATTGGTTTGTTTCAAAAACTACATAAACTTTGAGTATAATAAGTAATCTATTTTTATATGTGTTTGGATCGTGATATTTTATTATATATACTCTGATACTTGTCCAATTATAGTACTTTCCTTGGGCCTCATGGTTAGCCCCCAAAATCATTCCTTCTTTTTCACAATATTGATTCACTAACCTATCAAAACCAAATCCTCATTAAAAGATAATATAAATTATATACCTTCATGTTTAGATCTAAAATTTTGGATGCAGTGTATAATAAATCAACCAATTAGATCTTTTGTGGATGTTATGTTATATATTCATGCATTTAATCCATGAAATAAATCATTAGAGTATACAAATTTACCACAATGATCATCCAATGCTTCCTAAAGACAAAAAAATGAATAATTAATAAAAGAAATGAAAATATATTTTATATGATTAAATTGTAGAGTTTTACACTAGCATTGTTAGTATTAAATAGAGTCTAACATCTGAATTTTTAATTTTTAATGATTTGACCAGAGCAGCAACTATTTCATCCATTTTCTAGTATTTATTATCAGTTATTTTGTAGAGGTGATGTAAGGACTAATGAATCCAACACAATCCAGGTAAAATCCCTTAAATTATTTTTCATATTTATGCCTACCAAAATATGAAATGTATTTAGTCATAATTAACACATTATATCTATTTTTGGAAAATAAAATCATGAACTCATACCTCATGTATACATTTAAAAGTGAGGCACCTAGCCAATCATAGTTGAGGATTTTAGTTACATTATCAAAAAATGAATTCTTGAACTTCCTCTCGATATATATATTTTTTATAATCAACTATGTGACTACAATCATATTTTAACAATATATCCACATGAACCTTCAATGCTAATAAATTCAAATATAGAATGGGATGGGTAATGGTGCTTTCAGTATATCTTTTTGATCACTTGGTTAATATTTTAGATGGTTTTGAGTTTGTATTTCATTTTATCACCTTACCATTGTCCGTATGTAACAACATTTATCAATTCAGGCCTTTTTACATCAATTATTAAAGGTTTAACTTTAAAAATAATTTGGAAATGAATACCTCTTTATCAACATGTTTTTTTACGAGATGTGATGTCCATGTAATGAATGTTCCAAAAAATATTTTTACCATATAAATATCTTCCTCATCAATTGGAATAGGCAGCTCAGTGCTCGAATCATGAGCTATGATAATCAACACTCTCACATAACATGTTGGAAGTGGTCTGTTGGGCATGAAGTCATTTTGGATATTGAATAGCATAGCCATTTCTACAAGGTGATGGGTGGGTGTTGATAGATATAAATCATAGTCATTATCACCCTATAGAATATCAGTACTGGAAAGGTATTAGTGTCTGTCTGATTCACATTCCATAGAAAAAATATTAGAACATTGATTACCACGGTTAAGACATCTCTTTGAGGGGAATTGATCTCTTCAAAGCTAGCTGGGGTGGGGGGGATCTCCACACAGTGCTTGTTATTTAGTTGTTTATTCCCTTTTCTTCCCCCATAAAAGTTTCTAACATCTCTCTATAACATTATAATTTTTCTTCAAGGGTATCTAGTCATTATCTAATTTGTTTCATATCATCGTATTGATCATCCTCTTCTTTGTTTTTCTCAAAATACTTTTAGGGTGTCACCCCAAAACACACACTTATGACGTGGCCATACTATTTTAGCCACTTCAAGGCCAACAATAGTATTTGTTCATCCATTATAGGTGTTGATGATCCCTATGACTATTCCAGATAGAAAATATAGAAAAATAAGTGACCATTAGTTTGTAATAGATATTTAAAGGAAATTTTTTATTATGTAATACTTACACATGTTTCCCAATTTTTTTTGTCTGTTTTCATCTATTAGTATCCGATATTTATTTACACATGCCTCCTTCCAAAGCACATGACATGGGATGGATGTGGATTTGGATTTGGAGTCATCAATCTATATATAAATAGATACACATAATTACGGTGTTGCTTTATGTCACATAACATTATTATGCTACATTTAAAGTACATACAAATTTTTTTCAAGATATTTTTACCCCATCCTTACTTTATGGTATGGGTAAGCTGGTTTTTATACTCATTCATTATTTCCCACACTCAATTTTTGTTTCATATATAAAAAATTTCCAATAAATGCGATGAATACTTGTATCATCAAATAATTTATTACTAGCCACAATATACCTAAAAAGACACAACCACACGTTTTCCAGTAAATTCATCCCAAGCTTATCGGGTTATCAGGTGTGCATAGACATGTGGTGAGTGTGGGTAATTTTCCATTTAGTATCATTAATATGATATCTAGTTATAATTGTATGAAATACAATGAGAATACTTATAGAAAGACATAATATATATTTATTATGGGAGTAATCTACTATAAATGCACCCAGTAATGGATGATGAAGAGTAAGAAAATGTTTCATTATTTTATTTTTAGTAAAATGAAAATTTAATTCAAAATGTTACCATTATCTCTTCCCAGATCAGTGTCTTAAAATTGGGCACAACATGGTGCAAAAAAACTACATCAATCAGTATGCATTATAGAGTGATGATTCCAATGTAACTACTAAACATGTACTTGTTAGGGTTAACATGTTTGCCTGACATATTCCATCTAACCTTTTATTTGACGCCTTTGACTTCTTCATTAATGATTTTTTCTAAAACTTCAAACTATGACTCTCGGTTCTTTTCTACATCATCGAGACTTTGTCACCTATAATTTCCTTAGATTCAACATCATCAATATGTTTCTCTAGAGTGATAGTATTGGTAGGTTCATATGGTTATTTTAACTTTTCGCTAAGAGCAATAACAAGTTTAGAAACCAATTGTTCCCCAATAATGGGAATATGAGCACTTGAATAAGGTCATTGTACCTCTACAATTCGAATAAAAGCATGTTGAGAGATTTGTTGTGCATTGGAATTGGAAGGACTGGCAGGTGCAAAAGTCATTATCTGCAGAAGTAGTTTAACATTTAATTTTTATTACATAAATAAAGCAACAAATGGATAATAACATGAGTTAACCAGTCGTATATTACAAAAAAAACTTATAACCTGATTATTGAACTCTTTTTTCTCTTTTAAAGGATGAAGGGATTTGACCCCTCTATCAACTATCCAAATCCCATCATTGTGGTATCCTATAACATATAAAATATATTCTACATTAGGACTGATGTGAAATGATAAGACGTACCAATGAAAGGGTCATCCTCATTTAAATTTTCATATGAGCCTTCAGTGGTTTTGGTCGATAAAAGAACAAGTGACAACATTTAGGTTGCAGAAATTGGAACATAAAATACTTTTACTTCTTGTGATGCCATAATAAATGGTTTGTCTTTGTACCTTTCCTTACTAAAATCAACATTCATGAATCCCAATTCATTTATTTTAACCAAAATCCTTCTATCAACCCACTTGCCTTAAAAAATCAGAACTTGGAATATTTTAAAATCCAACTCCCATATTTATTTAATGATGAAAATGTGTGACATATTCACATAAAATAGATTTTTTTCCTTAGTACCTCAACCATGCTTCTCTTTATCCATAATTTTAAATCCAATATTTTTCATTGTATTGTTTTCATCGTGATCATTTAAATAAAATATATAACCAATAATTATATAAAAATTATAATATATTACATACACAATTGGTCCTCTGGCTAGCCATCGAATTTGTTCTAAAATTGAATCCGGATTTTTATCTGACTCCTTAGAAATATTGTCCCAAAACCATTCTATAAACTATTGATTATGTGTATTTTATATTCATATTTCATAACATGATGGATTCGAATTTCTATGAATTTTTTGTGGGTTTCAATATATGGGGAAACCACTAAAATGTTTTGAAAAAACATAAAGGTGGGACAATTCTCAATTTGTAATACTGATTGTGCCAACATCTATACTAGAAATTCCTTTACCCGAAAACTTCCCAGTGTGAAGATATTTGGGTAGACCAATTATTTACACAATAGAGAAGTATTTAGTATAGAATTAAATGGATTGTTCAATAATAAATCACTCTAAAATACAACCCTATCACTAACATCTATTTGGTACATACCCTTTCAAAGTCTTTATTTAATGTTTAATGGGGTACATCAATCTATTATATACAGGACCACATAGTCTAATAGATCTTTCCATGTGAACCATCAAATGAACCATCATATCAAATAATGTTGGTGGGATGAAGATTAAAAATTCACATAATATGAAAACAATTTCTATTTCCATTATCAACAATTTTACTGAGTCTATAACTTTGTTGAATATATCTTAGAAGAATAAATAGATCTTGGTTAATTTATGATGGAAATTCTTGGAAAAAATGAAAATTAAATCTATAAGAATTAGATATTTCATCAAAACATGGAATTCATTTTATTTCATCACATTTAACGTTAAATTGATCATTAAGATGATGTTTATGACATTTGATGAATACCCCACTATAACCATTATGTCATTCAAGAAGTTGAAAAACTGATATCTCTCCTGACTAAAAAGGGGGTATACTGTTAGAGGGAGATATTTTTTTCTTCACCCATAATTTCCACTAACTCTTCTTGTATTCCCATTTCAACCATGTCCATCCTAGAATTAATTCCATATTTTGTTTTTTTAGGTGCATTTAGGAATGTACTGATGATACTATCACCTAAATTCTTTTAACATGAATAACATCAAGAAAATACTGGATGTAGAGACAATTCCAGTATGGTAATTCAAAATAAATCTGATCCCTTTTTCCAAATTCTTTTCATAAGGGTTTTCCAAACGGTTTACCAAAATTAGTGTGCACAGCTTTTACTTTATCAAACAGTTGATCACAAGTTAGTGGATATGGTGTTGTATGTTTTTATGAGCTTCCAAAAAATTATTTCATATATGACCGATACTTATACAATTAGGTTATAACTATATGATGTCCTAGAAATATGGGATTTGAGGAATTTTTTAATATAATTGACTATATACCTTGTTCGAAAATGAGAAACCCTTGAGTTCCTTTAATGATATTTCGTGAAAATTTTATAATTACAAAAGTCAATTATCATCCCATAAAACATGGCTCTCAATGTGAAATCTTCATTTTTATAAGCATTATAGAACGTAACACCTGAATACCAAAATAATTTCCCAATACTCGATCAATGGATCCAAATAAACAACAATATCATTATCCAATTATTTTAGTCCTGATATAAGCATTGATAACATGATGTATATTCCTTTCATGCATAACCACAGTGGAAAGTTATAATTTACCAATATAATAATCCATGAATCATGAGTTCTTCTTTGAAAACTAATAGGATTAAATCAATCTATAGATAATGCAAGATGAAGGTTTCTAGGATCATTTCCAAATTTAGGATAGTCATGATAAATTGTCTTCCACTTAAGAGAGTCTACCAGGTGACATAGTTTCCTATCTTTATTTCTTGTATCTACATGCCACATCAAATTCCCTATAGTATCCTCACTTATATATAGGCACATTAACCTTGGAATGATTTGAAAGTACCATAAAAATTTCATAGGACCATATTTATATTTCCTGTATCGAGAATCTCCAAACATTAGGAAATTTTTATGTGATTTTTGGACCTTGAAAAATAGTATACAATCAATAATGAAGGTGTTTATTCTTTCAAAGATCTTACCCATCAAACATATCATTGGTTTGAAATTATATGCTTGGATTTGAATATCATTATCTTCTAGGATAATGTCATTAAATGGAGAAATTAGTTCTATAAAACAGGCCTCACTTCATTTGTTTCCTGCATTCAAATTATATAGATTTAATATGGATGGAAATGTTGTATATTTATTAAAAAAACATAAAATTTCATCCTTTCATTACTCTTTAACTTATCAAAAAAAATTGGGCAATCATGATATTTTTCATCAAATGTTCTTGTCATTTCCTTAATAAGATCATCATCATCATTAACATTTTTAATAACATCATTGATATGATATTCTTTATTTTCAACACTTTTAATCATATCAGATGATCTACAAAATGAAGTGTTATCCTAGCCACTGGTGACATTCTCTTTTTTCCCATGTTTATTCTAAAATTTATAACTTTGATCTATTCCATGACATATAAAGTGTTCTTCTAACTCCATTGGACTATTTTTTATTGAATAAAAACACTATAAACAGGAATAAAGGATTTTTGAGGGGTTATATGAATGATCTTTTGGAACATTATGAACTCTTTCTCTCCAAATTCATACTCTTCTATTATATGATTGGAATCCATCAATTATTTATTCATATCTATACTCTTTGATTCGGTAATATTTATATTTTAAAAAATAAATAGAAAAAACATTTATATAAAAAATAAATAAGGCTAAAAAATGTTATAGACTTTATGTCTCCTTCAATATTTACCCCCAATATCCACTTTCCAGAACTAAGGTCCTTCTTTTGGGAATCTTATAGATAAATAAATATCCAACTATTCCAACCATTGCATCATTATTCTATCTAAGAGAAATAAAACCAAATAAATAAGTAAAATGAAACAAATCTCATCATAATACACCTTCATATAGAAGAAATTATTTATATTACACTTCATTAAAATTAATTCTGCCATGAAAGAAATGAAATTCTAGTTACAATATCTTGGTGCCTACTTAAGCCCACAAAAACCCCATTTGAGACTGGAACTAATCGTTCTATTCCATTTATCATGAAATATTCTGGTTTATTTATTTAGATATCTTCATCTAAGTCTCCATGAAGTAATATAATCATGATAACCATATGTTCTAGAAATAAACATTCAATTAAAACCAAGACGAGAACCATCTGAATTATTATATACTTTAAAGAATGAGAGAAAATCGAACTGAAATATAATCCATATAATTATTAAAATAATTTTACAACTAGAGATACCTTGAAATATTTCATATCATCCACTTTCTCATTTAGATGATAAATCTAATTATTCTGTAGATCCCTGTTTATTAGTTCCAACTATTTTATTTGAAATGTATCAAAATTATTGAGGGAATTCAATTATTCCTTCATTTTTCACTCATACTAAAATGAGGCCAATAGTAGGCCTACATTGAGTACAAAAAAATAGAACAAACACCTTACATACCCACAAAATACTCATTAGGGGTAGTCCAATAGACTAAGAAAATAATTCAACTAGGGGATACTATCTAGTTCATGAGATAACAAGTGTAGTATACATCTGTAATAATTTTTTAACTCATAGGGTTCCCATGCATCCAAACAATTGGAAGTGAGAAACCAAAAGCCAATTATCCCCACATAAATAAATATAACATATGAAGTAAATCACAATTCAACTATAACACCCTCACAAGAAAGATACCACTTTCACATCCATGAATAAGCACCAAGAATTTCATATTAATTATCAATTTCATCCATTTGAGGGAAAAGGCCTAAATTGTCATATCAAACAAGGGAACCCTAATTTAAACCATATAGGTGATGTTGGATGCAAATTAGGTTTAGGATTTTCAATGGGGTTAAACAGTAATTCACATTGTGCAAGAGTGAGGTTATGATGGATATCTTATTGGTTGTATAGAGTTAGTGACATTCACAATCCATGGTGTAATTATCTATCTACTTTTCTTCCCTATATAATGTATTAATTTTCTTAATTCAATAAAAATCTATAAGTAAAATATTATGAAAAACCAAAATTTTAGATGTCCCTTGAAATTTTTTATAAAATCACATTTGAAATCCAATTAAATAAATCAACCATTTACTCAAATTACTCTTTAAAATAACATAGACTTTTTAAAATAAACTATTCAATTCCAAGCAATCTTTCACAAAACCACAAATCCTTATTTTTATAAATTTAAGGAATATTCATGACCCAAGAGTCATAATCCATTAAAATGAGTGACAACCTTCTATGTTTTACATATTTTCATTTAAAACATCACACACCACTTGTTAAATGAAACCAATAATAAATATGCTTTCAAAACATTCACATCGATTTATAAAAGACAAATGAGTAAGTTGAAAAACACTTGGCATGAAACATAAGTCCATGCCAAGTGTTTTAATCATTTCAAATATATTTAAACCCGAAAAATGATATTTTGAACACATAAATTTTATTAATAAATATTTCAAAAAAGTGAATCATTTTAAATGTGTCACTTAGTCATTTTAACAAAGACATAAATCCCAAGACAGGCACTTTATAAAAGATACATTAATAAAAAATAACCAACATTTTATAAAATATAAATCTATAAAAGGTTTACACAAGATCAAAAATATAAAGGTAAAGGAAAAATAAATTTATTTACAAGAGAAAAACATTATAGTGAATATATTAAAATAACAAAAAATGAATATAGACTCGTTATTGCCTATGGTGACCTCTACATCCCATTATCATTATATCTTTAACAAGTGACTATGCAACACCACTGTAATAGAGTGACCCTTTCCTTTTTACAGTATCATAGACAACTAAGTCTTTATACACACCAATGTTTATATGTATGGTGAAAGAAAAGAGCCTTGTAGGATATCGTCAAATATTTTATACAATTCATTTTTAAGACAAACCAAAAAAATCTAGTATTATGTAAAATAAGAATTTTTGCATATAGTAATATCAAATGAAACATAAAACTTGTGTAATTCCTATTAGCGGGTCATTCATTGGGACTATATTTCAATGACATCACTGAGTGTGAACTTCATGAAAAGATGTATCAATTTAACATGAGACTCCATCACCTAATACTCAACCATCATCAATGTCATGTAAGATAGATGTATCTAGACTATATGATATATTGATTTAAGAAAATATTTATTGAATATTATGTTCTCATTAGAGTGGTAAACTATTATAACCTATTATTGTGAATTATATACCAAGTAAATTAAAAAATTAATGTTAAATATAATAATAATCACTTTGCGATATACATATATATAATGGAAAATGAAAGCACAATATCTATTAGATCTATAGTACTGATTCTAACTATAATTATTTCAATAGATTTATTTAAGAATTCAGAATGAAAATACTCAATTATTTAATTGTTCAAGGTATTTTATGGGTCATTATATGGCTCAACATAAGGTATTTGACAATAATAAATTATGAAAAAATGAGTTTGTGATGCATATGGAATGGAATGAAAACGTTAGGTTAGAAGAATGCTACAAATGTTTCGCTGAATAAAACAAACATAATATGATGGGATATCATGTTATTGTGTTTTGGACTAGTTCAACATCAACGAAGAAGAATGAAAATACGTTGATAGTCTTAGAAACTCAAAATATATAAGGTATTGAAATTCAGGAGGATAAAAATAGTTGTAGGGGATCCCAGTATTCTAGATCCTTCTCATAAGAGATGGGAATGTTAATTTTAGAGGCTTGTTCTGTGTAGAAGGGGGAATGGCCTTTTTTCTAAAACCTCTCATATTATAAATTACAACAATGTTATTGTGGAAAATATAGAATATATATATATATATATATATATATATATATATATATATTAAGGATTGTTATGATACTATTTGGGTTGTTTAATCAGTGACACACAATTCGAAGGTATTCAAAGGGATTTCTTGCATATTAAATGTAATGTAAGAATGATCAGAAACCCAATTTATGCCAATATATATATATGTATTATAAATTCATAACAATGTTGAAAAAATGGAAAACCCATGACATTAGTAGGGTCCTGCAGTGGCAGAGTTTGGGTAGGTGGTGGCAGTGGTGGCGGAGGCCGTGGATGGGTTAGTGGTGGAGGTGGGTCATGGAGGACGGTTCACAGTGGAGGTGGGGTTAGATGCGTGACAGAGGTGGGTTCACGGTGGAGGTGGGTTCACAGTAAAGGTGGGTTTAAGATGGAGAAGGGTTCACATCAGAGGTGGGTTCATATCATTGGATGGTCTACAGAAGAGGTGTGTTTATAGTGGAGGTGGTTTCACGATGGATGAGGGTTTTTAGTGGAAGAGGAGGGATTCATGGTGGTAGAGGAGGGGTCAGCAACACAGGCATGGTCGGTAATCGCAGAGGTGAGGTTGGTGCCAAGGAGATGTCAAAGGTGTAGTGGTCAACTTCCACAAGAGATTGAGGTGTGCAAGAGAAGAATCCAACTGTTAGGGTTCATTTATAAAATCGGCTGATTCTTTTATCAGCACTAGTTAAAAAGCACTGATAAAGGTATGTATGATCAGCACTAGTTAAAATCTTCAGATAAAGGTATGTGTTATCAGTTATGGAATAGAACGAACTAGAAAAATATGCCTTTATTAGTGCTTTTTATAGCACTGATAAAGATATAATGTTAATAATTTTTTTATATTATTATATATATTTATAAAATTATATATATAATAAATACATATATTTACTTATAAATATAACTATATATAAATGATTATTTTTCTATATTTATATATATAATAAATATATTTATGTAATTATATATATTTATAAATATGATTTATAAATATATATATAATTATAATTATAAATCTATAACTAATATATTAAATATATATATTAGAAAAATTCTAAATATAATATATTAATTTTTTATAGTTTTATAATTATTTAAATAAATTAAAATGTATTTATTTATATAATTATAAAATTATAAGAAATATATTTATCATAATTTTTTAATTATTTATATATATGATATTGTCAGGTTCTCGGACAACTATTAGCGGTGGATTTTGGGATCAAATCCCCTCTGATCTATTTTCATATTTTGGGATTATGAATTGTAGAGATGGTTTGGAAGGAGGTGATGACCTTGGAAATCTGGTACGTGATCGAGGTCTTGTGCTTGCCTCGTGTATGGGCTGGGGGTGACCAATGGTGATGAAAGCGACATTATTGGGTGTAGGGAACCTTGGGGGAATGATTGGAGACAAAATCATTGGGTCCTCGTGGTGGTGGGATGTCCAACAATGGTTGTGATTAGGTGATGTGAGCGGTGAGTCGTGTCGTTCTGCTTTGTGATCGGGGGATGCGGCCTACCTGCGAACCCAAGGCCACGATGTTGGGATTCGGGAAGAGGAAAATGTCTTGGTGGTGATTCTGCTATGGATCTGCGATGGATCTCACGGGTTTTTTTGGGCAACCAATTTATGGGTCGGGGATGGAGATCTAAAGGCTGGTGAGATGTCGATGTTTAGTTTTTTCAGACCAGGCCATCAATGATGCAAGCCGAAGGGGTGGGATGTAGAAGGTATTTGATGGTTTTCAGTGGAAGGAATTTGCTCAGATTCTAGCTTTCTTCCAACGATTTCAACTTGGACAGGGAAGATACCTTGTGGTGTGTGTGATGACTTTGTTTCTAGGTCAATTTCCTCTAGCCCAAGGTCTTCCAGGCCCAACGCATAGGCCATAAAAGGGTTCCATCGGAAAACCCATGGGGGATAGGAGGAATTTCCCATCTAAGCTTATATCTGAGCCACCATCCATTATACAAACTGATGTGGGATTGGGTTATCACTCAACAATCCTCCCCTAAAACCAAATACCTCACAATTGGGACTCCCCATCAATGATACTACATCATATCCAACCATATTGAACTACATTTTTCTCATCACCGAGACTCGCCGCCTGACCACCAATTATTAAAAAGACTTTCGACAAAAGACACCATGGATTCACATGCTTCAAAAGAGCAACTTTTATCATTGTAAAATTGGATTGGGGAATACTTCACCCTACATCACATATGCTCTTAACCATCTGTAAAGACCCGTAATTTCCATGTAAATATTTTTAAAAAATAAATGGGGATTTTACGAGTCCGTGAAAATTGACGACACATGATTTCAAGGCCCGGAGTGCCCGGAATGAATTTCTGAACATTAATTTGGGTATGTTTAGTAAACGTGTGAGCGAGTTTTCTATATTTTGAACCAGTTCTCGGAATTGATATCTGAGGGCACCGTTGAACTCGCAGCACTGGTATTCACTTAAGGAGACCTTCACCTCGACCGTAGTAGGTCAAGGGTGAATGATCGATTTTGGTCATTTCATGGGAAAATAAAAATAAAATTATTTAACATTTTATTTTTATTATTGAAACCACCCATGTGTGGGTTATGGTGGTGGGAACCACCCAAGCAAAAACCCCCAATTTTTGAATTCCTAAAGGCAGGGACCACTCGACCCCTCTTAATGGAGGAGAAACCACTGAACTCCCCCTTTAATGTGGAGGAGCTGCTTGAGCTTCCTCCACATTAATTATGCCAACACACCACATTAATTTTTCCAACTTGTGTGAGTGTATCGACATAATTTCTTCTTAAGTTAATTATATTGGAACCTCTTTGATTTTTGGGATGAATTGTGAGAGCTTAACCCTTGGAGGATTACACTTCTTCCACGAAGAAAGCTCCTCCAACGAAGAACATCGACTTTGACTTCATCCTCAAGACACCCTCCAATGAGGAATATCTTCGACTACGACAAACCGATGCTCGAGCCCGGGATTGGAGGTGTGTGGAGGATGGGAAAAATGTCAACAACTTTAACTTCTTATTACACCAACGTCAATGCGAAATCCAAGGTCATGGTTTATTATTAAATTCTTGAATTCTCTTGTTTAATTTTCCTCGATCTTGGAAAGCATGGAGAATGTGGATCAACCAAAATGAGTTGATCCATGATTTGTAATAAATTGAAGAGTTTGTCATTCTTGGCTCATAATTTTTTTGAGTTGCTTGCTTCCGATCTAATGTGAAGGGTGCAGGCCAAACAAACATGGGCCGACCCCTCCACCGTTCTTCCTTATTGTGTTCTTCGTGATGTAAGAAAGTGGCTTACACCATGACAACGAATGAAGAGAGAGGCTAGATAAATCAGCCATTGGCGAAGGCACGATGCGCCAATGTCTGTGGCCTCACCACCAGAACCTCCATTGCCGCTCGCAGCCTCACCACCAGAGTCGCCGCCATCCGAGCTGTCACTACTGGGATGAGCCGCCGCCACTGTCTGGGCCAAGATTCTGCTATCCGGGCCGAGTCACCACCATCCAAGTCACCGCTACCCGTTGCCTTGCTACCTGAGATGTCGCCGTCCGAGCCACTCCCACCAGGTTGAGCCACCACTTTCGTTCGGGCCAAGCCTCTGCCGCCGTCCGAGCAGCCGCCGCCATCTGAGCTACAGCCGTTCGAGCCGCTGTTGTCGTCCAGGACGAGCCGCTATCCCCATTCATGCCGAGCCACCACCCGAGCCGCTACCGCCACCACCGTCTGGGCCAAGCCCCCACCCGAACCACCACCGCCCTTCCAGCCAAACTTCCCTGTCTGAGCCTCTATCTGGCTTCGTGCCCTCGCAAAAACCCCCAACTGATTCTCTCCCTGGTCTCACGCCCTCTATGCATCCTTCGCGGCCTCACAGCCACCCCCAGCCCTCCGCGGCCCCTCGCGGCCTGCGGGGCTGGACCCAGCGGACCGGGCTTCCCAGCAGGTCGGTCCGAACCTAATGGGGTGGGCCGCCCAACGGGCTGAGCCGGACCTAGCGGGTTAGGCCGAGTCGACCCGAACTGGGTTGGCCTAGTCCGGGTCCGGTCGGGTCAGTCCGACTTTGTTGGACCGGACCTGGCTCCACTACAACCCATTTACTTTCTTTTGGCCATAACTTTTTCATTGGATGTTCGTTTCACAAACCGTTAATGGCACTGGAAATATTAGAGCGAGACAGTCTCTTTGGTAAACCCCCCTAGATTTTGGATAAAGTTGGGGAATGGTGGGGTTGGATCAAGCACGAATCCAACCGGGCCCTCAGGACTAAAAGGCTAATAAATCAAAGATCGGATGTCCGAATGATGTGCCATCTATTGTGTTGATACCCCTATGACATGAAATTCTTTTGAGATACTTCTTCATGGGACATCATGGTAGTTGGACAATCGACCCATGGCTTGGGGAGCGGACTCTCCCAGAGACGAGCAAGAATAGTGCGGAAACCCAATAGTTGGTTGTGATGAGAAGAGTACTACTAGCTATCTTGTGTGGGTTATCTCCTAGATATCCTATGCGGGTTAGCTCCTAGAGATCCTATGTGGGTCAGATCCAGCGATCCTATGTGGTGCAGCTCCTATCGATCCTGTGTGGGTCAGCTCCTAGGGATCCTGTGTGGGTCAGCTCCAGCGATCCTCTCTGGGTCAGCTCTTAGCGATCCTGTCTTGGTCAGCTCCAGCGATCCTCTGTGGGTTAGTTCCTAGAGATCCTATGTGGGTTAGCTCCTACAAATCCTGTGTGGGTCAGCTCCAGCAATCCTGTGTGGGTCAGCTCCTAGAGATTCTGTACAGGTTACCAGTAGAGCCTCTTAATGGAATAAGATGATTCAATATTTATAACTAATTATTTCTACTACCATACCTAAAGATATACCTCATGTGAGTTGAGTCCGAACCTCTGTGTTCCTTCATGATAGAGATGGATAACTTGATAACTTAGGTATATGTTTGGGAATATACCTAAGTAGGGTTATCTGTTGATTTCATACTTTTTAGTTTATCCTCGGTGGATTTTGTGATACCTTGAGGGTCTCGAGGTCCCTACTAAATATCAATATACTCACCCATGTACGGGATATGCCCGCACCTTATTATGTTGGATGAAGACGACGGACAGTGCTGACTAAGGACGAGGGTACCAGGACTAGATGGTGCTCGGAGGTGGACCATAAGACGTGTTAGTTCACAGAGGAGACAGGTGGACCTAGAGTGCGAAGGAGGCGATCTGTACCTACCCTTAATGTAGGAATCTTGGTGGGGGATCCATGATCTTCTTTTCACCTATTAGTCATCTTGTAATTTTTAGTTTTCCTTGTACTTTTTAGTTGGGCTTGTATTCTAGACCCTTTTACTTACTGTAATCACTTTTTTTACTATTTAGTTTACTTGAATTCATATCTTGCTATGTGCTTGGTTGTGTGTTTACAGGTTATAAATGCAATTCCTTTCTAGTTCTAGGGAATTGTGCCTTTGGTGCTAGTCACTAGCCCCTGGCCTAAGGAAGGTGGGCTTGGGGTAGTCACGGCATGGGACCTGGGGGACGGGTCGTGACGAATTGGTATCAAAGGAGTCGGTTCTATCACAGAACGTAAGACTAAGATCTTTCTTTTTAACTATAGTAGTGTTAAGTGTAGTGATTGTGGTTATCAGTTTAGGGAATCCAGTGTTGGTGCAACTATCAACCTATCCATACACTAGAACCCTGACTTCTAATTTCTGACTCAATGCACGAAAACACCAATGGTGTGTGTGTTTTGAAGAGTTCTAATTGTGATATTTTGAGTCAGATCACTTGGTATAACATATAGACCATGGAACACCTATTTATTTTCTGGATGCCTTCACGCAGACAACCATCAAGGGTTCCAAGAGTTGTATGCACTGATAGCCCACCGAGAAATGAGGCCTTGGTGCATGGCCCTTTTCTAGAAGAGGCACCAATGATACCTTTCCCCATTGGGACACTGATGCCACTAGCCCCAACATCAGATGGTGCAAGCCGCTTGAGCACGTTTCACGATTTCCAGCACCAGAGGCCACCCAGGTTTAGGGTAGAGATGGACCTATAGGCGACTAAGGATTGGCTGGAGGCTGTGGTGAGAATTTTCCATCTGGTAGGGACACCAGCCGTTCTCATTGTGATCCTTGCTACCATCCTTCTATAGGCAGCAGCAGGAAAATGGTGGATCTTTGATGCTCCAGGTTCACGATGAGGCGACGCTTCTCTGGGAAAACATCGAGATCCTATTCTAGGCAGAGTTTGTCCCAGAGACTCTTCCCGTAGTGTGTATTCATGAGCTACATCATCTACAGCAGGGCATCATGATTGTGGCTCAGTACTTAGTGAGGTACATTAACCTCTCACTTTACTCCACGGATATGGTATGTGACCAATTCATCAGGTCCTGAACCATTGAGCAAGGGCTCATGTGAGAGATCAGGGCTTCGATGGTATCACTCAGCATCCCAACGCAGGCGGGGGTGTTATAGAGAGCCCTCTTAGTGGAGATATTCCTTGCTGAGTAGTCACCAGCAGTGATACCCACCGCCAGTCATCACATAGTAAAGTCTTATACATCTGTCAGTAGTCAGATGTCACAGAGGTCCATGGGGACCAGACCTATAGGTGGATGACCGTATGATTCAGGATTGGTTTTGCGTGGAACCCGAGGTGGAGCCACTCGTACTAGGAGCGGGCAGTGTAACACATGTGGTGGGAAGGGTCACATGGCTCGTGACTGTTCGACCCGCTGTGTGGATGATCAGCACACAGTCGAGGGATCGCCCAGTTAGAGATAAAGGTTCGATCGAGGAGGTCCGCATGGATCAGGCAGACATGGTAGAGGAGTTGGCTATGCAGCTGGCGGTGGGCGATGTTTCGAGATGTTACCGCCACCACCACCAGGAGGTCCACCCAGACCGTAAGGAGCAGGTGCATAGGAGCGAGCTCAACTCAAGTCACCTGAGTCCTACGATCACGACTCTCCAGAAACGATATGAGGTATGATCTGTGTCTACTCCACCTTAGCTGTATTCTTATATACATAGGTGTTAGTAATTATTTTATTTCCACTACCCTCGTTCGGATCTTAGAGATTTCAACGGAGCTGTTGGCTCGATCCTTATGACTAGAGGCTCCTATGGGAGTAGATTCGATGATTACGCACGGGTGATGGTAGTGTCATCTTACTTTAGGAAGCGAGAGCTTTGGCTGGGATCTCTTAGTAGCAGTGTCGAGGCCTTATGACATCATCTTGGATATGGACTGGTTATCTACAGTCCATGCTCAGATTGACTGTATTAGGCGCAAGGTGCGGTGTGTACGCACAGATGAGATCAGGTTTTCCTTCACTAGCGAGAAGGGAGCCTTTTCAGCACAAGATGAACTTACCCGGAGGAGAGTGCAATCGATAACTCATCAGTTGGCTAGCCTTACCCTCATATCGGTTGATGTGGAGAGTCTGAGCTATCCTGTAGTGGTGGACCAGTACACATATGTCTTCCTTGATGATGTTTTTGGACTACCTCCTCATAGAGAGGTAGACTTTTACAATGACTTGTACCCCGGGATGACAAAAATATAAACACCAGCATATCGGATGTCTCTTGTGGAGCTTCATGAGCTGCAGGTACAGCTAGAGGACTTGTAGGGGAAGGGATTCATTCGGCCTAGTGTTTCTCCATATCCAGCCTTGATTTTGTTCTCCAAGAAGGTGGATGGGAGTTTGAGACATTCTTTCAACTATCGGTGCCTGAACTAGGTGACAATGAAGAACAAGTACCCACTTTTGAGAATTGCCGACCTCTTTGATCAGCTGAAAGGAGCACAATGGTTCTTGAAGATAGACCTCAGATCAGGCTATCACCAACTCAGAGTACAAGATGAATATGTGTAGAAGACGTCTTTCAGATGTCGGTACAAACATTAAGAGTTCATTGTTATTCCATTCGTAATAACCAACACAACAACAGTGTCCATGGAACTCATGAAGAGGATCTTTCAGCCATACCTTGATCTCTTTGTAGTAGTCTTCATCGATGACATTCTGAGGATATACTCGGCTACTGAGGAGGAGCATGCCTATCATTTACAGGTAGTACTGGGCACACTCCTAGAGCACCATCTTTATGATAAGCTCTCGAAGTGCTAGTTTTGGGCCTGAGAGGTTCACATTCTGGGACATGTCGTGTCAGAGGATGGATTTTTAATGGATCCAGCAAAGATTGATGCAGTACTTTCTTGGGAGCCACCCAGGAGTGTGATGGAGGTAAGAAGCTTGTTGGGTTTAGCCAGATACTACGGGAGATTTGTACCAGATTTCTCTAGAGTTGTAGCACCTCTCTCAGAATTGAAAAAGAAGGGGAAACCCTTCAGGTGGTTGGAGAGATTCCAGTAGAATTTTCAAGAGCTGAGGTACAGGCTGACTAGTGCACCCATTTTAAGGCTACTAGTGGAGGGCGTAGGGTACGTAGTCTACTATGACACATCAGGGACCGAGCTCGCATGTGTCCTAATGCAAGAGCAAGAAGTGATCGCATATGGTTCTCAACAACTACGACAACATGAGCAGAACTACGCTGCCCATGACATGGAGTTAGCAGTAGTGGTCTTCGCCTTGGAGATGTGGCGACACTTTCTGATGGGTGAACACTTTACAGTGTACTCTGATCACAAGAGTCTCAGGTATACCTCCCCTCAAAAAGACCTGAACCTGAGGCAGTTGTAACACCCTGACCCCAGAAGACCAGTGTCAGTGCATTATTTAAGTATCATTGGCATGATCACAAAAGTTTAAGTCTCGAAATACCAATTAGTTTATTACCCTTGGAAGTACTAGATATATTCATAAGGTTTATATTTCATCATAAAATAGAGAACTACAACAACATTCATTACTTAGACAACACTAAGATCCCATAGACTATCCCTATAGGTTAGTTATAATACACTTATCCACATCCTGGGAAAATGAAAACATAGAAATGGGTGAGTTCAAATGCTCAGTAAGGATAACAATATAGCGGAAGTTTTCATAAATAAGCATAAACATTTAAGGCAATGTATAAGACTAAAACAAAATCCTTTTAAACATGAACTTCAACATAATATGGAAAAGATAAAAATAAAATAAATCTATTTACTTATTCACATGGATATTCTACTAGTCGAATTATCACATGGAATATCAATAGCCAATTTCATAATGATGTAATGCATAATGCCAGACTTTCATAAACACATAATCAAGGCCTTGTGCAAAGACTACAAAAAAGATTTTGTTAAGGCCTTGTGCCAAGACACTGGTTTGTCTCATGAGACCTACTAATGCATCGAGGAGTTATTGCGGGATCCACCCATCACTTACTAAGACTAATCAATTCCCCATATGAAAAGGTTTAAACATAACATAAACATTTGTATTAAAACTAGCATACGAAATGTCAATAATTTATCCATAAACCATGAATGGTGTTAAAATAACACATCCACAGTCAAACATATCACAAAACCTTCAAAACAATATGGAAGTTTTGTATCATAATAAATCAACTTCAAATAAGCTTAAAATCCATCAAAGGATGTTGACAGAGACGAAATCAAAACCTTTTTTAGATAAATATCTCTTTCTATTTTGAAATCTTTTAAAATTAATATAATTATAAAAGAAAACATTTGTTTTGGAAATATTCTTATAATCTTGTAGGGGAAGCTTTGATGATGTTATAACGGCGGAAATAGCCGCACCTTCCGTATAAGTTAAAAAAGAAATTCTTACCTTAGTTTTTTCGAAAGGTTATAAAGTACCTTGTTTGGAAAACGACAGAAAGATTACTTTCAAAAAAATATTATAAAAACCCAAAAAGGGTATAAATGAGAAATCTTCCTCTTCATGTTGAAAAACCATATATCTTGACACAAAATCAGTAATCTCCCTCTTCATGTTGTCCCACCAAAAACCTTCCTTCAAATATCTATACATCTTAGTGATAACAGCGTGTTTAGAGAAATAGGAACTAAGAGCATCATCCAACACTTCTTTTTTTAGATCGGTATATCAGGAACACAAAGCCTCTTCTCAAATTTAAAAATTCCATCTTCATACACAAAGTCACTCAATCTCCCATCATTCACAACTTTAATCTTCTTTTAAAACACTTCATCACCGGTATGAGAACTCTTTATCCTTTCCAGTGAAGATGGTTTGGAAACCATTTGAAAAAGTATTGATGTTTCACCTTCCATGCTAATTCCCATATCCATCATTACTAGATCCATGTATATAAGATCCTTTTCAACTCTCATATTGTTCAAAACTCCATGATCCTTTCTACTCAAAGCCTATTCCACCATATTTTCCTTCCAAAGGTGGTAGTGTATAGTGAAATCATAATCCTTTAGTAGTTCAAGCCATCTCCTTTTCCTCATGTTGAGTTCTTTAGGTGAGAAAATATAATTCAAACTCTTGTGATCGGTATATATCTCACATTTTTCACCATAGAGATAATGTCTCCATATCTTCAAAGCAATTATTACAGTTGCTAACTCAAGATCATGAGAGGGATAGTTTTTCTAAGGAATTTTTAGATTTCATGATGCATGGGAAATAACCATATCATTCTACATAAGTACACAACCAAGTCCTTTCTATGAAGCATCACTATAAATAAAAAACCCCTAATTCCCCGATGGTAGAGTCAATATAGGATAATTGACTAATCTTCTCTTAAATTCCTCAAAAAATTCTTCACAATATTTTGTCCAAAAAAATTTCACCCCTTTATGTGTGAGTTTGGTTAATAGGTTATCCAATCCAGAAAAATTCTGGACACAATGTCGATAATAACCTGCTAAACAAATAAAACTGTGTACCTCAGTTATACTTGTTGGTGCTGACTATTCTTGGATTGCACTAGTCTTAGAAAGATCAACAGAGATTCCATCCTTAGAGACTATATGGCTAAGAAAAGAAATCTCCTAAATCTATAATTTACACTTTCTAAAACTCCCATATAATTCAAGTCTTCTAAGAGTCTTCAGGATAATGTGAAAGTGATTTTCATGATCTTCATTGCTTTTGGAGTATACCCGGACATCATCAATAAATACCACTACAAATTCAACCATTTATTCCTTGAAAGTTCAGTTTTCATGGTTCTAATGAGCAGAGTTTTCAAGGAATATATTGATGACTTTGTAGTGATATTTATTGATGATATATTGATATACTCCAAAAGCTATGAAGATCATGAAAATCATTTGCGCATTATCCTGTAGACTCTTAGAATACATGAATTATATGGTATGTTTAGCAAGTACGAATTCTAGCTTCAGGAGATTTTTTTTCTTGGCCATATCGTCTCTAAGGATGGAATCTCCTTTGATCCTTCTAAGACAAGAGCAATCCAAGAATGGCCAGCACTGACAAGTATAACTGAGGTATGCAGTTTTATTAGTTTAGCAGGTTATTATTGGCGTTTCATCCGAAAATTTTCCCGATTGGCTAACCCATTAACCAAGCTCACACATAAAGGGGTGAAATTTGTTTGGAAAAAAGAATATGAAGAATGTTTTGAAGAATTGATGAGAAGATTAGTCAATTCTCTAATATTGACTCTACCATCAAGGAATGATGGGTTTGTTATTTGTAGTGATGATTCGAAGAAAGGACTTGGTTGTGTATTTATGCAGAATGATAGGGTTATTGCCTATGCATCACGACAGCTAAAAAGTCATGATCAAAACTATCCTACTCATGATCTTGATTTAACATCTTTAATCTTTTCTTTGAAGATATGGAGACATTATCTCTATGATGAAAAATGTGAGATATATACCGATCATAAGAGTTTGAAGTATATTTTCTCTCAAAACGAACTCAACATGAGGAAAAGGTGATGGCTTGAACTACTCAAGGATTATGATTACACTATACACTACCATCCGGGGAAGGAAAATAAGGAAGAAGATGCTTTGATTAGAAAGGATCATAGAGTTTTGAACAAGATGAGAGTTGAAAAGGATCCTAAATACATGGATATAGTAATGATGGATATGGGAATAACCATGGAAGGTGAAACATCAATACTTTTTCAAATGGTTTCCAAACCATCTTTACTAGAAAAGAAATAGAGTTCTCAGACTGGTGATGAAGAGTTTAAAAAGAATATTAATGTTGTGAACGGTTGTAGATTGAGTGACATTGTGTATGAAGATGTAATTTTGAAATTTGGTAACATACTTTGTGTTCCTGATGTACCTGATCTAAAAATGGAATTGTTGGATGATGCTCATAGTTCCAATTTATCTCTACACCTAGGTAGCACTAAGATGTTTAGAGATATGAAGGAACATTTTTGGTGGGACAACATGAAGAGTGAGATTTCTGATTTTGTGTCAATATGTATGGTTTTCAACAAGTGAAAGCTGGAAGGAAATAGCCTGGAGGAGTCTTGGAACCTCTTCCCATACCTGAGTGGAAATGGGATAATATTACGATGGACTTTGTCATGGGACTACCAAATATTCCTAGAAAGAACGATGCAATATGGGTCATTGTTGATCGTCTTACCAAGTCAGAACATATTCTTTCTAGAAGATAAGATTTACCACTTGAAATATTGGAATGAATGTATATTAATGAATTTGTAAGACTTCATGGAGTACCACTATCGACTGTTTCTGATCGTGATCCACATTTTACCTCAAGATTTTGGAAAAGTCTTCAAAAATCCATGGATATTGAACTTCGTTTGAGAACTGCCTACCACCCCAAACTAATGGACAATCAGAATGGACTATTCAAACCTTAGAAGACATGTTGAGATCATGCTCACTTGACTTTCAAGGTATGTGGGATCAATATTTACCTCTAGTATAATTTTCCGACAACAATATCTTCCATTCATGTATTCAGATGGAACCATATGAAGCGTTATATGGAAAGAGATGTCGCACACCAACCTGTTGGGAAGATGTTGGTGAAATAAAACTCATAGTCCAAGAACTGGTGGAGGAAACGATGGAAAAGGTGAAGGTAATCCAAAAACACCTCAAAGCAGCTCAAAGTAGGCAGAAGAGTTATCCCGATAACCGAAGGAAAGATTTGAAATTTCAGGTAGGAGATCATGTTTTCGTGAAGGTATCTCTATGGAAGGGTGTTATACGTTTCGGTAAGAATGGTAAATTGAGTCCCATGTACATCGAACCTTTTGAAATTATAGAATGAATTTGGGCTGTAGCTTACCAATTGGAAATGCCACCAAGTCTCTCCAAAGTTCATGATGTACTCCACGTATCAATATTGAGAAAATACATGCCTGATCTAACACATGTACTTACCCATGAGGAATTAGTACTAGACCCCAATCTTTATTATTGCAAAGAGCATGTCACGGTTCTTGATACAAGAGAAAAAGTGCTGAGAAACCAAACGACTCTTCTGGTAAAAGATCTAGGGATAAACCATAAGATGGAAGAGGCAACGTAGTTACCCGAGAAACTTATGATGTAGAACCACCCGCATCTTTTTATGCAATAATATTCTAGAAATTTCGAGAATGAAATTATTATAATGAGGGTATAATGTAACACCCCAAGATTCCATGGTACGCTTCTCTTTGAATAATACAATAGCGTGTGTTGTACGCAACTTCGAGTTCTAACTCACCACAACCAATCAAACTAGACGTTATGAAAAGTAATACCCACTTTTTGAAATTTTATAAATTTTATTTTTCAAAATGGACTTCATTTTTGTATTCAGAATATCGAAATTAGCTTATGGTGAATTTTTTTTATTTTTCTGAAAACTTTCAATTTTTGATGAATAGTGAAAATACTGAGTTATAGTTTAGAACAGAATTTTTATTTAAATAATTATTTATTTTATTTAACTTTTGAAGATCAAAATAGAAATATAATACCTATATAAGTTCAATGTAATTCATTGGAGTCTGTTTATAATAATTTTAGATATATAAGAATTTTATTGAACTTTTTACCGTCTTTTACCCACCTCTTAGAAGCATTTGCAAATTTACATAAAACTTAATTTTACCGCTATTGTGAGTTGAATTTAAAAAATCTGAGAAACACGGTTGATATCAATAAGTAAAATGTGGTTCAATAATATGAAAATAATTTTTGGTGAATGGTAACTTTTTACTTTTATTTACCAGTGTTAAAAGTAAATAGGGAAATTAAGGGTAAACATGACATTATTATTACCCTAACACATGTCCTAATTCTATTGTATAAGTGTAATTCGACCAAAAACAACCTTAGGAATAAAATATGATCCTTTAGTTCCACTTGTATTAGATTAGGACATTTATTATTATTTACTTCAAAAAAGTGTTAAAAGTGTTAAATACAATGTTTAATAACTAAATCATTTTTAATATAGGGTTAAACATATGATAAATTAGACAATAAATATTCATTATAAAGCTAAAAATATTTCTTATATAAATTTATTTTCTTTATATTTTTTATACATTAAATAAATAAATTTATTTATGACACAATGATGATACAGTAATTACCATATTAATGAAAGATTAAAATAATTGATATTATAAATATCCAAATAAACGTAATTTGAGACTTTCTATGAATTAAAATAATTTTATAGGTTAATATGACATATTAGGGTTGGTTAGATAAATTTATTTTTAATTAATAATGTTATAAATTTAGAAAAAACAAAATACAAAATAGTGTCAAAATTGACATAAAAGAGTTTTTTTAAAAAAAAAATATATATTATTAATTGATATTATATTCCTAAAAATATAAGGATCAGCTAAAAGACTTATTTAATTATATTTGTATCATTAATGAACCAACTGGGGTTCGCTTGGAAGTATATAGTATGTTTATTAACCATATAATATAAAAAATACAAAGTGACATGGTAAATGTCAAACTATTTAACTAAGAGTTAAATCTAAAAGATAAGGTTGATATAGTGACACAAATCTATCTAAAACCTATTTTTTGTGTGGGTTTTGACCCATACCAACCATATACTTTAAATAATATATTTTTTAGCCATTAGAAACCGAAAACTATTTTATTATAAAATAAAATTTCTTTCTTTTCCTAATGTTCCCCTCACCCCTCTATTAAAAGGGAACTCCCCCTTCTCTCTAATTCACACCTTAAAATCCATTTAAATCAGAAATCCTCAGCCTAAATACCCTCTAAACTGTCCTCCCTTAATCCTAGAGGACTTCCTTTAGTCAAAAAGTCATTCTAAGTATCCCTTTTGATCAAATCAAAAGGAAGAACCCAAAGAAGAGGTAAATATTTCATCACCTCTTTCATGTTCTTTTCTTCTTCCACATCATATTTCTTTGTTGTTTCCATTATCAAATAATAAGTCAAGTATCTTCTATATACTATGATGTTATTATAAATATTTCACAACCATATTCATTATTCTATCCATCCTTTTAATGACATGTCACCATACATGCGTACGTACGGCTTACCATCTCCATGTCGTGTTGTAATTGTTATCCAACACATTATTATTTGGAGGGGTATAATAATGATGTGTAATTGATGTAAATAATAAATATAACATGATAAGGATTATGTATATATGATATAACATCCAATTATATATTATTTTAATATCAAAATAATGGTATTGTTGCTCGTGCATACGTATGGATTACTGTCTCCACGAACACGATGAGATTCATTCCCCATCGTAATCCATTTAAGACTAATTTTCATTAGATGATTAAAAATAATGTTTATAGACTTAATATAATTATTAATATGAATAAGATACATCCTATACATAACAAATATTACTTACGTAACAAAGAATATAAAGGAAAACAAATAAGTTCACACCCGAAACGACGATAATACTAAGATATTATTAACAAAGAAATATTAAAAGATCATATATGATATCATATTAATGTATATGATTATTATCTAATTTCATAACAATTATTTCACCATTATATAGGAGTTTAACCTACCCTCAACCAGGTACAAGTACAAGGTAAGGGTTAATTTCACAATCTCTTTATTATCCGAGGTTGTTTTTAAGTAAGTATCTACTAGGACCTCTTTATCATCCACATCTGTGTTTTCTTAAAAATGTATTTTAAAACATTTTTAATATTTACTAGACTATGGGATAAATTCTTTTATACCCTTTTTTAACTTTTTATAAGATTATTTTGAAACTAATCTTTTCGTCATTTTCAAACAAGGTGCATTATAAACTTTTTGACAAAACTAAGGTAAGAATGTATTTTTTAACTTATATGGCAGGTGCGGCTATTTTCCGCCATTATAAAATCATAAAATCCTCCCTTAGAGTATTATAATGTATTGAATAACAATTACACCATGACGTGGAGATGGTAAGCCGTACGTACAAATGTATGCGGACATGTCATTCAAAGGATGAATAGAATAATGAATTTGGTGGTGCCATATTTAAAATAACATCATAGTATATAGAAGATACTGGAGTTATTATTTTAGAATGGAAACAAAAAATAAAGAGGAAGTGTAAGAAGGAAAGAACTTGAAAGAGGTGATGAAATATTTACTTCTTATTCGGGTTCTTCCTTTTGATTTGATCAAAAGGGCTCACTAGGATGGATTTTTTACTAAAGTAAGGACTATAGGATTAAAATAGGATAGTTTATATAGTATTTTGGTAGATTTTGGCCAAGACAAATGGATTTGAAGGTGTTACTTAGAGAGAAGGTGGAGTTCCCTTTTATAAGAGGGTGGACATGCACCTTAGGAAAATCTAGATATATTATTTTATAATAAAATAAATTTCGGTTTCTAGTGGCCCCAAAATGAATTATTTAAAGTCTAATGTGGATATGGGTTGAAAACCACACAACAAATAGGTTTTAGACAGGTTTGAGTCACTATATTAACCTTATCTTTTAGATTTAACTCTTAGTTAAATAGTTTGAAATTTACCATGTCTCTTCATATTTTTATATTATATTGTTAATAAACTTACCATATACTTCCAATAGAACCCCAAGAGGTTAATTAATGATACACCTATCATTACATAAGTCTTTTGGTTGAACCTTATATTTTTAGGAATAAAATATCAACTAATAATATAATATTTGTTTTATAAACTCTTTTATGTCAATTTTGACACTATTTGGTATTTTGTTTTTTCTAAATTCATAACATAATTATTACCTCGAAACCAATTCATCTAACCAACCCATATAGGTCATATTAACCTATAAAATTAGTGGAATTCATAAAAAGTCTAAAAATTCATTTATTTGGATATTTGTAATATCAATTATTTTAATCTTTCATTAATACGGTAATTACTGCATCATCATTGTGTCATAAATAAAATTAATTATTTAATGTCTAAAAAATATAAATAAAATACCATTATGTAGTAAATATCTTTATATGTCTAATTAATATTTATTGTTGAATTTATCTTATGTGTAACTCTATATTAAATATGCTTTAGTTATTAAACATTGAATTTAACACTTTTAACTCTTCTTTGAATTAAATAATAATTAATGTCCTAATCTAATCCAAGTGGACCTAAAGGATCATATTTTATTACTAAGGTTGTTTTTGGTCGAATTAAACTTATCCAATAGAATTAGGGCATGTGTTAGTGTAATAATAATGTCATTTTTATCCTTAATTACCCTATTTACTTTTAACCGTGGTAAATAAAAGTAAAAAGTTACTAATCACCAAAAATTATTTTCATCTTATTGAACAAAATTTTACATACTAATATCAACTGCATTTCTCAGATTTTTGAAATTAAACTCACAGTAGCGGTAAAATTATGCTTTTTGTAAATTTTCAAATGCTCCTAGGAGGTGGGTAAAAGATGGTAAAACGTTCAATAAAATTTTTATTTATCTAAAATTATTATAAACTAACTCCAATGAATTAAATTGAACTTATGTAGGTATTATATATCTATTTTTACCTAAAACCAATTTAAATAAAATAAATAATTATTTAAAAAAATTATGTTTTAAATTATAACTCAGTGTTTTTCACAATTCATCAAAAATTGAATGTTTTCATAAAAATACCAAATATTCACCCTAAGCTAATTTTGATATTCTGAATCCAAAAATTAAGTCCATTATGAAATATCAAATTTATAAAATTTCAAAAAGTTGGTATTACTATTCATAATGACTAGTTTGATTGGTTGTGGTGTGTTAGAACTCGAAGTTGCGTACAACAAACGCTATTGTATTATTCAAAGAGAAGCATACTGTGGAAGCTTGGGGTGTCACAACAGTGACATTGGCTTGAGTTCCGCCATGAATATGGATTTGAGATAGTATATACTCCTGGGAAGTGGAACATTGTAGCATATGCACTCAGTAGGAGGACTGGTATACAACCTCTAGGAGAGGCGACCGAGTAGCTAGCCGGTTTGCAGATATCCTTTGTGGATCGAGATTAAGAAGCTTTCCTTGAGTCTCTTACAGTCACTCCCCCACTTCTTCAGTGAGTCAAGGAGGTGCAGTGTGGGGATGATAACTACGAGACTCGATGTGCTCATATATCCACAGGGCTGGCACCTAATAAATGTTCTGATGGTGTGGAGCACATCATCCTCTTCAGAGAACGTATCATGGTACCAGTGTCACTTCAAGAGGAGGTGTTGACGGAGTTGAACACATACCCTCTAGTGGTACATCCAGAAGTGGAGAAAATGTACCAGGATATCCAATGACAACACTGGTGGCCGGGAAAGAAGAAATCAGTATCAGATTTTGTCTCTCGATGCCTCAGTTGTCAGCAAGTGAAGGCAGAGCATCAAGTACCAGCAGGATTGGTTCAGCCTTTATAGGTCCCAAAGTGGATGTGGTATGGGATATCCATAGACTTTGTGACAGGACTTCCACATACATCCTAGTGACATGACTCAATTTGGGTCATCGTTGACCTACTCACCACGTTATCTCACTTCCTACAGATCAGAGTGTAGCGTTCAGTAGAGATCTTGGGATGCCTCTATGTGCATGAGATTGTGCGGCTACATAGAGTACCCTTGACGATTGTCTCCGATCTTAATGAAAATTTTACTTCTAGTCTATGGAAGGAGTTATAGGAGGCTTTCAGGACGCAGCTTCACTTGAGCACCGCCATCCATCATCAGACAGATGGCCAGAATGAGTGGACCATTTAGACCCTCGATGACATGCTGCATGCTTGTGTCCTTGACTTCGGTCACAGCTAGGAGGATCACTTGCCTTTGGTGGAGTTTTCATACAACACCTGTTATCACTCCACCATTATGATGGCACCTTTTGAGGTGTTGTATGGGTGACCTTGAAGATCACCTTTGTGCTGGACTGACCCATGGGTGTCAGCACTAGTGGGACCAAAGATGATACTGTCTTCCACAAAGAAAGTGCAGATCATCCAAGAGCGGATGAAGACTGCACAGAGCAGACATAAGTCTTATGAAGACAGGATACAGAGACCTCTGTAGTTTGAGGATGGTGACCACATCTTTCTACGGGTCTCACCTTGATGAGGATTGGGGTGATTTGGCTGATCCGGAATGTTAACTATGAGATTCATCAGACCTTTTCAATTCCTTAGTAGAATTGTCGAGGTGTAATACCGCTTAGCTCTTCCACCTCAGCTGCACCGGGTGAACGATGTCTTACATGTATCCCAATAGAGGAGATATCTGCATGACCCTTATCACATCATCGACCACGGTGAGCTTCACATCGACTATGGGGTGACGTTTTCAGAGGTTCTAGTGGAGATATAGGATCGACAGGAGTGGGTACTTCGTGGACAGTCGATACCTCTGTTTTGCATTTGTTGGAAGCACGAGAACCTTGAGGAGAGCACATGGGAGTGAGAGGGTCAAATGCGTGATCAGTACCCCCACTAGTTTTCCTAGTTTTGTGATGTGGATTTCTGGGATACAAATCCCTGAGGTGGAGAGAATGTAAAATCCTGAGATTTACATGTAATTTTTATTTAAATAATTTAGAATTTTATGAGTCCATGAAAATTGACGGCGGGTGATTCAGAGTCCATGAGTGACTAGAATTAATTTCTGAACTTTATTTTAGGTACGTTCAGTAAACGTGCAAGCACGTTTTTCTAACATTTTAACCAGTGCTCAGAATTGAAATCTGAGGGCACCGTTGAACTCAAAATGTCGGTATTTTCTTAAGGATAGCTTCACCTTGACTGCAGTAGGTCGAGGGTGAAAGAAAGATTTTGGGATTTTCATGGGAAAATAAAAATAAAATTATTTAACATTTTATTTTTATTCTTGAAACCTCCCATGTGTGGGTTATGGTTGTGGGGACCACCCGAGCAGAAACCCCCAATTTTTTAACTCCTAGAGGCATGGACCACCTGACCCCTCTTAATGGAGGAGAAACCTCTCAACTCCCCCCTTTAATGTGGAGGAACCTCATGAGCATAATCCACATTAATTATGCCAACACACCACATTAATTTTGCCAAATTTTGTGAGTGTTCCAACATAATTTATTCTTAAGTTAATTATATTGGCACCTCTTTCATTTTTGGGTGGAATTGTGAGAGGAGAACCCTTGGAGAATTACACTTCTTCCACGACGAATGCTCCTCCAATGAAGAATACCGACTTTGACTTCTTCCGTATGTTACCATCCAATGATGAACGTCTTTTACTACGATGAACCAACGCACGAGCCCGGGATTTGAGGTGTGTGGCGGACAAGACAAACATCGAAAACTTCATCTTCTTCTCGCACCAACGTGAACGAGAAATCCAAGGTAGGGGGTTATTAGTAAATTCTTGAATTATCTTTTTTAATATTCCTTGTTCTTGGAAGGCATCGAAAATGTGGATCCACCAAAACGATTTGATCCATGATTCATAATAAATTGAAGAGTTTTTCGTCCTTGACTCCTAATTTTGTTGATCCACTTGCTACCACTCTAACGTGGAGGGTGCGGGCCAAAAAAACATGGCCCAACCCCTCTGTCTATCTTCATTATTGTGTTCTTTGTGATGGGAAAAAGTGACTCACACCATGACGATGAATGAAGAGAGAGGTCGGCTAAACCGGCCGCTGGTGATGGCACGAAGCCCCGCTGTTCGTGGCCTCGTCACCCGAGCCGCCGCCACCACCAGCGGCCTCGACACCCGAACTACTACCATCCGAGCATCCACCACCCGTGAGCTCTCTCCCGAGCCACCACCGTCCAAGCCTTCACCGCCAGGCTGAGCCACCACCGCCATCCAGGGCGATCTTCTACTGTCGTCTGGGCCAAGCCGCCACAATCTGAGCCACTACTGCCATCCAGGGCGACCCACCGCCATCTGAGCCACCATCGCCATCCGAGTCACAGCCACCATCTGGGCCAAGCCGCTGCCCTTCTGGCTGAACTGCCCTGACCGAGCCGCCCCACTGTCTCACGCCCTCAGGGAAACTGCTGACCGAGTCGCTATGCGGTCTTGCACCCACACGGCACCCTCCGTGGACTCGCGGCCACCCGCGGCCCTCTGCGGGCCCTCACAGCCTTCCGGGCTGAACCCAATGGGCCGGGCCACCCAGTGGACTGAGCCGGACCCAGCGGGTTAGGCCGGGTCAACCTGAACTGGTTCAGCCCAGGCCGGGTCGGGCCGGGTCAGTCTGACTGGGTCGGAACAGACTTGGGCCCACTATAACCCATTTACTTTCTTTTGGCCATAACTTTGGCACCGGACGTCCGTTTGATGAACCTTCAGTCGCGCTGGAAATCTTGTAGTGATACAGTCCCTTTGGTATACCCCACTACATTTTTGGATAAAGTTGGGGATTGGTCAGGTTGGATCGATCACGAATCCAATCGGGCCCTTGGGACTAAAAGGCTAATAACTCATAGACTGGGCAACTGAACGACGTGTTTTCTGTTTCGTTGAGACCACTATGATGTGGAGGTCATTTGAGATACTTCTTCATGGGACATCATGGAAGTTGGAGAATCGACCAGTGGATGACTGTGACGAGAAGAGTGGTCCTAGCTATCCTATGCTGGTCAGCTCTTGGCTATCCTGTGTGGGTTATCTCCTAAAAATCCTATGTGGGTCAGCTCCAGTGATCCTATGTGGGTCAGGTCCTAGTAATCCAATGTCGGTCATCTCCTAGCGATCCTGTGTGGGTCAACTCCAGCGATCCTCTGTGGGTCAACTCCTAGGGATCCTGTGTGGGTCA
Organism: Viscum album; assembly: GCA_963277665.1. Classification (NCBI taxonomy): domain Eukaryota; kingdom Viridiplantae; phylum Streptophyta; class Magnoliopsida; order Santalales; family Viscaceae; genus Viscum; species Viscum album. The sequence goes on along the minus strand of OY728138.1, from coordinate 1,526,822,575 downwards.
GCTCTAGCGATCCTGTGTGGGTCAGCTCCTAGAGATCCTCTGTAGGTCAGCTCCAGCGATCCTGTGTGGGTCATCTCCTAATGATCATGTGTGGTTCATCTCCTAGTGATCCTGTATGGTTCATCTCCAACGATCCTATGTGGGTCATCTCCTAGAGATTCTGTAAATGTTAGTAGTAGAGCCTCTTAACGGAATAAGATGATTTATTATTTATAACTAAACATCTCTAATACTGTACCTAAAGATATAACTGGTGTGAGAAGAGTTAGAACCTCTATGGTCCTTCATTATTGAGATAGATTACTTGATAACTTCGGTATATGTATAGGCATATACCTAAGTAGGGTTTTATATTGATTTCATTCTTTTGAGTTTATCCTCGGTGGATTTGGTGAGACCATGGGGGTATCGGGGTCCCTACTGAGTATCGTTATACTCACCCATGCTCGACCTATGCCCGCACCTTGTTGTGTTGGATGCAGATGACAGACATCTCTAACTGAGGACGAGGGTACCAGGACTAGACGGTGCTTGGAGGTGGACCATATTGTGTGTCGGTTCATAGAGGAGACTGGTGGACGTGGAATGATGGGGAGGAAATCTGTACCTATCCTTTAGGTAGGAATCTTGGTGGACAATCCAGGAGCTAATTTTAACCTATGAGTCATCTTGTACTTTCCAATTTTCCTTGTACTTTCCAGATGGGCTTGTATTCTACCCCCTTTTACTTACTTTACTCAATCTGTTTACTATTCAGTTTACTTGAGTTCGTATCTTTCTATGTGTTTGGTTGTGTGTTTACAGGTTATAAAGGCAATTCCTTACTAGTTCTAGGGAATTATGCCTTTTGTGCTAGTCACCATCCCCTGGCCTAAGGAAGGCGTGCTTGGGGTAGTCATGGCACGGGCCCTGAGGGATGGGTCGTGACACCATCCCTTTGATACCAATTGTCCATATCAATTTTTTCTATCCCTATGTTTCCCAGGCCCAACACATAGGCCCTTTTGGTGTTCCATCCTAAAACCATTAGGTGATAGGAAGAATATCTCATCCAAGATTATATGTGAGCCACCATACATAATAGAAATTGATGTTGTATTGGGTTTCCACACAACACTTTGGTCGTAGTGGATACAGGCATGGCGTAGATATGCGTCGTACCATAGGTTAGTGGCTATGGGTGGGGACATTCTATACCCTTGGGATGGAATGCCAAACATGAATGGATAAGCAATGGTGGATGGTGTCAAGTGTGGGACACAAGAACATGAGAACCACCAACTATGGGAGGGATAACTTGAGATGAAGGCTCGAATTCGGGATGTATGATGGCAGCCTGGTGACAGGTTGGTTCGCTGCTCTTTGTTGGTAGGTTTTCGGTGGGGACCAAGATGCAAGTGGTGTCTATGATCTTTTCATGTTGTTGGTTTGTTAACTTTGTCCCAAGCTCTATGTTGAGTTTTGGGTAGGAATATGATGCTAGAGTCAAGGCAGGGCTTTGGGTCTTTTATAGTGTTGGTAGTTTCCATTCAGAATCTATTATATGGGGATGATGGTCTATCAATTTGTGTGAGGTTCTTTGGGCTCTTGGTTTTTTTTGTCGGGAAATTTTTCCACTTTTCTATTCTGGTGGTGCTTCCTCAGCCGTGTTTGTGTTTCATTGTTTTTAAATTTTCTTAAATAAATTTTTTGGACTGAGCTCACTCGTGTCCTAAACATTCCTGGAATATATTTATAAAATTATAAGAATAATAAATATATATATTTTTATAAATTTATTGTTATTTAAATAAATATATATATTTATAATTATAACTATATATATATATAATTAAAAATAAAATAAATATTTATTTATTTATAGATATAATTATAAATATATATATATATTTAAATAATTATAAAATTATAAAAAATATATTTATAATTAATATATTAATTATAAATTTATAAATATGTAAATATATCTATATTTATTTAAAATTTAATTATAACAATTTGTATTTATTTATAAATATATATATATGTTTATTTATTTATATATATTTATAAATTTACTAGTATTATAAATATATTTATTATAAATTTATAATTATAATTATATATATTTATATTTATATTTATTTATAATTATATGTATATGTAAATATATTTATTTTAATTTTATAATTATTTAAATATATATATAGTTATAATTGTAATTAAAAATAAATATATTTAAAATGTAATTATATATAATTACAATATTATAATTTTAAAAATAATAAATATATTTAATGAATTTTATATGTACTTTTCAGGAACATAGTAGATTCATGGGTATACAATGAACGAATCATATACATAGTAAAGTATATATAATAAAAAACGGTTCATCAGATATGGACAACATGAAAAATTATAAGAATGAAATGTATAAAGGAATATTCAGGATGATGTACATAACATATGTGCACGTCAATTATACTCATGCATCAATATATTTATTGACCAAATTTATTGGAAACATATATTTAATTCTTTATAATTATAATTACTAATATATATTTAAAATTATTTATCTACTTTTAAAATATAACTAATATGATCAATATAATAAATCTAATAAATCTAATAAATATATTTATTACCTAATGAAATTTATTATAATTGTATAATTATTTAAATATATATTTATATATTTATAATCTTATAAATACTATTTTAAAACATCATATATATATATTATAATTATTAAATAATATATTTTAATTATAAAAACGTGTTTTTTATTTATTGTATACAAATAAAAATAAATTTTGAATATAAATATTATAATTTTATATAAATAAAAAATATTTTTTTATTTAAAAATATTATTAGTGCTAACAGTATCATTGATAAAGGAAACCTTTTTATCATCACTTTCGGTTTAGTGCTGATAAAAGTTGGTGCATCCCTTACCCATATCTATGGTAGTGGTTGTTTAACATCATCATGTTTAATTATTTTAATTCTAATTTTGGATATTTGTGAATTTTGCTGCATGTATTTATTTTTTTACAATCAAACTAAATTAATATGCATATTTTTATGGTTGTTGTTTACATGAACTGGTTACATGTATTACATGCATTTTATCTCCAATGAAAATTCCATTCCCATATTCTTATTTTTCAATTTTTTACAGGTTTTCCTTATCCTCTAGCTGGATGCCAGTTTTACCTCTTTGATTCATCAGGGTCCATTGATTAAACTAGATCCAATATTTGTTCATCTGTGAGCTTGTGCTTCATATTTGTACTTTCTACACCTCACATTTGCAGGCGTCGCGTGGTGCCCCCTCCTGTTTTCTAGTTTCTAATGCTAGAGGAAAACCAATGGTTGTTTATGGAAGAGACTTAGTTCAATATTCCTAATGTCTGCTGAAGCTGCTTCATCTTTATCATTATTGAAACCGGAATAGGGATTCATTAGAGAGTGTTGTAGATTCCTAGACATTCATCATAGGATGTGATCATTGGAAAATTTTCATTATGATGTAAAATAAGAAACAAATTCTCATTGTAAAATTGTGGGAAAACATTTTCCCAATGTACCATTATGCACACGAGTGCATTTTGGAAAAGGTAGTGTGCCTCTTTAGAAGGCGCCTTCTTTGTAAATCAATTAAAGGAGCTTTATATTATAGAACCTTCTTTAGATAATCGAACAAGAGGGTGCCTACTCATAAAGCACCTTTTCTAGGGAATGTTTTATGAAGGCACCTTCCGAGAAGGTGCATTCTTAAGGAATTAATTTAATAAGACACTTTTTCAAAAGGCATACATGACTGTGTTTTTTTTTAATTTATTTTTATATTTTTTCTTTGTTTATATATAATGTGATGGATTATGTAATTATTAATAAAAATATGGAAATTTATAATTTATCATAGTAAATATAATAATGTAATAAATAATATATATAAATTGATATTTAAAAAACTGTAATAATTAATAATCTAATCGATATTAGTTATTTTATTATTAGATAAGTTTATAAAAATACTATTATTAAATATAAAAAATTATTATTTATTAAAATAATTAAAATTTTCTTTTTATAGTGAAATAAATTACAATCATATTATCATTAAATATTTTAATTTTTAAATACTAATTATTGACACATAATCATTTTGACTTAATAATAACTTATAATTAATAACATTACTAATTATGTTATTATTTACTATTATTGAACACATAAATAAGTAGATATAATAAAATATTTAAAATTATAATTTGTTTTTCATTTAAATATTAATTATATTAATATTATGGTTACCATAAATGATAAATAATTGTGTTATAAATTTTTAATAATAGCGTTATTAATAACAAATATATTTTCTATATTAAAATTTGGTTTTTTATTTATTTTAAATTATATTATTAAGGAATTTATTAGTTAAATTAAGAATTATATTATTTAAAAATTATCCAAAATTATTGTTCTAATTATTTAAAATATTTTAAAATATATTTATTATTTATTAATAATGTATTTCATAATTTCTAATAATAACAACATAATAAATAATAAATCTTTATTTTTTATGGCATTCCTTTTATTTTCAATTAATTTTTATTTCCAAAATCTATATTTTAAATTTTATATAGATTTTATGTATACTATATTTTATATGCATAAATTTTTTGAAGAGTAAAAGTTCTGTTTATAATCAATAAGAATTTTATTGAAAATTTCAGTTTTTAAAAACATGTGACATAGGGAAAGAGGAAGAAAAATGATCTCGTATTGCTATGAAATCACACGAAGAAACCAGTAGAATGATTTTTAAATTTTAGAAACCGACAGTGTGTCAAAATGAGGTGTTTCATTCTCAAGATGATGGAAAATGAATTTTTAGAAATTTAAAAGGATAAAACATTTTCTTCATTGTTAAAACCATAGAAAAATATCTCCAATTGATGTGAATTTTTTTGAAAGTTTTGTTAGATTTATTTTTTACATGTGAGAGAATATGGTACATCAATCCAACATGTGATGTTCTCCAATAGACTAAATATGGAGTTCTATAAAAATTTCAATTTTTAAAAATGCGTGCCTTAGAGGGTGAGCCAGCGAAATCAATATGAATTTCTATGATATTACACAACAACAACCATAGATTGATTTTTAAATTTTAGTAATCCACGATGTGTCAAACTGAGGTATCATTTCCAAGAGACAATGAAAAAACAATTTTGGAAATTCTAAATGCCTAAAACATCTGTTTCACTTTTAAATTCACAAAAAAATAGATCACCAATTGATATCCAATCTAATAAAAATTTTCTTAAACATTGTTTTAACGTGTGTAATAAGAAGACGTTTCAATCTGACGTGTGATGTGTTCGAATGGACAAAATAAGGTGTTTTTAGAAACTTTTGGTGTCTAAAAACATGTGACAGAGAGGGTGAGCCAAACAAATGAGTTCAAATTTCTAGTAAATCACACAAAAACAACCGTAGATTGATTTTGGAATATTAGGAACAAACAAAGCATCAAATTGAGGTGTCATTTCGCCGAGATGACAGGAAACATAGTTTTAGTAATTTAAAATTCTAAAACATGTGTTTCACTGTTAAAACCATAGAAAATTATCCCCAATTAATGTAAAATATTATTAATGTTTTCTTAGACTCATTTTTGACGTGTACGAGAAGATATCACATCAATCTGATGTGCGATGTTCTTTAAATGACTAAATATAGAGTTCTGAGAAAAGACTAGTCTTTTAAAAAAGTGCGCCACATACGGTGACAAGGGCAAATGAGTTCGGATTGTTTTGAAATCACACAACAACAACCAGGGATTGTTTTTTGAATTTTTCAAAATAACAGTGCATTAAACCAATGTTATCTTTTCCTGAAGCGATGGAAAACATACTTTCAATACTTTAAAATGATAAAAAGTTCATTTCAATTTTAAAACCATTGAAATGGATCTATAATTGATGTGAAATCTTATGAAAGATTCCTTGGACCCATTTTTGTCATATACGCACTGACGACGTGTCCATCGAACATGCTATGTGCTCAAACTGACTAAGAAAGTAGTTCTTAGAAAAGACTGGTATTTAAGAACATGCTCCAAAGAAGTCGAGCTAAACAAATGAGTTAAAAATTTTATGAAATCACACAACCACAATCATGGATTAATTTTTGATTTTTTGGAACCAATACTAGGTCAAAATGATGTGTCGTTTTCCTGAGGTGATTAAAAATGTAGTTTCAGTAATTTAGAAGGATAAAACAAGAATTTCACTATTACAACCATAGAAAACAATCTCGAATTAATGTGAAATCTTATGAAAGCTGTCATATACTCAATTTTTTACCTTTACTAGTAGAAAACCTATCAATACAACATGTGATGTGCTTAAACTAATTAATAATTACTTATTTTAAAATAATAGTCTTTAAAAACTTGTTTCACATAGGGCGAGAGGGGAAAATGAGTTCGGATTGCTTTGAAATCACATAAAAACAAACATATATTGATTTTTGAGTTTAATGAACCAACATCCCATGTAACCGATATGTTGTTTTCCAGAGGTGATAAAAAATACAATTTGAGTAATATAAAATGAAAAAACTTGTGTTTCACTATTAAAACCATATGAAATGATAACTAATTAAGGTGGAATATAATGAAAGTTGGCTTAGACTAGGAGCAGACAACAAATTAATCTAAAATGCTATGTTCTCTAACTGATTAAATAAGTACTTCATAGAAAATGCTAGTCATTATAAATGTGTTCCACATAGTGATATTTGACTAAATGAGTTTAGATTACTATGGAATCACACGAAAATAATTGTGAATTGATTTTTTAATTTTAGGAATTGACAGTGTGTCAAACCGATTTTTTTTCTCGGGTCAATGGAAGACGTAGTTTCAGTAATTTAAAATTCTAAAACATGAATTTTAATGTTATAGAACACATAAAAATATAAAATTGATGTAAAATCTCTTGAAATTATTTTTAGATTCATTTTTGGCATGTTCTAGAAGACACACATCAATCTGACATGCGATGTGCTCGAACTGACTAGATATATTGTTCTTATAGAAGAATAGTCTTTAAATATATGGGTCATAGTGGGTGAGCTATTCAAACGAGATAAAATTGGTGTAAAATCACTTGAAAATATGGATGGATTGATTTTTTAATTTTATGGACTGACAGTGCATCAAACGGATGTGTCATTTTCTACAGGCGATCAAAAACCCAATTTCAGTATTTTAAAATTCCAAACCCTGTGTTTCACTATTAAAACCATAGAAAACATTCTCCAATTGATGTGAATTATTATGAATTCTTTCTTAGAATCACTTTTGAATTTTAATAATCGAGGAAATATCAAATTGATGTGTCATTTTCTCGACCAAAAAACCTGTTTCAATTTAATATGAAATTTAGTAGATTTATTTTTTAATTAATAATTAGGGAAAGTGATTATTAAATAATATATATTATTATACATAATTAATGTTTTAAAATCAAAGAAATTTAAATGTAATACATCCATATACATGGTAGGTCCTGTGGTTAGGGTACAAGTGAATGAAATATGTAGACACATAGGTTCATTTCATGGAACTCCTCAAATTCGAAATTTACACAAAGTTAATGCTTTTGTGTATGTAAGTGTCCTCCAGTACCACACATAATGTCTCTAATAGTACATCCATATGTACTAGTCTATCTAATAGGTTTTGACTGTGCACAGTTACAGGTCATGGTGTGATGTCTTTAGCTTCATGTCTTTCTGCGATGTACTCAACAGTGTGTTTAGTAGTATAACTAGAACCGATCTCCAATTCTATCGAGTGTTGAATAAATAACTAGAAGAAATTTGAATATCAGCAAGGAACATTACTGAGTGGAGTTCCCCAACTAGTTTCCCAGTCTATGGAATGTGACACTCCCGGAGTTGTTGATGGCATACGAGTCACAATATCAAACTCGGTGGTGTAACTGGAGCCCCACTATGAAGATTGGTGTTTGTGGAATGTCCTGAATGAATCCATGTGTGATGAGGAAGGTCCATTTCATCCCTATGTATTCAAATCTAAAGAAGTTTCTTTGGTGAATGTCTCAAATGGATCCATGTATGAATAATATGGTTTAGTCGTTTGTTGTGTAGTTGTGTATGGATCCATCTAAGAAGTGAAGTGACGCAAACAAAAATGACATCAAGGTTGGTCCTCATCAATGTATGATGGATCAAGCATGACCTATGGTGTAATGGGATGATGGAGAGGATCATGCTCTGACTATAGAGAGAAACTCTCAACATTGTGAAGAATGAATTTGATCGAATCAAGAACTAAATGAAACTCATCAATACTAAATATGTCTCATGATTCTAGTGTGATCATATCATGGACTCAGTTAATCCCATCACCCTGGAAAAAACATTACAAAACATATTAATAATCTAATAATAATGAATCAAGAAGTGTGATAAAATTAATTGAACAAGTAATAATATAACCCTCCAAACTAACTGATAAATCATCTGGTAACTCACATATACCAGATCATGCAATTAGTGCAAGGGAAATGATGAACAAATCCTCTTAAATATTCAGTGTAATAATACTACTCACATGAATCCCACATGGATATGTATGGATATTGTATAATATGCCAATCTTGATCCTTTTTCCCTATATGGAGGATACTGTGCACCTATAGAATCTTCATTAGTTTCACTAGAATAGGATATATATGTCCAAACTATCTCATGACCATATCAGGTTGGTTCCACTCAACTATTTGAAAACGGGTCAATGGCACCATGGCAGTAAAATGATATTGCACCATCATTAAATAATCGGGAAGATTTCCTAATATCTCACCTATATATGGAATCCAATTATTATGAAAAAATAAATAATTTTTATTAGTCATTAAACAAATAAGACAAAATTATATGAACAATGATTCATGAATACCTTGTCAATGAAAAAATGATCAAATTGAAGATGATAATATGAAATGGAATGCGTAAGGCTATATATATATATATGTCTTAGAGGGGATCTACCTATTAATATCTAACAAAAAATTTCATTAACTATCTAACTAGTATATAAGATTGGAAACAAGTGTGTTTAAAACTTTAAATGTACCATTGAGAAAATGATCTAGAAATAAAGCATCGAGTGGTAACTTGGAGACAAACTGGGGTGCAAGTGTTGGGAATTGTATACATGCACACACCTGTAATAACAAACAACAACCACCTATCTCCTTCAAATCCATGCATGATACCATCTATAACTCTCTATATTTCATGACTCGTCCCCCATGGCCCATGTCGTGACTAACCCCAAGCCCACCTTCCATAGGCCAGGGGCTAGCGACTAGCACTAAGGCATATTCCCTAAAACTGGGAATGAATTTCCTTTATAACCTTCAAGAAGATGTAACCAAGCACATAGAAAGATATGAAACACCAAGTAAAACTGTATAACAAAATAGTACTGAAATTAAAATGGTTTGGAATACAAGCCCAACAGTAAAGTACAAGAAACTGAAAGTACAAGGACAACTGAAGAGAAAGGAAAAAAACTACGGGATCATCCTCCGCGGATCCTACCTGAAGGGTAGGTACAGATCGCCTCCTTGACACTCCACTTCTATTCATCTCCTCTGCATATCTACATGCAATATGGTCCATCTCCAGGTACCATCCAGTCTTGGTACTCTTAACCTCAGTCAGCACTGCCCGTCGTCTGCATCTAACACAATAAGGACCGAGCATAACCCGTGCAGGGGTGAGTATAATGATACTCAGTCGGGACCCCGAGACCCTCAAGGTATCAAACAATCCACCAAGGATAAACAACAAAGTAAAAAATTAACAGATAACCCTAATTAGGTATATTCCCATACATATACCTAAGTTATCTAGTGATCCATCTCAATCATGGGGAAAACATAGAAAAAATAACTCTGCTCAACCAGGATTTTATTCTAGGGGTAGTATCAAGTAACAACCCCAATCACATTGTCGAAACCTCGGCTTCTAGAGAACCCCTTATTTAACTAGTATAGTGGGCCTTCCGCGACACCAAGCATGCTTTCCACTAACCGTTGACTACAGAGGTACTCCTCCTGTCGAGTACCGTGGATCTGCCTCGTCACCAAGAGTGCTCCCCACTGTGGGTATGCCACATCAACAAACATGATCCCCCTCATACCTTGCAGACGTACTCCTCCTATTGAGTACCGTGGGTCTGCAGAAACACCAAGGTGCTCCCCACTATGGGTCTTCCGCAACACCAAGGCACTCCCCACTTGCCTAGTAGAGTCACTCCGAGTCAAAATGGTCAGCAGTCGTCAGGTCTCAGCCAGCTACTAGGTCTCTGCACTACGCTCCCTCATCATTGGGAGGATCCTTTCCACAAACTACTGTTCTATGCTCCAACTATCATGAAGTCCCACAAAGAAGTACTTCAAAGCTCCGCCATGTTAAAGAGGTCTCAATGCAACAGACCGTGCGTCAAACGGACGCTCGGTCTGTGAGTTATTAGCCTTTTAGTCCTGGAGGCCCAATTAGATTTGTGCTTGATCCAACCTGACTGTACCTCAATTATACCAAAAACTCTAGTATGGTATACTAAAAAGGACCATCTCACACCAAGAATTCCAGTGCCGCTGACGGTTCTTCAAACGGGCGTCTGATGCCAAAGATATGGCCGAAGGAGCATAAGTGGATCATAATGGTCCTGGGTCCGGTCCGACCTAGACTGACCCAATCTAGGCCTACCTGGTTCGGGTTGACCCAAAATGACCCGTTGGGTCTGTCCCGACCCATTCGGCAGGCCAGCCCGTTGGGTTTGGCTCGGCCCGCTGGGCCCAGCCCAGCAGGCTGCGAGGGGCTGCGGAGAGCCATGAGGGCACGGACCAGCCGCGGGTTGGCGCGAAGGTGGTTCAACCTAGAGGGCCCTACTTGGGTAGCTCAGCCTGAGGTGCAGGGCCAGTTCGGCCTAAAGGACTTTAGGGGCACGACTCGAGGCGGCTTGGCCCGGGGCCTAGGGTTGCGTGGGCGGGGCCGGTTCGGCCAGCGGGTGGCATGACAGGGGCCGGTTCGGCCGGGTGGCCGAAGCGGCTGGGGAGGCTACACCAGCAGATAGAACGACCAGAGCCGCTCAACTGGGAGGTTGGGGTGGTAGAGTTGCGTGAGGCTGGGGCATGACACAACTTGGGGCCGGTTCGGCCGGCGGCAGCGCGAGGTCGATTCAACTGGGAGGGTGGGGTGGCCGGGGTGGGGCGCGGCTCTGGGCCGGTTCGACTGGCAGCAGCGTGGGGCTAGTTCGGCTGAGAGCCTAGGGCTGGTTCGGCCAGGAGGTCGGGGCACCATGCAGGCGGCGCTGGTCACGGAGTCCGCGGGGTGTGGTGTCGTTTCCTTCGTCGCCTTCGTCGCCTTCATCACCATCCTCCGTTTTGAAGAACACCGCAAATCAACACATGGGTTACGGAGAGGACGGGCCATGTTACTTTGGTCTGCACTCTCTGCCTTAGAGTGGTAGCAAGAGGTTCACAATAAAAAAGCACATCAAACCCTCCTACAAATATTCTTCCCAACCTGCAAAAGAAAATAAGGTTTTGTACTTGTAAAGTGATAGTGAAACAACATTAAACCCCTACCTTGTTCATTTTTGGTTGACGTTGGCGTGCGAAGGCAGAAGTCGATGCATTGTAGACAAACATGTCCTATGTCGAAGGAAGTTCCGAGTAAGAAGGTTGAAGTCGGGGTTGATCTTCGTAGTCAAAGGCGTTCCTCCTCAGCATTCTTTGTTGGTGGAGCATTCTTCGTCGGTGGATCATTCTTCTTTGGGAGCTTTCTCCAGAGTTCCTCCTCTCCCCAAATCCACCCAAAATTAAAAGGCATCCCAAGATAATAGATTATAATATCTATTAAGTCATTGGAATAATATTCCAAATGGTTTAATATGTTAAGGGGAGTTGGCACAATTAAAAGGTGCATTGGAACAATTAAAATTGTGGAGGTGTTGAAGATGCTCCCCCCACATTTATTAGGGAGTTGAGGGTTTCTACCAATTAAAAGGGGGGTTTCAAGGGGGTTTAATATTGTGTGGTCCCCACCACCATAACCTCACATTAGATGTTATGGTTTGGGTGGTCCCCACCACCATAACTTCTCATGGGAGGTTAAGGTCTGGTGGTCCCCACTTCGAAATTCTACATGGAGGTTTAGTTCCGATAGACCCCACCTCCCAACACCCACATGGGTGTTGAAAATAAAAATAAAAATTTTACACACTTTTATTTTTATTTTATTCTTACATGAAAAACCCAAAAACTATCTTTTACTCTTGACCCACTACTGTCGAAGTGAAAGTCTCCCTAAGTAAATACCAGTGCTGCGAGTTCAATGGTGCCCTCAGATATCAATTCCGAGCACCCGTTCATAATTTAGAAAAACCCACTCGCATGTTTATTGAACTTACCTAAACAAAACTTTAGAAATTGATTCCGGGCACACCGGGCCTCGGAATCATGCACCGTAAATTTTCACGGACTCGTAAAATTCTCATATATTTAAAAGTATTACATGGAAATTTTGGGTCTTTACACTATATATATACGTGAGACAGGTTGAATCCCAACTATACCACTCAACATGCTATAAATCTCAATGCAGAGGTAAGTGCATCATATAAACATAAAATCCATAGTGATCTGAAAATAATGTATCTCTAATCAATCGTAAAATTTATGCTCATGCATATATATTCAATATCACCTCATTAGTATCTAGATTAATGGTACTGAAATGAGTGTCTAACCTAGACATCCATACCTCCCTCCTCTAAGGGTCTCTGGCATGTCTCATAATGTTAAGTTCAAATATTTGTGTAAAAAATAATCCTAGCTATATATTATTGGAATAGTAACAACATCTCTATCCATAGGAAAATTAATAACATAGATACATCTTGTAATGTAATTTTCATCTCCCGCTAAGGCATTTGAAATATATGTATCTCTAGTCTCTATCACTAAACCAAACAAATGAGTAAACTATAAATGGCTATATACCCACATATTCTCAAACCATAGAACCCATACTAACACGTATAAGTTATCACAGGATCTGGTAGGATCTCAAGGTGAAAGTGATGACCCCAATAGAATTTCAGTAAGATATCTTCACCAAAATCCCATAAAAACTATGATATGTGCTCACTTTCTGTGTTAAGAAGATATGGATCTTTAGGGCCTTGATGTAGCTGTGCAGATTACATCTATGTAAATTTCAAAACAAATTATATACATATAAATATATTAAATATTTATTATATTGAGTGGAACAAAAATTAAGAAATGAGAAATTCATCATCTAATAAACCTTTATACATGGAAAGTAAAATGATTTCAATAATCGACCCATTTACAAAAAAAATAAAGTACGACATGATGATAAACCCTCCAATAAATTTTTCTAAGTAAACTATTAGTATAATTGTTAGGGATGAAGCCTCATTTTATTATTTAAAGCAATGAAATCTTTAAACTGGGTAGAGGTAGACTCATTACATAGCCCGAAGGCCCAAGGCCATGTAGCCTAAATACTAGGCTTGAAAGCCCATTTTGTTTTCCAAAAGGACCCCATAGTGAATAGTACTACTATAGTACCAAGGCTCCTATAATACCTACAATAGTAACGCCACTTATAAAGTGCCTCCGCCGCTACAGCTTCACCACCGTTACAGTCTTCCACAGCTACAGTACTACTACATTGCCCTACTATAGTGCTTCTACAGTAACTCGAAAATTAGTCCCTGCTAGGATTTGATCCTGGGTGCTTTCCCTATATGTTCAACTTCATTGAACATCCCATTATCTTGAGGCCAGTCCATTTTTTTCTCATATGTGTGGAATTTGGACGACCTTTTCCACACAACTATGGTTGACTTAGAATAAAAATTGGATAAAGGAGAGGGTCATTTAATATTGATACATCTCCAATTCGGTTCCTATTTATGTTTTATCAATTACAAAACATGTTGAGTCGATACAATAGATGGACATAGCTCTCCCATGAGAGGAGATGATGAGCAAATCCTTCAATTACAAGTGAAGAAGGCATCTTGTATTCTTAAAAGTAACCACATTCACAGGTATAGTTATTAATAAAAAAGACATAACATGACCATCCAAAACCACTTCGACATTAACCCGACTTCCTATCCTATGAAAATGGTGCACCTAATATGACGTAGCATGAGTCTAATTAACCTAGATAAACTTTTTAAAACTTTTCAAGTAATGATGGACCTGAAATAGTTATTCCTAGAAATCTTCTAATATGTTTACAAAGTATTTGAAGCATCTCAAAAATGTATGATAAACAATACCTGTGATTGGTAATTTTTTAACACCCATGAATACACTATTAATGCATTAAAAAATGTTTGTTTTTCATATTCCCATATCTCTTCCATTCATTAAATGTCAACAAAAATGTTTTCATCAAGATGCGCATCATGTACTTGTATACATCATCATTTACTATTCTTATTTCTTCCATTTTTGAAAGAAAAAAATGCTTTTTTCATTCATATATTTTGAATGCATATGATAAACATTTAAAAAGTGAAATTGATATAAAATATTAATATTTAATGACTGTGTATAAAATGTGATCCAATACCTAATTTTATGACTAATTTATCCACACTATTATTATAAAAATTTGTCCATACATTTCTATAAATATGTCACACACAATAATGATGGTATACATGTGGGGGTAACTAACCAGGATCCTCGACATTCACTAATTCATTGATAACATGATTAAGATATTAGATAAGGAATATCCAATTCTTATCGGTGACATGAACACATAGAAAAATAGAAACCAACTCCAAGAGTCTATATTCTCCTTCTCTACTATTGCAAATTCTAGTGGTATCAGTCTTCTATTTCAATATTGAGTGGCAGCAATCAAGAGATGTCCATTATACATTCTATATAGAAAACATCCATCCAATTGTATGAATTGTTTTTAGTGTGGGAATGGTGTGTTTCATTGAATGAATTCCTAGAATATACGAAACAATTTGACTTATTCTACAAATATGCGATTGTTAACCTCATTCTCCACTATTTCAAATCGATAAACAACCTGGGAAATCTGAACCAATCACTCGATCCAATATAGAAATAGCTAAAATTTCATTTCCCAATAACCATAAACCTTCTCATTAACTTTCTTCTTTGTAATTAATTCCATCTAATATGATATTTTGTATCTAGACTCACTCTCTAGGCATTATTGTATTAACTCAACACAAACATATGGATTAACTCTGATCATTCTAATAATAATAGGGCATATGAATATAAAGTGAAAGTGTATTTTATTTTAAGTCATCCTAGTATTCAAACAAGTGTTTGGTCCAAATTGTTTTCTAATTTTACACCAAGTTGAATTTATGACAAGGGTAGCTCGCAATCACATATTTCACGTGTCACCAAACTGTAGACATTTTATAGAAAATATCGATCATGCATACTCATCTAAAAGATAAATATAATTTCTTTTTTTCATGGAATTTTTTATAACAATTTATATTGCCTCTTTTCTCTAAAATTTTCCTCTAATAGGAAATTCATCACCATTCCTTCCAATATTAATTTGTTGGAAAATACCAAGGAACTTGCTTATTGATGTCACTCTATCCCAATCAAACTCAAGAACCACTGGTGGAATATACTGTGAGGTTTTTACTAACCATGTTTGTTGTATTTCTAGATCATTGGGTGTTATCATCTCATATTTTCAGTCAGATATATCCTCATCCCCCAAATGGTCATCATAGACATCATTGATCCCACACATATGTGGATTGGTTACAAAAACTAATCTCATAAGAACATCTACATATACTTTCATCTGAAATATTTTTTTACACTACATGTATTTTCTTCACTTGATCCACCTGGAACAACCAGCTCATATTTGAACATACCCCCCTTAGAAAATCCAGCGTTGTTGGATATGTGTTTTTCAATTTGAATGGTATCTTCAGTTGTACTAACATCAATATACAATTCCATCACACTAATCCTTCCATGATCTTAGTATATATCTTAAGTAAGCCTCAAATATTCATCATAGTCCAAATGATGATTCATCTAAAATATATTATCTTGAGTTTCAGTAAATATATAAATAACATATGATAAACACTATTTCCCAACAAGATTCAATGAATCGTGAATTTTACTATTAACTGTATTCATCATATCACATCTAGTAAGATTTACTAATCCTACATGACCACCAATATACAATATCCCATGTTCATCGTATATTATTTCACCACCATGATATACAAATGCACGTAGTTGATAGGCTATAAATTTGAAACTGTTATTTGAAAATAAATATCAAGTCAAATATATACACCAACGTTTCTTCAGATAAATCCTAAACCCTCAAAATTAAACCTTTATTATTTTGATTATAATCCCTATGAGAACATATGAAAGTGATAGTGATAATGGATTGTCATGATTTGACAAATAATGGTATATTAATATATTAAATACTAATAAATGATATTTTATTTACAATGTGATATTATATTAATATTTATACGTAAGTTTATTTTACAGAATACAATAATATATATATATATATATAGTATACAATTGAAATTCTAAAAAAATTAATTTCACTAACTTAATATATTAACTTAAAATTAACTGAATAATTCATATATATATATATATATATTTAAATGAAATAGTGTATTAATTAAAAAATTACTAATTAATCAATAATATATTTTATACAATCTAATAATATATATATATTTATTATGATACAACTATATAATAATAATGTATTGTTTGATTGTTATAATAATATATTATTTTATATTACAATATTAATTACAATGCAATATTATATTATATTATACATCATACATTATAATAATATATTAATTTCAAAATCACAAATTAATTTACTAATATATTTTGTACAATTAAAAAATATATATACACATGCATAATAGAATGAAATAATTCCTCTAAAAATATTCATGAATATTTATATAAATATATTACAACATAATAAATAACAAATGAAAGTTAATTAAATAATTACCAATTAAATTTATAAGTATATAAAAATTTCACTTTCATTTTTAAAAAAATAATAACTAATAATCAAATCTCAAATTGAAGTAATGATTTACTATTTTTATCAATTGAAATTAAATACAGAAAAGTAAATTTCACTAACTCAAAATATAAACATACAATTGACTCACTATTTATTATATTTTATTTAAAATGAAATAATATATTAGTTACATAATTTCTAATTAACTATGAAAAAATATATATCATACAAAGTTCAATATCATTTATATTTATTATAATAATAAATTAATATATAATCTACAATCCAATCAATATATTAACTTTAAAATTACTCATCAATTTATTAAATCATTAATTGAAAAAAATATATAAAAAATAAAATTATATAATTCTTATACAAGAAGAATAATGTCACGTTATACAATTATAAACTAAATAATATATCACATTAAAAAAATTATTGAATACTAATATAAAATTTATAGTAAATATTATTTTTAGTAAATACAAAAAATATTATAATTAAAATTTAAAATTTAAAAGTTCTTTTTATATTGGATCTTCATGAAGGATATGGGAACTATGAAGCAGGGGTTTCTATGGGGATCATTAGGTTTGAGAGGTTGGTGTTCCTTCATGAAGTATATGTGAACGATGATTCAATGGCTCATGAGGGAGGGTTTTTTCATAGGGGTTATAAAGGAGGGGTTCATCACCGGGTGTCATAAGGGCAGGGTTCGTCATAGGGGAGTCATCAACCGTTGAAAAGAACTAGATCCTTGCTTTATTGGGAAGAAGATCTCGATTTGACTAACTTCAGCGATCTTGGATCACAGGTTGTGTAAAATGGTTCTGGATAACCATATCTATGCTTCACTGGAAGTGAGATCTAGATTCAAGAGTTCCAAACCAAAATCTTAATTTCAGAATGAGTTTTGTGCAGAACGATGAAAAAAGGGTGTCGATGGGTGGGTCACTGACTAAGTAATGAAGATCATGGTTCACATGTTATTTATATTTGAATAGAAGGTTCTCAATCCTAGAGCACTTTCTAATTTATTTTTTCAAATAAAGAACATTTCTCTAATGCACCTTTAATATGATTTATTTATAAAAGGTGCTTTCCTAGAAAGAATTTTTTTTAAAACAATGCTTGGAAGGAACCTTTCTAGATATCACTTTCTTAAAGATAAATTTTAATAGGGCATATATAAGGAAATATCCTTCTGAATAAAAAGTTACAAGAAGGAATTTTACGAGGAGGTGATCATTGTTTTCCACTAATTTAAAAATGAATCCTTATATTTGGAATTAGTTGGGATTTTATGTTATTTAGCTAATATTTTGTATATTATTATTATTTATGGAAAAGGATTTCTCATTATGTAAAGGGGAACATCGGTATGTTGATATCTATTCGAACTTCATACAGGTTCTTGTATTAGAACTAGATGATGTAATAAGATTTTTTCTTTTTTGGTTTTCATTATTACTATCATGTTGATTTTCCTACCTTTTATGTATTTGTGTGGTATTATTCCATATAAAAAGTTGTGTTTCTAGCTCCACAAGACATATTTCATCACTTCCACCCAGTCTTGATAGATCTGATCCACATATAGTTTCTACGGTCATTTATTAGTTTTGTTTCTGGTAACCTCTATGTTTTCTTTCAATCGTAATAATGTCTTTTAGTGGTGTTCTTTCCAATCCACTGTGGACTGATGCCTATCACATCATTGGGTTCTCTAATTTTCATGAACTATTCAACTTGAATTCTCTTTCCCCTACTATTCCATTTTAATATATTTTCCTATACAAATATTGAACTCAATACCTAGATTAGTGGACCTTAGCTATGGAATAAGGACTACCATATTGTCATAACCCCAAACTTATTATAAACCTCTTCTGTCATCACTTACACATCTCTGGAGGCCAATGGATAGAGGGGTGACAATGCCTTCTTATAGAAATTTTTGAATAAGGCATGAGGGCCCCTCATTCCCTCTACTTAAATCAAAGTAAAAAAAATATTTTTTCATAAATTAATTATATATAATTAATTACTAGTAATTATTAATTATGGTTTATATTTAATTATGTGTAAATAAATAAATAATAGAAAAAAATTATCATTTTTTAATTTATTAATATATATATACACCAAGATAAATAATTATTTAGAAAGGAATATTAATAATAATTTAAAAATAAGCAATGGTAATAATTTTTTATATATTATTATAGTAATAAATTTGGAATTTTAAAAATAAATATAAATTATAGAAAATCTAAAATTCTAATAATTATTGGAAACTAATTATTTATAAATAATTTCCATGAATTATAAATAATTAATTATTAATTATTTAAAATTATTATTAATAATTATCACTTAATAAATCATTAATAAATTATTTGTTAATTACAACCTAAGCAATATATATTTATTAATAAATATTATTAGATAATTAATAAATTTTATTATTATTAAATAGATAAATTCATTAATGCTTATTATAAAGGCATACTAAATATTTTTTTTGATTTTATTATTAATTAGTTTAATTTATTTACTAATTACTAATTATTGTGCTTCTAAAATTAATTATATTTAATTATTTACTATGGAAAATCACTTTTTCCCATTAGGATGAGAGGTTTCAAAGGAAAATAACTCAAGTGACAGAGAAGTGAAGGGTGCCAAGGATCACATACGTTGACCTAAGTATTCCCAGTGAAGGCCTGACCTGCGCACCTGGCATCATCGCGCAAGACCCAACTATGCACCCAGAAGTATCACAGATGCCTAACCTGCATGACCTAACAAGCCCAACCATCCCTTCACAGAGGACACAAATTCACGAGTGACCTGCATGGAATGACTAGTTTTCATAGAGAGTTGATATTGCTTATAAAAAAGGATCCTTGGCCTCCCCATTTGAGATGACTAGAAAATCAGAAGAAAACATGAAGCTCTGATCACTCTTGTCTTTCTCCCAGAAACTCAAAAAACTTCCAGGTATCTCTACAAAACACAAATGAAGAGTAAATCAATAAGGGTTGTGGAAACAAAGTCCCTTATATGTAAAAAACACAAAAGGATTCTGTGAGGATCCACTCACCCTGAGTCCATGTTCACTAGGGTGAAGGGGCCTTTCGTATCTCAAAACAAGAGAAATACCTATCCAAATACACCTTAGGAGACCCTTGCAGCCTAGAGAAAATCTGTTTCTAGGTTTAGTTTTCTAGGTGGTCCATCACCTGATAGAGCATCTCTATATCATCTAGGTACATCCTACAAGATTCATTATCCTCTTAACTCATCCATACTAGGGTGAAGCCAACCTATCTCACCCAGGTACAACTTGCACATGAAACTCCTCTAACTCACTCAGGCTTACCTTGTATATTCAACTCTTTGTTCCCCCTTTCATTCTTCCAATGAGAGGGAACATCTTTCCTTGGATCCCCTATCTGAGGGGTACTAGACCAAAACCTACCTTGAATCCTCTCGATTTATATGATCAGAGAACAACGAACACTAGTGTTCCCTCCCAATTATAAATTCCCATGGAAAAAGAAGTTCATATTGTTAACCTATATAATAAGGAGGATCCTCAGAATGTTTCAAATCATAAATTATGATTGTAACAAGGATCATATCCTTATGTATGGTGGTATTAGTCTCCTCAGGATGATCAGCTACATATTTATCACAAAATGTTATAAGACTTGGGTTATATCCATATGGATACATTATCCCAGACTCTCAGTGTCCAAAAAATGAGAGGAATGGGAATATCTAATCCTTTTCTCTTCTATATATTCTCCCTCGTTCACTATCAAACAAAGGAGATTTTATGTTTTTTCTTGAAATTGTACTTCCTCTTATTTCTCACACCAATAATGACTCACACAGGCATAGATTTTAGGGACGATCATTATATCCACAATATGAATTCCCTATCTTAGTAGATAGTCCTTTTCTAGATCTTCCACTTTCCTCGACCTTAGTCCTCCTCCATAGGTGTAAGCCTAAAAAATTCAAACTATGGGATATTCATTTCCTTTCAAAATAGGATACATATGAATCCCCTCTATGGTTGATAACCAAACCCCAAATTCACCCTAATATTCTATATTCTATATTATTTGTAGGTTTATGTCCAAACATGGAGTTTATATCCCTTCCAGGTCCCTAATTCTACTTTGTATTTAGTCCCACACTTTCGTTTTATACGAACCTTTCACCTATACATCCTTACCGCATGATGTTAAACAATATGGTTTGGTCCACATCAAATGAACTTAGAAGGTATTATGTGTCCTACTAAGTGGAGTTGAACTTTGTGGGTTCTAATTCATTTCACAAGGATACATAAGAATCCCTTCTTAGGTGTATTATATTGACATCAAAATAACTCACGTCTTCCAAGATGCTGATAAATTGTAGAGTTCCCCATTATGTGGCAGAAAACCAAAATCTTAATAATAAATGACATAAGAATATCTAATCCATATAAATAATACCACTTATAGAGAACCTAATATACATACAGATAATTCAAAAATATATATATTCTAATAATCAACTATCAATTTAAGGGTGACCCATTTTATATTTGGGATTTAATATATGATTCATCAATATGTATTAAATATATAAGAATGTCCTAAAGTAGGAAATAATTCCACCCTAAAAGGGTGTGATGATTCCAACCATCCATTATATTGACCAATGTGATCCCCCTATCTATATTTGAATCATTCCCCAAAGAACACCTGCCTTAGAAAAGTAGGTTTGGGAGACATCATGAATAAAGGAACCGTTGGAAGTTATTGGTTCCATGAATAAACCAAATTGGAAATCATCCAGAAAGGAAATGAGAATAAAAAGGGTGTGTTTTCCATGAATGGTCATTCCACCACTACCAAGAAATTCCAATCAGGGCCAACTTTTTTATTAAACGAAACAAACCTATATTTTAGTTGAAATAAAAATGGTGAACTCGATGTGAATCCTTAACAAAATTGAATTTTTCACCCACATGTTAGGCCCCTTTAACAATAGAATCAATCCAACCATTGATATAAAAACAATCAATTATGCATGTGTTCATTTATTTAGATTATGCATTGATAGGGTATTGTTGTATTTTTGTCATGTATTTTAGGAACATTAATGAAGAATATCTTCTATCCAAATGGATTCATACAAGTTTAAGAATACATATAACTTAGCCATTTCATAAGAGGTGTCCTTATCCAATAGAAAGTGGCTTTCACCAACCCAATGCCTTGAACACCGTGTATCAAACACGTTGATTTGAGAGTACCACTTTAATGGTACTATACCGACTCTAGAAGCTTCACCAAAATCCCTCCCACTCATGAATTCTAACAAACCATCCAATTAATAACGACTGGTGGCCCATAAGTACATCACTCCCATCATCGTTTCAAACCATTTTGAGGTCTTTCCCTGAAACACAACAATAGATCCCTCTCTAATATTAGAGATGTTAATCATGAGGTCACCAACAATCTCATCATCATAAACTAGGGTTCCTTCCAAGGGAATCATTATAGAAATATATACCATAAATTATGCATTAAAGGAACTGCTCGGCATGATTTGGACCCCCCACCACATGCTCTAGATCAGGTTGTTTAGTCCTGAGCATCTAAGGTAACCTGTCGAGGGTGGTAATAAAAAGATGGGGATGGGCTACATACTTTTCCCCACTGAATAATATCCCCAAAAAAACATGGTGGAAAATTATGAGAAGAGGTAAATAGCTACTCATGTACATCAATTATGCCATCATGATCAGACAAAACTTTGAGAAACTAGCTAGAAATTCTTGATAAAAAAATAGGGGTAGTCGCATATCTCCACCCCATACACGAGGGATAACAATATACACCGAAATGAAATTGAGGAAAATATTAGGCCTATTATATCCCTATTCCAAACATAGAATGGGAATATATATCATTCCTTCCACCAATGTCACTCAAATTATCCTTAAAATGATGAAAAGTAAAGCCAAAATCCCTACCCACATCCTAAAAACCTGCTAAGATAAAATAACAGTTGATAAAGTGGAGGAAGAGTGGATGAAAAAATCTATCATTTCAATTAGGGTTAATATTAAATAGGACATGGAGGACACTCTAGAGTAGATTCATGTCCCTTCTCTCATCTAGTGGGGTCTTGAGGGAAAAAAACCTATGATAAATGGACAATTAGATCTAGCCCATATCCTCATTCCAATTGGAGGTCATTGGTCTATCCTATTTTCCACTCTAGGATAAGAATATATCCATGATGAGTCTCTATAATTCTATAAGACAATTCCTTCAACAAAATAGGAGCCTCTAAAATAGGCCCCATATATGAAAGATGTTATCCATAGACAGTGGCCCCAATCACCCAAAAAGAAAAATCCAAAAAGAAGCCTCACCAAAGGTGATTGGAAAATTAATATTCATTCAACACTCCTACACTTCTCAATGCTATAATTTATTAATCCCTCATACATTTATATATGGGATATTATGATCCTACACATATGTTACCACATTATGAAGATAATAGTTATAGTTATGAAGGTCTTACCCACAACTTTACTGCCAGCTATTCCAAAGGTCCACTCCATAAATCTTAACATGATGGTTTACTTAATATCCCTGATTTGATTGATCACGAGATCCTATATCCTATTGAATACCAAAGAAAACATCCTCATGGTAAGAAGATCAAACCATAAGAAGTCCCTCCCCTTACTATCATTCACCCTAAAGGTTATCCCTAGGATATATGCTATAGAAATTCTTCTTATAGTTGGATGTCAAACCATGATGGAATTTTTTTCCAAGGTCCTCCCTCATAGTGACACTTCATTTCATCAACAAGGCCATATTGTAGAATCAACTATGAGAAATCCCTCTCATGACAGTCATGGGAAAATGAAGAATATCATGCATGATGCCTCATTATTGAAACGTGGCATTCTTTCTCAACCAAAATACAACCCAAGGTAAAAGAAATTCTCTAAAACACCGCGTGATCATTTTACTTCTAATGTAAAAGGGTAAATACCTATAACCATTATATTTACAATAAAATATTAGGGAAATTTAAACTTTGGTTTCATCAAATTAATAGATCTATTGAAAATGAAGAAGAATACATATTTCTCATGAGGAGATAGTTGGAAAAAGATTATACAAAATTCATGTTCTCGATTTTATATTCTCCCCAATACAAATTATAGAGGTACTATTTGAATAATTAATGTATGAAATATTTATAAAACATTGGAGGACTCTTTATCATATGAAAATGTAGTTCTTTCCATACCAAGGGCATCCAAACCATGTTATGGTATTAGAATAACTTCATTGCCAAATTGGAATTATAGCCCTTCCGGCATCATGACTCCCAAATTTTGGATAAAATGGAAGTATACTCAACTTTCATGACTAAATTAAATACAAAAATTACATAGGTTGATCATTGATTACCCACTAGTGTCCATATCTGGTGTTGGAAAAAACAAGAATCTTTTCCTTTCAACTCACTCCCTAATCAAAAAAATCCACCAGAAGTGTAATCATGCAATGTTATTACTCAAATACAACTCTTAAATGCGAGCCTTGCTTATGAAAGATGGTGGGATGAGGAATAATAAGTCGTGAGCATGTTTCAAAGATGTCAGTCCATAAAAGAGAGATCCATCAAAAGACTCTTGCATCAGGAATATGAGAACATTGAGAAAGACTCCAACTTAAGGGAAGCTAATAATCAGACCACGCCAATATATATGGAAGGAAGTAGATTGTAGGTAGAAAACATAGAACATTTGAATCATTCTCAAATGAGAATGTGAAAGATAAAGAGACCCACTATGATAGTATAATCAATAATAATACAGCAGAAACCACATGCTTCATGGTTGGTAGATTTTTTAACACAACCTTTGAGGATTAAAAACCAAACTCTAAAGGATTTAAAAATGGAACATAAGCATCCCCATCCCATAGGTATTGTTTTTTTACCTCAACCTCATCTCCAATTAAAATCAGTTTTCCCCATTTACGAGAATCGCTTGAAAATAAATCCCCATAGTTTGTCCTATCTCATGACTCGGTTCCCTCATCTAGAGGATTTATGATGAAGTTGTGTTGTTATTCCCTTTAAGTCATAATTTTACAAGAAGCTTCAAAGGTATCACATAGGGGAGGGGAGAGGTTTTTTAAAAAATTGCAAAAAAACTGATTTATTAAGCGTACAACTACCCCTAGATATCACAGTGCCTTCAATAGAAGACTTGGATCCAACAATATTTATCATCATTATATTTCCAATACAATGCCTACAATGAATTATATGTTAGTGAAAGTCATTGATACTAATATTGAATATTCCTTAGAGGAAGATGAAAATGTGGAGGAGTTAGAAGAAAATGTTTCTATTTGAAATAGTATAAACACCAGGATTATTAAAGAGGATGTGCATAATAGAAACCATTGACTTACCTTGAACTTTGTGGTTCCCTCAACTACTCCAGTAAAAATACCTTAGTGAGAATATACCAAGTAAATACGTAAAGTTGTTCCATAACTCACCCACCACCAAAAGTGGTTGAACCCCTCACTATTGGGAAAAAATTATCAGCTAGAGGAGGAGATGAATGAGTTAATAAAACTCAATATAGGATTTCCCTAAGGTAACATCCCAATTGAATATGTTCAATAAATAAGGATACATATCAAAATCCTAGATAATGTACCTTATTAGTGAGGGTTCTTCGTAGAAACCAAAATTGAGTCAGATCACACACATTACTTAGGGTTCTGACAACCAATATATTTTGTTCCCATGGTAGAAATATATCATGAGTTACCTCTATTAGGTCCATAAACTATGCTTGGTCAGACACATCCCCATAGCCCTTCCCCTATAGGTTATCCACCCTGTGTAGAAGTGGATACATTATAACAATCTCTGCCTATTGTTTCTCCTATTCAATATCAGGTTTATCAAGACATACCCCATGGTCTTATCTATAATATTGATTCCTTGGTAGTTCTATTTGAAGCTATGTAGGAATGAAAAGACCAATATTTCTAGAATGTTTTTCTTACCCTAAATGAGTAGATGTGACCCTTCCCCCATTAAACACTGGAAGCCCTAAATTTCTAATATTTAATGGTTCTGGGGACTTAGAAAAACATGTTACTCATTTTGTATCCCACTGAAATCCCATAAAGGGAACCCCTATACAACATGAAGTAATAAAACACAGTTGATTCATTCAATCACAACAAGTGCTCGCCTTTATATGGTTTACTAGTTTTCTGGCATGGTTAATCAGGGGATGGAAATATTTCTATGAATAGTTTCTCTTTTAATTTTTCTCAACTCTACAGAAGACATCAATCCTCAGTCTCTCAAACTGAAAATAGTGATTAAATTAAAGGGTATTATATTTCATTAATAGGATGAAAAGTTTGACTTACTCACTAAATGTAAAACTTCCCCAAGAATATGTTTTCTCCTTTCTATTTTTAGAATATTCATGAAAAGTTGTGAACACCACTCATCCATGTGAAATTTACATTAATGTTTTTGGATCTTGCCACAATTTTTCAAATATTAGAAGATTCCTTCTTGCAAACCATGGATAATTTTTGAATAATTTCATCATTTTAAGGTAATATAATATGGAATATAGATGATACTAATTTAATTCTTATACCAACCCATTCTCTAGATCTAGATCTGACTCCCACACCATATCGTGTAATATCAACACCCAAGCATTAGAAATAATTCCCACCTTGTTTTGGCTAGCAGAAGGGATATAGAGAAAACTAGTTTGATGGATGGATTAATAATACTTATTCGTTCCAAGATGTGAATGTCCCTGGATACAACATAAAATATTTGGAGAACAACTTACTCAATTTTCCAAATCCCAAGAGGTCCAATTAGGTTGGTCTCTATGATCTTCCAAACTATTTCACCTTTCTCCAAACACTGGGTCACACTATCTAGAACTGATTTTTTTTCATATAAATCTAGAAAAATACAGTGGACACTAGGAAAGTTATGTTGGGAAAACTGCTATAAAAAGTGGAATGTGTTTCCACTTCCATCACAGAGTAACTAGTTGAGTGTAGAAAAGTTTTTATCATTGGTACATAGAATTTGAATGATCGGATGACCTGTAAGACAATAAATTAAACTCATGTTATCCTCAAGGTGTGGTTAAAACAACCAAATGTACCCAAAATTTCTCTTTTAGCATGAAAAACCTCTTCGATACCCAATTCTCCCAGAACTGGTCCTCCAACAATAAGTGAAATCCAAGAAGAAAAAATAATGTACAAATAATGAGCCTATACGGATGCCAAAACCATCACAGGATCTCTTATACTTTATACCTCCATACATGGGGACACATGCACTATCCCACTAAATGATACAATTATAATTAACCCACCATATATAATCCCCATAAAAAATAATTAATCTTAGACTCCATTAATTTCATTCACATAATAGATCTCTTATCTGATGTTGAGTATGTCTGCACCTGATTCGGGGATTAAGGGAAAATGCCATATGAGTTGAGGGTTTAGGGGAAATTGTAGTCCTAATATAAGTCAATACTTCGACCATGTCCTTGAAATGACTATATATGCTATCAAAACGCATGGGAGAGAACTACAACGGGCACAAAAAAAGATGGTATTTTCCCCAACAGATTCTTAGGGTATCTCTAACCTGAGAATTTGAAAAGATTGAATAGAGGAGGAATAATTGTCCAACAAACCTCAGTGAGTATTCTAACCTATTTAGGCTATCACAAAAAAGAAAAGAGAAACTTTAAACTCTGTTCTGAGGGTCGATTATCCTATATCAAGAAATTAATATCCTAGAGAACCTATGAAATAGAAACATCATGTTGGAAAGTGCATACCTTTAGTCCATTATTATGATATTTTAAAGCAACTGACTATGGTGTTGGCCAGGTTATTGATCCAAGAAACTCTATGTTTGTTGCAAGACCACTAAGAAGTACTCATACGGTTTTTGTTGTTACCTCAAGAGTTTAAATATTAGTTTTATAATGCTATGTTGTATCATGAAAGGATTAATCGTTCATAATTCCACATAATCATATCTTTTACAAATAATGAAATAGAACGTGTAATACATGGAAACATCTAATACTTATATGTTTTTGGAAATAAAATGATGTCGATATTTTATGTTATTTCATTAATAATGTCTTAGGATTCAATCTTATTCTAGTGAAAACAGTTTTTTGACTATGATACAGTGAGGCCCAATTGTCCCCCTCTTCCCTAACACTATAGGGTTTTGAAAAAATAGATCCAAATATCCTCAGTAGAATCATGAATAGATCTTATTTTGGGGACCTCATATCCATCTCAATTTTTCTCATGTTTTAGAAAGATACAACTTTAAATTTTCTTCTTGGAAGGCCTTGGTTGCATGAACATGCAGTAGTCTCTTCATCATACCACCAATTCCTCAAGCACATTATTAATTAGAAAATTGGGACTTTGTAATGGGATAATGACCCATTTCAATCATGGTAATCATAGTATATTGATGCAAGGCTCTACTCGAGATAAAGGAAACAACACATGACTAATGGTATCACTCAAGAACCTACCATGAATGATTTGGAAATGACCCCATAAAATCCCTTCAAAATGATCAGCAGATAATCTATATTTCTTATCAATAATTTTGAAAATATGAGTTCAAATTCTCGTACATATTAAATAACCATTACGATATCGGTCATGATGATTGATCCAAAAAGTACTTAAAAGGTCATGGACACTCTAAACATTGGTAAAAGCTTTGGTGAAAATGTGCCCCTTCCATCTACTAAGCTTCAATAGGTATATGAATCATAAGATGAATAAAAAATTCTAATATGACACTATGAGAGAGTGAATATACTTTCCTTTATTTTCCATCCCCCCTCTAGAGCTTCAATAAAACCCCATGTCATTATCTAGGTTGGAGGAAGCTAATTTTTCTACTGAATGACAAAATTTTGACCCCTATACTAACTATGAAAAGTTTCCTTCATCACATACTACACCTAGAGTATGGTGGAAGAGGAAGAGGAAGATGAAGAGTAAGAGGAATAGGCAGAGGCAGATGAAGAGGACCTCAAGGATGACCCTCCAGTATTCTAGGATGGTGTCTCTACCACTATTGATGAACTAAAACAAATAAATCAAGGTGCAGATGAGGACTCGTGACTAACTTTGATTAGCATAAACTTGTCTTCCAAAGAAAAAGAGGTGTATACTACCATTTTAAAGAAACACCAAGATGTGTATTCTTGGGATTATACTAAAATGTTGGGCCTCAATCCTGAGGTGTCCACTCAATACCTACATTTACTAGAAACCCACTGACATTACAAATAGTCATACATAAGGGCTCGTCCAAATCAAACTACCAAAACTGAGGTAGATGTTGAAATTTTCATCAGGTCAAACTTAATTTGAGAATAAAAATACCCAAAATGGAAAGCCAATATTCTCCCTGTTAAGAAGAAAATGGGAAAATCAAAGTTTGAATTGATTTCAAAGACCTAAACTAGAACTTTCTGAAAGATAACTTCTCAGTTCCAATAAAATAACTTATGGTTGATGAAAATACTATCTATCAAGCCCTCTACTTCATGGATGGATATTCAGGGTAAAACCAAATATATATGGACCCTAAATAAGAGTAAGAATACACTTTTCGGTCACCCAAAGGGGTATATATATTTGGTAATGCCCTATGTATTAAATAATTTAGGTTCTATATAGCAACATGCCATGAATTGAATTTGAATCCCCTTTTTAGGAAGGTCTGTCGAGTGCTATGTTGATGATCCTTTGGATAAATCATTAAATTTGTTTTAACGCCTTATAGATCTTGATATCTCCATCAATAAACACTCACAATATAGTCTAAAAATGAACCCCCTGTAATACACTTTTGGGGTTACCTCTATAAATTTTCTCATATTCTTTGTATTCCATCAGTACATCGAATTTGATACCAAGAAGACTGTGGTTGTACATTATATGTATCATCATTGAAAATTCAAATATTTGAGAGGATAACAGAAATTTATAGATTATACTCATCCCATTATATAAAACCTCACTGGAAAGTGTTTTCCATTCACCAGGTTGATGAAAACGGGGGTCACATATCAGTAGACTTCCAACTTCTAGGAATAATTTGATAGTCTCAAGAAATATATTTTGATTCCACCAGTGTTGATGTTCTTTGTCAAGGTAAAGGCTCTAATTTTTTATGTGACTTATTTAGGATTATTTTTGGTTGATTTCCATACACAAAAAATGATGTAAGGAATGAGAAGAACCTCTTTTGTCTTAGTTAAACCATTTTTAAAATTGAGACCCATTATTCTGATATCAAGAAGAGATTTCTAGAATTAATATTTGTTGTCTAGAAACAGATACACTACCTACATCACCATAAGGTCCATTTGGTTTCTTGTAATAACCCGTTCCGCGACATCCTCATCTGTCCCATGTTTACCAGACATTTGGCATGGTGTGTGGTCATTGTAGTAGTTTTACATTTAGTTTGTGCCATATAAAGCTAATATGTCATGCATTATTATATTTCATTGAAGAACAAAACAATGTAGGAAAAAATCAATATGTACTAAAATTATTGATGAATATAACTTCTATATTCAAGATATCTCCTAGATATGGGAGATATATTTTGACAACACATAAAAAAGCCCAACATGTAAGAGACTGGAAGAACCCAGGCTCAATAATGTTAGGTTTGGAGTCCTACCCATCTACCCAAAAAAGGCAGTCTAACCTTACTCATTCCTATTTTCAGAAGGTTTCACAAACAACTTGGTAGAGTATCAATCCCTCATTTTTGGGCTAGATCTGGCACCTAAAATTCCTGTGAATCACTTTAATATAAAATTTGGTTCAATATTTGGGATTATGTATATCAATAGTGTTTATGTTGTTATAATGGAAGAACTAATCCCCCTCTTTGACATTGTCTAATGACTAATGGAAGAATTACCCTCAAAACTAAAATTGGCTCTCATATCATGTTCATAGAATTATCAGGATGATGCATTAGTGAATTCAGCTACAATATTAGATGATCCAGACAGGGAAAAATAGTCATAAAATTCATGTAACACCGAATGGTGTTGCCTTTGGTTCATGTTGATGTCAAGGAAATCAATGAGGTTAATTCCATCCATGAACCAGATGGTCCTACAAAATTTTGGATAACACCCATTTTCAATTACCTTCAAAAAAGATTTATCCCACTAGAAAAATATGGAATAGATCAAACTCAATGAAAAGAAACCAACATTACTCTTTACGAAAGCCCAAATCACCAGAAATTCATCTATAAACTAAGACTCGATAGAGTCCTTCCCAGGTACATGTATGGAGAAGTCACTGGTGTTGTCATTAAAGAATTACCAAAGTTGTCTATGCTTCCTAGCATTCATGGATCAATATTTCCCATCAAATCAAGAGGCTTGGATACTTTTGGACTTCAATGACAAATGATTACACAAAATTCACAAAAAATATCATTGGTTACAAGCACATGTGAAATTTATCCATCAAAACCTTAGAGTTTATACACATTGTCTAATACTCTTGGAATTTTCCCTTATGGGGAATGGATATTGTCGGGCCACATCCACCCACTAGAGCCAAGCAGTTTAGCTACATCCTCACTATGAATGAATTTTTTCCCAAATGGTCCAAGGCTCCACCCCTCAAAGAATTAGAGGAAAAGAATATTTTCAGCTTTGGGAAATCCAAAATCATTACTATATTTTCTTTCCCTCATACAATATTTATTTAAAATTTCACCAATTTCTATTATTTTGAGTTAGAAAGGCTATATAAGTATTTTAAAATCATTTAAAACAATTCATCTTACTATTATGCGATAGTAAAGGAATAGATAGAGGCCTCGAACAAGACATTATAAAATATAATTTAGAATATATTGGATTAAGATAAAATATCATTTCCAGAAAAGCTCTTGAATGACTTGTGGGATTACCATACAACAACCCACACTTCCACACAGGAAACCCTATATTCATTGGTATATGGGATATAAATAGTTCTACACACTAAGGTCCAATTACCCTTGTTTCATGTTTCCATCTATGATCAGCCCTCCATATATGAAAAATCCCAAAAAATGGTTTAATGAATTGGAATGAATTGATGAGAAATGACTACATAAATTTAATCACATGGAAGTTCACCAAAATCATATAGTATGGACTTTTAATAACAAATTTCACCTTCACGCATTCCTCTAAGGAAAACTTGTAACAACACAAACTATTTTGAATAAAATTCTTATTATTATTTAAATGAATTAATTATTGAAAAAAAAATTCACTTATTTTGTTTTATTATATCCTATTGTGTTAAATTGATCATTAAGTATCATCACTATTAGTAATATATCCATCAAATAGTGATTACATGACTATAATAAATATATGGTTTTAACAAAACCAATTGACACAGACAAAGTAAGTGATGGCCACAACTAGTAGGATCATACCCTATGAAGCCTATTTATCAGAGCTTCTGAGGGAGATAGAATTTCTGGTCTTTTCACTAGACCAAGCCCATGTTGAGATCCAAAAACTTAAGCATCAGCAAAACCATTTATGAGATAATTTCAAGCTCATTGAGATCATGAACCAAATCATGTATTTTGAACAACCCAATGAAATCCCCACCATCACACTCCTTACCCTTAAGGTGTATTAAAGGGATATGTGTCAATACATTATAAATATGAGTTTATACATTATTTTTTTATATAACAATTAATATATTTTGATTCTATGATAGTTAGTTTGTAAATGATTTTTATTTTGATACAATAACGCACAAATTGTATTTTTGATTAATATTCAAAATAAAATAATGAATTTATAAATTAATACATTTATTAAATAAATAATATTTTAATACCAATATTAATATTAAATAATATTTAACAAATATAAATTAGCATACAATTTTTTAAGTCAAATGAAATTTTTTTAAGGATTCAAAAAAATGTTATTGTAAAAAACCCATAATTTTTAATAAATGCTAGTTTTTATATTAAAAGTTAAACACACATATTTAAAAAAATATTCAGAATAAATGAATATTAGTTTTTGAATCGGGATGTTGAAATTACCAAATGATGATTTTTTCATAATTTTTTGAGATAGTCAAATTTTTTGGTAAAAATTAAACATCGTATAAATATACTTTGTGTTTTATGACATAAAAATGACCCAAAAACTATTTAATAAGTAATAAAAATTGGATACACAACCCAATATATGTTTTATCTCTAAAATAAAATTATATTTAGTTTATTTGAATCATTTTTAAATCCATTGTGAATCCTCCAAGACTCAAAAAATATTTTAATATTTGAAAATAGTATCTTTAAGAGTGTGACTCATCTCCACATCACCAATGGTAATATTTTGATATTTTTATTCATTTTACATATAAAATAATTTAAACCAATCCCTTTAGAATAAAACATTTAAAAAAACATGGGTTGGTTTGTGGTTTTGGATATTTTATTATGTAGTGTCCCAAACCTAAATAATAAATAAATCCCCCTCCTTTCCTATAAAATCCCACCAAATATTCCATTTCTATTTATTAAAACTCCTTGGATCATGAAAACAATATTTCCTCCACTCCATAGAGTCCACCCAATGTGCCTCGACCTTTTAAGAGGCCCCTCTAAATCCTTTGGAGTTACACACTTCAGTAAAGGATCTTATGTCCTCCTCTTTTATCAAGCACTATTTTAATGTTGTGTCTTTTATTTTCCATTTAATTGTGCTGGGATTTGTTATTCCATATCCAACATAATTTCCATTTCATTTATGAATGAATATATCCCATTTAACTCTCATTTATCCATCCTATTAACCTTTATGTATACCCATTACTATGCTAAAATTCTATAAGGGATCTTCCACCCACCTCTTTTATCAAGAACTATTTTTTATGTTATGTCTTTTAATTTCCATTTTATTATGTTGGTATATGTTATTAAATATCCCCCTTAATTTTAATTTGATTTATAAATGATAATATCCACTTTCACTCTCATTCATCCATCCTTTGAATCTTTATGTACACTCATTACTATGTTGAAATTCCGTAAGGGATATCCCACCCTCTTTTGTCAAGAAGACTTTTGATGTTATGTTTTTTAATTTCTTTTTTCTTATATTTAGATATATTCTTCCATATAACCCTTAATTTCCATTTGATTTAAAAATTATTATATCCATATTTACTCTAATTTATCCATTCTATTAACCTTTATGTTCACCTGTTACTATGCTGAAATTCCGTAAGGGATCTTCCACCCTCCCCTTTTATCAAGCACTCTTTTTATGTTATTTTTTCATCATCATCATCATAGTATATTTTTATTTTAGGAACATTACAAGATAAATCAAAATATAAAGGGCTGTAGGGACCTAAGGATGTCTGATGTAGTGGAGGCCAAGGGCATCACCTCTAATCAAGTTCACCCCCTAGGGTTTAAAACAAGAAATGTTGTGGAGACACGTGACCTCAAAAGTTGGACCTGCCTGAGAAGCAAGGTGGTATTTTACTTTTTTTCCCTCTCACCAGGTATGGGTGGCTTTAATATTGTTGGATATGAGAGCCTATAACTTCCTAATGATGTAAGATAACTAAAAAGGTGTGGATCCTCTCCCAAGGAAGGAATCATGCAAGATCATTGAGTTAGTATCTACCTGGGAGAGGTAAACCTGCTTTTGCGTGCAAAGAGTGAGTCCGGTCAGGATCTCATTGGCCTCAACTTGTAAAGAGTTTCCCCTCTCGTAGTGGTCCATCAAGGCTTGGACAATACATCCTGTGTAGTCCCTCACAACACCACCTCCTCGTATGATACTCGAAGAGCAAGAGCCATTTTTATTCAACTTGAGACCATCCACCGGGGGCATTCACCATACCCAATGGACATGCGACGTGGGTGAGGGGCAGGTGAAGCACTGTGCATAAGCAAGAGTTAGGGTGTGTCTCTCCATTTGTTGATGTGGGTCACCCAGTCGGCTATCAGGTTCTTTGTGAGAACAATAAGTGATCTCCCAAAAGAAATAGTCGCCTCGTATCTCGCTTGGTTCCTCCCCTACCATAAACACCAGCACCCTACATTGAGGATGATGGTTCTCTCTATTATTTCTGGTCCCGCACTATCAGGCCACCTATACCAGCGCTCAAAAAAGAGAGCATTATGAAGGTCCCAGTCCTGATACATAGTATATCCAACGAAGAAACTCCACAGTTCGTGTTCCCATATGCCATTAAAGAATATATATTGTGTGGTCTCCTTGTGACTGCTCCTGCAGAAATGGAATCTTTAAGCCATCTTGATCTGTAGTTTTTTATTGTTTTCATCCTATAAGATGTCGTGGTTCTGGATCCTCCATATTAGGAATCCTTATTTCATGGGTATTTTGGTGGACCGTAGTATCTCATGCCACATATTTTCTTGGTCCTAGGGAGTGACCATCCTTAGAAAGTACTTCATGGTGAAGCTCCCTAAATATGAAAGGGAGGACATGAACCTGTCAGCCTCTGAGTTGGGGATGATGAGATCAAAAGACTCTTGTTGATTTTTATCTAGAACCAGCATGATGAACTGAGGGTTTTAGCTCGCTTCCTTGAAGCTGATATGTTGAGCGGGGTAGCCAATCACATCGTCGACCCAGTTGTCATGCTAGAACCAAATGTTCCCCTCTCGAAAGATCCACTGGGACTTCTGGGAAAGGGTCAGAATGAGGCTACTGACTGAGGACCAGAGGGGGAGCCATGTAGGGGTGCACTGTCCATGCTCCCACTGAGGCTATGTGAAATTTTCCTTCCCAACAACGTGCACACCTTGATCACGACCCACGCCGGTTTTTCACGAATGATGAGGATGGTGACCTCCAAACTCTTCACGGTGATTCCTCCATCCTAGATAGGACTTGTCATCCTATGCCAAGTGACCCAGCATCTATTTTGTTCTAAGGAAGCGTCCCAGATAAATTTAGAAATCATGTTATCAATGGTCTTAATAAACCCTTTAGTTACATTGGAGGATCCAAGTGCATGTACATGTATCACCGATAGGATGCTGTTAGATAGCACAATCCGACATCTGAAGGAGAGGAAGATGTTTTTTCTATTGAGAACACGTCCCACGATCTTTCTTACCACCTGGTCGAAGTCACGAATCCGCATCCTACCAAAGGATATTGGTGTGCCTGGTTAATCTATGGGAAAATCTCCACGCTTCATGCCTATCCTACTACTCAAATGCATATCCCTTCTATTGTTGCAGCTATTTGAGATATATAAATGGATTTTGTCATTGTTAATCATTTTCCCACTGAAGTGATTGTATGCCTCTAGGATCCGGGTGATCCCCCACATCAATGTATTACAAGAATTCATGAAGATGAATGTGTCATCAAAAAAATCATATGGGAGATAGTGGGAAGGTTCCCTTTCCTTCAATAGGGTTGGATGGAACCATTGGAAATCTCTCTGTTGATCATTCATCTGAGAATTTCCGGAGTGATGATGATGATGTTGGGTGAGATGGGGTCGCCTTGACGAAGGCCACAGGATTCCTTGAAGAATCCTCTGTTCCAAACCATGAATGTGATAGCTAGCCAAGAGTAGCTATTACACCTGAACAGGAGGTCACATGCCGAATATGAGAAGCCCAGTCTCGCCAATACCCTGTTGATGTACCCCCATTCCGTACGGTCATAAGATTTATTCATATCCACCTTGATAGTTATGTTGGAGCTATGCATTTAGATATTTAGATCCCTAAGCATCTATTGTGATAGGGCTACCGCCTCTTGGAATGAGCAGCCCTTAACAATGTTGTGTAGCTCAGGTGTAATCCATTGTGGGAGAAGATAGGACAACCGTGATTTGGGATGCTAGCCGGAATCTTATATGGTAAATTGCAAATACTCACCGGTTGATAGTGGAGGAGGGATGATGGATCCTTGATCTTTGGGATGAGGATGAGGGTTGTAGCACATGCCCTGATAGGAAGGCCACCACCCCAAAAGAAGTCTTGTATTGCAGTAGAAATGTCATTTTTAACCACTTCCCAAGAGCCCCTACAGAATAGACCTGGGAAGTTGTTGGGGATGGGTGCACTCTCGGGGTTGAGCCTTAACATGGAATCATGGATCTCTTTATCCCCAGGGACCCATTCAATAGATGCACTCTCATGGATAGAGATGAGGCTAAGAACCTCTCCCCGAAAATCCTCACCCCCTTCCGGATATCCATTAGGCATTGTGGTATTGGGGCCTTCCAGGAGATTTCTGAAATAGCTATGAGCCATATCCCCTACCACGTTACTGCTATCAGTGTACGTTCCATCATCTAGTACTATGTTGGGTTTGATTGTCCTTCGCCTCTCCTTGATGTAGATATTAAATGAGGCCGTGTTTTTTTCACCCTCGCGGAGCCATTTAATCTTCGAGTCCTCTCTTTCCCGACATTCCTGGGCCAAAACCAGATCAGCCAAACAGTTCTTTTTATCAAGTAGTTCAAAAAACACCACATTGTCCCAGTCCTCCTCCAATTTAGTCTTCAGGAATTACAAATCCCTATTGATATCTTCCATGTTCTGATCGACAGGAGGGAGATCCCTAGACCACACCTACAGCCTCTGCTTCAGTTTCCTCAACTTGTTGTGGATGATCATCCATGAGTTTCCTTGAGCCAGTTCTCTCTACAATTCCATGACAAATTTTGGTAACCTGGGTTATCGCTCCACCAGTTACTAAATCTGAATCGATCATTCATGGAATGTGCTAGGGATAGAGAAAAGATAAGCATCGAGTGATCAGATATACCATGAAAAAGGTTTCTAACTTTGGAATTTGGAAACATGGATAGAGCGTGGATGTTGGAAAGGAACTGGTATAGCTGGATCCAGCCGCGATAACTTCTGCATTGTTTGTTACAATAGGTTAAAGGGTCAACCACATACCATATTTCCATTAATCCATTTCCCACCATAAACTTTATGAATTCCATTCTCTCCTTCTAAAAGAGCACTGTCGTGGGCTCCCTCAAATGATTTGTGTGATTTTGGGGTATATAGGTGCACCAGAGGGGCTGACCAAGGACGTCTTTCAAAGGAAGAAGTGAATTAAAACAAATTTTTATAGGTATTCTAAAAATAAAATAAAAGAGAATAAAAACAATTATTTAAATGATGGGGGTGGGTTATAGTTTATAAATCTAAA
This sequence comes from Viscum album, assembly GCA_963277665.1. Taxonomy (NCBI): domain Eukaryota; kingdom Viridiplantae; phylum Streptophyta; class Magnoliopsida; order Santalales; family Viscaceae; genus Viscum; species Viscum album. The sequence goes on along the minus strand of OY728138.1, from coordinate 1,526,783,931 downwards.
AGATGTTTTCTGGAAGAATATTTTATTATTTTTGTTTTTAGTTTTGAAATGAATGTCGATTAAAATGTCACAACAAGAAGATGTTTTTTAGATAGTTTTTAAAAGACGTAATCGATATAACTCTATATCTTCAATTAATTATTTATCATTATCATTTAAATTAACATCCACTTAATTATGATCCCTTAACTTGTTAACCCTCAAATCCTATGATAATTAACCTTACCCCAAAGATGAAGTGAATTAAACCCTAGGTTATATTTGGAACATGTAATTACAACACCTAGCTTTGATTGATCATCTAGGGATAGCTTATGGTCAGTGGTAAATTAAGGCACATATCCATTCTGGAAAAGAGGACTAATTAAATTTTGGGATTATTTTTGAACTCTATAAATTAATACCATGTGGTTTTGAATTACCGGTTAAGCTTGCGCTCTCACATTTCATACAATTCCCGACCTCGCATGTTTTTTGTTAACTATTAAATTGATTGCCTAGTTTCATTTAAATTAAAAAAAATCAATTAATAGATCATAATATGTGAATTACATTAGCTCATTGATTCAAAATAATTGAATGAAGAAGGATAGAGGATGATCTATTACTAAAAAGAACCACTCTTCCATGGGCGATGTAGTCATTGTAGAAACGTTTTGCATGTGAAAAGGATTAGAAAGGGTAGCACCCAATCACGTTTCGACTCTTGATTCCATCCCAATTAATAAGATTAAGAGGAGAATAAATTAAAACAAAAAATAAAAGAAAAGAAATAAAAGAAGAACAAAGAAGTTTCTTATGAGAACACAAACATTACAACATGATGAAGAAGAATAGGGCTTTGAAGAAGGGATCCTTGCTTCCAGAGATAACCTTATTGAATTTCGTGGATAATTGGAGTGGAACCTATTATCCTCTCTCATAAACTTCTTAATTCACGTCCCAACCCCGCCAAATGATAAAAACATAAATTTAGAGAGTGGTGGGGAGTCTAGGTTCAAAGTGGTTTCAAGTGTGAATAGGGAATCTCGACCAAATATTTTATTCCAACTTGAACCGCCAATTTGACCACCAAAACGCGTAAATCAGATGTTCTTCAAGAGGGATGATTCGCGAAAAATTGAGTCATGTAGCTCCTCTAAAAATTTGGGCCTTCTCCAAGAAATTATGAAGATGTTATGGCCCACATACAGAACCCATGTCCATTCTGCCGAGTCCAGCCCACCATTTATTTAATGGCCCACTTACTCCATCTAAATTAACTTTTTAGCTCTAGTGTCCTGAATAAAAGTTGTATAAAATTACATTTTAAAAACTTTTACAAAATATTATGTTCAAATAAGTCATATTGAAATATTTAAGTGTGAAATACCACAATTAATATTAAAAAGGTAAAACTAGAATTTTAATCAAATTTTCAAATGAATGATCTAATCCCCAATATTTCATAAATGAACATATTTAGCACAATGGGAGGAAATTTTGTCATTTATTATCAATAAAATATTCAAAAAAAATTTTTTTATCAACTCCCCCACACTTACCCTTTTTCACTCCTGGGAAAAACCTCATATCAAGTAAAGATCAATATAAAATCAAACCCAATTTTAAAACACATATCCTTGAGATCAAACAATTACACACCAAGAAACAAAAGATATCATGCCTTGTAAAAAACCATTATTTCATGTTCTTAATTTATATCATTAATATATTTCAACTTTATTTATCCTCCCAAGCACAAAACACTCACCTCACATGAATTTTATCTTATCACACAAATGTCAATTTTATTTGCAGTGTCTTTCTCATCCAAACTCTTAAAAGGGTCACCATAGGCTTGATAAATTCATACATCGCTACACTATATGAGTCAAGGACATATGTTTATCATGGGGACTTTTCATGGTTGTTCTGCGGATTTTGGTTGGTCGGATTTAGATGTGAATGAGGATGGATTGACTCTTTTTGAAGAAAAATTACATTAATCTAATTTTCACTTAAATATGGTCTCCTACTCAATCGACATATTATTGATTCATGTTCTTCATCCTGAAAAATAAAGGAATTTGCACACCATTCCACATTTCTATTTTAAAAATGTCAATATTCTTGAACATGATTTTCTTGAAAGCTCCAGATAGGCACAACTTTCCCTCTCTATTAGAAGCTCCAGAAAGTCACAAAATATTCTATCATGAAAACTCCAGAAAGGCACAAATTTCAATATAATTTTTTTCTTCAGCAGCAAACACATCTCTTTAGAATTTATTTTTTCTCCCAAAGTATCACAAAATGTGGTATCATAACACAAGACAGCTTCCCCCACACTTAATCCCAACTGGATTTTGCAATTTCACATTAAGAGTTGGTTGGATAGGGAAAATTGTCTTGTAATATGGCTAACCTAATAGGTTGTGCATGGATTATAAGGGGTAAAATGATTAAATGTTCATGGTAGTCCATTATAAAATATAATATTTGAAAGAGGGGCTTTAATACCAAACAAATGCCTCAATCATTTAAACATAAGTACCTCAAACCCTCAAGTTTTGATAGGGATAAATCAAATTATGGTTAAATCAAGCATGGTTTGGTTCTCTCAAGAATTGAGGTGAATGTAAATAATATGAAAATAATGTTTTAAAAGCCTCACAGGAAAGTGGTTTCAAATATAAAGGCAGTGAGATATGGCATGGGATTCAAAATTCAGTGTACTTTTCATGAAATTATTAAATATTTGAACTTGAAAAAAAGTCATTTCAGAATTAATTTAAGCTTAGTTTCAATGGATTAATTGTTTCACTTAATGATATGGATTTAAAAATGGTGACGAGAATCATTTCAGCTCAAAATTTTCAAAATAACATAGAAAATTAAAAAATAAACACACAAAATTTGAAATACACACAATTATTTTTGTTTTGTTTTTTTAACTGAAAAACAAATGAAATTACTAAACTAAAAGGTTCCCTCCACCACAATTAAAATATTTCATTGTCCCCAATGTGAAGCCATAAAATGTAAAATTTTAAATAGGAAAAAGAATAAAAAAGTTAAAGGGTTAGGAATAGCCTGATGTTCTAAAGTGATTATGGGGTTATGCAGTGTGATAAAATCCACTACATCAGTAGGAAGTCCCACAATGTATCTCTTAAAATGTTTCCCACTGACTATAAAGCTGTTTCTTATGTCCTCTTGTGGGATCTCCACAGGAATCAACTTCAGTCATGAACTTTAGAGAATGACTTTCTCTCCAACATGAAACTCTTTTTGTGTCATCATTCTATCATAAGATGATTTTAATTTTTTCTTTATAGAACCTTGAGTTATCATATAAAGACAATCTAATCTCCTCGAGCTCTTGAATTTGCAGCTTCCTTTAGATTCCAGCTTGAGCCAAATCCATGTTGAATTTATTTATAGCCCAATAAGCTTGATTCTCATCTTCCATGGAGATATTACACGCTTTCCCAAAAAACAATCAAAAATGGGGAAATACTGATGGGTGTCTTTTATGTAGTCCTATAAGCCCACAATGCATCATCCAATCTCTTTCTCCAATCTTTCCTATTTGGTTGCACAATTTTCTCCAAAATTTGTTTCAATTCCCTATTTGAAACCTCATCCTGGACATTTGTTTGAGGGTGGTATGGTGTCAATGTTTTTTGTGTCACCACATACTTTCGAAAGAGGGAATCCAAATTCTGATTGCAAAAGTGTGTCCCTTGGTCACTAATTATGGCCTTCGGTACTCCAAACCTGCAAAAAATTTGCGCTTTGAAAAAGACCACAACAACATGAGAATCATCAGTCCTGGTGGCCTTAGCCTCCATCCATTTACTCACATAATCAATAGCAACCAAAATATAAAAAAAACTAAAGTAACTAGGAAAAGGACTCATAAAATTGATTCCCCATATATAAAAAATATCATAGAATATTATGGGTTGTTGGGGCATCTCATGTCTCCTAGAAATGTTCCCAGTGTGTTGGCAATGAGAGAATGACTTAAAAAACACATGGTCATCATGGAATATGCTAGGCCAATATAATCCAGAGTCCAAAACTTTCCTAGCTATCTGTTGGGGTCCAAAGTGTCCACCACAAGCAAGTGTATGACAAAAATGTAAAATAGACTCTAACTCATGATCAGGAACACACCTCCTAATAACATGATCACTACACATGTTCCATAGGTATGGATCATCCCAAAAATAATACCGAGACTCACTTTTTAATTTTTGGACTTGATGTTTCATTAAATTTGCAGGGATTTTAGAGGCAATAAGGTAGTTAACTAAATCATCATACCAAGGATGTGTACCTGAGATGGAATAAAGATGCTCATCGGGGAAAGTGTCCTGAAGTGGTACCTGGTCCAAGGTGTCATCCTCTTGTGTGTGTGTAAGCCTATTTTTGTAGTCCACCACCAATTTTTATGACCCCTTTTTTTCCTTTATCTGAATATAAAATTCTTGAAGAAGGAACATACATCAGATAATCTTGGGCTTTGCATCTGGCTTCTTCAAGAGGTACCTCAGAGCTGCATGGTCAGAAAAAACAACTACTTTAGAGGTCTATAAATATGAATGGAATTTATCTAAAGAAAATATGACATATAGAAACTCATTTTCCATGGTTGTGTAATTTTATTAGGCTGAATCTAGTTTCCTCGATGCATAGGCGATCACATGTGAACGTCCCTCCACCCTCTGAGATAAGAGGGCTCCAACCGCGAAGTTGGAGGAGTTACACATAAGCTCGAAATGAATCTCCCACTGTGGGGGATTTATGATATTTGGAGTGGTCAGACACATCTTTATCTCATCAAAGGAAGTCCTTCAATAATCATCAAACACAAAATCAGAATCCTTTTGGAGTAATCGTGACATAAGAAGAGAAATCTTACTAAAATATTTGATGAAGCGCCAATAAAATCCTAAATTCCTTAGTAATGATCTAACATAACACACACATGAAGGATAGGGTAAGGATGAAATAATATCTATAATAGATCTATAAACCTCTATCCCATGTTTTGACACTACATGCCCTAAGACAATGCCAAGATCTACCATGAAATGACACTTTTCAAAGATCAGGAACAAATTCTTCTCAATACAACAATTCAACACCATTACCAAACTACAAAGACATTCATAAAATGAATACCCATACACTATAAAATCATCCATAAATACCTTTATGTAGGTCTCAATGAAATCAGGAAAAATACTCACCATGCATCTCTGGAATGTACCTGGGGCATTGCAAATTCCAAATGGCATCCTTCGGTAGGAAAACATACCAAAGGGAAAAGTTAATGTAGTTTTCTCCTGATCCTCTAGAGCTATAGGAACCTGAAAATATCTAGAAAATCATTCCAAGAAACAATAGTGTGTCTCCCCAACTATTCTCTCAAGCACCTGATCAATAAATGGGAGGGGGAAATGGTCTTTGCGAGTGGAATGATTTAGTTTCCTATAATCAATACACACACACCAACTATTTTGTACCCTCATTGGAACTAACTCATCTTTCTCATTTTTAACAACAGTAACACCACTTTTCTTAGGCTCAACCTGAATAGGACTTACCCACTGAGAATCTAAAATGGGATAGATTATACCTTCCTTGAGCAATTTTTCAATCTCTTTTTTAACAACCTCCAGAAGGGTTGGATTGAGTCTCCTTTGTGGTTGCCTCACCGGGTTATCCCCATCCTCCAAAAGAATCATATGCATGCAAATGGAGGAGATAATACCAGATATGTCATCCAAGGTCCACCTGATTGCCTTGATGTTCTCCCTAAAAATATTCAAATGTTTTTCTTCATGTTCAAAAGGGATATTGTTTGCAATGATAAAATGTAATTTCTCACCACTTAAAAATATTAGTATATGAGATTTGGTGGCAATGGCTTGAGTTCCAGTGTAGGGGGGAGGTGTATGGATGGAGACATAGAAGGAACTGAAATATGTGTGCAAATATCATTAGTATCAGAATATACACCATCAAAATCATAGAATAAAGCATCAAATCCATCAGTATACTCAACATCCATGTCATAATTAGAGTTCACATGATCAAAATCTGAATATGATTCCATTTTAAAATAAAATCCAAGAGAGTATTTTACATTAGAAATAGGTGTGGAAGTACTCTTAGATATCAAACTAGAGCCAATACTCATAATATCCCTAAGCAAAGGACAATCAAATTCCATGGGGTTTTTACTGGGTAGTTCAAAATGGGAGATAAAAAAAGAAGAATGGTCCTCTGAGGGGTACTTCATGGAATCCATAACATTAAATATAACAACTTCATCCCCAAATTCCATGGAACGTGTACCCTTGTTAACTTTTATGATTGTTTTTGCAGTTTTGAGGAAGGGTCTACCTAAGATAATGGGGGCATGAGAACTTACCTGATCATCCTCCATGTTAAGCACATAGAAATATGCTGGAAAGATCATGTCTCTTACCTGGACAAGTACATCCTCAAGAACTCCCGCTAGATATGTCGTAGCTCTCTTCACCAACTGCACCACTACTGTCATCGGTTTCAGCTCACCAACCTGCAAAGAAGAGAATACAGAGTGAGGAATCACATTTATGAATGCTACCAAATCACAAAGTGTATCATAAAAGTGACACTCCACTATGGTGCATGGGATGGTGAATGTCCCTGGATCCTTTCATTTTGTCAGCATTGCTAGAGTTTGTGTAATGAGTGATGACACATTATTTCCAAGATTTATCCTCTTATTTCCCTTGATCCCTCTTCGATTGGTACAAATTTCTTTTAATAATTTCGCATACCTTGGAGTTTTCTTAATGGCTTCAAGTAGATGAATGTTGATCTCCACACGCTTGAATGGGTCCAAAACCTCCTTTTTCATTTCTTCTTTAGCCATCTTCTTGGTTTGAACAATCTTATTTAAATAAGAAAGGGTTTTTGGAGGAACATCATTAATCTTTTTATGACCTTTATTTTTCTCCTTGGGTTTTTCATCAGTTGATGTGGAATTGGTAATTTCTGGAGTTGAGGTGAATCCCGGTGGAATGGTAGGTGGAGAAGCATTAGTTTTTTGATTCCCACTTCTCAATGTGGTGGCACTGACATTCCCCTTGGTATTTTGAATAGGTTGGGATGGTAGATTTCTAGATTTCTTACTTACCAGTTCATGGAGGGCAGTGGAAATCTGGCTCATTTGAGTCTTTAACTCCCTCAACTCCGAACCTTCACTCTTCAACTCATTTTGTTGATTATGAACAATTTTCTTCAAAATTTCATCAGTATTAGAATCTACCTTGGATGGGGGATTCCCTTGTTGTTGTCTTGTTGATTCTTGAGATTCAAATCTTTATTGGGGTTGATGGAAACCTTGCTGGTAAGGTGGAGGCTGCTGGAAGATTGGTTGAAAGGGTGTCCTTTGTTGTTGTCCAGAGCCATACCTCATGTCCAATTGATCCTTACACCCTTGGTTGTATGTTTGATCAATCTTTTTTGGGGGATATTGTTGTTATTTTTGTTGCTGATATGGTCTCCTAGGGAGCACTGCTAAACATTCTTTTGTTTCTTGGAGTTTTGGTAAACAATCAGTTGGGTGGATTGCCTTAGTGCAAATACAACAAGGCTTCGAAGGAGGGGGTTGGGATGTATTTTGAGCCAAAGTAATCTGTCTCACCATAGATTTCAATTTTTCCAACATGGTATCAATAAAATTAATTTTAAGAGAATATGGACTTACCTGATGTACTCCCTTGACAAGTTGTTTACCACGATTTCCAAATTATTGGGTCTTTTAGGCCATATTTTCGATCAACGCACATGCAGTTACTGGTGTCTGGTCCAACAATGCTCCTCCAACTGCAGCATCCACCATGCTCCTCTCCATAGCTGTGAGTCCTTCGTAAAAGTATTGGATGAGGAGTTGCTCACTAATTTGGTGATGTGGGAAGCTTTCACAAAACTTCTTGAATCGTTCCCAGTACACATACATTGAATCCCCTTGGTCTTGCTTAATCTCAGATATCTCCTTGAAAATGGAAGTGGTCCTTGATGCTGGAAAAAATATCTTCATGAAAAGACATTTTAAATTGGTCCAACAAGTTACATCTTCAGGTTGTAAATAATACATCTAGTCTTTCACTGCTCCATCAAGTGAGAATGAGAATTCTCTTAGATTGCTTTGATCTTGAGAAACATTTCTAGGTTTAAGGGTTGATCAAATAAAATTTTATTCTTTCAGGTGTTTATTGGGATCCTCACCTGAGAGGCCATGAAATTTTGGAAGAAGATGAATTAATCCAGATTTCAATTCAAAGTCCGATTCATGATTTGGGTATTAAATACAATTTGATTGATAGTTAATATCATGTGATGAAAATTCTCAAATGGTTCTATTAAGTTCATTTATATTATTGTAATACATTGGTTCTTGTTTTATGGTTGAATTTTAATTGATGCCAATTTCAATGTTCTGAAAGTGGAGGACATCTCCAATTGGTTGAATATTGAAACTTCTCGTAGACTGAGAATGTCTGATTCATGCCCTAAGACTGAGTTCAATATGAGGGTCAAGATCTAAGAGATATTCAGGATTAGTTTGTGTCATAAATCAAATAAAAATTAAAATAAAGAAATTGGACCACAGTAAAATAAAAATAAGAAGTTTGAGTTGATGGTCCAAAAATATGTAGAAGAAAATAAAAGAAGAAGAAAAAAAATCTGATTGGGTAAAAAAGTAAGAAATAAGAGAGGAAGAGAATAAAATGTAAAATAAAATAAATACCTTTAATTGGTTGAAATAATTACTTGCCTCCCCGGAAATGTCACCAATTTAAAATAGCACTATCGTGGGCACCCTCAAATTATTAGTTTGATTTTGGGGTACTTAGGTGCAACAGAGTGGCTGACTAAGGCAGTCCCTCAAAGGAGGAAGTGAATTAGAACAAAATTTTAAAGTTATTATAAAAATAAAATATAATATAATAAAAGCACTACTTGAAAGAATGGGGGTTAGTTATAGTTTATAAATCTATAAGAATTTTTCTGGAAGAAGATTGTATTTTTGTTTGTTTTTAGTTTTGAAATGAATTTCGATTAAAATGACACAACAAGAAGATGTTTTTTTTGACAATATTTAAAAGACGTAATCGATCTAACTCCACCTCATCAATCAATTATTTATCATTATAATTTAAATTTACATCCACTTAATTATGATCCCTTAACATGTTAACCCCCTAACCCTATGAGAATTAACCTTACCACAAATATGAAGTGAATTATACCCTAGGTTATCTTTGGAACATGTAATCACATCACCCTACTTTGATTGATGTTATAAGGATATATTATGGTCAGTGGTAAATTAAGGCACTTATCCATTATGGAATTCAGAACCAATTGAGTTTAGGGATTATGTTTGAACTCTACAAATTAATTCCATGTGGTTTTGAATTACCAGTTAAGGTTGAGCTCTCATAGTTCACACAATTCCCAACATCGTGTGTTTTGTGTTAACATTACAATTTCTTGCTTAGTTTCATTTAAATTAAAAACTCAATTAATAGATCATAATATGTGAATTACAGTATATCATTGATTCAAAATTAATTAACGAAGAAGGATAGTGGTCGATCAATTTCTAAAAAGAACTACTCTTTCATGGGTGGTGTAGTCATCGTAGAAACGTTTTGCATGTGCAAAGGTCTAGAAAGGGTAGAACCCAATCAAATTTCTACAATTGATTCCAGACCAATTAGGAAGATTAAAAGAATAATAAATTTCAACAAAACAGAATAAAATAGAAGAAATAAAAGTATAACAAATAAGTTTATTATGAAAACACATACATTATAACACGAGGAAGAAGAATAGGGCTTCTAAGAAGGGATCCTTGCTTCCAGATATACCCTTATTTAATTGCTTGGATAATTGGAGTGGAACCTAATCTCCTATTCCCTAATCTTTTAAATGCACGTCCCAACCCCACCAAATGGTAAAAACACCAATTTAGAGAGTGGTGGGGAGGCTAGGTTCAAAGTGGTTTCAAGTTTGAATGGGGAATCTCGGCCAAATATTTTATTCCAACTTGAATATCCCATTTGACCACCAAAAAGAATAAATCATCTGTTATCTGAGAAGGATGATTCTCTAAAGAATGATTCATGTAGCTCCTCTCAAAATTTGGGCATGATCCATGCTCGGATGAAGATGTTATGGCCCAAATACAGAACTCATGTCCATTCTGCCGAGTCCAGCCCACCATTGATTTAATGACCCATTTACTCCATCCAAATGCACTCTTTAGCTCTAGTGTACTGAATAAAAGTTGTATAAAATTAAGTTATAAACACTTTTTAAAAATAATAAGTTCAAATAAGTCATATTAAAATATTTAAGTGTGAAATACTACAGTGAATTTTAAAATGGTAAAAACAAATTTTAATCAAATTTTCAAATGAATGATCTAATCCCAAATATTTCATAAATGAACATATTTAGCACAATGTGATGAAATTATGTCATTTATTATCGATAAAATATTCAATAAAATAGTGTTTTATCACCTTCTTCATAAATCCTCCTCTCCCTTTCTTCTTCGCCGATTTTGTTACCATGTTGAAGTCACCCCCAATGATCTAAGGTAGGTCCTCTGGGTCGAATGCACTAAGTTCCTTCCATAGACTCTACCTCCTCTGTGCATCACAAATTCCTTAGATGAAAGTCACTAGGATTTTCCTTGTGTCGTAGGTTACACTGGTTGTAATTTGTTGCGCTCTTTCCTGGATTAGTGTAACCAAAGTATCCCTATTCTAGAAAACCCATATGTGTTTGTTGACAGGGTCTTCATGTAGGGATCCATGCGTCCTGGTTCTATGAGTAAACTCCTTAATCCTTTCGGGGACTGTTTGTGCTCTAGAATGGCGACAATATAGGCCCTATGTTTCTTGGACTCACAGATAATGAAATTGGTTTTAACCTATGCACTAATGACATGGGAGTTTCATATGATAATGGGTATCATTTTGTAAAGTTTGGACTGACTTTGTCCCCAAACGACATGACCACTTTGCATTGGGAGTATGAGCATTCCTGGGTCTATTTTTTCTTTAAACAGATCCTTGTACATATCTATGGTCTCTGTGCACCCGGTTCTAGAGTTTTCCGTTGAAGGCATGGTGAGGATTTATAGGATATCCTCCTTGCCCTGCTCGGCAGGGACTGAGCCAAGGGCCCAGGTATTTTGGCTATCTGGCCGTCTAGGTGTCTTGGCATTGTATCTAAGCATATGTTGTTTCGCACAGCGTCCCGAGCCTCTTTCCATATTTTGGGAGCTAGAGTCTCTTGGAAACTTCCATCCAGGGTCCAAAAAGCGTCGAGAGGCCTATGGATGGTTGTAGTAACAGGGGCCATGAAGTTTGGAAACATCAATGGGAAAACTATTAGAAAAATTCCTGGGAGGCCACTGTTCCAAATCCAGAGAGAGTGGTTGCATAAAGGAGGTAGGAATCCAGTGTCCACAAGGGGGGGGGCATATTTGATGTAAGGTACCAGTGGCAGGATGTGGTGTTGTTCCCAAGCGCTGGAGGGGAAGGGGGTCCCTTCGAGACCCATGAGTCTAGTCCATTTCCCACAGTCGAGGAGGATTCATTCCTTGGAACCATGAGTCCATATCTAGGGCCACACTTTATGGATGGGGAAGCCTCACCTGTTGGAGGAACTCTAAAAACAAGTCTTTGGGGTCTATTGTGGCTCTTCTTATAGATTTGTAAAGAGTGACCCTAGAGTTGATAGGAAGAGCAATACCTGGGAAACAGTAGGTAGACGATGTCCTAGTTCCAGACGAATGAATATTGTAACTTTAGGGACAATATCTCTGGAATGGGGAGATATAGATCTAGCTCCACACCGATCAGGGCCATCGCGGTTTCCTCTCCCCTGCTTTTGTGGTCATCCGTGTAGGAAAAGACCCCAAGTGAATCTCTGATCGCCTTGAGGAAGGAACCATTCTGGAAAGGTAGGTGAAGGCCCGAAAAACAAATCCAGACTGCATCATGTGAGTGCTCCTTGCCCCTTTGTACCTCCATGGACCATTGGGACAAGCTAGACGACCAGCGACCCCAACTACGAGGGGCCTTGAACCAGGCCAATATGAGGTCCTCGTCCGACATGAGAACTAGGAAGAATGAATTTCTATGAATGATGTATATATGCGATACAACATGGAGACCCTAGGATTAGACAAACCGGTTGAAGGCGGGTAGAGGGGGGGGGGGGTGAAGCACCAAAATGAGCTGCTAGGGTCCACCAGAGCTCTGTTAAAGCTTCCATGAAGGCTGAATCACTAACCTCCAGCGAAAACCTAGATCACTCTTGTGACACTGAAGTATGGACGAGGTGGGTCACCAGGAATCAAGGTAGGCATGAGTCTCCAGAAGATCCACAGAAAGCCTCTTTGAAAGATAACGTCGGTCTGTGTGGCCTGATGCCAGAGGGTGAACCCCATGGGGATGACAGACCATCCCTGAGGAGAGAAGGGCCCAAAATGGGGATTGCTGGAGCCAACAAAGCTTCCGGCAAGGTTCCAATGGTTGGAAAATTAGAAACTCCCTGGGCACATGGGGCACGCACTTTAGGGACAACCACCAAATCCATTCCACTTAGCAAAACATTCACTTATGTTATGTCTTATTATTTCCATTTTCATATATTAGGATAGTTTCATCTATATCACCCTTAATTTTTTTATTTTATTTATAAATTATTATATCCCATTCACTCTCATTTATCAATCCTATGAACAATTATGTACACCCATTACTATGCTAAAATTTTGTAAGGGATCTTGCACTCATCTCTTTTATAAAACACTCCTTTTATGATATGTATTTTAAATTTTAATTTTATTATGTTAGGGTATTTTCTTCCCTTTCCCCCCATACATTAATTTTAGTTCATAAATTATTATATTCCCTTCCACTCTCATTTATCTATCCTATGAAAATTTATGCACACATATTACTAAGCCAAAATTCAATAACGGGTCCTCACATTCTCTTTTTTATTCATGATTATTTATGAACTTAAGTACTATATTACCATTTTCTAATTTTGGGAAATATTTTTTCATGTCTAAATTACTAATGATTTTATATCCAAATTATGAGAGACTCATTTCTCTCTGATCAACCAGTTTTATGTTTTTTTTGTAACGTTGTTATGCTGCCGAAATTTCATCATGATTTTCCACGGTAAAACTATTGTGTAGTGAATACAATATTGTTTCCTATGGAATTGGGGATGAACTCGTTGATTGAAGGTTCAAAAATTCTAATCGGTTTCTAACGGGTTTGTTAGTAGAACCAGAAACATCCAATGATTCCATATCCATTTGGACCTAATTTACAAAGGTAGGCGCTCATTAGTTGTGGACTAATGAGGCTTAGAAATTTCCATTGGTCAAGAGGATGGGAGGTTGGACTCATCACACCTTTTGAGGAGAATTATTGTCTACCTCGAGACTCTCTTCATAGATTTAAGTTATGTTCATGAATCCGTATTACATTACCATGTATAAAATGATCTTTCATTTAGATTTTACAATCAATGATTAAATATGTAGGAAATTTAGAGAATCTTTTTTATGTATTCGAGGTTCTTCAATGATAGAGAATCATCTATATTTGTTATAGATTCTTAGTCAATGGTATCCTTCAATACATAAATGTATCTTGGTCATTATGATGACCATACTGGTTTTAATGCCACTCATTGGGGCACTTGATGTTTATTATAATTCATAAGGACATGGATTATTTCAAAGTTGGGATCGTACTCGCAGATGGGAAACCTACGTATCCTTTGTTTAGAAAAGGAATCAGAACACACATAGTTCAAGTAAGGGAGAATAATTTTTATGATTGATGGCTCAAAGAAATATGTCATAATTACTTTTACAGTCTAAGATCACGTGAGTCAGGCTCGGTGTGAGAAACTAGAGGTATTGGTAAAACCTGACAATTGTGTCATGAAAGATGAAATCATAAGAAATGATGTGGGGCTTATGTATGTGTGACTGCCCAAACAGATGAAGATTAAGATTTAATTCAGGGAAGAAATCCAGGAAGAGGGTCCATAAAGATATATGTACTTTATGGAGATTTGAATACTCTAATCTTGGGGCTTACTCCTAATGAAGATACCCGAGTTTGGAGAGGACTTATGATTGGGTATTACTCCTGAGAAGGAAGCCCAGATCAAAAAGTAAATTATGACTGGTTAAGAGAAATTAAGACTAGGGCTTACTTCTGAGAAGGAGGCACAGGTTAAGGAATTTGAAAAATTAAGGGACATGGGGCTTACTCCTAAAGAGGATGCCCATACTTCAGACTGAGGGTTACTCCAGAAAAGGAAGCCCAAGTTAAGAGAATTATTGTTAGGGCTTACTCCTAATGAGGTTGCCTAGATTTTGGGAACTTTGAGACTGGGGCTTAATCTTGAAGAGGAAGCTCAGGTTAAGGGAATTATGACTGGGGATTACTCCTAACGAGGATTCCTAGATTAGAAGACTTTGGGCTTACTCCTGAAAAGGAGGCCCGAATTAATGAGGACTTGGCGATTTCTCCTAAGGAGGATGCCCAAATCAATGAAAATTGGGACTGGGGCTTACTCGTGAAAAGGAAGCCTAGGTTAAAGATTCTCTCATCTTAAAGGATGAGGTTGAATGAATGAACTCTATAACTTTAGTGATGTAAAGATGTGTAAATAACTAGGTTTTGAGAGATGTTCCACAGAATTATTTTCAGATAAGGAAGCCAACAAAGAAATCATGCCATAAATGGCTTTAGAGAGAGTTCTGAAGGCTTAATCCTGAAGAGGAGAGGTGGATAGGTGTAATTAGGGTGAAATGGGCTGGAAGGGCACCCAAAAATAGAGGGATGCGCTAGTACTGCGTGGGCGCGCAAGTACTGCATGGGCGCACAAGTCATGGTCACGCAAGTATACTTGCGCGACACAGGGGTACTTGGGCGCCGACTAATTCTTATGGTAGAATTTGGGCGAGGCTTGGATCAAGCCTTTTATATTAACCCTGGAAACATCTAGAAGAGAAGAACGTAAGTTATGTTTAATGAGTAGGGCAGCGTGCAAGTGTGGACATTTCTCCCAAAGGTTGGCCACCTAGGCGCGCAAGTGTTGATGAATTTCAACACTTAGACCTTCCTCCTACTCCTTATATCTTCCGTTCTAGGTAAGAAATTACCTTATAAGTGTTCAGAATCGTTGAGAAGAGACTAGGGCGCCGGGAGCTCAAATTTGAGGTTCTGGATTTTTTCCTTCCTTTAACTGGGGGGGGCCACAGGGGTATTTATAGGCTAGAGAGATTCTGGACGAAATTTCAAAGAGGGTGTGCAAGTCACCTGCGCGACCATTATGTGGCGCGCAAGTGTACTTGCGTGACAATGATGGAACTTGTGCAACCCAAATGGAAAAGAACCCTTGTTCATGAAATTTTCAATTTTTGATGTTTTCTTCAAAGGATGAATCAATTTATGTTAAGGCATTTCACTTTTAATTCGTTTAGACTCGGTGATGGATAGGCGCGTCAACAAGTGTCCCCCCTCAGAGTTAGATCCAAAAGAAATGAGGATGTGACTCTAAGGAAAAGAAGAAAACCAAATGAAAGGTGGCGCGCAAGTGTTGAGCACACAGAGGGCGGTGCGCAGGTGTTGAGCACGCTAGTTGTAGGCACACTGGCTTTAGGAATGCAGGGGTGCGTCCCGACTTAAATATAGGTGGCCATTCTCGCGCAAAGCACCGAATTTTGGGATTTTGAGTTCTCGCCGCGCAAGTTGTCTTTGCTACGCAAGTTGCTCTGTTTTTCGATATTTCTTCACTGTTGCCCTACTATCAAGGTATTTAGACTTCCACGGTTATACTTGCACGCCAAAAACTTGCGCGGAACATAATACTTGCGTGACACATCCATACATGCGTGCCTTAATGCCTTTGCCATTTTTTTCAAATTCCTTCACAAATTTTATGAAAAATCAACTTACTTAAGAGTTAATTATTCAACTTTTGCGAAGATTCAATGGCTCCTAGATGAATTGGAATGGCTGATGAGCTGGATAGTAAGCGGATTAATGACATGATGGACATTATTGGTCATGATTACTATGATATCTACGACAACACTCTCCCAGATTTGGATAAGTACATGAAGACATATTATCTTAATTTCCCACAGAGAATCTACCAGCCTCTTTATGGTCATGGTCATCTACAAAGAGTCAATGTTCCAAATGCAAAGAACTATATGCCTGAGATGCAGCTGCATTGCTACTTCTCTATTTCAGTTATGTTGTGCATTAAGAGAAACAATAATGGTGTGAACTTTAAAATTTTTCCTCCATATCATTTCCTTGCAGATATGAAAATGGAAAACCCATGGGCTGAAATGTTTTCACCTAAGGGTTGGCGGAGAGAAGACAAACATGGAATTAGAACAATATCTGAAAAGAGTACTCTCTCCAAATGGCTCTTTACTTCCAATTCTTCATTATCAAATCCACGTATCCATCTTCCAAGTATCTTGGACAGAAACAGAGTCACTGTTTGATCAGCAGAAAATTTTCACAAACTGCACTCAAGAACATTCTTTTACAATTGTTCTAGGAAGAGCTGGTATCACTACATCTCTTATTATATCCAGTTGAATGAATGAATTCCAGGTGGTTGTTAATGAAGCTCGGGATGTCGTAAATCAAATGAAGAGTTATGTTGAAAGTCTCTTGTAATTTCTGAAAAAGAGAAGAGGCTCCAGTCTGTGGATGTCCTTCTAACTCTTGTGCATTAATGAAAAACACTGTCATCCTCAATCATTTGCTCATACCTTCTTTTTCTACCTGCATTAAATATTAACCTAAGCCAATGGGCCTAGTAAGCATAGTTTGATTTTTACTAGGATTATTATAAAATAAATAACCCTACAACTTTGAATCTTTTAATTGCTCAATATTACCTAAATCATACAAAATGTATGTTTAGTGAGCTAGAAGTTGACTTTTGTTCAGATTTCCCTTGTCTTTTGTGGGCAGTTTAAAGTCATGCACGTCGGACATAAAAAGGCTAATGTTTAAGGTCGAAATAGCTTTGACCGAATGGATTAACATTGACTCAATTACTTGATAATTTATAAGAAAATATATTACCATGTTTAATAATGAGGGAAAATATGTAAATGATGACTTAAGAAATTTTAAATCTGAGGAATGATATGAAAAAGCGCTAAAAGGAACTAGAAAAAGTAGTTCCCAAGAATGAAGTTACCATTATTTAGCAAACCTGTTTGGGGTTTGATTTATGTAGGGCCACCTAAAGGCATTTGCTACATAGTCAAGTAATCGTATCTTTTGGCTGACAGGTCCATCATGTAGACTACTTATGCAAGGCCGCCTAAGGGCATGTGCTGCATAGTGAGGAAAAAGAACTCTGAGAAATTTACTTTTCTACTGCTAAAAATCCTGTGGAAGTTTATAAGGATTCAAATTTTCCAATGCATAGAGTTTGCTGTATAGAGAGAGGTACTTGAAGATGGAGAATATATTTCTAAATAAGATTATCCAAGAACTGGATGAATGTCACTCCTACGAAGGTCTGACCCAAACGTAGGGAAGAGAAATATAAACCGTAGACTTGAATACTTTCAGATCATGAAAAAGAACATGAAACAAATATGTTAAGGATGGCTATTTTTTTCTAGGTCATTACATATTTTTGATAAGACCAATAAGGACAAAACAGGTTTTCTTCCCAAGAATGAAGTTACCATGATCTGAAAAACCTGTTAGGGGGTTGAATTATGCAGAGCCGTCTAAGAGAATTGGTTGCATATTCAAATAATAGTAACTTTTGGCTGACCAGTCCATTATGTAGACTATTTATGCAAGGCCACCTAAGGGCACATGCTGCATAGTTAGGCAAAAGAACTCTCAGAAATTTGACATTTTTGTGACTAGATGTCAAGAAAAGGGTTATGAATATCTGAAAATATTTAAGGTTAGGATTATGAAACATAATTATGGCTATTGTCCAATGTATGCAGAAATACACAGATCAATGCTAACCATAATCATGTTGTGGCTGGATCCTGAATTGAAATATTGGACTTCACTATGTATCCCATATAGATGGGAATCAAGCCATACGTAGTTCTTGAAATACGGTTTAACTTCATGTGGGACGAGAGTATACGGGATTTTAGTTTAGGGTAATAGAACTCATACTATTATAAGAAATACACAATTTGTGTTTTCACAGGGACGTTTCAGCCAAGGGTCTGAAAGTTGAATTTGGGGTTAGGACCAAAATACTTGAGGCTGGATTCAAGGGACACTCAAACGTTCCTATGTATCCCATAAGGATGGGAATCAAGCCCACGTAGTTCTAAAAATACCCTATGTACAAATTTGGTTCATACATGTGAAGGCTGAAAGGGGAATTTTGTGCAATGATGGTTTAACTCAAGATAAAAAGTTCAGGCACTGCCATGTATGCACGTAGTCTTTGGAATATAATATGATTGAAAATCAATGTAAATAATGATTCCCTCTCAAGTGAGGATATCAAAGAATATTGTAGTTTATTTTCATACAGGGTAAATGTTTTGTACATTTTAACGGCATATAGCAAGGAAGAAGGTGAACCAAAGTAATGATATTGATTCTGGGAGTAGTTTCATGAAACAACATCATATGAGATGGAGGTGAACAAATGTGAAGAGACTGGTTTTGGTCTTGAACCTTGGGAGGTTGCCTACATACCCAGCCTAGTAGACAAGGATCAAAGTCCGCATAGTTCAATTTAAATAATGAATTAGTGATCAAGTTGTTCTTGGGGACAATGACCTAAACGACCTAAAAACAAAATGGTGTTGGGACTTACATGTGGTTAGCAGCCCAAAGAGGGTGTTATGGTTGAAGTTTGCTCTAAGCTCACGTGAGACATACTCGGTGTGAGAAACAAGAGGTGGAAACAACCTTAACGATGCACAGTTTAATGTCAGGTAGGAAATATAAAGGGTCTATGCAGTTTAAAGTCTTGCAGTTAGGACTATTGGTGCTGCATAGTTTAGTGTCATGTAGCAGGGGAAAAATACAGTTTAACATCATGTAGGACATATTAAGGAATTTATGTATAGTTTAGCATCATATAGTTAGGACGATGGGGACTATATAGTTTAATGTAATGTTGGACAAAAAAGGGAACTATGCAGTTTAATGTCATGCAGTAAGGACAAAAAAGGACACATTTTAATTTCATGTTGGACGTATTAGAGACTTTTTCACAGTTTAACGTCATGTTGGAAAAAAAAGGTACGATACTGTTTAACGTCGTATTGGACTATGGTGCGAATAGTTTAAGGTCATATGCATGGACCATTTCTGTATAGTTTAACGACGTATAGAACGATAAAAGGGACACAGTTTAACGTTGTGTTGGATGAAATTGAAAATAGTTTATGGTCATATGCATGGACCATTGGTTATGCAGTTTAACTTCTTTTCGGACGTAAGGGACTTCTGTACAGTTTAACGTCATGTAGTTAGGACGTCACAGTTTAACATCATGTTGGACGTAAGTGCCAATAGTTTAAAGCCATATGCATGGACCCTTGGTGTATTTTGGGTTCATACAAAATATTTCTTTAGAAATATGGAATTGGTTGGCGTAGTGATGAGTTCTCCATCCATTGAGATTAAAGAATAAGATCCATTGGAGTAGACCTTATGTTTTGAATAAGGTCCTTACCATTTTGGCTGAAGCTTAGGAGGTTTCTTTCCTAGTGTCATTGGACTTCTGAGAACTAATACCAATTCTCCCTCAACGAATGAACGAAGACGAACTTTTTTTTTGAAAGCTCGTGCAATTCGATTATGATAGACTTCCAAGTGGTGTAGAGTGCACAATCTTTTCTCATCTAACCATTACAATTCATCCAATCTCTTTTGAGATTGTTCATCTATAGATGACTGATCACAAATGGCTACTCTAAGAGAGGGTAGTTGAACCTCAGTTGGAAAGACTGCATCCATTCCATATACCAATGAATATGGAGTTGACCACGTTGCAGTGCAGGTGGTAGTTCGATAAGCCCATAAAGCATGAAAGAGTATATCAGGCCATGACTTCTTATCATTATCCACCATCTTTTGCAGTATGTTTTAAAGAGTCTTGCTGTATGATACCTAGATGAATGATTGGATTTGATGTTTTATTCTTGATACAACTTCTTCACCTCAGATGAACAGAAGTTGGTGCCATTGTCCGTCAATATGGTATGAGGGATACCAAAGCTGGTAAGGATGTTAGACTTGATGAAGCTAACAATGAATTTAGAACTTAATTCCTTGAGAGGTATTGCCACTGCCCATTTGGAAAAGAAGCTAGTAGCAGTAAGAATACACTTAAAATACTTGGATGTAGCTGAAAGATAAGGTCCCACCACATCCATTCCCCATGTGGAAAATGGCCATGAGTATTTAGTTGTATGAAGCAAATCTGATGGTTGATGAATTAAGTTGGAATGTACTTGGAATGAATGACACTTCTTTGTGAAATCAATACAATCTTGCATCATTGAAGTCCAAAAGTATCCAAGCCTTCAAATTTGATCAGACAGTCTGTATCCAGACTGGTGGGCACCACAAACTCCTGCATGCACTTCTTTCATGAAAGCCATTGTCTCTTCACCATCAATGCATCTAAAGAGAATTCCATCAAAACCACACTTGTAGATAATTTTCTCTAGGTGATCTGGGAGTAAAATTGACCACACGTCGCCGGATTTTTTCTTTCCCAGCTCTATCAGGTGGACGTGTTCCTTTTTGAAGGTATTCCCTGATAGTTTTCATCTATCCTGTAGTATGACCGTATGGTTCAGAGATGGGACAAATTTCATTAATTTCCTCTATTCTGGTTTGAATATAAGGTGAAATTGTACGACGATGGGCAACAATGATGGTTGTCTCGTCCCGATTTGGATCTTCCAGAGCTGTGGCTATATTTTCCAGTGCATCAGCTTGGGCGTTTTGTGATCTTGTGACATAAGAAAATGTTGGTTCCAAAGGTAATTCCGCCATTAACTCTCTAACGTAATCATACAAAGGGATTAGTTATTCTTTTCCGATTGCGTAATACCTATTGAATTTTTTGATTACCAGGTCTGAATCACCTTTCACCTTTAAGTGACTCACTTGTGCTTGAAGCGCCAACTCCAATCCTATGATGAGAGCTTGGTATTATGATTCATTATTTGTACCGCCTCCCAATAATGAGAAGGAATAAGTTAGAAATTCTTTTTCTGGAGAAATGAGCACAATTCCTAAGCCATCTTTTTTGAATTTAGGATTCTCCATTTTCTTACCTGTTGGACTTCTGGAAGCACCATCAATGTACATGTCTCATGTTTGAACACTTTCATGAATAGAGAAAACTTCCTCATAAGGGAGTTCAATATCTGAAGATGTGTCTTCTACTGAAGGGTGTTCAGCAAGGAAATCAGCCCGAGCTTGACCCTTTATTTCCTTTTGAGACACATATTGAATATCAAATTGCTGCAAAATAACTACCCACCTTGCCAGATGACCTGTAAGCATTGGACGACTAAGGATGAATTTGAGTGGGTTATTGCGAGATACCAATTAGACCTCCTGATGTTGAAGGTAGTGTATCAACTTCTGAACTGTAAAGATTAATGCTAGGCAACACTTCTCAATATTTGAATATCGGGTTTCTCCTTTAAGCATAGTCCGACTGAGATAGTAGAGGCTGTTTTCATTCCCAGCATCATTCTTATAACCAAGAAAGGCACCCAATGATCACTCTAAAGCTATCACATAGAGGATAAGTGGTCTTCCTCCAATATGTGTCATTAACACTAATTGACACAATAGATACTTCTTGAGAATATCGATTGCTTCTTGACATTCTTTAGTCCACTGGTAAGTGACTCCCTTCTTCATCAATTTGTTGAAGGGTAAACTTTTTCCTGAAGAATTGGTGATGAAACCCCGAATATACTCTAAGTTTCCTTGAAGTCCTCTCAATTCATTCAGATTTCGAGGAGGTTACATACCAAGGATTGACTTTTTCTTCTCAGGATCGACTTCAATACCACGATGGCGTACAACAAAGCCGATAAATTTTCCAGAGGTTACCCCAAAAGCACATTTTAAGGGGTTCATCATCAAATTATGTTGCCGATGTTTGTGGAATATGACTTCCAAATCAGCCAAGTGATTAGAATGTTGCCTGGATTTGACCACCAAATCATCCACATAACATTCAACGAACTTCCCTAAAAGGGTTTGAAGATACGATGCATGGCACACTGATATGTTGCGCCTGCATTCTTTATGCCGAAGGGCATTACCTAATAGAAAAACACACCCCGAGCGGCTCTGATTGCT
Organism: Viscum album; assembly: GCA_963277665.1. Taxonomy (NCBI): domain Eukaryota; kingdom Viridiplantae; phylum Streptophyta; class Magnoliopsida; order Santalales; family Viscaceae; genus Viscum; species Viscum album. The sequence goes on along the minus strand of OY728138.1, from coordinate 1,526,761,444 downwards.
GTAGATTCCTCATCTTCTGGATCCATTTGGATTTGATTATATCCAGAATGTCCATCTATGATGGAGAGTGCTTCATAGCCAGCTGTTGCATCAATTAATAGTTCAGTAATCAGAACTGGAAAATCATCCTTAGGACAATGCCGATTAAGATCCCTGGAATCAATGAAAACTCTCATTGGACAATTCTTCTTTTACACTAGGACAATATTAGACAACCACATGGGATATTGAACTTCTCTGAAAAAGTTTTCTTTGATAAGATTATCCATTTCAGCCACAATTTTGGAAGCATAGTATGGGTGTGTTCTTCTTGCAGCTTGTTTGAATCCTCGATGTTCATCTGGAAAACCCAAATGATGAGTGGAAACATCAAGATCAAGCCCTGGCATCTCTGTATAGTTCCAAGAAAATATATATCGATTTTTCTTTAAAAAGGAAATATACATCTCTTTCTCTTCAAGAGTCATAGCCGCACTAATTAATGTGGGGAGTGGATCTTCGTTTGTACCCAGATTTATTTCTCTGAGTTCATCCATGGAAGTAGAGATACCTTTTTTAAATGCTGGAGGATCATCCCTGAGATCTTCCTCTTCTTCTTCAACATTTTTTTTCTTCTGTTTCTACTTGCATAGTAGATGATGAAGCAGAATTTTCATGATCAGAAGAGACATTAAAATGTTCAAATCTTGAAGAAGAAGCTTCCATTTCCAACCCAATTGATGATTAAGGGTCTTCTTTGCATAATAAATAGGAGATGATGGATTTAGAATCGACATAATCATTAACCTCTAACATTTCCATAACTTCTTCTGGTCTGGTTGGCGAAGTATAGACTTGTTGGATATCAGCAGATGAAATGAAGACATCTCCATTTGAGCTTTCATTATTTCTTGGTGGATCACCACTTTCTCCCATGTTGTATGGCTTGATTGCCGTAATTGACATTATGGAAGTTTCCATAAGAATATTTTGACTTGGATCTATCCTGTCAATTTGACTGATAGGAAATACATAATCTATACTCACATGCGCTAATGGGTTTACAGGAATCTTTTCCAAACCATACGGAGCATTAAATTTGGTAATCTCCTTTGTTGTGGATTTCTCATGTCCCTTCATGTGGTAGATTCCGCCTTAATGTATTGAGAATCACATGTCTTGAATAGGGCCTTATCACCATTCAATGTACCAACTTGACCATCAAAACAATATTTGAGACATTGATGGTATGATGAAGGGATAGCTGCATGTTGATGTAGCCAGGGTCTTCCAAGAAAGATGATGAAGGGTGAGTCTTGATCAATAACCATGAAATCTGAATTGGATACAAGATCTCCAAACTGAGTTCTGAGAGTATTCTCGCCCAGTGGTTCTTGTTCATTTTTATCATATCCTTTTAACATCATAGTAGAAGGAGATAAATCAGTTTTCGTAAGACCTAATTGACGAAGTGTACAAATGGGCATGAGGTTGACTCCTGAACCATTATCAATGAAATCTCTTCGTATTTCTACACCATTGACCTTTCTAGAGAAGTACAAAGGTCTAATATGTCCATGCACGACATCATATTCATCTTCGTCAGTAAAAGATTTCACTGCATGGCATTCTGCATGATTATTCTGTAACAGCCTGAGATTTTATGAAAAATATTCTTTCACTACTGTCTTGTGTTGTACGCTACACCAAAAGGAGATTGCACAACACGCATCCTTGACTTGCCTTGCATTACACGCAATCGCAACCTTCCTCGATAGCGTGTGTGGTACGTAATACTGAGTTTCACGAAACAATGATATGCTATTAAAATATTATTAAAACTAGCCGTTATGAATAGTAATAACCACTTTTTAAATTTTAGAAATTTTAGCTCTCAAAATGGACTTCATTTTTGGATTCGGAGTATCGAATTTAGCCTAAGGTGAAATTTTGGTACTTTTCGGATAACTTTCATATTCTGATGAATAGTGAAAATTACTAAATTATAATTAAAAACAACTTTTTTAATCGAAATAATTAATAGTGATAAATCATTAATTTGAGTGGTTTTAAATTATATTTAGAATATATTTTTACAATTTAATACAATGTTGGTCATTGGATGTAATTTCACATTTAAACTAGACATAAACAAGTGTCAATCTTTTGATAGATATTGTTTCTAAAAAACACGCTATTTGTTTTAACAGCGGGATTTAATTATAAAATTAATTAATGCCACTTTTATGTTATGAATTTGTTAAAATAGACTTCATTTTTGAATTCGGAATATGAAATATAGCTTAGGATGAAATTTTGGCATTTTTCTGAAAACTTTCAATTTTTAATGAATAGTGAAACCACTAAGTGGTAGGTTAAAAACTGAATTTTGCATAAAACTTAATTTTACCGCTTCTGTGAATGGAATTTCGAAAATCCAACAGACACGGTTAATATCAAGAACTAAAATGTGGTTCAATGGGATGAAAATAATTTTTGGTGAATAGTAACTTTTTACTTTTTTTTACCACGGTTAATAGTAAATAGGGTAACTAAGGGTAAATATGATATTACTATTACCCTAACACATGTCCTAATTCTATTGGATAAGTGTAATTCGGCCAAAAACAACCTTATGAATATAATATGACCATTTAGGCCATTTGGATTAGATTATGACATTTATTATTATTTAATTCAAAGAAGAGTTAAAAGAGTTAAAATCAAAGTTTATTTACTAAAACATTTTTAATATGGGGTTATAAATAAGATAAATTCGACTATAAATATTCATTAGAAAGATAAAAAGATTTCCTACATAATTATATTTTATTTATAATTTTTAGACTTTAAATAAATTAATTTATTTTTGACACAACGATGATGCAGTAATTACCCTTTTAAGGAAATATGAACATAATTGATGTTATAAATGCTCAAATGAATGTAACTTAAGAATTTTTATGAATTAAACTAATTTTCTAGGTTACTATGATGTATTATTGTTGATTTAATCAACTTGGTTCGAACATATAATTCTGTTATGACTTTCAAAAAAATCATATATCAAATAGTGTCAAAATTGACACAAAATAGTTTTTAAATCAAATATTATATTATTAATTGTTATTTTATTCCTAAAAATCTAAGGTTCGGCCAAATGACTTAGATAAGGATATATATATTAATAATAAACAATTTGGGGTTAGTTTGGCATGTTATAGTAAGTGTATTAACCATATAGTGAAAGAAAACAAAAAGACACGGTAAAAGTTAAATTATTTAACTTATAGTTAAATCTAATTGATAAGGTTTAAAATAATATCCAAACATGTCTAAATTTGATTGGTTGATGAGATTACAACCCTATCTCATCTAATCTTCGAATATGAGTCATTTTTGGAGGTTTTTAAGTGGGGTTAGATTTATTATAAATTAATATTTTTAAGAATTCCTAAGGTGCCCCTCTCCTCCCCTATAAAAGGACACCTCCTCCCCCTCCTCCTCACACCAATTTGAGCACTCCAGCTCGGCCAACCCCTGCCAAAATCTCTTCTCCACTTCCCTAGAAACATCCTAGAGGTTCTGGTCTTCCTCAAAGACCAATTTTAGTGCCCTAAGATGAGGTCTCAAAGAGGCGCTTCAAAGAAGAGGTAATTACCGTTACCAATTCTCTCATCTTTATTTCTTCTTCCACTTCTTCTTCTTAGGTTGTTTCATTATGAAGTAATAACATCAGTATCACTCATATACTGATATGTTATTATAAGTATGAAACAACCCTATTTCACCATCTATCCATCCTACGGAAAAAGAAATCACCGCGCGTGCGTACGTACGGAATACCGTCTCCACGCCGTGGTGTAATCTATTTTCCACCACCACCTTACATGGATGGGTATAATGGTGTAAAGAATAACTATACATAGTTATTACAACATCATATTGATTCTGATATATTGTATAATCCACTCCAATTCAATTCAATATTTATAGAAATGATATCATCGCTCGTGCGTACGTACGGACTACCGTCTCCACGACGCGATGAGATTCATTCTTCATGTTAACCATTTAAGAATGATTATAAAGTATATATAAGAAATAATAATGAAATATATGACATTATAAATCTACTGGATTTATGTATATATATACATATGTATGTCATCTACTTACTTCCATTTCAAGACAATAAGGAAAGGAAAACAGCGTTCATGCGTACGTACGGACTACCGTCTCCATGAACGGTGTTTTTCATTTTATTTATCTACCTATTATATATATATATATATACTGAATATATATGATATATTAATCATATTTTATATTCTGGAAGTAAGTAAATCATGATATAATTAATAACGATGTCAAGAACAACAAGTCAAAACACCTACGATAAATGAAACGATTTTACCCAAAACGCTTCTTTAACATGGAATTTACAAAAGAACTGGTAATATAATGTCATAAGTGAACCATATATGATATCATAACAATGAATATGATTCTGTAATAAGTCAATAACATGATTTAAATCATTATACAGGAGGTTCGGACAATTACAAAGCAAGTCGGACCTAAGGTAAGGGAAATATCACAATCTCATTTTTATTCGAGATTGTTTATTCGTAAGTATTTACTGGGGTGTATTTTATCATCCACGTCCATGTTTCATCAATATGTAATATTACTTCCATCCACCTACAATTGTTTAAATCCATTTTTACCCTTCGGTGAGTTTTTAGTAAAAGAAATGAAAGGAATCTTCTGTCGTTTTTCGTACGAGGTACTTTTTGACTTTTCCGACAAAAGTACGAAGAATGTTTTTTTTAACTTATACGGCATGAATGGATTTTTAAAACATTATTTCCAAGAAGCTTCCTTTACAAGTTTTCAAGTTTATTTTTAATCAACTTCTTTTATTTTAAAGTTGTATGACATGTTATGAAAGGAAAAAATGTTTTTGAAGTAGAAAGGATATTTTCCTCAAGAATGAAGTTCAAGTGTTTTATCAAAATTATTTTCCATATAAGATAATAAAGTGTTCTGTTTTTATCCATTTAATTACATTGATTTGATTATGTTGTGAGGGGATTATTTTTATGAAGTCATTTGCCTTATAAGATTTATTTTATGATGTCATGATGTTTCAAGAATCCCATTTTTGGTTACATGTGTTATGCGATGATGTATGATTTATGATTATGTGGCACACATAAGAAAGGATTCATTATAAGATGGGTGGGACCTATATCTCCCTCCAATGCATTGGGTAAAGATTTTATATCTCATGAGATAGACATGGCTGGAACGGAAGGTTATTTCGGTTCAGTGATACAGGACTGAAACGAGGAGTGAACTCGGTTCAGAAAGGGACTTTGTCCACTAAGATAGTCTTGGCAATGAGTCATGACTAACAAGAAATGATTTTCCATGATTATGTGTGCATGCCACAAGTTTCAAGTTTTATGTTATGATTATGGGGATCTCATTTTCACTTCTATGATTTATCCCATGTTATGATATTATGAGCTCTTTCGCAGGTTAAGATTTCCAAAAGCTATGTTCTTATGTATATGATGTGATTGATATTTCTTTTGTTTATCCTTACTGAGCATTTGAGCTCACCCTTTTATGTTTTCTTTTCCCCAGGATATAAAGAAAGGTTTTTAGGTAAAAAAAAGGGAAGATCTTTATTGGAGATATTGAAGATCTTTCACCACGATTAGAAGATTACGTTCCGAGTTTCCAAAGACACTAAACTATTACGATCCTTGTGTGTGTGTTTTTGTTATGTACTAAGTATTCCGCAAAAGTAATGTAATGTCCATGTACGATAAGCTTCGAGTCTCTACATATTCTCTACATGGTAGACGTCAACTGCAACAATTTCAGTTTCAAACTCATGAGGACTCGACAAAGCCTCGATGAGTGCCTCCCTAAGATCCTTTAATAAATTCAAAGCATCCAGAATTGATATCGTGGCCGTTATTTTGGGCCATGTGTTTCAATACATCATACTTTTGATCCAAAGGTCTATGTTTCCCAACAGGAACATGTGGTTTAGCAGGTTCCTAGGAAGTTGATGCTTTGGACGTTGATGCATCTTGTACCGGGATAGGAGTTGGTAATATTCCTGGATTTGGGAGATTAGACTGATTAAGTCTATTTACTTGCTGAGAGGAAGAAGATGGAACATTCAACCGATATTCCATAATAATTGTGCCAGGACTGAGTCGGCCTTGTGTGGAAGAACTTTCTTGTTCATGTTGATATTGTTGAAGGGATCTACCATGAGTTTCTGCAGCATACACAGTTCTAGAAGGGGTAGAATTAGAATAGTGGCCTCTGAAAGATCCACTTCTTCCCCTGTATCCTAAGCCTCTGGAACTTCCTCGGATTCCTCTATTTGATATAGGGAACTCAGGCTCATCCAAATCGAAACTGTGAATGTCATACAGATCCGTTAATTGAATCATATTAATAGAACTGAAGATCAAATCTTCATCCGATGAAGACTCTTCCTGATTAGCCTATTTAGGCTGTGCCGTTTGGTGGGGCGGTGCCCGTTGCTTTGAAGTAGATGGAATTAAATCTTCCAAAGTCAAAGACAACATAGGTTTTGACACATACTCATCTTCTTCTGATTGTTCCTCTTTCTTGGAATTATGCCATTTCATTGAGTATTTTCCGTCTAATGAAGAGGGTTTTTCTACGGCATTCATGGAAGAAGACACAATTGGATTCTTCAATTGTGTTCGCAAAATAGCATGAGTTCGGTTGATTTTCTTTCTAACCATCAAATCATCATATTTTTGTGCAATTGTGTTCTTGACTTCTTGCCACTTGCCTTCCCCCTCTAGAAATATAGCAATAACACATACTACCTGAGCTGAAGAACCTTTCTGTTTGACTTGTCCCAAATCAACGATTTTTTGTAGGAGGTCCTTGAAGACAAAACACTACAGAATGGGATTCCCCAACAATTGATTAAAAAGGAAATAGTTGGGATGGTCTTCATATCCTTCCTTATTTGGCCTCTTGGGCCTCGGCAATTGAACCAAATTATTTTCTAGATCCGAAATGAAATAACCAGGAACTTGTTCATTTCAGAAAGAGTAAATTTTTCTTTTCAAATGCTCAATTTTTTTGTCTTTGATCTCTTTGATCATATTGACGAAATGACCTTTATTGTTGGCGCTAAGGAGGTGGATCCCTTCGAGAAGATGAAGGTTTTGAAGTAGAAGCAGGTACAGGTGCTTATTTAAGCATAACTATAGCAGTCTCTGGTTTACCCATTCTTCTTCTTGGAGCTGATAGAATTACACAAGATTTATCCTTAGTCTTTATAAAATAATCTTCAATCTGTTGAGCGATTGAAGTAAGGTCTTGAAACCCTCCTGTGTATTTCACAGAGATCAGCGGTGTGCACAACTCATGACATAAATTCGCCACACATAATGGCAACAATTCTTCTTGAGAGAGTGAAAAGATTAGGGAATATGTTAATCCCTTCCAGTGAGTAATGAAATATGAGACCCTTTCATTTTCCATTTTCTTATAGTTTATAAGATCAAAAACTGTTTTCTTTGGAAACGTTAAGCTGAATTGAAGAAGAAACTATTGACGAAGATCCTCCCACCTGGTAATTGACCGGGATTGCAAGCTTGTCTACCAGACAAAAGCAAGTCCTTGTAATGACTGTACAAAACACTTGAGCTTAACTACTTTTTATTTCTGAAGGGTTCCCATCATAGGATCGCAACAAGAAACAAAATGTGTTAAGTGTTTCCCTGGGTCTCCCGAACCATTAAAGATTGGGAATGTGGTACTTGAAAAATTTGATGGGGGAGGAATTGCATCAACCCATTTAGGGTAAGCTCTCTTCTCTGGTTAAACCGGAGCACGATTTTCCGCTATAGCTTCCATCTGAGCTGTTAATGACTCAATAGTAGTTATTAAATTTTCAGAAACATTCAGTTGAGCTTGGACCTGAACATGTGCAATGAATGGAGCCGGTACAGATGTGGCAGCTGTTACTGCATCCAATGGTAGCACTGCCGATTATTGTTGGACTCGACCCGTAGGATTAGACCAATATGGGTGTACTGATAAAGGAGGATATTTTTGATCCATCTCAGTAGCTTCAACAAATTCCTTTGGCTGAATAACTCTAGCATGCTTAGGAGGAGGACTACCCTGATGTAGTTCTGCATTCATCATCCTCAATTCCTTCATTTCTTCCTCTTGTTGTGAAAATCTTTGCTCTAGTGAGAGAGATTAGCCTTCTCTAGAGGAAGGGTATGTAACCTGATTCTTTCCATTCCCTTTATTGGATCCCCTTCAGAGAGGGGGAAGTGGGTTACTTGAAGTATTACCTAGGTTTTGATTAATCCTTTGATTTCGTGTACGCACACCTTCTTCATTTGTGTCTGTGCGTACAACTTCTTGAGCAGGAACCTCTTCATCTAATCCCTCTGAGTGAAACTCATCTGGTGGATCAGAAACTACAGAATTGATGACATTGATTGTTGCATAATTCATTGCATCCCTTCTATCGGAATTCCTGTGATATTGTCTTCTTCCATGTCCTTGATGAGACATTGCCTTTTATTGATTCAATCCCTCAGGAACTTCTTGACGAACTGAAATTTTGAGGGAATTTCCTAATAATTTGGTTCTTCATTCCTCTTAATTATTTTTCCCTAATCTATATAAGACTGACTTTCGCTGAGGGAGGGATTGAGGATTAGTAAAAGTCCCCAGTCCAGTGGACTAGGGCTATTCCTGCTGTCTTTTCTCAACTCCTCAAATCTTATTTGTTGATTCTGAGGGTTGGGTTAATAGAGTCCCCAGTCTGGAAAGATGGGGTGGTTCATGACATTCCATACCTGAGAATTTCTTGAAATATCTCTTGATATTGCGGACCTTAGTCCATAAATTAGCTAGATGCATCAACAGGCATCCACTTTTATCTCCCAGCTCAAAAGACCGTTGGATGATTTTTGACACTTCTGTCACTTGGTGATGTGCTTGCTCTAAACGAGAGACTTGTCCAATATTCTCGTTTTCTTGATGCAATAGTAATTCTACAAATTTTTCTCTGTATTCTTGATTTTGAGAAGAACTAGTTGAGGCCTGTTCATGGGAAAGATTTTGATTACAAACAAAACCCATTGATTGTGGCCAGCCATGGGTAATAACATTGCATGAGACCATTTTCGGCGGGCTTTGCTGACTATAGAGTATAGTGACATGTAGTGCTCCATGAACACCCCATCCTCTGATATGAATACCAGATGGGGCATTGGCAATTAACTGGCTCAATCTTCTTAGTGAACCAAGGCATGAACGCTGAAGGGCTCTCTGCTGCTTTTCAGCCTTTTGATATCGAGAAACTGAGAGATATTCCAAGTCAATGTGGCGTTGTAACCCTTCTATTATATTGATATGATTTTCATATTCATCATAAGATAATATTTTATTTTTCAACTGACAAAGAGTTTTCCATATGTTGAGACGAATATCATGAATTCCATCTTTCATCAACATCTCTGGAATGTTTTACTGAGAACCAGCCAAAGGCCAGAACATAACTGGAACTTCACCTTTTGCCACATGTTTTATCATATTCAATATTTCCTCTTTATCATTTAATGAATATTATTCTACTTTATTAGACCAGAGATGGTTCTTCCTTGTTGGTTCATCAAATTCAACATGATTGGTAGACTGAAAGTTATTTTTTATTATTACCTTAAAACCCAAGGTTACAATTCACGGAGGACAAAAATAATGAAGGCCAAGAGAGTCCTTCCAAACCACATTAACACACTCCAAAGGAAGAGAATTGAGACTATCATAAACCACCAGAGTCTCCTCTAGTCTTCCCCAACGAGACAATGCGTCAGCTGAAAAGTTGGACTCCCTCAGACTATGATGAATCATCCTTCCCTGATTAGTCTCTGCTTTTCACCTACGAAAAACATACGTCAAATCCGAGGAGATGTCGTGATTTCCCTATAGCGATCTGACTAGAACCTCCGAATCCGATTCCACTTCCATCACCGGGAGGCATTTCCTCCTGCATACAATCAAACCTGAAAAAAGAGCTCTAAACTCCACACCCATAGAGTTACCAGGTCCATAATAAGCACTGATGGAAATAATAACTGAACCCCAACAATCCCGAAGCAAACCACCACCCCTCAGGATTCCTCCCAAGCATGAACCATCCACATTCAGCTTCCACCATTAGCTAGAGGCTGCCATCTTACCCACCGCCCTCTATCCAAACTCTGAATGCACTGTCTATGAAACAGGCTCCCCATCATAACTGAATGAACTACATTCTTGAAGAGGGAGGACAATTCAGAAATAAGGGATCTCATCCGGACCTCTAGGTATAATAAGGACCTTCAGGAACCCAACCGCATCGAGTTGCAAGCCTCCCATATAGTCCAACAGATGGATACAAGGATGATGATACGGGCTGTTCACTCCCCCGTCCTGCTACCAAAACCAGAAAACCAAAGCAAAAGGTAATCCCGAACCTAATGACACTCCCCACATGGAAACCTGTATTGAGAAATCCGAGACCAGAGGAAAGTAGCCCAACGTCCCTAAAAAAATAAATAAATTGTTGACTCCGAGCTCGGACTCTCACAACAGTAGCATCGTGATGCCATGTAGACCCCTCTCCTCTGAATATTCTCCTCAGTTGGTAGGGCTCGGTTTTGGATCCTCCACACCAGAAAGTTTATTCTCGTAGGTATCACATTACACCAGGTAATTTCATCCACAACCACTATCGTATCACTCCTATGAAGGATTCTCCAGTAACCATTCATATTAAAACGCCCCGAGCTAACCTCTGTAAAACAGCATCTTTCTAGATCATCACTCATAACCGCATTGCTGAAAAGGTTCAGTTGCGATGGGTTAATGTTTGGATGTATAAAATCATACCTTCCACATGCCTCCTTAAACGAGATGTCAGGATGAGGGCAGCCTTTAAACCGAATCCTCTCCTCCGTACATGTGTCCTCCCAAAAGCTAATCTCCCCACGACCAATCACCCATATGGTGTGATCAAGAAACACCTCCAGATGAGAAAACATGCATTTGGCGAGACTCGTCGCTCCACGCATGCAAAACTCCCCATGCCAACCATATCGATCTCTGAACAAACTATCCCACAGAGTCTTACCAACAATCACCTCCCAAGCTAGTCTGACTTGCATCCCCAGTATAGATTCGTGAATATCACGGAGACCAACCCCTCCCTCCTCCACTGGATGGGCCAACCTCTTCCAGGAGGCCCAATGACACCTTCCTTCTCCCTTCGCATCCCACAAAAAAGATATGAGAATGTGTTCAATCCTATCCACAGTGCCCTTCGGGGGGTTGATGATGGAAAAACCATGCATGTGTATAGACAAAAGAACACTGTTAATAAGCATGATACGGCCCCCAAACAAAAGTACCTTGTTCTTCCAGTTGAAAATCCTTCCCAAGATACGATCCACAATCCTGTTGAAATGGTTCTTCAGAATCCTTCCACTGGATAATGTAACTCCTAGATAAAGAATAGGAAGTTGTCTCTTTCCACAACCGATAACTACCTGAATAATCCAACATCTTCCTCCCAAGCATTTGTTGGATATGAACAAGTGGCTCTTCACATGATTGATTGACTACCCACTCTGCTTCCCATACATGACCATAATTCCTTTAATTTCTTTTAATGTTCTACACCCGCCATTCAAAAATAATAATATGTCATCGGCGAACATCAAGTGGGATATACTCCCTAAATTCCTTCTGCCATAGAAAGGACTCAATACACCCTATGCCATACTCTTCTTCAGATTTCTGGACAAAGAATCTTGAGAAAGGACAAAGATGGTAGGAGAGAGCGGGTCCCCTTGTCTAACTCCTCTCACGGATTTGAAGAAGCCAAAACATTTCCATAATAAAGAAACAGAGATCCATGGAGAAGAAAATCACCTAAAACAGAGATCACAGAACTACTCATGAAACCCAAAACCCCTCATGACTCGTAGTATAAACCTCCATTCCAAATTATCATAAGCCATATTAATATCCACTTGCAAAATGATATTGGATCCAACAACCCGTTTGTTCAAATCATGAACCATCTCACTCGCAATTCCTACTACCCCCTGTATGCTTCTACCTTGAATAAAACCATGTTGTTCCTTAGATAATCCTGGGTATAACATTGGATAGCCTCCTGCTAATAACCGTCACAAGAATTTTATAAGAAACATTGCCAAGACATATCGTCCAAAAGTGGTTAATAAGAAAGGGGTCTTTGATCTTCGGCACAAGTACCACCCTTGAAGAAGAGACCCCCTTAATCAAGGGAGCCCCCCTAAAGAAGTCCTAGATAGCCTCCACCACACACCGCCCAACAAACTCCCATGCAGTACTATAGAAGGAGGCTGGGAACCCATCCGGCCCAGGTGCACTCTCATGTGGCATGCTTCCCAGAGCCTCTCTAATCTCCCTCTCCTATGGTATAGTGGAGATGTGATCATTCTCAGTTTGAGCTATTATCAAAGGTAAACAACTCAAGAAATCAAAACCCTCTAAAGATTCTCTTTCAAAACCAGAAGTGTTCTTACCCGCCCACACACCCTCAAAATGTTCCAAAGCAAGCTTGCCAGCCGCATTCACGTCAGATGTATAATATCCATCCTCCCCTTTTATATTAATCTTCATGTTCATCCTCTCTTTGATGCAAGATTGGAAGAATGTGTTGTTTCGGTCCGCCTCCTTAAGCCATCTCACTAGGGAGCGATGCATGTATACCCTCTCCATCTCCAACAGCTTCTCCTCTAGGACCACTCTCTTATCACATAGAGTAGTAAAAATATTCTCATCCCAAGAAATTTGGAGAGTCTCCTCCAATCTTCCAACCTCATCCTGTAAAGAGGCCACCCCATTATTCAAATCCGGCTGCACCACTAGACATTGCCTAATATCCTGTTTGAGCCTTTTAAAACGATCCACCAGCCCTCCCTAAGAATTCTCATTTTCCTCCTCCAACCAAGACTTCCTCACAACCTGCATGAAACCAGTATCCTTATGCCATTCACTTGAATAATGGAAGATCTTTCCAATCACTGATTCACGTTTAATATATAGTAAAAGTGGATCATGGTCCGAGAGAATACGAGAAAGATGAGTAACCGAAGTTTTTGAGAAAAGGTACAACCCCTATAGGTTGGTAAGCCACCTGTCCAGCCGGCTCCATATCTGATTCTGGCCTTTACGGTTATTGCACCATGTAAATTTCACCCCTTTGAAGCCAACATCAAATAGACCAGCTTTCAACAAGCACTCCTTGAAATCCATGAGACCTTCCAAGTTTCACCCCATTCCTCCACGTTTCTCTGAAACATCCACAATTGAGTTAAAATCTCCTCCCACAAACCATGCCATATAATTAGTTTGAACAGACTTTAGGTGTGTCCAGAGATCCCTCCTTTCCACCACCTTATTGCTCTTATATACAAACGAAAAGAGAAGATGGAAACCACCCACTTCAATATTCATGTCAATACATTGAGGCATCACACCTACAGTCTCCACCGATATATCATTCTTCCAACCAACCCAAATTTGTGAATTATTGAGGCCACCACGAAAAGTGTTTGAAAAATCAATTTTCTTTTATAACCCAGGAAGCTTGCATGCATCCTGTTTCGATTCAAGAATCATGACCAAGGAAACTCTTGCCTTCCTACCTTCAAAAGATAAAAAAGCTTGCCTGACATGAGCTCCCATACCACGCGCATTCCATATAATAATGGAGAGCATCCTTATAGAACCTTACGAGATTTTTGAACCGATGGAAGAGATTGAATGGGGTGAACAAACACACCCTTCCCCTTGTCTTTAGAATGAGTGATAGGCCTCAAAAAGCCATCCTTTCCACTTCCATGTTTCGTAGATAAAAGAACATCATCACACAGAGCGTCTAACTATTACAACTGAGGTTTCCTCCCTGACGGGATATGAGGGAGAGACTCCGCTCCCAACTCTCCCTAGAACAAGGAAAATAGAATTCTTTTTTGAGGAGACCAACGCGACGACTTCACCTCCTTCTCCACACCCATGTTCAAGTTAACCATCTCCAAACGCTTATCAGAGGAAGCCAAAATATTGCTCACTAGACAGTTCTGAATAACCCCTGGTGAAAGTTGTGAAGAAAAACCAATGGAGGAAGCATGGGGAGACAACTGTCTGGCCGGACTCTTTAGAGAGAGAGACATGTGAACCTCCACCTCTTTCTGAGACAGGTCCTTTCCCCCACGGATAGAAGACTTCCTCTGCGTAACCGGACCCGGGGACCAAGAGATAAGATCCAAATTCCCAGAGGGTAAATCTGACCTGTGTCCGGCACTGTTAGAAGGTGTTTCCCCAGTTTCATCATTTGTCTTTCCAAACCCACAGACCCCATTGGACGAATTCAAATTTGAAACCTCTTGAGGAAAAATGGTCGCATCTGCTACTTCACACCCACCTGAAACTTGTGGGTCCTGACCCGGTTCCTCTACCAGAGCATGGTCAGAGGGCTCCGCCACCACCCTCCGTTGCCGGAAACCCTTCACGTCGTGGTTATCCAAGCCACAGAACACACAGAAACAAGGGAAATGTCGATAAAACAGCTTATGTTTCCACCAAAACCCATCCTCAGATTCAAGCTGCACCATTGAAGGCCTCTTCAGAGCTAAGTCCATTTCAACACAGATTCGAGGATTTGTCATTGCCTTGATCACCTTAGTGTCTTCATCCGCGCATAAAAAGGAGCCAAAATAATTCCCAACTTCCTTTAGAATCGCCGGGTTCTGAAATGGAAGTGGGAGACCTGGTAAGGGTAGCCACACCGCATCTGAGGAGGAATCGCGCCCACGATGGCAGTCCTAGGACCACCTGGACAACGAGTAATTCCAAGAGCCACACCTTCTATCCTCCCACGACCACGCTTTCACAATGTCCTTCCTGGATTCTAGATGAACACAGAAATCTATCCTCGACAGGTCAGAAACCGCCCCCAGAAGAGACATCCCCCATGAATCAAAAAAGTCCCGGAAGAAACCAAGAGATGGCTTAGAGCGGCCAAAACGAGCCACCAGAGTGAGATCATGAAAGGCAGCCGCCTCCTGAAGCTCCCAAGCCGACCGGCTCACCACAGGTATCTCCCCGACCTTTTTAGGACCCCGTTGTTCCACCACAATCTAAGGAACCTTTGAACATGCCAAGTGCACTAGAGGTTGAACACAGACGCCAAACCCTGCGGTACCCTTGCACATAACCTCCTTGATGGAGGCTCTAGGAGGAGCTCTAGCCCCAGCCCCCTCAACTGCACCTCCCAAAGCCTCCGGAGAAACTACCGAGGAACCCTCACCACCAGGGAGCAAAGCAGGATCCATCCTCAAAATCAACAACAATATTGGTAGAGAAATCACTGATTAAACTAGAAGATGCATGACTTAGGGGTGGTTCAGAGAATGACCTACACCCTGGGCTATCTTCTTATTGAGAAAGTATTTCACCTGCTAATGGTAAAGCATCAGACATGACTGGCTTCACATTTTAAAGTTCCTCATGATAAGATGTCCTTCTTCTCACTACATTTTTTTTTGGAGAATTTTCCAAGAAATGTGAATCACTACTGTGGATAGGACTTTCCCAACGAAATTCATCATCATGGGGAGGACCACCATGTTGGGTTATAGCAAAAGATGATACATTTTTCTCCTTGGTCTTCTGACCACACAGAGGGTTAATGTGGCTCTCATCTAAAGATGAAACTTCATGATAGACCAAATCGTCATGAAGCAAGCCTTCATGAGGAAGTATATAATGCATACCTTCAGAATTAATGTTCCCACTATTGAGAACTGAGAGAGAAGATTCTTGAGTTGCAACAGATTGTTGTATGAGTGCATCAAGAACTCCAGCATCGAGTAAGTCCTTGTTACAGATTGGCCCTTGATTTTTTGACCGATCTGGGCGGATATTATTCTGAGACTCCTTCTTAATCAATTTTGAAGATGTATGTTCCTGCTCATGAGAAATGATCAGGTTAGGCTGATTATCTCCGCTCAAACCAGGTGTATGTGCCCGACTTGGTTGTCCGGATGATATGGGGGAGTATGCCCCACAACCCTCTTTGACTAGAACAGATGTGTGTGCCTATTCTGGAGTGAGTTGTTGACGTGTCACTCCACTGGCAGGGATATATTTATGTGTCATTCCCTGAGATGCTGCTAAAGTTGTTATAATTTCCTAGAAGGCATCCAGAATATGAGCATGGATTTTCTTCAGCTCTTTCACCATTGATAGAATATACTTGTTGACTTCAGCTACCAGAACAAGGATATACATCCATTCTGTTCTTGAAGTAGGTGTATGTTCCTGCTCCTGTCCTCCTTTTCCTATCAATGAATCTTGACAATACTTAAGTGTGGGGGCATAGAGTTGAGTCTGCCTCCTGTTTGTCACTAGAGCTTTCTGACTGACTTCTCCGAATGCTACCAAATGAGACTATTTGTAGGATTTATCAATACTAGAAGGTGTATGTACCTACTAATTTCTATCTTCCGAACGTGGTTGATGAGCCTCCTTCAACACTGATAGACGATGCTACTGGAAGGATTGATGAGTGTAAGCAGGTGTGTGTGCCTGTTTATTAGTTGTCAACACATTGGGTTGGCGGGCTTCATTTTATGTAGTCAGACGAGTCTGCTGACTAGCCGATGATTTGTAAATAGGTGTATATTCATGTCTATAATACTTCGCCGGAATTTCCTAGCGGGATTGGCATAATGCTGCCAGACGAGTCTGCTAGACAGCGGAATTAAAATGGACCGGTGTGTGTTCTCGTTCGTTGCTTGCCACCAAGTTAGGTTGGTGGACTTCACCAGAAACAGCAGATATAAGAACCTACTCACTTTTAACTAGTTGTCGCCTTTGGTGATTCGTCTTTCCTGATTGGGTTTGAGGAACCTGAGCCGAATGCCTGGAGACGACACCCTCATCATGTTGAGGGCGCACTGTCGCACGAGTCTGGCGGCGATTGTTGATGGGAGCCCTCGGGAAGATCTAATGTCTCCTTGAATTAAGACCCTGAGGGACCTTCTCATTCACCTCCTCAAGAATATGGGAGTAAATAGTGATTGCATTCCGGGGATAATGACCCGAAATAGTTGGAGACAGTGCTTGGCACCACCTGCTTCTTGATCGCTGGTCATCGCTGTCCGGACGACCAGGCTGAATTATTGACTTGGAGGGCTTATCAAGCGGCCTCTAGAGTCAGAATAGTTCCATTTTGACGGTACTCCTTAACCAGCGCATTTGATACCCAGCCTTGAAGATGCTGAGTTGGTGATGTCTTCCTCAGAGCGGAAGATGATCCAGCATGAGGAGCAGCAGATGCATTCACGGTAGAGGTTTTCACAACATAGGCATTCACAGACGTGAACATTAGAAAATCCATTCCTTTAAGGCAGAAGATCTTGGAAAAGAGTGCCTATTTGATATAACAAACATAATCAAGATAAGTTCAGCTGCTACATATTTTGGATGAGCACATATGTTATTAACTGTCTTGTTGTCCCTCTCATTGAGTTTAAATAGGGGCCTAACAAATAGGTAAGACATCACATTAACTTGGTTAAGGATTCACGTCGGGTTCACCATTTTTTGTTTCCTCTGGAATCATGGATGACCTCTTTGATTGAAGGTTCAAACATTCCAATCGGTTTCTAATAGGTTTGTTCATAGAACCGGAAGAATCCCATGATTCCATATCCATTAGGACCTACTTTCTAAAGGAAGGCCCTCATTAGTTTTGGAATGATGAGGCTTAGGAATTTGTATTGGTCAAGAGGATGGGAGGCCGGACTCATCACACCTTTTTTAGGGGAATTATCGTCTACTATGGGACTCTCTTTATAGATTTAAGTGTTGTTCGTGAATCCTTATTACATTACCAAGTATAAAATGATCTTTCCTTTAGATTTGACAATCAACGATTAAATATGTAGGAAATTTAGAGAATCTTATATATGTATTCGAGGTTCTTCATCGATAGAGAATAATATGTATTTGTTAGAGATTCTTAGTAAATGGTATCCTTAAATACATAAAAGCCTTTTGGTCATTATGATGACCATACTGGTTTTAAATCTACTCCTTGGGGCACTTGAAGATTATTGTCATTCAGAAGGACATGGATTATTTCATAGTTGGGATCATACCCGCAGATGGGCTACCTACGTGTCCTTTGTTTAGAAAAGTAATTAGAACCCACGTAGTTCGAGTAAGGGAGTATGATGTTTTTGATTGATGTCTCAAAGAAAGATGTCATAATTACTTTTACACTCTAAGATCACGTGAGTCATGCTCAGTGTGAGAAACAAGAGGTATTGGTAAAACCAAACAATTGTGCCATGAAAGATTCTATCATAAGAAATGATGTGGGGATTATCTATGTATGACTACCCAAACAGACGAAGATTAAGATTTAT
This sequence comes from Viscum album, assembly GCA_963277665.1. Lineage (NCBI taxonomy): Eukaryota > Viridiplantae > Streptophyta > Magnoliopsida > Santalales > Viscaceae > Viscum > Viscum album. The sequence continues at coordinate 1,526,742,896 of OY728138.1, read as the reverse complement.
TTTAGGGAAGAAATCCAAGAACAGGTTCCATAAAGGTATATGTACTTTATAGGGATTTGAATACTCTAATCTTGGGGCTTACTCATAAGGAAGATGCCCGAGTTAGGAGAGGACTTATGATTGGGTTTTACTCCTAATAAGGAAGCCCATATCAAAAAGTAAATTAAGAATGGTTAAGAGAAATTAAGACTAGGGATTACTTCGGATAAGGAGGCCCAGGTTAAGGTATTTGAAAAATTACGGGACTTGGGGCTTACCCCTAAAGAGGATGACCATACTTGAGACTGTGGATTACACTTGAAAAGGAAGAACAAGTTAAGAGAATTATGGTTGGGGCTTACTACTAAAGAGGATGCCCAGATTTTGAGAACCTTGAGACTGGGGCTTACTCCTGAAAAGGAAGACCAGGTTAAGGGAATTATGACTGGGGCTTACCCCTAAGGAGGATGTCCAGATTAAGGGACTTGGGGCTTACCCCATAAAATGAGGCCCAAATTAATGAGTACTTGGGGATTACTCCTAAGGAGGATGCCCAAATCAATGAAAATTTGGACTGGGGCTTACTCCTAAAAAGGAGGCACAGGTTAAGGATTCTCTCATTGTAACACCCCAAGCTTCTATGGTACGCTTCTCTTTGAATAATGCGATAGCGTGTGTTGTACGCAACACCGAGTTCTAACAACCAATCAAACTAGCCGTTATGAATAGTAATACCTACTTTTTAAAATTATATATATTTTATATATCAAAATGGACTTCATTTTTGGATTATGAATATCTAATTTAGCCTAAGGTAAAATTTTGGTACTTTTCGGATAACTTTCATATTTTGATGAATAGTGAAAATTACTAAATTTTAATTAAAAACAACTTTTTTAATCAAAATAATTAATAGTGATAAATTATGAATTTTAGTAGTTTTAAAGTATATTTAGAATATATTTTTACCATTTAATATAATGTTGGTCATTGGAAATAATTTTACAATTAAACCGAACATAAACAAGTGTCAATCTTTTGATAGTTATTATCTCTTAAAAACACGCTTTTTGTTTTGACAGCGGGAATTAATTTTAAATTAATTTCTTCCACTTCTGTGTTCTGAATTGAGGAAAATGGATTCCATATTTGGAATCAGGATGCTCAAATTGTGTAAATAGGTAACTTTTATTTTTAGACATTTTGAATAATTACTGCGGAAAATATTTTATTTACCATGGTTAAGGGTAAATCCGGTAAATAAGGGTTAAAAATAATATTATAATAATACTAAATTACCCTAAAACGTGTCTTAACCCTATTGGTTGATACATGGTCGACCCTGGACATATTTGGGTCTATTGTGGGACCCCATGGAACCACTTGTAAGTGATAATGACCCTTTATTTTAATTAAGTTAAAATGAATAAAAAAATGACACAAGCATATATCTTTTAGAAAAAAATTTTTACATAGGGTTATATATGTTGGATTTTAGATTATAAATATTCATTAGAAAGATAAAAATATTTCCTACATAATTATATTTTATTTATAATTTTTAGACATTAAATAAGTTATTTTATTTATGACACAATGATGATGCAGTAATTACTAAAATAGTGAAAAATTAAATTAATTGATATTATAAATACCCAAATAAATATAATATGAAACTTTTAATGAATTAAAATAATTTTATAGGATAATATGATATATTATTATTGATTTAATTTACTTTTTTAGAAGTAATAAATCTGTTATGAGTTTCAAAAAAATCAACTATTGAATAGTGTCAAAATTGACATAAAAGAGTTATTAAAACAAATATTATATTATTAATTGATATTAAATTCCTAAAAATCTAAGGTTCGGCCAAGAGACTTATATCATGATAGGTTCATCATTAATGGACCACTTTGGGGTCTATTGGATGTATATAGTATGTTTATTAACCATATTATATAAAAATACAAAGAGACATTGTAAAAGTGAAACTAATTAACTTAGTATTAATACTTAAAGATAAGGTTAATATAAGTACCCAAACCTGTCTAAATTCTATTGGTTGAGTTATTTTTGACCCATCCCCACCTTAACCTTTGAATAGTAAACTTTGGAGCCATTGGAAACCGATTATGTATTTATTATAAACTAATACCTCTAACTTTTCCAAAGGTGCCCCTCACCCCTCTTATAAAAGGGCACTCCTCCTTCTCATTTCGTCACACCTTCAAAGCCTTTTGGTTCGGCTAAACTCTGCCCAAATACTCTCCCAACATCCCTCACTACAACCTAGAGGCCTTAGTGTGATCAGAAATCCAACCTAAGGAGCCCTTTTGATCAAATCAAAAGGAAGAACCCGAAGAAGAGGTAATGTTTTCACCACCCCTTCTCAAGTTCCTTTCTTTTTCCACTTATTCTTTCTTTGTTATTACCATTCTAAAATAATAACTCCAGTATCTTATATATACTGTGATGTTATTATAAATATGGTACAACCATATTTAGTATTCTATCCACCCTTTGAATAACATGTCACCATACGTGCGTACGTACGGCTTACCGTCTCCACGTCGTTGTGTAATTGTTATTCAATATATTATTATTTGGATGGGTATAATAATGAAGTGTAACTCATGTAAATAACAAATATAACATGTTAATGATTCTGTATATATGATATACCATCCATTTATATATTATTTTAATATCAAAAGAATGATATTGTCGCTCGTGCGTACGTATGGACTACCGTCTCCACGAACACGATGAGATTCATTCTCCATCGTATCCATTAAAGTATAATTATCATTTGATGATTTAGAAATGATGTTTAAGGACTTGATATCATTTTGGATATGAATAAGATACAACAAACATGGCTTATGTAACAAAACATATAAAAGAAAATGAGTAAGTTAACACCCGAAACGACGATAATTCTAAGATATTATTAACAAATCAATATTAAAAGATCATATATGATATCATATTAATATATATGATTCTTTTATAATTTAATAACAATTTTTTCACCATTATACAGGAGGTTAACCTACCCCAACGAAGAAAAAGTACAAGGTAAGGGTTATTTCACAGTCTCTTCATTATCTGAGGTTGTTTATATGTAATAATCTACTGGGTTCTCTTTATCATCCACATCCATGTTTCTTAAAAATGTATTTCAAAACATTTTTACTATTTACTAGAATATGAGTTAAAGTCATTTATACCCTTTTTGACTTTTATAAGTGGTTTATAAAGGAATCTTTCAGTCATTTTCAAAACAAGGTCCTTTTTAACCTTTTCGACAGAATTAAGGTAAGAATGTTTTTTTAACTTATACGGCGGGTGCAGCTATTTTCCGCCGTTATAAAATCTTCAAAGCTTCCCTTACAAGCTTATAAGAATATTTTCAAAGAAAATGTTTTATTTTATATGGATCTTAAATGATTTCAAAATAAAAGGAGATATTTCTTTAAAAAGAATATTGATTTCATCTATGTCAACATCCTTTGATGGATTTTAAGATTATTTGAAGTTGATTTATTATGATACAAAACTTCTATATTGTATTGAAGGTTTTGTGATATGTTTGACTGTGGATGTGCTATTTTTATACCATTCATAGTTTATGGTGAAATTATTTACATTTCGTATGCTAGTTTTAATACGAATGTTTATGTTATGTTTAAAACTTTTCATATGGGAATGTATTGGACTTAGTAAGTGATGGGTGGAGCCCGCTATAGCTCCACGATGCATCAGTAGGTCTCATGAGACAAACTAGTGTCGTGGCACAAGGCCTTGACAAAATCTTTTTTGTAGTCATGGCACGAGGCCTTGACTATGTGGTTATGATAGTCTTGCATTATGCATTCCAACATTAAGAAAGTGGTAATTGATTTTTGCATGTGATTATTCGATTAGTAGAATATCCATGTGAATAATTAAATGGAATTATTTCATTTTATTTATGCCGTACCATGTTGAAAGTTCATGTTTGAAAGGCTTTTGTTTTAGTTATACATTGCCTTAAATGTTTATTCTTATTTATGAAAGTTTCCGCTATATTGTTATCCTTACTGGGCATTTGAGCTCACCCTTTTTCTATGTTTTATTTTTCCCAGGAAGTGAAGAAGTAAATTATGAATGACCTGCAGGGATATTATGTGGGGATATGAGTGTGGATTATGGATACATTATGTTGTTGTAGTAGTTTTTCATTATATGATGTAATGTAAAACTGATGAATATATCTAGTGTTTCCAAGGCTACTAAACCAATCGGTCTTTCGAGATTTGATCTTTCTTGTGATCATGCCAATGTTATGTAATAATGCACAGACTCTGGGTAACTAGGGTCGGGGCGTTATAGTTGGTATCAGAGTAAGTTTAGTACAAACCTTGGAAACTAGATTTAGATAAACTCTGATTAGAGCACGTAAACCAAAGATGAACTTTGAGGATTAGTATAGAAGAACTTCCTAGAATTTTGGTATTGTAGGGATTTTGTGAGTTTTCTGAGCAATACATCCCTGTCTGGATACGAGCAGGTAGAGGCGGCTCTGGCATAGATATACCTAGGGGTAAAACCTGAAAACACCTCTTTGATCTAAACTCGAATGGGAACTGGTGCACGACAACGGGCCTTGCTGCACTCTGGGTTACGACACTCCAGGGGGATATGCTTTGGATAATTCTCATTTTCTTTACAAACCATTATGAAGGTTTTATGAGTATATAAATCCTCAAAGGAGACATTTTTATGATTATGGATTATATACATAAATAGTTCAATTTATGTTAAGTGTTTTATAAGTATGGGATTATGTATTTTGATTCATAAACTGATCTAGTTTATGACATTGTTTAGAAATGGCACCTAGTGGAAGAAATGGAAACCGTATCAATGCATGCACTCCATGTAGGGATTTCCCTCCTACTCAAGATAATTATAGTGGAGCTGGTGATGCAACTGGAGCCGATCAGCTAATCACTATACTAGGACAACTTACTCAGGTTATGATTAATAACCTTACCTGTATGGATCACCCTGATCCGCAGCGTGGAGGATCAATGTTAGATCGATTCATGAGGCAAAAACCACCAACGTTCAATGGGAATACAAATCCCTTAGTAGCCGAGCAGTGGATAAATTCCCTAGAGAAAATATTTCAGGCTTTTGGGAGCAGTGAAAGGGAAAAAGTTATCATGGCAGTTTACCGCCTCACTGGAGATGCTGATCAATGGTGGTCATTGATTCAAAAAATGAAGGAAGATGATGAAGTATCAAATATGGAATGGAGGGAGTTCAAAGATCTGTTTTTAGAAAAATACTTTCCTCTCGACCATCGAGCAGATATGGAAAGGCAATTTCTGAGTCTGAGACAAAAGGAGGATGAGAATGTCACAAAGTATGAGGCTAACTTTACAAGGTTAGCGAGGTATGCTGGAGATTATATTTGCAACCCAAGAAGTAATATTGATCGTTTCTTTGATGGGTTAAAACCATTTATCCGTCGAGCGTTAGTCTCCCAATCATTTTCATCGTACGAAGACATTGTCTCATGTGCTATCAAGACCGAAAAGGAATTCTCTAAGTCTTATGACTTTAAAGCAAAGTAAGAGAAGAAGAGGCCTGTTGATCAATCTGGGAATGGAAATAAGGGGAAGAAAGGAAAGGTTGCATATCCATCATGTGGTAAATGCGGGAAGAAACACCCTGGTGCTTGCTTGAAGGGAATGGGATTCTGTTACAAGTGTGGTGAAAAAGGCCACCATGCTCGTGATTGCAAAGGGAAGAAAAAAGCCACCAACGTTCAGTGCTACAATTGCAGGGAGATGGGACATTATGCGAATGAATGTCTTAAGTGTCAGGAGAACTTACCTCAGAAAAGGCCAAGGGATCAAGGCCAGGCTTATGCTATCACTACTACTGAGGTAGAGGCTCCGAAGGACGTGGTGGCAGGTAATTTAATGGTTTCCTCAAGTTTAGCAAATGCATTATTTGACTCTGGATCGTCGCATTGTTTCATATCTTCCTATTTTGCTAAGAAAATTAGATATTTCCAATTTGATTTAATAAGGGAGTTGTCAGTTAAAACTCCTAAGGGAAGTATCATTGCAACAATGTTTTGTGAATCAGTCCCCATTAGAGCACATAAATTTTCTTTATCTGCTGATCTCATCGTCATACCTATGATTGAGTTTGATATAATCCTTGGTATGGACTGGCTTTCGGACTATGATGCGAATATTTATTGTAAAAAGAAAGAGGTTACGATTCTTGATGATAATGATAAGGAACAACTTATCTTTAGAGTAGAATCATCACCACCTAATTCTTATTTAGATCCACCCTCAATAGCTCAACTAAATTCAATTATTGGGGAGGAAGAGAATGAAATAACTGTCGGTGAGGAAAGGAATGTTCAAATAGAGGATGTACCTGTTGTGAAAGAATTTTTAGATGTATTTCCGGAAGATTTACCTGGACATCCTCCAAAACGAGAAGTTGAGTTTTCCATTGATTTGATTCCTGGATCAAGGCCAATATCGAAGACCCCTTATAGAATGGCCACTGTAGAGTTAGTCGAACTAAAGAAACAACTATAGGAATTGAGTAATAAGGGATTTATTCTCCCTAGTGTTTCTCCATGGGGAGCCCCTGTTCTTTTTGATAAAAAGAAAGTTGGATCTATGAGGTTATGTATCGACTACAGGGAGATCAATGCTATAACGATAATGAACAAGTATCCCCTACCTCGTATTGATGATTTATTTGACCAACTGCATGGAGCTCAATACTTTTCAAAGATTGACCTTCGATCTGGATACCATCAGTTGTGTTTCAAGAAGGAAGACATTCCGAAGACAGCATTTTGAACTAGGTACGGGCATTACGAGTTTACTGTAATGCCGTTTGGATTGACTAATGCACCCTCTGTATTCATGGATCTGATGAATAGAGTTTTCAAGGAGTATCTCGATGAATTTGTGGGGGTATTTATTGATGATATCTTGGTATACTCCAAAACCTATGAAGATCATGAAAATCACTTGCGCATTATCTTGAAGACTCTGAGGAGGCATGAATTATATGGGAAGTTTAGCAAGTGTGAATTCTGGCTTCATGAGATTTCTTTTCTTGGCCATATTGTCTCTAAAGATGGAATCTCTGTTGATCCTTCTAAGACCAAGGAAATCCAAGAATGGCCAGAACCTACGAGTATAACTGAGGTACGCAGTTTTATTGGTTTGGCAGGTTATTATCGACGTTTCGTCCAGAATTTTGCCCGATTGGCTAACCCATTAACGAAGCTCACACGTAAAGGGGTTAAATTTGTTTGGACAAAAGAGTGTGAAGAATGTTTTGAAGAACTGAAGAAAAGATTAGGCAATGCTCCTATATTGACTCTACCATCGGGGAATGATGGGTTCGTTATTTATAGTGATGCATCGAAGAAAGGACTTGGTTGTGTCCTTATGCAGAATGATAGAGTTATTGCCTATGCATCACGACAGTTGAAAATTCATGAACAAAACTATCCTACTCATGATCTCGAGTTAGCACCTGTGATTTTTTCTTTGATGATATGGAGGCACTTCCTCTATGGTGAAAAATGTGATATTTATACTGATCACAAGAGTTTGAAGTATATTTTCTCACAAAAAGAACTCAACATGAGGAAATGGAGATGGCCTGAATTACTCAAGGATTATGATTGCACGATACACTACCACCCGGGGAAAGCAAACAAGGTGGCAAATGCTTTGAGTAGAAAAGACCATGGAGTTTTGAACAATATGAGAATTGAAAGGGATCCAATTTTCATGGATCTAGTGAAGATGGACATGGGAATAACCAGGGAAGGCGAAACATCATTTATTTTTCAAATGGTTGCCAAACCATCTTTAATAGAAAGGATTAAGAGTACTCAGACCGATGATGAACAATTTCAAAAGAAGATTAAAGCTGTGAATGATGGGAGATTGAGAGACTTTGTGTATGAAGATGGAATTTTGAAATTTGGGAAGAGACTTTGTGTTCCCAATATACTTGATCTAAAAAGGGAATTACTGGATGATGCTCATAGTTCCAATTTCTCTATACACCCTGGGAGCACCAAAATGTATAGAGATTTGAAGGAACATTTTTGGTGGGACAACATGAAGAGGGAGATTGCTGATTTTGTGTCAAGAGGTATGGTTTGTCATCAAGTGAAAGCTACAAGGCAACAACCTGGAGGAGTCATGCAACCTCTTCCCATACCGGAGTGGAAATGGGACAATATTACGATGGACTTTGTCATGGGGCTACCAAAGACTCCTAGAAGGAATGATGCAATATGGGTTATTGTTGATCGTCTTACCAAGTCAGCACATTTTCTTGCAATAAGAGAAGATCTACCCCTGGAACGTCTAGCAAGACTATATATTAATGAAGTTGTGAGACTTCATGGAGTACCCTTATCAATTGTTTCTGATGGTGATCCCCGTTTTACTTTATGATTTTGGAAAAGTCTTCAGAAATCCCTGGATACTGAACTTCATTTGAGCACTGCTTACCACCCTCAGACAGACGGAAAATCATAACGGACTATTCAAACCTTAGAAGACATGTTGAGATCTTTCTCACTTGACTTTCAGGGTATGTGGGATCAATATTTACCTCTGGTAGAATTTTCCTATAACAATATCTTCCATTCGAGTATTCAGATGGCACCATATGAAGTGTTATACAGAAAGAGATGTCGTACACCAACCTGTTGGGATGACGTTGGTGAAAGAAAACTTGTTGGCCCAGAACTGGTGGAGGAAACGGTGGAAAAGGTGAAAGTAATCCAAAATCACATCAAAGCAGCTCAAAGTAGGCAGAAGAGCTATGCCGATAATCGAAGGAAGGATTTTGAATTTCAAGTCGGTGATAATGTTTTCCTGAAGGTATCTCCGTGGAAGGGAGTCATACATTTTGGTAAGAAAGGTAAATTGAGTCCCAGGTACATCGGACCTTTAGAAATTCTAGAACGAATTGGGGTTGTAGCTTACCGATTGGCAATGACGCCAAGTCTCTCCAAAGTTCACGATGTGTTCCACGTATCTCTGTTGAGGAAATACAAGCCTGACCCAACGCATGTACTCACCTATGAGGAATTAGAATGGGAACCCGGTCTTTCCTATTGGGAAGAGCCCGCCAGGATTCTTGATACGAGAGAACAAGTACTGAGAAACCGGACGATGCGTCTGGTAAAAGTTTTGTGGAGAAACCATAAGATGGAAGAGGCAACGTGGGAACCCGAGGAACTTATGATGAAGAACCACCTGAGTCTTTTCATGCGATAGTATTCTAGAAATTTCGAGGACCAAATTATTTGAAGGAGGGGAGAATGTAACACCCCAAGCTTCTACGGTACGCTTCTCTTTGAATAATGCGATAGCGTGTGTTGTACGCAACACCGAGTTCTAAATACCAATAAAACTAGCCGTTATGAATAGTAATACCTACTTTTTAAAATTATATATATTTTATATTTCAAAATGGACTTCATTTTTGGATTCGGAATATCTAATTTAGCCTAAAGTGAAATTTTGGTACTTTTCGGATAACTTTCATATTTTGATGAATAGTGAAAATTACTAAATTTTAATTAAAAACAACTTTTTTAATCAAAATAATTAATAGTGAAAAATTATGAATTTTAGTAGTTTTAAAGTATATTTATAATATATTTTTACCATTTAATATAATGTTGGTCATTGGACATAATTTTACAATTAAACCGAACATAAACAAGTGTCAATCTTTTGATAGTTATTATATCTTAAAAACAGGCTTTTTGTTTTGACAGTGGGAATTAATTTTAGATTAATTTCTGCCACTTTTGTGTTTTGAATTTAGGAAAATGGATTCCTTATTTGGAATCAGGATGTTCAAATTGTGTAAATAGGTAACTTTTATTTTTAGACATTTTGAATAATTACTGCGGTAAATATTTTATTTACCATGGTTAAGGGTATGTCCGGTAAATAAGGGTTAACAAATAATATTATAATAATACTAAATTACCCTAAAACGTGTCCTAACCCTATTGGTTGATACATGGTCGACCATGGACATCTTTGGGTCGATTTTGGGACCCCATGGATCCACTTGTAAGTGATAATGACACTTTATTTTAATTAAGTTAAAATGAATACAAAAATGACACAAGCATATATCTTTTAGAAAAACAATTTTTACATAGGGTTATATATGTTGAATTTTAGATTATAAATATTCATTAGAAATATAATAAGATTTCCTACATAATTATATTTTATTTATAATTTTTAGACATTAAATAATTTATTTTATTTATGACACAATGATGATGCAGTAATTACTAAAATAGTGAAAAATTAAATTAATTGATATTATAAATACCCAAATAAATATAATATGAAACTTTTAATGAATTAAACTAATTTTCTAGGATAATATGATATATTAGGATTGCTTTAATTCACTTTCTTCGAAGTAATAAATATTTTATGAGTTTCAAAAAAATCAACTATTGAATAGTGTCAAAATTGACATAAAAGAGTTCTTAAAACAAATATTATATTATTAATTGATATTAAATACCTAAAAATCTAAGGTTCGGTCAAGAGACTTATATAATGATAGGTTCATAATTAATGGACCACTTGAGGGGTATATTGGATGTATATAGTAAGTTTATTAACCATATTATATAAAAATACAAAGAGACATTTTAAAAGTGAAACTAATTAACTTAGAGTTAATACTTAAAGATAAGGTTAATATAAGTACCCAAACCTGTCTAAATTCTATTGGTTGAGTTATTTTCGACCCATCCCCACCTTAACCTTTGAATAGTCAGCTTTGGAGCCATTGGAAACCGATTATGAATTTATTATAAACTAATACCTCCAGCTTTTCCAAAGGTGCCCCTCACCCCTCTTATAAAAGGGCACTCCTCCTTCCCATTTCTTCACACCTTCAAAGCCTTTTGGTTCGGCCAAACTCTGCCCAAATACTCTCCCAACTTCCCTCACTACAACCTAGAGGCCTTAGTGTGATCATAAATCCAACCAAAGGATCCCTTTTGATCAAATCAAAAGGAAGAACCCGAAGAAGAGGTAATGTTTTCACCACCACTTTTCAAGTTCCTTTCTTTTTACACTTCTTCTTTCTTTGTTATTACCATTCTAAAATAATAACTCCAGTATCTTATATATACTGTGATGTTATTATAAATATTGTACAACCATATTTAGTATTCTATCCACCCTTTGAATAACATGTCACCATACGTGCGTACGTACGGCTTACCGTCTCCACGTTGTTGTGTAATTGTTATTCAATATATTATTATTTGGATGGGTATAATAATGATTTTTAACTCATGTAAATAATAAATATAACATGTTAATGATTCTGTATATATGATATACCATCCATTTATATATTATTTTAATATCAAAAGAATGATATTGTCGCTCGTGCGTACGTATGGAATACCGTCTCCACGAACGCGATGAGATTCATTCTCCATCGTATCCATTAAAGTATAATTATCATTTGATGATTTAGAAATGATGTTTAAGGACTTGATATCATTCTGGATATGAATAAGATACAACAAACATGGCTTATGTAACAAAACATATAAAAGAAAATGAGTAAGTTAACACCCGAAACGACGATAATTCTAAGATATTATTAACAAATCAATATTAAAAGATCATATATGATATCATATTAATATATATGATTTTTGTATAATTTAATAACAATTATTTCGCCATTATACAGAAGGTTAACCTACCCCAACCAAGGAAAAGTACAAGGTAAGGGTTATTTCACAATCTCTTCATTATCCGAGGTTGTTTATACGTAATAATCTACTAGGATCTCTTTATCATCCACATCCATGTTTCTTAAAAATGTATTTCAAAACATTTTTACTATTTACGAGAATATGAGTTAAAGTCATTTATACCCTTTTTGACTTTTATTAGTGGTTTATAAAGGAATCTTTCGGTCATTTTCAAAACAAGGTCCTTTTTAACCTTTTCAACAGAATTAAGGTAAGAATGTTTTTTTAACTTATACGGCGGGTGCGGCTATTTTCCGCCATTATAAAATCATCAAAGCTTCCCTTACAAGCTTATAAGAATATTTTCAAAGAAAATGTTTTATTTTATATGTATCTTAAATGATTTCAAAATAAAAGGAGATATTTCTTTAAAAAGAATATTGATTTCATCTATGTCAACATCCTTTGATGGATTTTAAGATTATTTGAAGTTGATTTATTATGATACAAAACTTCTATATTGTATTGAAGGTTTTGTGATATGTTTGACTGTGGATGTGCTATTTTTATACCATTAATAGTTTATGGTGAAATTATTTACATTTCGTATGCTAGTTTTAATACGAATGTTTATGTTATGTTTAAACCTTTTCATATGGGAATGCATTGGACTTAGTAAGTGACGGGTGGAGCCCGCTATAGGTCCTCGATGCATCGGTAGGTCTCATGAGAAAAACTAGTGTCTTGGCACAAGGCCTTGACAAAATCTTATTTGTAGTCTTGGCACGAGGCCTTGACTATGTGGTTATGATAGTCTGGCATTATGCATTCCAACATTATGAAAGTGGTTATTGATTTTTGCATGTGATTATTCGATTAGTAGAATATCCATGTGAATAAGTAAATGGAATTATTTCATTTTATTTATGCCGTACCATGTTGAAAGTTCATGTTTGAAAGGCTTTTGTTTTAGTTATACATTTCTTTAAATGTTTATTCTTATTTATGAAAGTTTCCGCTATATTGTTATCCTTACTGGGCATTTGAGCTCACCCCTTTTCTATGTTTTATTTTTCCCAGGAAGTGAAGAAGTAAATTATGAATGACCTGCAAGGATATTATGTGGGGATATGAGTGTGGATTACAGAGACATTATGTTGTTGTAGTAGTTTTTCATTTTATGATGTAATGTAAAACTTATGAATATATCTAGTGTTTCCAAGGCTACTAAACCAATCGGTCTTTCGAGGTTTGATCTATAGCATCCCGTCTTTTTATAACATAACTTTTCATTCCATTACATGGAACTGAGGATCTTTAAGGTTTAGTGTCTTGGAAACAAGGAACATAAAACATGAAACAAAAAAAAAACATTCTTTTTAAACACTTGAAAGGCTTCTACTCATGTTCACCCTAGGCTCATTACAGCATCTCATAACCTGGGGACATACATCAAAAGGAAGGGTGAGCAGAAGGCCCAGCAAGGGAAACAAGTGAAACATTTTACATATGAACTTGAGATACATCAATAAAGTCATGAAAAGAACTTTAATGCAAGAAAATGAAATCATGAGGCATATCATAAAAAAAATAAAACTTTTTCATAACATGAAGATGTGGCTACATCATTTAACATAGACAATCATGAACATATCACCAAGGTCCATCCCCAAGGTGTCATTTTAAAATTACCAAGGTTATTCACCAAGGTATCGTGAAAATTGTAATCTCTAGTGGTTACATCATTACCCAATGCATTGGAGCGCTATCAGGGCACACCCTTAAATTTGCCTTTATTATCATGTGAGCCACATATATCATCATCAAACATTTCATAAATAACCCACATAGCATAAAATAAATGGGTTTCATTTCATAATCATAACGTTTTAAAAACTGCTTTAAAGACATGATCTTTACGTCACTTTAAAACCCACAGAAAAGGAAGGTGGGTCTCATGTATGTAAATCCCAGAATTTAAAATAGAACATTTTGGTATATATGTGAATACCCCTTTAGAAGAAAGAGCTTTGATTTTTCACTTAATAATATAAAAGAACTTTAGAAAAAGAGAGAGACATTTTGAGATGGAAATTCTGCAGCATAACGGCTATGTTATGAGGTTTTAGAAGACATTAAAAAGAGAGGGAAAATGAGTCAAACATTCATAAATGACCCATAAAAATAGTATATGGACAGAATAAGAAGGATAAATGATCATGGTAATGAAATTTCAAGGACATACCATTTGAAATGAAAAACATGGAAGGAAGACAAAAATTAGATTTCTCTTATGAAAGTTCGACAGCCTAACGGTGTTACTTAAACTTCAACAAAAATGATTTGAAAAGATCAAATAGGGTCTCTCATCATGTGAACATAAGAGTTCAGTATGATAGATATAGAGATAATTCCCCAACATAACAAAAATGAACTTGAAAGAATTGACATGAAAGTAGATCTTCAAAACGAGAAGGGTGAAGAACCACTTAAAAATTCGGCAGCCTAACAGCGCCACTTAAAACTTCAAAATACTGAATTGAAGCGATCAAATGGGGTCTCTCATCATATGAAAATAAGAGTCCAGTATGATAGATATAGAGATCATACCCCAATATAACAAAAAGGAACTTGAAATAATTCACATGAAAGTAGAACTTCAAAACGAGAAGGGTGAAGAACCACTTAAAAAGTCAGCAGCCTAACGGCGCTACTTAAAAGATCAAAATACTAAATTGAAGAGATCAAATGGGGTCTCTCATCATATGAACATAAGATTCCAGTATGATAGATATATAGATCATACCCCAACATAATAGAAATTAACTTGAAAGACTTGACATGAAAGTAGAACTTTGAAAAAGAGAAGGGTGAGAGAATCCCTTAAAAAATTCGGCAGCCTAACGGCGCCACATAAAACATCAAAAAAATTGAATTGAAGAGATAAAATGGGGTCTCTCATCATATGATCATAAAAGACCAGTATGATAAATTTAGAGATCATGCCCCAACATAATACAAAGAAACATGAAAGACTTGAATGAAAATAGAACTTGAAAACGAGGAAGGTGAAAGAATCCCTTAAACATTCGGCAGCCTAACGGCGCCACTTAAACATTCTTAAAACGAATTGATGAGAGCAAGGGGGGTCTCTCATAATATGAACATGAAATAGGCAGTAGGATGAATATAAAAGAACATACTCCAACATAAGAACATGGAGTATTAAAGAAAAGACATAAAAGAGATTACTTGAAAAGAAAGAGAGAGGTCGGATCCCTTACCTTAAAATGTAACTCTTAAACCTCAAAGGTTGGGACCTTGAGGGCTTGGGGGCACCTTGGGAGGACTCCTTGGGAGGTAAAGAGACCATAAATTCGTTGGGAATGAGTGGGGAGTCGAATGGATGAGAGGAGGGCTTGGTATTTATAGGGAAAGTGAGGGGACAAAGCAATAATGACCAAGGGACACCTCACATGTGCTTTTCTCAAACCCATGTGCTCTCCCTTGTCATTTATCATGGAGTTAGGCCACATGGGGCCCCCAAAACAATAATTCATCACCCTTGGCCGGCCAACCCTCAAAAGATCTCATGACATCATCATGACACCGTTATGATGTCATTAAACATACCGAAACCCTAAAACTGTATTTTTACTATTCACTGAAAATTCAACTTTCTCAGAAAAATCCTAAAATTTCACATTAACCAAATATCAATGCTCTGATTTCAAAAATGAAATCCATTTTATAAAAATAATTTTCTAAATATTTTTAATTTAATTTTTAAATAAAAACACTATTCATCGAAAATTCATTTTTTTCAGAAAAAACCCAAAAAAATTACCATAACATAATATCGATGCTCTGAGTTCAAAAATAAAGTCTTTTTTATAAAAATAATTTTCTAATTATTTTTAATTAAATTTTTGATTAAAAAACACTATTCACCCGAAAAAACTAATACTTGAATAATAATTAATGAAACCATTATTTAACTATTTTATTGAATCACACTACTTAATCAAGGTGCCTAGATTATTTTAAAACTTTCTTTAAGTGAGATTACTAATCCATTTGGTCATATTACTAATCCTAATCATAAAATCACTATTCATAATTTACTATTCATCAAAAATCAAGTTGATCTTATTAGACTCTAAATTTAATAATGAACATAATTGCAGAAGACCTTTTTTTGAAAATCATTACACATTTTTAATTATTTAGGGTTTACATAAACATATTTAAAATATCCTTTTTCTAAAATTCATTAAAAATATGCATACTATATTTATCCGGTCATTTCAAAATTCATAAACTTCATCATAAGAAGAAATCCCAATTTTTTATTTAAAACAAGGATTACACAAGGTAGTTACGGTCTCGTTACATAACCCCTTATAATACCAGCATAGGACCTAAGAGTAAGGTGTGCTAGGGTGATAGAAGCTTGGGGCGGCTCAGTCAACATTGCCCGAGTAGTAATTTCTATCAGTTTGAACTTCTCACGAAGGCGATTTCGTTCCAGCTTCACATGATGAAGTTCGGCTTGGATTTGATCCAGAGCAAAGCCCAGTGGTGCTACCTCCTTCCCAAGCTCTGTTAGATGGGCTTCGATCGGTCCAAGACTACTAGGTGAGGCCATCGAATCTTCTTTCTATAATAATTAACCAAGATTACTTATATTTAGAGACAATAATAAAAACATTTTGTTCACAGTGGTCATGTTGACCGATGGTTATATAATAGTCAAAACCCACTGATCTCATTTTAATTATAATCATGTTTATCAAATAAAACATTTTTGTTGAGTATAACAATAACACATAAAATTAGGAAACAAAATTTATTTAAAAAATTTCGGGTCGTTACAATCTTCCCCCCTTAAGAAATTGCGTCCTCGCAATTTTAAAATTGGGTTTTGAAATTTCATTGAATGTCCCACATCGGAAAAGGAGTCAGTAAAACTATTACTTTAAAATAAAGAAAGGGAAGTACAATGGTCACCCGAGTTAACCCACACTAGGGTTCCATGTAGGAAAACATGGACATGGAGGAAAAAAACAAAGGGTCAAGTTCTGAGGGAGAGTGATAGAGAACATGATTAGGAGAAAGTTAACCATGGGAAAATCCCAAACTTATGATGTGTGTAAACGGTCTTTGATTACCTAGTCGGAAACGTAAACCAACAACATTTTTGTTTTACGTTTCTTTTCATAATTTTGAGGATTTCATTTACTACATAGAACAAAAACATAAGAAAATATACCTACCTTCAAGTAGAGTTTCATCCTTTAACAAGTCCCTACCAACACTAATCTTTTCTCCAAATGATGAGAATTCAAAAACACTTGGTCTCATAAAAGCACAAGAATCATCTTCTATAGAATCACATAATCTACAAAAGATTAACTATCTATTTCTTCTATCTTTAATCATTATCCCAAAAACAGAAAGGTTAAGGTAAAACAACTCTTCAAAAAGAAAGAATCCCATAGGAATGGAAACTACTTTTAAATCATCAAAGTTCCATGGTACTACCCAAAGTTCATCCTAGACCATTCTATAAATAACGGTCCTTTAAATTCCTCAAAACAAACCAAACTAAGATTGAAACCCAAATACAATAAGGATTTGATAACATAGTCTTCCAAAAAAACTTCATTGTTCATCTCCAGACAACATCAACCACTCCTAACATCTTATAAAAAAGTAGCTAACCTAAACATATTTTACCCAAGATAGGTTAGTCATTACTATAAGTTCACCTTAAATTCATCGATTCTTCAAAATATAAGTCAACCTTACTCAATGAAAATACCGTAGTAATCTATTTACCTCGATCAAATATGTTTCCCAAAATAATGAACGTCTTCCAAAATAATAATCATATTTTAATCCCCTAATCATCCCTGTCATATTAATACGAAAATCGTCGCATTTCCTATCACATTGGTTGTCGGAACATGTTCTTCCATTTCCCACCATTAACTAAGAAGAGAAAGCATAATTAGGGGCTTAAGTACTTAGCTAATAATCATGAAAAGGAACTGAAAGCATATAAGGATAACTTGTATATGAAAGGTATACCCTAACTTGTGATCTCTTAGGTTCCCATCTAGGTTATGAATGATCATATATTCTTATGTGAACCTTTATTTTATTTTATCTTTGTTCCTTTAACAATGGTTCATACCAAGCTTATGAATTTACCAAAGCATATCCCCCGGGAGTGTCATAACCAAGAGTGCAGCAAGGCCCGTTGTCGTGTACCAGTTCCCGTTCGAGTCTAGCTCAAAGCGGTGTTTTCGGGTTTTACCCCTATGTACATCTCTGCCAGAGCCACCTCTACCTGCTCGTATCTAGACAGGGATGTATTTGCTTGGAAACCCCTTACTCAATACTCACCAAAATACCAGGAAGATTTCCTATATTAAACTTTTCTATAGGGTTCCTCCTAGAGTTTTCATATCCTAATTTCCACAAATAACTAAACCATCCTTTGATACCAACTATAGCATCCCGTCTTTTTATAACATAACTTTTCATTCCATTACATGGAACTGAGGATCTTTAAGGTTTAGTGTCTTGGAAACAAGGAACATAAAACATGAAACAAAAAAAAACATTCTTTTTAAACACTTGAAAGGCTTCTCCTCATGTTCACCCTAGGCTCATTACTGCATCTCATAACCTGGGGACATACATCAAAAGGAAGGGTGAGCAGAAGGCCCAGCAAGGGAAACAAGTGAAACATTTTACATATGAACTTGAGATACATCAATAAAGTCATGAAAAGAACTTTAATGCATGAAAATGAAATCATGAGGCATATCATAATAAAAATAAAACTTTTTCATAACTTGAAGATGTGGCTACATCATTTAACATAGACAATCATGAACATATCACCAAGGTCCATCCCCAAGGTGTCATTTTAAAATTACCAAGGTTATTCACCAAGGTATCGTGAAAATTGTAATCTCTAGTGGTTACATCATTACCCAATGCATTGGAGCGCTATCAGGGCGCACCCTTAAATTTGCCTTTATTATCATGTGAGCCACATATATAATCATCAAACATTTCATAAATAACCCACATAGCATAAAATAAATGGGTTTCATTTCATAATCATAACGTTTTAAAAACTGCTTTAAAGACATGATCTTTACGTCACTTTAAAACCCACAGAAAAGGAAGGTGGGTCTCATGTATGTAAATCCCAGAATTTAAAATAGAACATTTTGGTATATATGTGAATACCCCTTTAGAAGAAAGAGCTTTGATTTTTCACTTAATAATATAAAAGAACTTTAGAAAAAGAGAGAGACATTTTGAGATGGAAATTCTGCAGCATAACGGCTCTGTTATGAGGTTTTAGAAGACATTAAAAAGAGAGGGAAAATGAGTCAAACATTCATAAATGACCCATAAAACAGTATATGGACAGAATAAGAAGGATACATGATCATGGTAATGAAATTTCAAGGACATACCATTTGAAATGAAAAACATGGAAGGAAGACAAAAATTAGATTTCTCTTATGAAAGTTCGACAGCCTAACGGTGTTACTTAAACTTCAACAAAAATGATTTGAAAAGATCAAATAGGGTCTCTCATCATGTGAACATAAGAGTTCAGTATGATAGATATAGAGATAATTCCCCAACATAACAAAAATGAACTTGAAAGAATTGACATGAAAGTAGATCTTCAAAACGAGAAGGGTGAAGAACCACTTAAAAATTCGGCAGCCTAACAGCGCCACTTAAAACTTCAAAATACTGAATTGAAGCGATCAAATGGGGTCTCTCATCATATGAAAATAAGAGTCCAGTATGATAGATATAGAGATCATACCCCAACATAACAAAAAGGAACTTGAAATAATTCACATGAAAGTAGAACTTCAAAACGAGAAGGGTGAAGAACCACTTAAAAAGTCAGCAGCCTAACGGCGCTACTTAAAACATCAAAATACTAAATTGAAGAGATCAAATGGGGTCTCTCATCATATGAACATAAGAGTCCAGTATGATAGATATATAGATCATACCCCAACATAATAGAAATTAACTTGAAAGACTTGACATGAAAGTAGAACTTTGAAAAAGAGAAGGGTGAGAGAATCCCTTAAAAAATTCGGCAGCCTAACGGTGCCACATAAAACATCAAAAAAATTGAATTGAAGAGATAAAATGGGGTCTCTCATCATATGATCATAAAAGATCAGTATGATAAATTTAGAGATCATGCCCCAACATAATACAAAGAAACATGAAAGACTTGAATGAAAATAGAACTTGAAAACGAGGAAGGTGAAAGAATCCCTTAAAAATTCGGCAGCCTAACGGCGCCACTTAAACATTCTTAAAACGAATTGATGAGAGCAAGGGGGGTCTCTCATAATATGAACATGAAATAGGCAGTAGTATGAATATAAAAGAACATACTCCAACATAAGAACATGGAGTATAAAAGAAAAGACATAAAAGAGATTACTTGAAAAGAAAGAGAGAGGTCGGATCCCTTACCTTAAAATGTAACTCTTAAACCTCAAAGGTTGGGACCTTGAGGGATTGGGGGCACCTTGGGAGGACTCCTTGGGAGGTAAAGAGACCATAAATTCGTTGGGAATGAGTGGGGAGTCGAATGGATGAGAGGAGGGCTTGGTATTTATAGGGAAAGTGAGGGGACAAAGCATTAATGACCAAGGGACACCTCACATGTGCTTTTCTCAAACCCATGTGCTCTCCCTTGTCATTTATCATGGAGTTAGGCCACATGGGGCCCCCAAAACAATAATTCATCACCCTTGGCCGGCCAACCCTCAAAAGATCTCATGACATCATCATGACACCGTTATGATGTCATTAAACATACCGAAACCCTAAAACTGTATTTTTACTATTCACTGAAAATTCAACTTTCTCAGAAAAATCCTAAAATTTCACATTAACCAAATATCAATGCTCTGATTTCAAAAATGAAATCCATTTTATAAAAATAATTTTCTAAATATTTTTAATTTAATTTTTAAATAAAAACACTATTCATCGAAAATTCATTTTTTTCAGAAAAAACCCAAAAAATTACCATAACATAATATCGATGCTCTGAGTTCAAAAATAAAGTCATTTTTATAAAAATAATTTTCTAATTATTTTTAATTAAATTTTTAATAAAAAAAAACTATTCACCCGAAAAAACTAATACTTGAATAATAATTAATGAAACCATTATTTAACTATTTTATTGAATCACACTACTTAATCAAGGTGCCTAGATTATTTTAAAACTTTCTTTAAGTGAGATTACTAATACATTTGGTCATATTACTAATTCTAATCATAAAATCACTATTCATAATTTACTATTCATCAAAAATCAAGTTGATCTTATTAGACTCTAAATTTAATAATGAACATAATTGCAGAAGACCTTTTTTTGAAAATCATTACACATTTTTAATTATTTAGGGTTTACATAAACATATTTAAAATATCCTTTTTCTAAAATTCATTAAAAATATGCATACTATATTTATCCGGTCATTTCAAAATTCATAAACTTCATCATAATAAGAAATCCCAATTTTTTATTTAAAACAAGGATTACACAAGGTAGTTACGGTCTCGTTACATAACCCCTTATAATACCAGCATAGGACCTAAGAGTATGGTGTGCTAGGGTGATAGAAGCTTGGGGCGGCTCAGTCAACATTGCCCGAGTAGTAATTTCTATCAGTTTGAACTTCTCACGAAGGCGATTTCGTTCCAGCTTCACATGATGAAGTTCGGCTTGGATTTGATCCAGAGCAAAGCCCAGTGGTGCTACCTCCTTCCCAAGCTCTGTTAGATGGGCTTCGATCGGTCCAAGACTACTAGGTGAGGCCATCGAATCTTCTTTCTATAATAATTAACCAAGATTACTTATATTTAGAGACAATAATAAAAACATTTTGTTCACAGTGGTCATGTTGACCGATGGTTATATAATAGTCAAAACCCACTGATCTCATTTTAATTATAATCATGTTTATCAAATAAATCATTTTTGTTGAGTATAACAATAACACATAAAATTAGGAAACAAAATTTATTTAAAAAATTTCGGGTCGTTACATGATCTTTCTTGTGATCATTCCAATGTTATGTAATAATGCACCGACTCTGGGTAACGAGGGTCAGGGCGTTACACTCATCTTAAAGGATGAGGTTGAATGAATAAACTCTCTAAATTTAGTGATGTAATGATGTGTAAATCACTAGGTTTTGAAAATGTTCCACGGAATTCCTTTCAGATAAGAAAGCCAACAAATAAATCATGCCATAAATGGCTTTAAAGAGAGTTCTGAAGGCCTAATCTTGAAGAGGAGAGGTGGAAAGGTGTAATAAGGGTGAAATGGGAAAGAAGGGAATCCAAAAAGAGAGGGGCGCGCAAGTACTGCTTGGGCGCGCAAGTCCTGGTCACGCAAATATACTTGCATGACACATGGGTACTTGCACGCCGGCCAATCCTTAGGGTAGAATTTGGGAGAGGCTTGGCTCAAGCCTTTTATATTAACCCTGGAAACTTCCATAATAGAAGCACACAATTTATGTGGAACGAGTTGGGCAGCGTGCATGTGTGGCCATTTCCCCTATGGGCTGCCACCTAGGCGCGCAAGTGTTGATGAATTTCAACACTTAGACCTTCCTCCCCCTCTTTAGACCTTTCGTTCTAGGTAAGAAATTACCTTATAAGTTTTCGGATGCTTTGAGAAGAGACTAGGGCCCCAAGAGCTCAAATCTGAGGTTCTATAATTTTTTCGTCCGTTAAATTGGGGGTCCCACAGGGGTATTTATAGGCTAGAGAGACCATGGGAGAAATTTCAAAGAGGGCGCGCAAGTCACCTGCGTGACCATTATGCGGCGCGCAAGTGTACATGCGTGACTATGAGGGAACCTGCACGAACCAAATGGAAAAATAACCCTTGTTCATTCCTTTGTCAAATTTTTTATGTTTTCTTCAAAGGATGAATCAATTTATGTTAAGGCATTTCCCTTTTCATTCATTTAGACATTGTGACGGAAAGAAGCGTCAACAAATACCCATTATTATATCAAGGGTATTAACCTTTATACACATATACATACTGACTGGGGACATGAATGTATGTATTACACATTCTTGATCATGGAAAAAATTATTATGTTGAATGAATCAATGTTTTATGAGCTATGTTGCATTCTTATGCATTAGAATGAAATGATTATAATGGGTGTGCCCCGATAGTGCTCCAACACATTGGGTAATGGTTTTTCTTCTGAGAAATCTTGTGAAATGGTCAGGGTGGTCATCCTTGACCCATTCTCTATGTGAAACGGTCTTAGTGGTTATCCATGAATCATCCTTCACCATGTCAAGTGAGCCTTGACTCATTCTTATGTCATGTTTTATGTTGTTTCCACATTCCCCATTTTATGATTATCATGCTATATCATTACTTATTATTCATGTTCCATTTATGCTCCATTGATATTACTATATTTCTAACATGTATTAAATTATTAATCTTATGCCTTTTTTATTCCCTTACTAGTTTTTATAGCTCATCCATTTGTAATGTTTGTCCCCAGGTTATCCCATACAGTTTTATGCTTTTTGGAATTTAATGATCATGTTAGGGAAGTTTTCAATAATGTATTATATCACATGTTATATTTTGGTAGTGATGTACCTAATTCCTAAATTCACTAGAATTTTTGATCTTTTTGGTGTTTTATTAAGTGAACGTTTATATAATAAACCATGTATTAATGTGTAATAAGGATAATAATTTGTATAGTTGGTATCAGAGAAAGAGTTTAGTTATTTTTGGGATTTTGATTATAAAACCCTTATGAAATCCTTAGGGATAAGACTATGTATAAGTAAACATCAATAGATTTTTCAGTATATATTATGTTGTTTATCAAGAAAATACATCTCTATATAGATACTACAAGTGGACGTAGTTTTGGAACATATGTATCTAGGAGTAACAACTCTGAAAAAATGTTCCAAGTCTAAATTAGGGTAATATAGTATACGATAAAGGGCCTTATTACGCACTTTGTTTGAAATTCCCAAGGGATATGAATTTTTAAATCCATAATCCCATTATGAACCATTTTAATTCCCATAAGAATATATGTTAGTAAACAGATCACAGATAACATAGAATGAAACCTAGAAATTCATAAGTTATGAAAATACATGTAATTTATGAGTTATCCCTTTAATTTTAATGGATTCTCATTTATGTGTATAATAGTTGAAAAAAATATCTTCCCTAAGTTTATTTTAGATCATGTAAACGTGTACATCTGAAAATATAGTGAAAGATAGGGTTATTTTTTAAAGTTATATGCATTTTTTCATATCAAAAAAGTTTAATAGAACTATGAAAACACCCTTACAAATAATGGATTTGTATATGTTGGTGAAAATGGAAAATTTGGAAATTTTTTCTTCCTAAATATATAAATAGTCCCCTATCAATGTTTGTGGGATGAACATCCCTGTGAGCCTTTTCTTATTCCATTTTTTGGAATTTGATTCAATTCTAGTCATGGATTGGATTTTCCTATATAGTGCCAACATAAATTTTTGTGATAAGGAAATCACTCCTCATATGGAGAATCAACCCACAATCATATATAAGTTCAAAGAGAATGATGACTTGTCTTGGGCACCATAATCTTAAGAATAGACACTATTTAAGTATGAGAAAGAATATCTAGATGAAATGATTGAGTCTAAGGAAATAATCATCCTTTTAGACATACCTATTGTGAGGAATATGTGGATGTGATTCCTGAGGAATTTCCTAGTCTTCCTCCAAGCTGAGAGGTAAAATCTTTTATCAAGCTTATAAATAGGGCATTTCCCATATCAACAAATCCAAATAGGATATATTTTTTTAACAGGAGAAGCTAAATAAACTACTACAAGAGAATCTAGATAAAATATTTATACACCAAAGTGATTCACCATGTGGTGTAGCAATCCTCTTCATCAAGAAGAAGAAAGGGGAAATGCACCATTTCATGGATTATTGTGATCGCAACAATATCAAGATAAAGAACAAGTATCCTTTTCCATGGATTGATGACTTGTTCGATCAGATACATGGAGAAAAATACTTCTCCAATATAGATCTGTAGTCGGGATATTACCAAGTTAGGGGGATGAACGAGGATATCTCCAAGACTGTTTTCGTACATGATACGAGCACTATGAGTTCATATTAATTCCATTCAGACTCATTAATACACTAGAATTATTCATGGTATTGATGAATATATTCTTTATAAATTACACCTAAAAATTTTTGGTTGTCTTTGTAGATGATATTATAATATACTCCAAAACCAAGGATGAGCATTAGGAGAATCTGATCACTATGCTAAAGACCTTACAAAAGGAGAAGTTCAATGCATATTACAAAAATTGTGAGTTCTGGGTGAAGAAAGTATCATTATTGGGACATATCATCCTAATCAATGAAATATATATAGATAATATAAAGGCAAAAGGAATTGAAGGATGGAAAAGGCCAACATCAATGATAGATATTCGTAGCGTCCTTGGGTAAGATGGCTATTATCTCCGATTTGTGAGAAATTTCTCAGGATTGTCAAACCCACTTACCAAGATATCTCATAAGGGATTCTACTTTTCAAGGAATGATGAATATAAATAATGATTTATGGAGTTGAAAAATAGGCTTATCACTACCCCTATGATCACACTACACACAAGTGGAGAACTTTTCATAATTTTCAGTAATGCATCAAAGAAGGGATTAGGATGTGTGTTATTTTATAATGAGAAAGTCACACCCTACACCTCAAGGTAGTTGAAAATTCATGAGAAAAGATATTACACTCATGATATGGAGTTAGAAGCTAAGATCTTTACAATGAAATTCTTGCAGAATTATCTCTATAGGGGGATGTGTGAGATATATACTAATTACAAGATCCTCAAATATATATTCACATAGAAAGATATTCATATGTGATAATAAATATGGTTAGAGTGAATCAAACTTATGACTTCTCAATTCACTAACATCATGGTAAATCTAATATGGTGGTAGGTTCTCTATGTAGAGGGGTCCAATAAATTCTTTCATTGATGAGAATTGAGAAGGATATAATTTTCTTGGACTTGAATAGGACGGACATGGTAATCATAAATAAAGGATCATCATAAATACTTTCACAAATTACTTCTCAACTATATATTTTGGATAGCATAAAGTATGTTCAATGAAATGATGTGTTAACTCATAAAAAAGTGGAATCTATAAGGAAAGGGAAATCCTCGATGTTTAGTGTTAATGAAGAAGGTATTGTGAGATTTTAGTCAAGAATATGTGTTCTATAAATTCTTGAGTTAAAGAATTAACTATTGGATAATTCACATAGTTTTACTTTCTCCATTAATCTATGAAACACAATGGTGTATTAAGATCCCCATGAGCACTATTGTTGGGACAAAATGAAGAAGGAGATCACTGAATATACATAAAAGTTCCTAGTATGTCAGAAAGTGAATTTTGAAATCCAAATGTCTTAGGGGATGATTCATCCATTACTCATAGCAACATTAAAATGGGAAAAAATCACCATTGACTTCGTACCCAAACATTTGAAGACTTCCAAGGGAAACAGTTCTATCTGGGATTTTTTGTATTTTCATAAAAATATTGCACACTTCATTGCAATTAGATATGATTTATCACAAGATCAACATGAATGGATATATCTCATAGAAGTGGTAAGGATAAATGGGTTACCACTACCTATTGTGTCTGATTGATATCTAAGATTCACCTTTATATTTTGGAAATGTCTACATCATGCTCTAAACACTGATCTAAACATATTTATGGATTATCACCTGCAAAATGCGGTCTAATATGAGCAGACAGTCCAAACACTTGAGAAAATATTTAGAGCATGATTAATGGACTTCAAAGTCATATGTGACCAACATCTTCCTTTGGTCGATTTCTCTTACAATAACAGTTTCCAATTTCTCATCCAAATGACACCCTATGAATCCCTTTATGGGTATAGGTACATAACATTGACATGATTCTGGTCAAATTTGATAGAATATCAATGTTGAAAATCGTCAAAAAAACCAAGAGTTTTATGTTGGAGATTTGTTATTCCTCCACATTTCTCCATGGAATAATGTGATGAGATTTGGGAAGAATGGAAATCTTAGTCTAAGGCACATTGAACCTTTTTAGATTCTTGATCACATCAGAGAAATACCCTATCAGGAATATCTACCACTAAACATATCTCATGTACAAGATTCATTCCATGTATCCCTATTGATAAAGTACATACCAGACCCCTCAAATTTACTCAATCCAGAGGTGGTACCATTATAGAATGATCTTTCCTATGTAGAGTAGCTGGGGATGATATTAGATCGTCGAGAAAAAGTTTTGTGAAAAAAAGACAATTCCCCTCATCAAAGTGTTATGGAGAAACCAAAATTTTGAAGAAGAAATGTGGGGACTGGAGGAAATGATAAATTAGAGTAACCCTCATTTTTTTAGTGTGAAAAAAGAAAATTCATATGGAGAAATTTATAAAGGGGATTATTGTAATGACCTGAACTGTTATGAATAAAATTCCCCTCTTTATTTAATTTAATGTATTATAGAAAAAGTGATTTTATTTTTTTTATTATATAAAACTGGATTTAGATAACAATTATGTATAATAATCATTGACAATATAGTCATTTAACAGTGATCATATGACTAGTATTCATATAGATTTTTAAAAAACCCAATTGACACTGAAAAAGGAAGTGATGGCCTTAAATAGTGAAATCCTAAACAATGAAGCCAATTTATCAAAGCATGTAATGAAGGTAACATTTTATGTATTTTTTCTAGACTAATCCCAAACCGAGATCCAAAAACGTAAGCACGACCACAACCATTTATGGGGGAAGTTCAAGATCATCAAGATCACAACCCAAACCATGTTTGTATAATAGAACCACAAAATCACCACCATCACATGCCTTACTCATAGTGAATATTAAAGGGATATGTATGAATACCCTAACAATATGATTATTTACATTATTTTGTTATAGAACAATGAATATATTTTCTTTCTATAATTGTTACTTTGTAAATGATATTTATTTTGATATAACAAATCACAAATTGTATCTTTGGTTAATATTCAAATTCAATTAATGAATTTTTGAATTAATGAATTTTTAAAATAAATAATATTTTAATAAAATATTATTACTAAATAATTTTTATCAAATATAAATGATCATATTTTTTTAAGTCAAATGAAATTTTTATAAGGGTTCCAAAAAAATGTTATTATCAAAAAACCAATCATTTTGAACAAATATAGGTTTTTATTTTAAAAGTTAATATTTAGAATATTTTAGAAATTATTTAGATAAAATGAATATTATTTTTGGAATCATGATGTTAAAATTATCCAATTTTTAATTTTTCATAATTCTTTAGAGACAGTCGAATTTTCCGGTGAAAATTAAATACCGTTTAAATATACATGGGGTTTTATGACATCACAAAGACTCAAAATTGATATAATAAGTAAAAATAATTATACCCAAAACCAAATATATTTCTTAAATTTAAAATAATTTGGTTTTAAGATTATTTGATTTATTTTTTAAAGCCATTATGAATCCTCTAAGACTCAAAACATATTTTTATATTTTACAATAATTTCATTAAGAGTGTGACTCACCTCCATATCACCAATGGTAATATTTTAATAATTTCGGCATTGGGCTTATATAATAATTTTAAACCACTCCATTTTTTCATAAATCATGTGAAAAATGGGATGGTTTGTGATTTTCAATATTTTATTATGTAGAGTCGAAAACCTGAATAATAAAGAAATCCCCCTTCTCTCTTATATAAACCCATCCCAGATCCCATTTATCTTCACTAAAACTCATTTTATTAGGATAAAAACTAACCTAAACTCCCTAGAGTCATCATAAGAATCCCCTTGTGTATTAAGATTCCCCTTCCAAACCTTTGGAGTCACACACTCAAGTAAGGAATCTTCCACCCTCCTCTTTTATCAAGCACTCTTTTTTATGTTATGTCACTTAATTTCAATTTTATTATGTTGGGATATGTTCTTACATACCCCCTTACTATAAATGTTATTTAAAAAGGGATATATCCCCTTTCCTTTTCATTTATCGTCCTACAAACCTTTACATACACCCGTTACTATGATGAAATTCCATAACGGATCTTCCACCCTCCTCTTTTATCAACCACTCTTCTTATGATATTTATTTTTATTTCCATTTTATTATGTTGGGATATGATCTTACATATCCCACATAATTTAAATTTTATTTATAAATTATGATATCCCATTTCACTATCATTTATCCATCTGATTAACCTTTATGTACACTCGTTACTATGATGAAATTTTGTAAAGGATCTTCCACCCTCCTCTTTTATCAAGAACTTTTTTATGTTATGTCTTATGATTTACATTTTATTATGTTGTGATATGTTCATCCATATCCCACTTATTTTCTATTTTAGGTATAAATTATGATATCCATTTTCTCTCTCATTTAACTATCCTATGAACCTTTATGTACACCCATTACTGTGCCGAAATTTCATAAGGGATCTTCCACCCTCCACTTTTATCAAGAAATATATTTATGTTGTTCTTTTAATTTATACTTTATTTTGTTGGGATGGATTCTTCCATACCCCCATTAAATTACATTTGATGTATAAATTACGAGATCCCCTTTCACTATCATTTATCCATCTTATAAACCTTTATGTGCACCCGTTATTATTCTGAAATTCCATAAGGGATCTTCCACTATTCTCTTTGATCAAGCACGCCATTTATATTATGTATTTTAAAATTTTATTTTCTTATTTTGGGATATGTTCTTACATATCCTACATTACTTTCTATTTGATGTGTAAATGATGATATACCCTTTCACTCATTTTTATCGATCATATGAACTTTTATGTACACCTATTACTATGCCAAAATTCCATAAGGGATCCTCACCTTATCTTCTCTACTAAAGATTATTTATAAACATATGAATTATATTACCATTTAATAATGTTGGTACATGTCTTTCCATGACCCCCTTACTTCCCATTTGATGTCCAAATTATGGGATACCCATTTCTCTCTCATCAACCATTTTTATGAATTTTTATGTAACATTGTTATGTTGTTGAAATTTCACCATGATTTTCCATGACAAAACTATTGTTTAGTGAATACCATACCCATTTTTTTATTAAGGGTATTCACCATTATTCACTTATTCTTATTTATTGGGTGATTTCATGTTTTTATTACACATTCCTTTATCATGAAATAAATTATTATAATTAATGAATCAATGTTTTATGATCTATGTGGCACGCCTAAGCTTGAGAATGAAATAATTATGATGGGTGTGCCCATATAGTGCTCCAATGCATTGGGTAATGGTTAGTATCATGATATGTCATGTGCAATGGTATTGGTGGTTATCCTTGAATCATTTTTTTATGTGCAATGATCCTTTACTCATGATTCTATTATATTGTAAGTTGTTTCCACATTTACCATGTTATAATTACCATGCAATATCATTATTTATTATTGATTTTTCTTTCATGCTCCATTGATATGCCTATTGTATAACATGTATTATCTTCTTCATTTTAAGCATTATTTATTCCCTTACCATGCTTTATAGCACACCCCTTTATCATGTTTTTCCCTAGGTTATCCCATGTAGTTTTATGTTAATTGGAATATTATCATCATGTCAAGGAAGTGTTAATTAATGTTTTGTATCCCATGTTATAAGTTGTTATGTAATATATCTAATTCCAAAAGACACTAGACTTACCAATCTTTTGGTGTTGTATTAAATGAAATTTTTTATAATAAAACATTAATTAATGTTTAATAATGAGCAGGGTTGTTATAGAATTGGCACTAGTCATTAGGACCCATATAACACCAGGGAATAAACCCATGAAGCTTTATCCAATGTTGGAGGGACCATATACTACACACAACGTCCACTCTAGAAGATCTTATTCATTGATAACAATACATGGAGATATTTTTATGTCCCATACCAGTGTAAGGTCTCTCAATAAATACTTTATGAAATCAGACACCATTCGACCTTTCCACACAACGGTAAACTGAATGGAATAGTCCTCATCACATGAACATAAAAGGAATTACACATGGTCCTAGTCATATGACCTAAAAATACAAGATACCATTGCCCAAGTTGTTTGAATCCAACATACATAGCCTAATGTTCTAGTCATAATATGTTAAAATTTATTAAAACATAATTTCCGCATGATGTAAAACTGTATGGTTCACATCTTTGTTGCATGACATAAAACCACATCACACTATAGTCCTCCCCTGGGAGGCCCCCAATCTAAGTGTTAATCTCTTACTACACCACCAAACCACATGTCCTCAAAAATATGGGTGGATTTATTCTCATTTGTAAGATATAAGTACCTATTATTGGATCTTATGTCATAGTCAGGCCTAAATTTATACAAGATGTCCCTCTCCTAACATGCGAGACAAATCTATGTATGGAATTTCACACTCTTTGGAAAATTCTAGTAGAAATGATTCTTTTGTTCTTAGTTACATACCTTCCTCAAATCAAGCTCCTAGTACTAGGTAAATTATGATCACCATAATATTTCCCCACCCATCGGTAATAGAATGTCTGATTCCAGTGGACACCTTTTATTGAATATGAACAATACACACTAGTTTGTATCTACATAATTTTCTACCTGGAGGGCCTGTCAACCATACACACCATCATAATTAAGAGAAACCTCTTCTATGTCCATACACTCCAAAAACATCAGGCTGTAAAACAGTTTTCAAACATGGTATATGGTAATTCCCTACGTATTTTTCCCATATCACCTCTCTTGATCTAAGGAACCCCAAGATCACCGTTTATAATTTCACTCTTCGTATCTGAATTGACTCAGAACATTCTTGGCTCATAAAACCCTATTTCGCTCATCACTTCTATATATATAGTCCTAGATGCATGTCCTAAAACTATAAGGCATCATTCATCCTTATCACCAAATGATAAGTTTCATGGTTAATTTCCCACTCATTTGATGTTAAGATGCTCTTAGAGCTATGTATGATTTTATTATCACCCAAATGAGATAAGCAGTGAGGCATAGATCCTACATCCTATCACAGCCACCCCTTGATGAAAATTATCCTTTCTTTTATTGTAATTTCATCTGTGTGGTGAAATATGTAAGAACCTGATATTTCACATAGTTATGGATCATTTATTTTTATGTCCAAATCATTAATTTGAACCTAATATATATGCCTAATGAGTTAAAAAGGTTATAAGGGTGTATGAGGCTTGTTTGGATCTTGTAACACCTCTTTTTGGGAAACAGGTCATTTTGCATGGTTTACACATAGTTAGCACACATGTTTTCTAACCAAGTGGTTTGTGTCTTTTTTGAAAGTGGCACCTCGTACGGTTGACACACGGTCATGCAGCCAAACTGTGAATACTCTCATTTTCCCCATGTAACCGTGCATGGGTGGGGCACTATTTGATCAAATTGTGTGGAATGAGATTTTTCAGGCAGAACCATGTCGCACGGTTTGCGCACGGATTGACAAACCATGCAGACAGACCGTGCATAGGCTTAAACATGTGAAAAATGTCTAAAATTACTTTAATGGTCTATTAATTATCCTACTTCCCCCCTAATCTGAGTTTGTGTAGGATTTACCTATTTATCTCTCAATTTTGGATCATTTTGAAGATCCAAACTTGGAAACATGAGATCTCCATTGTCCAGCTTCTGATCGAGCTTATGTTCATCACATTGGATGCACAACGGTAAGGAATTGAGTTCTCTTTAGTTGTTCTTATTCTCTTTAACTCTCAACCTAGATATCACGATGTGATAATTTTTTACCATTTCATAGATCTACTCTGATCTGAGGAAAATCAAGGGTCGATACCGGAGGAGAAGGATCATAAAACCCTAAGGTGGGTGTTCTATAACTTATCACTAAAGTTCATTATTTTTGGAAATTTTAGGAGGGGCCCACCGATTTCACTGGAATTTTTTTCGTAAATTAACATGCTATGATTATTCTTGTTAGAATAACATAGTTTTTTTCTTACCAAATATGTGATTATTTGATAGTGGTTTTACCCACAACTCAATCCACCTCATGTCAAAGGTTATTCCATAATTGGGTTTTAGTGTTTCTGCACATTTGAGCCACAATTATGGCATGACTTTTCTTGACCTTTC
Source organism: Viscum album (assembly GCA_963277665.1). Lineage (NCBI taxonomy): Eukaryota > Viridiplantae > Streptophyta > Magnoliopsida > Santalales > Viscaceae > Viscum > Viscum album. Next base: position 1,526,709,653 of record OY728138.1, on the reverse strand, counting down.
TAAAGGTGAGACTCCTTATTATAAATGGCTTGTTGTTATTGATAATTGTATAATGGCATGTACCATGTATGCTCACCACTTGACCCGCCAAAGGTAAGTGCTTGCAAATAGTTATTAAAAGTGAAATGTGAAATGTAAAAAGGAAAGTATATTAAGTATATAACATGACCCTATTTAAAGATCTTGAATAAAGGTTACATGTCTGTAGCACCCTTTTTTTGTTGATGGAAGGTAGCGGAGTGAACCTCAATAATTTAAGATTCCTTAATGACTAATTAAGACTTGATTAAATGGTTTCAACTCTACTTGTCTTATCCACACTAATGGAAGAAAAGGATTGGACCAATGATTTCCACTATAATTGAACTATCCACACTAATGGAAGGTAAGACTTGAACCAAATGAATTATTACATGATTACAATATCAAATAAGAATGGACTGACTCGTGATCGCCTTGGATTCTAAGAGGATAATACCTTTAGTCTCTGGATCCAAATTCTGATTCAAGGATACAGTATTCTTAGGTTGATACCCACCTGTAATATGGTTCTTGTATATTCCTTGGTTTCCCGGTATACTACCGTTGGGTCCCTTTATTTATTACAGGATACCTTAGATACACTCCTTGGGTCTAGCATTGACTAGTAGGTGCCATACTGAAAGCCCATCGGGCCCATTTCTTTTCTTAGCCCCGTCTTACCTTGGTCGATCACCTTGGACTCGGTAGGCTCCTTATTGTGGAATACCATGGATTATGCTTATTGGATTACATTCTTACCCCTTATATAGACTCAGATACTACCGAGTTAGATTTCTGTGAGTTTACATTACCTTGGCATTTACGTTGGAACTCTCTACTGGATTTCATTGTTTGGTTTCCTTGTTACGTCTTGGGACCTTAACTAATTATACTATCACGAAGTGATGTCAATGTTGACTATGCCTCACAAGACCTATTAACATTAAATGGAAATTGATTAATTAATGAACCAGTTACATGATCAAACACCAACCGAGGGCTGATGTAGGTACTTGGGTATTTAGTTATTTTTTACTTCTTGCTTTACTTTACATATATGTCTACACACAACTATATTCCATTGCACGGGCCGGATGTTATAGACACTATTTGTGGAGACCCACTGAGATTTATCTCACACCGTCTTTGGGGCCGTTTGGTACCTAGAGTATATTATATGTTTGTAGGTACTGAAAAAATGAAGCATACAACTTCCAATACTTGATTGTGTGCTAATAGGATGGAGCTAAATACCAGATGACTGAGTAGGATCTCGAGATGCTTGGAGTAGAATTTGTTTTCTTTTAACTTTTGAAAGATTTTATGCTTATTGTCTTGTATCTATGCTTTACATTTTTCTAGTGACATGAAATTACATCATCATAATTCCAGTTCATAAAGTTATAGTTATTCTTTTTTATCTATTCCATCAGTTTGCTTCCACTATTTATTTATATTGCTTTTATTTTTTACTATTCATTTATATCTCTTCCACTATGCTATACTCTGCTAATGAAGGAATAGTCTTCCCATGGACATGCCATTTTCCCTTGCTACTAGTTGGCAGCCCCTTTCATTCAGGAAGATGCGCTTGAGGCCATGTGGCACACCGGGCTCAAGGCACTGTTAAGTGGAATCCTGGTCCAGGTCATCACAAAGTGGTATCAAAGGTGTTTTATTTTATTTGTTGACTATTTGCAGACTATATTTTGGAGAATAGGAATGCTTGGGACTTGGTTATAAGTTTTTTTGGAGCATCGCGAACCCATGTTTAGGGTAAAATACAACTTACACATAATGGAATTTCTTTTCTATTTTTCCTATTACAGTTGATATTATTTCACCATTGGGTGACTCACATGTTGTGTGGTGTTGATGATTATTACTCTTTGGGAATTTATTTTATTCTTGTCCCGATGATATGAGGGAGAGGGGTATTGCTACATGCATCATTATAGGAACCTATAATTCACATTTCATGAATATTGCTATGCCATATAGGTGAATTTCACTACTTTTCATTGCCTAATATCCTTGTGATTGTTAAGTGATGTTGTGATAGTATCTTGTGCTTGTAATACATTTTCTTTGATTGAGTGATTTCCTGTATCAATTCATGAGGTTTATGGGACCTCATGGGTGGGGATGAGTAATTTATTGATTCAATCCATTACGCTATAAGTAAATGGGTTTTGTTTTCGGTGATAGGTTTATGGGCACTAATTCATTGGAAATGAATATCCATTTTAAATTGATTCCTGAAATCAAAAATGAATTGGTTTCACATCCTTATCCCGCTTGGTCATGTTTAAGAAAGGTAAAGGAGTGAACCTAAAAATTAACTACAAAATGACATGACACTTATACTTGATTACTTACCAATACTTGTCTGTCTAAGAGGGTAGTTTGTGTAGAATTCCTCGAGTAGTGATACTTATTACGTTCATCTTCTATTAGTGATGCTATATCATTTATTATATGCTTGTTCTAAGATCTGTGTTTGGAATTTGTAGACCAATGTCGCCGCACTGTCTTGGTGTCGTTCTCTAAGAGGGTGGTGACGACCATGCTCTAGACATTGTGGTCCCTGAGTCACCAGTCTTACTTACAGGAGTGCCATTTGAGGCAATGCCTGCTGTACATAATCTGGGCACTGATGCACAAGTTCGTGATAGTTTCTTATGTTTGATGCAGTCCATGTAAGGTGCTCCATGGGTTGCACCTATGATGAATGATCTGACCCATGGGTTATAAAAGCAGTATCCTCCTACTTTTTTATGGGATGGATGTTCTCAGGCTATTGAGTCTTGGATAAAGTCAATGTTTTCTATCTTTGACCATCTAGAAATGCCTCCAGATCAGAGAGTAAAGATTTCTACATGAATGCTTCAGGATTCATCCAAGCGATGGTGGGATGTTGTTACCGAAGCTGGACGTCATCAGGGAATGTAATCATTTGACTTCTAGACTACCTTCTATGATAATTTATTTCTTCAGTCACTGAGAGATGATAGATCTAGAGAGTTCATGCATCTCGAGCATGGTTCTATGCTAGTAATGAAATATTCATCATGTTTCACTAATTTATAGCACTTTTCACCACTTCTAGACTATGATGAGCTTTCATGTGCTGGACTATTTGAGGATGGGATCTGGTATGTCATCCGAACTCAGGTGAATGTCTTTATCCTTCACACCTTCCCTACAATATTTGATCAGTCCCTAATCACTGATCATAACCTGAGGGATGGCTCCAGTATTGGGTTTAAAGGATCAGTGTCAAATCAGGCCCGTAGTTCATCCAATGGCATAAAACGTTCTCTTGAGGCTTTTACATAGGGCAGTGGCAGCCAGAGTATCCAATTTTATATCTCTATAGTGTGTCATCAGTGTTGAAAACTAGGGAATAAGAATCCCCAGTGTGATAGAGACCCTATGGAGTGCTGGGCTTGTGTCCATATGGGTCATATTCAGCGCTTTTGTAGGAACTTTTCACCAGCTTCGAGTGGGAAAGGATCAACTTCAGCTCCACCTTCAAAAGCTAGTTCTTTTGTGCTGCATCATGTGGGAAGTTGGAGTAGCACTAGTAGGTCTGGCTGAAGAGGAGGTCATGGCCATGGTAGTCTGATCCATGATCACCAGTGGCACCAGTAGAGTAGTCATGATCATGGTAGTCCATCTATTGCATAAGGTCATGGATCAGGTCAGTTTCATGCCTTACAACCAATACCTGAGGATCATTCTGCGGGACCATCTATAGTACGAGGTACTATTCTAGTATCCCCTACTATTGTCTCTTGTTTTATTGATACATTTGATTCAAACTATTTTATTTATATATGTACCATAGAAAGTCTTGGACTAGATATACAGTATCAATATGGTGGAATGACCCTCGATACACCGTTGCGAATATGGATGGAGGGCATATTCTAGTGTAGGGACTGTCCCCTTGATGTTGGTAGTTACCCTTTCTTGTGGAATCTTATAGTTATGAAGATGATGGGCTTCAATTTCATTCTCAAGATGGACTGGTTGGTCTATTATCTTGGCTTTTTAGACTATTATCTCCAAAGGTTTTCTTTTACATCACCAGAAGGAATCAGTGTTCTTTTCAAAGGTGAGTGGTATGTCTAGGTTGGGAGAGCGGGAACGAAGAAACATGGGCTAGGTGGCATGACTACCCAGATTGAAAATCATTTCATGGAGGATTAGTGTTTTCTTCAAACTAATTTCCCTCTAGTAGTTGATCGTTTAAGGGAATTATTTCCTGATGACTTTTCTGGATTACCTAATAAGAGAGAGGTAGAGTTTACAATTGAGCCTATTCCAAGATCAGCTAAAGTGTCCATTCCTCTGTTCAGTATGGAACCTATAGAGAATCAAGATCTCAAGAGGCAGATAGAGGACTTAATGTTCAAAGGATTTATATGGCCCAGTACATCCTCTTGGGGTTCACCCATGCTTTTCGTTAAGAAGGCGGATAGAAATCTATGTTTATGCATGGATTACAGAAGGTTGAAGCAGCTTACTATAACACCCCAGGTAAATAAAGAATATGGCATCTTTATATTTATCCATATTTGTGAATAAAATATTAATATTACTTTAAAGGGGACGCTATGCTCGATGGAGTACCCAATACACAACAACGAGTTTCTTGGGAATCTTACGTTGCACTCTAATAATAAAATAATATTATTTTAAATGGTAGTTAACGCCTAGCTGTTGTGATGGAGGGAATGAATAGAACTAACTACAAAATGATTATATATGTTTGTCAAATATTTTTACTTTTTATAATAAATGTTAGAGGATTTAAAATGCGAATGAATCCAATTTTAAGTGTAACCATTCTAAAATTCTTTTAAAGGTCGATTAACCGCCTCTTGATGGTGAACCTGTTTTAAATCCACTTTTTGACAATTTTATGTGTTATATTTTACAAAATAAAATTCTTCTTTAGAAATCGGGACATCAAAATTTACTTTTTGTAATTTTTTGGTTTTTTTTTGAAAAAGTTCATTTTTTAATGAATAGTGAAAAATGTTGTATTTTAATTCAAAAACTCTTTTTAATATAATTTATTTATATGATTAGATTATCTTTTGAATTGGTTTTATAGTGAAATTAGAATATATTTTTACCATTTAATCCAATAGTGGTCATTGGAATTAATTTCACTTTGAAATCGGGCTTAAACTAGTTTCAATCTTTTGATACATTTTGTTTCATAAAAACACGCTATTTGTTTTGACAGCGGGAATTAATTATTAAATTAAATAATGCAACTTATATGTTTTTAATTTTGTAAAGTAAACATCATTTTTGAATTTGGAATATAAAATATATATTAGGGTGAATTTTGGGTAATTTTCTGAAAAACTTCAATTTTTGATGAATAGTGAAACCACTAAGTGGTACTTATAAAAACTGCTTTTCTGTTTAAATGAAAATTTTCCATCCTTGTGTTTTTAATTTCAAAAATCCAACATACATGGTTGTAATTAAGAATTAAAATTTCTTTCAATAGGATTAAAATAATTTTTTGGTGAATAGTAACTTATTAAGTTTTTTATCGCGATTAGAGGTAATTAGTATAATTTAAGGTAAAAATAATGTTTTAATAATGTGAAATGACCTAGACACATGTCCTACCCTCATTGGACGTATCATGGCCGACCAAGAAAATCCATGGATCAACTTGGGGACCCCATGGAGCCACATTGGTTGGAAAATTACATAAATACCTTTTTATTTAATGATAAAATTAAAATGTCACAAACATGAGTTGTTTAACTAAAACAATTTTTACATGGGGTTATACAAGTCAGATTTTTGACTATAAATATTCATTGGAAATCTAAAAAGATTTCCTACATCATAGTATTTTTTTTAATAATTTCTAGACATTAAATAAATTAAATTATTTATGACATCATGATGATGCAGCGATGACCTCATTATTTAACGATTTAAATAAAATGGAAAGATAATGTAAAATCTAAGACCCAGACATGTCCAAAACCTATTGTATGGGTGGATTTCGAACCCTGCCACCTTATTCTTGATATACATCAATGTGGGACCTTTAAAATCCGAAACACATTTGAAAATAAAGTAACATTTTGTAACTTTACAAGAGTGCCCCTCCTCTCCTCTTATAAAAGGCCCCCACGTCTACCACATTACCCACAACTCTCAAGCCTTTGACTCAGCTAACCCCTACTAATTTTCTCTCTCCACATCCCTATATTACTCCTAGAAGCCTCACTTTGGGCAGAAGTCTTCCTAAGGAAGCCTTTCATCTCCAATCATAAAGAGTTACCCGGTTTTAAGGTAATGTCTTCACTTGTGTTCTTTTGTTTTATTTTGCTTCTCCAACCCCCTAAACTCTTTTTATTCATTACTTTTGTAACAACTCCAGTATATTCAATATACTACGATGTTTTTATATGAATAATCTGAGCTACACTTACACACACCTACATCAAATGGTTAAAAAACATACTGTTTCTGTGGATGGCGAATTTCTGCCTCACGAAACGATGATTGTTCAACACTCATATAACACCTTCAAAGGCGGACATTAAGATGTCACTATATTTATATATGATATATAATATTTTTATGATTTACATAAGCTTCTGTATTTTTCTTTTGTGGCATACATTTATGGTTTACATTGTGGGTAAACACGATAATTTCATTTTAGGAAGTGCGAACTACCGCCCCCTCAAAGTGATTTGATTCGTTAATGCCATATGTGGGATGTATAAAGGATGTATTTAAAGTTATTATATATGATTTATGTTACATATAAATTATGAATATAATTCTGGAATTAAAATATACACACATCTCATTTAGTTTTAATTCCATTAATATGACATAGAAATGAAAGTAGCGTTCATGCGTACGTACGGCTTACCGTCTCCATGAACGATACATTTCATTTCTTACCTCTAAATGATTATGTAATATTATAAATACATGGATATTCTGGATATATATGATATATATGATATCCAAATCATTAATATCATTCTGGATATAATGAACCTTTGACCACACGTAATTGTAAGAAGTCCACTTTCGACTTAAGAACCAAATATCGACAAAACAACCATTTTTAACTTAAATGATTACATAATGTTTATAACATGGAAATAAGTGATATAAAAGGAATAATGAACTTGAAAAAGTATCTTAACAAAGTATATATTAACTCAAGTTTATTATTCAGGATGTTAAAGAACGATCGAGTCAAGTCGGACCCAAGGTAAGGGATCCTACTCCTCTCTTTATTTTTTAAGTACACTCTTTTACGTCATTCTTTTTAAGCTCATATTTCTTGTGATTGGGTTGTTCTTTTATATTAATCTTACTGTAATTTTTATTTTAATATTATGAGAGACCTTATTCTCTCTCATCAATCCATTTTGGTAGTTTTAAGTGGCGTTGTTAGGCTGCCGAGTTTTCGTAAGGGATATTTCATCTCACTTTTATTCCTGTGAGATTTATGCTACATTCGCCACAATTTCCTTTGAGTGGTGTATGTACATCCCATTATTATACACTTTTTGTTGAATAATTTCATCTATGGGTATTTACATCTTCATTTTATGACCCTTCTTCCATGGGGTGTACTTTTCGAAAGTTACCCAACTCGGCAAGGGGACCTTTCACCCTCCTATTTTTAAAAGACTTCTTTTGTTGTGTATTTTAATTCACATACTATTATGTTGGGATATGTTCTTCTATATCCTTATTTATGTAAATTTTATGTCCAAGTGATGAGACACCCTTTATCTCCCTCATCAAACCTTTTTGTTAAATTTTATGTGACGCCGTTAGGCTGTCGAATTTTACCAAGGGAACTTCTTAACCCAATTTCGATTTCTTTGGGTTCAACATGTAGTTATTGAATATGTCATCCTTTGAATACGTGTGAATGACCTTTGATTATTTTAAACTTAATATCCACTTATATTGGGTGTATTTATATTTTTCACACATAAGTATGAGATTGATTTATCCTTAATTTAAGGATACCTTCTTTATAATGGATGTCATCTCATTTTACAGTTCTATTGAGACTTCATTGTTGGTATGCACAAATTCACTCTTATATGTTGTCTATAATGTCATTTGACATATTATATCATGAATCCCTTTATTCTCATGATATTATAAATTTCTGATTAAATGTTATTCCTCAATTATTCTATTCAAGTGTCTCTCATTTTGTTAAACACCCTTTAACTAAAATATTGTTTTAAATGTTTTAATGATATGTTCTTATAAATATTTCCCATTAATATCCATGTTTTCAAAATCGTTTTAAGTATTTATTTATATGGATATTAACGGTTTAAAATGTTAAAATCTTCAAAGTGGTATGGGACACTTTGATTTAAATATCTATTTATTAACTGTTTTAAATGGTTTTGAAAATGGTTTTTAGAATGGATTCATTATTTCAATATCTTAAAATGTAATATTGTTATTGCAATGTGGGAATGTTATCTTTCCTTTATGCTTAAGTTATGTGATACGATTATTGTAGCACCCCAGGTAAATAAAGAATATGAAATTTTTATATTTATCTATATTTGTGAATAAAATATTAATATTACTTTAAAGGGGATTCTATTCTCGATGGCGTACCCAATAAGCAACAACGAGTTTCTTGGGAATCTTACGTTGCACTCTAATAATAAAATAATATTATTTTAAATGGTAGTTATCGCCTAGCTGTTGTGATGGCGGGAATGAATAGAACTAACTATAAAATGATTATATATGATTGTCAAATATTTTTACTTTTTAAAATAAATTTTAGAGAATTAAAAATGTGAATGAATCCAATTTTAAGCGTAAACATTCTAAAATTCTTTAAAAGCTCGATTAGCCGCCTTTTGATGGAGAACATCTTTTAAATCCACTTTTTGAAAATTTTATGTGTTATATTTGACTAAATAAAATTCTTCTTTAGAATAAGGACATCAAAATTTACTTTGTTTAAATTTTTGGTATTTTTCCGAAAAAGTTCAATTTTTAATGAATAGTGAAAAATGTTGTATTTTAATTCAAAACCTTTTTTTAGTCTAATTTATTTATATGATTAGATTATCTTTTGAATTGGATTTAATGTTAAATTAGAATATATTTTTACAATTTAATCCAATAGTGGTTGTTAGAATTAATTTCACTTTGAAATCGGACTTAAACTAGTGTCAATCTTTTGATACATTTTGTTTCATAAAAACACGCTATTTGTTTTGACAGCGGGAATTAATTATTAAATTAATTAATGCAACTTATATGTTTTGAATTTTGTAAAATAAACATCATTTTTGAATTTGGAATATCAAATATAGCTTAGGGTGAATTTTTGGTAATTTTCTGAAAAACATCAATTTTTGATGAATAGTGAAACCACTAAGTGGTACTTATAAAAAATGATTTTCCGTTTAAATGAAATTTTTCCATCTTTGTGTTTTGAATTTTAAAAATCTGACATACATGGTTGTCATTAATATGTAAAATTTGGTTCAATGGGATCAAAATAATTTTTTGGTGAATAGTAACTTATTTTGTTTTTAATCGCGATTAGAGGTAATTAGTGTAGTTTAAGGAAAGAATAATGTTTTAATAAAATTAAATGACCTAGACACATGTCCTAAACTCATTGGATGAGTCATGGCCGACCAAGAAAATCCATGGGTCAACTTTGGGACCCCATGGAGCAACTTTGGTTGGAAAATGAGATAAATACGTTTTTATTTAATGTTAAAATTATAATGACACAAACATGAGTTGTTTAACTAAAACAATTTTTACATGGGGTAATACAAGTCCGACTTTTGACTATAAATATTCATTAGAAAGATAAAAAGATTTACTAAATCATATTAGTTTTTTATAATTTTCAGACATTAAATAAATTAAATTTTTTATGACATCATGATGATGCAGCAATGACCTCATTATTTAACGATTTAAATAAAATTGAAAGATAATGTAAAATCTAAGACCTACACATGTCCAAAACCTATTGGATGGGTGGATTTCAAACCCTTATCACCTTATGCTCGAATTATATCAATGTGAGACCTTTTAAATCCGAAACTCATTTTCAAATAAAGTAACATTTCTTTACTTTTCAAGAGTGCCCCTCCTCTCCTCTTATAAAAGGCCCCCACCTCTACCTCTTTAGCCACACTTCCAAAGCCTTTGGCTCGGCCAAAACCTTCTCATTTTGCCTATACACGTCCCTCTATTACTCCTAGAAGCATCACTTTTGGCAGAAGTCTTCCCAAGGAAGCCATTGAGCACAAATCAAAAAGAGTTACCCGATTTTAAGGTAATGTCTTCACTTGTGTTCTTTTGTTTTATTTTGCTTCTACAACCCCCAAAACTCTGATTATTTATTTCTATTGTAACAAATATAGTATCTTCAATATACTAGGATGTTGTTATAAGAAGAATTCTAGCTACAATTAGACACACCTACATCAAATGGTCAAAGAACATACTGTTTATGTGGATGGCGAATTTCTGCCTCACGAAACGATGATTGTTCAACACTCATATAACACCTTAAAAGGTGGCCATTAAGATGTCACTATATTTATATTTGGTATATAATATATTTATGTTTTACTTAAGCTTATGTATTTTTATTTTGTGGCATACCTTTATGGTTTCCATTATGGGTAAATACGATATTTTCATTTTAGAAAGTGCGGACTACCGCCCCCTCAAAGTGATTTGATTCGTTAATGCCATATGTAGGATGTATAAAGGATATATTTAAAGTTATTATATATGATTTATGTTAAATATAAATGATGAATATAATTCGGAAATTAAAATATACACACCTCTCATTTAGTTTTAATTCCATTAATATGACATAGAAATGAAAGTAGCGTTCATGCGTATGTGCAGCTTACCGTCTCCATGAACGGTGCATTTCATTTCTTACCTATAAATGATTATGTAATATTATAAATACATGTATGTTATGGATATATATGATATATATGATATCAAAATCATGAATATCATTTTGGATATAATGAACCTTTGACCACACGAAATTTTAAGAAGTCCACTTTTGACTTAAGAACCAAATATCGACAAAACAAACATTATTAACATAAATGATTACATAATGTTTATAACATGGAAATAAGTTATATAAAAGTAATAACTAACTTGAATAATTTTCTTAAGCAAGTAGATATTAACTCATGTTTATTATTCAGGACGTTAAAGAACGATCGAGTCAAGTCAGACCCGAGGTAAGGGATCCTACTCCTCCCTTTCTTTTTAAGTACACTCTTTTATGTCATTCCTTTTAAGCTCATATTTCTTGTGATTGGGATGTTATTTTATATTAATCTTACTATAATTTTTATGTTCATATGATGAGAGACTCTATTCTCTCAAATCAATCCATTTTGGAAGTTTTGAGGGGCGCCGTTAGTCTGCCGAATTTTCGTAAGAGATCTAACCGCTCTCTTTCTTTTTAAGTACTCACCTTTATGTCACTTCTTTTAAGCTCCTATTTGTTATGATGGGGGATGTTATTTTATATTCCTCTTTCTGTACATTTTATTGTAATATGATGAGAGACCCTATTTGATCTCATCAATCCATTTTTGGAAGTTTTAAGTGTCGTCGTTAGACTGCCGAGTTTTTGTAAGAGATTTTTCATATCACTTTTATTCCCGTGAGATTTATGATACATTTTCCATAATTTTCTTTGAGTGGTGTATGTACTGCCCATTATTTTACTCATTGTGTAATATAATTTCATTTATGAGTATTTACGTTAATGTTGTATTGTCCTTTCACGGGGGGTATGTTTCGAAAGATACCCATGTCGGTAAGGGAACCTTTCACGCTCCTCTTTTTAAAAGACTTATTTTGTTATGTCTTTTAATTAACATAAATTTATGTTGGGATATGTTCTTCTATATCCTCAGTGATTTAAAGTTTATGTCCAATTGATGAGATACCCTTTTTATCTCTCATCAACTCATTTTCTGAATTTTGTAGTGACGCCGTTAGGCTGTCAAATTTTTGCAAGGGAACTTCTTAACCCAATTTTGATTATTTGGGATAATATTGTACTCCTTGAATATGTCGTTCTACGAATATGTGTGAATAACCTCTGATTTGTTTTACACTTAATATCCAATTATATTTGGTGTATTAGTTTTTCACACATAATTATGTAATTTATTTATCCTTAATCCAAGGATACCGTCTTTGTATGGGACTTCATCTCAATCTCCTTTCATTGAGGGATATTTTGTTTTATACACAACCTTCTTTTATTTGGGGTATAAACCCTTTTTACTTTTACATTTATCCGAAAGGAATCTTTTTTATACCAATAGTTTTACTAAACGACAAAAGGGAATGTTTTTGTCGTACGTATGTGGTGACAATGACTTCTCCGCCGCCGTGACCATTATTTGAGTTTCAGCTTCCTCTGCAAGCCATACCTTTTTTTTAAAAGAAAAATAAATACCATGTTTTACTTTTCTTTTATTTTGGTATTGGAAATGGTTTTCAAAATGTTTTTATATCAATGTGTTGTATTGATATCTTGTGATTGAAAAGTGGAAATGTTATGTTTTCTTTATGCATGTTTTATGTGATACGATTATGTTATGGTTCTTTGGCATTATTATGAAGACGGGTGGTTCTGTGATAAAACAAGGGTGGGTGAGCCCGATATATCTCTCCAATGCATTGGGTAACGCGAAGGAGTGAAACGTTAAGGTTTTTCCGAAGAGATTTAGGGAATATACTGTGGTGGGTATTCCAAACGTAACTAAGAGGGTCACTCCCTACGTAAGAATGTTAAGAATGCCTCAAGTAACCTTTATGTCTTATGATTTCAATGATTTATTCATGATTTTATGAGGTATGTTAAAGTGATTACGTTTTATGGGTAAGGTATGATTTCATTCTTATGTATACATGTACTCATGTTTCCTTTCCATATTTTTATATCCCTTACTGTGCTTTTTATGCTCATCCCAAGTTTTTTAAATGTTTTTCACAGGTCAAGGGAAGGGTACCTGAAATGATGATAATGTCAAGGAAGTGTCAAGAAACAATCCATGTTTAATTTTAAACTTGTTTCCGTTGATGGGAAAAATGAATACTATCTTTTATGTAACCACTTTATTTAAATGTGGAATGTAATGCAAGTTTTATGATCTAATTCTCTAAAACTCTAAACCTGAAAAGATCCTCAATGTGTAATCTTGTAATAACTCAAGATTAAGTAAGGATTAAGGCTGGTGCCTTATAGTTGGTATCAAATGTCGGTTTAGATAACTTTAAAGGTTAGGGTATTCTCTAAGCACAAGTGGCATTACCATAATAGTTAGGATTTCAGAAAGTGTCCTAGTTTTAGATAAAGTGAATGAGTAAGTATATCTTAGTGTTTACCTTCCTCATTCGTACATGATAGTTTTGTTGATATACTCACACTGACCTTTCTGTTTTAGTGGTTGGATGGATCTAGCAGGCACCAAAGAGACAACAGGTTTTAAGGAAACTGTGGTGGTTCTCTGATTAAGATACTAGATAAAATGGGGGATTCAATGAGGAAACTCGTGGTTGTTCTAAACCAACTATCAAGGAGTCATGATAAACCACTTGAACCTTGGTATGATCTGTAATGCATCATGTACGAGATGACCAATCGATGTGGAAGTTCAGGTAATAATTATAAAGGTAACCATTAGAGTTTATATGATCCTTACTTTTGAGGTAATTATGGGTTATTATATGTTATGATGGAAAATGAAAGGCATGAGATAAACTTGAGGTTAAAATATGTTAGGATCATTTTTGAAGATTTTAACTCATTTTGGGGAATGTTTTAAGAATTATATAGTTTTGGAAAAAGGACAACACATAGACCGTGTGACAACCCGTCACGTCAGACAAAGCTATAGGAATCGAACACACAACCAAAGTGAGACTGGTATTTATCGCCTACCACTGGACTACGTGAAGTCCCTAGTTAGTTTGACTAATTCTTTTTAGTTAGATGATTTTAGGAATCAAGAGTAAGTTTATTTTGGGTTATCTATGGAAATGATTAACCTATCATCGAGGATATGTGAATAGGTTAATTACGTTTCAATATGAGAATTTAAGAGCAACTGATGTTATTTGGAGATAAAAGTTAATTTGTACCTTGGAAGACTATGTGACTAAATCTTTCAAATATTTGGGTTTCAATCTTATTTTGGTTTACATTGAATAATTTTATGGATAAATTGTTTATCGAATGTTCCTCGTTGATCTTTGGGTTTTGTTGGAAAAGTTTTGGAGATTAAGAATAGATTTTCTTTTTATAAAGGGTTATCCTTTTCTGGATTATCTGATCTTGTACTAACCTTTTTGGTTTTGGTTTTGGTTAAAGTCTAAAGACATGGGAAGTATATAGTTCTCTTTTGTGGATTTGGTGATTCTCTAAAATTTGATTATAGTACTCTTAATGTGAATAAGTCTTCCTAAATACTCCTCTTTTGGAGAAAATATGAGTTTGTGTAAGGAATCTAATAAAAGTTGAAAGTCAACATGATATGTGATTATGTTTCCTTATGAATAAATTCCTCAATAAAAAGTAACTTAAAAAAATGTTGTCTATTAATTTTTCCTACTGGGGAATCGAATACTGTTTAACCCATAACAAGTTTGTGATTTTCTTGTGGTTAAATTTCTCCTAAACATGTTTTCTATCACTCTCCATCAGAACATGACCCTTTTTTTTCTCCCCCATGTCCATGTTTTCCTACATGAAATCCTTGTATGGGTTAACTCGGGTGACCTTTGTAATTATCTTTATTTATTTAAAAGTGATTGTTTTACCGACTCTTGTTCTAATGTGGGACATTAAATGATGTTTCCAAACTCAATTTTAAAATTGTGAGGACACAATTCCCAAAAGGGGGGAAGGATGTAACACCCCTAGTAAATAAAGAATATGAAATTTTTATATTTATCCATATTTGTGAATAAAATATTAATATTACCTTAAAGGGGATTCTATGCTCGATGGCGTACCCAATACGCAATAACGAGTTTCTTGGGAATCTTACGGTGCACTCTAATAATAAAATAATATTATTTTAAATGGTAGTTAACACCTAGCTGTTGTGATGGAAGGAATGAATATATCTAACTACAAAATTATTATATATGTTTGTCAAATATTTTTACTTTTTACAATAAATGCTAGAGGATTAAAAATGCAAATGAATCCAATTTTAAGTGTAAACATTCTAATATTCTTTAAAAGGTCGATTAACCGCCTTTTGATGGCGAACCTATTTTAAATCCACTTTTTGACAATTTTATGTGTTATATTTGACTAAATAAAATTCTTCTTTAGAATCAGGACATCAAAATTTACTTTGTGTAAATTTTTGGTATTTTTCCAAAAAAGTTCAATTTTTAATGAATAGTGAAAATGTTGTATTTTAATTCAAAACCACTTTTTAATCTAATTTATTTATATGATTAGATTATCTTTTGAATTTTATTTCAAGTGAAATTAGAATAAATTTTTACCATTTAATCCAATAGTGGTCGTTGGAATTAATTTCACTTTCAAATCAGACTTAAACTAGTGTCAATCTTTTGATACATTTTGTTTCATAAAAACACGCTATTTGTTTTGATAGTGGGAATTAATTATTAAATTAATTTATGCAACTTATATCTTTTGAATTTTGTAAAATAGACATAATTTTTTAATTCGGAATATCAAATATAGCTTAGGGTGAATTTTTGGTAATTTTATGAAGAACTTCAATTTTTGATGAATAGTGAAACCACTAAGTGGTACTTATTAAAACTGATTTTCCATTTAAATGAAATTTTGCCATATTTGTGTTTTAAATTTAAAAACTCATACATAAATGGTTTTCATTAAGAAGTAAAATTTTGTTCAATGTGATTAAAATTATTTTTTGGTGAATAGTAACTTATTAAGTTTTTAATCGCGATTAGAGGTAATTAGTGTAGTTTAAGGTAAGAATAATGCATTAATAAAATTAAATGACCTAGAAACATGTCCAAACCTCATTGGATGAGTTATTGCCGACCAAGACAATCCATGGGTCAACATGGGGACCCCATGGAGCCACTTTGGTTGGAAAATGACATAAATACCTTTTTATTTAATGTTAAAATTAAAATGACACAAACATGAGTTGTTTAACTAAAACAATTTTTACATGGGGTTATACAAGTCAGATTTTTGACTATAAATATTCATTTGAAAGATAAAAAGATTTAATACATCATAGTAGTTTTTTTATAATTTTTAGACATTAAATAAATTAAATTATTTATGACATCATGATGATGCAGCGATGACCTCATTATTTAACGATTCAAATAAAATTGAAAAATAATGTAAAATCTAAGACCTACACATGTCCAAAAACTATTGGATGGGGGGATTTCGAACCCTTATCACCTTATACTCTAATTATATCAATGTGGGACCTTTTCAATCCGAAACCCATTTTCAAATAAAGTAACATTTCTTTACTTTCCAAGAGTGCCCCTCCTCTTCTCTTATAAAAGGCCCCCACCTCTACATCCTTACCCACACTTCCAAAGACTTTGGCTCGGCCAAACCCTGATCATTTTGCCTCTCCACATCCCTCTCGTACTCCTAGAAGCCTCACTTTGGGCAGAAGTATTCCCAAGGATTCCTTTGATCTCAAATCAAAAAGATTTACCCGATTTTAAGGTAATGTCTTCACTTGTGTTCTTTTGTTTTATTTTGCTTCTTCAACCCCCTAAACTATTTTTATTCATTTCTTTTGTAACAAATCCAGTATTTTCAATATACTAGGATTTCGTTATAAGAATAATTCTAGCTACACTTACACACACCTACATGAAATGGTTAAAGAACATACTGTTTCTCTAGATGGCGAATTTCTGCCTCACGAAACGATGATTGTTCAACACTCATATAACACCTTAAAAGGTGGCCATTAAGATGTCACTATATTTATATATGGTATATAATATGTTTATGTTTTACTTAAGCTTTTTTATTTTTCTTTTGTGGCATACCTTTATGGTTTCCATTATGGGTAAATACGATAATTTCATTTTAGGAAGTGCGGACTACCGCCCCCTCAAAGTGATTTGATTCGTTAATGTCATATGTGGGATGTATAAAGGATGTATTTAAAGTTATTATATATGATTTATTTTACATATAAATGATTAATATAATTCTGGAATTAAAATATACACACCTCTCATTTAGTTTTAATTCCATTAATATGACATAGAAATGAATGTAGCTTTCATGCGTACGTACGACTTACCGTCTCCATGAACGATGAATTTCATTTCTTACCTCTAAATGATTATGTAATATTATAAATACATATATATTCTGGATATATATGATATATATGATATCCAAATAATGAATATCATTCTGGATATAATGAACCTTTGACCACACGTAATTGTAAGAAGTCCACTTTCGACTTAAGAACCAAATATCGACAAAACAAACATTATTAACTTAAATAATTACATAATGTTTATAACATGGAAATAAGTGATACAAAAGGAATAATAAAATTGAAAAAGGTTCTTAAGAAAGTTGAGATTAAATCAAGTTTATTATTCAGGATGTTAAAGAATGATCGAGTCCAGTCGGACCCGAGGTAAGGGATCCTACTCCTCTCTTTCTTTTTAAGTACACTCTTTTATGTCATTCTTTTTTAAGATCATATTTCTTGTGATTGGGATGTTATATTATGTTATTCGTACTTTAAATTTTATGTTCATATGATGAGAGACCCTATTCTCTCTCATCAATCCATTTTGAAATCTTTTAGTGGCGCCGTTAGGCTGCCGAATGTTCGTAAGAGATCTAACCTCTCTCTTTCTTTTTAAGTACTCTCATTTATGTCACTTCTTTTAAGCTCCTATTTTTTATGATGGGGGATGTTCTTTTATATTCCTATTGTTGTAAATTTTATTGTAATATTATGAGAGACCCTATTTGATATTATCAATCCATTTTTGGAAGTTTTAAGTGGTGCCGTTAGGCTGCTGAGTTTTCGTAAGGGATTTTTCATCTCACTTTTATTCCCGTGAGATTTATGATACATTTTCCAAAATTTCCTATGAGTGGTGTATGTACTGCCCATTATTTTACTCATTGTGTAATATAATTTCATTTATGAGTATTTACATCAATGTTGTATTTTCCTTATTTCACGGGGTGTATGTTTCGAAAGATACCCATGTCGGTAAGGGAACCTTTCACCCTCCTCTTTTTAAAAGACTTCTTTTGTTATGTCTTTTAATTCACATAACATTATGTTGGGATATGTTCTTATATATCCTTAGTGATTTAAATTTTATGTCCAAGTGATGAGATACCCTTTTTATCTCTCATCAACTCATTTTCTTAATTTTGTAGTGACGACGTTAGGCTGTCAAATTTTTGCAAGGGAAATTTTTTACCCAATTTTGATTCTTTGGGATAAGCTTGTACTCCTTGAATATTTCGTTCTATGAATATGTGTGAATAACCTCTGATTGTTTTACACTTAATATCCACTTATATTTGGTGTATTAGTTTTTCACACATAATTATGTAATTGATTTATCCTTAATCCAAGGATACCGTCTTTGTATGGGACTTCGTCTCAATCTCCTTTCATTGAGGCATATTTTGTTTTATACACAACCTTATTTTATACGGTGTATAAAACCCTTTGACTTTTACTTTTATTCGAAAGGAATCTTTTTTATACAATGCGTTTTACTAAACGACAAAAAGGAATGTTTTTGTCGTACGTATGCGGCGACAACGACTTTTCCGCCGTCGTGACCATTATTTGAGTTTCGGCTTCCTCTACAAGACATACCATTTTTTAAAGAAAAATAAATACCATGTTTTACTTTTCTTTTATTTTGGTATTGAAAATGGTTTTCATAATGTTTTTATATCAATGTGTTGTATTGATATCTTGTGATTGAAAAGTGGAAATGTTATGTTTCCTTTATGCATGTTTTATGTGATAGGATTATGTTATGGTTCTTGGGCATTACTATGAAGAAGGGTGGTTCCGTGATAAACTAAGGGTGGGTGAGCCTGATATAGCTCTCCAATGCATTGGGTAACATGAAGGAGTGAAACGTTAAGGTTTTTTCGAAGAGATTTAGGGAATATACTGTGGTGGGTATTCCAAACATAACCAAGAGGGTTACTCTCTACGTAAGAATGGTAAGAATGCCTCAAGTTACCTTTATGTATTATGATTTCTATGATTTATTCATGATTTTATGAGGTATGTTAATGTGCTTATGTTTTATGGGTAAAGTATGATTTCATTCTTATGTATACATGTACTCATGTGTCCTTTCCATATTTTTATATCCCTTACTGAGCTTTTTATGCTCATCCCAAATTTTTGAAATGTTTTTCACTGGTCAAGGGAAGGGTACATGATATGATGATAATGTCAAGGAAGTGTCAAGAAATAATCCATGTTTTATTTTAAATATGTTTCCGTTGATTGGAAAAATGAATACTATCTTTTATGTAACCACTTTGTTTAAATGTGGAATGTAATGAATGTTTTATGATCTAATTCTCTAAAACACTAAACCTGAAAAGATCCTCAATGTGTAATCTTGTAATAACTCAAGATTAAGTAAGGTTTAAGGCTGGTGCCTTATAATTATGTTATGGTTCTTGGGCATTGTTATGAATACGGGTGGTTCCATGATAAACTAAGGGGTGGGTGAGCCCGATATAGCTCTCCAATGCATTGGGTAACACGAAGGAGTGAAACGTTAAGGTTTCTCTGAAGATATTTAGGAAATATACTGTGGTGGGTATTCCAAACATAACCAAGAGGGTTACTCCCTACGTAAGAATGTTATGAAGGCCTCAAGTTACCTTTTATGTCTTATGATTTCTATGATTTATTCATGATTTTATGAGTAATGTTAAAGTGCTTATGTTTTATGGGTAAAGTATGATTTTATTCTTATGTATACATGTACTCATGTTTCCTTTCCATATTTTTATATCCCTTACTGAACTTTTTATGCTCATACCATGTTTTTGAAATGATTTTCATAGGTCAAGGGAATGGTACATGATATGATGATGGTGCCAAGGAAGTTTCAAGAAATAATCCATGTTTTATTTTAAACATGTTTCCGTTGATGGGAAAAATGAATAATATATTTTATGTAACCACTTTGTTTAAAAGTGGAATGTAATGAAAGTTTTATGATCTAATTCTCTAAAACTATAAACCTGAAAAGATACTCGATGTGTAATCTTGTAATAACTCATGATTAAGTAAGGTTTAAGGCTGGGGCCTTATAGTTGGTATCAAAGGTCGGTTTAGATGACTTTAGAGGTTAGGGTATTCTCTAAGCACAAGTGACATTACCATAATGGTTAGGATTTCAGAAAGAGTCCTAGTTTTAGATAAAGTGAATGATTCAGTATATCTTAGTGTTTACCTTCCTCATTAGTACATGATGGTTTTGTTGATATACTCACACTGACATTTCTGTTTTTATTGAATGGATGGATCTAGTATGCACCAAAGAGACAACAGGTTTGAAGGAAACTGTGGTGGTTCTATGATTAAGATACAAGATAAAATGGGGGATTCAATGAGGAAACTCATGGTTGTTCTAAACCAACTATCAATGAGTCATGATCAACCACTTGAACCATGGTATGATCAGTAATGCATCATTTACAAGATGACCAATCGATGTTGAAGTTCAGGTAATAATTATAAAGGTAACCATTAGAGTTTATATGATCCTTACTTTTGAGGTAATTATGGGTTATTATATGTTATGATGGAAAATGAAAGGCATGAGATAAACATGAGGTTAATATATGATATGATCATTTTTGAATATTTTATCTCGTTCTGGGGAATGTTTTAAGAATTATATAGTTTTGGAAAAAGGACAACACGCAGACCGTGTGACAACCCGTCGCGTCGGACAAAGCTGCGGGAATCAAACCCACAACCAAAGTGCAACTTGTATTTATCGCCTACCACTGGACTACGTAAAGTCCCTGGTTAGTTTGCCTAATTTTTTTTAGTTAGATGATTTTAGGAATCAAGAGTAAGTTTATTTTGGGTTATCTATGGAAATGATTACCCTATCATGGAGGATATGCGATTAGGTTAATTACTTTTCAAAATGAGAATTTAAGAGCAACTGATGTTATTTGGAGATAAAAGTTAATTTGTACCTTGGAAGACTATGTGACTAAATCCTACAAATATTTGGGTTTCAATCTGAGTTTGGTTTACTTTGAAGAATTTTATGGACAAATTGTTTATCAAATGGTCCTCGTTGAACTTTGGGTTTTGTCGGACAAATTTTGGAGATTATGAATAGATTTTCTTTTTATAAAGGGTTATCCTTTTCTGGATTATCTGATCTTGTACTAACCTATTTGGTTTTGGTTTTGGTTAAAGACTAAATACATGGGAAGCATATAGTTATCTTTTGTGAATTAGGTGATTCTCTAGAAGATGATTATAGTACTCTTAATGTGAACAAGTCTTCCTAAATACTCATCTTTTGGAGAAAATATGAGTTTGTGTATGGAATCTAATAAAAGTTGGAAGTCAACATGATAAGTGATTATGTTTCCTTATGAATAAATTCCTCAATAAAAAGTAAATTAAAACAAAAATGTTGTCTATTAACTTTTCCTACCGAGGAATCGAATACCGTTTAACCCATCTCAAGTTTGTGATTTTCTTGTGGTTAACTTTCTACTAAACATGTTTTCTATCACACTCCATCAGAACATGACCCTATGTTTTCTCCTCCATGTCTATGTTTTCCTACATGGAATCCTAGTATGGGTTAACTCGGGTGACCTCTGTACTTATCTTTCTTTATTTTAAAGTGATTATTTTACCGACTCTTGTTCCGATGTGGGACTTTCAAGGATGTTTCCCAGCTCAATTTTAAAATTGTGAGGACACAATTCCCCAAAGGGGGGAAGGATGTAACACCCCAGGTAAATAAAGAATATGACATCTTTATATTTATCCATATTTGTGAATAAAATATTAATATTACTTTAAAGGGGACGCTATGCTCGATGGCTTACCCAATACGCAACAACGAGTTTCTTGGGAATCTTACGTTGCACTCTAATAATAAAATAATATTATTTTATATGGTAGTTAAAGCCTAGCTGTTGTGATGGAGGGAATGAATAGAACTAATACAAAATGATTATATATGTTTGTCAAAAAAATTTACTTTTTACAATAAATGTTAGAGGATTAAAAATGCGAATGAATCCAATTTTAAGCGTAAACATTCTAATATTCTTTAAAAGGTCGATTAACTGCCTTTTGATGGAAAACCTCTTTTAAATACACTTTTTGACAATTGTATGTGTTATATTTGACAAAATAAAATTCTTCTTTATAATCGGGACATCAAAATTTACTTTGTGTAAATTTTTGGTACTTTTCTGAAAAAGTTCAATTTTTAATGAATAGTGAAAATTGTTGTATTCTAATTCAAAACCACTTTTTAATCTAATTTATTAATATGATTAGATTATCTTTTGAGTTGGTTTTAAAGTGAAATTAAAATATATTTTTACCATTTAATCCAATAGTGGTCGTTGGAATTAATTTCACTTTGAAATCGGAATTAAACTAGTGTCAATCTTTTGATACATTTTGTTTCATAAAAAACACGCTATTTGTTTTGACTGCGGGAATTAATTATTAAATTAATTAATGAAACTTATATGTTTTGAATTTTTTAAAATAAAAATCATTTTTGAATTTGGAATATCAAATATAGATTAGGGTGAATATTTTGTAATTTTCTGAAAAACATCCATTTTTGATGAATAGTGAAACCACTAAGTGGTACTTATAAAAACTGATTCTCCGTTCAAATGAAAATTTTCCATCTTTGTGTTTTGAATTTAAAAAATCTGACATACATGGTTGTCATTAAGAATTAAAATGTTGCTCAATGGGATTAAAATAATTTTTTGGTGAATAGTAACTTATTAAGTTTTCAATCGCGATTAGAGGTAATTAGTGTAATTTATGGTAAAAATAATGTTTTAATAATGTGAAATGACCTAGACACATGTCCTAACCTCATTGGATGTGTCATGGACGACTACTAAAATCCATGGGTCAACTTGGGCACCCCATGGAGCCACTTTGGTTGGAAAATGACATAAATACCTTTTTATTTAATGTTAAAATTAAAATGTCACAAACATAAGTTGTTTAACTAAAACAATTTTTTCATGGGGTTATACAAGTCATATTTTTGTCTATAAATATTAATTGGAATTATAAAAAGATTTCCTATATCATAGTGTTTTTTTATAATTTTTAGACATTAAATAAATTAAAATATTTATGATGTCATGATGATGCAGCGATGACCTCATTATTTAACGATTTAAATAAAATGGAACGATAATGTAAACTCTATGACCTAAACATGTCAAAAACCTCTTGGATGGGTGGATTTATAACCCTTACCACCTTATCCAAGAAATACATCAATGTGGGGCCTTTAAAATCCGAAACTCATTTGAAAATAAAGTAACATTTTGTAACATTACAAGAGTGCCCCTCCTCTCCTCTTATAAAAGGCCCCCACCTCTACCACCTTACCCACACCTCTCAAGCCTTTGGCTCGTCCAACCCCTGCTCATTTGGCCTCTCCACATCACTAGATTACTCCTAGAAGCGTCAATTTTGGCATAAGGCTTCCCATGGAAGCCTTTGAGCTCAAATCAAAAAGGGTTACCCGATTTTAAGGTAATGTCTTCACTTGTGTTCTTTTGTTTTATTTTGCTTCTCCAACCCCATAAACTCATTTTATTAATTTCTTTTGTAACAACTCCAGTATATTGAATATACTATCATGTTGTTATTAGAAGAATTAGAGCTACACTTATACACACCTACATCAAATGGTTAAAGAACATATTGTTTCTGTGGATTGCGAATTTCCGTCTCACGAAACGATGATTGTTCAACACTCATATAACGTCTTTAAAGGTGGCCATTAAGATGTCACTATATTTATATATGATATATAATATGTTTAGGTTTTACTTAAGCTTCTTTATTTTTCTTTTGTGGCATACCTTTATTGTTTCCATTGTGGGTAAACACGATAATTTCATTTTAGGAAGTGCGGACTACCGCCCCCTCAAAGTGATTTGATTCGTTAATGCCATATGTGGGATGTATAAAATAAGTATTTAAAGTTATTATATATGATGTATGTTACATAGAAATGATGAATATAATAATGGAATTTAAATATACCCACCTCTAATTTAGTTTTAATTCCATTAATATGACATATAATTGAAAGTAGCGTTCATGCGTACGTACGGCTTACCGTCTCCATGAACGATACATTTCATTGCTTACCTCTATATGATTATGTAATATTATAAATACATGTATATAATGGATATATATGATATATATGATATCAAAATCATGAATATAATTCTGGATATAATGAACCTTTGACCACACATAATTGTAAGTAGTCCACTTTCGACTTAAGAACCAAATATCGACAAAACAAACATTATTAACTTAAATGGTTACATAATGTTTATAACATGGAAATAAGTGATATAAAATGAATAATGAACTTAAAAAATGTACTTAAGAAAGTAAAGATTAACTCAAGTTTAATATTCAGGACGTTAAAGAACGAACGAGTCAAGTCGGACCCGAGGTAAGGGATCCTACTCCTCTCTTTCTTTTTAAGTACACTCTTTTACGTCATTACTTTTACGCTCATATTTCTTGTGATTGGGATGTTATTTTATATTACTCTTACTGTAATTTTTCGGTTCAAATGATGAGAGACCCTATTCTCTCTCATCAATCCATTTTGGATGTTTTAAGTGGCACCGTTAGGCTGCCGAGTTTTCGTAAGGGATTTTTCATCTCACTTTTATTCCCCTGAGATTTATGCTACATTCGCCACAATTTCCTTTGAGTGGTGTATGTACTGCCAATTATTATACACTTTGTGTAGTATAATTTCATTTATGAGTATTTACATCATCATTTTATGACCCTTCTTCCATGGGGTGTACTTTTCGAAAGTTACCCAACTCAGTAAGGGGACCTTTCACCCGCCTCTTTTTAAAAGACTTCTTTTGTTGTGTCTTTTAATTCACATATTATTAGGTTGGGATATGTTCTAATATATCCTTATTTATGTAAATTTTATGTCCAAGTGATGAGATACCCTTTATCTCTCTCATCAACCCATTTTGTAAAATTTTATGTGACGCCATTAGGTTGTCGAATTTTACCAAGGGAACTTCTTAACCCAATTTCGATTTCTTCAGGATCAACAAGTAGTTATTGAATACGTCATCTTTTGAATATGTGAGAATGACCTTTGATTGTTTTACACATAATATCCACTTATATTGTGTGTATTTATATTTTTCACACATAATTATGAGATTGATTTATCCTTAATTTAAGGATACATTCTTTATAATGGATTTCATCTCATTTTACATTTCTATTGAGACTTCATTGTTGTTATGCACCAATTCACTCTTATATGTTGTGTATACTGTCCTTTGACATATTATATCATGAATCCATTTATTCTCATTATATTATAAATTTATGATTAAATGTTATTACTCAATTATTCTATTCAAGTGTCTCTCATTTTGTTAAACACCCTTTAACTAAAATATCATTTTAAATGTTTTAATGATTTATTCTTATAAATATTTATCATTAATATCCATGTTTTCAAAATGGTTTTAAGGATTTATTTATATTGATATTAATGGTTTAAAATGTTAAAAGCTTCAAAGTGGTATGGGACACTTTGATTTAAAAATCTCTTTATTAAATGTTTTAAATGGTTTTGAAAATGGTTTTTTATAATGGATTCATTATTTCAATATCTTAAAATGTTATATTGTTATTGCAATGTGGGAATGTTATCTTTCCTTTATGATTAAGTTATGTGATATGATTATGTTATGGTTCTTGGGCATTGTTATGAATACTGGTGGTTCCGTGATAAACTAAGGGGCAGGTGAGCCCGATATAGCTCTCCAATGCATTGGGTAACGCGAAGGAGTGAAACGTTAAGGTTTCTCTGAATAGATTTAGGGAATATACTATGGTGGGTATTCCAAATGTAACCAAGAGGGTTAGTCCCTATGTAATAATGATATGAATGCCCCAAGTTATCTTTTATGTCTTATGATTTTTATGATTTATTCATGATTTTATGAGGTATGTTAAAGTGACTATGTTTTATGGGTAAAGTATGATTTCATTCTTATGTATACATGTACTCATGTTTCCTTTCCATATTTTTATATCCCTTACTGAGCTTTTTATTCTCATCCCATGTTTTTTAAATGATTATCACAGGTCAAGGGAATGGTACATGATATGATGATAGTGCCAAGGAAGTTTCAAGAAAGAATCCATGTTTTATTTTAAATATGTTTCCGTTGATGGGAAAAATGAATACTATCTTTTATGTAACCACTTTGTTTAAATGTGGAATGTAATGCAATTTTTATGATCTAATTCTCTTAAACTCTAAACCTGAAAAGATCGTCAATGTGTAATCTTGTAATAACTCTAGATTAAGTAAGGTTTAAGGCTGGGGCCTTATACTTATGGTCAAGAACCAGTATCCACTTCCAAAAATAGATGATCTCTTTGACCAGCTCCGAGGAGAAAAGGTGTTCTCTAAGATTGACCTAAGATCGTGTTATCATTAGGTGCATGTCATACCATCAGATATACCTCGTTCAGCTTTCCGTAGCTAGTATGGTCTGTATGAGTATCTGGTTATGCTTTTTAGTCTTATGAACGTGCCTTCCATTTTCATGGCTTTGATGAATAGGGTTTTCCATCCCTATTTGGACTCTTTTCCATAGTATTTGTGGATGACATCTTGGTGTATTCACACACTCGGAAAGACCATGCCAAACGTATTGAGATCATTCTGAGTACACTGAGAGAGCATCATCTTTATGCCAATCTTGATAGATGTGACATCTAGATTGACAAGGTCCACTTTTTTGGTCATATTATTTCAGAATAAAGAGTATCTGTTGACCCTAAAAAAGGTTAGTGTTGTAGTCTCCTTGGAGCATCCCAAGAACGTGTTTGATATGTGAAGTATCTTGGGGCTGGCTAGATATTAAATTCATTTAATAGAAGACTTTTCTAATCTTTTTTCACCTCTTACTGGACTTACAAAGAAGTTTGTTAAGTTATTGTGGTCTAAAGCATGCGAGAAAGCCTTTCATGAGCTAAAAGGGAGGCCTGTCTCGACACCTATTTTGATTCTTCCATAGCCTAGAAAATGTTACATAATATTCTGTGATGCATTAGGAATTGGCCTAGGAGTAGTGTTTATGTAAGAAGATAAATTCATTTCATACAGATCTCAATAGTTGACGACTCGCGAGAGAAATTACCCGATGCATGGCCTCGAGCTAGCAGAAGTTGTCCATGACTTAAATTTTTGGGACACTATCTCTTGGGTGAGTTCTTTTTGGTGTATAAAGATCACAAGAGCCTCAAGTATATCTTTTCTCGGTGTGAATTGAACACCTGATAGAGAAGATGGGTTGAATATCTACAATACTTATATTTTGAGCTTGCCTGTACACCTTGAAAAGGAAATCTGGATGCAGATGCACTAAGTCAAAAAACTCAAATGCAGGCTGTATAGGAAGATAGTGAAGAATAGAAGATAATGGCCCTCTTTTCTAAATTTCATCTGGAGTATTGTGATAGTCATGAGAAGTATTACCTCTCAGCCTTAGTAGTTACATCTTCTCTCCCTGAGAAAGTGAAGAGTAGGTTGTTTTCATATCCTGATGGTTTGGTTCTCCATGAGAGTATATCAAGAGATAACCCACCTCCAGATTGGTCTATGGATAGAGATGACCTCCTGTATCTGCATACACATATTTGGGATCTTGCATATGTGAGAGAGGAGTTAATGAAAGAGTCCCACGATTCCTAGTGGGTAGTTCATCTAGGCACCTCAAAGATGTATCGAGATATGTGACACCAATATTGGTGTCCTGGGATGAAACGTGAGATTGTAGGCTTCATCACTAGGTGTTACACCTATTAGCAGGTGAACGCGGACACTAGAGACCTGAAGGCTTGTTACAACCACTTTCAGTCTTGTAATGGAAATGGGAATATGTTTCTATAGATTATGTAGTTGCATTACCTTGGTTTCCATGTGACAGTAATGCTATATGGTTAGTCATTGACGGACTAACAAAATCATCCCACTTCATTCCTATTTGAGATAATTTCTTAGGTGATGAGATGGGAAGGCTGTATGTCTGTGAGATCATTCGACTACATGGGGTTCCATGTACTATCATTTCAGATAGGGAGGATCATTTCACTTTAGGGTTCTGTTAGGGTTTTCAGAAAGCTATGGGAACTCTAGTGCTTCGATGCACAACTTTTCACCCTCAGACTGATGAACAGTCTGAATAGACAATACATGTTTTGGAGGATATACTCTGAGCATGGGTCCTTGAGTTTGTGGTTCTTGAGAGAAGCATATTCCTCTCATCGAATTTGCCTATAATAACAGTTTCCAGGAGAGAATACCAATGGATTCATTTGAGGACTTATATGGTAGGCCATGTCATTCACCCTTGTTCTGGCTAGAGGCCGGTGAGACAGCCCTACTAGGTCATTTTCGTGTTCAAGAGATTTTAGAACAGGTCCAGGTGATCAGGAAGCGTATGACTGCTTCTTATTCTAGACAGAAATCTTATGTCGATCACCACTGATGACCACTTGAGTTCGAGGTTGGGGATCATGTTTTTCTTTGTGTATCACCTAGTCTAGGTCATAGATGGTTATAGAAGTAGGGAAAGTTGTCTCCCCATTATGTTGGGCCATTTGATATTCTAGAGAGATTCGGGCTGATAGCCTATCGGTTTCTACTAACTCTGAGGTATTGTTCCATGCACGATGTCTTTCATGTCTCACAAATCCGCCAATATCATGTGGACCCATCTCATACCTTTGATGCTGAGGAAGTTGAGTTGGATGTCGATGCTACCTTTGAAGAATATCTTGTAATCATCGTTGACCGAAGCACAAAGACTCTTCGAGGAAAGTGTGTCCCTCTTATACGGGTTCTTTGGTAGCACAACCGAGTACACGATGAGCCTTAGGAGAGGGAAGCTGATGTACATGCTCAATGGAAAAATTTTTTCTCATATAGTATTTCCTTACCCTTTTATGGTGAACTCGGGGGGGGGGGGGTCTTTTAAAGGGGAATACTGTAAGAACCCGGGTTTTCACTCAGGTATGGATCCTTTATTAATCACTATAAATCTTTACTTTGGACCTAATATATATTCCTAATGAGTTATAAAAAGTTTTGAGGGTTTTTGGGGCTTGTTTAGAGCTTAGAGAACCTCTTTTTAAGAAAACATGTCAAGTTTCACGGTTTGTGCACGGTTTTACTGATCGGGTGGTTTGTGTTTTTCCGGACAATGGCACCTCGCACAGTTGGTGCAGGGCCGTGTATCCAAACCATGAAAACTCCCCTTTTTCCCAAGTAATTGTGGATGGGTGGTGCATGGATTGATCAAACCGTGCAGAGGAATATCTTTTGGGAAGAACCATGTTGCACGGTTGGCACACGGTTTGAAAAACTGTGTGGAAAAACCGTGCGCAGGCTAAAACATGTGTAAAATGACTAAAATGGCCTTAATGATTTATTAATCCTTCTCCTTCATTCCTAATCACAGTTTGTGCAAGATTGATCTACTTCCCTTTAAATTTGGAGAATTTTGAAGATCCAAACTTGGAAACAAGATATCTCCTTCATCGGGCTTCTGATTGAGCTTCCGTTCGTCATGTTAGATGCGCAATGGTAAGTACTCGAGTTCCCTTTATCCATTCTTTTTATATTTCACTATCGACCTAGATATCTCCATGTGACTATTTTTCACCATTTGTTAGATCTAATCTGATCTGAGGCAAACCGAGGTCTGATACTGGAGGAGAAGGATCGTACAACCCAAAGGTGGGTGGTTTATAACTCATCCATAAAGTTTGTTGTTTTTGGAATGTTCATTTGGGGCCTACTGGTTTCTTTGGAAACCATTTCTTAAATTAACATGCCATGATTATACATTTCAGAATCGTATGGTTATTCTATTTCCAAACATGTGATTAGTTGTTAATAGTTCCACCAACAACTCAATCCACCTCATGTCAAAGGTTATGCCATAATTGGGTTTTAGTGTTTCGATAGGTTTGTGCCATCATTCAGGAGTTCCTTTTCTTAATATTTCTAAAGTTGAGATTCTTTATAATAAATGGGTTTTTGTTATTGATAATTTCATAAAGTCATATACCATGTATGCTCACCACTTGACCCACCTAAGGTAAGTGCTTCCAAATGGTTATTAAAAGTGAAATGTGAAATGTAAAATGGAATGTATACTAAGTATACAACTTGATCTTATTGAAAGAGATTGAATAAAGGTAACATGTCTATATCACCCCTTTCCATGTTAATGTATGGTAGCAGAATAATCCTCAATAATTGAAGATTCCTTAATGACTAAATAAGACTTGATTAAATGGTTGCAACGATACTTGGCCTATACACACTAATATAAGACAAGTCTTGGAGCAGTGGTTTCAACTATAATTGACCTATGCACACAAATGGAAGGAAATAATTGAACCAAATGAATTATTACATGATTAAAATATCAAATAGGAATGGACTAACTCGTGCTCAGCTTAGATTATGAGAAGAGAATACCATGGGTCTCGGGAACCCCATTCCGATTCAAGGATACAGTGTTCTTAGGTTGATACCCACCTAGAATCTAGTTATTGTCTATTCCTTGGATTCCTAGTATAATACCATTGGGTAACTTTATTTATTACAGGATACCTCAAATAGACTCCTTAGATCTACCATTGACTAGTAGGTGCCGTGGTGAAAGCCCGTCAGGACCATGTCTTTTCGTAGCCCCGTTTTACCTTAGTCGATCACCCTGGACTCGGTAGGTGCCTTAATTTGGAATGCCTTAGATTACAGTCCTTGGATTACACTCTTCACCCTTTATCTAGAATCAGATACTATTGAGTTAGCTTTCTGGGAGTTTAAATTACCATGGTTTTTACCCTGGAACTCCATCACTCAATATCATTGTTTGTTTCCTTGTTACCTCTTGGGACCCTCAATAATTATACTATCATGATGTGATGTCTATTTTGGGTATGCCTCACATGACCTATTAACATTAAATGGTGATTGATTAATTAATGAACTGGTTACATGATCAGACACCAGCCGAGGGATGATGCAGGTACCTGGTTATTTAGTTATTTTTTACTGCTTACATTACATTACATATATGTCTGCACACTCCTATATTCCATTAAACGGGTCGGATGTTATAGACATCATTGGTGGTGGCCCACAAAGATTTATCTCACACCCTCTCCAGGCACTGTTTGGTACCCGGAGTAGATTACATGGTTGTAGTTATTGAAAAATGGAAGCATAATGCTTCCAATACTTGATTGTGTGCGGATAGGACGGCACTAAATAGCATATTACCGAGTAGGATCTCAGGATGCTTGGAGTAGAATTTTTTTCCATTTACCTTGTGGAACATGTTATTCTTATTGAATTGTATCCATGTTTTCCAGTTTTCTAGTGACAAGACATTATATCATCACTATTCTAGATGATACAGTTATAATTATTCTTTTTTATCTATTGCATCAGTTTCCTTCCTTTATTTATTTATATTTCATCCACTATTTACTATCCATTTATATCTCTTCTGTTGTGCTACACTCTGCTAATGAAGGAATATTCTTCCCACATAGACTCCCTAGGCCCTCACTGCTAGTTGGCAGCCTCTAGCATTCAGGAAGATGCACTTGAGGCCATGTGGCCCACCTGGCTCGAGGCACCATTAAGTGGAATTGGGGTCTAAGTCGTCACAAAATAAGCCCATGTCATTAATTATTTCTCACATAGATCGTAGATCTCATGGTATTAGGAATTTTGATAGAGTCTTCCCACACGATTGAGATGTAACAGCTCACATTAGGGTTGTAATGTCCCAAGTTACAAGACCTTAAAAGGCACACCAAATTACATATCCACATGATTTAATACTATGTGTTTCTATGTTCCTCACTCGAGAGGAACATTAACCATTAAAAAATCCCCCTATCTATATTTGGGTTAGACCCATGTGGAGAATCCACCCCATAAATATGTGGGGATTGATTTATAAATTGAAAAGATATCTAGAAAGACATCGATTCCATATCCTGGCCCAACCACAATTTGAAAAATATGTTTCTCTCCACCATATGCATAGGTCAATGGTGCATATGGAACATTTTCTCTATTCTTGGAGGATTTAATAGTAAAATGATCCTTCCATACTCAAAAACATTCCTTATGAAAATCAAAATATTTGTGTGGGGAAATTCATATCTCTTTAATCTTTCTCTAACTATCAATAATAGAAATTCTAACACAAGAGGACAGATTTTTTTACTATGCATAATATAAATCAAATCGTATATACATAATGAGTTCCCTAGGATGGTCTGTCAATACGAGGAACCCCCTTACTCATGAAAATTCACTTTTATCTCTGTATTATGTGAAAACATAATTCTATAATCCAATTCTCAAGTGAGATATGTGGTTATTACATGTGTACTTATACCATTAACTCTTTGGATTCAGAAGCCCTCAGATTGTGGCTTACAATTTTCCTTATTCATTCTTGATAATTGAAGGATAAGTCTGGGAAAAATCATCATTAAATGGTTAATAACTAATTTTTCAATCAATTATAAATGACATAAAATTATATCCCTCAACATCATTGCCACATGATGATAACCTACACAGTCCTCATCCTGGTCTCATGATATTAAACTACAAGATGCTTCAACCCTCATTGGGAAGGAGTCTTTCCTTATATTTTTGGTTTTCCACCACATCACCCCAAGGAATTGTGTATGACATGATTCTCATTACATCAAGACACGCAGAGACACTAAGATCCTTCATTCTAGTCCCAACCTATACAACATCCAAAATGTGTGTGTTCTTCCTTTCATAGAACCAATCCCAATCTAGGATGAATGACCGGAATTTATTCTAGAACCCATCTTTTTCAAGTTCTTGGTTAAAATCTAATTCCCCCATATTAACTATATTTCTTAAAAGGGTTTCTCATTCATTGTAAATGTTTACAAAAATGATTCCTTCATTCTTATACATATTCCTTTCACAAACTGTCATCCATGGTATAAGGAAATATGAACCCTCATGAAACCCCCTGGGACATTGGTAATAGAAAAACAGATTCCATAGGGCACATTTGTTTTGAAAACTCATGATACAACCTATTCTATAATTTCATATGTATTCCCCAAAGGCATTCCAACTAGGGGAACCATCACCCTTTATAGAAACCTCTTATATCATTATACTCCATGACAACATCATGCTAGAAACTATTTCTCAAACATGCTCCTTGGTTATTACCCACATACTTGTTCCACATCACTCTTTAGATTTGAAAATCACAAGATCGTGACTTAAGATTTACCTTTCCATACCTAAAAAATGTAATAAAATTCTTATCTAGAAAACCATTCTAGAGTTTGTTACACCCAAAATTCCTGGAAAAATATTTTCAACCTAAAACACAAGTAACATTAGTCCTTCGTGAAATAATCTAAACAGAAGGATATAGACATGCTCACCAGGCTAAAACCCAAAAAGGGAACCTTAGAAAAATGTTGAGTCCCAAAACATCAAACATGTACTCCACGTGATTTAGGAAAAATTGAGCAATGAAAACTAAATAAGAAAGTGTTAGAAAACTAGTTAGGTTGAAAACCCCAAAAGGGAGACCTAAGAAAAAGTGAATTCTCACTTGTTATATCTTCTTCATACTTAGCATAGGAAAAAATTATGGAAATAATAGAAAATACAAAATGTTGTTAGGGCCTATCATGTTGACCTAGTAACAATTGAACTATGATTGTGGGGTCCCAAGACCTTGGACAAACATAAAAAATCATTCTTTTACTATCATTTTAATTACAACACATTTACACATGGATGTTTAGATAAATGGGTCAATTTAAATGTTATGTTATAATTTCTAGGAAAATAGGGACAAATACATAAATGTTTGAGGAAAAATTCCTTTTCATTCATCGAGAAAATGTTAGAGGAGAATCCTCAAGTTGGAGTCTTTCTTTCATAGTTTACAAAACACCTTCAATATAAATTTTGAGTTGCTTAAGGGTCTCCTTATCCTTTTCCACATCCTGAAAATGCTCAACTTGCCATGTAGTCTTGGCCTTCTCATTGAGTTGGTGGTCCTTTGTAATGGTATCAATGGTAATAATCCCCTAATTTTAAATCCCTTCCTGCAAATCATAATGTTTTGTGAGCTCCCCTATCACTACTACAATTCAGGCTTGTAACAATGCTAGTAAAAGGGATTTATCAACTTCAAATAAGTGTTGATAACATAAACGATGTTAAAGGGTTATATTTAACAACACAAATAAAAAGAACTAACAAAGGAGTCTTTTAACATCACTAAAAAGCACTGATAATGGGGACCTTTATCACTGATTTTTTAGTGTTGTTAAAGGCCAACATTATCAGTTCTTTTTTAGTGCTATTAAGGGCCCCCTTTAACAGTGCTGAAAAAAATTTGATAAAGGGTATAATTTTTTTCAATCCTAAACCACCCACCTTATTAATTAATTATTAGATAATTATTAGTTAATAAATAGGTAATTATTAGTTAATTGTTAGTTAATAATTAGTTAATTATTAGTTAATAATAAATTTATCATTAGTCCATTATTTGTTTGTTAATATTTGATCATTAGTTAAAGATTATTAGACTATAGTTATTTAATAATTAATAGGAAGTTAATTTTTAGTTAATTATTTTTATATTATCTCTAATTATTGGTTAATTATTAGTTAATTACTTGTAAATAATTATTAGTTGATTACTTATTTATTTACTATTTAATTAATTATTAGCTAAAATGATTAGTTGATAAGGTATATATTCATCAATAACTAATTTTTACTACTTATTATAAATAAATAATTATATTGAATCCTAATCAGTTCATAATAATTATTATATTACCAAGTATGACTAATTATTAATTAATCACTAAATAATTTTTATTAAATAATAATTATTTACTCACTAATATTAACTATTATTTAAAAATCACATCTAATTAACTAAAAACTAAGTAAATAAAATAATTAAAATAATTTAAAACTAAAAAATAGAAAACATTAAAATAAATTATAAGAACACCACTAAATAAGACTTCACACATTTTGTACTCCTTTAAGGCTACCAAGAGAGTTGAGGGGAAGGTAGGAAAAAAACTAAGTTAAAATTAGAGAGAGAGGGATCCAAAATTGGAGAGGTTTATAGAGAGAGAGTTGTTTTCTGTAAGACAGGGGGCTTTTATAGGGGTGGGGGTTTAAGGTGATGATACTCTAAAAGATTTTTGGCTAATAAAAAGTGAATGGAATTTCATACATTAATACTTTTTCTATGTAATTGATCTGAGGAAAATGTTTTTATTCCCTCAATTCAATTGAGGCTTATATTTAAATTTTTTTAAATTTATACCTATTTTTATTTTATTTTTTGAGAAAACAAAAAAAGTATAAACACCCCTTTTGTGATCATAGCATCACTACATTTTTGTGACCACTATAATCAGTTGGCAATGTGGTTTCAATTAAAAAATAATCATCTTTGATTCATGACTATTGAGGCTCCAAATACTTATTTATTTACAAATATACATACATAAATACATATATATATATATATATATATATATATATACAAAACACCAATCCATTCAAATATATTTAAAATCCAGGGAAGAAAACGATAAAGACTCCTAAGGCATAGATTCGAACCAAACTGACATAGAAAAAGAATTCTGAGACATAGAAATATGATGGGTGACCATATTACCCTACCTTTTCATGAAATTAAAGGATCGATTAAAATAGTTATAAAACTCACACATAATCTCTCCAAGAGGATCCCAAAATAAGTATATATAGTAGGGAAGGAATGAACCAAAGTGATAAGAGAGAGGAAATCTATCTCAAAAATAACTTTACACCAACCTTGATCCCTAGAAAATCTGAGGACAATACAGAATACAAAAACATGAACAAACTATGGAAACCAATTATAGGAGAAAACATATTGTGTAGAAACCAATACATCCCCTAAATATTAATTAAACCCTACACCCACTCTTACATGATCATCATCAAAGATAACACCATCCACATTCACCATAACAACACCCATAAAAAGAAAAACCATAAAACACCATTCTACACAAATCAGTCTCAGAATCCCTTATATCCTATAATTGTTGCAACCCTCAAGTGAAGAAAAAGACCATAGAACCCAAAAATTCATTAGGTAACATATTGTTATTAAATAGGTATTCATTTCTTCACATATATATAAACAAAGAAATAGTAATTTACTATTAAAATTATAAATAATCAAAATCTCTAAACCATTTGGAGAGTCCATCAGTATTTGAAGAAAGCTTACCCAACCCAGAGAAATCAATTTACCCCATCATTCTAAAATTGTCTTAACACTAGTGAAATTAAACTTTGAATATAAATTCATCTCAAAAATATAATTGATAAAATGCATAAATAATCCAAAGTTGTATGCCTCCATTGTAGAATAAATAAAACTGGAATCACATCATCAACCAACTTCCATAAAAAATCTTAAAACTTAGGTAATAAATGTGTATACCAAGTCTTCATCCAAACCATGTCAGATCCATGATCAAGACTCTATATCGTTAACCAATATCAATACTTCATTGTGTAGCCTCTATTATAATGTAATCTCTATAATGTTTCACCACCAATCATTTACCTAAGTATATAAGGATATTTTACGATCCATATGTTATCCCTATCATTAAATAATGAGTTAATCCTATTAGAATTACTTTGTGAAAAATCATCTTTAATAATATCTCATACAACCACATTATCCATTCCAATAGGGGAAGTTAATGATATAAATTGACAATAAAAACCCAAAAAACATAGATCCTTTAAAATATTAATAGAGAACCCTTCAAAGATGCACCAATATATTCTCTCAATTAGAGCGGCATTAATATTCCAAATATTACACCATAGTAATCTTGTTTATTTCCCAAGCATAGAATGAAACAAACTAACTAGGGGAAAATATTTAGAACTCATGAATCAATCAGAAAGAAAACAAGTAAAGTTTTAAAACCTCCAGGAATGTTTAGCAAGAATACCAGTATTGAAAGCCCCATGTATTATAACCCCAACCCTCCATTCTCCTTATAGTGGCATAACATTCCCCATGAAACTATGTGTATATTCATCCTATCATCTATAAAACCCCGATGAATATATATAAATGTGGAGTAGAAATGATTGATAAGAGTTCCTAATTGCTCGAAGAGAGGTATTAAATAACTATAAATGGATTGTTTTACTAATTTAATCAAGAAAGTATTCCCAACCCTCAAGAGACCCTTATCCCTCAACCAATTAATCCACTTATAAAGTCTATCAAAAAACAGACAAAAACACCTCTATTTTAGATATTCAAATAATTTTCAAATGTAAAAGATACTTGTTATTGTGAAGAACATAATTAATATGCAATAGAGCACACAACTCGTCCCTCTACTCCTGAATTACCCTGTTAAATCCACATTGTATAGACTGAATTTATTTTCAATAAAATTTTCATTGATATTTACAATTAATTAGGGTTTTTCATTGATGTAAATATGTTGAAAAATATTTTTGAATGAATAAAAAAATTGATTCTAGCAGAATGTGATGGATTCATTGGATGCCATTTTGTAGGAAAATTCTCCTTGTTAAGTTTGACGATTGTTGAAAAGTTCTTAAATTTAAATTAATGTGTTAATTTTAATTTGAGAGTGAACATTGTCTACAACACTTAACAAAGTGAAGATAATTAAAATAAATATTTTTATGAAGAACATGTTTTTAGGAAGGCATTCATTACCCTTATTATTTCATGTATTCATTGGAGAAGTATAAATACAAGGA
This sequence comes from Viscum album, assembly GCA_963277665.1. Classification (NCBI taxonomy): domain Eukaryota; kingdom Viridiplantae; phylum Streptophyta; class Magnoliopsida; order Santalales; family Viscaceae; genus Viscum; species Viscum album. Next base: position 1,526,671,262 of record OY728138.1, on the reverse strand, counting down.
CATGAAAAATATATTTTTCATATGGTGATTTTAGTAAAGATGATCCATCCAATGTTTTTTCTAATTGGATGAATTTTGTGGAATCTTAAGGAGGAAAATGAAATATTTATTTCATGAGGATTTTTTATGAATACCATGAAAATAAGTATTTTAGTGAAGGTTGGAAAAATAATTGTGAATGATTTTTAAAGGCCATGCAAAAAAGGAAAATAGTTTTCTATTTTTGCATGATGATTCAATTATGAATAAGGACATAAAGTGGCTTGAAATTTTAATAATTTTACTTATTAATTTTAATAAGTAAATTATTATGGGATTTGAATAAAAAAATTCCAACCAAGGTCCGATCGAGGAACCCCTCTACAGTACATGTGGGACCCATGGGTCAACCATGTGGGAGAGTGTCCACCAAGTTAGAACATCGTGAAAGATGGGATTTGGGCTTGTATAATGGTCACATGGAGTGCACATGAAGGATCACATAGAACATGGATAGGGATCATAGTTGTTCTTGGGGGACCATGTAATGATTTGGCATGGACCGTATAGGGCATTGGTGCAGTGTATCCAGGTGTCGACCTCAGTGCCTGCTTGAAATCTTAGTGAGAAGCGAATTACATATAAATTCTATAAAAAAAACTAATTTTCAACGTGGGAGGAAAGAATCATGATTATTATTCCTACCTTATTAATACATACTCATATAACCATGGTCATATGATTCAACTGACTTCGACCACAAAATATTCATCAACCTCTTCCCCTATATCTTTACTAGGGTTTCTCCACCATTCACATACAACATACAAAGATTACATACCAGTTCCTGATGATCAATATTCTAGACATCATCCACTCATTGAACTAGGATAGAGAATACCTTCTCAAAATCTGGAATTCAATCATGCAACTTTGTCTTGTATGCATTTTGTAACTAGAAGAACATTATTTGGATGAATAAAAACAATGTTTCAGATAAAGTTTTGTGCATATGTAATTTTTGGACACATTATATATTTTAAAATGATAGAGCATACATTAATGACAGGTGTGTGAGTCACAAAATAATTTCAATATCAAGATAACACTTGTTTTTTTGTGTAAGGGTGTTTGAGAGATGGAGTGATATTTAGAGAAATTTAAACCATGGTACGACATAATTTACAAGAACCATGGAATGGATTAAGATTATAATCAAAGGCCGTGATACCTTACCAATAAATATCAAGTAATTGGGGATTGATATTTTCTATTACACATACATTTTTTATCTAAGATATCATATTTGTTTAAAATAGAGAATTATAATGATTCCACTTTTATAAAAGGCAGAGTACCAAGAGCCTCCTCGGTTATATAATGAAATAATTGATTATCCCATATGAATTAGTTGGCTACATTAAAGAGAGGTGAACTCATTATTGAAACATTCATGTGAAGAATATTAAATCTAGGAACACACTATATTTCACAAAGGATTGTTACTTGTATAGAACCTTATGAGAAGTAGATGCAGGTTCAGCATATAGTGATTTCACTTTTGTTAAGAAGAAAAGATAAAAAAAGGTTCCATGTATAATACCTTATGTGAATAATATATTTGTATTCCATGAGAATAATATCTTTTTGAATAATATATCTCACATAACAAAATTATGCTAAAATGAAGAGAGAAAATATATCATATACTATTTCATGAAACAATTCATAGGGAGACTGCATGCTAAATTACATGAACTAAAGGGTTAAAATAAACATGGTGTAGTTCATGGAGATTTTGTGTTCATGGATAGTGTTATTAGGACTGTGTGTACAAAAAAATAAGAGATATTTCCATTCATGTGATGATACACATGCGTGAAGGTATGTGAGATTCACACACATGTGTTGTTGCATGTAGAATGTTTGATGCATGTACACTATGCATGAAATATTATTTTCATGAAAATAATATTCATCTTGTTTTATGAATGAAGAGCTTCATAAATATAATTAACAATATTCTATTTATATGAATTGATGTCTTTAGGTTAAACAAGGAATAAGGAATCTTACAGTGTATTTAAGACCTTTCAGTTGATCATTCTGAAAATTTAGTAAGTTGTAGTAGAAGTAATATATTCTACTTATTCAAAAGATTTTTATGATGAATTGCATACAATGTTTTTTATTATGTTCAATGGAAGATGAAAAATTTTAGTTGGAACATATATTTAGTGAACTGGACATATTAGTGATATTTTATAACATGAAAAGTTTTAATAATTTATTTTGATCAATTCCATTTGTGATTCAGAAGCATATTTGACTACAAGGACATGAAACAGAATGATGCCAATATGCACACTACATTAGTAGAAAAAAGTAATTTATGGCCTATCTATAGAAGTTTTTTGAATATCCATTGATTAAATAGTGGTTCTAGTATTAATAAAACCATTTATCCTTTCTAGGGAATTTATATTTATTATCTAATATTATTTTTGGATTGTATTACACGAGTAATCTCTATAATTAATGGTGATAAGAAAATATGTGAAACCACAACAAGTTGATCATGGTATGGAGTAGGATTTGTTTTATTCTTATAAAAATAATTATGTTCTTATCATTGAATTTATTTATTTTCATATGGGAAATGTGAGAAATTAATGAATAAACGATCAAGGATTTAACTAGCCACAATGGTTGAATTAAAAAATAGAGTTTGTAAAATGTGACCATTGATTGACCCCACTTTGAGTGGCTCATTTTCCCTAGGGAACTATAAGCGTATCAAAGGTAAAGGATCCCTTTCTTTAATTATATTCATGGAAGTTATTCTTTTTGAAGATATTAATTTCCTTCCTAATCCTATAATGAAATTTAGTGTTTGAAAATTTCTTTTGGTTTCTTATAAAAACACTTTATTGTAAGACATTGAATAACAGGAAAAGAATGAGAAGGTGAAGATGAATAAGATGTCCCTTTTATCAAGAGAGGAAGAAAAAAATTTAGTCCCTCGAACCAATGATAAAGATGAAACTAAATTATTTAGAGGTAATTTTTTTGTTTCAACATATAAGGATATGTACGACATTATTACCTTTGTGTGTGTCATGAACCTATCAGATTAAAGATTCTGCAATGAAGGGAGAGAGATAATGACCCCTGAGTCCCATCACTAGTTGGCCTCGGGATGGGGATAAGAACTGATGGTATAAAACATCTCATAGATATGGGGGGTATTACCCTTTATAATTAAACATTATTTCATTATAAGAAAAAACCCTCCAAAAACTCAATAACATAATATAAAATAATCCCAACATCATCCAAAAATTCATGAATAAAGTAAAACTGATACATGTAAAAATATCTTATATATACCAAAAGACAAGTATATGACAGTTACATAACAATATCTCCAACTCGGCTAGTAATGTTCATCTTGATCCCCAATTCCCTCCTTGAAACCTTAAAAATCGTTTATTTATGTAGGGTGAGCACGCAAGTCATACTCATTTTGGATATTACCAATGTCTGAAATATTCATGTAAAAAGATCATGCTAATGTGACAGTGAACAAATAGTAGAACCAAAAAGAACTTATACATGTCATATAACCTAAATTATCCTCAATATGGCCCATTCATTAATTAGGCATCCAATATATTAATATAACATCAAGATCATAACAAATAATGGAGGCCTATAACCAATTTCCCAATAATTTTCCACTCTCACACCTTGTCATCATACATCCTATGATTTCATACCTTCCATACACATCATATCACATCACATCACATCACATCACAACACATCACATCAAATAGCATCACCTAACATCTCACTTGAAGACACATGGTCTATCTCTGATTGGGGTTGGGATCCATCCCAACCAACCCCAGGATCAAAAAATCTATCATCTTATTCAAGAATTATACATCTCCTCACCACATATTACTCAAAGACACCTGGGCCAACACATATCATCTCATCATATTACCAATTTATTAGGGTATCATGAATTTGAATTATATCAACCTCATTCCCACATCAAATCATTATTGTTCCCCACCAAAAATCTTATATCACAACAACCTCAACACACCAGCTATTGACTGAAAACCCCTAGGTTAACACTACACATATCACCCAAAGATACCTATGATATCAATACTGAAGGAAGAGTGGGGAAGAAGTAGTATCCATCCGTTATTATCACTATCATCCTGGATTTTGGGTAAAACACACTGACCCTAGAACATTTGAGCATTGGTATAGTTATCCATCTCAGGTGGGGAATGTATAGAAATGACATAAATATACATGATATATAAATATCCTTCAATACCCAACCTATGGATTCAAAAAATATCCAATAGAACACACCACATCAACACCACCATACCACCAACTAACCATCCCAATATTTGCTACCAATATATGTAACACATCACACAACCACCACACAAGACACACGATTCCACTTCCATTTACTAATCCACTTCATTCACATGTATTGTGCCCATTCATTTATTTTTAAATTATTTCAATCCATTTACCACACATATATTTATATCTCATATTGTTTTTTACTTGCCAATTTAATTTCATTTAATTATCTAATTTATTTAATGGGTAATTGGGAAACTAACACAAGCATTCCGTGCCAAAACTTTTCTATCTCACACAATCATCACGACAATATCTTTCATCCACCATCGACACCGAACCACAAAAAAAACCATCTATCTATGACATTGAATGTCTCATCAACTGCATACAATAAGTTACATGCAACCAAACCCACCATGAAACATCCACTAAACACCACATAACATCATCGCACATCCTATCCCAACCACACACCATAACCAAAGGACACAACACCACCACACATCATCATTGGTACACACCACAACCATATCACACCACATCACACTACTACCCACATCACATCCATTCCAACCAACTAGAACATCATAGCCCTACCCCATGAAAATCCAAACAATTCATAACCATCACCTTATAATATCCCAAACCATGTAAGTAAGCAAAACAAGCACAAGAACACATCCATGAAATACAACCAGACCTATAAAATTTATTCAAATGATTCCATTTCATTAATTATTTATTTACCATGGGTATTATCACAAAAACTCAGTTCTATGGGAAATCAATTCATTATCTAAATATAAGTTTTGTATCCTTTTATATAGTGTTATATCAAACAAAAACACAACAAGGGTCTTAAACCATAACATCTAATGTGTAAGAAAGGCTCCCAACAACTGTTATTTTTAACAAGGAAACAATGTGGAATAATATCATCCGAAATAATAACAATGTAGGAGAAACATGTGATATCTCCCCATACCCATAAATTTTTGTTATTCCAATTTATTATATTCATTATTCCAACCCTTACTATCCACCCAAAGGAATGAAAATAAAGAAAGTCTCACACATAGAACATAAAATAAGAGAATGAGGATATCCTACCACAAATAAGCTTTCCAATCTCACTGCACATTTTAGGGAGAAGAAGAAAAAACCCAAAACACAAACCCATGCAAGTGAAACCATGGATCAACCTGCACTACATCTTGGGATCATAAAAATTTATCATGAACTTTCCCCAAAATAAAGCAACATCATCACAAAAAATCCCCTACAAGAATAATTAATGGAACTATGGGGATACGAAGGAAGGAACTTACCACCAATAATAAAAAAGAAACAACCAAAATCCAAGGATTAAGGTAAATAAAGACAGCCCAAAACCCTTCAATAATAACTTATGATTCATACCCAATGAGAGATATATGGGACGAAAAATGAATGATAAATCTGCTAAACTAGGTTTATAAACAACCTACAACTCACCTAATTTACAGTGTAAATTACAAGTTAATGTGATAAATTCCAAGATCCCATAAATCATATACTCTAAAACCAACCTTTAGGACGTAAATACTTCAAAACATCAACTTATTCTAAAGAAAATTACTTTTTTGGATTAATTTATATACATTGTAAATACATATCTTATGGCATAAAACAATATTCACAACCACTACCCTCCTGCATACAAGAGATAAATTCTTGTCCACACAAGCCATAAACCACTAGATTACGTTGTAAACCAAACTTTTATGGCATTAAAGGCCTTATGTAATTATACTGCAACTCCAACCTCCACAGAACCTCCTCTAGCCTCTTCCGAATTCTCATCTATTATAAAACTAGCAATGTTAACAGGCTGGGAAGAAACAAACCATTACATTAGATACCTATCAAATGATTCTCACCCTCACAAATCAAAACCAAACCTGGAAAGGAAAGGTGTTTGAACAACCACCCAAATATATACCTAACAAAGATGTCATGACATCTCAAACACCACTGACCAAATACGACAAATGAAACACCTATGAAACATCCCATGCAACTATTTCACAACCTCTCACTGGACACAACACCACACATATGGCTCTAACCACATTCCACCAATTCCTAAATATCTATTAACATAAATAACTCAATGACCACACATCCGAAACCAAACACTAATATAACCATCACAAAACATTTACCGAAGCACAAAAAATTAGGAATTTTATCTTCCATGTTAATATATTATCCGATTTGGGCAGTACTAAATCATCCACAGGGTTTTAATCACATCAAAGTTTAACAAATCATTATTATAATTCATGTCCTCCTCTCTTCATATATCGTAAGATTTATTACACCTCCCACCTAACAAATCACACATCAATAAAACAACACTTCTCATAAAACAACGAGATCTATCATCACAACATCCAAGTAAAACCAAACAGTTAAAAGAAAACTCAAAACAAATCTGGGTAGTGGGAACACATCAGTGTCTCCCACTCTCAATTACTATTCTTCATGCAACCAAGGCTCTAAAAAAGAAAACCCAAGGGAATGGTTCATCCATGCATCACATTATTTTTATTATCTTTTAGTCCATCAGATACTCCATGAACATTGTATAATCCTTTATATTTATCTACCTTCAATCAATGAATTGGGAGTTATTTTGAATATAAAGATGAATCTAGTATATGTGTAATATTTCATAGATATATGTAGACATAATGAAATTCCAACTGATATTCCATGTTACCAACATAACCTAATACCTCAAAGCTCCCAACAAACTGGGGTAAACGCTTACTCTCCCTACCAAACCACTACTACCCACGTTGAGTGGAGACTCTCCAGAACACATGGTCTCTATGTTTGATCATCATAGGACTTCTAAATTCTTGTACCACCCTAACCATCTCTCAAACCAACTAGATTATATCAATCATGATCTGTACCACATCAAGACCAAGAACTAATAATTCTATATACTTTGTATAGTATAATAGATAATTATAGTACCGTCCATACCACATATAAAATGAAGTCATGTCAATGGACGAGTGATTAACTTTATTATATGAATAATAAACCAAACTAAAGTTCCTTACCCATGATCAACTAAAGTATAGAAAGTAATCCTATAAAATATCCTCTAGTGTCTGGATAGTCCTCTCTATCTTCCCATATGAATTAGGGAGGAATGTAGTGCTATGGAGAACTAAGGATCCCAAATCATGACACAATCCCCTCCATACTCACAAGGTAAAATGAGGATTATGATTAGATATGATTATACTGATAACCATATGTTTCCTAACTATATCATCCATATACCGGCTCACTAAAACAACCATGAAAATTGACTCACAGATTTCAAGAAAATGATTTAATTTCACCAGTTAGTCCTCTATTTACCAAATTACATCACAACCTCTCAGAGTTAGGGGTATCCCAGGTATGAAATCCATATATATGTCTTCCAAATTACACTTGGGGATGTCCAAAGACTATTATAATGCTCAGAAAAAAGTAATCTACATCCACCCACTGATAAACTATACACATTTCCACAAACTCTTCCATTGACTATTGTATCCTCATCAACAAAATCTATCTCCTTATACCATGATATATCATTGTAATGTTGGTATTTATTTGTAATGGTGACCTATAAAACATAAATAGAACACCATTGTGCATCGCTTGCATAATGAAAAAACTCCCTTGAAATAATATCTAGGTTGGATGATCCTCCAAACATCCCTCAGGTGTATCATCATGGCCAACATGATCTCACATAACCTCTTCCTCTTAGTCTACCCACTGAGACTCCTCTACCTTATAAAACAAAGAAGACTCCATAATCATCTTAAAATGAAAACCCCAAGACCTACTCTCTCTAACATTATTATGAATCACTACAAGATCTTCCATACCATTCTAAACACCCACAAACTCCTTAACCACATCTCCTCAAGACTTCCGATTCAACACATCGGTAACCATATTCCCCTTTTCTATGGTGTAAGAGATCTCAAAATCAATATCCTATTGAAACTCTATCCACCCCTATTGTAATATATTCTGATCTTGCAATGAAAAACAAATTACTACTCTTGTGGTCCATGAAAACCACAAAGTTATCATTAATGAGGTAAAGGCACCATAACAATAGTGAAAACACAACTACTACAAACTCCAAATCATGAGTCGAGAAATTATTCTCATGGGGATGTCACTACCTAAAACCATAGGAGATCACTCCCCTGTTCTACCTGAGAATGTATTCCAATACTAGATGGGATCTATCATTGAAAACCTCAAACAACATTAACTCCCCAAAAAACTTAAGAACTAGATCAAAAAATAATATATCCTTAAGAAGACCAAACATTAAAAGAATCTGATCACTCTATACAAATGCATAGTCCTACCTAGTCAAAACTATTAATGGGGCTACAAATGAAGTGAAATTAGGTAAAAAACTCAAATAATAACTTCAAAGACCATGTAAATTACGAAACTCTACAAAATTATTGGGTATTTCCAATAAAAACATCCTTGGTCTTGGATGCGTCCGAACACACATCCTACTGTGACACCACATTTCCGAGGAAATTAACCACTCACATCAAAAAATTAATCTTGGAAAACATTCTTTAGAGATTGTGGTGTTGATGGAAATGTAAAATAGATCTAAGATTCTCAACATGATCCTCCTCTTACATAAATTAGATCAATATATCATCGATGAATAAGATTATGAACCATTCCAGGAACTCAAGAAACCTATATTTTTTGAGCCCTATGAACATGGATGATGTATTCGTAACACCAAATGACATGAAGACAAAACTGAAGTGCCCATACCTAGTCCCAAAGTATGTATTTATGATATAAATATTATTCACCATCAATTTTCATATCAAGTCCCTAGATAAATCTTAGAGGACCTTATATCTCCACTCAAATTTTAAATAGATCATTTAAAATCAGATGACGGTAACCGTTATTGATAGTCTCAGGATTTAACCTCTGTTTCTCTATACACAACCTCAAACTAGAGTCCTCCTTCTTGAAGAACGACATTAGAGTTCCCCATGGTGACACACTGGGTCGGATGAAATCCATCACCATCAAATCATCCAATGGAAACCTCAACTCATACAACTCTATAGGTTTCATCCAATAATGAGCCATAAAAATCATTGACGAACTCAGATGATGCTCTATACCACACATGTCATCGCTTTGAGGGGGTAGTTCCGTAGACACATCTTGGTAAACATCCAGGAACCCCTCCAAAACCTTGGTAACATCCCCAACCTAAGATTCCACTAACATTTCTTCCAAATACAACAAAATATTCTTTTATTACCTACCACTCATCCAATAACCTCGCTCGCCAATGAACACCAATCACTAGCCTGCAACATCAAAAAATAAAACACACCTCATAAAATTGTTGATGACTACCTATAAAATATACAAATAATACCTTCCAGGGTTAAAAAAGTATGGATTTATTTATAGTAAGAGTAATTCTCCCATAGACTGGATCGACCCCATCACCAACTTACATCCATTAAAAAAATATAACAAAGAAGTCTAACCTCCAATTATAATAGATAACATGAGGGAAACTAGAAGCCTCTATATTCCATGTACCAAAGAATAGGAAAAAGTGGGAGAAACAAAGGAGTGTGAGTCTAAAAAATCAAACAAGGAACACACAAGAGATTATGATAAATAGATCATAAATTGAACAACTCCTGGCTCTTCTGGAACTGCTACGACTTACACATGTATTTGACCATGACCAGATCCTATTCCCCTCTTTTGTCAACCTCCGTGCCCCCACTCTGGCCTAGGTCCCTATGGATGTAGATGATCACGAGGGTTCCCTCTTCCAACACAACATTCTCTTAGATTCTAAATTTGCACCGGTGATCCTTGCAACGATATCTATCTTATTGGAAACTGTTTCTACTAAAAAAAGGTTTATGAACACCCACTTACTATTTCCCTCTCTGATTGGTCTAGAACATAGCCTACTAGTTCCCCTGTCCCTCAAAAAAATTTACTGAAAAAACAAATCCCCCATCTAGTTTATAAAATCCATGTACCCCAGAATAATGAAAAAAGATCTTCCATAGCTAAAACCCCACTAGACAGAACCCTGACTGCCTGAAGATATGTGAACCAATTCCTAAATCCCTACTCCTTAAAACACATTTATAGACACTTTCTCAAGGATCAAATCATTGGAAAAAACTATTCTAGATAAACTAAACTAATTTATTCAGCTCAAGATACATCAATATAATAAATGGAGTAACCATATATATGATCACTGGTAGAAAATCCTCATCAGGATGTCATGATTTGGACTCCTAATTTAGGAAAACATCTGGATAAATGTGCAAGAGTTCCTTGATCATGATCACCAAATCCCACATTTTCAATCCCTCCTACTAAATGGATATAATCTCTCACCTCTTGGTAACCCTCGTCATCTATGAAAATAAAACCACTCAAAACTATATCCGAAAGTCAGATGACAACACATATTCCCCCATATAGTCACTAAGAAGCAATGTCCACTACTGATGTATAGATCACAACATATTATTATCTTCCAATAAAATCTAGAACTCATCCTATTCTTAGATCATATCAAAATTGATCTTGAGATCGTCCAATTATTATTTCCTCTCTAGATCCAAGACACCCTCCTCATACATTCCCAAATAGTACCGCTGAAAGGAAAACAAATATCTCTACCAAGCCTAATCATACCCTATCAATTTATCCCTATATATGATGATCAATATTATTATCCTACTTAACATCAACTTCGCAAGAGAATTTTTTATAATGAATATGATCTATTCTAAAAAATCATGGAGAATATCCTATGCCTCGTAGCATGGAATTTTACTAATATGTTTTATTTAATTCATTTTATTTTCCCACAATAACCCAATTCAGACATGAACACAATCAATCATGATTCATGTATTTCTCTTAGGTCTCTACCCTACAAATTGGTCCACCTCACTTGGTTATTTAATATTCTCAGAGTTTGCGCACTGGATCACGGGGGCCCCTGAAATCCTATGTCCTAGTCGATCTTCATAGTATATGTCACACACCAAGGTATATTATTACCACTACCCTAAAAACACATGTAATTATCACAATGCCTATCTCCAATCAATAGTATATCTCTAAACTATTCACTTCAATAATATCTATCATGAACCCATCCCATGAAAGATACCATAATGAATGGAGAGAGATAATGAACCATGATTCCCACCTCCAATAGGCTTTGGGTTAGCAACTAGCACCAAGGGTATAAAAATATCAGATATATCGGAGGAACTACCCTCTATAATAAAATAGGATTGGGAGATTATATAAAAGGCTTCCAATTAAATCTCTAACATAATATAAAATAAACAAAAAACCATCCCATAATGAATGAATAAAGTAAAATTGATAAATATAAAAGTATCCAATATTTTAAAAAATAAATTTATATGATGGAAACCCAACAATAAATCCAACACAGCTAGTAATGTCTACCTCATTCCCCAAATTCTTTAATTAAATCTAAAAAATATTTTATATGCATAGGTTGATCATTATAGGTGTACTTAATAGGTACATAACCAAGGTCTCATGTGTACATGTGAAAATAGGATTCTTATGCACCCATGAACAAACAAAAGAAACAACAAGTTCCATTATAGGTCTTCTATGAAAACACAACCCCACCATGTATTTCTCTCGAAATCATGCATCAAATAAAGCAATATAACATTAATATCATAACAAAAAAAGGCATCCTACTACTTCTTCCCAACTAATTTTCCGCCCTCACCCCCAACATCAATCATCATATTCTATAATACCTTCCATACACATAATATCGTATCACATCACATATCATTGCATCACATTTCATCCGAATACACCTAGGTCATCTCTGATGTGGTCTGGGGTGTATCCCTACCAACTAAAACTTTGCAAGGTCATGCATATTGTACTAGAATCAAGAATCACCACACCATGACTTTACCGAATACACCTAGGCCCCCAAATATCATCTCATCATATAACCAAAGTAGTTGGGTATCATGAATGTGAAAGACATAAACCTCATGCCCCCACTAACCACACATGACCCCTACCACAAATCACATATCATCATAACCTCATCATATCACATCCCACTCGAAGAAACCTTTTCCATCACTATACATCATTCCCAAAGACACATAGGATACAATTATTGAAGGAATATAGGGGAAGAGGGGGTAGATATCCATCTGTATCACCACCATCTTTGATGTTGGGGAAAATACATGGAACCCCAAACCTCTAAGAATTGTTAAGGTTATCCATCCCGGATAGAGAATGTATACAAATAACACAATGATACATGATATATAGATAGGATATGGTACGCAACCCATGGGTTTACAACACCTACATAAGCACACCCCAAATCACCACAACCATACCACACACCAGCCATCACAGCTACTACCACCCGTATATGAAACACATCACACAACCACCACGCAATCCATATGATTTCACATTCATTTACTAAGTTACAGTATTCACATTTATTCTACCCATTAATTTATTGTTCAATTATTTAAATCTATTTACACACTTCCATTTATTTCCCATATCATTTTTTTACCAGCCTATTTCATTTCATTTTTCATCAAAATTTATTCCATGTATAATAAGAAAACTAACACAACCACTCCATACCACAATTATAACTTCTCACATAACCATCGCCACAACAACTCACATCCACCATCATCAATAAACTACATCAACTAAACCATATCATCACAGTAAATACATGTATCATCCACTACACACCATCACCAATGAATATCCACAACCACTACACAACATCCAATGCACACCACACAACATCACTACACATCCCATCCAAATGGCACACCATAACCACGTAACACAAAACCACCAAACATCATATCCATTAAACCACAACCATTATGCGCCATTTTTCACCACTACACATGCCACATCCATTCCAACCAACCACCTCATCATAGTCCCACACCTCAAAACGCTCAGTTGGTCATTGTCACCACCGCACAATAGTCCAAAACACAAAATGAAACACAACAAGAACAAGAAAAAGAACACATCACAACAACACATTCCATATTCCGAAATTTATTTAAGGGATTCTAATTCATTAATTATATATTTAGCATGGTTATTATCACATAAAACGGGTTCTATGAAAAATAAATTTATTATCCAAATATATGTTCTTTATACTTTTATCCAGGGCATGATAAGAAAATACAACAATGTTCTGAACTTATAATATCTACAATGAAATAAAGACTCCCAACATCAATTATTTTCATAAAAGAAAAAACATGGAACAATATCATTATAAACAATAAAAAATCTGGAAAATCATGTGATATCTCCCATACCCAACAAGTTAAATTATTCTAATTTATTATATTCATTATTCTGATCCATGATATGCACACAAATGAAAGAAAAATGGTGAATATATCACTTATTGAGTGTGAAAGTATCGAGAAAAGGGATCACCTACCTCAAAGAATCTATTTGATCTCACTGTGCACCCGATGGAAAAGAAGAAACAATCTTCAAGTCACAAGTGTACAAGGAAAACCATAGATCAACCTAAAATAGATCAACGGGTAATAAAAATATATCCCAAACTCACCCCAAACTAATGAAACATCACTATCACGAATCCCTAGAAGAAGAATGGAAATAAATACAGTGATAAAGAGAAATGAACTGACCACTAATCGCTAATAAGAAACTACCAGAACCCAAGGATCTAGGCAAGGGAATATGGGATGGAAATCCTCCTATAATAACCTCGGGTTCATCCACAAAGGAGAGATATATTAGTGGTTAAAGGAATGAAAAATCATCCAAACATTGTTTATAAACAACCTAAAACTCTTCCAATTTAAAGAATGAATTACATGTTTATGTCATAAATTCCATGGGTCCTAAAAACTTATATTGTTAAACCATCTTTTAAGCTATAAAACCTTAAAAATATCAACATGCATAGAAAAACATAGGTTTTATAGATTAAATTATTTATATTGTAATTAGCAATCTTAAAATATAAAATACTTTTTCATGTCCACCCCTCTACCGAGTACAAGTTGTAACTTGTTATCCACACAAGCTGTATACAACCATCTTACACCGTAAAACCCTCTTCTATGGAAAAAAGGCCTATCGATGATCTGTTATAGCTCCAATAACCATAGAAACTCATCTATCTTTCTTTTATAACTCTCCAACCAAAAAAACAAAATTTAATAGTCCAACAAGTCACAAACCATTATAGTGGGATTAAGGGATTCAATTGATCATGAGGTATATGCTAATTTTGATCCTAAAGATGATCCAATCTCCAGGGAAAGTGAAAACATGGATGTTGATTTTTCAATTAATGTGTGAAGGGATATTATTAAATTTATTTCAAAGATATTTTTTTCTATCATATGTGGTATTTTTCAAACTGATAAAAATGAAATCACTTTTCTTGAGGATGTATGTGTGAAAATAGAGAAGATGTTGAAGAAAAAGTTCAACACTTGTGAAAATCCCTCCTAACAAGTGAGAGTCACTAATGTAGAGTATGATATACTTAAAGGAACATACTCCAAAATTGATGAAAGAGGATCAACACAATCCAAGAGAAATATGATCTGACTAAAGAATTTGAGAAGAAGATCCATGCATTAGATGAAAATATAAAAAAATTGAATTATTGTAAAGAATGCTCAATTGGATATCAAATCCAATAAGATCATATAAATTCAACTGCTATTATAAGAAAGAGTTTAATTAAATTAAGTGGTTGTTGAGAAGATGATAAAATAATTTGAATACAGAAAGGAATTGATTTATGATAAATAGAATTCCCTCAGTATGAGATGTCTTGTATCAAAAATAAACTAGAAAATCTTGAAAGTCTCATGTTGAGTTATCATAATCAAAGATTTATGATAATGTAAGCATAAAATGTTATTTAAAGTATTATAATAACAAAATATATCCATTATATAGAAATAAGATCATTATATCACCTAATGATCTCTCTCAACTAATTGAGAATAAAGAGGTACCATCCATATAACAACCTGATGATTTTTTTAAATATATTTTAAAAAATGAAACAGGTTTAAATAAAAAATTTGTGCATATATGTATGAGGTGAAATGAAGAAGATAATTCCACCATGTATATGGTAGAGAGAAGAAGTGTTGAAGTTGGTTCCCTAATAAGATCTAAACATGTGGTAAAGAACACTCAAAAATAGTATGTTGATTATATTTTAAATTCTAGACAGCATACAAGAGAAAAAACAAGATCGTGATTGGTGGGTCAATATTCGTGCTGAAACTTGTTTTAGAAATATTCATGGGATTTTTTTTACAATACCTTTAATGTTTAATAAAAAAGTATTTCTATTCTTAGAGGGATGAAATTCTTAAATTTGAAACTATTATAGACCAATGATAATATGTTAACATCAAATGAATTTAATTCCCTTGCTAATTTCTATGTTTTTGGTAGAGGTGGTAGTAAAAAATATTTTCATGAAAATATCAACGGGGTATAAAAATATAATGGTAAGGGAAGATGAATAAAGAAATAATATTTATCCTTATGTGGTAATCTAAAGATGGTTGAAAAACAGATTACCCCCATAAAGTTTTATAAGGAATCATTCTTGAACAATAAGATGTATAAAACTATGAATCAAAGTATGTCGAAGATGATTATCAATAAGATTTATATATATTAGGATTAATATGTGATGAAATTCACTAATGTAAATACATGTGGAAAGTACATTAATGAAATTTATAACCCTAAATATAAATTAGTAATTTGATTAGAATAATTGGAGAGAGCAAGAATGTTGGAATAAGTGCAAGAAAATGAGAATACGAAAGGTAAAAATAATATTCCACAAGAAGAAGAAAAATTATATGAGTGGCTCTCAAAAAATAAAAACTCTTGTGTTTGAAAAGTTATACATGAGAGAGGCAACATGGATGGACACACTCTAATAGATTTTTCTACAATAATTACAATATAATTAGAGTTCTTAAAAATGGTGAATATTTAATCAGGGGATACTAGTTTATTTAACGATCTTGTGAAAAGAATATACACACATAAATAAATTTAATAAATGATAAGATCCATGTTTTCTCAAGAAAAATAAAATTGATGATCATTTTTGGAGGCATAAATAATAGAGAATGTCAAGAAACATGGTAGAGATAAAAATTTCAAACTGTATGTTATCATTAATGGAGAAAGAGAACCACCTTTTTCCCTTAATCTTTGTATATTGTATTTATGATTATTATACAGAAAATTTAAGGTGAATAAATTTCTTAGGAGGAGTAAATAATAATATTTTAAGAATATTCCATCCATAATGGATAGTAAAAAGGTGGATGATCCCATCTTGGATTGATATCACAAGTTTTTATTCTTAAGAGAATCCATTATTGAAGATCCTCCTAGATGATTATGTGGATGTAGTTAACACTATACATCCACAATATGAAGATCCATTCTAGTTTATTTTCTATATTTTAAAATATTCACATTCATTCTTAAATAGATTCACCGTTATGAAGGGTTGAGGAGTGTTTCCCTTGAGGGGTAATCAAATGAAAGTTTGAAGATTCCTAAATTAATTTTCTCATGAAAATATGAACATTACCAATGGTGATTTCTTGGAAATGTCATTGATTAGTTATGTATTATCTATCTCTCATCCATGATAAGAAAAATTAGATTCTATATAGAAGGGTTAAAAATGTTTTTTATCAATAAAATTAAAAACTAAAAGATAGATAAAATCCAATGATATCATAAAATATTTCGATTTTTACTTGAATTTTTTAAATATATTTTTTTAAGTGAGTGTATTATTTTTAGGTCGATATTTTTATACTAGTATCCATCATTTATATCAGTCAAGAGAGATTTGGATAGTCCTTGAACAATATTTTGCACTCTCATTTCATATGGTATCATTTTTATATAGTTTAATTTCCCTAATCAAACCCACTTGGTTTCCATGATATTCCTGGATCGGTATATTTTGAGTGGAATGGTTAATTTCACTTTACAAAGTATGAATAGATACTAATTTTCCTTTATATATATTTTTTCGTTATAATAAGGGGTGAGAAATGTGAAATGAATGTTGGATCATAAAAGGTAAAGAAAAGGTATGATAACATATTGAAATTTCCTTATAATATGGAAATATTATGGGTATTGACAATAAATACAAAGGGAGAGGTTGTTAAACCATATTTTTAAAGATTATATTTATTTTCAACAAGATTGTCAATGACATCATCAATAGATAAGGGGTATTCATTGATTTCAATATATTTAAGAATCTTGGTGAGTGAAGATAAAGTGGGAATTATTTGATAACTATTATGGATTCATTGGATGTTAATTGTTAAAAAAAATTCCCATGTTAAGTTGGATGATTATTGAATTATTCTTAAAGATCAATGAAATGGGAAAATTTCACTTGGAGAGAGAATGTTTCCTACAACATTTATCTAGGTGAAGAATATGAAAATACTTATTTTTATGAAGAACATGTTTTTATGATGTCATGAAATACCCTTATTATTGAATAAATTATTTGAATATGTATAAGTACAAGGCCATGAAAAATAATTTTTTCATAAAGTTATTTTACTGAAAATGATCCATTAAATTTTTTTATGATCCGATAAAGTTTATGTAAGTTCAATGATTCCATGAAAATATATATTTCATTTGTATTTTTATGAAGAATATAAAAAATGATTATTTTCATAAAACTTGAAACATTAATTATTGAATATTTTTTAAGGCCTTCCAAAAAAGAAAATATTTTAATATTTTTTCATGATTGTAAATTTTTGAAGAAGGCATTAAAGTTGATTGTAAATTTAATACTTGTACTTGGTAATTTTACTATGTACATTTTTATCGGATTTTCATAAAAATTATTCAACCAAGGGCCAATCTTGGAACCCTCAACCACACATGTAGGACCCAAGGGTCAACCACTTGGGAGACTGTCATCCAAGATTTACTATGGTGGTAGAAGGGATTTGGGATCAAATAGTTCCCACATAAAGAACACACAATGGTTCACATGGTTCATGCATAGGGGGATTAGGGGCACCTAGGGGACTAGGAAAAAGTATGGTGTGTCTCATACAGGGCATGGGTGCAGTGTATCCAAGTGTTGACCACAGTAGAAGATCAGTGTCTCAGTGGGAAGTGTATTTTTTATAAAGTGTAGCCAGATATAACTAATGTAAGGCATGGGATGGTGAAGTGTGGTTACTCTTAAGAAATCATTCGAACTTATTCATATAACTATGGCCATCTCATTTGATTTTTTTTCTATTAGATATTCATCAACATAATCCCTTATCTCCCAAAAAGGGTTTTTACTCAATTAACATGAAACATTGAATGACGACAAACATGTTCTTAATGATCAATATTCTCTTTATATTCCACTAATCTAAGTGAGGAAAAAAATAATCTGCTTGAAATCTGGAATCCTTTTATATAACTTCATCTTGCATGAATGTCATAACTCAAAGAACATGCTTTGGATGAATAAAAATAAAGTTGTAGAGGTTTTGTTTACATTAGTAATGCATGAACACATTTTTTATTCTAAAATGATAAATAATGAATTAATGGAATGCATGTGAGTCATAAAAGAATGCTAGTGTCACGATGACATTGGGTTCCTTAATGTAAGGGTATTTGAGATATGTAGGGATATTATAAGCTATTAAAAAGGTGAAATGGTACAATTTTCAAGCATATAAACATGACCTAAAATTCAGATCAGAGGTAGTGATACCTTGAACATAAATATTGGGTAACAAAGGATCAATCTTGTATTTAACCCTCATGTTTTTAATTTGAGATCTTTTGTTTGTATAAAAAATAGTATTCTTGTGCTTCAACCTATTCGAAAAGTAGATTACTTTGAGCCTCCATGGTTTTGAGAGGAAATATAAGATCTTCCCATGAGCATTAGTTGGATATATGAAGGAGAGTTTATCCCACTCTAGACACACTTCTGTGAATAATCATGAATACTTGAACATACTGTGTTGTATGAAGGAATGTTCCACATATAAAACCATACATGAAGAAGATGAAATTTCAGCATATAGTTCTTCCAGTTACTTGATGATGAAAATATATCAATGGTTCCATGTATAAAACCATATGTGAAGAAGCTATTTGTTTTCCATAGACATGAGTGTTTTTTAAAGAATAGATATCTATGAAACAATTACATTAAATCGAAGAGAGACAATAGTTCATATACTATTACATGATGAAATTCATAGGGAGAATGCATACTATATTACATGATCTATAGTGTTAAAATAAATAAGGTTTAGTGTATAGGGATAGTGTGTTCAGTGAAATTATTTCTAAGACTGTGAGTGTTTTAAATGTAATAGGGGAATCCATTAATTTGATGATGTGCATGAATGAAGGTTAGTGAGATAGACACACATGTATTGTTGTATTAAGAATGTGTGATACATGAATAGGACACATGAAATATTATTTTCATGAAAATAATATTAATCTATGTTCTTGCAAGAATATCTTCAAAAATATTATTAGAAATATTTTCATGAGAGGGAGTGACATCTTTCAGTGAATTGGGTAAGAAGATAACTCTTAGTGGATGGTATACCTTTCAGTTGATCATTATAAAAATTCAATGAGTTGTAGTAGACATATTATCTTCTACATGTTCAGAAGAGTACAAGGCTAACATGTATATATTTTTATTCATTTTATTCAATTAAAGTTGAAGACTTTTAATGGGATTATACATTAAGTGTACTGGAAATATGAGTGAGATATCAGAAGCTGACATGTTATGATAATTGAATGTGAACAAGGCCAATAGTGAATTAGAAGAATATTTTTCTCTGTGGACTTGAAATAAAATGACACCAAAATACACACTATATCAGTAGGAAGATGTTGTTGAATACCTATTCGCATGAGGTTTTTTATGATCCATTTGATAATAGGTGGTTCTAGTATAAATAATTAAATATATTCTTTATAGGGTGTGGATATTACCTGTCTAAAATTTTGTGTGAATTGTACTACAATTGTGACTACTACAATTAATAGTGATAAGAAAACCCAGGAAACAACCATATATTAATCAAACCAAGGAGAACGATTTGGTCAAACCCTGAAATGATAATCATTTTCTTTTTATGGATATCATTACTTTGCATATAAGAATGGTGAAACTTCAATGATTGAGGTATTGATGCTTTAATCATCCAAAGAGGAAAAATTAAAAATGAAAATTTGTAAAACATAACCAGTGATTCGCCCTCATCTCAGTGGTGCATATAAATTGGTTCTATACATAGCTCTTTTCAAAATGAGTCTTCCTATTTTGTAAAATTAGTCTTCTAACTCAAGTCATCTCAATAACAATGAATAATATACGCAATGTGAGAAAACTCCACAAAAGTTGACCGAAAATTAATAAATTAATCATCTAAAAAAATTGTTGTGAAATTTCAATTCCCCTAACACCACGAATAATTCCTTGTAACCCTATAATAGAAATAAAATGAGAAATAACATTAGCAATGATAATAAAATTATAAGAAGATATGGGATCCCCTTTACATAATCCTCTAGAAATAAAAATGGGTTCAGTAAACTCACCATTAACATTAATATTATAGGTGACCATTGAAACACATCTCATGATGTTTTGAATAAAAATATAATGAAATACAAATGTAGACAGAATAGGACCTAGAAAATCCCACTCCACCCTGTCATATGCAATTGAAACATCAGGCTTCAAATACATAGATACTTTATTAGAAAAATATATCATGTTCATTGAATAAATATAATCATGATCTACAAGATCATTATATGTTATCAATCTCGGAGTCCTCTGAGAATCAGTGAAAAAAGATGGAAAAATAATCATCAATCTATTTGCCAATTTTTTTTATTTTTTTATAAATCACATTAAAAAATAAAATGGGATGAAACAATGCCACCAAAAAAACATGGTTCTTTAGGGAACAATGAAATTATAGTTTCTTTATGTGGTCCAAATATAAAGTAAACCATCTATAAAATACCATATCCAACCACATGAAAAAAATATTATAAAAAATAACACAAAGGTCATCTACCCTAGGAATGTTTAGAAAATACACACATTTAATAACATTAAAAACGTCAATATCCTGAATATCTAAATTTAATTTGGAATTTATATATAAATATATTACTAGAAGAAGAAGTTTATCCACCACTTCTAAGATAATATTTCTTCTTGATTTAAAAACAATATATAAAACTTTGATAACAGCTTCTAAATACCTTAAACAAACTCAACCAAGCACCCTTTATATTCATTAAACTTATGAGTAAAATTATTTTACCTCTGGGTGGAAGCCTTTTTAAAAAAAAACTGGTATTCTAATCACCTTCTTGCATATGAAGAGTTCTGGAATGGATCTTCTAAACTACCCCTTACCCAAAAGTAAATCATCTGGTTTCTATAAGAGAAAATGAATAGTATTAAATGATGAGATAGATGGTAATATTCTATAATCTGTACCTAAATATTACTCAATACAATTAATTTCACATTAAAATCCTTGACAATTCTTATCCCTCTAATCCTATAAATCAGAATCCACTATCCGTATTATATTTAAGACACACACACATATCCTCATTACTGAGACTCTTTAATAATCCACTCACAAATATCATCTGTCACCCACATTGTTTCAAATTTAAACCTCTAATGATTGGGCTGAAACATATTACCCCTACTTCAAATCACCAAAATTGTCTTATGGTCAGAGGTAATAGGTGGATACTATGTAATTTTAAAAGAAAGGAAAAATTCCATCCATTTAGAAAAAGATAGAAACCTACCAAACCATCCATATATATGAATGTTGAGTATATAAATCTAGACCATGTAAATGGTTCATGGTAAAAACCCTAATACATCAGGTTTTTGTCATCTAACACACTTTTAAAATCCTGTATGAAGTCTGCATTCCTCATGAGCTCACCAATCTTGTCCCTTTAGAAAACATTTTAATTTAAAATCACTCTAATAATAAGTGGTTTAGAAAATTCACATAGGATTATCCTAATAGGATGATAAGCTGTCAACTTTTCCATTTCTATTGGTCAACCATAAAAAATAATAAATACCCTATCCCCAAGACCTTCGTCCTCGATAAATATACTAATATGGTTTTTAGAAACTTTCAAAATGATAAAATCCTTGCAATATTTCCATAGGAGGCCAAGGCCACGAGCATGACTAACCATGTAAAAAAAATATTTTGGAAACCCAATTGAATTTTGATAAAATTGGTTTCATTTCAAATAGACATGTGTCTAGACACAGAAACATTATTTAGGTAGTGTTACAAAATCCAATGATTGAAAATGTGAACTATTTAGGGTCTACTAATTAACTCAAAATTCTAGAAAAAGAGTTTCATGTATCCTAAAAAAGGAAATCCAATAAATGATCAATTCATTTCAATAAAATCCATTTAGTTCAATATAATACAATCAAACTGATGTATGATGATACAACCCAAAAAAATCCATAACATACAACCTGAACAAGCCAATCACACAAAAAATATTAATGTAGAAAATTTGATGTAGACAATCAAAACAAGATGATCAAACATATACTGATTATAGAAAAATTCTTTTAAATATAAACAATCCATTGAATCCAATAATTCAATTGTAAAAAATATGAGATTGATAGGCCAATTCAACCCGATACAGATCTAAAGAAACTGATTCAACCCGATGTCGATCTGAATAAACTAATGCAACCCAAATCAAATCGAAACAACCCAATGTAGAAATAAAAAAACTTATACAGTTGATCAAACAAAAAAAACTAAATGTTGATATGAAAACATCGATGAAAATGAAAAAACGATGTAGAAGAAACTTCAATGTGGTGGAGAAGTGAAACTCTTATTAAGAGGAGAAGAAAACTCTTGTGAAGAGGAGACTATATATTTATAATTTAAAATGGAGCAACCTTTTCATTATAGAATCAATATAATCGACGCATTAATAATCAAATAAAATAATTAAATAATTTAAATTGAAATATTTTATTTCTAAGATTCAATAGATATCAAAATAATTAATATAAAATCAAAAGAAAAAGTATTTATGAATTAACAAAAACAACATGCTATAAATTATTCCATCAAAAAAATAAAACATTTCTATCTATATATTGATCATCATAATTCACCAAAATTAGAATATATCCCTAAATGATAGATATTTGATCCCATCAGTTCCTAGAAAGTATAAACACTTTCTACAACAACCACTAATGTTTAAAGGTCTTCCTTATATAGACTTTGTCCAAAAAAAACACAATAAATATTTGACCAATTTCATCACTGACTTATAAAATAAATTATTAAATAATTCACCCTAATAGGTTTAAAAAATGACACTTTTGACTTGAGATCAACCACTTGTTTAAAAAATTAAACAAGGAATAAGAAACTGCAAATCAATTCAATCTATAATGTCCCACATGAGTGGATCACTAAATCCGATATCCTTTATAATAAACTACATGTTAATAGAAAACAGGTATTTTAAACAAAAAGCTACAACTTTAGATACTTCATGTTTGAAATAAAATGGCATGATAAATTAAATACTAAATATAAATAACTCATAGTTTTTTATATCACTTTATTAAATCATTGATTTTTTTAGAAAGTGAGGCTATATAAAAAATATACTTTTAGAGGAAAGACAATTAATCTTTAAAACAATTTTATTTATAAGATAAGGTAAGAAACAATAAGCACATAATACCAACAAAAAAATAACTAAAACTGATATTAACTCCCAATTCACATAAAGTGGTCTAAAATATAATATATCGACACTTTCTTCATGACCACATTCCTCACAAAAAAGACAACATTTTTATATCCCTAAATAAAAAAATTCATGATAAACAAAAAAATGTAATATAAAAGCCTTTTTAAAAATAAAAGTGTTTATTTTTAATTAATTTAATGGTATAATAGAAACACAACACATAAATATAGTAAAAATATTACAACAAGTGAATTATAAAAAAATTAAATAAAATAACATTTGATACCAACACAATTTATTTAGTGTATCCTCACACATATGTTAGTTTGATGTCTATATTAAACATTTATTGGTTCGAAATTTATAATATCTATAATTATCCATTACAAATTATATGATATTAAAAAAACATAACCATTCATCTTTTCACTACAATATTTTTTTTCACATTTTATAATTTTACAAATTGATGCTTCAACTGTAAAAAACAATTCCATAGATTTTTGGTATAAAGAGATTTATTAATTATTTAGTTGTAACCCTTATTTTAATCATTATATTTTTAATAAAAAATCATTAAGATAGTGTTCTAAATTTTTGTGGCTAATTTTTGCAACTTATTTTCACATTCACTGTGCTTTTTTCTCCTCTTAAAGGTCTAACACATCTCATTTTTTAATTGTGTATGAAAGGAAAAAGGTAAACCCTTGTAAATATAATGATCTTAAAAAAAGTGAAAATTATGATCTATCCTACTATAATTCATTTTGAAGATTGAAAATATCTTCTTTAATAAGCTACAAATGAGATCCCTACAACACATCAAAAAAGATTAATATGTATATATTAATTGAGTCCTGTTAAAAACTAATACATGGGAAAATTTGTAG
The DNA here is from genome assembly GCA_963277665.1 of Viscum album. Classification (NCBI taxonomy): domain Eukaryota; kingdom Viridiplantae; phylum Streptophyta; class Magnoliopsida; order Santalales; family Viscaceae; genus Viscum; species Viscum album. The sequence continues at coordinate 1,526,645,907 of OY728138.1, read as the reverse complement.
CAATAAAAATTAGGTCTTTCTTGTGTGTTCAAATAAAAATATTGAATTGGTGCCTTTAGACACTAGCATTTTGAGAATTCAGTAATCCACCCTATTTCTTCTTCTCTTTGTATGATTTATATTAGATTTATTATTTCATGTGTATCCAAAGTAAGGGAGATGGTTTTTTGGAAACGATGATTCTTTGCAGTTAAACTAGAATGAAAAATGGATTATTGAACAAATTAAAACCAAAACTGAAACAAAAAATATATACTTACTATATAATAATGATATTTATAGTACATAATAACAAATAAAAAATACACTCTCAATAATTGATAAATGGAAATATTCTTAGTGAATCCAAATCATTTATGTTACAAAAGACAACAGTGGGAGGGGAGATCGATGAGGGGAGGGGAGGAATCATTAGAAACAATAAATGGGTGATGGTTATAGTAGGTGTAAGGGGATGGTAACCATGAAATCCTTGAATAAGGGGGCAGTGAAGGGTGTAGAAAATGAGAGTTGAAGGGAAACTGTGACAATATTGAACAAGGTACTATGGAATAATTATTATCGCTACCCTTTCTTAGTGATAAAAAATACTAATAAAGAGTGAAATTTAATCAGTACTAAACAATTTCACTACTAATTGAAACCTCTACCAATGCTAAAAAACTGCTGATAAAAAAAGAACATTATGTCAAATTGTTTTTATCATTGATAAGGGTAACCCTTTATCAGTGCTATATTTAGCACTAATAAAGGCTTAACTTTATCAGTGTCTTTTTAGCACAAATAAGGGGAACCATGAATAATTTAATTTACATACATTTAAATATTATTTAAATGAAAATAAGTATATATATTTATCAATGTAATATATATATGTATATATTAATTTACAATTATTAATTATTATATTGATAATTATAATTACACACATATATATTTTAAAATATAGATATATGAAATATATAAATAAATATATAAATACAATAATATAGTTCATATTAAAATTTATGTGATTATTTTCCAATTATATAATTGATAATATACATATATATTGATAATTATTTATCTATGTGATTAAAATATACATATATATTTATAAGTATACATATCTTATATATACATTTTGCATCAAATATATGTTAATATATTGGTTTAAAGCCCATGTAATTGAATTGGATTTGTTGAAAATATGGGTGATATAAGGTCAAAGTGTTGATTCTTAAATGATGGTTATAGGTTCATCCATATAAGATGCATTATGGTGAAATATCTCATGGATAATTTATAGTTGTTGACAAATAGATCTTAGTTGATTGAATTTATAAGATTTATTTATAAAGGAAAGACATGGTGTAATGGAGAACATGTTTCTCATACATAGTGAGAAATCCGTGCAATAATATTTGGTATTAATTTGAGACCAGTAACTAAGACGATGTGTGATTATGAGGCCCAATGTGCTAAGAATAAATGTTTTAAATTCATTAAAATATTAAATTTCAAGAACTAGAAATTTTACTAAAAATGTAGAATAATCTCTAAATGAGTCCCTAAATTATAAATCTGAGGGCACCGTTGCATTCAGAGATGCCTCTTTAACCTAAGCACAACCTAATTTTGGACAGTGCTGGTCAAATGTGAAAAATTAGTTTTGTGATTTTTTATTAAATAAAATAAATTTAAATATTCATTTTAATTTACCATTTTATCAATGTTGCAATGCAGTGATGGTTTATTTTAAATAAACCCTTAGTCATGGATCCTTGGTTATGTTCAGAACCCTAGTATTCACTAGAGGCTCTAGTGAGTAAACCCTAGTGATTTCCCTCAACAAACAATGACAGAGCCTTGGATTGAAGATCACCAGATGCCATTTTTGACGGATCTCACCATCGATGATGATGCGACAACCAGTCATCTTAAGAGAGTGATCTAACTTCTAGGTTAGATGTTTTATTTCTGATTTCTTTCCCCATTCATAGATTTAATGAAGAATGCGGACCTACCAATGAACAAGTTGATATATGGTCCGGTCATTCTTGTGGGATGGGATTTATTTTCAAGATTTATAAGGATTGATTATTCCAATTTTATTTTTATTTATGCATTGTTCATATGGAAACAGATCGAGGTCGGAACCAACAATGGTCGAGGTTCATTCCTTAGATTTTTTCTTTTTTCTTTCATACCCGTATGTTATATGTTTCCTTCTTTATTTATTGGTTTATGAACGATTAGTCGTTGTTCCTTTGTTTCTAAGAACAACGCTCCGAGATTGAAGATCCGACATCTAGACGACTTACCAGAGATGTGATAGTGAAAATAGAAGATGAATCAAAGTGATTTGAGAACACCCGTTCTTTGGGTGAGTTATATGTGGATGAAGAAAATTGTATTTTCGAGTTGATTGAATGCCTGAAACATATCGATTCAATCTTTTGATGATGAGACAACCCTATATCTGAATTTTCGAGGTGAACGGAGCACCAAAACGAGATTAGGAGCATTAGTTGAGGTGTGTGGAGGAATAATGCTGGATTTTGGAAAATCATGAAGAACATGGAATGTAATCCAGGATTATATGGAATATTGTCCCCACTAAGATATAACACTTGTTTCAGGGTAGGTTAAATGTCACACGGCATGTGACCCCTATCATACGACATGTATTCCCTTCCTAGAGACTTGGCGTGTATCTTGGGAGATACTAGGACATGGGGTGGGGTATATGGGTTTCATATATGGATTTTACTTCACTACACATCTTCGAATACACCAAGCACATGGACTACCCCATGTACTGGTACATGAGCAAGGATACATCGGTTGAAGTCGTGTACTGGCACATAGCCGGAGTGCACGGGAAGACCCTAGATGGTAGGAAACAGAATGTTAATTCTTACACAGGCCATGTACGTCCATTTTCCACAAGACATAGTCATAATGACATGGTCCATTGTATATAAAAAGTACATGGGGTCAAAAGACATGGCATGAGACCCTACTACAAATTGTGTACCTGTTTCTACATGGATTGAATCCATTTTCCACCATATTTTTTACCAGATGTGTTTGGGTTTGTGCCCTAGATTTTTCCCCTTAAGGTTGGTGTGAATGGTTTCATAATTATAGGTGTAAGATCCCTTCATTAGGACTTCATGGATAGAGTTTATTTAATCCCCTTAGAGGCCTGTTGAACGGGCATCTATTCATTATTCATGCCCTAGGTTGGGTCCTTGGTATTATTTTTACCAATCTTACTGGATGTTGATCCTCTACTTAGCAAGTTAATCTAGATGGAGTGGTAGGTATCATCCCATGGACCTAACTGTGATCTTCATCTAGTGAATCATATATCTCCCTTAATATCTTTCAGTGTACCTCTCCCATAATAATTCCAGATGAATAGTACATATTGGATTGATGTCACCAGTTCTATCAGACTCAGGAGTGTGCTCTCTTGGATGAGTGGTTCATGGAATCAGTGAGCGGAATCCGCAGTGTTTGGTATGTGGTAGTTGTCACTTATCTATAGATTGTGTGTCTTGGATTGCGTATATCTAGATATTATTTTTCAATATGTTTTAGACATATACTTGTGTTGGAGTGACTATACCTCTTTCTTTCTATATTGATTTTTGATTTTGGGGTTTCCTACTGAGTATAATAATAATCACCCCTCCACAGGAATTTCCAACACATTTCATTTCTTATGAAAATGAGAGAACTATTGATGGAGTCATAGGCAGACCATGAACAAAAAGTGATTTGTGAGATCCAGAAAATAAAGGTGTTCCTATGTCTATAAATAGTAGTCCTCGTACATTTGTTAAAATGGTGGACTTTGTTGTTTATAGACTTTTTTGTGTGGGATTGTATTCGGGTTGGGTTTACTTTACTAAAATTAACATTCTAGTCCTATATTGGTTGGGATATAGTGGTATTCGTGCATTTCTTACTTGTCATTTTTTTCATTTCATCAATTTTTGTGCTTGGAGTTGTGTACGTGTTTACTGGCACATAGAAAATTCCTCCCATGTTAGTGATATGCTTACTCACTCCAAGTCACTAGCCCCTGACCTATTAGAGTTGGGCTTGGGGAGTCACAGCATGGACCCCACTAGTACGAGTCATGATAGTGTTGTATTAGAGTTTTTTGTTCTAGTTTAGGATTGGGAGACTATGAGACTGGTTTGGGGAAACAATGTAAAGTGTTTCAACTTCGAAATTTAGGATAGGGACTCTAGAGTTCGTGCGGGAAGCCGACGTATCCATACAACAAGACTCTAATAACCTGATTTTTTGACTATGTACATGAGAACATTGATTGAAGGGAAAAAAATGGTACATGAATCATATAATATTGGGTTGTGGTTTCATGTCCTTGAGTTAGCTATCAAGATATATTCATTAACTATGGTATATCCTGTTTTCTTACAAGATGCCTCTATGATGCATACCAACTAGAATTCAGCAGCTCAATCATGATGATGATACCCTCAGAGCTGAGTCTTTGATACATGGACTAGTTCCACATATGTTACCTACAGGTGGAGAACCATATATACCACCACTTATAGAGAATCTTGTGGTACCTGTATTACCAACACACAAGGAGCGCATTTTAAGTGTGCTCCACGAGTTTTAAAGATAGAGAACCCTTAGGTTCTATGTAAATCCCAGCCCTCAAGTAGATGAGGACTGGTTGGAGGCTGTGAACCAAGTTTTCCATCTAGTCAGGATTCCTGTTGATTAGTTGGTGGTCCTGGCGGTGAGCCTTCTATTGGGTTCAGCAGTGCGATGGTGTAGTTTGGCTACCCATACTCACGATAAGGAAACTCATTCATGGATTGTGTTCAAGCATATCTTCTTAGAGGTTTTTTCTCAGGTTACATTGATATTTATGACTATACATGAGATTTTTCAACTTAAGAAGGGTATCATGATGGTGTCTGGTTATTCATCAATTTTCACCTACCTTTCTTGGTACTTGATGGATATAGTCATAGATCAATACTTTTGGGCTTAGATCTTCACATGCATTCTGCATAGAGACATCAGATCCAACATTATCGCTTTGAGCATTTTGACTTAAAATGGGGTGCTTCAGATGGATTTGGTTATTGAAAGATTTTTTGCTGAGATAAAATAGCTAGCAGAAGTTAGCAGTGGATAGG